>CM059605.1:14286160-15536160 GCA_030412105.1 Cyclura pinguis | reverse complement strand
AAGAAAGGGAGAAGAACAGAATAACTACTAGTGTTGCAGGAAGTTTTGACATTTCTGCCCCCAAATCCATCCTACCCTATTACTGTCCTCTCGCCCAGAGTGTGGAAAAATTACTTTTTCTAAACAACAGCAATTAGGAGTTGGAAAAAAGTTGGGAAAAAGCAACTTTAGAAAGCCCTGCTCTAGCTAGCAGGTCAGTTAATCAGGCCTGGCATCAACATCAACTCTTGGCAACTGCTGAGATCCTATGCCTTAAAAGGGCCCACCTTTCAAGCAGCACCACTTGCCCTGTCCTCCATCCTGGCAGCAGTCACAGCTGACAGCCATTTTAATTTCACACAGTTGTCTCTGGCATACTGGGAAACTGAAATGGCTGCCTGCCTCTGCCAGTGATGCCTATGGTCAGGGGCACTTTAATGAGGCCCTTTCAACACTTTAAGCCAGCCCTAAACCAAATGATTTTCATTCAGATAGGATTTATGAAAGGTTTTGATTCAAATTAACTTCACTGATTCTAGTTTTTTATCTCTTCAACTTAATGCCGGCCTATGGACAGAGCTAAATGTTTTCATATCTAAATGTACTGACCTTTGCAAAAACAAGCACATTCTTTTTCATTGTGCTGAGGTGGTGATGGTGTTATGTGTAGCCAAGAAATGTACGTTTTTACACCAGTCCTTTCAGATGAAAGCAAAACTACTGAAGCCATACCCTCCAACAGTTCCTATCTAGGAGGGATAGTCCCAATTAATCCTCTGTTGTCCCATTTTTAAAGCTGCTTTTAAAATGTCCCAGCTTCTCTCTTCTCCTCCCACTTCCTTGCTTTGTCCGTTGCTGCAAACTGAATTCAGATGCAAAAGTAGTTTGCGCTCTATTAACTCAGCAGGTGGGGGGAGGGAGATGTGGGGTGGAATCTTCCCCTTCCCAGTAGGCTCTGGCAAAAGCAAACTGTTGTAGTTGTCTTAATTTATGTATTCATCTGTATTAATAACTTTTGCAATTTTGACTACACTCCAATGTTGCCTGGACGCACATGTTGGAAGGTACGCTGAAACCCAGCCCATTAGCACTTTTTGTAACATTGTGTGTGTGTGTCTGTATGTGTTTGTGAAGGCCTCATAACCTTTGCTGACTCCCTTCCTTGGATACTAGTATAAGCAGAGAGGGAATTTAATATGCAAAGTGCCCAATTAAGAGGCTTAAGAGGCTTCATCCATTCCCTACTAGAAAGGCTGCACAGATCCCAGAATGAAAGAGCAGAAGGTCTGAGCCACCCAAGACAAGGCTGGAGTAGGCTCACCCACCTCTGAAAATTTCTGGCAAAATGATACCACTAAAGAACCTATCTAGCTGAGCCACTTCAGGAATTACCAATGAGAAATTTATTACATGAAGCACTGAGAAATATTAAGACAACTATTGTCATTGAGCCCTCCCAGTAATAATAAAGGCTGCATGCAATCCACCCTATACACACTTTCTTAAGAATAAGCTACACTGAACACATGCTGGCAACTTCTAAGTACAAGCTGTGTTTGTAAGAGTCTAAATATTAAAGAGTTTTTGGATGACAATAGACAAGAAATGTGATTTCCCCTTCCCTGCAAGTATCTGCAAAGTCACTAACAACCTGCCTGCCAATGTTGAGCCCCTCCACTTTAAAGGGGTCCTGAAAGGCTGGCACTATAGTTGCACTGAAAATGATAACCACATTTCAAGTCTTGAAAAGAAAAACAGCTCCTAAAACCCTGGAATGCTACAGACTTACTGCGAAGTCAGCTGGAGTGTATTTTGTTGAAAAGCATGTGAAACATGCTTTTATCATATACAACTCAAGTGGAAAAGTCACCACTCTTCTGCTTTAACAAGGATCATATTTGCTGTAAGTTGCCAAGCTGTTCTATCTACATATATAAGAGATCTAATTAAGTAAAACAGAATGCAGCAAAAGTTCTTGCCTCTGTCCTCTAATGGTTTACACCCTTCCTTTCTTTCTTTCCTGCCTGAGGTAGCAAACAGGAGTAATACTGTATTTGCATACCACACTGGAGGCAGGAGAGAAGAGTGAGCAAATGACTAGCAAATAATTAGTACAGTTTTCAAAGAATAGTTATCTTAATTATTACCCAAAAACCAGTAGACAAAGTACATCTCTGCAGATGTCTTCTTCTTGGAATGATGGTTCCTCATGCTAATTCCTCCAACCTCCTCATACTGTGACTCTGATTTTAGAGAGCATACTTTCTCAAGTACAGTTCATCTACATGAAAACAGGGATTTAAGCCTTCATTTCTTTAGTATTTCTTTCTGGATCTTTGAAATAATCAAGAACTTCACCAAGGCTACATGGACTGGCCACAACTAGGTGAAATACTAACATGCAGGAGAAACAAAATGAATCACAAAAAGTGTTGTAAAAAGGCTCAAAATGCAAAAAAATCAAAAAAGAATTTGAATTCTTACATCAATACCTAATCTAGCATCTCATTTACTGATCCAAATAGCTAGCTTTAAACATTTTATCGCATTTGGGATTCAGCATGGTGTAACTATGGGGAGGGGTGCAAAATGAAGACATTGCCCCTCAAATATGAATTCTGCCCCCAAAGAAAGTTTCCTTTTGTATCCAAATTTCTAGCATTGTCATGACTTCAACTGAGCATTTAGAAATACAGTTTAGGCCTCCAGAGAAATGGCGCAGGCAAAGTTGTCAAACAAATGTGAGTGCAGCAAACATACAAGTTGTAGGTATGAACAATTTTTCATGTCTCACTTTCTGCCAAGTTAGAAATTTGAGGACTGACAGGAAATTCTACTGGGAGGAGCACAATTCTTACAGGGAGGGGCAAAGCTCTCATTTGCTACCCTCCTGGGAATCAGTGGTCTCCACAGGCCGATCTCGGTGCTGATACCATTGTGGGAATTAATTAAGTTCAGCCTTACACATGCCAAATCTGTTTTCGTTCAATGTCTGGTTCCACACATTATGCAAGAATAGCAAACCCAGGTTTACTGCCAAGTATGCACTTAACAAGGAATCATGAGTATTCCAATATGCTAGATATATTCACTGCATCTACAGTGCGAATCTTTAGAATATGCACACAAAATAGCTTAATAAAACAAAGCTGTTCTTATTTATGGTAACCTGTATCTTATTTAGGTTCCTGCTAACAAGTGATTATTCCCTTCTGTGCATCTTTGATATACTGAAAATGGTTACCTTTAAGAAGTGAATGAACAAGCTGATCTCAATAAAGAGCCTATGAATCCTAAATTGGGTGAGCTCTAGCTGTTGACCTTCAAACATAGTGCAAAGCTCATCCATCTCCACAGAATTCTGCCATGGGAAAAGAATGAATGTCCAACGGTCAAACAAAATTGCTTGAGAAATAGTGCTTCTCTTATTCCTTCCATTATATCTAGAGATGAATTTATCTAAATTGCTGTCTATAACAACAAAGAGAGATAGCAAGCTTTGAACACTCCTCAGAAGGCATTAAAAAGAGGGAAGATTCTTATTATATCCAAAGATTTTTTAAAAAAAACTGAATTCTGTATCTTTTCTTTCTACAAATGAAGGAATAAGTTGCCTCTTTCTTCTGCTGGGGTGCTGGAACTCCCACCACTGGATCACCCTTGTTACATTAGATGCAACTTTATATGCAGATATTAAAGGAGAAAAGTGAGTCAGAAATATATCATCTAAGTGTAGTTATAAATAATTCAGCAAGTGTAAAGGCCAATACTACAGGAATTATTGGGACCTTTGCTTATTTTTACACATGTAAGTGCTATACTCAGATGTCAAGATAAACCACAGCCTTCCCTGGGCACCTGTGTTCATCCCTGCTTGCTCCTCTCCTGATACGGCTGAGTGATATCTGGAAGCTTTCACTACAGCTTGTCATGAAGACCCAAGACTCAAGAAATTGTAGCCACTATTAACTATAGTTTGGAACAAGCTTATTTCAAATCATGCTTTATAAAGCTGCTTTGTTGAAACAAATCACAGTTAACATTAACTACAGTTTATGGATTCAAATATCAGATGACTAAAGCTACCACTGCCAGGGAACCTCACTGCCAGGGGCCTACATAAGAAGTGTGCCAATTCACCCTCAGATAGGGGGTGAAGAACCAGCCCCCTTGGCCTTCCACATGGGGAACCTGCATAAATATATTGCCATAGGTACCTGAGAGTGGGACAAATTCTTCCCTAAAAAATGGAGATAATATAATTGACCAACAGGTTCTGAAGCACAGACTTTCATTATTGGAGAACTTCATTACTGGGGACACTAATCTGTTGCCCTTCTGGCTTATTATGGATGTGTGGTGATATTATCATAGTAATTGCATGACATACATGTAGGTACAAGGAAGTACCTGTTGTCCAGGGACATGGAGAGATGCCCATTAACAGCCTACCTGGTCCACCACTCTTTCAACCCTTCTAGTCATTAACATGGACTAAAATCTCCTGCTTCACATGAGCTTTCTCTGAACATGTAACAACAGTCATCCTTTTATCACTCTTTAACCACTCTAATCCATATTAGCTTGCCTGCATATTAAAATCTCTGGAGACATTCCTCTTGGTATCTCTACTGTCCAATGAGAGGTGTGTGTTGATTGAAAAGAGTGCTTTTTCACTGGTGGCTCTAGCTGGGGAATGCTCTCTTCAGGCAAGATTTGCCTGGAATAGGTGAGTCACAATTTGCATTGCCTCAGTTTATGACATTTCTCCAGAAATAAATAAATGCATACTTCTCCTTACCTACCTATGCAACTGAGCAAAGTGAAAGAATGAGAAGGATGAGGTGAGAGAATAAGGTTGTGTGGGGTTTGGGTGTGGAGTTCTGAGCAATAAGAAAAGCTGACTGGACTGGATTTCTTTTACCTGCCTAGATTGATGGAATAGGGAGGGAAAGAAAGCAACTGCAATCTTGGCATTGCTGGAAGGCAGGGGCCTCCTTTGTCTGTTCAGAAGGGGGAGTATAAGCAGGAGGAAGAAACTAAAATTTTGACGTTTTGGTGTGGCTGAAAGTGGTTACTTCTGCCTGTATAGATGGTGTGTGTGTGTGTGTGTGTGTGTGTGTGTGTGTGCGCAACTAGAGTCTTATCATCTGGAAGGGAGGGGCTTATCTAGCTTGGAAAATGTAAGGTTTGAGCTTTTATGCTTCAAACTTCTTTAAAATGAGTAAACATGCTAACTTTCTGGCTAACTCAGCTCTGTCAGAATGCATCCCCCTGATCTCCAACTATTTTCTAATGAACCAGCTTCCTGTGGATATGTCAGTTTCAAGTTGCATCATGAGTCCAGGAACACATCTTAACAAGACTCAAGACCTGCCTGTACTCATTTTATTATCTATTCAACATAGGGAATTTTTTAAAAAAAATTCAGGCCTTTTAATTCAAAAACTGGATGCAAAATACTATAATATACTGTTCCTATTATGAAGTGCAAACGTTATATTTTTATGAACTTCACCATCACTCTTGCCATATTTTTCTGTGTTGCAAACTGCTTGGAAGAGGGAATTCTTAAGAGTGGGACTTATTTTTTAAATAAATAAATAAGAACAGGTTGCTTACCTGTAACTGTGTTTCTTTGAGTGGTTATCTGTGCCCTCACACAATGGGATATTCGCGCATGCACAGTAGCAGTTTGGAAAGTTCCAGAGCTGAGCAGCTTGGCGGGGACCCCTCCCCCTCAAAGGTACTGAGCATGCTCAGTCCTGCCAAGCCAGCGATTCCTCTTCAGTTTCGAACTCCGCCATAGACAGGGGACCTCAAAGAGGAGAGGCTGGGCGGGTATCTGTGAAGGCACAGATGACCACTTGAAGGAACACAGTTACAGCTAAGCAACCTGTTCTTCTTCTCCGTGGTCTCTGTGCGTCACACAATGGGAGATTGTTTAGCTTATCATAGGAAGGTAGGTCAGGTCCTAGAAGATGGAAGACAGCACTGCACGGCCAAAGCAAGCATCATGTCGGGCTATATAGGCCAAGCTGTAGTGCTGAACGAATGTCTGAGGCTGAGAACAGGTAGCCGGTCAACATAGTTCTCTGAGGTTCACTCTGCTGAGGAGGGCTGCTGAAAATGCCACAGTTCAGATCAAGCGGGCATGAAGAGCAGTAGGAGGTTGCGGCGCCAGCTGGTAACAGAGATGGATGGTCCCCACCGCCCATCTCGAAAGTCTTTGAGTGGGGGCCCTGAGAGCGTCTTGTCATCCTCTGTAACAGACGAAGAGGTGAGGGATTAATTAAAAAGGTGACATTCGTTGGATGTAAAGCGCGAGGGCTCTGCGAACACCTGGCTAATGCAGGAAGCGTTCCAGAGGCGTAGACGGTGAGAGATAGAAGGTAGAGAGGATAACGTCTTGATTAAGGTGGGATTGGAAACCACCTTGAGAAGAAGACGTATCCGGCCAGAGGACTACTTTGTCTCAGTGGAAGGTTAAGAAGGGTTCATCTGAACGGAATTGCATTAAGTTCTCCTGCCCCTCTGGCGAAGAACACTGTCTTCAGGATGAGTAGAGGGGCTGAAGGGGCTGGAATACAAGCTGAAAAGAACAGCGACAGTGGCCAGAGAGGTATTGGCCAGGAGATTGGAGGATAGAGGAGATGTAGGCCTTTGAGAAACTGCTTGACTGTAGGGTTCCTGGAGAAGGCCGAGTAGAAGCCGAGTATGGAGAATTGAGAGATAGATAAGCAACAATCACTGAGAGGTAGACCTTAAGAGAAGGGAAGGCCAGACCTTGCTCTTGGAAAGAGAGAAGAAATGGAGAACAGTAGAGAAAGAGAGGCTGGCAAGGAAGCCTCTAGGCAAGACTCTGCAAAATAGAGAACTTCCAACATGACCTGTGGGCAGAGTCCTTTCTGGATGTCTGTAGGACCTCTATGATTGAGGGTAAGGCTAGGAGCAGTCCTCCACATGGAAAGAATGACTGTTCAGGAAAAGCACTCGGCCGTCAGAGTCAAACAGGAGATCCAGAGAGCAATAAAGGAACATCTGATGGCCCCAGGAGACAGCTAGAAGTCGGTTGAATCAGTAGTGCCTTGGCCAGAAGGAGCTAGTAAGATCGGATTCACGTGATCCGCAGGAATCTTGGCCACGAGTCAGCCTAGGAAACAGAGGAAAGATGCAGAGGAGGCTTTTGTTCCAGGGGAACTGGAGCGCGTCTCTGAGAGACTGTGGACTGCTGCCTGGCCTGGAGCCGTAACAGAGGTTTTCCTTGTTCGTGTGAGCGGTGAACTGATTGACAGATGGCACGCCCCAACAAGACATGATCTGGCGGAAAGCCTTGGGAGAAAGAGAGAGAGAGACCACTCGTGAGAGAGGACAAGTTCCCCGCTCAGAGTGTCTGCAGTGGTATTGCCTTGCCTTGCCAGGTGTACTGTAATTAGATGGATGTGGAGAGAAACACACCAGTCCCAGATCTGAAGGGCGAGGTGAAGGGGAAGCGATGAGTGGGTGTTGCTTTAGTGGTTGACGTAGGGGACGATGGTGACATAGTCTGAGAGAATTGAACTGTATGACCTTGACGGAGTCTCCAGGAAGCCCTTAAGGCCTTGAAGAATGCAATATGCGGGTGTCTCTCCAGACGCTCCAGTGGCCCTGAGCTGTAAGGTGATTGCAGTGGGCGCCTCATGCAAGGAGAGATGCATCCGTTATCAACGTAGCAGATGGATGGGGAGGATAAAGGGGCAAGCCAGTGAGAAAGTGGTGTGGGGACAGCCCCCAATGGAGGGAGTTTGTGAGTGGGTGAGGAGTCCAGAACCTCTGCCACTCGTCATCGAACAGTGGGCTGAAGTGTCTGACGAAGCAGTGTTGTAGGGGGCGGCCTGAAGGCGAGAGGGGTAAGTGACTGGCGTCATGGTTGCCATGTAGTTAAGGAGGTGCTGGATTTGGTGAGCCGAGGCTGATGGGTTCCGCAGAATTGCAGATAGGGAGCGGCAGAGGACTCTCATCCAATTGATGGGGAGGAATGCTATTGAGCGTGGAGAGTCGGTAGTGGCCCTGATGAAATCAAGGACACGAGTAGGTTTCAAGTGAGATTTCTTAGGGTTCACCTGCAAGCCCAGGTTGAATATAAGGGGTAGGGGAAGTGAATGTCTTTGTAGGATTTCCCTCCGCAGTATGCCATCAGGAGCCAAGCAACCAGATAGGGGTAGGCCATCCCGTGCCCCATACAAAGAGAGGAAACACGGTAGTGAGACATTTGGTAAAGACCCCAGAGGCCATGGGTAGGCCGATGGGAAGCACTCGTACTGGTAGCAAATGTCCCTGACGGCAAGGTGGAGTTGTTATCTGTGTTGAGGGAGAATAGCAATATGAAAATAAGCGTCCTGTAGATAAATGGATGTGAAGCAATCGTTGCAGTAGAGGAATGGGAAGATCTTGAACCTTCACGGTGGAATGAAGGAGTTGACCACCCTGAAGACCAAAATGGGGCGAAGACCTCCGTCTCACTTAGGAACTGTGAGGTAGCGGAAGAAGAAGCCAGTGTGTCTGGCAGTTAGTGGCAGCCTTTCCACAGCTCCTTTCTGGAAGAGAGAAGCTACCACATCTGACAGAACAGAACTGGGAGGCGTAGAAAAAAGAGTGCCTACCAGAAACGGTGAGATGAGGAGGCTGGAGGTGAAGATTGATGCAAAGAGGGGTGGGGTGATGAGGCACGCCCCTAAGCAGAATGATATGCCTGGGACCTGCGTGGCTGGGAAGTTGGGTGAGGGCCCATTGTCTTAGCCATGAAGTGGGCTTTAACAGACGATCAGGTCCTGATCCTCTTCTGGCTGTCCTCCATTAGGCCAGCAGAACATAACCATGTAAAGTAGGGGAGGGCGCTGGCCCCGACCATTACCCGAAGTGGAGCTCTCAACAGTATGGTTGGAAGATTGGATCTGCTGATTACCGAAAGTCACCAATTCGTTGTAGAACTGAAGAGTGCCGGTTGAAACCAAGGGTGTTTTATGATCTCCTGTAGGGCTGGCAAGAAGGGGATCAGCATTGTCGTGGCTGGTCGAGCATCGACATAACGGAAAACTGGGTCCCAGACAGAAGGAGGGGACTCAGAGATGGCAAGGCCGAAGGCATTAGCAATTCTTAGAAGGGCGTACAAGAACTGGTTTACATCCTCCAGAGTTGTATCAGGAGTGGGCCCTCCAAAGGCAGGAGGAGCTGACTCATGGGACAGAAGAGAAGGGTCAAGAGAATCTTTGTGCAATTCATTAAGGAGAAGCGGCAGGGTAGGGTGAGAACTTTGTGGAGCTGCAGGCTGTGTATAACACGGGCCAGTATCAATGTTACTAATAAGATCGGTACAGACGAGATCCGCATGGTGATGGGTATTGAGGCGACGACAGATTGCGTCGGTACTGACAGCAAGTTGGTGGTAGGGAAGAGGAAGGTTGCTCCAGAGCAGGCCAGGAAACTGTGGCCAATACTGGGGGGGGGGGAGGGGGAATAACCCAGGATTGGTGGGAATGACCCAGATAGTGATGATCCATGTGATCATACAGACAGTGATATTCAGATTGAGAGAAACAGTGGGACCGAGAGTGCGGGTACTGAGGACACTGGTCGCATGGCCAAAAACAGGAGCAGGAGAGAGATCTAGAACTGCATCTACTGCAAGGGGAACAGTGATGGGAGTCGGCTCCCTCCAAGGGTGCTCATATCCATACCGAGCAATATAGGAGCCGAGGAGGATGATAAATCCTCCCTTGTGGCGGCGCAATGGTGAATAGGCCAGCAGTAGCAGTCGTAGTGACAAGGCGATCTACCACGGTCCCTGTGGCTCAGGGCCACACTAGGAGGGGGGCCAGCCCTGATAGGTAGCTTAGTCAGTGCCAGGTGAGAGCCGTTCCAGATCAGGATGACGTGTGGTGCCAGCAGCGGAAGGCGATGAGTGAGCAGTCCCTTGGCTTAGTGGATTCCCTTGTGAAAGAGGTGGAAGCACTGGAAAGAGCCAACATTCCGGCTCGAGAGGGGGAAGTGGCGATGAAAGTGGCCACAGCTGAGGCACTGAAGAACGCCAATGTTCCTGCCTGAGAGGGGGTAGTGATGAAAGTGGCCGTGGCTGAAGCACTGAAGAAGGCTGATATTCCTGCCTGAGAGGGGGAAGTGGCGATGAAAGTGGCCACGGCTGAGGCACCAAAGAAAGCCGACGTTCTCGCTTGAAAGGGGGAAGTGGCAATGAGAAAGGCCACAGCTGAGGCACCGAAGAAGGTTGACGTTCCCACTCAAAAGGGGGAAGTGGCAATAAGAGTGGCCACAGCTAAAGCATCGGAGAAAGGCCAATGATCTTGCTCAAAATTGAGAAGTGGCGATGATGGTGGCTGTGGCTGAGGCACTGGAGAAGGTCGACGTTCTCGCTCAAAAGGGGAAAGTGGCGATGAGAATGGCCGCAGCTGAGTTGTTAGCTCCGGTGACAGCTCAGGGGCCAGAGTCACCTCAGGGAATGCCGTATGAGGCTGAGGTTGAGTCGACGGGGAAGCGGCAAATGCTCCCAAATATGCGGCTTGAGGGTGTCAATATCGAAGGAGGCATTGGTACCGGGGAGGCTGGTGGGAGAGGCAGCGGTTTCGGCACCCATAGCAATTGGGGCTTGGAAGAGGGGCGTGTTAGATGCCGCTTGGTCTTTCAGTTGGGGGCCTGTTCCCAGCAATGAGACTTGGAATGGGAAGCCTGATTCTTCAAAGTTTGAACTCTTTGCAAATGGAACAGGCCCAGGCATTATGTCCTGTTCTGAGGCAAAAGAGACACTCGGAGTGCCTGTCAGAAAGCCAAATCTTGTGCCGCAAGACTTACACAGTTGAAAAGTGCAGAAGACAGGAGCAAGGAGGGGGAAATTCACTGAAAAAAAATTCCTGTAGGATGGAGAAAAAAAGGAACAAAAAGACAAAGAAAGCTACTCAGAAGAGGAAGCCTTCCATGTTGCTAACTGGTCAGCAGATGAAAAGAAACTGAAGAGGAGTCACTGGCTTGGCAGGACTGAGCATGCTCAGTACTGTCAAGGGAGAGGGGTCCCTGCCAAGCTGCTCAGCTCTGGAACTTTCCGAACTGCTACTGCACATGCATGAATATCCCATTGTGTGAGGCACAGAGACCATGAAGAAGAAACAAACAACAAACAAACTGTATTACTGTCGTCCCTCCACATTCACGGGTTTGACTCTCATGAATCTGATTACTCATGAGACACCCATGCCTCCCGTCCTTCTCTTCCTCACATTCCCTTGTATTTTGCTGGTGCAGAGAAAGAAAGCAAACAAGCTGAGGCAAAAGGCAAGCGTGGGGGGAGACACGTGTACACCTTCCTTCACCCCTCCAGAGCTCTCCATTCCCATTGCTTTGCCTCTGCCCTGGTGCTGAGAACTCGCGCTGAGGCAAAAAAGGTAAAGCAATGGGGGAGGGAGACATGCATGCACACACTTCCCTTCATCCCTCCAGAGTTCTCCTTCCCATTCCTTTGCCTTTGCCCCAGTGCTGAAAACTTGTGCCAAAGCAAAAAGTATGGCAATGGCGGGGCATACATTCTCCTTCTTCAACTCTCTGGAGCTCTCCCTTCTTACTCCCTGGCCTCTGGCCCAGGTGCAGAGAAGAAAGGCTCCCACTCCAGAGCCCTGGAAGGTAATGAGAGGTGGATCATGGGATGGGGGGTTATTTGTGATTTTTCCACTTCCTATGAACCCTTGCAAACGTGGACAGACCACTATACTTTCTTTTGAATGTCTACCATTAGACATGGTGCAGAGTACTGATCTCCAACCTGGTGTGTTCCAGACTCTCATGATCAGAGCTGTTCAATAGATCCTCAACTGCCTTGAGGAAGGATTGTGTACAAAGTCAAACTGACACCACTTTCACCTGCTAGAAGAGTGAGGGGAAGGAAATCTTTATACCTGATGCACACATGCATCTGCACACAGACACACTGTTCTAGAAGGGCACTTCTCCACTTTCTTTTCCCTTTGTTTACTGGCTTGAACTACTGCAGTACTGTAAATATACTGCCTGGGTACAGATCCAGTTACAAGTTGTGGAGTGCACGGATGACCTAACCACTAGTAGTTGTCTCTCCATTTTCTTTAGAGCAAGACACAGAGCTCTGTCCTTCTCATCGGTGTTTTTAAGGTATTCTGGTGCAGCTGCTCCTCTTGCCAGGCTGTTGTCTTGGTTGCTATGTTTTTTGCACATGTTAGCCTAACATCCAGTTTGTTATTCTGACATACCCTATTGGGGATGGGTCAGGTGCCAGACTGGAAGGGAAATGGGATCTTTATCAGTGTATATAAGCTCTGTACTGGGATTCTTGATGCTAAAGTAATGAATTCTCCTTAGATGAGGCACCAAGGAGATGAACAAAGCAGTTGTTTTCACCTACACTGCACGTATTGGTAACTTCATACAACTCTTACTTGCAGAGGTGGATCTTTTAATGTCAACCATGGGCTCTCCTCAGAAAAGGGAAACCACTCTTTTAGGAAACTAAGAGCATGGTATGGCCATGATCCAGAAATAGCCTTGTCCTTTTCCCAGGGCTTTATGGCAGTAGTCACCTGTGCACTGAGAAGAGGCTGCCAAGTTCAACATGCTAAAAGAGCTTTGGACTTTTCCCAGCACATGATAATCTCTCCCAGAGTGGATGACTGGTGGAGACTCTCTCTTACTGCCATAGGGAGCTTTCTTTCAGTCCACCACTGGAAGCTTCTGCTCCAGTTACCAAAATCTTATTATTTCATTTGATTCATCAGATTATTGTTTTGTTTGGATGATGACATGAAAAGCTTGCTTCCTAAATAAGCCAGGTAATAGCCAGTATTGTGTCAAAGTCTGTATGTCTGACAAGTTTGGTCTCTTAATGTTCTATTTTATACATGCTGTTCTTGATGAGAATGGGGGAGAGAGATAAAGGCAACAAACTTTTCTTGGTTCAGAACTTATAAGATGGGGGTTTACACAAAACATAGTTACCAGAAAGACCTAAGGGCTCCTCCATTTTATTTTATTTTATATTTTAACCCTCCTTTCTACCTACACAGGACCCATGGCAGCTCATTGTCTATATATCACTGTGGTAGGTCCAATATCAGTATAATTTTCATGGCTACTGCTTCTCCTCCTCCTCCTGTTAATTGCATATTTAGTGCCAACAGTATACTAGGAAATGTCAAGGGCACAGATGTGAGACAGTTCCTGTCCTGAGATGTTACAGGTTTGTTCCAGACCAAAACACATCACTGGAGAGGGCTGAAGAAAAGAGGGAAAAGTCTATATTAAAACTTAACCCAATGCTGTATCCTTGTATCCAAAACCTCAAACTATATGCCTTTGTAATATATTACTGCTCCAAAGATTACGGAAGTATTAAATCTTCAAAGCATAGAGGTAGATAAAAGCTGTTTGGTTTTCTCTGTATTCTGATCTATGCTGCCCATCCCTGGGCAGAAAAGAACAGCCAGAGCAGTATTCATGACTAAGATCTCTGGTGGAATTCTGAAGAAAAATACCTTCAGTAAAAATTTTCCACATGCAGACTGCTCCTTGAGGAAGTAGGGAAGAGGACGGAGGATCTCAGAGTGATATAACCACCTTGAACATCTAGTCCTCCAGACACTACCACAAGTCAGACTACCTGACATTGCAAAGCCTGGGGGGAGCTACTCCTAAGTACTGGTACTCTGCACAAGCAGAAGCATCTCTTACAAGCTGCAAAAGATATACCTGTCTTCTCACAGAATTTCCTGCTGTGTTCCTACTCTAGATTACTGCCATGAAAAGCAAACCAATAAGTAGGGCACAGTCAGCCTTAAGCCACATAAGGTCCTACAAACCCTATACACACTCACTTAAGACTGTTTCTACTCTCACTTTTTCTGAGACAGCACCATCACTACCACTGCTTTTTTGTCTCCTAGAACAAGTCAACAATTCTTAACCATAAGCCCGGAAGGACCATGTTGCTACCTAGAAAATAAGAATTTCCTCCCAATAATGGATAGGGCACAAAAACCTGGCTTCAACCTATACCATTTTGGGTTGCAAAAGTGTGGAAATGGGATACAAGATTGGATGTTCCCTCATACATAAAAATTCATCTCAATCAGAGAATGAAATTATTGCATAGACTGCCAGGCCATGATTCCTACACATAGTAATCCTTTTCTACCTGCATGGTATTTCACTACTTGGATGCACCTTTGGTTATGGAGCCATTTCCCACCAGAACTGATACAGTTCACAAATAGATTTACTTCCTCATTCTTTCAGACAACTTGACCTAAGAGTTGTAGCAGGGATTAGAGCACCATCCATTAGAGTCTAAAGATCATAAGAACAAGACAAATTCCGAGCCCATTCCCTCCTTTTCAATGACCTTTCTGGATAGGAAAGGATACTGCAAATTTCTGTTTGGCAAGCCCATGTGGACTAGCAGCACAACCTTTAACACAAGGCATCTTCCATACAGAAGGCAAATTCTATTCCATTTCCCAGTCAAATGACACATGTATAAGCATGCCTAGGCAGTTAGCCCAGTTTTGATAACAGAAACACAGTTCGTTTAAGAAATACAAGAAATGCTGCAGTAGCATGTGCTTCCTAGTATTGTCAATTTCTGTAGTCAATCAAATGTCCCAAGGAAGCCCAAGAACAAGGGTAAGATGGTGATATCTATCCCCCGTTTGCTCCCTCTGGGAGTAGATATTGCATTTTGGGTTCTTTGTGGCAACAGCCATTAAGAGCAAAGCCCTGTGAAGTTATCCTACTCTTTCAAAAAGCTACTTACAGTGAAGGGTCTCATAACATTCAGTGCCAATGAATTCATATACATTAACGGTGAGTTTAAGTTTAGTGAGTTTATCATTTGTTAAAGACTGCCACAAAACTGCTGCTGTCAGTTTTGTTGTGAACACCTTCCTCTCTCACAAGTACAATCTTGCATACTATTAGATGACTGTTTATTCAAGCTATATCTTGCCAAATCCAGCAGAACACCTGAAATCTCTTTTGTGCTCTCCCTCAGTTTCTTCCCACCTGCTACTACTTCGGATGCATTCCCTTAGGGAAGATGATTTAGTTTCCCTTTTAAGTAACACAAAGTTGGGTACTACGTGGCCCTCCAGATGTTGTTGGACTACAGTTCCCCTCATTCCCCACCAATAGCTATGCTGACTAAGGCTGATGGCAATTACAGTCCAGCAACATTGGGAAGTTCACATATTTTCCATCCCTGCTCTAGACTGTCCACTTCAAAACACCATTTGTGTACAGGGCCGAGCAGATTTGTACAGAGTTTGGAATTAGGATGAACCAAATATTTAGACAATAGCAATACACAGAACCATTTACTAAGTAAAGAAAATGGTACCCTTCATGCTCATGCATACTGTCTATAGCAAGGGGCACTCTCAGCCACGACATAGCACCCACACCCAGATCTTATGAGGATGATGGCCACATTCTGAAAATACTTTAATAAGGTACATCTAAGACCAAATGAGCATCCCTGCTGCCAACAGTTAGGAGGGATTCAGAGCTTTGAGCTGACGAGTTCAGTAACTCTGGAAAGCTGATCTGAATACTACTGCATCACCAGACTAGCTAAATCCCCCAAGCAGAGTCCACTGAGTTTATGGTCATGCACTACTTATGCCACCTAAACTGTATGACACCCAACATTGAAAGCACAAATAAATATACTGGACCCAAAAGGAATCAGGGCAAAAGTGGGAAAGTGGGATCATGGTAAACAAGATAATAGATGCAGATAAGGCAGAGAAAGAGAGAAGGAGAGAGAGAGAGAGAGAGAGAAAGTGGGAGAGAGAACGTGCACACAAGCACGAATGGGAAGGGACTAGAGAGATGAGATGATGGACACTAACAGAATCAAGTCAATTTACTTCAGTTTCTCTTTTCCCCTCGATATGCACAAGAACAACTGTTGGCCCCAGATGCAATGGAGCAGGACAGCACACCTGGGTCCAGCTATCACCTTCTATAGAAGCTGTCAAGGTCCCCTACCTACCTATCCCAACTAATCTTGCTGGAGTTTTGCACAGAGGAGAAGGATTGTGCCATGTAAGTTCACACTGGGAAGAAATCAACTCTGAATGCTTCCCTCCCCAGATGCCAAAAATAAAAGGAACCTGGTAGGACAGAGTTCCATACCTCTCCAAGTCATTCTATTATGGCAAAACCTGCATTCCCCATCCCACCTTCTAAGAGGGTGAAAGGCATATATATATACTGACCTTCAAGTCCCTGTGCACAATGGCATAGTGGTGAATGTAAGTTACGCTTTCTAATATCTGATGGATACAGTGACTGCAAAACAAAACGGGAAGGGAGGAAGGGGAGAGAGAAGGCAGGTTGGGGATGGGGGCAAGACAATGGGGATCAGGAGGCGGGAAGTGGAAAAATTATACAAAGGAGAGAGATGGAATAGGAAGGAGGACGAGGGGGAGGAGGAAAAGGAGGAAGAAGAAGGAGGAGGAGGGGGGAGGAGGAGGAGGGGAGGGAGAGTGGGGAGTAGAAAGTATGGGGAAGGTTATAGAACAAAGTGGGCAAAAGAAGACAATAACCAAAAAAATGCATGGCAGAGACAAAATTCAGAGATTTCCAAAGGGAAATGGGAAGGGGACAAATTCACAGAGACAGACAGATGGACAGACAGAAAGGGACAGGGGGCAGGGTGGATATGGGAGGACGAGAGAAGGAGAGAAACAATGTTGTGAAAGCGCAGAGACCACATGGGGTTATCACAAGATGTGTGCAGATCGCTGTGCATTCAGGGTCTGAGAATGGGACCCCTTCCCACCCACCCTTTATATAAATGAATATTTAGGACTATCAAATTTGAACGAAAAAGGACAAAACTAGAGAACAAGAGAAAGAGACAGCTGAATGGCAACTAAAAGGGGGCAGAGAGGGAAAATCCCCTTTTACATGAATGGGAGATACAGATTATGTTTGCCATGGAAACAAAAGGACAGCGTCATGTGTATGTCTAGAGGCTGCATGAGCAACAGTTGCACATATACAGCTATCTAACATGTAGCTTTGTCAGCCAGGAAAGTCGTGGGTTTTCTTATAAACAGCTTGCTTACATCAGGCTTGGTAGTACCATACCAAGCACGCAGAATGAATCTTAGGGGAAAAGTTATATACCCTTCAAACTAACCTGAGGAAACTTCTAGTAAAAACTACTTAGCTGAAGATAGTCCCATGGTAGACATGAGATCGAGCATGGGATAGGCCACTCTGCAAAAATCACTGTAGAGAGAAGAATTTCTGAAAAGAACTCATTTGACCCTCTAACATACTGGTACAAAGACATGACCCTAAAGTCTCTTCAGTCCATCCTACTCACAAGAGCAGGATCCTGCTCACAGCTTCTACATATATAATCTTTGCTGTTCTAGTCCCCAGCATCATGTAACCCAACAGACATTCTCTCAATTCAGCAAACTCAAACCAAAGCGTTACTCAGAATCACAGAAACCCTTATCTGCTTTGTCAGTGCCTTCTCTATTCCATTCTCCATGGGGAAAAGTTGCTTCCCACATACAACTTCCATGTCTGCTCTTCTAATTCCAGCAAACCAGTCCTGAACTCTGAATAGAGACAACTAGTGATTTCAAAGATTGAAGGCTATAAAATTATACAACACATATAAATGTAAAGTTCTTTACTACTGTTTGTAATACGAAGCACATCTCCAAAGTGACCTGGATAGATTGCAGAGCTGGGCCAAAGCTAACAAAATGAAATTCAACAGAGAGAAGTGTAAGGTCCTACACTTAGGTAGAAGTGTAAGGTCCTACACTTAGGTAGAAAAAATGGAATACAGAAATATAGGATGGGGGACATGTGGCTGGATAGCAGTATGTGTGAAAGGGATCTAGGAGTTTTAATAGACCACAAGCTGAACATGAGTCAGCAGTGTGATGCGACAGCCAAGAAAGCCAATGCAATTCTCGGCTGCATCAATAGGAGTATGGTGTCTAGATTGAGGGAGGTACTGGTACCACTCTACTCTGCTTTGGTTAGACCACATCTTGAATACTGTGTCCAGTTCTGGGCACCCCAATTCAAGAAGGACATGGTCAGGCTGGAGCAGGTCCAGAGGACGGGAACCAAAATGGTGAGAGGCCTGGAAGCCATGCCCTATGAGGATAGACTTAGAGAGTTGGGTATGTTTAGTCTGCAGAAGAGAAGGTTAAGAGGGGACATGATAGCCATGTTTAAATATTTGAAGGGATGCCATGTAGAGGAAGGAGAGGGCTTGTCTTCTGCCGCTCCAGAGACCAGGACAAGGAGCAATGGATTCAAGCTGCAGGAAAGGAGATTCCACCTGAACCTCAGGACGAACTTCCTGACGGTCAGGGCTGTCCGGCAGTGGAATATGCTGCCTCGGAGTGTGGTGGAGTCTCCTTCTTTGGAGGTTTTTAAGCAGAGGCTGGTTGGCCATCTGTCCGGAGTGCTTTGAGGGTGTTCCTGCATGGCAGGGGGTTGGACTGGATGGCCCGTGTGGTCTCTTCCAACTCTACATTTCTATGATTATATGATTCCAAAGACACATGAACACATGGCACCTAGACACTACAGAGTCCCAGTTGATCTACAATTCCTTCTTGCTGCTTATCCATACCCTCTGGAGATGCACATCATCTTAATACGCTTTATGAAGTTTGTCACTACAAATACTGTGGCAACTGTAGGTAAATCTGTATTGGCGAACCTCAATTGAAATCCTTTGTATTTTCCATTTCTGGTCTTTCCACCATGCTTCCTCAGGCCTGTACAATTTTCTTTGCTTGTTTGTGGGCTATGAGCCTTTATATTTGAGGCGTGCGAGTGGAATGGCTCCAGGAGCATCATCCACACCCAGCTAGGCTGCCAGCTCATGCTGCTTCTGTCTACTGCTTACGATGTTCAGCCTTCCAAGTAATTGTGAGCTACACTAACTCAAGGACTCGGTTTGGTAGGCCAATCTAATGTTCATGGACATTTCCCACTTGCTGGTCCCATCCATGTATTGCACACACTTTGCATACTGCTTGATATGGCTCCCTGTCAAAACTTATTGGACTTTGCTGGGGTATGCAAACTCTTTAAAATGAAGGGAGCTTCAAACATCATACCTATGGAGTTGAAAAATACACAGCCAGGTGCAAAGTCAGAGGCAAAAAGTAACACATCTGGGGAAAAAATATTATAACCATTGGATGTGTATGTAATCAGACTGAAAACACAATTTCTCAAAATATCTTTTTAAAAGGCTCCCAATATAGGAGGAGGAAGGGATATAAGAATAGCAGCAAAGATTAAAGTTTTTTTTAATGTTCAAGCTTTTATTATTAGAGCTGTGGAACAATCCACTAAGGAAGCTACTTCAAAAAAGTGCTTTAGATGGCAACAGCAGTTAAATCATCCTGACATTAGATTAGAATTGGATCCTGACTTCACAAACTACTTATATTCATAAGAACAAATCATGCCTCCTCTCCCCAAAACTGGCCTGGTGCAAACACACCACGTTTTGGGTCTAATAAACCTGCAGTCTTGTCTTTGCACACAAGCAGATTGCATCAATTCACAGTCCCAGACCTAACTTCACTGAATTACAAAAGTCCTCAGAGCCCCAAAGATCAATTTGAGACACCATGTTCCATGAATTAGAGAGTGAGATTCCATTTAGGAATCTATCAATAGAGTGGATGGGAATTGTTCTTGGTCTGACAAAGTTAACTCGGAGTTGCAAGTAAGATTCCCAACAATTTGTTGTTTAGATAGCCAAAATAAGAAAGGAAAAGACCTGGGATTCTGCTCACATATTTTTGTTTTTGTCTGTCTGTCTGTTTGACAGATATAACTTTTAATGATCACTTGAGTTGGTCTTTCAAAGTCATTTGATAGACAGAAAAAGTGCTCTTAGCTTTGTTCAGGGAAGATTTTAATATTTCAGAACAAAGCCTTCTTGCCAGGACAGAGATTGCCAATGATTGTCACAGACTGGCAGTCAGGATCACAGAGAAGGAAAGTTTGGGAAAACAAAGAACCCTGTATGAAAGGTTTTCAACAGTTTTTGTTTTTAATGTAAAGTACATATTTCATTTTGCACACTCCATGCTGTAACCATGCTTGCAGGCTTTATGTGAAAAGGTGGGGATTAAAAAGCCAGCTGAACCTCTTTTTAAATAATTTAAACTGACTTTGCATTAATGCTATGTTGACTGAGCCTTCTCTTTCTTAGCTGCTTCAGTTATGTATTTGAGACCATTTTCTGCTCCTGCAATATCTGCTAGATAATGGAAATCAATTATTAAATATTAATCTAGATTTTCTGCTTCCGACATCCAGACAGAAATCATATGGACACATACATGAGATTAACACTGTTATCAAAGGGCTTAATTTCTAAATAAATGTATTTTCAGGATTGTGCTGAAAATCACAAGGGAAAAAACAACACTATTGTAGCTTATATTGTTATGCCATTTACTCTGATAGTGACCTTAGAAGCTGCATATCAAATGGAGAAAAGTCATTTGATAAATGCTAGCACTGGAGGCTCCACAGGATGAATCCATTTTAAAGATGAGGAAGAAGAAAGGGCATCATGTACACAAGAACTAGGCCAACTCCTCTCTCTGTTCTGCTGATCCCATCTAAGCTAAACTTTCAATTTGGCACCCTCCAGATGTTTTGGACCACAGCGCCCATTCTCTCTGATGACTGCCCATGCTGGCTGGGCCTGATCAAATCTGTAGTCCACACATCTGGAGACTAACAGCTTGGGGAAGACAAGTACACACCTGGATCCAGATTCCATTACGCTAGTTATAGTGATGGTTGATGTTCTTCTTCTCCCTCATTCCATGGTTTTATGGAGGCGACTCTACCACTGTATCTGCTTTCCCACTCCCCATCCACATCTGTAAAGGGGAATCAATGAAATTACACAAAAAGAGGAATGTGAACCTGTGTTTCTACAGCAGTGTAGAAAAGTTGGGGCAATATTCCACAAAAAGAACTAGTTGCAGGCAAAAGTGCCGGGGAGAAATGCTACTGTGCCAGGCAGGTGAACGTAAGCATCCAAGGGGCCTGGAATATTTGATCGATAGTGGCAGATGCTTGATGAGCTGATCTGAATCTGAGAGGCAAAGAGAAACATACAGGCTCACTCTATTCTTCTGGATGGGGTCTGTTCCAAAGCACATGAAGCTCCTGCAGATGACTAACATCCATCTGAATCTCAGAAATTAAAAAAGAAATGTAAAATTATAACAAATAGTAGGAAGCCATATTAACACTCTGCAGATCCAAAACAGGAAGGGGCACACCACTGAGGCCAAACTGGACTGGAAGTAAATGCTAACCAAAGAAACCAAAGCAAAAACCAAACCATGCTCTCCTGCAGCCCACAGTCCTAACAACCAATAAGTGTAGCTATTTAAAAACAACAATAACAAAAAAACAGATTTAATTCATTGAAAATTTTAGCTCTGCTCCATATTCCATAGCCACTACATAAAGTTTATGTCTCTCCTGCAGTGCCTTTGTAAAACTATCTGGGGAGAAATAGCCTCATTGACAAATATATTTTATCATCCTCATGGCATTAAGCCTGTCCACTGCAGCACCCTGCCCCAGTTTACTGTCAAACTTCTTTCTTTATGCCCTGAGCCCTTGGACTAAGCCTTCCATCTTTGAAAGCCTCCACAATCCACCACAACCTGACATTTCCCCCATATCTACTCATCTGATATGTTTTAGAAATGGATTGTGTGATTTCCTTAACTTTATGAATATGTTGTGTCTTCCTGTTTCAGTTTGGCAGGTGTTATTACGACTAGCTGTTCCTGGCCTCTTGCAAGGCTTCAATGCTATCCAAGCTTTATTACTAAACTGGAGAACAAATAATACAGTTAATATCTATACTCTTCCCTCAAGTGAAATGAGAAAACTCCTTGGTAACTAAGAAAACCCTATGAAATCCATGGGGTTGCCATGAGTCAACAGGCAACTTGAAGGAACATACAAGTATGAATTGCAGTGCTTACCTACTGGGCAAATTTTACCATTCTCCCACAACACAGTGACATATAGCTTTGTAAACTTCAGTTTGGCCATAGTCACATGACCCAAGTGAGTCTATGTTTGGCAAAATCCTTTCGGACACAGAAGATGTAACTACCAGTTTCTGTTTTTGCCACTCAGATCTCAAGTGTATTCTGTGGGTCACAACAGGGTCATCTATATTTTCTCTGCTCTTAACCCCAGGGAGACGTCTAGTGAATAAAATGGAATGCTTTTTATCAGCTACACCTCCCTTTATCTCAAGAAGTTTATGAGAAGGAACCAGTTATCAGCTCCAGTGAAAACTACATAGCCACATTCAGTGCAGAAGAAAGCCAGCTAGCAGGCATAGCCAAATTCAGAGATACGCAAACGCAACAAAGCATTACTTTCATCTTATTTATTGCCTACACAGGAGTCGCGATCATCAAAAATTAAGGGACCTGTCCCAAGGACCCTAGAATCTTTTTTTCAAAAGTGTGGAGTGAGTCTTACCCTACAGGAGTAGAATGTTTGTTACTCCTTCATGGCTATTTCCCACAGTTTTAGGAACCACTTAGAACCGACGGAAGCATGTAGAAGATTCACACCCCAAATATCCTCTTATCCTGGCACAGTTCTTCTCAGATGGTCCCACCTCTTGTCTATAGTTCCTCCATTTCCAAAGCAATGTGGAAAGAACTTTTCTTGACTAAAGTAGTTACATCTTTACTGGTTTACTATGACATTTTTAGTTCTGTGCCCAAGATTGACTGGAATTTGATTTCACTTGATTTCAAAATGCAATCCTAACTCCTTTGCACCATTCAAATGGTTGGGTCCTTTTTACTAACCGGTTTGAACATCACTTGTTGCTATATTACATTCTTGGATACTTCCCAAATATACAAAGTGCAGATGCTGATCTTCAACTTGCAACTCTTGCACTGTCAACTTACACTGACTCTCCTTTTTCACTCTCAACCTCAACTATGATAGCATCCATGTTCATATAACCTAACCAAGGTAAGCCAAAATCTATGTGAAACTGAATCACATTCAAAGAGGTTTAGAATGAAAGCTGGGCTCAGCTGCCTTCTTTTTGTCTCCCTCAAGTGCTGTGCCCATTTGGATCTTAAGATACTCAACCTTGAGCATGCTTCAGTCAACCAGCTCTTAGCCAAATCTCTCCTGCCTGCCACACTCTTCTTTAGTGTAGAGGAGCTCTGGTGGCCATCCATTTTGAAGGGGATTCTCTTAAGATAACCAGATGCAATTAGAGAATAGAGCTCTTGTACCTTGGTGTAAAAGGGCGGCCACAATTTCATCTGCATCATGGCTATCAAAGGAACACAAGCTCCAGCCTCTGAAGCAATCTGATAATCAGACAGAAAAGCCATAAAGGGGGCTCAGTACTGCATGTGGCAATGGGGTATATCATGGCAACCACCGGTGCCAAAGGGCTTACAAATTTTGCTATAAGCCTTTGTGATATTTTGGAGTCCAACCCTCTGCCCCTGGTCATGGATGAGTTAATGTTGCACAGGTATAAGCTGGCATGGGATCAGGGAACAGAAAGAAGGGGTAGGGTGGGGAAGGAAGAAGGATGGAGGGGGTCAGATGAAGATGGAGTTACCACTCACCTTGCATCAGCTTCACTGTAGTATTCTCTGGCAACAATGTCTTCAAAGAGCTCACCGCCTGTGACCCTGCAAAGCAACACAGTCCAGAGTTCAGCCAAAGTTTGAAATTTGTCCACAGTGCCCTTTTGAGGGTGCTGCAGCCCAGCTGTTCCTAAAAATACTAAAGCAGCTTCCTCAGCTTCTAATTTTCAGCATCCTATTTTCTAAAATTGATTCACTTTTAATCACCACTCTCTCCTCACAAAGGGAAAGGTTTGCATTTGGATTTTGTCTTGCCAGGAAGATATACAGAATAAGTGTCAGGGGTTGATTTACACAGGTCTACTGGTGACCTGTGGGATCTTTAGGCCCCCTTTAGCCTTTCCTCTTTGCCGCTGCCTGTTCACTTCTTTCAGATGCAGGCAATTTCAAAAGTGAGAAGATGGACAAGCAACCTCCACCTACCTTGCACTCTCCATCTAGGTGTTGTGTCGACTATGCCTAGAGGGAGAAGGCAAAGAAAGGGGCAAGAGTAAGGAATGGACTCACTGCAATCACTGTGCCTAGGAATGTCTTGGCAGTCTGATAGTCATCAGTGATACCAAAGAGTGGGAAAATTACTTTTTTGAACCACAACCTCCAAAATCCCTTGTGGCCAGTGTCCATACTGAGTGGGAGGTTATGGGAGTTGCAGTCCAAAACCATTAACTTCCCCCATTCTGGAAACATCTTCATAATCTACCTCCCTCCTATACAGTAGGGCCTCCATATCTGTGCAGGATACATTCCTAGACTTACCATGGATGGCAAAAAACAAGGGTAATACCAAATGCTGAATTTTTGACCCCTGGGCCAGGCAATGCAGTGATGGAGGGAGGCAGCTTCACTGCCCAACTACTCCTTCCTTCCTGCCTGTCTGCCTGCCTTCCCTCCCAGTGTAAATGGTGAGTAGCCCTCTCTCTAGGTGCCAAATCCAGGTGAGAGGCCCAGCTGCTCACAGTCACATGCCTCTCTCAGCCAAGGAAGGAGTGCCCGTCTCCTTTCTCGGTTGAGAGAGGCACATAGCTTTGTGCAACTGGCTTCCCACATCAATCTTGGCTGAGGAAAGAGTGCCTGTCTCTGTCCTTGGCTGAGAGGTACATGACACCACATAGCACAGCTTCCTCTGCCAAAGAAGAAAGGAGACTCCTTCCTTGGCCAAGACATGTGCAGGGGGAGCTGTACGTCGCTCTCAACCAGAAAGGGAGAGAGATTCCTTCTCCAGCAAAGAAAGGCACGGGGGAACTCACGCACCTCTCTTCCTTGGCTGAGAGAGGCACGGAGGGGCCCAGCTGTGCAGAGTAAGGACTCTCGCTGGTGACAGCAGCCATGGCCCTAGTGTAAACCATGGATAAGAGAAACTGTGGATACTGGCCTAGGAGATACCAGGGACCTACTGTACTTGCACTTAACTAGAAACTGAGCAACAAGGGCAGCAATAAATAAATGTTTGAAGAAGGAAGGAAAAGTTATAAAAGATAATAAGATACTATTATGCCAGAAGCTAGACAACATACCAACTATTTGGAACACAGCTAGCCAAATCCAGCATTAGAAATGTTAAAAAGTGGCAACTGGGCAAGATACCCCTTTGTCATCACCAAAGAAAGGCTGCCATCAGTCCAGCAGTGGCAAACAAAGGGCACAAGATCCAAAACACAGGGTGAATTCCTTTGTGTGCCCTCTCTAAGCTGTTCACTGTTTCTTTTCCACACCATCACTGCAGCTCTAAATCTTGTTCTCTCTCTCTCACCCACACAGGGCTACAGCTGTAATGCCTGCAACTCCCTTCTTGCTTCCATGCTACTTGCTCGTTGGTTGGTTGACTATGCAGTACTCTCATGGCCTCCTGTGTGACAGCCAAGAGAACAACTCCACGGATCTGAAGAGAAAATGTTGTTACGGCTGCTTCCCTGACAGCCGCCTCTTTCCATTTCACTTTGCCAGCACCAAAAATATCTGCAGCAATTTGTCTGCAAACTGGAACTCCTAAGGTAACTAAATCCTCTTTCTCTGCAAACCAGAACGCCTAAGGTAACTAAATCCTTTCTCTTAGACTTTTCTTTCTGTGTTTAATTTTGACACTGCAGATTCTAACGGAAGAAAACATGGGTATATGCCACCCATTCTGATTTGGGGCTTTATCACACTAGGCAGGTAAATTGCAATTACAGCAAGATAATAGTGTCTTTGGTTGGGACTTATCATATGACCTGATTCTTCTCCTGTTGTTCTCTTGATGGGAGACCATTTGCAAAGCATTTCTTTTACATTAACCAATTAACTCTTTAGTGATCTTTGTAAAAGAAATGTTTTCCAAATGGTCTTTTAACAGGAGAACAGGAGAAGAGGAATGATGTCATGTGATAAGTCCCAGCCAAAGATGCTATTATCCTGCTGTAATTATGATTTACCTGCTTTGTGTGATAAAGCCTTTTAAGTCACGGGAAAAATCAGTGTCAAGCCATTCTTTAGACTAGGAGGAAAGTTTTCTTTTTGTAAGGAGAACCTACAGTTAGTGTTCTACATATGTCAGTTTACCATGAGCAGGCACACATATAGAAACTTTTCCAATATTATGATTTTGTTACAGTGACAACTGGCAGAAACAGGCCTGTGACAAAAAAGATAACTTGATAAGGTGTCTAACAAAATGTAGGGCTACACCAGATTAATAACCAGATAATTTGTATTTCTCAGATATTTTTGCTAACAAGCTTGAGAAGTCTAATGATGACTATCATTTCAAATGCACTTTATAACCAGGAGGATCCTGCAGAAGAGGAACAGTTAGAAAAGCAATGGAAAGCTTAAATGTATGCTTAATTTCCAGCAAGTGAAACTAGTGCTGGAAACAGCAGTCATCTAATTAACTTTGGATTTTCCCACAATCCCCTCCTGTGTGGATCTCTCCATTAAATAAAAATGATCATGTGGAGCCACTTAAGGATGATTTTATGATATATAATACCATTAAAGACAGGGGAAGAAGACAGATAGGAAGAAGATACAGGGAAGATCGCTAATGCACTGTTCAGACAACAATTTTAGAATGAGTACAGGTGGGCAATGACCATGGATTAGTCCCCCATAGTCTACATGTGCCAATTTACAGGACATGGTATGCAGCACTTGGCTTATTTTACAGCTGGCACAACAGTATTTTGCCAGGTGGCCTGCGGACTAAACCCTGCATTTTGCTCTCAATCTTCCTGCTGCAAGCTAGGGACATGCCAAGGTCTGTGTGACTCCAGTAAAAGAGAAGCAGGCGCTGTACTGACTCAGAGGAGAGCTAAATATAGCACATTGCTTAACTGGAGCTGTCAGAGAGGAGAAGAGATGAGATCACCAGCTTCTATATGTGGAATGAAGTGAGAGGCAGCCGAGCAAAGCACACAATGTCTCTGCAAGCCCCCAGACACTTTGCAAAAGGCAGTCAACACAGGACATAGCTTAAAGCTATCCAAAGAAAAGGAAAGGAAAGAGGGACAAACCAATATCACTGTCTAGAGCCCATGAGCCAATGGAAGCTTGAAGTCCTCTGAGGCTCCCAGCAGGCATATTAGTGTCTGAACAGTTGTTTAGCAACACTGGACATAACATGTCAGGGGTACTGAGTCACCACCATTTTTATATTTTTCCCTCCTCCTCCCTACTCATCTCATCACACTTGCAGAATAGCAACTGCTGCAATCTTCTTCCACTCAGATTGACAGGGATTCCACCACCTACTTAACTGCCCTAGCAACATACCACATTTACTCAGAAGGAAGCATAAGGATATCCAAAGAATGTAGCTGTACAGTGCTCTGCTAGAGAAGCACATGGGAACACATTTTAAAGCAAGGGGATTCTAGGTTCATTTCAGATGGACTTTGTCTGTTATACAGAACAACAGAATTAGTGCAAAAACCTGAAGGATGTATTGATCTATATATTGACATACTTACAAATCAAAAACGAGGTAGTGGAAGCCTTCCTCAGATATGCTATCATGGAGGCGAACTGTAAAGGAACATAAAGGAAATATTATACAAAGAAAAGTATTGCTTCCTAAGACCTAGCTGAAACATTCCATTCCTCTGTGTTGTGCATTAAAGTACATAAAACCTTATGTCAGTAGACTCCATGCATGCACGCAAGGCAGCAATATGACAAATCCTGGGTCACAGGTTTGAACTACCTGTCTTTGAATATAATTCCTGTCCAGTGACCCATACTGATATGTTAAATTGTCGTCTTGCCCACCTCCTGGCTACCACAAGACAGACTGAAATTTGCCTTAGTTCGCAGATGTTTGGAGGCAGTGATAGCAGCCTGCCAGTCATTTCTCATTAGTCCCCTTCCTATCCCCATCTCTTGGAGAATAGAGCTATGTGTGCAATACAGCTTGCCCTGAACACCTTGTCCTGCTGAATGTCCTGCTGCATTCAGTTATGGTGGAAGATGGTATCCCATTCCCAGTGGTGAAAGAAAATTCAGCTTGCCCAACCTGCTTTCCATGTATGCAACAGAGTGGAACCTCATCTTTAATCTGTCTGAAGCTGGAAAGCATTTCAGACCATGACAGACCTTGTCCCTGCACATCTCTACCTTGCCCTGGGGTGTGGATCTTTAAAGCATTTTTTTTTTATCAACGGTAAGTACTTGCCTACCTGCAAACCAATTCGTGAGCCCAACTCTTCTAAAACAGCTGTGAGGAAATTAGGTTATAAATTAAGAATATAAGGCTAGGCTTCCTGGATTAGACAAAATGCCCATCTAGTCCACAATCCTATTTCTAAAACTGACCACTTGGAAACTGAGGAGAAATGCTGAAATGTAGTTTGTTTCCAGAATTAAGTAATTTGTGCATTTGAACACAAAAACTCAATTTTTAGCAAATCCTGGGAAAATTGCTTTTTGGACCACAACTCTCAGAATCACCCAGACAGCATGGTTGCTGATTGGGGAATTTTGGGAGCTATAGTCCAGAAAAATATTTTTTCCCCCAAGCTCTGGTTTTTAGTGCTATTGTTAATCATTGCTAGTGACTCCCTTCCATGACATCTGAGTTCAACCCCCTTTTCAAAACAAAGCAAAAAAAAAGTTCAAAGCTCCTACCAAGCACAGAGCTTTGTTGTTCAACAATCTTTTCTACTCAGACACATAAAAACATTTTAGAAAACAATTGTGTTTTTTCTCTAAATAATAAAAAGCTGCAATGACAGAAAATTGAAATATGTTTCTGGCATTTATTCATGCATGTTTTAACAATATAACAACGTAATTTAATTTATATCTGCTGTTTAGGTTTTTTTTTTTCAGATAAATTGTAGAACATGCTTTTTTAAATATGCTTGAAGAATATAGACGATCCACAAAACTCCCAAAGTAATTAAACCCTCGATTTATGATAAATAAAATCCTAGTTTTTATTCTTATAGTTCCATAATCAAATACATCATAAGCTAAACATTTTTTCTGAAAAATATAGTAGGGAAAGCTTCTTATAAAAATCAAGAAAAGTAATTTTGGGTAGCACACAGAAGTAAAAATTAAATTCAACAAAACATAATCCATTACAATGGGTCAGGGCCTAGGTTAAGAACTTAACACTTAAGGAAGTACGTCATAGATTAACTGGTACGGCAACTGAATGTGCAGCTCTACTACAATTCTTCTACGTCATTGTGCTGTGTTTCCCAGGCTTATAATTTTCTTCAATTGCTCATATATAAATCTGGCTATAAGGCTAACCCAAGAAAATATTCTTTTGTGGCTGGGAAGCCTGCTGCCAAAGAGGAACTGGCTTCATATGTGTGTTGCAAAACTAGATAAGACTGGGACCCCAGGGCATGATTAGGTCATAGTCAGGGAAGCTATGGTAACAATGAACTTGCAAATGCCCCTCAACGACTCAAATTTTTAGAAATGACAGTGCCCAAAACTGCTTCCATGGAATGACTGATTGTCTTTGACCCTCTTCCTCTGTCCACCGAAATTCTTGTTCCTTCACCTTTCCCACCATTAAGGAACTATCACAATTCCCATCAGTCCTTCATCACCTAATGCTAAAGCCACTAGCTCATTCTGTACCTCATTGTCTACTCTGCCAGAGAATGACTGACACCTTCCCTGTCAGAGCAGAAAAATAGTATTTAAACCCTGACTCTGAGCCAGATAGCTTGTATATTCTGGACATAGGCCATCAGTCTGCTGCTCCAATTCCTTTTCTGGTACTACCCTCAGACTCTTAATCTGGACCATATCTTCAATCTGGATATGTAAATATCACCAGCTACATCCTAACTTAGCACTGTCCAATTTTTCCTCCCTTTCCTTCAAGTTAGCCTTATATGATTGCAAGACTGCTTGGATCTCACATGCTTGTGTGATTGTTAATTCCCCCAATATTCTTTTCTCCAGCTGGTGTCCCTGCATTAGTATTGGTATACACAGGTGTAAAAGATCCTGCTAGATCACTCTCTTCTCACAAGCCTCCTCTTTGAGCTAATATGCCCCACTGTTGCACAGAGGCACTGGCATCATGCGTAGATCTCCCAGTCACCCATGTTTTGGGGTAACCACATATTCATTCTGACCAAATAGAAGGCTGAAGTGTGATAGATCAGCAGAGATTATAGGGTACAGCATACCACCTACAAATCTTATACATGACTATATCATTTTATAAACCTTTTTGGTTATCATTCTTACTCAGGTAACAGATCGGGGCCACCAAATAGAGATATTTTGCTGCTTGAGTTAAAGGATAAGATGCTTCCACTCCATGTAGAGAAGCTGATTAAATTAGTATTTGAATCTTACTTCAACAGTGGCAATCAGAGAGGATAATGATAACAATGGGTACTCCTGATTAATACACAAGAGTCAGTACAGTGTAATGGTTAAAGCAGTAGGCTTTAATTGAAGGAGAACTGAGTTCAATTGCTCATTCAGCTATGAAATTCACTTGGGTAACCTTCAGTCTTGTGTCCTCACAGCAACACTATACTATTAAGAAATGGTACTGAGCTCGAGATGGTGGGGACAAAAAGAAAAAGCAACTAAAGCAACTGATACTCAATATATCTTACACTTGATAGTAACTTGACTTTGACTTTAGCAACAGAACTGCTGCTAGTCACTCTTTAAATACTGTATTTGCCAGTTTATAAGACGCACTGGTGTATAAGACGCACCCCATTTTTAAATTTTATATTTCAGGGGGAAAAGTGTGCCTTATACACCGGCAAATATGGTACTGCCACAGGATGGACTCTGCTGGAGAGCTGCAATGGCATCCCCTATCTGTTCCTCCGGAGGGTCATTTCTTCTTTTCTTGGAGTGCAAAGCTGTATGTGCCACATAACTTGGGCCATACCACTTACACTGATCTGTTCTCATTAGGTGTAGCAAAGACCCTTGTTCCAAATATTTCATGGCCCCTCTAGAACATGAACCTGAGTACAATGTATTCTTGCACACATAGAAGGTCAACCCTGGACAGGCAGATTAAAGAGAGGAGGAAACTCAAAAGACAGTTGAGTAGAGGATGGCATGGATAAGAAAATGCACCCAGTACCATTCATTCTTTCTCCCTTCAGGAGCAACTAGCCTCCTGTCCCACTCTTCTCAAATGTGAGAGGACACTGTCCAGTCATTGTTGTTGAAATAAAATTAAATTGCCCATGCACTTCACATCTGTACATGAAATAAGTAATGAGCTTTGTTTCAAGTAGTAAAATATCTTGAACCAGCCCTGCTAAAAAGAAAATTTATTGCCCAGTGGAACTGATGAGAAGAAATCTATGTGGTAAAAGGAACCCTTCCCGCTTCATGAATAGGTCAGGAAAACCAGCTTTCCCAAGAAAGAATATTCAGGAATGTTTCCTCTGCTTTGAGAGATTATACCATTTCTCACTAGAATAAGGCTAATTAAACAGGAGTGGAGAAGGCACTTCATAGCAAATTCATTATTATGCTTTTAAAAGTTCTCAGATGAGGAAAAAATGCCTAGCAAGAAACACAAATATAGGATCAGTGCCTATAAACAGGATGCATGTTTTGCCAAAGATATGACTAGGCTTATGCTCTCTGCTGAAATCCATGCTTCATGATGCCTCACTTCCAAGGGTCAGATCCATGAGTACTGGTGCAAGATATGTAGTCAACATGGCTAAGAAAGTGTGGAAGACTACCAAATCCTCCTGCTTGTAATGAACACCCACTTCTCAACTGGAATATGAAAATATTACAGATTTACACTTATTCAGTGGCCATTCTTTTTTCCCAGGGAAGCCTAGGAAGTGCAGTCATTTGGGAAATGATTTAAGATCTTTGACAGAAAATTCTTACTACAGCTTGGAAAGTTACATTTAAAAATCAATAGTTCAAAACTCCTCAAAAAGCATTTTAAAAAGTAACTCTTTACCATCCTATTCTTTGTAAACAACAAAAATAGCCATTTAAAAAGCAGTTAGTTATTGTTCCAAACTCCTCAAAATCATAGCATTTTAAAAATGAACTTTTTACCTTCCTATTCCTCATAAACAATAAAGATAGCCATTTTAATTACTTCTGAGGGGGGAAAGATTAGAATGCTAATGCTACTGCTTAGAACACTTCTGGTCTAGGGTGGGAACACACCTTCCCCCCATCCAATTCATCCTGCTAGTTCATTAGGATATGAGAAGTTATGCAGACCACATGACATTCCTCTTCCGCCATTAAGTGAGATCACATCCCTGTATCTAGAAGAGTAAGTGTTACAGTGCAAAGAGAATGAAGACATCCTTCTGTGATGCAGTTAGACCTCTGTTACTAGAACAAAAAATTGATTACAAGTAACTTGTTATTTGTAACTTACTATTTCTGATTTCTGATTCTTGGCACTCTCAATAAGTTACAATTCTATCCTTTGGAGGAAGCAATGGTATCTCAATTGTATTAACAAGATATCAGTTTATAGTACAGATGTAGCCCAAACCTGCTCATGGAATGAAAACTGAAGAGAGCATAATCATCCCAAAAGGAAAACGCTGATAAGCAGCATTGAGAAAAGTAGTACTATACTGTGGTATTTATCCATTCATTCATACACTCATTCATTATATGTGTATTGTATTTTTGACTCCATGACTCTTCCTGAGTGAGTGAGTAGATGAAAGTAATCCAAGTGAATTTCATGGTTCAGAGGGGCAATGAATCTGGATCTCCTAAACCCCAGTCCAACAATCTAATCACTGCATACATGTTGCTGTTGTTGTCCTTGTTCTTACTGTGTTCCTTCAAGTCATTTCCAACTTAAGGTGACCCTAAAGTGGACCTATTATGAGTTTTTCTGAGGCTGAGAGTGTATGACATGCTTTGTCTCTCACAATCCTATGCCTTATAAAATATTAACTGAATAGCAAGTTAAGCAATATTAAGAGAAAAATAATTATCTGCATATGGATCCCTAAGTAGGAAAACAATACCATTCACATGGAACCAGCCAGAGAGGCATAGTATTAACTCAATGAAGGAAAGACAATCTATAAATATAACAAATGGATACTAAACGCTATCACCAGCAAGTATTTTACTCTGGATTGGGATTCTGGCTCCCTTGTCAGTCAACAGAATATGTATTTCTCCTTTCCATCTCAATCTAAGGAAGCTGTTTAATTTCTAAACCAGTGTATCTTTGTAGTAATGGACCGGATGAAGGCAAACAAATTAAAATTTAATCTAGATGAGACAGATCCAGTCACAAGACGGATCAGGAAATAGTCATTCAACCTGTACTGGATGGGGTTACACTTCCTCTGAAGACACAGATTTGCCATTTGGGTAGGCTTCTGTATTCATCCCAGGATTCAGCTTAGTTTTCAACAGTGGCTAAGATGCACCTGCACAATTAAAATGAGCATGCCCAATAGTGTCTGACTCATCCAAGGTGACACTTGCCTTAATTACATCCCATTTGGATTACTTCAACACACTATACACCAGGTGGCTTTTGAAGAGTATTCAGAAACTTCAACTGATTCAAAGAGCTGCAGCCACAGTGTTAACAAGGAGCACACAATTCCCTTGTTATAACAGCTCCATAGGTGGCCAATCTGTTTCTGAGCACAACTCACAATGTTAGTTATGATATATGAATTCATGATATATGAATACCATATCTTTTTTTATAGACAGCTTATTACTAATGTTATGTATGGCCCTTTCCACCTGCATCCCACAAAGTCCTGGCATCATCCCGGCAGTGCCTTTGCTAGGATTGGGAGCATGTCCCAAACTCTCCCCTCTGCACCTGGCTGGCTGCCAGCAGAGGGCAGCAATCACGACATGTTCCTTCCTTCCTTCCTTCCTTCCTTCCTTCCTTCCTTCCTTCCTTCCTTCCGCAGAGCAGCGGGCCTCTTCCTGTGCTGCACTGAGGAAGACAGCCTATATTCTAGTCACATGTATTTTATGCATAATTCCTTTTATTTTGTAAGCCATCTTGAGTCTCAGCTTTGGGGAAAATGTGGGCTATATGTAAAGTAATGGTTTTTAGGGAAGAACTTATTTCACTTATTTTAGTAGCTGGCTGCCTTAAGTCCATCTCACCATTTTCAGTCCATAAATTTCCAAAAATAAGGCAGTCACATGCCACTGAATTTGATCTTGTGCTAAGTACAGATATACCTCAGTTAATGGAGTAGATATGTTCCTGGGTGTTACTTCTTTAGCAGAAAATTTGGTACTAGAAGTTGAAATAACATGGAAAGAATAGGAATAGGTACCTATGCCACCAAAAAAAAAAAAAAGAGAGAGCAGTTCAATATATTTCAGCAGTATTTTTATTCAAAACTAATAGTATCCACATGTGAAATGAAACAACCAGGTCAGATAAGCCTCAGATACAAACTTTACACAGACCATCCGAAAGCTTCTTCCAAAATGCCTCCAGGGATGACTTTCTTCACCAGCCTCTACTCTTCTTACGACAATTTGAGAGCCAAACGTACAAATCTATGCTTTTTAATATGCTATGGGGAGCAGATGCTCTCTTCTCTGCTCAGCCCTTTTCTTATTTCTGTTTTACTGCTGATGTACGCTCCACAAGCAATCCGGAGGCAGCTGCTGCATATTTTGTTTGTTGTAGGCAGACATACATAGTTCCAGTAAGATCATCTAGAGAAGAATTCATTTCTTCCCAGCTCCACCTTTACTACATTGTTTATTGCAGACACGCTGCTGCAGCCTGACACTAGTCTGTCTCCTCCAGACCTCCTTCACCATCGTTTCAATGCCAATGCTGCTAAAAAAACTTCCAGACAGAGAAGAAGGATAAAGGGGGATATTGAGCAGTCATAAAAAGACTTTGTAAAATCTTCATCAGGACTTGTTGACTGAGGTATGCCTATATCTACATTTCTTATATGTTTTGTAAAACCTCAACTTCAAGATAAAGGATGCCACATCATGCCCTGGACACAGAGTGTGCATTGGCATTATCCTCTAACAAACTCTCTGCTTCACAGTTTCTGTGTACCTCCCATATGCCTAAATAGGACTTCCGAAGCTGTGGCATCTGTTTTAGTTCCATTATATAATAATCTGATTTTCTTTTTTCTCTCCCCTCCCCTTTTTGCACTTGTGGCTGTTTCTAAACCTACCTAGAAGGTACCCATGACGACACTGTTTCCATAGAAACTAATGTACTTCAAAGGAAAAAACACAGAAGACTAAAAAAGAACTTTAAAAAAGGATTCAAACAAAATAGCTGGCACAAACAGACAGAGCACACAGGAGTGGACAGATGAGGTGTCAAACAGTTTTAATTGGACGCATGTTTGAGAAGGAAAGACCTGTCTAATATGATGCTTACTAGAAATTCTCATTCCACCATCCTTCCTGTCATTAGAGCCTAAAGCAAGTTTGTAAGCCTCTGCAGGCATGCATCTAAATCAGCAAGGTTAAGAAGACAGAGGATTTAAGAGACCTGTCACTCAAACAAAGGGCACAATACCCATCACGTACCATTTGCTGAATGGTTTTTTCACATTTATATCCCACTTTTCCTGGAAAGAGCTCAGAGTATCCTAGAATCATAGAGATGGAAGGGGCCATGAGGACCATCTACTCCAACTCCCTGCCATACACAACTAAAGCACTCCTGAAACAGGCCCATCCGGTCTCTGTTCAAAGACTCCCAAAGAGTGAGACCCCACCAGCCATGGAGGCAATCTATTCCACTGCCAAACAGCTCTTATAGTTAATTCTTCCCCCTAATGTTTAGGTGGAATCACTTTTCTTAATTTTAATCTATTGGTTCATGCTCTAGTCTATGAAGTAGTAGAAAACAAGCTGCACAGCCCACGGGTCACCAGCTTGCCAGCTAGAATATTATGGGGGATCTCATCAAAAGCTTTGCTGAAATCAAGCTATGCTACATTTACAGATATACGCAGAACAGATGAATGGGGTAACTACATTTCCGTCTTTATAATAATCTTGTGAAGCTGGGTCAACTAAAAAAGGCCTTGGACTCACATATTGTCCCCATTACTTCCTTACCCTTTCACATGTGAGAGGATAAGACTGCAAAGCCTTTGGTCTTAATAAGTAACAAAACAGTTCTCCCTTTCAATCAAGTATAGGAAACTGTAGTTTTTCAAACTGTACAGTAGTAAGTTAATAACCCAGTTTGATTTCCTGTCTTGCTGCCTCATTAGGGTTTGTGCAATTAATTTTCACACAACATATAGAATCATAGAACAAAATATCTTCTGTCATTCATCTCTTATTAGCTCCCTTTTTATCTTCTGTTACCCATGCTCCTTCCTATATGGTCTCTCCATCTCTCTAGCAAAAAAGTGGGTTGTGATTTTCATTAGATGGGTACCTGCTGTTTTCTCTGAGAAAAACTAGGAGATGAGAAATTATCCAGCTGGAACGTGTCCAGAGGAGGGCAATCAAAATGGTGAAAGGTTTGGAAGCCATGCCCTAGGAGGAGCATGTTTGAGAGCTAGGTATGTTTAGTCTGCAGAAGAGAAGGTTAAGAGGAGACATGATAGCCATGTTTAAATATCTGAAGGGATGTCACGCTGAGGAGGGAGCAGGCTTATTTTCCGCTGCTCCAGAGGCTAGGATAATGAACAACTGATTCAAACTACAGGAAAAGAGATTCTACTTAAACCTCAGGAGGAACTTTTTGACAGTCAAGAGCTTTTTGGAAGTGGAATATGCTGCCTCAGAATGTGGTAAAGTCTCCTCCTTTGGAGGTTTTTAAGCAGAGGATGGATGGATGGCCATCTGTCGGGAGTGCTTTGATGTGGGTTCCTGCATGTCAGGGCGTTGAACTGGATGGCCCCTGGGGTCTCTTCCAACTCTATGATTTCCCCACAGGTCAAAAGCCTTGTGCTCCTCCTTCTAAGTCTGTAATTAGCTTCTGTGACAAATACACACAGGCCCTTTCCAAATGGCGTCTCCAATGCGCAACAGCCTCACTTTGCTCCTACTCTGGGAGCTGCCTTACCACATGATGTCATTGCCAATCAGGTGCTATCCCAGCTGCAAGCCGTGGGAATTCTAGTGTTTTTTATTGTCAGTGAAAATCCAACAATAATCGCCCTCCCTACAGCAATTGCAATAGCTGGGCCCATGTGGATCCATCTGGCGTCCTTCCATGAATGAGCCAGGAGTGCGCAGAGTGTCTGCAGTCCCTGCCTGTCCTTCCCTCAGCAACTCCCAGAGGAAGCTCCATCCAGCAGCACGGTGGCCGCTGCCCCCACTGCACCAGCAAACACATGAGGAGATGTAGGCCAGGAAGGCCACCCTGGGGGTCACATCGGCATCGACCCCCACAATGACATCAGCCCCATAATGGTGATGCCGGCTTTAAAAAAAAAAAATTAAAGCCGGCGTCACCATTAGCACATTAGCATGATAGCACCTGCCAGCAGGAAGCAGGGAAAATGTCTGGGAGCTGATGTGTGGACCTGTGTCCACCATCTAGCATGCTAACGTTAGCACATGTGCCAGCCAAAAAAAAAAAAAAAGGCCAACCAGGAGCAGTGGGGCAGGGATGGGATGGGACCTGGGAGTGGCCAAGAACACTGAGCTGCAGAACACGCACGAGGTGCAACGCTGGTGCTGTCCCGTGAACACCCAAGTTCCTGTGGTAAATATAGGCTTCCTACTGGGCCCAGTCCACAATTGGCAATCCCACAATGACACTGGAATACCGCACAATTGAGGTATGGTGTGGAAAAGGCCACAGTTACATCCAAGTTTTGAGGGAATACTGATTGTCAGCATCAAGAAAGTATGAAGTAAAACCTTTGGGAAGGTCAAACTCTCCATCTCATCAACCTCTGAGGTGTTATTCTGAGGTCATCCTTAGTAGTAAGTGCTTTTGGCCTTATGTGTTCAGCACTTAGAGAGCCAATGTGATGTAGTGGTTTGAGCACTGGAGTATGCCTACTCGGCCATGGAAACGCACTGGCTGACCTTGGGTGTGTCATACACTCTCAGCCTGAGAAAACTCCATGATAGGTTTGCCCTAGGGTTACCAGAAGTCAGAAATGACTTGAAGGCAAACAGCAGCAGCAGCAGCAGCAGCAACAACAACACAACAACAACAACAATTGAACATTTAACTGCTTGTGGTAGTGCATTTTTGTTTTAGTTGGATGCTCAAATAAATAAGATCTTTTGTTCATCTTTTAAATGTTTAGTTTTGGTGTAGTTATTATTCATTTTGTTTGTTTTACTTTCTGTATGATGTCTGGTTTTAACAATAAAGGCTTACTAACTACAGTGTTTACACAACTTAGAATTTTGAGACAATTGAGAAGGCCTTCTCCCATATCATCACACAATGTATTGACCTCAATAGTAGAACACAAAACAGACTCCCATCTCACTCAGCAGACATCAGTCCTCAGGTAGGCACATACAATGAGAAGCACTCCCTCAGGTACTGAGTTCCCAAGCCTTTTTAGATCTTTGAATGTCTCTACAAGCATCTTAAATTCAGACGGGAAGTGTATTGGTAGCGATTACAATTGTTTCTACATAGGAAGTTGATATCTACACATATGCTAGCAACATTTTACAGATGAAAATGGGACACCCATGTGGCTAAAAGACATTGAGAATGCAACTGAAAGGGTATGGCCTAGTACCAAAGTTATTAATGAGCAAGAACACATAAAACTGTAGTATTTAAAGTAGAGAAACATCAGGACTTATGTATTGAATTTAGGAAAAAAGAAAAAACTAAATCCATAAATATAATATTGTGTGTGTGTGTGTGTGTGTGCACATCTGATGTATGATTATAAATATTATACTGTGCAGTAATATAAAATCAACTAGGCCCTGCTTAGAATGAAGTTTTCTCATGATTGCTGCATGAGTTCTGTTCACCCTCACACTGCCTGCTCAACACTCATTATATGTATCAGATTCATATATATGCTAGCTTTCCCAAAAAGCTTATATGGTCATCTTGAGGTTAGCATAGTCTCTTTAACCTATTTCACCAGATTGTTAAGAAAAAAATGGGTGTGGGAGTAGGTAAAAATAATGTACATCACCTTAAGCTCCAGGAAATAAATGAAATGGAATTAGTTCAAATACACATAATTTGGGGGGAAATTTATAAAGAATTTAATGCATTCCAATGACCTTTTACATAAGTGACAATTAGAGATGGGCCAACCAAATTCTCGAATCCTCAAGTCCTGGGCAAGGACTCAAGATTCAGGAATCTGAATCCGAGTGTCAAAATGGTGAACTGAATCTTTCGAATCCACCAACCAAGTTTATTTGTTGCTTTTCAAAATTGGTGCCTCCGGGGAATGCCGAAAGCCTGATTGGCCAGCGGGCCCCTCAGCGAGCAAAAATCGTGACATAAAGCCCCATGTGTGCGCACACCAGAAGCTGCCTATGCTCACTCGGGCTGTGTGCTCACCCGCCACTCGGGCTGTAAGCTCACCCGCCTGCGCCTGCTTGTGCTGCCTGCCTGTGCCCATGGCTGCCTTCCTCTGCAAGGTAATAATTATTCTTCTCCATTCTTTTGACTTGAGACTGGAGGTTAGGGATTGGGACTGGAGTAGAGACTTGACTTGAAAGTCCCTTGCAGGACTTGAGACTGGACCAGAGGCTGTTTTTTTTTTAAAGTCCTTTGTTGCAGGACTTGAGACTGGACTTGAGACTGCAGGGTGCAGAAGTGAGACTGGACTAGACACTGGTGGGTTGTCTTTTTAAGTGCCTTCCTTGTTGCAGGACTTGAGACTTGACTGGAAGGTACAGTCTTCTTGAGATTTCAAGGACAGCTGAAAGATTCCTTTGCATAGCACTCTTGCAAACCTCTTTCATACACAATTCTGGGGTTTCTAGTTTTACAAGGTGTCACAGTCTTCTTTGCCAAAGTATGCTGGTGCATCATCAAACTACAGACCCCAGGATGCCATAAGAAGCTATGCAAAGAAAATCCAGTTTTGACCTGGATTACCTCTGTACTGTCGTATGTGACCCTGTTTATACAGGCAGGAAAATGTGGGATTAATCCACATTTTCCTACTTGTGTAGAAAGGGCCGTCATGTCATTTTCAACCTGTAGAGATCCTGAGGCAAAACTATGACAACTGTCCTGGTCAGATTTCTTCAGAGGGAGGTCTGTCTTTGCTTAGGCTTTTGCTAAGGCTCAGAGAGTGCGTCTTGCCCAAGATTATCTTTCTTTCCCTTGCTTTTTAAACCCTTTTTTAAAAAAAGGATTTGAAAGATTCAAAATTTGTGGATTCCCAGAACCTTCCAGGGATTTGGATTCGGAAAATTCTGGATTCATCCCATCCTTAGTGACAATTTTGTAAACATTTATATGGGAGTACATTCCACTGAACTAAATAGGGTTTAACTGCTAAGTATTTATGGTAAGATTGCATTTTATTTATTTAAATATTTAAATATTTAAATTCTGCCCTATATCTGAAGATCTTAGGGTGGCTTACAATAAAATCTGTTTAGAACAATAAATAATAATTTTGAAAGACTAAAAATATATGAAATTGTTTATAGCTGAAACAGAACAATTTAAACCAGTCGAAACAATTTAAAGTAGTGCCAACCATAGCATGTGCATGAACTGGGTGAAATTAACTAGGTCCAAAGACTTTAATAAAAAGCCATGTTTTAATTTGGTGCTGAAATTATGCCAGCGTTGGCACCAATCGGGCCTTAAAAGGAAGGGTATTTCCTAACTAGGGTATCACCACAGGGAAGGTCTTGCATTATTAACATGCATAAACTGCTGTTCTATAGAGGAAGGTCTACTATGTTGTTCCTCTCTCTCTTTCTCTCCCTCACATGCACACTCACACACACGGATAAACAAACATCCTCACATTTTTTTAAAACATACAGAGGCTGGAAGCAAAAAACCTTGCACCTTGTTTCCCACTGCTCTATCCCTCGATCTCCTTTATTCTTTGTTCAGTCAGCTTCTGCAACAGGAAACAGCCTGCCAGCACCTTCTTACTTATGAATGGTTTTTAGGGCTCTCTTCTTCTTCATGATTGCCTTCCACCCACTTTTTGACTAATCAATGGGTTACCCTAAAGAAAATGACTAGTAGTTTTAATGCTGGTGGTGGGGAGACCTCATGCTGGACTTCTGAATTCAGAATTCTACTAAGTCAGACTGTATACTAGGAACCCTGTAGGTTCTTGTGGACATTCTCATAATTTTGAGGACAAATTGGAAGACATGTCTATATCTGTATCTCACACACAGAAGATATATAGAGACATATATGTGTCATCTGTCATACACACACTTGTGCTGACTGTTCTTCCTTTCATAAGACATATTAATTTTTTATTGTTTATACCAATTAATAATACCATATAATTTTTAGTATCAAACAAAACACAATGACAAGATATGAGCTTTCTAGCAGGAAAATATAAAATACACAGAAATATAAAAAAGACAAAAAAAATAGAAGTCCTGTTTGTTAAAAAAAATTCATGTTCTTAAATTAACTGATTTCTTTTAACAGTGTACAGTTAACCATTACTCTTTCTGACTGCCATAGTAAATAATGCCAATTTTCCTACAGCAGATACATCCATGTCTGACAACAGAGTGCAGATTATCCTGTGTTTGACAATATAGCACAGTCTTCAGTAAAATGAAATATACTTATACTTTGCAGATCCATGGTCCAAGTGTCTGCCAAGGTAAGTGTTATCTCAATGTTGTCAAAGGTCTTATTTTACTGCTTCAGGTTGCAGTGCAAAATTAACACCTCTGTACTGACTGTCAATGGGATTTCCCAATTTTAAATTTTTTTGTGTTTTGTCAGTTCAATATTTCTTTCCTTATTACAGCAAGTTGCAATCCAATATTATCTGGAAGGCAATGAGTATCCACTCCTCCTTCATGGAAAAGTCATGTCAAGATTTCTCTCTGTTTTTATCCTTTACCTACCTATCACACCATTCCTCACAGCCCTTCGTTTATACATTGATTCCTTAATAAAAAGTACATGGAAAACTTTAAAGTGCTATATTAATAACAGTAATAATAATAATGATGTACACTGCAAGCAAATAATGCTGCCATGTTCCAGATCTGAGGCTTTAAAAGCCAAAAAGCACCCTGACTTCAGCCCAGAAATAACTTGGAAACCCATTGGCCATGCACCATAGTGTACACTCTTTCCTCCATATTTGTGGGTTTAACTTTTGTGAATTTGATTATTTGCCAGGCGTCTGTGCCTCTCCTCTATTCTCCTCCTCTCATTCCCTTACATTTTGTTGGCACAGAGGAAGAAGGCAAGTGTGCTGAGGCAAAAGGTAAGGCAATGGTGGGGATGACACACACACTCGTACTTTCCTTGCACCCTCTGCAGCTATCCCTTCCCATTCCCTTCCCATTTCCTTGTCTCTGCCCTGGCACTGAGAACTCGGGCTGTGGTAAAAGGTAAGGCAATGGGGGAGAGACATTCCTTGTGCCCTGCAGAGCTTCCACTCCTACTCCCTTGCCTCTGACCGCTGAGAAGAAAGGGTCTCACACCAGAGCCCCAGTGAGGGAATGGGAGGAGGATCAGGAGCAGTTATTCATGATTTTTCCACTTTCCTGAGGGTTCTGCACCCCAAACCCTTGTGAATGTGAAGGGGCCACTATAACTAACTGCCAGCAAAGTCATGTTCTGGTTGCATTATGCAATCTCTATACTGGATGCTACTGTACCGCAACATATGTAGATCACTGCTAAATGTGTCTGGCAGATACTCCATCATGTAATTGTAATGCACAATCGTGATTGACATCAATATATGTTCCACGCTATGCAACGGGATCCCACCCCACACTCTTGAACGAGCAAAGATTGATGGTGGATCTCACACACTCCACTCAATGCACATTTAAGTATGTTCCACATGTGGACCTTTGTTTCCACTCCCGTTAGCTGGATATGGCTGCTATGCAATGTCCAATAAAAAACACACACCTGCATTTGTCATTAACAGGAAGCTAATCTATCAAATTGGCCTAATATGAATTTAAAAAAACCCTGCTGGATCTGACCTAGGGTTCATCTAATCCAAACCCACAATGACCAAATAAATGCCCACAGGAAGCTAAAAGCAGGATATGAGCTCAACAATGCATACATCTGGATCAAGTATTCTGAATCCAAGCAAAGTTTTTGGACTCTCTGGGAAGACAGCCCCATGTAATGGCACTTAGGATACATAATGAAGAAACAATGTGTGTACTGTATCATGCATCTGTTTTTAGAAATCTAGATTCCATAATCAGCTGACACTTAAACAAAAATGCAACTATCTGCTTAATTTGCAAACCAGATTCTTTCCATCTTCTTTCTAGAGCAAATCCTCATGGCCATTAAGATAAACTTAAAAATGTGTGAAACATAGGAAGGATGGTGTTTGAGTTGGGTCTCTACTGGTCAGGAACTTGGCAGGAGCTGCAGTGTCCTCTTAACCTCTTTTCATCAATAGCAGAAGCAAATTAAACAATATATATACAACATATATACACACACACACACATACATATACACAACTATATATACTCTCTCTCTATATATATACACTATATACTCTCTCTCTCTATACACACACACACATACACATATACATACTATATATATACAACTATATATATGTATGTATGTATAGGTGTATGCATAGGTATATACATGTATACACACACACACACACACACACACACAACTATATATATAATTCCTTGTTCTAATTAAGGAATTATTCTAAACAAGGAAATACACACACACATACAATTGTTTAATTTGCATAATTCATTGTGGCCATATGATTCAGAATTCTTGGATACAAAATTCAGGACAATTTCTCCAGAATTTACAATAGTAGCTGGAACACAGCCCTAGCCAAAGACAGGTGAGCTACAAGGTTGAGATCATAGAATCACAGAATCATAGAAATATAGAGTTGGAAGAGACCACACAGGTCATCCAGTCCAACCCCCTGCCATGCAGGAATACCCTCAAAGCACTCCCGACAGATGGCCATCCAGCCTCTGCTTAAAAACCTCCAAAGAAGGAGACTCCACCACACTCCGAGCCAGCGTATTCCACCGCCGGACAGCCCTGACCGTCAGGAAGTTCTTCCTGAGGTTCAGGTGGAATCTCCTTTCCTGCAGCTTGAACCCATTGCTCCTTGTCCTGGTCTCTGGAGCAGCAGAAATTATAGTAGCCTATGTATGCACAAGGAAAGTCCAGGCCTGCTTCTCCTTGGCTCTGGAAATTTTCATTCTACAGTGCCTGCATATGCTTATGCATTACTACACACCTGTAAACTAATTATTTTACCCAGAAAGTATTTTTGCAATTAACTCTGTTGTTTATATAGTGCTTCACTGGGTTTTATGACGGTGAATATTTGTATTGCTTTTTTAAATACTGTATTCTACTGTGATATTTTCTTCATTTCAATATAGACTGTTTTGGAAAACTAGTTTTTAAAAAATGGGACATACGCAAATACTTAGCATTAGTACTCCTTACAGAATAGAATTTTACAAAGTTAAAAGTAAGGTTCTCAGAATCATGATTATTTATTTCATTTATGCTCCATTTTTCTTCCATAGAACTCTTAAGAGCACATAAAAAGCAATGAGGGATAAGACCAAATACCTACCTAGGTCAACATTCTGTTCTCATTGTGGGCAATCAGTTTTTGTTTTTTTTTAATGGGAAGCCCACCAGTATGGCCTGAGGGCAACCACATCCTCCATTCTTGCTCCCCAGTAAGTGACAAACAGAAACATACTTCCTCTAACAGTGGTAGTGGTATACAACCATTCTCACTAGTATCCACAGGTATCTTCTTCCTCCATAAATTCATCTGGCCCCCTTTTAAAACAGTGCTCACTGGCAACCATCAGGACATTCTGTAGTAGTGAAATCCACAGTTTAACCAGGTAGTTTGTGAAAACAATTTTTTTTACATTTATCTGTTATGAATCTCTTATCACTTAAGATAGTGTACATGGGGTTTTCTCCCAAACAGTTTCTGGGCTGGGCACAAGATCAGCCCAGACTTTGCTTGGTTTCAGCAAGGCTGCTGCGTTTGCATCTTGTTAGACAATGCTTAGGTTTGCCTCAATTTCCTCTCGAAAGGTCCAGATTATGTAAAGATGCTATCATCACATTCTGTACCAGAACCTCGATGTTATATTTCTAGGGAAAATCCACAGACATGTGAAACAATCTCAGATCTAGACATATTGTCAATGTCCATTCTCTCAGTCCCACTACCACTGCAAGCATGATCGCTGAGGACGCAAGAGAGGGCTTTCTTAGTGGTTGCCCTTAAACAGGCTTCTTAGTGGCTGCTCCTAGGCTGCTCTAGGCTTCCCGGGGAGACCAAAATGGCCCTCATCCTTGTTGTCCTTCTGGCACCAGGAAAAACCTTTTTATTCAGGCAGGCAGGCAAGCAATGGGCTCGGTACAGTTTTAATTTTAATTGCTTTTTAAAATCTCTTTTAAACTGTTCTAATTCTTTTATTGTTTAATTTGTTTTAATACATACTAGTTATATGTTTCTCAGTTGTATTGTTTTAATATATAAGCAGCTTTGAGCCCCAAAGTTGGGCAAAAAGCAGGATACAAATCAAGATGACGATGACAACGACGATGATGATGGTAAAATAATGGACTGCAACTTACAGTATCCCCCAGCCATCAAGACCACTACCGTCGAGTCTATCACTAGACCACTAACACACTGCTCTTCTTTCAAGAATGTGGCCCTTTCTTCTTTACAGTTCTGCAGCTGACAAAAATACCCACAACTTTGGAACAGTGAGAAGGAAATGTATGTAAAATGAATTACTGCAACATATCAGCATTCACTCAAAATAACTAGCTGCTGACCAGAGACTAATCCCATTCTCAGAATCTGCTTATTTCCCTTGCAGAATTTGGCTTGTGATTTCATTAACATGAAATTCTACATTCTGGATGACTGAAAATGGCTACAGTCTAGAAAGGGCAGATTTTGTGACAACTACTTTTTTAGACCAGCTGGTAATGGGAGGTATAGACTCTCATGAGGGAACAAGTGCTTCCTCATCCTTCCCATCAAGGGAAACATAGACAATATGCAACAATCCTCAACAATACTCCAAACCCTCTTTTAAAGGAATGGTGTTTTTTTCATTCCAGGTATCCACACAGACACTTACCAATGTTGGAATGCTTCAGGAGACGGCAAATTCGAGCTTCTCTCTCCAATTTCTGGTGATCTGGAGACAAAATAAAGAGCAAGAATACTTTAGTATGTATTGAAAACCAATTGCTTCTGAATATGCTTGCCTTCCAAAAAGATTCCATCTCAGCATTAGGAAGAATTTCCTGACAATAAGAACTGTTCGACAGAGAAATATTTTGCCTCAGAGTGTGGTGGAGTCTCATTGTTTGGAGCTTTTTAACAGAGGCTGGATGGCCATCTGTTGGGAGTGCTTTGATCATGTATTCCTCCAGGGCAGGGGGTTGGAATTGGTAGCCCTTGTGATCTCTTCCAACTCTATGATTCTGCTATCTTTTCTAGAACCTCAAAGGCACAGGCTACCATTTCTCTGGAAGCAGACCTGATCAACAAATTAAACCAAAATAATAGTGCGTTGTTGTAGAATTTCTGGAATAAACTACTTCAGATTTATGGGGGGTCCTATTTTTGAATGTTTTCCATTTTGAAAAAAAAATAGCACTTGGAGCAAAAATATTTTAGGCCACTCTGCTTTCCTGCTGAGTTAGCTTTCTACTTGCAGCGAGTGTAAGAGAATATTTATATATTTCTTTTACTCTCCCTCCTGTCTGATAATCAGAATTTCTATGTCACATTTCACCACCTTATTTTTTATATATAGACATGGCCTCAGTTTCAGGTAAAAACTGATTATGTACCAAATAGTGAACATACTTGTTTATAAATTTGAGTGAGATAGATTTTAGGTTAAGACTATAGTCCTGGTCATCACTGCAACATCCAGCAGCCCAGAGTAAATGTTATAAGGATTGAATTCATCTAGCGATTTTATTTCAAGAAAATATATACATGACACATAAAAAAAACAGTCTAGTAGATCAGATACTTCTTAGAGAGGATATGATAACACAAATCACAACTACTAACAACTTCTAAAACTAAGGCTGAATAAAACCTTTCCTTATATTGGAGTAGGAAGAAATGGCCCTACAGGTGTTGTTCAGATAAAACTTCCATCATTCTTCACCATTGTCTGTGCTGATTAAGACTTGTGGGAGTTACAGTGCAATAACTGCAATTGTTACCAGGCTGTACACCCCCACTCCATGATATGGTTTGATTGGCAAATATTAAGTGGCATGAAATACAAATTACATCCTTCTATGGCTGAGAGACCTGCTGGAAAAGAAGAACCGGCTACACATATGCATTGTGAAACTAGGTCAGATCAGGACCTCAGGGCATGGCTAGGTCACAGTCAGGAAGCTCCAGTGATAATGGACTTGCAGATATCCCCCAAAGACTCAACCTTTAGAAACAATAGTGCCCAAAACTGCCTCCACAGAATGACTGATTGTCTTTGACCCTCTTCCTTTGTCCACCAAAACTCTCCTTTTATCTCCTCACCTATCCTGCCATTGTGGACCTATCATGATTCACATCAGTTCTTTGTCACCTAACGCTATTAGCTCATTCTGGACCTCATTGTCTATCTTGCCAGAAAGCCATTAACACTTTCCTCCTCAGGGTGGAAATAGGGTATTTAAACCCTGGCTCCGAGCCAGACAACTCATAGTGCAGTACTCTGGACATAGGTTGTCACTCTGCTGCTCTGATTCCTATTCTTGTATTGCCCTCGGACCCTTAGTCTGGGCCCCATCACTTCATCTCTTCTCTACGGACAGGTAACTATCACCCTACCTTCTCACTATCCAATTTTTCCTCCCTTTCCTTCAGGTAGCCCTGCATGATTGTGAGACTCTTTGCATTTTGTATGTGTGTGATTCTTAATTCCCCCAATAAAACAAATATTTGTTGACTCTCCAGCTGGTGTTTCTGCATTAGAACTAGTATACAAAGGTGTAAAAGATTCCACTTGGTTACCCCCCTCTTGCAGGCCTCCCTTTTGAGCTAATATTCCCCACTGTTTTATGGAAGCACTGGCATCGTGGGTTCACCTTGGAGTCACCAACGTCTTGAGGTAACAAGATTGATGGAGTAACGTGGGCAACACCCTTCACCCCCTGACTCATAAGTCACATACACAGTTCAGGAAAGCAGATGTAGGGAAACATGTAGGGATTCAAGTTGGACTTTGTCTATACATGTGCAAGTAAAGGATCTGTGTGACTGAAGCAATAAAGGCTACTGCTCCCTTTTCAATCTTGGTCCATGTCTGGAAGCCACCCCTATGTAGGCACAAGCTTGGTGCACAGTCCATGAGCTGCTGTAGATCACAAGAGCTTGGCATGTGACTGTCCTGGGAATCACTCCTTATCTCTGGGTCTGTCATGGTGTGGGATCCAAAGAGTTAGGGAATTAGAGCTAGGAACATCCACATACCACATAAACACTCCCACAAGAGTACAAAAGGTATAAGAAGCAGAATTTTGCAACCTCACTTTCTGCGGGCTGCATGCTACTTCTGTTAGGTCAGTGTACCTTCTTTAGTTTCCTGATGAGGAAAGTCGGTAGGGCAGCCAGGAAGACCTTGGTGCTCTCTTGTGTAGTAGTTTTGCAAAGTAGCTTCCTGGGGATATATGGTTAGTGCGTCAGTGGTGGCAGCAACCAATTATTTTTGCATTGGTGGTGGTAACAACCAGCTCTGGGTTTAACGCTTTGCCTGGACTCGGAGGAGGTACCCCTCAGTCCAAAAAGGCAGCAGTAATAAGACATGACTCAGACTCAGGACTCAGACAGGACCCAGATTCCTCATTCCCCCACTGCTCAGTCAAGCAGCGGTAAGTTCCACAGAGTTTGTTTTCCCCCTGGCAGCTCTGTCTGGTGTAGATGCTAGGGATTTCCTCCAAGGTGGTCTCCTTGTCACTGAGTGCCTGGCCCTCTTTTCCCCTTTTCCTGGCCATAGAAACTGTCAATTGCAGGGATGTTTAGAGAAAGACCTCTTCGTGCTTTTGGAAAGCTGCAGAGACATTATATTGTGGGCATGTTAGAAGATTCCCTCGCAGTTGTTTATGCATAGATATTAGAAAGTCAAATTCGGCCAAAATGTTCAAAGCGCAGTACAACTTAGACAAGCTTGAGATGTGGGTTCTAAGGGAAACAACCCATGGAAGGGAGGATCCTTCAGAACCACGGATCTGTTTAGCATCCTGCGTGACACCTATCATGCTCAGTGTAAGGAAATATCTCTTTTTGGCCCCTTGAAAGAAGCAATGTGAGCTTGGGGGTTCTGGATGGCCCTAAGTGACAGCTTGAGCACAATCCAAGAGTTCACCCAAAAGGCTGACAGGCAGGCTAAGGAACTGAAATCATCCAGGGCACAGAATAGCTCCCTGGTGGTAGACAAATTGGCCTTTTTGTTTGCTGCACAGGAGGCCCATACTAAATTGGAAGATGCCTCAGATGATCCAGGCACTCATGGACAGGCTAACCACTTTACAGGATGAGCATGTGAAGGCCCAACACGCTACTCAGTACCTGGCCAGCCGAGCAAAGCCTCAGTACAAAAGTGCCAACCACAATGCCTGAAACTGTAGGATCGCTGCCTGCCTCAGAGATTGACCACCAAGGAGGTGATCATTGCCATGGTCTGTCTTGAGACACTTCCCCCACTCCCTGTGTACCATTGACCAGTGGAAAGGGTCCACTGGTCAGCTGCAGAGGCCAAAGTCATCTCTGAACAGTTTAGGTCCCTCAACAAGGACATGGTGATTGTGTGGCTCAATGTGGTGACCCACACACATCTCACGGCCAATGGACAGGACTTCATCCAGCTTGCCAGGCTCTACATTTCCCTGTCAGACGTGACAAGTCTTAGAATCAGTGCTAGCCACCCATGATCTTGCCACTCTGAACATCTGCCCCTGGATGTGGGAGGTCATCCAGCTCTTGTGGCAGGGGCCAGATGGCTAATGCCTTATATGTAATGGAACATCTGGCTCCAGGAGAAAATCTGGAGGTGTTTGTAGCCCAGAAAAAACTGCTGGTAATTCTGGCTAGGAAAGTATGACAACCCAGCACTGGGAATCTTCGATTTTGACAGTGATGAATTCAAGACTCTCCTTCATGCAGGCTTGAACTCTCAGACAAAAATGGCCCCTAGTCCCCTTGATGCAGACCAGGTCCCATAGGATGACTTTTCAGATAGGATCAGGAAGGTAGCCGACTTTCTTAGAGAGGCAGAAACACCAAGGTCCTCCAGATGAATGTGGAGCCCAGGTCTTCAGATCCCCTTCAGTCAGTGACATATAGTAATGATATAATAATCATGGTCACCACACCCAATATAGAAAGACAGACAACCAAGGGAATCTGGCATCTTGTGGTAGCTGGGGGGGAGGGGAGAGATGAGTATGGGCAACAGGGGCTGGAGAAGCCAACGTGATGGCTGTGGGCCACAGCTGAGGTGAAACTCCTGCTACTCCCTCACACTGGCAGGGTCCTGACAGCCCAAACCAGGCACCCACAGAAAGGCAACAATCAGGAGGATGTGATCCTCACTGAACTGTTTATAGTGAGGAAAGGAGGAATGTGACTGTTAATTCCCCCAATAAAATAAATATTCTTTGACTCTATGGCTGGTGTTCCTGCATTAATACCTGTATATGCAGGTGTAAAAGATCCTACTAGGTTACCCCCTCTTGCAGGCCTCCCCTTTGAGCTGATATTCCCCACTATTCCATGGAAGCACTGGCATCACAGACGGACCTTGGAGTCACCCACATTTTGGGTTAAAACTGGAGTGTTATACATTCTCTGTCAGTGCTTTATATCTGCACCAACTTTAGCTGTCATCATTCTACATTAAGGTCTTGAAACCATCTTCATTCAGAAAACAACATATACCTACACTTAAGAGTATTTAATAGACTCAAAAATTATGAACAGTGTTGACAAAGCAAATAATGAGAAATTATTTTCTGATTTCTGTAACACACTAGAATTCTGGGTCATTAAACTGATGAAACTGATTTGATATTTAATCCAAAAAATGGACTATATTTTGGACAACACACAATTTCCTGACACAGAGTGTTGCAATGGTCACTGCCCTCTCTGTGGCAGAAGCAAGGACCTTACCTTTCTACATAGAAATCTGACTTCTCTGACTGCAAATTGAAAAAAAAATGTCATAGTCTGTAATTACCATCTCTACAGACTAGTGTTTACATTGAAAGCCCACAGGTAGAACCTGTTCTCTTTTTTTAACGTTTATGCTGTATGTAGCTATTCTAGAGACAGCCAGCATGGTGTAGTGGTTTGAGTGCTGGATTACAACCCTGGAGACCAGGGTTCCATTCCTTGCTTGGCCATGGAAGCCCAGTGGGTGACCTTGAGTTTGTTACACACTCTCAGCCCCAGAAAACCCCATGAAGAGGGTTGCCTTAGGGTTGCCGTAAGTCAGAAATGACATGAAGGCACACAACAACAACAGCCATTGTAGACGTCCTAAAACTAGAAGGAAATAAATGGATATGAAAGAGTAATAGAGGTACCTTATACCTTGATTTTGATGGGAATAATTCTTTTGCTCAAGAAGACTGACAAGACTTGTTTTCTAATGCAAAATCATCACATTGTGTTATGTTAACAAGACTTAGGCTTCACAACTCTTTCTTCATCCTGCCAGTCTGTAACTACAGACTGCTACTGCCTCTAAACTAGACAAAGTATGTTTTGTACAATTCACAGTTTATCTTGAAACCAGAAATGAGAACAGTCAATTTGCTGCAAAAGAGAACATCAGGAAAGAGCCATGAAGAAGAATAGGCCTAAGCTTGTCAGCTTGAGCAAACATGGCTTCAAAACTATATCCAAACTAGCTGAGGACTTTCCTGCTTTAAGAGTGCCTTGTACTCAATGTTGGCTGTTGAGATTTGGTGCTATGCTTGTTCAAATAAATACTACCAAATGCTGTGAGTTTTAAAGCAAAAGACGCATAAGATGTACTTTTAAGTCACTTTGTTTTGTTTTGTTAATGCTCTGAGGATGAGCACAACTTCATCTCTATATAAACAGTTCTGAAGATACCATGGTCCCTCTCTGCCTAGCAAAAGAATGAGACTCTGTACCAGTTCTGACAGTTTTTGCTTCTCATGAAAAGTCTTGCATATGCAAAATTTGTTCTCTTTTTTACAGTCTCTTTCCCACTTTTGAGATCCCTATTTATGTATTCTGTAGAAAGAGGCATTATAGTTAGGGTGAAATCAAAGGCACTTCCTTCCAAGAGGGAGTGAGGATTTTTCTGCAGCACGATGGCTTCTGTTTCTCCTACCTTTCCTCTATTACCAGTACAAGTATCTGATTCAAGTAGCACTAAATTTGTCCCTCCAAACGTGTTTGTTTTTTAATCTTTTGGGTTTTTAACAAACTTTTTTATTTTTAAAAAGTATTTGGCATGTTTATGCATTGGGTACAGGTGGTATTTTTTTTTATTTCTGTGGTTTAGAAGACTAGAAATTTTAGCACACCTTTATTGGTATTTGTGATGTAAGATTATATTTCACACTAAAACATCTCATTTTCTATATTTTTCTATATGAAATCTTTTAAACTGTATCAGCAACTGATGGTAATCATTCCTCTTCTCGGACACTGTAAGTGTGCACATCACATTGTCTACATCTAGACTTATTTAAAGAATTATTTAGCATTCTTTTTAAAAAAAAACAGCACTTAGAAAAGACTTACAATAATGCTTTTTGTAAGGGACACAGGTTGTTTCTTCATTGCTTTAGGGATCAGCCATCAGCACTCTGTAAGTCTTTCTCCCTCCTTAAAACAATTAAAAACTAGTTACTTCCCAGTTTTATTCCAGTTTGAAGTTTGTACATGTGTCCCAAAAGGTTGAGTATAGTTCAACCAGAGCATTACAGCCTCAGGTATAATGTCAACTTTTCACCCTGGAGAATATAATCTGTGAGAATGCATTCTTATATGTATTTCGTCCTACACTATCCACAAGGTAACAATAAATGAGATGTCAAAGCTTGGTTTTGATGAGTCTGATAGAATGTGAATAATCCTCATCCTACCAGAAAGGATATTTTAGTACCCTGGTCACATTTTTTTGTAGAATTCTCAGAGACTTCAAGGTTGGCATATTACAGTGTCGTCATCTTAAGAGTTTTGAACAATGTCCCTGAACTTCAGTCACCTGCTAAATGGACAGATTGCTTACCTGTAAATGGAGTTCTTCGAGTGATCATCTGTGAACTTACACAACTGGGTTATCTGTGCCTGCACAGTAAGCCCCTTCGGAATTTTCTAGAGCTCCAGGCCTAGTGTTTTGGCAGAAACCTCACCCACTACTCTGAAGCTACATAACGCCCCTTCCCGCCATTACCGCTAGTTCTGTGGCTGCCACAGCAGCCTTAGAGCATAGGACATAACAGGACACACAGAGGGGAGGTCCGGCACGATTGTGTGAGTTTACAGATGACCACTCAAAGAACTTCGGTTATAGGTAAGAAACCTGTCCTTCTTCATGGTCTCTGTGACTCACACAAATGGGAGACTGGTGAGCTACTGATGTGGGAGGTGGGAGTGTCATGTTAGTAAGCAAGCCTTGTAAGTGCCTACCATATAACGCTTATATAACTTTATTAGAACAGAGTTTGAGACTTCCTGCAAGAAAGAGATAAATGTTCAAGAAATGGACAAATTTTATTGTTAAACAATATCCAATTTCAATGGAGAAAACTTTATTCATGTGAAAAGTCACCAAATAAATGAAAACAAGACAGCCCTCCCAAACATAGCATCATTAGTAGTTTTGTTATCAACCCTCTAATGTGAAATAAAGGTGGTAGCCTGAGACCATGTGGTAGCCTTACAGATGCAAAGCATGAGATCAGAGAATGCCCAGACATCATCAGCTGGGGAGATGGGCTCACCTTGTGACACAGAAGGGTCAGGAGGTTTTTTGTAGAGGCCGTCTGTAGTTGAGGCAGGTGACTGTGATGGAGAACATAAGGAGGGGCTTCTGGTAGACTGCTGAGGAGTGGATCTTTGAGCGACTTGAGTTTGTGCCTCTGAAGTCCAGGCAGAAGTGGAAGGAGGAGATCGAGCATGCTCAGTAGAAGCAGTTGCTTCTGTTCATTGTTTTTTTTTTAGGAGGCAGAGGGGGGAATGAGACTCCGACCGCCTCAGTGTTGAAGAACAGTGTCGATGCTAAGGGATGTAGACTTCTTCAAAGACATGTCCATGTTGTTTGTGACATCGATAAGGAATATGATACTCCTCAAATGAATAATCATATTCCGAGCCGGATGGGGAATGGTACATGTAGGTTCTGCACCTATGGGAGTGAGAACATTCCCTGCAGCTGGATCAGGAACTTCTGTGTCAATGATGAGACCTGTGGAAAGACCCTGAACGGGAGCAGGAGCAGGATCTCCAGCGCTGAGATTGAGAGCATGACTTTTGATGTCAAGATGGAGAACGTGATCTTGGTTCGCTTCAAGATCGAAGTGGAGGAGCTAGGTGATCTTCTTGAGAAGCCCCTCTGACAGTAACAATCTCGATGGGATGTTCAGAGTTGGAATCACAGCGCTCTTCTGTCTCCTGCAGGGATGGTTGCCCAGCAGGTATGTCCTCGAGTATTTCACCATCTGAGACTCCTGTCAACACTGATGGGGATAGAGAATGGGAAGTGCCCTGTAGTAGGGAAGATACCTGAAGAGACAACTGTTGCTGGGCATGAGGTGGCAAAGAGGAAGTGGAAGGAGCTCGTGAGACCATCACTATCGACAGCGGTTGAAGTCAAACCATTGTCTCAGAGGATATGGGAGGTTCTTTGGATTTCTTCCTCATTTTGGACCTAGACAGCTGCTTCTCAAGGGAGCAGCCAAGCGTGTCTGGGACTGCCTGAGGTGAGTGGGCCCTTGAAGCTGATGTTGATGAAGGAGTCAAGAGTTCTGTATCATTACAGAAGAGTGATGCAGCAGAGTGACGCGGCAGCCAAGAAAGCCAACACAATTCTTGGTTGCATCAATAGGAGTATGGTGTCTAGATCAAGGGAGGTAATGGTACCACTATTCTGCATTGGTTAGGCCTCATTTGCAATATTGTGTCCACTTCTGGGCACCTCAATTCAAGAAGGATGTCGACAAGCTGGAACATGTCCAGAGGAGGGCGACCAAAACGGTGAAGGGTCTGGAAGCCATGCCCTATGAAGAATGCCTTAGGGAGCTGGGTATGTTTAGTTTGCAGAAGAGAAGCTTAAGAGGAGACATGATAGCCATGTTTAAATATTTGAAGGGATGTCATGTTGAGGAGGGAGCAGGCTTGTTCTCTACCGCTCCAGAGACTAGGACAAGGAGCAATGGATTCAAGCTGCAGAAAAGGAGATTCCACTGGAACCTCAGGAAGAACTTCCTGACAGTCAGAGCTGTCCGGTAGTGGAATACGCTGCCTCGGAGTGTGGTAGAGTCTCCTTCTTTGGAGGTTTTTAAGCAGAGGCTGGATGGCCATCTGTTGGGAATGCTTTGATGGGTGTTCCTGCATAGCAGGGGGTTGGACTCGATTGCCCCTGGGGTCTCTTCCAACTCTATGATTCCATGATTCTATGATTAATGCTAGGTATTCCTGAAAATACATAGAATGAGCTGTTTTTCTTCCAAAAACAGGGTTTCTGTCTATTTCCTAAATGAACAGATTCACAAACTGTCCCCCCCCCCCATCTGGAAATAAAAATAGCAGTATTTTTAGGGGCCACAAATTAAGTTAATTCTTTTTTCTTCTTTTCTTTTACTTGTCATCCTTCTTTATCTCTTTTTGGAGAAACAGAAGTCTATCAGCTAATAAAAAACAATGTTTCAATTTAACAGAACATTCATTTTCTGGTTCTGGGTATAAGGATATTGTGGAATACCCTTCATTTTATACCACACTGCTATGAACATGGGGAATTTTAACCCCCATAATTCAGTGAAAATCCCACAGGGGCCAGAAAAAACTCAGAAATTACTTAGTGAAAGTTTGTAATCAATGCTGATGAGGGCTAAAGAACACATGTCCAACTAGCTATACACTGCTTGTGGAAATGCACAAATGTGAAAATGAATCTGTTAAAAATATTCATTACAATGAAACAGAAAAATATTACAGTAGGGAAACAAGAATTTTAATCCATTCATACACGGTTGTTATAAATTCCTGAGCCTGATGCACCTGTCACACACTCCTTGAATCAGCTTTTTTTTTTTTTTTGCCTGCAGGAAGCACAACAAACTCAATATCTTTTGTTCTTAACCTTATACTCCTACTCACTGTTTCTTGTGCCAAATTCCAACCACTAAATCTATCCAGATTTCTGTGAAAATCTCCCCAATTATGACTGCAATACTTTAAATTGATTTGTATATTTGCATAATTTATTCCAAGCAGGGCATTTGAGCTTCCTTGATGAAAAGTACAGTCAGTGCTGTTAACACTGTTTACAAGCCACTCTTCCAGTATGAATCAGAACTTGAGTGAAAATTATCAGGGCTTTGAAGAAAACTGATGATGATGATGAAACTGATGATGAAAAATTATCAGGGCTTTGAAGAAAACTGAAAGGCCTATTGAGCACTTGGCAATGGCTGCTTAGCTCCCACTCAGAGGGCTATAAGTTGATTATATCAAATTTCTGCCTTCAGACACTAACTCTATACACATTGTCCCCAGAATAATCCTTGCTTTCACTCAGGCATTTCAATAAAAAACAGTATGTCTCATCTGCTCTCTACTGCAGACAGGTGGTGCTGTTTGTGATGTTAAAGGAGTTAATTCATTTTATGACCAATCTTCTGGTAAAATTGATGAATAATAAACAATAATGCTTGGAAAGATAGAAAGCAGTAAGAAAAGGGAAACACCATATTACAGATGGATATATTTGATCTGGGTGGCAGAGAATTGGGTGAACTGGAGGTCTCCCATTCATACAGTCAGCATAAGTTGAAGTTGACCTGATGGCAGTTAACAACAACAACCTGTGGTAAAATAGGGGGCCAGTCATCACTAGTCTCTGCAAATCAGCCCATGAAACTGAGACCCCGATGGTACTCTGTTTTGCCTTCCAGAGGAAGTAGTAGAATAGATTCTTAGAACAAAGATCATAGATTTGAGCCTTAGATCCCAGAGTACCATGCCACTACTGCTCAGTTATATATGGCTTCACCCTGGTATTATAATCTTTTGCAGGGCTTGGGGAACCTACTTGTTGCATTACAACTCCCAGAAGTTTTTCAACTATTTGAACTATTTCAAAGCTCTGCTCCATCTTGAATGTACCTTCCTACGTTCAAGCAGTAAATGATATTAAAGACCTTCACTAGAAATCCCCTGGACCTGCCACCTTAGATTTGATTTGATTAGATTAGCTTTGATTTAGTTGCGATGGTTTCATTCCTATAATTCGCACTTCCACGTAATGAGATCCAGATACACCATGAATACTCGCTGTCCCACACAGATGACAGGACAGAAAAACTCCAAGAACTGGCAATTTGAGAAAAACATATAGATATAAAGGAATGATTTGCATGAATGCAATGGCATATGGGATACTTTTCTTTAATGGTTGGACAACAATGGAAACAGTACCAAAAATGGGGAACTTCTTGACCAGGGAAATCCATGACACTACCTCTCATATGATGGCATGAGACTTTATGAAGATCTTTCTTTCTTTGACAAAGCCAGATTGCTAATTTTACCTCTTTTAAAAGTTTTCTTTGTCTAAATTAATTGTACTGTATTTAATTTGCCATTAATTTATTTTTTCCTAGACAGATTGGACTCTTGTTTTAAAATTGGGATAGAAAGCCTTTCAATAAATATACAAACAAATAAACTGGAGCCTTCACTCTGACCCCCACACTCTATGTGTCTCCTCATCTGGTCAATATATAAAACTGATCCAGTTGCACTCACTCCCCCCTTTCCCTTCTTCCAATCTCATTTCCTTTTTAATCATCTTCTACTTTATTTCTTATAGCAGTGATTCTCGCGGGAGGTTGCAAAGCCCTGCTGCTGGACATCAACAGCAGCAGCAGTAGCAACAGAGTTGTAGCAGCGGGGGGGGGGCAGTGTGAGTGGACACACATAAACCCCCACTACTGCATCCCTGATGAAAGGGACATGGCAGCAGGCATGTGTGTATGCCCAAACTATGACTCTAGAGATCAGAGTTTAAATTGCCACTCAGCCATGGAAACCCGCTAAGGGTAACCTCAGCCAAGTCACATTCTCTCAGCCATAAGTCTGGCTGAGGAAGAGGAAGGCCATAAGTCAGTATTCAAGGGGGAGAGACATGACAACTAGCAAGAACCTGTCTGTCTACAGCACTTTGTTGTTGTGTGTCTTCATATGACTCCTGACTTACAGCAACCCTAAAGTGAACCTATCAGGGTTTTTTTCTCACAAGATCTGTTCAGAGAGGCTCGCCTTTGCCCTCATCTGAGGCTAAGAGAATGAGCAGGGATTTAAATCCTAGTCTCCAGAATTATTTAATAAACAAACAAATAAATAAATATTTGAATATTTAAATCTAAATTTAAACATTGAAATCTTAAGACTGGGGGTCCATGGCAAAAAGTTCTATTTGCAGGAAGCCCCAGAAAGAAAAGGTTAACAATTACCACTTCATAATTTTGCTCTCCCATGTCTTCCTGCAATTGTAGCTCTGTGATGTTTTCCCACTGCTTCTTCTGTTTTTTCCTCTTTCCACAAAAATTTCATTAGGGAGTAAATGATGAAATAGCTGCACAAAGTATTTTGACTGATAGTGGAAGCTGTCTATCTGGATGCAGATGCAATTTAACAATTAAAAAACATCTTTATGTCCACAGTTTTGAACCAAAAGTTTTCATTCTGAGTTCAGTTGTCAGTCTTTGCTTCAGTTTGTATTATTTTTTATTATGACAGGTAAGGAGTGATTTTAATAAGCTACTAGTAGGAGATCCAGTACTCACAGCATTTAGATTAGCTTCAAATACGACCCAAGCTAGAACGCAACAGGAAATCTATTGTACATTCTGTCCCCTTGAGCCATTGTTATGTCAAAAATATTTTTTCCATTTCTCCCACCTAAGAAAAATAGAAGCTTCTGCTGTTTGTTGCTCCCAGCCCTCACATTCTCTGCTCCTTCTTCCTGTGTGTCACAAAGAATATTTAGAAAAATAAGAACTAGTCAGAGTTTTCTTGGTCAAAAAAATTAATCTTCTTAATTACTCAAGCACTACCCTCTACTGCAATCTTTGTCTTGTTTATCCTTACAGAAACAAAGTGAGATCCAGTTTGACTTGTATATTATAGAAGGCATGAAGTTGAAATGGAATGTCAGGTCTGATTTTAGCCAATCAGTGTGGAGCACAACCAGATTTGGTTGTAATCCTGGAAACCTCCTTTCCAACCTGAGAATGTTACAGGAAGTACTGAATCCAAGTTTTGGAAAGATCCTGAACAAGATGTTCTTGGCAGACCCCTTCTGGGTAAGCCCCCTCCTTCCCATATCATCACCACAAATTCAGTTACTCTCTTTTTGTTTTTTTCAAGGAACCTATCTGCATAACTGCCCAGAGAGACAGTGCAAGGCAAATGAATATTGTTATTGCAAGTTCCCACTCTTATTACTACCTGCACTGCGGAGAGTCACACCAGGAAGGAAAGGGATTGGAGAGTCTGGGAGTTAGTACTGGCAGGGCCCTACAATGCAAATCCCAAATGCCTGTTCTGGATGCAGAAGAGGAGATGACACGTTAAAATGAGTGTGTGTGTGTGTGTGTGTGTGTGTGTGTGTGTGCGTGTGTGCGCGCACACCTTCAAGTGACCTGTCAGTACTTCAAAACTCATTAAATAAGTAGCACTTGAAAACAATTCCTCCGAACCCAACACTGATGAGCTGATATGCCATACCCTCCAACAACTGATGAAAACTGGGACACATCTGACAAGACAGCAAAAGTTATTAATGAAGATTAGAAGTTAATTAGAAGATTAACTAGGGCTGTCCTTACCATACCGGGACAGATGGAGGGTCTGATATTCATCTTACAAAAGGGGAAAAATCAACTTCTGGGTGACTTCCTGTCATCCAAAAAATATAAAATTAAATAAAATTAAATAATAAACTAAACAAAAGGCCTAAACAGCTTGGGCCTCCTAAGATGTAGTGAAATTCCAGACACAAGATCACATTTCCAGGAGGCACATTTGCCCCCAAACATCCCCCCCAAAAAAAGAATTTAGAAACTGGGGTGCTCCAAGGGTCACAAAATGTCATTGGTTGCTGCATGCGGCCTATGTGCCTCCCTTTCCACAACCTTGCATAACAGCAACTTAATTAGTCTACTAGAAAAATCTGGAGTGAATTAGGGGTGGAGGATAAACTAGCAATAAGCTAGGCTTGCCAGATCAGCTTTTGCAGCTACATTAAGAACTCTACCAAAACACACCTAGTCCAACAGTTCTGCACCTCTGTAGGAGTCAACCAGGCCATTTTAGAAGTCCCTCCTCCCATTCTTTTCCGTTGCTTTCCACCTCAGAGGACTCTACTTCATTTCTCCAAGTCCCATCCCTTTCCTTCTTTTTCTTAATAAGGTATCATTTGCATATCTAGGAACAAACTGCTACCATTTCCCATCACCATTCTATTATTCCCTCCCATCCCTATTTTATGTCAAAAAAGGGAACACCTAGGTTTTACAATATCGTGTTTCTCTTTTAGGGCTGATTTGAAAAAAAAAAAGTTTAAAAAAACACAGAGGGGAAGCCAATACAAGCAGGGAAAAGGAAAGAACAGGTTGCTTAGCTGTAACTGTAGTTCTTCGAGTGGTCATCTGTGCCCTCACACACTAGGACCTTTCGCGCATGCGTGGTACCGTTCAGAAAATTCTAGAGCTTAGTAGCTTGGCGGGAACCCCTCCCCCTCTGCCTGCACTGAGCATGCTCAGCCCGCCGAGCAATGGTCTCTCCTCAGTTCTAAAGTCCGCCAATAAGGGACCTGAGAAAGAGGGGACGGCTGGGCAGGTGTGTGTGAGGGCACAAATGACCACTCGAAGAACTACAGTTACAGGTAAGCAACCCGTTCTTCTTCTTCGTGGTCTCTGTGCCTCACACACTAGGAGATTTTGTAGCTTACCAGTAGGACGGTGGGTCAGGTCCTAGAGTACGGAGACCAGCACCGCTCGTCCAAAACGGGCATCTCTACGGGACCGGCGGTCTAGTCGGTAGTGGCACACGAAGGTCGACGGTCTGGACCAGGTCGCCACTCGACACAGTTCTTGCAGGTCCACGCCTCGCAGGAGGGCTGCAGAGGATGCCACGGCTCTGGTGGAATGAGGCCGGAGCAAGGCTGGCGGAGGCTGCTTTGCAAGTTCATAGGCCAGCAGGATAGTCTGGGCCACCCATTTAGAAAGGCGCTGGGTGGATACCTTGTGGCCTCTGCAGAGCTGACCATAACACACGAATAAGTGCGGGGTCTGGCGAAAAGACGCAGTCCAGTTAGTATAGAATGCCAAGGCCCGACGAACATCAAGAGAGTGTAGGGACCGCTCCAGAGGTGTCGTCGGGTTTGGATAGAAGGTTGGCAAAATGATGTCCTGGTTGAGGTGGAAGTGTGACACCACCTTGGGCAGGAAAGAGATGTCAGGTCTGAGAACTACCTTGTCCCTGTGGAAAACAAGGAAGGGCTCGTCGGCTCGCAACGCTGTCAGCTCACTGGCCCGCCTGGCTGAGGTGACAGCTACCAGGAAAGCAGTCTTGATGGTCAAGAGCCTGTCGTCCACAATGGCCATGGGCTCGAACGGCAGCCGCATCAGTTGAGACAGTACCAGCGACAACGACCACGGCGGTAACGGCGGCAATACCGGCGGGTAGAGATGCTGTAGGCCCTTCATAAACTGTTTCATGGTAGCGTCGCGGAAGAGAGCTGCCAATGCAGAGCCGCGAGGTTGGTGGGCCACGATAGAGGCAAGGTAGACCTTCAGAGAGGAGAATGCCAGTCCCTGCTGCCGAAGGTGGAGTAGGAAGTGGAGGACAGTATCTTGGCCCACAGGCGATACCGGCTCACCCCATGCCACAGCAAAAGCGACGAACCTCTGGCACTTATAGCCGTAGTTACGGCGCGTCGACTCCTTCCTGGTCGCGGTCAGAATGCCTTGGATGACCGGATTGTCTAAGGTGTTATCCGCCAGGCGTGGAGGGCCAGGAGCGGCAGGTCGGGATAGAGAACAAGACCGCCTGAGTGTGACAGAAGGTCCGGCGTTGGGCGGAACTGGAGGAGTCGGCCCCGAGCAGCCTCGAATAGGGGGTCGAACCAGTGTTGCCTCGGCCAGTACGGGGCCACGAGGACAACGTCCGCTCGGTCCGCCAGGATCTTGGCGACCACGCGACCTAGGAGGGGAAATGGAGGGAAAGCATAAAGCAGGCCGCTGCTCCACTGGAACTGGAAGGCGTCGCCGACAGAGGCCGGGCCCCGACCGGCTCTCGAGCAGTACCGACAGCACTTTGCATTCACCTCGGTGGCGAAGAGGTCGATCATGGGTTCGCCCCAACGGTCTCGAATCAATCGGAACGCTTCTCTCGAGAGGGACCACTCGTGGTGGGAGGAAGTGTCCCTGCTGAGGGCATCCGCTGTGGTGTTCTCCTGGCCCGCCAGGTGCACGGCTATCGGGTGGACCTGAAGCAACACACACCAGTCCCACAGTTGGAGCGCGATGGTCAGGAGCGTGGTCGAATGGGTCCCTCCTTGTCTGTTGACATAACAGACGGCCGTCGTGTTGTCCGTTAAGAGCAAGACTGTGCGCCCAGTGACCAGGTTGCGAAACGCCCTCAGAGCCTTCCAGATGGCAAGCAGCTCGAGAGCGTTGATATGAAGACCAGTCTCGTCGTCGGTCCAGCGTCCCCGAACTCTGAGACCGCGACAGTGCGCTCCCCATCCAAACAGGGAGGCATCGGTCATTACCATGAGTCGAGGAGTTGGCTCCCGGAATGGCATCCCTGAGAGCAGGTGGCGGTAAGAAAGCCACCACAGCAGGGAGCGGCGCACCTGCATTGGAATCCGGAGGCGGCGCCTCTGGTCGTCCCGGAGCGGATTGGAGGCCCTGACGAACCAGTGCTGGAGCGGGTGCGCGTGGAGTCGAGAGAGGTAAGTACCTGCCGTGGTGGAGGCCATGTACCCGAGGAGCTGCTGGATCCTCCTCGCTGATACTGTCCGCGCATTGAAAGTGGCAGATGCCACCCCACGAAGGGTGCGTGCATGCCCCACGGGAAGATAGGCCCTGGCAGAGACCGAGTCCAGGGTCACCCCGATGAAATCGAGCACTCTCACCGGCTCGAGGTGCGACTTCTTTGGGTTGACCCAGAGGCCAAGGCGAGTCAGGAGGGACAGAGTTCTGTGAATGTCCCTGTACAGTTTTTGTCTGCAGGATGCAACCAACAGCCAGTCGTCGAGGTAGGGGTAGATGGAGACGCCCTTCGTCCACAGGTGAGATACCACCGGGGCCATGCATTTGGTGAAGACCCTGGGAGCGGTGGAGAGTCCGAAAGGCAGCACCCTGTATTGGTAACAGGTGCTGTCGATCGCAAACCGAAGGTACCGTCTGTGCTGCGGGCGAATGGCGATGTGGAAGTACGCATCCCGAAGATCGATGGAGGCGAACCAGTCCCCTCGACGAAGGAAAGGCAGGATTGAGGATAGGGTGACCATCTTGAACCATCTGGGGCGGATGTATTCGTTCAACCCTCTGAGGTCCAAGATGGGCCGCAGGGTACCGTCCGATTTTGGTACTGTGAAGTACGGGGAGAAGAAGCCGGTGGTAGTCGGTGAGGACGGTAGCCTTTCGATCGCTCCTTTTTGCAAGAGGGACTGGATCTCTTCCAGCAAGGCCGGGCTGGCCGGGGTGGAATAGTAGATGCCTCACGGTGGAATACTTGCAAACTCGGCGTAACCAAGACAGACGATGGAGAGAACCCAAGAGTTCGAGGTGATGTAGCGCCAACTGGCGAGATGTCTGCCCAGCCCGGGATGATCTTCTAGGGCTGCTGGCAGGTGGGAGAGTCGCTGTAGAAGCAACCTGCGCATCACATCAAAAACGGGACTTCGTCCCAGACGAAGACTTCCTTGAAGAAGACTGGTGTCTTCGAGGAGGTCTCCGGGAAGAAGACGAGGCCGATGGACGTGACAGTACGGAGCGCGGAGAGCGTGATGGAAGAGTGGAGGAGGAGGACCTGCACCAGGAGGGTCATGAACCAAAGCTGCGGTGTGGCTGCGGAGGTTGGTGGATCCCCATCTTTTCGGCTGTTAGACGAGCCTTTACGATGTGGTCCATGGCCTCGTTGGTGTTGGCGCTGAAGAGTCCCGTGCCATCGAACGGGAGATCCTCAATCCTCCTCCTGGTGTCCTCCTGGAGACCGGAGGAACGGAGCCACGCGTATCGACGCAGCACGACCGAGCCCACTAACACTCGTGCAGCCACCTCGACGGAGTGCCTGGAAGAGATGATCTGCTGATTAGCGAGTGCTACCGCCTCGTTGAAAAAGTCGGTAGCACTCGCCCCGTTCTCCTCCGGGAGGCTGGATAGGATTGGATGGAACCTACCCAGCAGATTCCTCAGGTAGGCCGCGAGGCAGGCTTGAGTGTTAGACACCCGGGCTACGAGCAAAGAGGTTGAATAGAACCGTCGGCCGAAAGTGTCAAGCCTCCGACCTTCTCTGTCCGGCGGGGTGGTGTGCGCCCTCGTGCCCCCCTTGGTTTGGGCAGACTCAACCACCATGGAGTTTGGCAGGGGATGACTGAAGAGGATCTCGGCGTCCCCCTTCTGGGTCCGATAAAGATGTTCGAGCCGGTGTGGGATCGGCTGGGCGGAAGCCGGCTGGGCCCACGGCTGCTTCAGGGCCTCCATCAATGCTGGTAGGAATGGCAATGGGGCCGTCGATGGAGGACGGGTGTACACATATTGAAAGACTGGATCCTGCACAGCCGGGGCGGGTTCCGCGATCTTGAGACCCAGAGCTGCTGACATCCGAAGGAGGATAGCCGAGAAACTCCTGACGTCCTCCGGCGCCGACTCCGGTGCAGGGTCTCCAAACGCCAAGGGTGGGGATTCGTGGGATGCCGGTGTAGACTCATTCGAATCCGAGTCAGATTCGTAGGTGTTAGAAGACCCGGAGGATGACTTAGAGGGTGATCTCTCTCGTGACGGTTGGTGAGATGGCACGGCCAACGTCACAGTCGGAGCTGCGGTGGTGAGAGGTCTCGCAGACGAGGATGTAGTCACCGATGCCTGGGAAGCTTTGGTGCTCAGAATCACTGCAGGTCGTGGGCGTTCGATGGCCTGAGTAACGGTCACAGCAGCCGACGACGGTGGCGCCTGGGTGGTCTCCGACGACGGACGGGTCGCCATGGAGGTGACCCGCAGCGGAGGAGAGACCGCGCGGTAGTGCGCCGAATGTTCGCGTGAGCGGCGGGGAGCCAGTGACCTGGAGCTGGAGCGTGGCGATCTGTGGTACCGGGAGTGATAGGCCCCACGGGATGGAGAGCGGGACCGATGGTAAGGTGACCAGCGCCTTACGTCGGGATGGTACCGATCGCGATATGCTGGAGAGTACGAACGGTAAGACCCCGGGTACTCTCTCCAGGTGTGCTCTCTGCCGTATCTGGCGATATGCGACACCGAGGAGTACGGAGACCACTCCGGGTAAGCCTCTCTGCGGCGCGGAGAGCGCTGCCTGATCCGTCGCTCTGGCGTCCGGGATGTACTCCTCCCGGAGGATCCCCTCCGATGAAGCGAGGCCTGGGGTGAGGCCAGAGTATGCTCTGGGCGGGCCGCCATTTCAGGGCGTCCGGGCGGAGACACCGCGGCAGTCAAGAGAGGCGGGCCCGGGGGCACCGCAAAGCCAGCGGACTCCTCCACATCGGAAGCTTCCAGGATCTCCTGGTGCTCTGATTCTTCCTCAGGTTCTTGGAGAGGTTGGGTCGGAGGAGGCGTGGGAGGAGCAGGCCTCTTAGTTGGAGAACCACGCTTTTCCTTCTCCTTCCTCTTCTTCTTCTTTTCCTTCTCCTTCCCCTTTTCTGGAAGAGCAGGCCGCTTGTGTTGAGCAAGGGTCAACGGCTTCGTCGGTCTCGGTGCCTGGGAGGGCGCCGGAGACTCTCCCGAGGTCGATGTCAAAGAGATCCTCGGAATCTTCGGCAACGCGGAGATAGGCGTCCGAGGTGGTGGTACCGAGCCCGGTACCGCCGACGTGGCTGGGTCGACAGTCATCGACACCGACGAAGGCATGGTCGAAGGTCGCCCCGATGTCGATGGCTTGGACATCGCCGAAGCAACTGACGGTCGGTCCTGGGCCTGTAGAGACTGCTCCCAGCAGTGAGATTTTAGGCGAGCCAGGCGATTTCTCAGGGTCTGGGAGGTGAAGTCTCTACAGATTGGGCAGGCCCTGGTGTTACAGGCCTCACCCAAACAGAAAAGGCACTCGCTGTGACCGTCAGTTAGGGCAACCTTACGACCACACGCTCAGCAGGGTTTAAACAGAGCCGACATAGAAAATGGAGAAGATGACGGGGAAGAAGCGTTGGAGAAGGCAAGATGGCGGAGAGGCGAAGACGACGACAAAGGAGACAAAGACGGGGAAGGGGGGGGCAAGAGGTGAAAAATCCTGTAAAAAACGGGTAGCCAAATCACCAAACCAAGTCCAAAATCCGAAAGGGGTAGTCCAAAGTCCAAATCCAAGTCAAAAACCAGCAAAGAAGCACGATGAAGCAAGCCAAGACAGAACCAAACTCAGACCCTCCGTACGGAACAGCGGACGAGAAAGAACTGAGGAGAGACCGTTGCTCAGCAGGCTGAGCATGCTCAGTGCAGGCAGAGGGGGAGGGGTTCCCGCCAAGCTACTAAGCTCTAGAATTTTCCGAACGATACCATGCATGCGCAAAAGCTCCTAGTGTGTGAGGCACAGAGACCACGAAGAAGAACCAGGATTTCTGGGGGAAAAAGGATTGTATTTCTGGGCTTTTCTCCTGGATATTGAGAACGTGATTCCTGCCAGGCTGTGCTCAAACACAAAGGAACCTCTGTGTAGGGGAACTGGGGAAAAGCAGAAATTTGCCTAAGGCAAGTGAGCTGGAGAAGTGTGGACAACAAAATATTTTTAAAACAAGATGCTAGACAAGAGTTTGGGGAAACTAGAACTGTGTGGGAGATTGGCTGGGAAGGGAGCTCATTTTCTTCAGTGTGTGCAGCATATGGGAGGTGGGACAGGTTTTGAACTTTTTAAAGGTAACCACAGGGATGCAGAAGTGAAGAAACCATACCACCTGTCTTGGGAACTGTTCTTTTTCTCCAGAGCCAAAGGTCAAGAGGCATTCAATCAATATCAAAACAGAACAAATTAAAAGCACTTTGTTTGGGTTCAGAAGGATTGTGTCTGTGTGTGCGCACGCGCGCACACACACACGTGTGTTCCTGTTAGTGCACAGAAATTACTGTTAGCTTAATAGTGCACAATTAATATTTGGTGAACAATATCAACCACAAAGTGACTCCTCTCTTAACATAAATTACGCTGCTGGTATGAAAGTGGGGGACTTCTGAGAGTGGATTTTCATGTGGAAGCACTGTGAAGACTGGTTCTGGTACTCCAAGCAAATGCCTGGGTTGGACTCAGAACTTCTTTCCTTCTCTGTGTAGATTTTTGCATTACATTCTGCTGGACAGATCTCATGATTTTAGGTGGGTTTTTTAAAGTGGATCTTGCAGTCTGGGCAATATGCCTTAACCTCAACTTGAATATCTGTGCCTAGAACTGAAACTCACCATGGTACTACCTTTCCACAGTGGTGGGATTACATGCTTCTGTGAGGCAAGAAGTTCTGCTGACAGCAGCAGGGCTGCTGCTATGGTCTCCCATGTCAAACAAGCTTTTGCTGAGGAGCCAAAATGTGTAAAACAGCTACTGGGCAGCAGAAGTCATGGAAGGTGGAGGATCTCTCAAAGACAGTAGCAGTAGCACTACTTGTTAGTACTGCACAGAAAGAGGCACAGTAAATCTCCTTTGAATGTGTTTTACCATGAAAACCCCATGATGAGACAGTCCAAACTGAAACAAGAGAAACTGCCAATAGATGATATTCCCAGGTTGGAAAGAACGTTAATGAACTATTGGGGTACAGCTGAGGACACCTATGAATAGCACTGTGGCTAATGATGCGACTGGATTCAAGTCAAAAGATGTTCAGTTGTTAATGTACTCAGTGGTGAAAGGAAAGTCCAAAACTGCAAATGCATATTTTAGGAATATGAGAAACATGAATCCAGGAAAACTAGAAATAAATGCGATAAGGAATGTATGTACATTAGATTTCTTGGGGTGAGAGACCTATAGTGGACAGGAATGGGACATTCTGAGTCACATAATTACATAGTGTTTTAGTCAGGATATGAAAATTTAAGAAATGGGGGTGGCATTAAACAGTGAGGAGAGATGTAACAAAAGCAGTCGAAGGATATAATGCTCTTAACCAATAAATTTGAGAGCCAGTGTGATGTTGTGGTTTGAACGTTGGACTATGACTCTGGAGACCAAGGTTGGAATCTCTACTTGGGCATGAAAATCTATTAGGTGACTTTGGGTAAGTCATACTCTCTCAAAGCAAGACAAGGGCAAACCTCCTCTGAACAAAATCTTGCCATGACAGGTTTGCCTTAGGGTCTCCATAAGTTGGAAAAGACTTGAAGGCGCACAACAATAACAAACCAATAGACAGGTTAACAATAAACAGAATGGCCTCCCTGTGAGAAAATCACAGCCCCACTGAGCACATAGGATGTCTCCTGTTTCCAATACCATAGCTTCAAAATGTTGCTGAATTAATAAAGAAAAGACAGCAATAATGACAATGAACATGATGAAAAAGTAGCAAGTGGAATTGGAAAAAATATCAGAATGTCAATTAGCTACCAAAATTAAATATTTGGGAATAATCATTACTAAGAAAAATCAAGAATTATTGGAAATAATTATAGAAGAATATGGAAAGATATTAGAAGGGACATGCGAAAATGGACTAAATTAAATTTATCGTTACTAGGAAGAATTAATGTTTTTAAAATGTCTCTATTACCTAAACTTATGTTTCTTTTCCAAAATCTACCAATAATTGGAAATGGGAGAGTGTTCAAAGAATGGGAAAATGAGCTTCAGAAATTTATGTGGCTAGGTAAAAAACTAAGAATAAGATTTAAAGTATTATAGGCTGCAAAAGTGCAAGGAAGGTTGGAAGTGCCATCCTTGAAGACATATTATTATGCAAGTTATTTAGATTGGATTAAAGATTGGATTATATTAGAGAAATCTACTTTAAAAGATCTGGAAGAAACTGACAATAGATTTGGATGGCATGGTTACTTATGCTATAACAAAATAGTGGTGAATAAAGATTTTAATCATCATTGCATCCAGAAAACTTTATTAAAGATCTGGCTCCAAATAAAACAGAAATATTATAGAAAACTCTCAACTTGAGCCATTTCCGCACTAGGCTGTTATAGCGCTATGATTCCACTTTCAACATCCTCTGGAATCCTGGGGTTTGCAGTTTCAGAAGGGGCCAGCTGGCCCCTCCTGAAACTGCAAACCCCAGGATTCCAGAGGATGTTGAAAGTGGAATCATAGCGCTATAACAGCCTAGTGTGGAAATGGCCTTGGACATCCCCTCAAGAAGCTTACAAGATTGCACTGACAAAACAAGGAAAGTTATTGACTTATCAAGATATATTAAAATGGGAAAGAGACAATCAAAAAATGAAGTCGATAGAAGAGTTAAAAGCTGAAGGTCATGAATTAAACTGGTTCCCTTAGCACCAGTTGAAAGAAAGGTACAAAATGGACTAAAAATTATACGGTTTTGAAAGACAAGAAAATGAAACAGATCAACTGTTGAAAGGACATCAAAAGAAAAGAACCTTGAAGCTTTACTAACTATTATTAAAATGAGATTTTGAATCTGAGTCAATAAGAGTCAATGATTAAGTGGGCTCAAAATATAGGTTGTCCAATCGAGTTAGATGCATGGGAAGAAGTATGGAAAACAGACATAAAATTTACTCCAAATTTAAATTTAAGAGAAAATTACTACAAAATGTTACTTAGGTGGTATATGACTCCAGAGAGATTTCAAAAAATAACCAAAAATGGATATGTGAAGTGTTGGAAATGTGGGGAAAAGATGGGGACTTTTTTTCATATGTGGTGGACTTGTTCTAAGGCTAAGAAATTTTGGAAGGGAATTCATGGTGAAATTCAAAAAAATTGCAAAGTTAATTTTGAAATAGTACCAGAATTTTATTTATTGAATATGTTAGGCCAGAACCGGGAGATTAGAAAACAACAGAAGATATTATTGTATTTGATTACAGCAGCACAGCTGACATATGCACAACACTGGAAAGATAAAACAGATATTCAATTAGATGAATGGAACTTAAAAATATTAGACATGGTAGAGACTGAAAAATTAGCTAACTCCCTTAAGAATAAAATGGTTCAAAATTCTGAAAGAGAATGGTAATGCTCTGGCTAAACTTGTAAATGTCTGTGGATCGAGTATCTTGGTATTTGACAAGATATGTATAAGGGAGAAGAAGGACTCAACTGGAAAATACAGAAGTGGGGGGGAATGGAAGAACTATAATAATAATATACATATTTGTGTTTATATGTTTTTGTGTATTTTGAAAATAATAAAAATTTCTTTTAAAAAATGTTGCTGATCTGCAAACCTACTAATGAAATGATGTATCCCTACAATTAATATGCAGCAGATATTTGTTCATCTGACAGCTAGCTACAATCAGTTGTCCATAATAAGGATGAAACCCCGAGAAAAAAGATCACGACTCCAAATCTGAATGGCGTTGACAGAATATATAGCGATTTCTGCTCCTTAGTTAGAAGGCTATTCAACTGTCATCCATCAGGAGAAACACTGAGGCTTAATTTAAGCAACCTTTAGAAATATAATGGGGCATGGCAGTGGTTCTTAACCTTTTCTTTACCAGGGACCCCCTGCAAATATAATTTGTTGCCATGGTCCCCCAAGACTTAACTCAAGATTTCAATATTTAAATTTAGATGTAAATATTTAAATATGCAAATATTTATTTATTTGTTTGTTTGTTTGTTAAAGGTTTTTAGAGACTAGGAATTAAATCCCTATTCAGACACTAGGTGACCTAGGGCAAGTCACATTCTCTCAGCCTCAGAGGAAGGCAAAGGCAAACTGTCTCCAAACAAATCTTGCCAAAAAAATGAAAAAAAAAAAACAAACTCCAACCCTTTGATAGGTTCGTTTTAGGGTTGCCATAAATTACAAGTGACTTGATGGCACACAACAACAAAGTGCTGCTGACAGAGGAAGGTTCTCTCTAATCATCATGCCTCTCCCTTTTGAAAACTGACTCATGGTGACCCTAAGGTAAACTTACCACGGGGGGTTTCTTGACAAGATTTGTTGCCTTTCTCTGAGGCTGAGAGAATGTGACTTCTGAGGTCACCCAGTGGGTTTCCATATCTGAGTAGGGATTCAAACCCGGGTCTCCAGAGTCATAGTTTGGGAACGTGTACATGGCCACCACTGTGGCCCTTTTGTCACAGATGAAACAGTAGGGGGTGCAGGTACCAACACGGCTCCCTTATTTTCAAATGAGGGAACAGTTTGGGCATCTGCATACACCTGCCACCATGTCTCTCAGCACCCACACCCCCTGCTGCTGCATCCCTAATGAAAGGAACATGGCAACAGGAATGTGCGCATGCCCAAACTGCTGCCTCACTTGCAAAAAAGGGAGCAGTTTCAGCACACACACACACACTGCTGCATCCCTGTTTCTGCTGTTGGTGTCCAGCAGCAGAACTTCACAGAGGGCTCCATGGACCCCCAGAGATTGGTGGAATCCAGGTTAAGAACCATGGGAGTTATGAGATATGGACGGAACTAGAGTGTGGGCAGAAAGATGACAGTCACAATGTACATTTCCTGAGATTCCTATGCAGACACAGACACAAGGTACAATTTTATAGATGTAAATCCAACAGTGATTAGTGCCACATACTGTACTGTACAGTTAAGTGTGTGCAGGATTACAACCATAAGCACTGAACAATTAGGTTGCTTGAATTTGTCCAGAAGCATGTACACAGAAACCTAGGTTTAAAACAAAAGAAAAGAAAACCAATGTTTTTAACTGCAATTTTTCAGTGAATTATACAACTGAGAAAAAGGGAAAAGCCACCAGAAACAAATCACTTTCAAAATAAATGGCAGGGTGTCACGGAATTCAGGACCCTCTCTCACTCAATGCTGACTTCTACCCTTGAATAGGAGATGGAAACTTCCATTAATTTAACACTGCCACCACCCACTGAATTAAATCCCTATCTTAGTAGCCCAGTGGGAGGCCACAAGGGAGCCACCAATCTCTAAGCTTAGAGATCTCCCACCCCCTCTGGGAGAGAGGAATCCTTTCTACATGTGTGCCGGTAAACATGTGGGAATGGAGAAAAAGCAAGGAGTTCTTTACAGGGAAGAATTTATTCTAAGAACAGGCAACACAGATAACAGAAGATATCATACATACATGGGAGGCTACTTCTTCCCAGATTCACTTGATAGTTACAAATTACAGTATCGCATATCAGCCAAAACTTTCAAAAGAACAGAAATCCTAACACGACTAACTAAGTAACATTCTAGCTACTCACACCGTTGGTCAGTTTCTGAGATGGTGTGCGAGAGGTGAGGCCTACCTTAGCCCTACCTGCAACTGGCATTGGTGTCTTTGTCCTTTTCCTCTGTTGCCTCTGTCTCGTGGTCTCTTGAAGGTTTACATAACCTCTTCATCGAAGCATCTCAAAGATTCTCACCTTTGTCCCCCTGACTGGGCAACCACCTCTCATGACCTGTGGTATCCTCTGTGATGCTGACCTTCAATAACATGTAACCTAACCCTAGCAGTTCATTATCACTTTCTATGCCTGGAAGGAGAACTATCTCCCTTCAGCTCTGTTACTTGGATAATGGGAATCCCCATCACAGAGGGGGAAAAAGAGAGGAAGGAAGAGTACTATTAAGAGTACTCTTGAAAACTAAGGTGGATCTGAGGTGGCAATTAAGGCCAACTAAATGGTTGAAGAATTAAAGTTAAGTCAATCAAAAACTGTTGAGGACAAGTCTCAAGAAGGCAACCAAATATCTTCATATCTGACTCATATCAAAAGACTGCCAGTTTAAATAGAGACAAGGGAATACAAATCAGTGATCTATTCTTATGTATTCTTCTCAGTATTGAATACCATAGCTGATCCTTACATGACACTGTGCTCTTAGAATGATCCACATATCCGGCCGTATGCATAGCCAGTGGCTATAGTCTGACATGAGCTAAAATTGGGAAAACTTTACCTACTAAATACCTATTAAATCTATTGTTGAGGGCAGGGAATCACAGGCCTAGACTTTGCCTATCTTGATTTTCACAAGCAGAAGACTATGCAACAGAGGAATTTTCCATTCCTCCAGTAATCCCATTGCCTATTTTAATCCTGTTACAAGCAGGGATGTTGCTCTACAATGAAATAAAACCATCTGAAGCTATATGTCTATACATCTATAGCATTAAAAGCAGACCTGAGATGTAACAAGTCACAAGTAATCAGTAACGCATATTCTACAACTGCACTGATTTGGTAGGGACAGTCTCAATTAATCCTCCATCATCTCACTTTTTCCACCTGCTTTCAAAATATGTATTCTTCTCATTAATAACTTTTGCTGTCCTGACCACACTCTGATGTTGTTTGACCATAACGTGGCCTCAGTTTTCATCTGTGAAGTGTTGGAGGATACAATAATATGTTACTTTTGAAACAAATGAGAGGATAATGACATCTCATTTTCAAAATAGGATGATGACTGGTCCCATCATTACTTCTCCTCATGTAATGCATAATGTTTGCTTCTTGCTGCTTCTGGAAGGAAGTAAAATGTGATTTGGGGGCATTTTGAAGGACCTCCAATTTTAGTCTATGTTCTTACTTTTTTAAGAGGGTGTTGTTGTTGTTTTCAAAAACAATGAAAAAAATTAAAAATAACAAGTAATGTTGACATCTGAGCAACAAATAAAGGTGAACAAGTAAAATCAAACAATAGTAATTAATCCTTTTTAAAAAATAACCTTCCAAATGTTGATTAAAGGCCTGCAAACCTTAATTTCTAAAATCCTTTATTACTACCAATATAGAATTTACTTTGGACACCCTATTTAGATTATCCACTTTCCACACCATTGCAACACCAACAGGTAGTGCACTTGTCACATTCTGGTCTTTCACTTCTCCCAACCTCTAAACAGGATATGCAGTGAAAGCTTGTCCATTTATTTATTTACTATGCAGATGGACAGGTATGATGCATTTGAGATGCCTCAAGATAAAACAGGCCTGCAGTCAATAACTCTTGCATGGACACAGCCACATTCTGTCTGGTATTTCATTGGGCTAGCTGGAGACTTCACATTCGAGTCACATGGCATGAGCTGTGAAAACCAGCTGGGTCATGCTACTGTTTATTACCTTCTTGCTTTACCTTACACTTCTACATTTTGTTGCAGCAGTTCCTTTGTCTAGGTTCGGATGTCATGGGAAGAGGGGTTAGAAGGAGCAGAAGGCCAGACTCCAAGCAAACTATTATCAGATTTAAACAATAAAATCCACAAAACAGTTATACTGTTATTGGACCAACTAAAATGCACAAAATGTATTATCAGAGTTGTGGGCTGAAACCTGTAGTAGGAAATGAGAAGGGCATCAAGGAAGCATGTGTTTAACATGGGTTATAAAATATGGGCTGGATAACAATAACTAAATTGCTTAAAAGAACATATGGGGTGATAGGAGCAAAACCTAACCTTCACACATATACCGCCTCACCACTGCATCCCTCTCTTTGAAAATTTCTTCCTCTCTCCGGTTACTTCACTCCTGAAAAAGGAGTTGGACATGACAGGGGGACCAGAGAGTACAGGTACCCCATAAAAAGGCAATTAGTCATTAAAAGCCTGTTTGAATGAAAAGGTCTTTGCCTGCTGCTAAGGAAGAGAATTCTATAGGGTGAGGGCAATCACTGAGAAGGCTCTCTCCTCTATCCTCACCAGATGGGCATGTGATGATGGTTGGACTGCCATCCCTCCCTTGAAAGCCCTCCCTTGATGATCATAGGACTCTGTCAGGTATGTATAGGAAATACAAGGAGGTAAGACAGGAAGAGGGCTGTCCTCCATTTGGATTTTTTTTTTTTTTTTAAAAAAGTCACATTTATAATCAGCCCAGCAAGTACAGTTTTAGGAAATGAGCATGCTGCTTGGCTGTAGAACCAGGAATTTCCAAACATTTCTCTTCAGACTCCACTGTTCTAGGACAACATGCTTTCAACAATCTCTCTCCCATGTGGAATCTCTTATTCCCCTATCCAAGAACTAACTGCATATGGTTAAGAATCAGGAGTGCAGCTCAAAGGTAAAGCCGTTCAGGTGGAATTAGAAACACTCACTCCAACTGTGCTGAAAATTTCATAAGACCTACATCATCCTTAATCAATAGGCTGGGTCACTTAAGACAATCCCAAGATATTTTGAAGTAATTACTATCATTTATACCAAGGTAGGCAACCTTTTCCCTCAAATAAAAAAGCTCCGAAAGTCACAGCAGCAACATGAAAACGAGTATAACAACAAAATTCTGATCAGATCATCCAGTCAGACATGAAAAGGTCTAGTTAAAAAAAAAAAAAAAGAACAATACCAAGGAAGCTGCTTTGTATCAGGTGGAAGGTACATTGATATGGGGTATCTGCTACTCATCTAGCACAATCTTATTTTTTGACTGGCAGCAGCTGTCCAAAGGTTCCTTCCTCCCATCACCTGCTAAATGTTCCATTACTATAATTCAAAAAAACAGGAGATGCTTTGGACTGAGCTTGGGATTTTCTGCATGCAGAGCATCATCTCTGACCAGGTTATGGTCCCAGTGTGGTAACAAGAGGCCAAACACAAGAAAAACAGAGACATACATCTGACTACATTTCAGCAGAGTTCCAGTATTGCCCTGAGGAACAGCAACACAAAAATATGACAAATCAAAGGATGGGGGGAAAAAAGAAAAAACCAAAATATGATGTTGTCTGTTATGACTAAGAAGGAATGAAGGAACAAACTAGGAAAAGAAGGAGCTCTTCTGATCTGATTGTATGTTTGACGTTTTAAAAATTTGCTCTTTCTAATGGATAAGCAGCCACAGCTGACTACTAAAAGCAATTGTGTGTCATTAAGCAGGGACAGAAAATTGGACAGGTTTATAACCCTCCTACACTCTGCATAAAGAAGACTAACCCCATGGAGTTTTATCCCTTTTTACCATTTCACCATCTATGGTATGGCACAGTACAGAAACAAAGACATTCAGAGACTGGTGTAGCAGAACATAACAAAAACCTACAATTCGCATTGCTTCAAGTTCATAGTTTTAATCTCTGCTACTGCAGGGAAAGACCATAGGCCTGAATCAGACATAGAGGTCTAAGCCAGCATGTCTGTAGCAAGGGAGCTTTGTGACTTTTGCCCCACGCTCCACACAGCATCACTTCCCACTCATTAACAATACAGCTGACCATTAAAACTAAACAACAAAGTGAATCACTCTGGTTTGTAAAAAAAAAAACCCAAAATGCACAATGAGGCAAAACCTTTATTAGGACCAGTCAAAATTCACACAACAGGAAACAGCTTTTGAGTTCTCTAGAAATCTGCACCTGGTTGTTCACAAGGACATGGAAGAGAGGAAAAAATCTACTAATGCTGAAGACCCAAAGTCTGCACTTAGTCACACATGCAAAACAGACACAAAATTATTCACAAGTTTAGCCCTGAGGCAGCTGATTTGTGCTGAATAAAATACTGGTGCTGAAAAACTGTGCAAAACCAGACTGAGGCTTTAACACTTTGTCCCTGTTGATCCAGCTCAGCCCATTTTCCTGGGCAGGCTATTTACTAGATGGGGCAGGAGATAACACAAGAAAACCTAAATATGAGAATAACATCATGTTTATTTAATCAGTTTATATACCATTTATTACTATTTACTATCGTGAAAACAATGGCCTAAATCCTGCTGTTAGTCCTGAATAGAATAGACTAATTGAAAAAATGTGATTAAGCTACTTGTTGACTCACCAATTCAACACCTGTTTTGGGAATAACAGACAGAGTGCCACCAATATTTTGGTCCACCTAGCTTGGATCAAATTCTTAAAATGGAGTATAGGAGGAGACAGAAGAATGTATTTTGGATTAGGCTTTACTGAGGACAATGGACCTCCTTGCCCACAGTCTCTGGACATGCAAGTTTAAGTGTCTGCAATCATGTCACATCCCATACCTAAAATCGCAGTGATATGCATGCGGACGCATTGAAACATCTGTGCACACGTTGCTATCATTGAATATAATGGGATCGAGCATTTGTGAATTTCACTATTCATGAGGGTTCCTTAAATGGAGCTCTCACCTCTATGGAGGGTGCACTGTACTATATGGGAATAGTGGGTAACCTTTGTCACTGCCAATGCTGACGACCTACTACTCCCATCATGTTTCACTTCTGGCCAGGATGTTTAGGGTAGATCAGAATTAGAGTTTGACAAAATAAAAAGGATCAGAGGTTCCTTGGATTTGAAGTTACATTTAGGATTTCTGAGACAAATAAGAAAATAATGGTTTCTAATACCCATAATTCAAAAACGATAAAATCCAGATCTGTCACATACCCTAAGATTAACACTAATAGTACTAACAATAGGACCAGTTTTCTTGGGTTTCCTTCCATACTGGCTTGTAGCAGTACAGAACCCAAAAACCATGTGTCAGACAGTAGCGTAATCTCCTCAATTCTTGCTGATGGTGCATACACCAAATGCTGCTGCCAACTCTTTATACCCCTAGCTGGTGTTGCCTACTGATCAGGGGCATTTGCAGGCAGACAGGCTTTCTTTGTTAATGCTCAGAAATCCCTCTCAATCCAAGACATCAGGAGCATTTCCACAGAAAAATAAAATTGTTCCTGAACAGAGTGCATACTCATGCCTTTGCCTTTGAATGCTGGGGGAGGATCCTGCTAGTATGCTGTTCTGGCATTGTGGGAGGCCATGCTTTTAGGCAGCAGACAGTATTCTTTCTTCCAGACTTAGGGGTCACAGAGAAGTCCCCTGCTTTGTAGTGACTCTGAATTAGCCCTCAGAGAATAGTCATATGTTGCTAGAAGCAAGAACTGCAGCTTGGAATTGCTAGCAGACAGAACAAACCAATGGCATTTTAGTTTGCAGCTTTTTTTTTCTTTTCCTTCTCCCTCTTCCCGTTTTGACAGGACAAAGCAGCACCCATAAGTCTAGTTTTCACATTACTTTTAAAAGACATCAGTGTATTCTCAGAAGTCAAACTGTAAGTCAAAAGGGCAGTATGGACATCCATTTTTAAAATACATGTGCCTACTGAATTTGGTCTATGCAGTTGGATGAGAATTAGCTTCAGTTTGCTTTTATAAGATCCACATTCCTTCATAAATGTCATTTATTTATTCATTTTCATAGAGTTGAATGAGACCACAACTAACATCTAGTTCAACCTCCCACCATGCAAGAATACACAACTAAAGCACTCTTGAAAAATGCTCTTCCAACCTTTGTTTAAAGTCTGAAAGAAGGAAAGTCCACCACACATAAGGCTATTCCGCTGTCAAATATCTCTTACAGGAAAGCAATTCTTAATGTTTAGGTGCAATTTCTTTTCTTGTAATTTGAATCCACTGGTTCATGTTCTAGTTTCCAGGGTAGTAGAAAACAAGCTTGCTCCATCTTCTACATGACATCCTTTCAGATATTTAAAATAGCTATCATGTCACCTTTCAGTCTTTTCCATGCTAAACATACCCAGCTTCCTAAGTCATTCTTCATAAGGCTTGGTTTCCAGACTTTTGATCATCCTAGCTTCTCTTCTCTGAATATATCCCAGCTTGTCAATATCTTTCTTGAACTGCGATGCCAAGATCTGGACACAGTTTTCCAGAAGAGGTTTGAACAAAGTAGAACAGATATCAGAACGCATAGCCCCTGCCACATTTTGGGCTGCTGGATATATATTGAAACAGCGTATTGTAGTCAATGTAGAAATAACTACTGTAGAATTCCACTGAGCCTAGTTGTAATGCTACAAAGTATCCAGTGCTAATTGATGACTGCAGAAATGTATCTGTTTTGAGCTTGCCTGCATTGTTATAAAGTATCAATTGGTTAATTGTTTTATGCCTATTGCTACAATGTATCCAGTGAGGCCAGGAAGATCAGAGCCCAGGGGAAAAATGAAAGTGTTGTAGAAACTTGTGTTTTGAGATCCTACTATGTCTAAGATAAGAGGAAGGAAATATGTGCTTGAGTCAAGGATGACAAATGGGAACCAAACATGAGTCTGGGAACTGTCTGAGAAGTGGTGTTCTGCTACATTTATGATCCTCTCCAATCAAAGTTTTGGACGCCTACATTTTGGAACTGTATCTATAAAAGGTATGAGCTCCATCTCTGCTTTAGTCTCAGCAACTCAAAATGAAATGTGCTGTGTCGCCTGCATTTTCTACAAATACTACTGTCTACCTCAGAGTGAAGCTTGTGGAGTGTGGGTTATCCAATGCATGACAACAGAGTAGCATTACTACTTCTCTCAATCTGGACACTGTACTCCTGTTGATGCAGCATAAAACTGTATTGACATTTTTTACTTAATTTACCTTTTTTCTGACTTTCTCTCAGAACCAGGACTCAGGACAGAAAGAACTTGACTTTTAAAAACAATGTGGGGGAAAAAACCAAAACTAACAGATCCATTCATTCCTACATATAATGTAGGACTTCTGTCTTCAATTGAGAAAAATTTTATGTACTTTTTTGCTTTGTAAATTTAACACACATAGGCTGACTACAGAGACTCTAGTAAGGGACAGAGAGGGAGAACATAGAAGTCAGATGTCAATCCACTGCATATTTAGGCCAGCATCCTAGTTGTATAATGAGCAGCACTGGCTGTACAGAGAAAAAAGACAGGTGTGAAGGGTGATTAAAAAATGATTGAAAAAGTGTTTCTTTCTGGGGCTTGGACATGGTATTGAAGAGCTCGTTGAGAAGTAGCAAACACAGCTATTTCCCATGTATACAACAATGTGTTGATTTACGCAACCATATATGTATATGTATATATCACATCTTTTGTCAGGGAAGAGAGAGAAAATAGTCAAGAAACTTCAGGGCAGGGGAAGATGTTACCCTGTTTTCTGGCGGTCCCAGGAGGGACACCAAATTGCTCTAAGTTGGGGAAATTAGTTCAGAGCACAAGTTGGCAAAACAAGAGGCAGGGTAACTTGGCAGGATCTTGCAACCCAGTGTCTACGGGGTCAGGCCAAGTCAAGAAGCAAACTGGTTGGAAAATAATGAATGATCTTTATTGAATACAGGCACACAATGTAAGCAACACACGCACACAGATAACTGAGGAAAATAAAGGTGTGAGTAAGATAGCGGGATTTTCAGAGGGATGATTGGTTTGGGTGATACGGAACCTGTCCTGAAGTCCGGAAGAAAATGGAGAGTGAAGCTGGGGTTCGATGTATCTCAGCACATGGAGCTGAGGGGAAGCTCGCCAAGCAAAGCGGCAGCAAGGCGGTCTGGAACAAGGGAGCGATCCAAGGAAGCGCTCGAAGTCAGGGGTTTTTATAAGGAGAATTGTGACCGCAGGCTAGGTTGGACTTAGGGGAAAACAATGGATTTGGAGTTGGAGACAAAGCCTCCAAAAGGTCAGAATTTGAATGATTGAATTAGAGCCGAATTTATCAATAGAGTAGCTGGTATGCAAATGCGGAATACTTGAGCGTTGTATAGCTAGATCATCAAGCTGCCAGCACGGAGCAGAGGATCTTTTGAGAGTTGCTCGCATACCTAATAGAGGTACTTGCCTTGAGGTCTCCTAAAGTGGCAAGTCAGCTGTTTTCTGGCCTGCCTGTATTGCCTAGGAATATTACACCGATAATTGGCCGAGCCTGTATGCGTGCTTGTCCGGGGGCCTCGCAAGCACGTGGAAGGGATATCTGAAGCCGAATTAGTGGTATCAAATGATATCTTTTATATCCCCAAAGCTCGGGCTAGCCAGGGCAGTAACAAAGATACAAGGGTTAAGTATTGAGACAACATTGTTAGCAGTGCAGGTTTATAACTGCGGACCTCAGGATTTTGGGGTGGGACTTGTCTGAGTGAGATATTCAATGGTGTCCTCTTGGTGTCCTCTACAGCTGCAATAGTTCTACTTAAGTTCCCTAAGTTTTACTTCTGTGATATGAAATGATATGATTGGCCAAAAAGTATACATATCCAGAGTACAGGGCTTTGTTTTTGCTGAATCAAATAAGTTATAGTACATCTTCTTGTCGATGTTTTCAGGTTCCCTGCTCAGCACTTCTGGCCACTTCCACACTACACTGTTATAGTGCTATTATTCCACTTTCAACATCCTCTGGAATCCTGGGGGTTGCCATTTAGGGAGGGGCATTTAGAATTCTCAGCCAGAGAGCACTTTGGCCTCAGTAAACTGTAAACCTCAGAATTCCACAGGATGTTGAAAGTGGAATAATAGCCCTATAACCGTGTAGTGTGGAAATGGCCTCTGTTACTCAGCCCTAACTGCTCTATCTTCCCATCCCTAAAATGACTCAGTCCTAACCAGAGGTCCCTTCTCACTACACAATTATGGTACTATATTCCACTTTAATTGTCATGGCTGCATCTTGTAGAAAGAAACCTGAGCTTTGTAGTTTGATGAGGCACTGGAGCGCTCTGCCTGAGAATTCTAAATCCCAGGGTTCCACCAGGTTGGAACTATGGCAGTTAAAGTAGGATACAGTGATACAATTGTGTAGCACGAAGTGGCCCCTACAATCCATTACTTGATATCACCTCAGTCTTCCGCATAGCTGAGTACAAGCTCTCTATACCTCCATCTTCTATTTACTTAAGTATGACTATATGTGTCAGGGATTCCAGGCAGAGAACCCTGGGAAAATGATCAGCCCACTGCAAAGATGTTGCATCATGCCCCAGCTGTGGGTAATTGCAAGGTTGCATAAGAAACTGGGGTCGTGTGCAGATGGTAGAGGGAGGTGTGCAAACCTCTACCTGATTGGTTGTAGATATGTATATAACAAAGCAACGCCAGTATGTATTTGTCTGTTGACCAAACCTGGTGCAAGCTTTTGTCTGTCTGTCCTATGTTTTGTATATAATGGAATTTTGCTGCAAGATAAAGTGCCTCCTGTTTTGGAAGAAACTCCTCCGTGTATGAGTATCCTTACAGGGGAACAAGGCTGCTGCTGTTGGCTCGCTGAACTCTGGTTTTTCCGCTGCGTTTCCGTGGGGCTGAAACTCCTATCATCCCCAACAATATGACCCTGATTTATTTGGCACTGTGTCTGTTCTGCTGTGGCTCAGTTCAGGTTGTGGTTTACTAAAAACCCAGATTCTGAATAAAACCACCCACAACAACAAGTATTCACACAGAACAGACATGGGGAATTTAGCAGTTATGAGAGTGAATCCACAAGCCACTGAAAGCAAGTAAATTAAGCTCAAAAAAAGATCACATTCTCTTCCAGCCTTCCAGTACTCTCTAGATGTGTTGGAGACCACAATTCCTAAACTTCCCAGCTATCAGGGTGAAAGGCTGAAGAAAGCTACCTTAAGACATTTTATATTTCTCTTTTGAATTTTTAAAAAAATCCTTTCTATAAGTAACAGTACAAAAACAGACTACTGAAGGAACATCAAGAGTGAAGGAGAAGAAAAAAGAAGTAGGCAAAATAGCCAGTGGCTTTCACATCAGAGGTGAAGAGAATCCACTCCACATTTTGAAGGAGTTATCCAACCCTATGCCCCAAACAAGTTCAACAACTTAGACAGTTCCTCTAAAGTCTGGAATAATCCCAGAGTAAATTCACCACATCCCTGACACAGAAACCAACAGCTACTATCCTAAGTGCAAAAGTGGAAAAACCATCAATATCAAAATGTGGGAGGGGGTCTGTGGGAAGGAGGCCAAGGCATGGTGGGGACAGCAGGCACCCAGGCTCCAAACCAAGTCAGAGAAAAGAGAGGGGGAAAGGGTGGGTCAGCATGGTGGCCACATACTTCGCCTCTCACCCATCTCCTTCCTTGGGTGTGTGGTGAGCTTTGGGAGAGGGTTTGGGGCGCTGAGAATTGGGCTGCAATTCATAGTTAGCTGGCCAGCCGGCAGCTGGTGGAGGAGGACCAGAGGTGTGTTTTTAAAGGACTGTGTGGCCTGACTGGAGCCACAGAGAGGGAAAGTCCCCCTGAAAAAGAAGCACTTCCGGTATGGAGACAGGGGTTGGAGAAACTTGCAAATAACCCAATCTGTGAAAGTTGAATCTGCAAATGTGGAGGTCAACTATATTTGCCTTTTTAAAAAGGAGCAAAGAAAAGACAGTGGCAGAATATTTTCACATAGCATTATGTAGATAGAGTACAACTTTCAGAAATGACTAATAGTGGATAAGGAATAGTTCACTTTGAGAAGTGAGGATGTCATAAGCATGTCCCCTTTTAAATCAGCAGAACACTGAAGGTTATTTTGAAGTCACATTCTTTAAGAAGCACAAGAAGGAGAGAGGTGAGAGCATAAAGAGGGTCATTTTCACAAGATAGGATGAGGAAAATAGGGGAGAGGCAGCACTTTTGAGGTTAGCAGTAGAGGAAGAGATTTGGAGTAATTAGAAGAAACTAGAAACATCAGAAAAGTAGGCTAAATGGAGGGGACGGGCTATGCTATCACTTCCAAGGGAAAACTGTACCCCTGGAGAAACTTAAACTAGGCTGAAAAGAAAAGGGATGCAGGTTATGAGGAAACACTGATACTGGGCCCTATAAGCTAGTGGAACAAACCCCAAGCTGGGGAACAGTCATTCTAAATTACACAAAACAACTGATGTTTGTTCTTTTGTGAGGCATATATAATTAGAGGATGTCATACTAGCTGGAACAATCTTTATAACCAGAGAGTTCTCTACAAATGCTCTTGTGTAAGCAAATGCTCAGCCACACAAAGTTCTTCAGCCTAACTGCAAACAGGCCTGAACACTTGATACAAGGAACTGAGGCCAATATATCCTCTGGGTAGCCCAGGGAATTTGAGCGTATCTGCTTGCCTGCCTGCCTGTTGTAAAATCTAAGATGGTCAGCTTGAGTGACATGATCTCTTTCTGTAGGTATCTTCAAGGTAGCAATTTTAATAATGAGACGGATTTAGGTTACAGATAATGGGATCACAAGAAGCAAGCACTTAAAACAGAAAAAAGGGGTTGCTTTAATCCAAAATCTTAGGAAAAATCAAAACTAAAAGTTGGGCACTCTCTATGGCAATTCTGTTGGAAGAGGAGTTTGGAATCATTACTTTTTGGGCTATCTATAATAGCCAGCATGGTGTAGTGGTTTGAGCATTGGGATTTCAACCCTGGAGATCAGGGTTTGATTCCCCGCTAAGCCATGGAAGCCCACTGGGTAACTTTGGGTACATCACACACTGTCTGTCCCAGAAAAATGCATAAGGTTGCTTTAAGGTCACCATAAGTCAAGAACTACTTGAAGGCACACAACAAAAACAAATGTACTACTTTATTTATAACCTACTTTTTCCCCCAAAGCTGGCATCCCAAGACAATTATACCTCTCAGAGTCCCCCAGACAGCACACCCAGCAGCCATGCTGGCTGAAAGATTTTGTGGTCATCCAAAAATAACATTTCCAGGTTCTGAGAGGAGATTAAAGAGTCTGGATCCTTATAACACTATTGGTTTCTCCATCCTTATATTGCTTTGTTCTTGCTCACCACTTTAAGACAGGACTAGATTTTATTGTGACATACTGTGTTTCCCAAGATGCCATTTAATCCATATTAATGATGGAAGACATTTTGAAGATGGAGATAATATTTGCCCTCCTCCAGCCTGCTGGGACTTCTCCAAGTCTCCAGAAATGCCACACCAATATTTTTTTAAAAAACGCAAATAACAGCAAGGCAATGCCTGAACTCTTGTACTTGTATGTCACAAAGCACAATGTGAGGTATGTTGGTCCTCCGAAAATATTGATGGCAATGAGCTGTAAATCATGTATCTGGAAACACACCAAGGCCATTTCCACACTACACTGTGATAGTGCTATTATTCTACTTTCAACATTCTATGGAATCCTGGGGTTTGTCACTTAGGGAGGGGCATTTAGAATTCTCAGACAGAGAGCTCTTTGGCCTCAGTAAACTACAATTCCCAGAATTCCACAGGATGTTGAAAGCGGAATAATAGCACTATAACAGTGTAGTGCAGAAATGGCCCAAAGGTGAACAACCAAAACTCTACCAGCCTACCCATTATTAGAGGGGAAACAACAACCAGAATCCATAGTAATAATTCTACTTGTGCAGTAGAAAGGTAAAGGTATTAGCAAGTATTTCTGGTAAATGTTTTGTAGATTTTTTTTAATATTAAAAATTACTTCAGAGCTGATCAGCTCCCATTTGCTATTAAATTTTAAAAAATCCCAACATTAAACAGTGAAGAACAGAAAAGTTACAGCAAAAATAAGAGGAACCTGATCTACCATCAAGGTTTGTAAAACAGTCCTTCCAACATTTTGCAAAACAGTTTATCCATAAAAAATTGCAATAAGCGCAGCAGCTCATAACACCTGCGGTAAGTGAGGCCCATAGCTACTGATATAGCACTACTGGATCAGGAATTGTCACTTTCTGCTGGGAAGGAGTGGGGGTGGAAGCTTTTTGTCTTAGCTGTACAACCACTTTTTGGATTAGTTTTCTGATGTATTATATAATAGACTTGTTTCTTGTGTTCAGACTACAGTAACTACTCCACATTCTTAAGGGTTTGGGGCACAGAACCTTCGTGAAAGTGGAAAAACCACAAATAACTCCCCCTCATGATCCCCCTATGCCCTTCCAGAGCTTTCCCTGCTCCCATTCCTTTGCCTCTGACCCAGAATTAGGAGGAGAAAGAAAAAAGACAAGCTAAAAAGTTTGCTAGTACTTTCCCCTCAAACAGAGGAGAGGGGAGATCTGGAATTCTAATTACTTCCAGCAGCCATCTTGAGAATGGAACCTTCAGCAATGGGAGGGGGCTTTGCTCACCGAAAAGGGGGAAAAATGTCCATTTTAAACAGAAGCCTCACAAGCCTGGGGTGAGGAATGCAAGGGATGGGAGGAGGAAAATGGAAGGGGGGAGACAAGCAAATGCCTCACAAATAATCAAATTCACAAAGGTCAAACCTGCAAATGTAGAGGGAGGACTGTATAATGTATATCCAAGCATGACAGCAGTTGTCAGAAAATAGCATGTTCATAATTCCTTCGGCTGTTAATATTATTTGACAGAGAACGGTTGACCTGTTGTATGATATAGGCTGTATAGGCAGAGCAGTTATGACTTCTCTAGCTACCACTGTTTTACCTGCTCTGTTGTTTCAGATTGCCAGCCTAGCACTGGTTAGTCGTCTGGCAAAACAATGTTGGAAGTCAGATTTTGGGTAAATGAGAAACTTCTGCTAAATGAAACCACAACTGCTGAATTTACTTGCAGACATGAAATAATTTGCATATATAGAAAATAGTGTATTTACCCGGCATTGCCTGGGATTTTATTTTCTCATAGGTAATACTTGTTAGAAATACCTTAGGAATTACCTTACCTTACCTTAGGAACTAGATGTGGTTGAAATACACAGATTTCAGATCCTGTGTGTCCAGTAGGTGTAACTTTTCCTCATATTCCCAAATCCAATCTGTATTCAGAGTTATTAATATACAGAGGTTGGGTTCCTGAGGGAATACACAGCCCTCCTTCTTGCTACTAGGCCTCATCTCCACAGTAACTGGCCTGAGCTCTCTGGCTGAGAATTCTAAAGGCCCCTCCCTGAACTGCCAACCCTGGGATTCCATAGAATCTTCACAGGCAGCCAATCATATGAGGTCTTCTCATCTCATACAGCCAGTTGTATGAGGTCTGCCTGGCACAGACAAAAAGACAAGATCACTCGCAAACTATGACTTTTATATAGTAGATAGTTCTGATGCAAATACATTGTGTAGTTTCAGAATGATGGAATGTATGGCAATCCACTGGTTATAGGTAGAAGAAACCTGATATTTATGATATGTGACAGAACTTCTCTGGGACACAGGAGACTGTTATCATCTATAGTATGAGAATACTACCTTGATTGGTAGCCAAATACACTGGTGTAACGTAAGAAAAATTATCCCATACCACCAGTGCTTCTGTTTATCGCTGGTGACACATACAAAAAACTGTGATCTTACAATTGTATTCTGTCTTTTACAATGGGGGCGGGGGGAGTTTCCAGTGTCATCAACCGTGAGTACAAAGGCTAAATACAGGCCACATGTATTATCCTTACAGGGACTAGTAAGGTCAGCAAATGTAGCAACAAATTACATATAGTATAAACAAGCAAAATACATTCAATAAAAATAGAATACTCTCATATTGTAGCAGCATTCATGTTTACAACTGAATGTAGGAAAAGTCACAACTCTGTTGTGACACTGTCTATAACACATACAACAAATGAAAAACCTATGAATCACCATGTTGCATATCTGTATTCTGGAAGAACACTAAGTTTGAATAGTTTTTATTATACCAATTAATCTTGCATGCCTCCAAAAGGATAGAAATCTATAAGCAGAAAAATTTGGTTGCTTTAAGCCATCAAATTAGAAAAATAAATAAATAAAAAGCAAGGTACATCACCGAAAATTTGCATCCTGACTCTAAATCTGGAGTCATTTGAACAAGGCAATCTGTGATGCCCCTGCTTTCATCCACTTATTTCACGTGTGAGTTCAGGTTAGAGCACAATCAGCTCAAAGGGGGTGGATACACTAAATTAATCAGAAATTTTGGAGAGGACTCACTGTGCAGACAGCACCACTAGATTTCTCTCTGACAAATACAGACAGGATACAGAAGAGCATGTTGTGATCTCATTTTCTGACAAGAAAGAAGGAGACTGCTGATAGATATATAATACAAGTAACTGAAATTTTCAAATATGAATGTATCAAAAGCAAATGGATTCAGGTAAAATATTTAGATAGTGAAAGATTATAACCTATTAAAGTGTTATAAAACGGGCTCAAATATTTGTCATTTTTACACAGAGCTTGGATGCTACGAAATATCATAGAGTTGGAAGCGACCAAGAGACCACAGGGGCCCTCCAGTCCAACCCCTTGACATGCATGAACCATCATCAAAGCACTCATCAAAGTACTCCCAACAGACAGCTGTCCAGCTTCTGTTTAAAAAAAATCCAAAGAAGGAGACTCCATCATACTCTGAGGAAGCATATTCCACTGCTGTACAGCTCTGACCATCAGGAAGTTCTTCCTGAGGTCCAGGCTGAATCTCCTTTCCTGCAGCTTGAATCCACTGCTCCTTGTCCTAGTCTCTGAAGCAGCAGAAAACAATCCTGCTCTCTCCTCAACATGAGATCCTTTCAAATATTTAAACATGGCTATCATGTCCCCTCTTAACCTTCTCTTCTGCAGACTAAACATACCCAGCTCCATAAGCTGCTCCTCGTAAGGCATATTTCATGTTTAAAAAGAAATAAAAACCTAATAAAATGCCACTTACTAAATTTATGTTCCTCCTCCTTTAGTAGGATCCTTCCCTCTGCTCTGCACAACGGTCAGAACAGCAAACATTTCAGGTATGCTACTAGATGAAGGATAAAGAAGTAGCAACTTCTGCGCACCCTAAGGAACCTCAAGCACCTCAAAAATGGCAAACCCTGTGGTCACTTCCAGTTTACTTCTGCTTCACTTCTTGCTGGGAATCTGGGAGCCCACAACATGGTGACATTGCTTTCCATGGTCCTTCCAGGCACAATAGGAACTGCAGCCCACAAAGGACTCAGGGGAAGGCAATGCAGCTTAGTACCAAGCTGAAATTTTACCAGCACAACCAGAGTAATACTTTCTTGGGCAGCTACTAGAACTGGCAGCTACAAATCCAGAAAGAATTCCAGATGGTGAACTCCTTCGTCCTGTATAAAAGTACATAGATGATTGTGCACTGACATGTCATACTGGCAGAGTGGAGTATCACATTTATGGCACACTCTGTGTTTGTATGCACTACAAAGTCTGTATGTTGTGAATGTAAACTCATTCACAGGATGTAGGCATTAGAAGATCATAGAAATGGCCAGCACTAGTTGCAGGGAGCATGTGAGAGAGCTATAGCCATGTGTATTGGTCTCCGAAGCACTTTGTAACCAAGCAGGATGGCCCAATGTTGAGTCCAAACTTTTCCTCCTCAGTAAGCCTAACTACCCTAAAGGCATGAGATTCTATTCTATCTTGGAAGCTAAGCAGGATCAGCTCTGGTTAGTATTCAGATGGGAGACCACTAATAAATACTAGGTATAAAACCACCTCTGAGTATTTCTAGCCTCAAAATACTCCTAAGGTATTCATGGGGCCACCAGAAGTTGACAGGTGACTAAAGGCACATAGAGCAGTGTGTAACTGAACTATTACATTGCAGGCTATCTTCCAGGCAGTGCAACATCTGCAAGGCCACTAGATATATAATATAGATACACAGGTTAAAGCACTGAAAACACATTCTACAGCACAGAAGAATGACTTCTTTCACAAGTAGGAAGCTCTCTACACATGGGTACAGGGTCATTTTTGTGTGTTTGAAAAAATAACTGCTTGGAATATTTGTGTGTATGAGAGAGAGAGAATGAGAGAGACAGAGAGAAGAAGAGGATTTATTCTTAGGTGAATAATGAACGAGCAAAGACTGACAACTCAAAGAAGGTCCAACACCCATTTTGGAAAAGTTATGGTATCCTGCCTACTTGCCCTAAGCATGCACCTTAGAACTCATTGCTATGTCAAAGGTCATGTAGTTTTGGAACTCACAGGAAGCCCTCTTAAGGTGAATAGACAGATGATCCTAGTAGTATCTGTTTGGTGATTAATATCAGGCATTTGGATGTTCTGGATGTTGTCAAGGGCTTGCATCATTTACATGCACACATTAGCCAGGACACCCTCTGCCTTGATACCATGTTTTTTCTCCAGAGAAAGGAGTGAGTGTGGCCTGGGAAAAATGCTCCATCCATAAAATAGCTCACTGGGTCCAGTCAGGAGGTAAGATCAGTAACTTGACATTAAAGCAAGTTGATCCCCCCATAACAGGATAATCTTAGATGAAACTATTCTGTACTTACAATATTTGCCAGGGGGTTATCTTTTGGCTGTCCTTTGCAAACTCTGCTCTGTGTGACACAGAAAGAAACTTAACTGAACAGCCCCTCTTTTTCATCTCATAAAGGCTAGTAATCAGTGTGGGTATCAAAGAGAAATCCCCCAATCTCCTGCTGCTATCCCCTTTCCCCCTCCACTGCCTGGCATTATTTGGAAGATAAAAGTCTAGCTGTAGTCTAGGTAACCCCAGTGCTGCTCAAAAAATTAATGTCCAGTAAAACACAGGATGGATGGCTGACAGGCAGGTTTTAGAGCCAACTGCTGCTCAATATAGGCCAAAAGCAGGCAACTCTTCTAAGGTTCAGGGCTGTCACTCAAACATGCAGAGCTGTGTTCTTGCTGGCAGAGGAGTGGAGCAGTGCGACTGAGCATGCTCCAATCTACCTGCATTGCAGTGGCTCAGAGTGTCCTCTATTAACCCAGCTGTATGCTAATCCCATCATACCACACAGGACACTTATTAGCACAGCAGCAGAACCAGGGGAAGAACATTATGCTTTGAATGCAAGGGAGGGTGGGGAAAGAAGGGGAAAGCACATGCGGAAGAGCGAGGGGTAAGACAAACAAGTATCCATTATGATATACCAGAACAAAATGCAGCCTTAGTATTTTGCTGTTTTTTGAAAATATAAATATATAATAATAATTAGAGCATTTTCTTTGAACAGTAACACAGAGACTTTGGGACTACCAAGGAAAAGCAATCAGAGCACAAATAAGAACTCTGGAATGTCTCAAGGAAATCCAGTGCCAAAGCTGTCGTTGTACAGGCAGGTATCACATAATTTTTGAGGTTGGGAGAAAGGCAATACTAGTCTTTTTCAACACAGAGATCATCAATTGTATCAGGGAACAGCTGCATGAATGTCTGTTTAGAACCTGTTGTTAAGACGATACCACAACAGAAGGAAAGATGGGAAACAGGGCCACCCCATCAGTTCTGCACCACTGGGCACCTCCTTCCCTCATCATCTGGTAGCTGCTGTTCCATCAGCCTGCAGGTAAAAGATCAGTACAGTTTGGTCCTTCTCCTTTACCTGTTTCCATTCCAGATGCTCATTATAAGAACTGCCATGTAACTTAAGAGCTGGTGCCCAAATGTGATTGTCTTCCTCTTCCCTCCTCATCTCTTTTCCTTCTTGTGTCTGTCTTTCAGACTATAAGCTTAAACTTAGTGGCTGTGTTATTGCTTATTGACCGTATGTGAGCTGCTGTAGGAGCCCTTCAACTGAAGAGTTGGGTAAGAATTATTTAAATCGGGGTAACGAAAGTGGAGCCCACAGACTGCATGTGGACCTCACGGCCATTTTTGCAGCCCCCAGAACCATTTAGTCCTCCTCCTCCCATTTTTATGTGCTTTTCTCAAAAGTCTGGAAGATTGAAACTGCAATGGCAGGCAGGCCACACACACGCACGCACACCACACACATACACACACACAGTTTATTTTCTTTTAAATTCAGGCCTCTCCTAGACCTATAATACCAGGGGTGGGGGGCAAAAATGTAGTGAAATTGCCATGTGGTGTGCTTTGAATAAAAATGATGTTTTAACATTCTACGGGTAAGGGGAAGCACAGTGAGGGCTAACCTTCCAGGATCCTGCAGGTGGCCAAAGAAACCACCCAGGCCCTAGGAGTTGCCCACCTCTCATTTAACTAAATCAACACTGACTGCTTAGGAATGCAATTGGAAGTGAATCAAACTACACGAATGGCCATTTGCCTGTCATATCATGTATTCTTCCCCGCTCCTGGCATTAATATTATTTTCCTTCTTTGTAAAATATAATGGATAATATGGAATTTCAAGATGTAATTCTTTTGGCCTAAACGAATTTGTATAAGTTCTAATGTTGACTGGGACTAAGCTCTTCACCAGATGCCTTTGTGGTGGGTGAATGTGCATACTGGTTGTTCCTTTAACTCAGAACTGGCTGGCAATAAGCAACAATCCCTGAAAAAAAAAGTAAAGGGGGCTGAAAAGGCGAGCAGCACTGTGGAGGAAGTGGAATTCCCCGCCCCCCCATCCAAAAGGGGGCACATAGTTTCATGAGGGGACAGGGAAGCAGCAGGAAACGGTCCAAATCTCCATGGAACACTGTGGAGGTTCACACATTCAAACAGAGACAGCTGCTTAATGCAACAAGGTTCAGCAAGAAAACAGCTGCAGTTATGCCTTGAGGGGAACAGCCTCTATCGAGCCCAACTTGATAAACTGCAAAAAGAACTCTCATTAGGAATGTCCGAACATACATAAATGTCCATATAGAATGATACTAAACGTAACAATTTTTAAAAAAATCACAAAGACAATGAGATCTATAAAGAACCCACACTGGAAGAAGGCAGAGTCAAAACCCAGTTCTTTCAACGTGGTATATGCTGAACTTTCAAAATCTTTCCCAAATCCTCTTAATCCCCAGCCTAGTTCATGACTGGCTGACAGCTTTACACTCATCTTTTACATTCAAGTCAATTCCAGTACCACACTTATTTGAACTGTTTTCTACAGAAGACAGTTTCAGCACCAGATTTAGGGTGTAGCGGCTTGAGCAATATGCCATCAGTGAGGCTGACTCCTAGAACGGGACTACTTCCTTGCTATCACATTTATTCAGCCTCCCCCCGCCCCAACCCAATTTAGACCACTGCCCAGAAGGAGACATCAACATAGGTGAAGGTGCTGACCCTTTTTCCATATTCTTGTCACCATGTGTGGGCTTAAGAGACAGCAAGAACCGAGCTTAGAAGTAACCATTACAATGATGTAACCTGCAACATGCTGGGGAGTTCAATTTTTTTGTATTAACGCTGTTTTTTTTAATGTTAATGCATTACTCAGAGGTGCAACAGTAAGCAAATCTTTCTCTCAGTGTCAGTGCTCACATTATTTGTTCACTACATTTACTCATGGGGGTGTTGGTCATTTTTGCATTTTAAGACTTTTGCAAAAAACAAAAAAACAAAACCAAAAACCCCAAGCTCAATATATTAAAAAACTAATGCAAAAATAATTTTCTGAGAAGAAAAAATGAAAAAAAGTAATCCATTACAAAAGAGTAATATAATGTATTTTTTAGAATATCAACTAACAAGTCACAGCAATGGATGACCCCCACAAAACCTGTTGTATTCATAAGAGATTGGTTCCAGGACCCCTCTCAAATACTAAAAATTGTTTGTTCCCAAGCTCTTGTGAAAAAATGGCATATAGCAACAGCAGATGGGTGACAAGCTGCTGTCGCAACAGAGGTGTGTCACTTGCTGCTGCCATGTCAATGTCAAGGCTCTTCCCATCTTGCAATTGCTGCTGGCAGAGATGCCAATCCTGCTTGTTCATTTGCCAATGAGCAACCAGGATCAGCGTCACCATCGCCAACAATCCCAGGGCAGTCAGCAGCTTCTTGCTGAATCTCCTTGTTATTCTACAATTGTTTGGAGCCAGCATGATCCCAATGCTGGTCCCTCATTTGCAAATGAGCAACCAGAATCAGCACCGCCACCCTCAACAATCCAGGGCAGCCAGCAGCTCCCGGCCACTCTGCGATTGTTGGCAGCATGAGTGGTGCTGATCCTTGCTGCTCATTTGCAAATAAGCAACCAAGATTGGCACCAATGCCCATAACAATCCCAGGGTGGCCAGCAGCTTTGGCTGGAGTTCCTCATAACCCTGAGGTTCTGTCAGCCAAGGCAGCCCCCATCCTGGTCCCTTGTTTGTGAATGAATGACCAGGGTTGGCACTGATGCCCAAAACAATCCCAGCAAAAAAATGCAAGTATCTGTGAAATAGTAGGAGGCATACATTCCCACCGTTTTACAGTTCCTCCCGTTTTGCAAATGAACACTCATTTTTCAATGAGCGGGGCTTGTTTCTTAGTCAACCAGGATCAGCACCACCTCTGCTGACAACAATCACAGGGTGGCAAGGAACCTTGGCTGGGAACTGCTAGCTGCCATGGGATTGTTGTGGGCATCAGTGCCAATTTTGATTGCCTGTACACAAACAAGCAAGCAAGACTGGCACCATCCCCACTGATGTTTCCTTGCTGAAGCTCCTTTCTACACTGCAGCTGCTGAGGCAAGAAAGCAGCAAGCTCTCTTCCTGACGGAAGTACGCCTCCAGGCAGTATGCAAGATGCCTGTTTTACAAGGTGCCCAAGCCCTGCCTCACACCTGTGCCTTGTCATCGCCTCCCCTGCTCTCCTGTGACCACTTCTGCACTGGAGGTCAGGTAATTTAATTTTTAAAATATTTTTTCACTTTTCAGTTTACTTAAGGTTATATTCACAAATCCTGAGCTCAGGTCCACTGTAATGTTAGTGGTTTATTTAATAATCCTGCCTACACTGTGACAGTCAGAATAGTGTAACGGTTTGAGTGTTAGACTAGGACCCTGGGAAGCCAGCATTCAAATTGCTGCTCAGCCCATGGCATGTTCTTGGACAAATCACACTATCTCAGCCTTAGAAGAAAGCAACTGTAAACCCCTACAGAACTTATCTTGCCAAGAAAATGCCATGATAGGGTCCACCATAGGGTCACCATAAGTCGGAAACAACTTGAAGGCATACAAAAAGAACTACTCTCACTGGCAGTAGACCTCCTGAATTTTTGGGCCAAGATGTTTCCCACTGCTTTTTGTTGCTTGCTACTTGTCTCTTTTAACTAGAGATAAACTTGGAAACTTCCGCAAGAGAAACGCTATTCCTGAGTGAAGACTTATTCCTTATATTACATTAAAGCAGCCATTTTTCTTTTCGTGTAAGCCATTTTATAAATAAATTTGATGGGAGGGCAGGATGTAAAATATTTTACATAAAATCATTTACCAAAAATAAATATATAAAAAGTTTTATACTGTTTAAAAATACCACTGTGTGCATCTGTCACATATCTAATATATAAAAGTCAAAGTCTGTTTGTCTGTGTCAGGCAAAGATCTCATTGATTGGCTGTGTGATGCGAATGATATGATTGGCTGTGTCTGGTAAAGATCTCATATGATTGGCTGCCTGAGAAGATTCTATGGAATCCTGAGGTTGGCAGTTCAGGGAGAGGCCTTTAGAATTCTCTGCCAGAGAATAGGCCAGTTGCTATGGAGATGAGGTCTGGCAGTAAAGAAGAGGACGGCAGTATATTCCCTCAAGAAACCAACCTCTGTATGTTAATAACTCTGAATACAGATTGGATTGGGAAATATGGGGAAAAGTTACAGGTAGTGGACAAGGCAGTTTGAGGAATTAGAGAGGAATTAACAAGTATTACCTATGAGAAAATAAAATCCTAGGCAACACCGGGTATATATGCTAGTTATAATATATACCGGATATGTTTCCAAACAGAAGTGAGATCTATATAGGAAAATCAAAAGTACAGTCAATATGCCATACTGTTGTGGCACAGACAACACCTTGTATAATGTCATGATTAAGAAATAAAATCTCTAGAGATTATAAGCTTCTACTTTATCTTGAATGGATCAGTATACTTCTGCATCTCAGACAATTTTCCTTTTAAAATAGTTTAAAATCTTTAGTTATTAAGCATGTCAACAGAGAGTTAATGACAGCATGTACTACTTAATTAGATCAGTTATCTATCCCCCCCTTCCACATTTCTGCCTAACAACATGACATTGAACTCTATAGAGAAAGAGCTGTCTGAATTTGGTGCAAGCAGTCTGCTGAGTTCAGAAGGAGCTATAAGGTAGAGCGCAATGAACTGTAATTGTGTCAGAGGGCAGAATGTCAATTTCTACTTCTCTACGGAGAGAAAGGCATAAAATTCCATGCCTCCCTCCATTCAAAGAATGCCCCTGTTATCTCCCGTCACTGTGAATGCAAATGGAGTGGGGAAAATCCACTGTACTCTTCAATACCCAACGCTTGACTTCTAACACATGCCATCTTACCATACATACATAAAAGTGAAATGGAGATGCCATGTTCTACATTTGATGAAGTGGGCTCTGTTCTACAAGAAACTGTGCCACAGCATGTCTTTTAATTTTTAAATTGCTGCATGACCCTTTTTAGTGTGTTTGTTGTAGCTGACAAATACAAATACAGCTACCCATTGGTGAGTAATCACAGGATTTTAAGTAAAGGAGCAAAGTGATTTACCTTTGCTCACTTCACTCTTAGCTCATGAAGCAGGATTCTTAGTTATCCTGTTCATTCATTGGTTTAAAAATATAAATTGAACTTCATTATAAATTGATAAATTTATCAATTTTATAAATTGATAAATATTATAAATTGAACTTCATCCACCACAGACAATTTTAAAAGGAACAGTGTTTTTTTAAAAAAGCATAAGAATACAATTTAAGGTGTGAACTTATGGTCTGAATGAATGCAACTCTGGGACTGTCAGAAGAATCAGAAGTCAGCTCCTTTCAGGTTGTGAATGACACTCCAACTCAGGAATGGACTTGTCTCTTCTAATCCCTCCCAGTTGTGATGGACATTTTTGTGGTACTCCCTTTCAAGATTAGAACTTTCTTGGAGCTAACCACAGAACCTACCTAGTTGAAAAGCAAAAGGAGCTATGTTGGTGGTGTGGCAGTGGGCAGTAAAAGAGGAAAACAAGATAGTTATGCTGACTCCAAAGCCCTCTCAAGCCCACACTGCCCAAAGGAAAGAGAAATTCAAATAACACCTTAATGAATCTCATCTTTTCCCTGTTATGAAAGAAAGGAAAAACTGCACCTCAGCAAGGGAGAAAAGTTGAAAATCAGCCCCATCAATGTTTTCATTCTGCTGGCAAGAAAGCTGGCAGGGCTTTTCATGAAACAAAATCTTGGAGATCAGTGTGCTTTATCTATGGGCCTTCTGCCATTAGGATCTCAGCCAAAGGGTCATTAAAATTTTGCAATCAGTAAACTATGGAAAACATGGCAATCAAATTTAAGATTCATATTTTGTAGGTAAAATTAAAAATGTCCAGTCAATGCAATGTTTTCATTTTGTGTCAAAACGAAAATAAAATGGATGACAACCACACCTTCATTAGAAGGGCATTCTCTCTCAATATTATAGTACACTAGCGTATATACCTGGTGTTGTCTGGGATTTTATTTTCTCATAGGTAACACTTGTTAGAAATACCTTACCTTAGGAATTAGATGCGGTTGAAATACACATGGATTTGAGATCCTGTGTCTCTAATTCCCCAAACTGTCTTGTCCAGTACCTGTAACTTTTGCCCATATCTGTAACTCCACTGCTCTGACGGTTTAATTGGCAAAATACATTAATTGGCAGATATGTTTAACTGGCATAAAATAGAAATCACATACAATGACTGGAAAGGGCCATGTGAAAGTGATTCTGGCTGGAAATAGGTCAGAGATGACCCCAGCATGACCCTACGTCATAGGTTTACCAGGAAAACTTAACTTGATGGTTCTTTCAATGAGAACAATGTCAGCTCTAAAGTACCCCTGTGGTTTGCATATCCTATAGAAGGCACATTAAGAAACCTTAATCTGGCATCTATGTGTTGCAAGTTCCAAAAACAAAGAATCTCGCTTGTTGATAGCTCTGGTTCAGGAAAACGGGAAGATTTCAAACAAATCCATATTTGCATCATTCTCTCACCTGTGACTCCTTCCTGATCTCTGATTGCACTGCCATCAAAGCCTTTGTCATATACATGCTAAACCCATCAACATGTTTCTTTCACACATTAGAACCATTAATCCATCCTGTCACCTCTTGTCCACCCTGGAAATCCTTTGTTGTCCAAGCAGAAAGTCATGCCTCAAGGGCAGATTTTGGAGTATAAAGTGACCCTGATTTTGGGTCCTCCATACAGCGCTTCAGTTTCGGGGTCCTCCTTGTTGTTCAGAGGTGGGTCAGCCTAGATGACCTCTACGTGTGAGGGAAAAGCAGTTAATCTTCTCTGCAGTTGAAGTCCCTCTGTGTTTGAAAGGAATCCAATAGAACTCTGTAAGATAGAATGTTAGGGAGGATGGAATGTGGCTCGCTATGCTTCCTTTACTTTGCAACATTTGTAAGATTACGCTAGAGAATGGTGGGACCCTTTGTACGCATCAGTTTCTTTTCTTGAGCATGTGATGACTGTACTGGAAAATGTATAAATTGCTGTGAACATGAAGAGGCGGGGCTCAGACTTTTGGGAACGATCCCACTGAGACATTGTGCCGGCTACAATAAACGATTTTCCTTAATCCGTGGGTCTCTATCTCTGAGTTCTTCCTCCTGAGCATCAGCCCAAGCCACATCGCCATTTCCCTACTTCTCTCTGGATGGTACATATAACTCAAGTCCCTTTCTATTCCTCTAAATCTTCCTCCCTTTCTTTCAAGTTAGCCTTGTGTGATCACTCATGGGTGTGTCCATTTGTGTGTATGTATATTTTCTTCCAATAAAACACATTTAAAATTGCACTATAAGTTTTCTGACTGGTCTCTTTTGCAGCAACCTGGTAACAAAGGTGAAGAAGTCCTGAAGTTACCTCTCCTCTTGCAATATTTTGAGTTAATTAATTCCCCACTTTTACATTTTAATTGTGGGTTCTGATATAGGACCTCACAGGATCCCAGGGTTTTGGGCTAACATATTCCCCAATCCAATCTGTATTCAATGTTGTTAACATACAGAGGTCGGTTTCCTGATACTTTCTCCTTGGTGCTAGGCCTCATCTCCACAGCAACCAGCCTGAGGTCCAAGAGCTCTTTGGCTGAGAATTCTAAAGGCCTCTCCCTAAAGTGCCAACCCCAGGATTCCATAGAATCTTCACAGGCAGCCAATCCTATGAGGTCTCCTCATCTGACACAGCCAATCACATGAGGTCTTTGCCTGCCTGACACAGACAAACTCACAAACTTTGACTTTTATATGTTAGATTGCATAGAGCATGATGTTACAATGCAACTTTCAGCTCAGTTACGATTTTGTACAGCTTGCAGGTATACATTTGTCAGTCTGGAAGCAACAGATTTATAAATATCTCAAAATGCCCAAAATAATATCTGTTCTTTTAGTAACAAAAAAGCTGACACATCATGTTAAAGTTCCATGACAAGGAGAAGAGAGAGAAAATTAAGATACTCATTTAGAAATCTGATAGAATTTGTGTGGGGGGAGTTCTTTAAAAAATTAAGATGCAAACTTTGAGAACTGTGAAGATGTAAAAGCGTGTGTGTGTGCATGTGTGCGAGCATCCACAGACTGGTAATGGGGAGTCAACAAATGTGGAAACAAATAAAGGACTGACAAAAGAGAAACAAGGATAAAAAAATTCTCTTAAATGTTATGGCTTCTGTCTTTTTAACAACACAAAGTTGTTAAATTTCAAAATCGCCATAGAAGACAATGTGACAGCTTCTTGAAATGTCAGAGACAGCAAAAATCCTTGATAAGACAACAACTATTTATTTATGACATTCATATTCCATTTTTTCAATTATCAAGTCCTCAAAGCAGCTTATAGTATTTTAGAATGCAATGTTAACTTCTTCTAACCACAGCCACCCATTCCGCAAATCCTAGCCCTCACTAGGGGGTTATGACTTAATCCCTCTATAGGATGTCATAAATAACTAATCCCCAATTAAAGAAAAGATACACTGTTATACTTTCTCTTCCAAACCTCTTCCTAAAGATAGCTGCATTTCTCCAAGAGTGCCTTCAGGCATCATCCTTTGGCAATTACCTAAAGTTTGTTCTGTCCCATCCTGTCCCCAGAGACACCAAGGTTCTTTAATGTTCCAAGAACCACAGCAAAGATGGATTTTGTTTCACATGAGGTTTGCAGGAAACAGACTGCCACTATATATTAAAAAATCTTCCCAGTCCTGAAAACTGTTTGGGTGTGGATCAGAAGATACAGGTTCTCCCTTGCTGGAGGCATTTAAGTACAGCCTGGATGTCCATCTGTCAAAGTTGCTGTAGATCACTGGTTCTTAACTTGGGGGTCTACAGAGCCTTCACAGGGGGTCCATGAAGCCCTGCTGTGGATGCCAAGAGCAGTAGCAACAGGAACACAGCAACAGTGGGGTGCAAGTGCTGAAACTCTTTCCTCATCTGCAAATGAGGGAGTAATTTGGTCGTGTGCACACAACTGCCACTGCGTCCCTTTCATCAGGGATGCAGCAGCAAGGGGTGTGGGCATGCCCAAACTGCTCACTCGTTTGCAAATGAGGGAGCAGTTTCAGCACCTGCACCCCACTGCCGCTTTCACATCCCTTACAAAAAGGTGGCAGTGGCAGGTCTGTGCATGCCCCCAAACTATGACTCTGGAGACCAGAGCTTGAATCCACACTTGGACATGGAAACCTACTGGGCAATCTCAGGCAAGTCACATTCTTTCAGCTTCAAGGAAAGGCAAAGAGGCAACAAATCTCGCCAAGAAAGCCCCATGATAGGTTTGCCATAAGTCAGTTTTCAAAAGGGAGAGACATGACAGCTAGCAAGAAGTGTCTGCAGCACTTCGTTGTTGTGTGCTTTTAAGTCACTTCTGACTTGTAGCAAACCTCAGGTGAACATATCACAGGGTTTTTTGGGGGGGTTGGGGGTTTTTTTTGGCAAGTTTTGTTCAAAGGAGGTTTGCCTGGTTTTCTCTGAGGCTGAGAGAACATGGCTTGCCCAAGGTCACTCACTCTGGAAATCTGAATCCTAGTCTCCAGAACGCCTTAAATAAATATTGAAATATTGAAACCTAAATTTATATATCGAAATCTAAATTTAAATATTGAAATTTTGAGTTAAATCTTGGGGGTCCCTGGCAACAAATTATATTTACAGGTGTCCCCAGTGAAGAAAGGTTAAGAACCACTGCTGTAGATGCATCCTGAATTGCAGAACTTGCACTGAGTTGTGGGTTGGACTAGATCAAAGATGCTCAAAGTGCAGCCCATGGTGGGCATAAGATCAGAAAGCTCCTTTTGTGACCTTCAGTGCTCTTCAGGTGTGAAATCACTTTTTTGTGAAAAAAAAAATTCAAAAACATTTTTGTCCCCAAATGCTCTCCAGGGATGTGAGTCCATTTTTGCTTGAGGGAGGTGTGCTGGCACATTTTAGGTCCAGGAGAGACCTTTTTAAAAACAGGAATTGAATGACCAGTAACTTCAAGTCACTTCCTGTTGTAAAAGAAAAGGGCCTCTCCTAGGTCTAAAATGGCTAGGGGAGAGAAACATAGTGAACGTACCCCCTAGAGGGTATTTTGAGACAAAAAAATAGATTATTGTATATTGCAGCCTTCCAAGTTCTCTTGGAGGGGTGATGGACTCTCCTAGCCCTAGCCTCCCAAAGTCACCCACTCTGGACTACCATTCCCTTCTACTTCATGATTCCAGATTGGTATATCAGCAATGGCAGCTGGTAGAATGGTTTACTCCTTTTCCTCCAAGCAGGACTATTCTTATTATTACAAACAATGGCACACTCACCTCAGATAATACATTCTGAGCGCAGAATTGCTGGATGACAGAGAGGTTTGTACCATGCAACCTGCCTATACAACCTATGGCATGTAAACTAGCTGTCCCATCACCATTGCCAAAGTAAGGGACAACTGTCACCCTGGTCCAGTTTTGGATGTACTATGGAAATGAGTGCAATCTTCTCCTTTGCCAAGCAGTAAAATGCTATCTCTGCATATTATCTTGAAAGAAAAAATTCAAACACCTAAAAATAGACAATACGTTTTTAAAATTCATTGTTAAAATTCATGATTTAAAATCATCAGGCCTGATCCAAGAAAAGGAAATTTGGAGGTTCTGGCTTCTGGTCACGTTAATCGAGGACGCAATCTGGACTCTGATCCAGCTGAGATTGGGACTGGCTACCAACCTGTTGGGGAACAGAGCGGCCACAGCAGTCCTGAGGCTGAGGAGAATCGCATGCTTCGGTGGAGCTGGGGTGGGGTAAAGGTTTTCCATCCCCCACAGGGACATTACACTAATTGCACTTGAATCTCTTGCATACATACATTTTGATTCTATTAACATTGTTGCTGAAGGAAGACAAGAAGCCCTTGACTGTTTCAGTTGAAGCTGCATCTCTAAAGTTTAAGAGCCTTCTCATGCAAGGTAGGATTTAAAGAGATATTGTCTCTTTTTGACTACCAAAGGAATTTTAAGCTGTATGTGTTAAATAACCCAGCTCTTGTTTTTCCTTGTTCTTTCACTCTGGAGCTTTGCTTTTGGAGTCTTAAGGGATATAGCTACTAGTTTTTGTTAGCTGACTGTTAGCTGGACTTTGATTTTGGATTTTTGGACTAAGGACTCTTTTTCTTTTTTCTTTCTAAAGCAACTGTTACTGATACATTTGCCTTGAAAAACTGGAGTGGAAGATGGTTTATATATTCAACTGAAAAGGATTTTAACGATATTTGTAAAATTATCATGCTTGGAATTATAAAAATTGGTTTTTAAGGCAATCTTGTTAGCCTGCTTGCTGGTTGGTATTGTACCAGTTTTCACTGTTCTGAGAAAGTTTATGTGGGAACAGTCCCCATCTAATGTTTAGGAATACAAGCTATTTTGTGCGAGAACATACTGAACACTAGTTGGCCATGAGATAATAACATTAGAGAAAAGGGAAATTTTATACTATTTCCATATACATACACCACACATACACACACACATACATACACACAACCATGGCTGCAATTTTGGAAAATGTCAGTCAAAGTGGATGAGATTTATCTGAAGAGGATAATATCCCTGGCTATTTTGTGTTGTTCCTGGCAGAATTTAGGCAATTTATTTTCAAATTTGATGCATTTTTAGAGTGAATGACAGGAGATCCTTAGAAGTCATGAATGTCCAAACTGAGATAACTACACAGCATGAATTGGAGACAGCCAAAAGATGGAGGTTGGCATGGTTTAATTGGCAATTATTATTTAATTGGCAGTATTAACTGGCACTGATATAAATGATACCGGAGATGACTGCAAGATTATGCTGGAAGAGACATTCTACTGACAGTAAATGTGAGATAGCAAGGCAGGTCAGCCACACCCACCTCTTAGGTAGAAACCAAGTCATTTTCAGGCTAATACCTTGGCCACCCCCAAGACAATAGGCTTAAAGATAACAAGCCAGACACATCTCACAGCTCAAAAGGGAAATCCCCACCAATTTGATTAATAATTGAATCGAATAGTTTTCTGAAGTCAGGGAAAAGTTACCATTTAATTAACAATTTGATTAATAATTGAATCTAATAATTTTCTGAAGTCAGGGAAAAATTAGCATTACAAGGATTTCACTTCCTTTTGCAACAAAAATACTTGTTAGAGGAGCTGCCCAGCAGTGTTTCCCATCTGAATGATGAACGCAAGTTCATCATCATTCCAAATGCTACTGAAATTATACCCCCAGGTCATGAAACAAGCTTTACCCTTGGGCCACAATCCCAAAATCGGAACCATGGAAGCAGTAGATTTTGCACCTGAAGATCTTTATGCTGATCTTGGGAATGTTATTTCTTAGACCACAGCTCCCAAAATCCCCAACCAGTAATTCTTCAGAGCTGCTTCTTTATATAGGGTCCCTCCTGCTCTCCAAAGATTGCTTGCAAGTGGATGCAATGCACAGGAGGAGATGACTGACAAGTGATGAAATATGACACTCCGGGTAAGAAGATGGCCCTTTTGAAGCTCTCCACTCTTCAGGAAGGGGGTAATGCCTAAAAGGGATGGTCTAACTGACAAAGGAAGAAAAGCTTCAGTTGGACTCCAGATCTTACTTGGAACTGTCGAAGGTCATGAAGGTACAGCCTGACTCCACATGTTGACTGAGACTGTGTGTGTATTTATGTTCCCTCAAGTACTTCCTTGTTCACTGTGGTTGATTTAAAAAAAAAAAAACTGCTTTATTAATCTTAGCAATTGCTTTTATCTCAGGTACTTTTATAGTAAACTGTTTTAGATTTTTTTTTCAAAAAATGAAAAGCCTTAAAATAGTAAAAATGAATAATTTTCTTTTTTTAAAAAAGCTAAATCCACACAATTTATTTTTAACCAAACTTAATTATTATAATAACAAAATAAAACGCAGTATTTAACAAGGGAGCTCAAAGTGCATCTCAATACAAGGTGGGAAAATATTCCAGTCTTCTGGGAGAATTTACTGCTGAACTCAAAGTCATGGTTCTTCCAACAAAATAACTTACACTAGCACCACGGACGTTTCCCCCACTGTGCTAAGTGTTGCATGGTGCAGGGGAAGATATTGGGATAGTGTCCCAGAGCACTGTCCCAGGCAATGGTAGAACTAACCCTTCTATCTGCAGCCACCACTCTGTCAAAGAATCTCATATCTTACCAAAGCAATAACTTGGGGTTTAAAGAAGCCATTTTTCAAAATATTTTTTAATGATGATTCAAAACCAATATAAAATATTTTTATCTTCAGATCTGATAGGCCAGACAGCTGACCGGCCAAAGCCTTCCTCCTAAAAAATCTAACAGTTAAAAGATTTTCCATTGCTTGTTGAGCTACATTTACAGAAACTTGAATTCATATGTAATTTTTGAGAAATGGGCCAGCTAAATATTGAGAAGATGTTTAAAATTTGAATGCAGTAAGGCCTTTTGTAATGAACATAATGTCAGCTCATGAAAATAACTCTCTAAATTATGTGACTCTTTTATGTGAGATTACTAAAGAAGAAAACGCATACGACTGAATGTGAGTCATGCCCTGTTGTATAGCTGATTCCCATAGTTTATTATTAACTCCTACATGAGATTCCATTAAATGTATACTACTTACAGTCAAGCTAGAAGTCATTAAGACAGACTCAACCCAGCTTTTGATGAATCTATAGTATGTAAAAAGGGAATTGGGAGGATGGCAACTGAAAGTGTATTATGGGCAAGCAAATGTTCAGCGAAGAAAGATTCTGTCTAAAATCCCTGAATTTACAACACTGAGTTAAATGTACCAATCATCTGACTGAGTAAAAGTTAGCTTCCTATGTTCTTTGTTGCAGTCCATTAGCATCTAGAAAGTCACAGATGCCCCATCTCTGATTTAAACACAGATAGGGCAATGAAGATGCGGGCTTGGTCGATTTAGGAAGGTGTCTTATACTAGATCATACTATTTGTTCATCTGCCCCACTGTTATCTTCTTTGACTTATAGTAGTTCTTTGGGGAAGGTCTTTTCCATCACCCACTAACTGGAGTAGACACTAGCTTCCAAAGTCTCATTTCCAAATTACAAAATAAACCAGGCCCCTACTGAGATCCTAGTTTCAAGTTTGCTGCAGCTTCAAATGTGATTACTTAAAAAATACAGTGAAAAATTTGCTTCCAAATTATCAATACCAACCTTGCAAGGACATTGCATTAAAAATATTTCTATCGTTCTGTACATTAATTTAGTGCAGATGGGAACTTTTTAAAAATTCTGCAGTTACCACTGCTTTTGAGTTCACCATCAGAAGTCATAGCCATCAATTATAGAATTACAGAATTACTGAATCACAGAGCTGGAAGAGACGACAAGTGTCATGCCCCAGTCCCAGGACTCAGGTGAAAACACAGACAGGACCCTCCCCAATAGCCACAACACAAAGACAATGAAAGGACAATACTAACTGCAGACAGCATAGATGAAAAAGGGACAGCCCACAGGACTCAGAGAATTTATATAGAGAAGACGCATTAATTAGAGAAACAGTTGGGGAAGGCTGTCAGCCCATAAATACAGGGGAGGGGGGAGGGGGAGAATGCTACTGCAGACAACTGATGTCACTGGTGGAAGAAACACATTCATATCTCTGACTGTTTGGATTTCTGACTTGTGTTCCTGGAAATCTTGACCCTTGCCTTGTGTGCTGACTTCGCTACTGGATACTCCTTTGGACTGTTACTCTGAATCTATTACTGACTAGGATTGCTGAAACAACAAACTGTAACTGGCTGACTAACTGTTGTAAACAATGTTTGTGGCTGCTGATAAAGACTCTAACTGGAGAGCTGTGAACCTTGGCTGGCTGCTGGCATTGGACAACAAGGGCCACTGAATCCAACCCTCCGCCAGAGAGGAATATACAATCAAAACACCCCCAACAGGTGGCCACCCAGCTTCTGTTTAAAAACCTCTTTAAAAGGAGACTCCACCAAACTCTGAGACAGAATATTCCACTGTTAAACTGCTCTTACCATCAGGAAGTTCTTCCTAATGTTTAGATAGAATCTCTTTTCCTGAAGTTTGAAGCCATTGTTCCATGTCCTAATCTTTAGAATAGCAAAGAACAGGCTTGCTCCATCCTCCATATGACATCCCTTCAAATATTTAAACATAGCTATCATGTTACCTCTTAACCTTCTTCTCTCCAGGTTAAACATACCCAGCTCCCTAAGCTACTCCTCATAGGGCATGGTTTCCAGGCCTTCTACCATTTTGGTGGCCCTCCCCTGGATGTGTTCCAGCTTGTCAATATCCTTCCTAAAATGTGGTGTGCAGAACTGGACACAGTATTACAGGTAGGGTATGGCCAAAGCAGAACAGAGTGGCACTATCACTTCCCTTGATCTAGACACTGTACACCTATTGATGCAACCAAGAATCACATTTGACTGTTTTAGCTGCCACATCACAGTGCTGACTCATGTTCAGCATGTGGCCTACTAAGATTCCTAAATCCTTTTCACATGTATGGTGGTCAAACCAGATGTTACCTGTCTTCTAACTGTGCATTTCATTTTTTTCTGCCCAAGTATAGCTCCGTACACTTCTCGTTGTTGAAATTCATTTGGTTAGTTTTGGTATTCATTTGGTTAGTTTTGGCCCAGCTCTCTAATCTATCTAATCTATTAAGATCATTTTGAATTCTGATCCTCTCCTCTGGGGTATTAGCTAATCTTCCTAACTGGGTGCCATCAGGAATCTTCTCTCTAATAAGAGAACAGGAACAATGTATGTATTATCTATATCTCTCACATTTAGTTATATCTTCTGACAGAAATTTACCATATTGAAATTCACCATATACACAATTTGTCCTCAGGATCAAAAACAGAAGTGGAACAGCATATGAAGATTTTAAAAAATAGGGCAAAAATATAAGGAGTATATGCATTTAGAATTCTAAACTAGTCTTAAATAAGTTGTTAACAGTTTCTTCAGTGGTTTTTGATCTGACCAACATCTTAACAGAATCTATGTAGGGAAAATATTTGCCTGATTTGAAGTAAGGTATTTTGAAGAACAAAGTATGAAAGCAAAAATAAACAGAACAAATGTTAATTTTTTTTTAATCCAACCTGAAGCCTAATTCCCCTGTTCTCAGCCTTTTGAAAATTCTCTGTATGCGAACAACAGCTGCAATTGTCAACACTCAGCAGTCCAGAGTACAAGGGTGGGAGTGAAAAGCAGACAATAATGAAGTGGCCTATAAAATAACAGGTTGAACAGCCTGCACTGGAGCATCTATGCCCAGAAGTAAGCTCCACTGAACTGAGTAGAATTTACTCTAAATGAATATATACAATACTGCAACCTCTAACACAGCAGGATTTACTTACAAATAAATGTATACCAAGATCACACTGCATGTTATTTAGCCAGTGTAGCGTAATGCCCAAGGGTCCCCTTGATCTCCCTTCCTAAACGGGGAGGATGAATTCTTTATCTCCAAATGGCCAATAGTGTCCCACAGTCTGGTGGTGGGGAGCTGCTCTTGGTCATTTCACCATTTTTGAGCATGGTGAGGCTAACCTTTTTATGCATTATATCCCCCCCCCCCAAATATATTATTTGTTTTGTCTGATCACTTCCAGTTTTGGGCAGGAAAAAAGCTTGTAGAGACATCAAAAAGGCAAGGTGTTGGGAAAACACCTGAAAATGTGGCAAAATGTCTGGCATGCATGCCCCCAAGGCTTAGGTGGTACTATAAGATGTTAGAAATTTATCTTTACAATCACAATTTTATATACAATTGTATATATACAAGTGTACAGATAATTTTCAGGCAACCTGTATTTGGGGATGAAATTACTTTTGAAGACACCCAAAATTGGAGACATAGGGCATAGAGGTGACAGGAGGAAGTGGCACTCCAGTGTGCCAAAGTACCCCAACATCTGGTATTTTTCCACCTACCCTCAATATATAATATCTGAACTATGCATATATAAGACACTTAGCACCTAAACAAAGAAACAAATGGAAAATAATCTTCTCTAGCCTCTCTCTCTCTCTATCTCCCCCCACATAACTATCCATACTTGTTTTTCAATGTCTCTAACAATCACAGGAGAAGTCCCATTTCCACAAATACTCTTTCATTCATTCCAGTACTGTGTGTAACTCAGTTGTGTCAGCAATTATTGAACAGCATTATTTGTTATATTTTTATCCTGCTTCTCAGCTGAACATTGGCTCCAAAAGGGGCTCACAGGAATTAAACACAATATAAAATGTTGTTGGTGGATAAGGAGTTGGTGTAAGGCTGTGAAGCTCTCTTGCCAGGGGAAATGAGTATGGTCTGCTGGATGTGCACTGGGGCAAATGTATGCATAAGAAGTTACTATGTATTATTGCCAGACTTTGCTTATGAATGCTACAAAGTATCTATTGCTAATTGCTCACTGCAACAATATATCTGGAGATGGGGGAAGAACAAATAAGGGCACAAATGAAAATGTAGACTAGAGAGATAAGTTGTTTTGAGAACTGGATGCCTGTAAGATAAGACCAGGAAATATGTGACCAGGTCACCCTGGTCAAGGATGGAGGGAAATGTGTGGCAGACACAAATCTGGGAACAACTGGTGTATGGATTTATGGCTCTGATCAACCACTGCTTTGTGCATCTTAATTTGTAATGTCAGCCTATAAAAGGTGCAATCTGCATGGATGCTTTAGTCTCAGCAAGTTTTGTGGAAGTATACTGTGTTGCTCATGTTATCTCATCAAAATAAACCATTAATCTATCTATCTCATCAAAATAAACCATTAATCTACCTCGGAGTGAATTTTGTGGAGTGTAGGTTATCCAGTACATGACATTTTCCTGAGACTCCATAATATCTGCCATTCAAGCAGCTTGGACTGTGTTCTCTTGCTGCTGCGTTATGCAAACTAAGAAGTCATCAGATCAGGTGAACAACTTGCATTTGGAAGAGGAAGAGGACTCAAGCAAGAAGCCACATAGCCCTGAGCCGAGAGCCCACCTCAGTGTGATGGGCTTCAGGGATCAGTGCCCAATGCTGTCATGGCACTGTCAACCTGAGACATTCACCCCATGGTGGGAGGGGAAATGGTCAAGAATGCCAGTGGGAGCAACCCCTGGTTCCCAGGTGGGGTGCACCACCACTATCAGACTGGTTGGGTATCTGAATGGGATGTCCAGATCAGCAACATTATCCCTCAGAGTAGCAAGGACACAGGCCTGGAAACTGAAGTCCAGCAGCTGTGGGCAGAATTGGAAGGGGTTTGAAGAATGATCCAACAGATGTGGATGACCATGCACATGCATGCATGCCAGGGAACAGAGGCAGGAGTGACAGGTGTAACAGCTGGAGCTGCTGGAGAAGGACAGGTGCCACAGGCACCCAGGTATGAGGTTCCATGACCAGGTCCACCATCCACAGGTGGGCAGGGGCCCACCCTTCTGCTCGCACCACTGATGCCCCAGGTCCCTGGAGGAAGACAACCAAAAGCCACATTAAACAACCAAGATGAGCGACTATCACATTTCCTGACCCAGGCAGCCAGATTCGTGGCTGAGTGGGAACACACCCTCCCTTCCAGAGAACTGAAGGTGCAATGTGTGGTAACACAACTGGAGGGTTGGCTTGCAACTGGTTGGTGGGGCTGTATACACACCAGCTCCCGAACTGGGCAACTTTTGTCTGTTCATGAATCACCTGAGGGCCCAATTTGGAGACTCATTCCACCTGGCAAAAGCCTGTGCCCACCTAATATCTTTGAAACAGGGGAATCAATAGGTTGCGGAATATGTAGAGGAGTTTCAATGTTTCACACCACAGAAGCCAACAAAATCTAGTATTTCCAAGTGGGCCTGCAGCTGGAGACTTTGGAGTGAGCAGTTGTCCAAGACAACATGGACACCCTGATATCGGTTAGATACTGATAGTGGGTACAGAAACAGGTAAAGATGACCAAACAGAAGCAGAGCCCCAGGCCAAAAGCAGTGGTGGCAAGGGGACCTACCAGGAACCCACCAGCAAGTGTGAGAGATGGATGCACCAGGTGTTATGCCTTTGATGTGGCCACAAAAGACACCAGATTGCCACCTGCCTGCAAACTCTCTAATCTACTGGGGACGAAGGGAAGATATCAGAAAAGAAAGGCAAAACAATGGAGAGCAGTGCAGTGCTAACACTGGAAGAGGTGAAATGTTGCTTCCACCCGCCAAGGGTGAAAGCACAGACCACTTGGACAGTGACTCTGAGCAAGAGGGAAACAAGTTGGGCCTGCCCTAAGCACCGAAGAGCAGGCTACATCCAGCAGCACCCAGAAACTGTGGTAGATAGCAGCACAACCCCATTTTTATGCCCAATTAGATTATGACACTGGGGTGGGGGCACTAGTATGGACCTAATGGCAATCATATATTCAAGATGTACTCGGTGCTTGATGAATCCTGCCATCAGGATGGGCATGGATTACAGGCAGAGGAACAGGATAGTCCTATCACTTTTGTGCAAATGGATGTTAGGGAAATGCAAAGAAGACTGGTGAAACACCAGAACCCACCAATATTCTTGGGACTAGGGGACCACTGAGAGACCATCGAATTCATCCTCCCTGCCCTCCACTGCCCAGTAATCCTGGGACTGAACTAGTTAAAGTTCCAAGAGCCCCATGTCAAGTTGAGCAATGGGATAGTGTGTTTTCTACAACAATGATGCCAAGAAAACAGTTGGGATAGCTGCCAGGGATGGGAGAACTCCTGAGTGGTCAGTCAAACAGACACTGGGCAAAGCACAGAAATGCTTGAGGGGTGTGAAAGGTACAGTGGGAAAGTTGCCTGTAGTATACTTGAACATGTAGGAGGTGGGTTTGGAACAGGAGTGTGATGTTCGGCCACTATCTGGCTGGATAGCAGTACGTGTGAAAGGGATCTAGGAATCTTAACAGACCACAAGCTGAACATGACTCAGCAGTGTGATGCAGTAGCCAAGAAAGCCAATGCAATTCTCGGTTGCATCAATAAGAGTATGGTGTCTAGATCGAGGGAGGTACTGGTATCACTCTACTCTGCTTTGATTAGACCTCATCTTGAATACTGTGTCCAGTTCTGGGCACCTCAATTCAAGAAGGACATGGTCAGGCTGGAGCAAGTCCAGAGGAGGGAGACCAAAATGGTGAGGGGCCTGGAAGCCATGCCCTATGAGGATAGACTTAGAGAGCTGGGTATGTTTAGTCTGCAGAAGAGAAGGTTAAGAGGGGACATGATAGCCATGTTTAAATATTTGAAGGGATGCCATGTAGAGGAGGGAGTGGGCTTCCAACTCTACATTTCTATGATTCTATCACTACACAGGAACACAGACCATGCTATAGAATTGGAGGCAGGAGTGACACTGCCAAAAAAGTAAACTGTATTCAATGTCTGCAAAAGAGATTAAAAGTGCTGAGAGTGTTCATAGATAAAAATTTGAAACAGGACTTCATCAGGCTAAGTGACTAGCGGGGTGCCACAGGGTTCTGTCCTGGGCCCAGTGCTGTTCAATATCTTCATCAACGACTACAATGCCATGTAGAGGAAGGAGAGGGCTTGTTTTCTGCTGCTCCAGAGACAAGAACAAGGAGCAATGGATTCAAGCTGCAGGAAAGGAGATTCCACCTGAACCTCAGGTAGAACTTCCTGACGGTCAGGGCTGTCCGGCAGTGGAATATGCTGCCTCGGAGTGTGGTGGAGTCTCCTTCTTTGGAGGTTTTTAAGCAGAGGCTGGATGGCCATCTGTCGGGAGTGCTTTGAGGGTGTTCCTGCATGGCAGGGGGTTGGACTGGATGGCCTTCTTCCAACTCTACATTTCTATGATTCTATGATTCTGTGATTCTAGGCCAGCCTGATTTACCATGGCAACACTAACCTTCTGTGAGAAGAAGCACGGTTTACTGAGCCTGGTGACTGACTTTAGAGGACTGAATGCTGTTAGCATCGATCCCCAAGCCCTCTTATGAAACACCTACTGGTACAACTGGTCACTAGGAAAGTTTTTACTAAGCTGCATCTGAGAGATGCCTATTACTAGGTGCACATACAGAAGGGGGATGAGTGGAAAATAGCATTCAATACTCCATTGAGGGCTTTTGAATATCTCATAACGCCCTTCGGATTAAGCGGGCCCCCTGGTGTGTTTCATGAGAGTTATAAACAAAGTTTTGCATGAACATCTGTACAAGGGAGTCTTGGTTTACCTAGATGATGTTTTGATTTAGTTGCACCTATGAGGAGCATGTAGCATTGGCAAGAAAAGTGTTAACAAAGTTGCTCACTAACATTCTATATGTAAAATTATCAAAATCTGAATTTCATACCAGTAAACTAGATTATTTGGGGTGCCAGATCTCTGCTCAGGGCATAGAGAGGGATCCAGCTAAAGCTGAAGCAGGGGGGTGGGAGCCCCTACAGGCCTGCAGGCAACTGCAGAGCTTTTGGAGGTTTGCTAATTTTTATAAACAGTTCATTCTGAACTTCACCCAAATCACACTGTCTTTAACTGACTTGTTGAAAACTACAGGAAAAAAGAAGAAGGGAGGCAGTGAGGCAGCGCTCAAGAAGCCCAAACCCAGTGCTAAGATCATATGGACCGCTGAATGGCAGCAGGTTTTTGAGAAACTGAAAAGACTGTTCAGTTCCAAACTGTTTCTAAAACTCCCTGACCCTGGATGCCAGTGATGTGACCACAGGAGCGGTGTTACTGCAGAAATATGAAGAAGGCAGGCTAAGACTGTGTGCCTACCTGTCCAAAAATTTGACAGGGTGGTACTCAATTGGCTGGTTTGGGAAAAAAGAGGCAGCTGCCATCAAAAAAGCTTAAGAAACATGGAGACACTTGTTTAAAGGGGCATTGTGCCCCTTTGAAATCTGAACAGATCACTGTAACCTAGTCGCCCTAAAAACTCCCTGCAGATTAAGTCTAAAACAGGAAAAATGGCTCAAATTTTTCTACAAATTTAAATTAATCATTAAATATCTGTCCAGGAAAAGGAATTTTTTGGTGGATGCTTTGTCCTGCTTGCCCCAACATGAATGCCAGAGACTAGAAGTAGTTGACACCATGTTCACCCTCTAACAACTGGGATTGGCGATGATGACATGCAGCCAAACTCAAGGCAAGCATTCGCCCAAAGAAGTTCCAGCAACCCTACTAAAGACTAAAAGAAGCCTACACTTAGGTCCTACCTTTAGGCAGAAAAAATGGAATGCACAAATATAGGATGGGGGGACACGTGGTTGGATAATAGTATGTGTGAAAGGGATCTAGGAGTCTTGGTAGATCACAAGCTGAACATGAGTCAGCAGTGTGATGAGGCAATCAAGAAAGTCAATGCAATTCTTGGTTGCATCAATAGGAGTATGGTGTCTAGATCGAGGGAGGTAATGGTGCTACTCTGTTCTGCATTGGTTAGACTTCATTTGGAATACTGTGTCCAGTTCTGGGCACCTCAATTCAAGAAGGATATCAACAAGATGGACCGTGTCCAGAGGAGGACGACCAAAATGGTGAAGGGTCTGGAAGCCGTCCCCTATGAGGAGCAGCTTAGCGAGCTGGGTATGTTTAGTCTGCAGAAGAGAAGGTTGAGAGGGGACATGATAGGCATGTTTAAGTATTTGAAGAGATGTCATGAGGAGGGAGTGGGCTTGTTTACTGCTGCTCCAGAGGCTAGGACAAGGAGCAATGGATTCAAGCTGCAGGAAAGGAGATTCCACCTGAACCTCAAGAAGAACTGCCCTGTTGAGGAAAGGTTCAGTGGAAACAGACTCTGTTTAAACAAAAGAAGTGTATGCAAACTATTGCATCAGAAAGGTTCATATTAGACAAAACCGATTTGGTGTGAGAGCTTTTTGAAGAGCCTGAGGAAAGAGTAATAGGCTTACATTTTGAAAATGTATCTGTAGAATATCTTGGGTAGAGTATTTATGTAGAGAGTATGGTAAAGTAATTATCTATGATTGTGAATTTCTATTGATCACGTCTGAAGTGCACTTATGTGTATATTAGGTAAAACTAGAACGATATGTTCCTTTTTTTTCCTATTACACCAATGTTTATTCTTGTGTTATTCTCCTTTCCTATATTGCTTGGTCGAAAAAACTTAATAAATATAATTTAAAACAAAAGAAGAAGAAGAAGAAGAAGAACTGCCTGACAGTCAGAGCTGTGCAGCAGTGGAATATGCTGCCTGGGAGTGTGGTGGAGTCTCTTTCTTTGGAGGTTTTTAAGCACAGGCCAGATGGCCATCTGTTGGGAATGCTTTGATGTGTGTTCCTGCATAGCAGGGGGATGGACTGGATGGCCCCTGCGGTCTCTTCGAACTCTATGATTCTATGATTCTAAGACTAATCAAAAGTCTGTAATTTGGATCATCGCAGACTTGTTTTCCAAACAGGCTCATTTTGTACATTGTAAATTATTGCCTATGGCCACACAACTGACAAAAATGTCCTTACAACAAGTGCACCAGTTATATGGGGTGCTCCCCAAGATAATCACAGACCAGGGTATTCAGTTCACATCGCAGTTTTGAAAAACTTTTTTGATATTTTTGGGAGTGGAGCAAGGGATGATCACCACCCAGAAATGGATGGCCAAACAGAAAGAGTAAACCAGGCAGCGGAACAGTACCTGCACTGTTACATTAATTACTAGCAAAATGATTGGGACAGTCTGCTGCCATTTGTGGAAGTGACATACAACAACATCATATACCAAAGTACGAGGCATGCCACATTTGAAATTGTGTATGGGCAAACACTAAAAACCTTGACACCCCTTGAGGTCATTCAGACTGACTGACCAACCAGTGGCCAATTGGGCCAACAAGATCAAAGCTATGTGGCCAGCCATAATATCCATTCTAGACTCTGCCAAGGCTACATACAAAAAGCAAAAAGATTGTAAATGGGACAAGGGGTGGGACATTGAACTAGGAAGCATAGTATATCTGTCCACCAGGTTCCTCATGTGCCCCCAACCATTCAAAAATTGTGCCCAAAGTATGTTGGACCATTCAAAGTTAAAAGATTAATCAATGCAATGACAGCAGAGTTAGAACTACCTAAATCTTACAACCAAATCAACCCTGTATGTCATTTCAGCTTACTCAAAGCAGCAACAGAACTAGACGGTTGGCAACCTGGGCCAGAGGCACACATATACACCCTGCCATGGTGGGACAGGATCAATATTTTGAAGTATCAGACATCTTGGATTTTAGAAAACACAGTGGTCAACTACAGTATTTAGTCCTTTGGAAACATCTACCAGCCAGTGAAAGGGAATGGGTGGATTTACAACCTTTCAAAGCACCTTGATTAAAAAGTTCCACTTGTATTACACTAATAAACCAGGTAAGAGGGAAGCAAGATGTCAGGTTGTGAGTCTCCCTGCCATGGGAAATGAGTGTGGTCTGCTAGATGTGTATTGGAGCAAATGTATTCAACCACTGCATAAGAAGTTATTGTGTATCACTGCCAGGCTTTGCTTATGAATGTTATAAAGTAATTAATGCAAATTGATCATTGTCACAATGTATCCAGTGAGAGGGGGAAGAACAGATAAGGGCAAAAATGAAAATGCTGACTGCAGAGATACCTTGTTTTGAGAAACCGGTGCCTGTAAGATAAGAGCAGGAAATATGTGATCGAGTCACTTTGGTCAAGGATGGAGGGAAGTGTGTGGGACGTATAGGTCTGAGAACTGTTGGAGGAGTATTAGGGTACATGGATTTATGGCTCTGACCAATCACTGCTTTGCACATCTTAATTTGTAATGTTAACCTATAAAAGCCATACCTGCATGGATGCCTTAGTCTCAGCAACTTCTGTGGAAGTGTGCTCTGTTGCTCATGTTTATCTCACCAAAACAACTTCACAGTAAATTTTGTGGAATGTGGGTTATCTAGTACATGATAGTTGGGTTCTCAGTTGCATCTGCATCCAGGCATGACAGCAGATATGGCAAAGAGTTGTAAACATTCATTTGTTGCACCAGACTTTCCTAAAGACACAAAATTCCCATTTTTATTCTAAAATGTTTTTAATGTTATTATATATAGGCAAAGAAAAATTAATGGGGAATCCAGAAAATTTCAGGCTGGCTGGCTTTAAATTTGTTATTATTATCAAGTTTAGTCTTGCTGAACAGATTAGAATCAGCATGGCTATTGTAAAGGTATGTCCAGTCTCATTAGCTTTTAAAATTGTTTTAATGTGTCAGTTGGATAAGGATGATCTGAAAAATATAGTTCATTTGGACTATAAAAGGCTTTTGACAAACTCCCTCACCCAAAACTCCTAAGCAAATTTGGCAGACCTTGGTTAAGAGGAGAGATCCTCCTACAGATACAAAGCAAAGAGTAGGAATAAATGAGCAATTATTGCAAAGGAGGGATGCCCTATCTGTGTTTCCCCAAGGATCTCTTTGAGGACTGGTGTAATTTTTAAAACTTGTTTATAAATGATCTGGATCTAGATGACTGGGGTGAGCAGTCAAGTGTCCATGTCTCTGGACACAAATCATTTGGGGTGGTTAAAACAAGAAGTGGCAGCTAAGAGGTTCAAAGGAGTCTTTCCAAGGTAGGAAAATGGCATCAAAATCATACAGGTAGTTCAGTAAGAGGAAATGTAAACTGGTGTACACAGAAACGTACCTTCCCCCATTAAAAAGCAAAGAAAGATAGTAAAGCTTCAGACCATTCCACAAGATAGTACAACTTTATACTCTTCTGCTTTGCATGCACCTAGTGTCAGTCTCCTCTTTTAAAATGTCTCTATGCAGTAAGTGTAAACTTCTAGTTTTAAAGGTTTTATATATGTGATCAAGTCTCAAAGAGATCTTCATAGACCAAATATATTAATGTTTTGTTGTTGTGTGCCTTCAAGTAATTTCTGACCTTTGTTGACCCTAAGACAAACCTGCCACAGGGTTTTCTGGGGCTGAGAGTGTGTGATGTGTCCAAGGTTACCCAGTGGGTTTCCATGGATCAGTGGAGAATCAAAGCCTGTTCTCCAGGTTCATAGTCCAACACTCAAACCACTATGCCATGCTGGCTGTCATATTCATGTCTATTCAGAAGTAATTCAAACTGTGTTCAATAGCGCTTAACCCCAGGAAAACATTATGGGATTGCAATCTGATAACACTACTAAAAACACAATTTGAATTATGAAATGCCCTTCTGAAAACTAACCAAAGAAAGCAGGAGGGGCAAGTGTGAGAGTGCTGAACCAGTGCTAAAACAGCTAATGCTTAGTGGGGTGCATATGTATAGATGAGCAATATTTTTAAAAGCTGGGTGGACTGACAAGAATTCCCCCATATACGGATACATGTGACTGTAGCCAGTAGGTGGCCTGCACAACTGATCAATTTCTTCAGGGTTTTTGGAGTTTATTGCACAGATAGAACAATGCAATTCATTTCATCTAGATGAAAAAGAAAAAGCCACAGCTAGTGTCAGCAGTAGATCAGCAGCAGTATCAATTCTACCATAGTCCACTCTCTTTAAAATGTAAGTCAATGATACAGTCAATTCATATCTGCATAGACTATGCCATGAGAAAAATGATGATACAGCTGCACTTGATGAAATAGGAGGAGGCATAACAGGTAGGTAGTACAGGAATACCCGGCTATTATAAATGAATACACACCTCCAAGGCCAGATGAACTACATTTGAGGGTATTAAACGAACTGGCAGAAGTAATCGCAGAACCACTGGCAATAATCTTTTGAGAATTCCTAGAGAATGGGACAAGTCCCAGCAGACTGAAAGAGGGCAAGTATTGTCCCCATCTTCGAAAAGGGGAAAAAGAGGACCCAAACAATTACCACCCAGTCAGCCTGACCACAATGACAGGAAAAATTCTAGAGCCAATTATTAACAAGACTTAGAAGCACTTAGAAAGGAGTGCTGTGATCACTATAAGTGAACATGGGTTTCTCAAAAAAAAAAAAGTTATACCAGACTAATCTTTTTTTCGGGGGGGGGGGGGATAGTTACTAGATGGTACATGAAGGGAATGCTGTGGATATAGCATATCTTGACTTCAGTAAGGCCTTTACCAAGGTCACCCATGATATTCTTGCAAACAGGTTGGTAAAATCTGGGCTAGACAATGTTACTGTTAGGTAGATTTGTAATTGGCTGACCAACAAATGCAAAGGGTACTCCCCAATGGCTCCTCTTCATCCTGGAGAGAAGGGACCAGTGGGGCACCAGATAATAGATAGGTGGCATGTGGCTTGACTACAATACATGTGAAAGGGATGTAGCAGTCCTAGTAGATTACAAGCTGAACATGAGTTAATAGTGTGGCAGCTTAAAAACCAAATCTGATTCTGGGCTACAACAACAGGAGTATAATGTCTAGGTCAAGGGAAGTGATAGCATCACTCTATTCTGCTTTGGTCAGACCCCACCTGGAATACTGTGTCCATCTATGGATACCACAGTTCAGGAAGGATATTGACAAGCTGGAACTTGTCCAGAGCAGGACAACCAGAATGAAAGAAGGCCTGGAAACCGTACAATTTAAGGATCTGGGCATGAGAAGCAATTTAAGGAGCTCGGTATGTTTAACCTGGAGAAGAGAAGGTTAAGAGGTGACATGATAGCTATGTTTAAATACTGGAAGGATGCCATATAGAGGATAGAGCAAACCTGTTATCTGCTGTTCCAGAGACTAGGGCATAGAGCAATGGCTTCAAACTTTAGGAAAAGGGTACAGATTCTGTCCTGGAAAGTGAATGGACTGAACTCCTTGATTAAACAAAAGAGAATTTTCCACCATCTCAAAAACTTACAACCAGAAATTTCTTGTTTGCAAGAAACGCATATAAAGAAGAAAGAGGAAAGACTGTTAGAGTTTCCCAAGGTGGGCGAAATATTTGTGTCAGCAGCGACAATCAAAAAAACAGACGTGGTACTATATGTTAAATCTCATTTGTCCCCTAGACTGATTTTTAAGGACGATAAAGGAAGATTTCTAGGTGTGGAGATTATACTGAATGGACTTACTGTATTGCTAGTGGGGGTTTATGTCCCTTGCAAGGAAAATAAGAAATTCTATGAAGATCTGAGACAACAACTACTCAACTCTTCCTATGAGTCTGTTTGTTTATTGGGTGACTTTAACAGTGTTGTAAATTTGTTACCGGATAGAAATATTGCGGCTAAGTCTCATAAGTTATGGCAAACTCCAGAAAGATTGCTTCCAATTATTAGAGGAATTTCAGCTAGAGGATGTATGGAGATTCAAACATCCCAAAATGAAGGACTTCACCTTCTTCTCTGACTGACACCATTCCTGGTCAAGAATAGATATTGTATGGACATCCAAAACATTGTTACACGTGATCAAAGAGGTGAAGATCCTGCCCAAATTATATAGCGACCATAGCCCAATTCAAATTGAAATGGAAATAGGAGTCAATCGAAAAAACTGGAGATTAAACGAGATCATACTAGCTCAAGAAGATATAATTTCCTACTGCAAGACAGAGCTAGAAGAATATTTCAAAGATAATCTAGATAAAGGTGTGAGCATCCAAAATGTTTGGGATGCCTCAAAGGCAACGATCAGAGGAATTTTTATTCAAAAATCCAGTGACTGGAGAAAGAAAAAGGCAAAGGCCATGGAAGAACTGGTAAACAAAATAAGGAATGTAGAGAAGCAATCTAAACAAGAACCAGGAATTAAAGAGGTCTGTATGAAACTTAAAATAGTCCAGAAACAGTTGTCGCTCCACACCGTGGAAGAGATGGAAAAGAAATTAAAATTTGCTAAGCAAAATTATTTTGAAAACACGAATAAGCCAGGCCGGTGGTTGGCCTACAAAATATGTAGTGAAAAGAAAAAACACAGAATCAATTGCATCAGAGAGGGAGACCAGATAGTGTCTGATAACAGAAAGATCCAAAAAATTCTGTGTAAATATTTTTAAAACCTATATAACATCCAAAATCCGGAAGATGATAAACGGATTGAAGATTATCTTCAAACTAAAATGCTACTAGAGCAAAATCATAGAGAGCTACTAAACAAACCAATATCAACAGCAGAAATAAGTGAGGCTATCGACAGGCTAAAACTAAATAAATCGTGAGGCCCTGACAGGCTGACTGCTAAACATTACAAATGCTGTAAGGATCAACTGATAAAACCTTTGCAAAAGTTAGAACAGACAGAGATCACCAGATTGTCAGATATTCAAAGAGAAGATTTAGAGAGGTTAATAACAGGACAGGAAATTATGAATGCGATTAAGAAATTGAAAATAGAAAAAGCTCCTGGCACCGATGGTTTTATGGCATTATATTATAAAACTTTTCAGGAAGAACTAATACCAGTACTAGTTCAAGTATTAAACTCGATTAATCACAAAACATTCCCAAACACTTGGAAAGAATCAAATATAACCTTGATTCCAAAAGAGGGGAAAATCTAACGGGAAAAAAAAATTACAGACCAATTTCATTACTGAATATCGATTACAAAATATATGCACAAATCTTAGCAGATTGATTAAAGAAGATATTGGAAACATGGATACACGAGGACCAGAATGGGTTTCTTCCAGGAAGACATTTGAAAAATAATATAAGAATAATTTTAGATACAATAGAGTACTATCAGAAATATAACCAAAAACAACTAGCCTTAATATTTCTAGACGCTGAAAAAGCGTTTGATAATGTAAGTTGGTCTTTCATGTTTGCAATAATGTATAGGATGGGAATGGGAGACAGATTTATGGAACAGATAAAGGCAATATATAATGACCAAAAGGCATGTTTAATTGTAAATGGGGAGAAAACGAAACAATTCGAAATACATAGGGGTACACGACAAGGGTGCCCACTTTCACCTTTGCTTTTTATAATCTGTCTAGAAGCCCTAAATAATAATATAAGAAATGAGAAGATAATAAGAGGAATTAGAATAAGGGAAGAAGAAATTAAAATACAAGCATACGTGGATGATTTAGTAATAATATTGGAGGAACCCCTAAACAGTATTAAAAAAGTAATAGAAGTAATAAAACAATTTGGAGAAGTAGCTGGATTTAAAGTTAACAAGGAGAAATCATTAATGATAACCAAAAATACCACATTAAAACAAGAAAATGAATTGACAGAAATTTCAGGATTCAAAATAACTAAGAAAGTAAGATATTTAGGGATAATAATAACTAAAAATAATTCAGAATTATTTGATAATAATTATAAAAAAATATGGAGTGAGGCAACAAAAGAAATGAAAAAGTGGAATAAGTTACATCTCTCCATATTAGGTAGAATATCAGCAATTAAGATGAATATTTTACCAAAGATGATATTTTTATTTCAGAATTTACCCATAATATATAATGAGAAACCATTTAAGAATTGGGATCAGGAACTGAGCAGATTTATTTGGAATGGGAGGAAACCAAGAATCAAAATAAAATATTTAAAAGATATCAAAGAGAGAGGAGGATTAATGCTACCAGATTTAAAACTTTACTATGAAGCTTCTACGTTAGTATGGATAAAAGAATGGATCACTCCGGAAAATCTAAAATTATTGAACTTAGAGGGGTTTAACTTATATTTTGGATGGTACGTATATCTCTGGTATGATAAACATAAAATCAATAAAGAGTTTATGGACCATTATATCAGGAAACCAATTTTAGAAATTTGGTTAAAAGTTAGAAGTAAAATATATATAAAATTACCTGGTTGGGTATCACCACATGAAGCTTTCTATAGACTAGAAAAGACCCAAACAAAGGAATGGATAACATATAAAGGATATATTGAAAAAAGAAGGGAGTAACATAAAACCTAAAAATAGGGAAGAATTAATTGAAGAGGGATATAAAACACATTGGCTTCTCCACAGACAACTGATGGAGAAATATAGAGTAGATAATAAAACGTGGGGAATATCTTTGGAGGAAACGGAGTTGGATAAATTGATGAAAACAGGTATAAAATGCCCATTAAGTAAAATGTATAGATTATTATTAAACCTAGAATTGGAAAAAGAGATAATAAAGGATAATATGGTAAAATGGGAGAGAGATTTAGGACACTCAATAACTTTACAACAATGGGAGAAAGCACGGAAAATAAATCAGGAGTTTACAAGAAGCCAGAATCTGAAGGAAAATTTTTTAAAAATATTTTATAGGTGGTATTTAACACCAATACAAATTGCCAAGATGAAGAAGATAAAATCAGCAGCTAATTGTTGGAAATGTAAAAAAATTGGTTCATTTTTTCATTGCTGGTGGAGATGTAATAAGGCGAGAACCTATTGGTTACAAATACATGAGCAGATGATGAAATATTTAAAAACCAGGTTTCCAACGCAACCAGAAATTTATTTATTAAATATGTTTGAAAAGATAGATAAGAAGGTCAGAAAGAAATATTTGAGAATTATATGCTATATGACATATGCTGCGAGAATTGTGTTTGCTAAGAAATGGAAAGATATGAATATACCGATGTTAGAAGACTGGATAATCAAATTATATGAATTAGCGGAAATGGATAAATTGACACTAAGATTAGAAAATAAAAGTAATAACACATTTAAAAGAGAATTGGAAATTTTAAACCCTATATGGGAAGAATATTGGGGAGACACATGCACTACTAGGACTATATGATTGATTTCATTAAAATATGGTATGTTTATTTATTATTATTCAAATTTAAAGGAAAGAGAGGAGATAATAGGGAAATAGTAAGGAGTGAAGTAAAAGAGGTTTTGGAACATAAGATAGTAAGATAAGATAATAATTCAATATCAATATAAGAGAATAAATAGGTAGATGATATTATAATGTAAAATATATAGATTAGAGTATAGAAATTGCTATAAGGATTAGAGGAAATTATATTCAAATAGCAGGATGACAAAAATAATTAAATGATTTACCTAATGGTGAAAAAGAAAGAAGTCAATGTTTATGTGAGGTGAATGTAAGTAGATGTATGAAGAGGAAGAGTTAGTATGAAAGTAAGTATGTAAGTAGTTATGATGTAATAACTGTTGTAATGTCTGTTGTTCATTATTTATTGTTTGTTAGATTGCTTGACTATTGTCTATTGTCAATTGTTAAACGTTTTGATACGTATATATAGGAATTAGGAAAAAATGATTATAGATATTGATGAATAATATAAACAGTAATATAAATAGTATAAGGTATAAGGTATAAGCCATAGTAATTAAATGATTTAATGAACTGTTACTGATTTGTAGTAATAGATACTATTAGATATAAGATTAAAAGTAACAAAGATAATAAATAATAAGGGGAATATAGATGTATAGAAAATATATATTAGATATATATCAGTTTGTCAATATAGTTTACAATTCATTTGTATAATATATGTAGATTGTTGTTGTGGTGGTGGTGTGTTGTTGTAGTATGTTAATGTTTTAAATACGAATTTAATAAAATATTTTTTAAAAAAATAAAAAAAAAACCTTTGCAAAAGTTAATGAATTCAATAAAAAACAATGGAGCACTCCCAGCAACATAGAAATAAGCAAGTACTACCCTTATTCCAAAGACGGATGCAGAGAACCCTACACTCAATGACTTTAGACCAAGCTCTCTCCTTAATGAGGACTATGAGATCTTTGCCTCAATTCTAGCACAAAGATTGAAGAAAATTCTGATACATATTGGAGAAGATCAGACTGGCCTTCTTCCAGGGCAGCAGATCAAGGAACATTTAAGATATACACTAAATATTTTAGAATACTTCAACTGCCATAATGAAAAAAAGGGTGCCCTAATATTCTTAGATGCAGAGAAGGCATTTGACAATGTTAAACGGGGTTTTCTATTTAAAATTTTGGAAAAGATGAAATTTGGAGATGCCTTCATATCTTGGATCAGATCTATCTATACAGAACAGAGGGTTCACCTGATTGTTAATACTAACAACTTTCCAATAGAGTACAGCACAAGACAAGGTTGTCCCCTCTCCTCACTGTTGTTTATATTGGTCCTAGAGGTACTACTTACAGAAATTAGGAAAGACTGTAAGTGTGGGGTAAAGATTGGTAAGGAGTACTATCAGTACAGAGCATTTGCAGATGATGTGGTTCTCTTAAACCAAATGAAATATTAAACAGGTTCAGCTATCTGGCAGGATTTAAAATTAACAAATTGAAAACTAAAATTCTTGTTAAAAATCTGAGAAAGGAAGAAAAAAACTCTTTGGAAGGACTATCTGGAATAAAGTGCTCAGATAAAGTAAAATATCTAGGAATCTGATTATCTAATAATACTAATCAACTGTTCCATAGCAATTATGTGACGACTTGGAAACAGATCCACCTGGATATTACGACTTGGAAAAAGTTGAATTTATCTCTAATAGGAAAGATGTCCCTAATCAAGATGAGCATTCTTCCTAAATTACCTTTTTTATTTCAAATTTTCAAATATTTTTTATTTCAAAGTTTCCACTCACAAGCTGAACATATGTCAGAAGTGTGATGAGGAAACCAAGAAAGCCAATGCGATTCTTGGTTGTATCAATAGGAGTATGGTATCTAGATCGAGGGAGGGAATACTTCTATTCTGCATTGGTTAGGCCTCATTTGGAATACTGTGTCCAACTCTGGGCACCTCAATTCAAGAGGGATATCAACAAGCTGGAACATGTCCAGAGGAGGATGACAAAAATGGTGAAGAGTCTGGAAGCCATGCCCTATGAGGAACGCCTTGGGGAGCTGGGGATGTTTAGTCTGCAGAAGAGAAGGTTGAGAGGGGACATGATAGCCATGCTTAAATGTTTGAAGGGATGTCATGTTGAGGAGAGAGCGGGCTTGTTTTCTGTTGCCCCAGAGACTAGGACAAGGAGCAATGGATTCAAGCTGCAGGAAAGGAGATTCCACTGGAACCTCAGGAAGAGCTTCCTGACAGTCAGAGCTGTCCGGCAGTGGAATATGCCGCCTCAGAGTGTAGTCAAATCTCCTTCTTTGAAGGTTTTTAAGCAGAGGCTGGATGGCCATCTGTTGAGAATGCTTTGATGGGTGTTCCTGCATTGCAGGGGGTTGGACTCAATGGCCTCTGTGGTCTCTTCCAACTCTATGATTCTATAATTCAATGAAATACTTCTGATTATTGTTCCCAAGAAATGGTTTACAGAATGCACAAAAGATCTGGCAAACTTTTTGTGGATGGGAAAAAAAACGAGTAAAAATGAAACCAATGAGGGATTCGAGAAAAAATGGGGGATTTGCATTACCAAACATTAGAATTTATTATGAAGCAAGTTGTTTAACATGGTTCAAAACATGGTTCAGTTTGGATAATCCAAAGTTCTTGACCTTGGAAGGTCATGAATTGCACTTCGAATGGCATTCTTACCTATGGTACCAGAAAGCCAATGTCCAGAAAGGATTCAACAATCACGCAATCCGAAGATCTTTGTATAAAATATGGACGAAATACTAAAGATATTTATGCCTGAAGTTTCCACTCAGTTTATCATCCGCTGAAGCCCTCACAATCAAAAGGTCTTAGAAGAGACACAGATTGGGTCATCTATAAAGAATTAAGTCATCTATCAGAAGGTCAGGTCCAATTAAAAAGCCGTCTGCAGCTACAATAGGAAGGAATTACAATAAACTGGTTTCCGTACCTCCAAATACAAGAGAGGTTTAAAAAAAGACTCAAAAGAAAGAGGAACCGAAGAGAATCCAACAAAGTTTGAAATAGAGAGAAAGAAGGGAAACCAACGCCTGTTGTCAAGATTGTAGTAGATACTGCTACAGTTTGATCTCGAGGAGGAAATAATTAAAGAATATATGATTAAATGGGCAATTGGTTTGGGTCATAATATCAATTTAGAGGGCTGGGGAAAAACTGGGGAAAAGATCACGAAATTTACCAGATCTTATAGTCTATAAGAAAATGCCATGAAAATGATGTTTAGATGGTACTTCCCTCCAGTTAGACTCGTCAAGATGTTTAAGAATGCAGAAGACCAATGTTGGAAATGTCAGAAAGAGAAAGGCACTCTCTTTCATCAATGGTGGGGACGTAACAGAGTACAAAAATATTGGTATATGGTTAGAGCAGTGATACAAAAAGTGGTACAGGAAAAGATTGATCTGGATCCAAAACTTTTCCTGTTAGGAATATACAACCCAAACGTAGTCTGGGGGGAGAATATAGATAGGCTAATCTGGCATATGATTACCACTGCAAGGATTGTTTATGCTAGGTACTGGAGGAAAACCTCAATTCCATCCAAAGAAGAATGGATGGCTAAACTAATAGAAGTTGCAGAGATGGACAAGCTTACTTATCTCCTAGACAATAAAACAAATCATAAGCTTCTCTGAACCTGGCAGCCATTCTTAAGTTATTTACAAAAGATAACACAAATATAAAGTAAGAGTCAAGGGTTGTTAAAGTATTCAACTTTGTACAAAGTGTAAAATGAGTAAAATGAGAACAATAAACACTTTTGTAAGTCAACAGGAATTTTCTGTAAAGGAGATAAGAAAAAAAAGGGTGTAATTAGAAAACCTCAATGTTCAATTGCATATGCGTTACTAACACAAGAGACTCTTTGGAAATAGTGAAAGTTACTGACTTAACAAGAGCAAATACGAAGTAATGGTGAGTGTGACGTAAGGACATGTTTATGATAATGACAAAACAACAAATATTATTGACATAATGAGAATGATTATGTTGTAATGATGATGATAATTATGATAATAAGGATGATGATCATGATGCAATGACGATGATAATGAATCATGAATGATATAACTAAGGGTGATAAGCACAGATGTAAAGAAAAGGCTCAAGTTGATTTATGAATATTAAAAAGGGTTTCTTAGGAAGAAGATTAAATTTGTAAGCAATAAGATAAAGTAGTATAATAATAAAGAAGATATCAAATCTGTAGCTCTCTCAGAGGAGGAAGTCAGACTTGTTTATTGTAGTATGTTGTACTGGAATTATTCTGTATCGCTGATATAATGTTTGATCTTTTTGTCTGTTGTTTCCTGCTTTCTTTTGTGAGTACAAACTTCTCATTTAATGTAAACTACTTGTTAACATTGTTATTATTTGTTTGCATATATTTATACTTGTCTTTGTATGGATGCGAACAAAGAAATTCCAATTTTAAAAATTTTAAAAATAAATGGCAAAAACTTCAGGAAAAGGGATTCCACCTTAACAATTAAGAAGAACTTCCTGATGGTAAGAGCAGTCCAACAGTGGAGTATTCCGCCTTGTAGTGTGGTGGAATCTCCTTCTTTGGAGGTTTTTAAATAGAGGTTGGATGACCAACTGTTGGGAATGCTTTGATGGGACGTTTGATGGGGTTGGTCTCAACAGCATTTGTAGTCTCTTCCAGCTCTTTGATTCTATAAATAGGCAATATTTTAGCTGGATATTATCTGGATTTTGAGTTTTTTTAAAAACCTGAGCATACATGAGATTCTTCAGAGACCCAGAAAAATGTAGAGGCTTTCAAAGCAAAGGTTTATTACAACAGTGCTAGCATCAAACAACTGCTTAAACTGAAGATAGTATCTTCATGGTTGCTTGACAATGTCTAGCTCGTGTAGACCTAAATAAAACCTGTGTCAGAGTTGTTCCAGATAGGAGTATATTAGAACTTCAAGGAAGAAGAACAGAGGTAGACTTTAAAAGGAGAAAACTATTGGTACCTCAGTGAGTTTGTGAGCTGTAACACAACCACAGCTACCATTCCGCTGCCATGACTCTTATGTTCTGTTCAGTGAGATGGTTTTGTGTACCCTCTGGAACTGTGGAACTGGTGAGCAATGTTCTGTTGCTTTGTGCCAACATCAGGGATGGAGTAAGAGGAAATATCAGCCTCAGCTGCCCCCAGCTTAGCTTTTTGACGCAGTCTGCACTTCATGAGGAGGTTGCGAGCATGAAAACTTCAGGACCAGTGGAAAGGAAAAGCTTGGCTTGGCACAGCAGGAGCAATATAACTTCCAATAAGGCAGTTTCCCACCTTCAACGAGAGTGAGAAGTTGGGGGTGCAAGTTGTTTCAGTCAGCTTTCTGCTGCATAGAGACCTCCCAGCCTGATAGTGTGATCAGCACACTTCCACTTGAGTACGTGGCACCCCTGCACTATTGGGGTTGGGCTGCACTTGGGTGGCCTTAGGAAGCTAGTTTACATAGTTCCTTTGGCCTGCCTTGAGCCACAGTCTGGAAGGCTGCCACCGCCACTACAGGGGGAGGCGCTGTACGCAAGCCTGGTAGGCCTTCATCTTATCATGGTGAGGAGGACTACCAGGAGCTGAAGGCTCCTAAGGGTGCACAGTGGGCTGAGGTGGCCAAATTCATTAGTGGGCCTATGCAGGCCTGAGGCAGCTTGCCCTTCCGATGTTGTTAGACCTCCAGGGTTTCTTCCTTGTAGACCTGCATCAGCCTACCCCTTTGGACTTATAGATCTAGCACGCTGCTATTGATCAGGCATAGTTCAGAGAGGCCTAGCACATCTTCCTATGCAGCAGAGCCTGCCTCTCCCTTTGCTATCAGGCCTTTACCAGCCTATTCCACCAAGCCTGAGGAGACTTCAGAGGGCCTTTATGCCCCTCCCTGAATTTTGTTAGACCATTTTCAACCACCTAGTGCTACAGAATACCAGGCATACATATCTGGATGTTAGTATTATCACTTTGTATCTTCCAATCACATTTTCTCATCCCTCGGGGGTGGGGGGCTTAATTGGTTTTGAATAGCACCTAAGAAGATGTATGAACAAAGGTAAGCTGCCAGCTAAATGCCCTTCACATAGGGAATCCTTCCCGCCTCGCCCCCAACATTGTCTTCACCCTCAGAGGAAGTTGAGAACTTCGATTTGGCCACAGTCCTATCAAAGTTTTGAGGCCTTAGAGATACAAAGCCTGCCCCTCCTCCAGACTGGTGGCAGAGAGGGCAAGGGGACTAGGAAAGTAAAGTGAGTCCATATCACAGAGGAGATTCCCAAGAGGGCCTTTCTTTGAGAACATCCAGAACAATGCTCAGGACAGGCACAAGAGGATTCAGCATCCCAGCTCAAAGAGAGGGAGATCTGCAGTGAAGGTCTGTGTGCAGGGAGTTTCAGGATCACCTAAAGGACATGCATCTATTGGTGACAAGGGGGTGGCTACAGGTGAGCAAACCTACACTAACAGGAGGTTGCAGTGGGGTGGGGGAGCCATGAAGCCTGCCTTCCAGTCCAACTACAGCTGGATGGTCTTATTTTGTACCACCAGCATCTTACAGCATGGGACCCAGTCAGACAGGATGGTTCAGTCAAGCACTGCCCAGCCCATGTAGTGGATTAGCCAATTAGTGTCCCACACAATCCTCTACACCAGGGCTTTCCAGATGGTGTGCCACGACACATTAGTGTGTCGCCTGAGGTGTGTAGTATGTTGCCTACAATCTTGGAAAAGTATGTTATTATTTATAAATCATATATTTTCAAAAATATATGAAAGATTCTAATGAGATACATTGTGTCCCTATACATTTTGTTATTACCATTTATGTATATGTCTGTATCTCTTATAAGGGGTTAGTTTAACCTCCGGTTTGCTAGTAAAACTGAATTACTATGTCATGAAATAATGCATGTCTAAAAAGTGTGTCACCAACATGAAAAGTTTGGAAAGCTCTGCTCTACACAGTCAGTGTCGTGTTTACGGCAGAGCAGGTAGAAATTCACAAGCAGCACAGCTCCTACTCACGAGGTGAGTGTCAAAGAATGTCCAAACAGAAAGGCAGCCTAGAGCAAACAAATCCGAAGGGGCAAATCCAAACCGTAGTCCAAACAGGCAGCGTTCCAAGCAACCAGATCCAAGAGCACAGCACAGGGTTTCAGGGCCAAAGAGACCAGCTGCTGACCTTGGGAGGAAAGGCCAGCTGGAGCCCTCCTTTATCTATGGTTGCTGTTGCCACAGGTGTTCCCTCATTAGGGCTCGCTTACTACTAAACAGGCCAAGCGACACAAGCACTCCCTTTCACGGCATCTCTGCTGCAAGGTAGGTGTGTCAGCTATGTCTTCCTTTATTTGTTCCCCTGGCTCAGGCCCTTGTTGCTGTTGTGCATTATCTCCCTCTGGACCAGCTTCTGGGGACACTTCAGCCTCTGGGGAAGCCTCTGCCTTGGAATCAGAATCCTCCTCCTCACTGCCACAGTCTCCAAGGCAGGGCATGACAGTCAGGTGGGATGGGGCCACACTTAACGTACCCAGACAGAGACTACACTTCAGTTCCATTTCAGCCCTTACTGTATGGGCATCAGTGACTTCCTCCGAGGGATCATTTACTCCCCATGACCAAGGAATGTTTTTGGAAAGGGGAATACATTGATGTCTTCAGCTTGTTAAACAAGGAAGTTGAGGGGAAAGGACAAGGATGGAGACAGGGGCAAGGAGAGGCTCTGGAAGAAGGTTGACAGGAATTGGGAGAAATGGCTCCCAGGTTTTCTCATTTATGCCAGGGTTTTAGTCAAGGTATAATCTTGGTGCCCCAGAGTCCCGTTTCAATATCTCAACATAATTTACAAGCCGGGCATATTATAATTTCATTTTCAATAGTTGGGCCTGATGGTAACATGACCAGTCTTTTCAGATGAGAGAGGCTGTTAGTCCCTCAGTTAGATGGGATAAGGAGCAGACACAACTTTGGCTTCAAGCCATGACATCAGCCAGACCAAACCAAGGGAACCATCTGGATAGTGGCCATTTAACCAACTGTAACCTCTCCATCCTTAGATTGCCACCCTACAGCAGGGCAGGCAGTTCAACCCTGCCACCTGTGGTGGAAATTTGATATGCCAGGCATTTGCAACCCTGCAGATACAAGCACAAGTGCTCTCTGTGAGGTGGAGTCCATGCATTTACAGCTTGCATTAGGGCATGTTGAAGGGCAGAGGAACTGACCACCAGACCAGGAAGGGAGGAGGAATAGAAGCCCAGTCCAATTAATTTCTCCCAACAATGTCAGTGGGTACAGTGTTATTCCAAGAGGGATGATGTTGAGTACTCACATTCAGGGTGTCAAGTTGATTTCCATATCCCCTCTGAAGATGCTAGATATCTCTTGAGGGCCTACAACCTAAAAATCAGTTCAGGATTTACACAAGAGCGTAAGACAGAAGATAGACAAGGAATTTTGTGTGACTGGCATATTCAGCCAGCCCCCGGTTCCAAATTTGGGGGTTTCACCTCTGGGTATTGTTCCCAAGGAGGCTCCAGGTGAGTATCACCTCATACATCACCTGTTGTTCTCCAAGGGTTATTTGCTAAGGAACCACATCCCCAATGTTTTATGTTCAGTTTGTTACATCATTTAATGATGCAATCCAGATGGTGTGTCCATGTGGGGTGGTGTCAGGTCGGCCTCGCCCCCTGCCATGATTAATAATGTTATTCTGTCATGATAATAAATACTTCTTCATTATTTTATGCTTTTGGATATTGTATGCTGGTATAAAGCTTATCGTATGCTGGAAATGTATACTACATTATTGTAATGAGTGATCATTTTGGAAGACACAAAGGCTTGGATTCCCATCATGTGTTCCATGTCATATGTTGAACCTTGTGAATGATTGTTGCTAGTATGCAATGAGATGTGAGTCTATTGTCACAGTATGCTACAGGAATATGAAGATAAAAATGATTGTATTCTTATTGGTTTTGACATAAGATTCTCTTAGAGCTTTGTTATATGCCATGCTGGAGAAATATGTTATATCTGCTTCTAGAATATATGACCATACATGTTACCATGTAGTGCTGAGTTACTGCCATACTGTATATGATCCTGATGCTATGTTATTGCTGTACCACAGTGTACTATGGGCTTTGCTGTATGTGTGCATTGAGGATTATGAATGGTTACTCTTATGTTTTGACTTTGCCTATCCTTGCTATATATAGTATGTGCTGCCATGTGCTAAGCAGGCCCAGTTAGTGCATGCTGTTAATCATGTTACTGGGGTTATTATATACTATGTTTAAAGGTCTCCATAGTACATTACATATATGTATTGTCATTTGCATAGAACATGTTTAGTGCCTTGCTATATTGTAGGAGGAGTACTGGGTTTTGATACTGTATACTTTACATATATGCTTTGTACTTTTGCCTAGAAAGTCATGGCTGTGCAATGATGCATTATGGGGGAATGTTATCTTGCGTCTAAAAGCCCTGGGATCTGGGATGTCTGGTGGAAGGATGGTATCAACAGAGATCAGAGGGATGAAGTGTGAAAACCCCAGAAAGACAGGGTGAGAAGAACCAGAAGGGAAGAGATAATAATAAGAATAAGACTTAGGTTCCCAAGGTGAAAGAATGCAAACATCTGGAGCACATGGGAATGCTCTGGGGTCTGCTGGTGTGACATGACATTTATGACTTCTATCAATCACTGTGATGCAAGCCAAAAAAATGTATACCAAAGATCTGAAACCTTGTATCCATCCTAAATGTGTTAGCCTTAGCAACTTAAAAAATGATGCTGTGGTGCTTGCTTATTTCCTAATAAAAAATGCTTCTATTAAAACTCTCTGTGTTTTGGGAAAAGCTAGTTAGTCAGCACATGATAGCTGGGAGCTGAATTTGGGAAGTGTGATAAAAAATGTGCCTTCTGTTTCTTATCTGTCCACTCAGAGGATTTTGACCTCCTGGGCTTTGAGTCTGAGGTCAAGTTCTATATGGATCATGCTCTGTCTATGGGAAGATCTATAGGTCTGGCACCAGTTCTTGATGCATTATAATGGAAGAAGGATAGGACGCTAGGAGAGCAGTTCTAGGTTTAGTCGGATGCTGGTGAAATTTATGGGTTTTGAGGTGAATTTTGGTGGTCACTGGTGTGCCTAGTTGTGGCCTGAAGAGTAGACAGAAGCTGGCATAACTAGGGAACCTACATTCCTGGAGTTTTTTCTAATACTAATCACAGTTTGGCCATGGGTGGAGGAGACAGCTAACTCCTCAGCCCTGTTTTGGTGTGATAACCAATCCACTATCCAAGTGATCAATTCATGAACATCTAAGTCACCCAAGTTATAGAGCTGGTTTGAGTCTTTATACTACTCTGTCTATCATTTAACATTCTATTTATGGCCTGACATATCCCTGGGGTGGATAATGGAATTGCCAACACTTTGTCAAAAAAACAGGTATCTTGATTCAGGCAGTTCACTCCCAGCAAAAGGGAAATCAGGGAGAAGATCTCTCCAGTCCCGTGGTATATTGGCGAGGTGTTGCCTAGCAGGATATGGATATGACATTAGCTCCTAGCTTCAAGATAGCTTACACAAGAGCAGTAAGTGAATTCCAGTCCTTTCATGTACAGCCCAGCCTTCTTTTGGCATGTCCCATACCAGTAGCACATGTGTCTCATTTGAGGGGCTGTGGCCTTCCTCCCATTCTGTCAAGGGCAGGTTTTCAGCCCTAGCAGTTGAAGTCTCATGGCTGGAGGGACAATACAGGCAATTTTCCGTTACAAAAGATGTTCAAGGGCTGGCATAGGGAATCTGGGAGAAAACAGCACAAGAGGGTCCCTTTTTCTTCAGTTATACTTAGGGGACTTGGGAGGCTGTTGGCCTGTGCTATGGCTTTCCGCCTTTGAGCAACATCTTTTCCATGCAGTGGCATTTTGGGGGGCCCTTCAGATCAGTGAGTTGGTGGTCACAGGGAGAAATTACACTTCACGCAGGGCATCAGAACATGAAATACAGTTGTTGGCTGAACACTTGAGTATTAGGCTCTACCACTCAAAGACAGACCAGCTAGGCAAGGGTGCCAATACAGTTATTGGGCAGTGTCATGAGGAAGAGCTTTGCCCAGTATGGCAATGCACTATAAGGGGATAGGCTGGAGTTAGCTTATTTTGTCACGAGGATGGCACATGGTTGAGAAAATCCAATGTAGTCAGTTAACTTGTAAGGCCCTTAAGATGATAGGTTTGGGGGATGTGAAATTTGGGTCCCATTTACTTAGGACTGACACCACTTCCACAGCAGCCTATATGAGCATCCCAGCTCAGGATGTAAAAAAAATTGGTAGGTGGAAATCACCGTGTTCTCTTATTCATGTATATAGTTCAAAGTTCTCTGTTTCAGATTTGAGACATTTGGTGGAGCATGTCTGGATCATTATCTGTCATGTGTCAGGAATACTCTGATGGTGTATCCTGCATGGCAGGGGGTTGGACAATGGCCTTGTGGTCTCTTCCAGCTCTACAATTCTATCATTCTATCATATGCAGCCACAGCCACATTGGGCAGCTATTCAGGCTTGGAGCTCAGCAGTCAGTCTTCAGCTAGGGGTGTCTTCAACCTCCACAATTGAGTGATTGGGCCAGCATGGTTTGAAGTGGTCAGGCTTTCTTTCTCTATTCCTGCAGGAAAGGAGGGGTGTGGCATCCAATATATCTTGGAGAAAGTGACCTCAGTTTGGTCAAAGGGAAGGCCTTTATTATCCAGGCAAAGGAGGTCCTCGCACAGTTACACCACAGATGGCCTGGTGTGGTCTTGGTTTGGTAATGCCTCCTTCCTAGAAGGACTTGAAGCTGGGAAGGAGACTCCAGGTGTTTGGATAGGGCTAGGCATAAAGTCAAAATTACCTTGACAGATTGGAGAGCTGGGCCAAAGCTAACAAAATGAATTTCAACAGAGAAATGTAGGAGATAAGAAATTATCCAGCTGGAACGTGTCCAGAGGAGGGCAATCAAAATGGTGAAGGGTTTGGAAGCCATGCCCTAGGAGGAGCATCTTTGGGAGTTAGGTATGTTTAGTCTGCAGAAGAGAAGGTTAAGAGAAGACATGATAGCCATGTTTAAATATTTGAAGGGATGTCATGCTGAGGAGGGAGCAGGCTTATTTCCCGCTGCTCCAGAGGCTAGGATAATGAACAGTTGATTCAAACTACAAGAAAAGAGATTCCACCAAAACCTCAGGAGGAACTTTTTGACAGTCAAGAGGTTTTTGGAAGTGGAATATGCTGCCTCAGAGTGTGGTGAAGTCTCCTTTGGAGGTTTTTAAGCAGAGGATGGATGGCCATCTGTCAGGAGTGCTTTGATGTGGGTTCCTGCATGTCAGAGGGTTGGACTGGATGGCCCCTCTGGTCTCTTCCAACTCTATGATTCTATAATTCTATAGGGAAATGAAGAATGTCATGGCCAGAGGTTTGGGGGGAAATTTGCCACACCTGGAAATCAGGAATACACAGCCAGAGTTCTTTCACAGTGATGGGGATGCATCTGTCTGATGCAAGCAACAATGTATTCATTAGGGACCCCGCAGTGTGGCCACAGGATGCTTTATAGGGCCTTAAGAGTGCCAGGGTCTAAAATAAGCCTTGCAGACAGTGCAGAAAAGGAGGATGTTTACGTTCCCAGTAAGCACTACTGGGGCAAGCTTGGGGTTAAAGGGTTTACACTCCAGATTGTGTGGAGCTCAGGTGCGGGCAGACGAATCAACTTTGGGGCCAGTCCAGGTTGACCCCTCCCCAGGATTCCAATGTCATGGGACTCAGGGGAGGAATTAACCCAGGAGGATCTTCCTGGCCAGATCAGCCAGCTAGCCAATGTCTGCCCATGTCAACACTGGAGCTGAGGCAGGGATCGAAGCCTAGATGCTCACCCATATTCAGTTGGGTAAGTGCACAGGAAGGATCCCTGGCCCTGGCTGATTAAGGCTCCACTGCAAGTTTGTTTGTTTTTTTTTGGGGGGGGGCAGGTTTGAGTATTAATAAATTTGGCCTAATTTATCCCATCAACATTATCTTTCTTTCTTTCCAAGCGGGTGTGCTACACTAAACAGAAACAAATCCAATAAAACTGTATTTCTTTATGCTTTTTGTATTTTCGTTTCTAAATATCAGGATTGTCTGGTAAGATCAGTTGTCCTCAAATACTTCCTTACTTATATATCTATTCTGCATATTTTTATTAACTAAGACACACAAGTTTTTCCACTATTTTGAACAGGATCAATAGCATGCTAGATGCTTTGTACTGATCAGAGTTTCCCTACTTGCTGATATGAAAGCTTCTGCTGCAACATTAACTTTACTTCCAAGTTATACCAACTTTTACAGCTAAGTAGTACCACAGAACGGAACACACACACACACACACTTAAGTCAAAGTATCAAACAAATGAAGATGAAGAAAACCCAAACTATGTGAATGATCTAGAAGAAACCTAAAACGTTTATTCCAGAGCTGAAAATACACTGTGATATACATTGGCAATACAGTTGTATGATGCAAGGCCAACAGGTGACCTAGGGCTTTATTACACCAGCTGCTGTCTCACAGCAATCATGTTAAGAAAATGGAAACGTACAGGTACAGAAACAATCACTATTGCACTCTCTCTGCAATAAAACTATGCTGCTGGTTGTTGAAGCATGTTCCTGCAATCAGTCTTCTGCACCAACCTGCTGAGCCCGCCTCCCTTCCCATGAAAAGAGATGACCTAGTATTGATGAGGATGTAATCCAACAATGGGAGGGTGATGATGTCATGGGATAGGAGACAGCAAATACAGAACGAAGCACCCTTATCTGCTTTTTCTTTTTCTCTGTTTTGCTGTTCATGCACATGCTCAGTAAGGAGTTTTGACAGCAGCTGCTGTTTATCTTGCCTGCTATAAGCAGGTGTTCGCAGATACACTAGAGTTGTCTACGGTAGAATCCCATTCTTTCCCAGTTCAAACTTTACTGTATTGTTTACTGCAAACAGACTGCCACAACACAACACCAGAAGTCTGTATTTCTCCAGCCTTCATTCACCAGCCTCCAAATGTGAATGCTTCTTAGAAAAACAAAAACAAAACCCTTCTAGCTAGACAGAGGAAAAGGATGAAAATGGAGGCTGGGTGGATATAAAATGCTTTGTGAAAAGGAGCCTTTTTGTTAAGTGAGAAATGCCCATATTTGGAAACATTTCCTTTCATGTAGTATATCTGATACATTCCAAAGGTAGCACTATGTCAGTATCTTCATTGGGACCAATTAAAATAGTAACGGGCTCCTCTAGACTGGTCCAAATCCTCAAAATGAGGACTACTATCATGCCTGAGAGGAATTACAGTAGTACTTATTAGGGAGGGGTTCTTGATATTCACGCAATGTTCTACCCGTCCTTGTCCTTCTTACGAATTTCCAGTACTAACTGTCACTTTTTATACCCATATCAGGGTAGAGCTCTTTTTGGGGGGAGGGGGGTCTCTCCAGGGACTTTCCAATACAAGATAGGATAAATCTCATATGTTTCTATCCACTGCTTTTTCTCCTCCTGCTGAACTTTCAAGCAATCCCACTGAACGTGAATGAGGTTGTGGCCATCTCCACAGAAATTTTCCACTGACTTCTTTCTCTTATTATATTACTGTTACCAGACTGAATACTTCTCTTCCTCTCCTCCCTTTTTAGAGTTATAGTGCTAAAGTGGCATATCCTTGTATCGCTTTAGCACTATGAGTACACCAAAAAAGAAAACCCTTTAAAAAAAAAACAGAAAATTAGAAGCAGAAAATACAATGTGTAAAGGGAACATGTATATGTTTTGAGTTGGTTGTTTACCCCTTTTTTTAGAGTTATAGTATTAAAGTGGTATAGTCATATATCATTTTAATGTGATGACATAAAAACTAATAAATAAATAAATAGATGGAAAGATGAGGAACATGGATAATGGAGAGCATATAGTGGAGGTGCTGAGTTCATGGATGGGATGGTGGGAAACCACAACCATACCACACTTCAAACACATAAGAAAGAGAACAGAGTGGTTGAAAAGAAACATGGAGGTCAAGGGCTACACCAGCAACAAACAAGGACCAAAACCTCAACATATTTAGGGGAGACTGGCTCTAACAGCAGAAACAACTATTACAAGGCAATAAATCTCAAAAGACAAAATTCCCCTATATTTGCTGGAACTATTGAGCAGTCTGGAGGAGCCCAAAGGTATCACATAATTATGGAATTCACTGCATCTCTTCTTCATGTTGGATGCTTACCAAAAGAAGGACAGATGTTAGAAAACGCCGTGCATGAAGAGTAAAACTCAGGTATACAGTCTATAACACTCTTAACATGAAATGGTAGCAATAACTGCTGTTTTTATATTCTCAAAAAGGCAAGGGGATTGTTGTCTCTTTCTCCTAGAAAAGCCTTGATATAACACGAGCACAGTCATATCTGCATAACTTCCTAATCTGGCAACCATACACACCCCAGCCAGATGCACAGTAATTACAGAAGCACTTAGGCCTCTTCAGATCTCAGTGCATTGTGTGTCTCACTGTGGGGAAGGGGCAGGTAACCAGATCTTCCCCAATCCTTGCCATGAAGCAAAGAATTGCCATATGAGGCTACTTCAGGGCTTTACAGTAAGTTGGGGGTATATGGCTCAGTACAGCGTGCACATATTTAAACTATGCTGAGAAGATGTTAATTGTGTCTTAAGTGTTCTTCAGCTGAAATTTTCTACCATTTTCACTTCAACCAACCTGTGTTAATCTTTCATTTAAACAGTGAACCTAAAGATGAGTCGTGGAAACCTGAAAGTGGTGTGGAGGTGTTTAATGCTTTCCTTCTGCACTGATTATCCAGTTTAAATCCTCTGGAAGGTGCTAATGCAGGGGAAAGGGATACTTTACTGATGTTTATGCCGTTTTCCTTTTTGGTTCTTCAGAGGGTTACATAAGCATATTCTAACTGAAGTGGAATGAGGGGTGGGATAAAGCGAACAGTCTGCTCCTAATTAAAAAACAAAAACAAACCACTATTGAACAAGTTGTACAAAGACTTATTTTAATTTGATAAACGTCCCACAAAATTCTAGGATTTGTAGTTTGGCAACGTACTTGGAATTCTCTGTTAAAGATCTCTAATGCTATTAGTTCAGAGGACCACACTAAAACTCTGAAGCAGAAAATTCTAGGTGCCTTATTGGACTATAATTCCCAGGATTCTGGCGGATCAAGATAGAAGAGTTAAAGTGGTATGTAACTGCTAAACTGTGCAGCACAGATACACTCAAAATACTTCCGCCACCAAGAAGAAAGAATTATAAACTATCACTGGTAATGAAATGGAAGACCATGCAAAGAGGACCTATAACACTTACACAATCATGTTTTGCTCAGCATTTATGTGCCCTTGCCTGCCCAAGAAGCCTTACCCAGACAGACCAGCTTAGCTCAGTACTGTTGCTTAGACCAATTAGCACTGGGTCTTCAGTTCCAGGTGGGAATTCCTCTTAGTCCTATCTGAAGATGCCAGACTGAAGCTTGAATCTTTTGCATACAAAACATATGAACTGTGAAGAAGAAATGCTCAATCCCTTCACCAAAGGAAGGTATTCCTATCTCACGTAACTGTGCATCTACTGGACAAATAATTTATTGATTAGAAAGATCCCACCAATGTACATAAACAAAGGGGAAAAGACATGATTTCTGTTGTCCATTCTAATCAACGGTGATACAGAACTGGAGAACTAAATTGAAGAAGATGTTTTCTGCTTACTTTGATCACACACGTACATCAACTACGATTATGGAGTTCACAAGAATGCAACATTCTCTCATCAGTGATTGCTCTCTTTTTCTCTTTCTCTTACACTAGATGTATTTTAGACATCTGCATGATATTCACTCATACCACTTCAATTAGCCCAATTAGTGTTATTCAATAAATAAAATAGTCTAACCCACCTACTGGCTAGAGGTATCACAACTGAGATTTGCTTTCAATTTTTCTAGCTTTTAAAAATTTTTAGGGCTGATAATTGATACACTTTGGCTTCTTCTTCCTAACTTTGTTATTTAGAATTATATGAACAAGTTGATTACCTGTAACTGTGGTTCTTCGATGGTCATCTGTGCCCTCACACATTGGGATCTTCGCGCGTGCGCGGTAGCGTTTGGAAAGTTCCAGAGCTGAGCAGCTAGGCGGGAACCCCTCCCCCTTTCCGTACTAAGCATGCTCAGCCCGTCAAGCTAACGTTCCCTCCTCAGTTTTGCAGTCCGCCGAAGCAGGACCTGATGAGGGGAAGGCTGGGCGGGTGTGTGTGAGGGCACAGATGACCACTCAAAGAACCACAGTTACAGGTAAGCAACCTGTTCTTCTTCTTCGTGGTCTCTGTGTCTCACACATTGGGAAACTGAGAAGCTTACCATTGGACGGTGGGTCAGGTCCTAAAGAACAGAAGACAGCACCGTGTGGCCAAAGCGGGCATCCCGTCGAGCCCAACAGTCCAAATGGTAGTGGCACACAAAGGTCAAGGGTCGTGACCAGGTTGCCACACGACAAAGCTCTTGCAGGTCGACCCCTTGAAAGAGAGCCACTGAAGAGGCCACGGCTCTAGTGGAGTGAGCACGGAGCAGTGCTGGTGGAGGCTGTTTTGCCAGTTCATACGCCAGAAGAATGGTCTGGGCCACCCACTTGGAAAATCTTTGGGTGGACACCTTATGGCCCCTGCGACGACCACCATAGCAGAGAACAGATGGGGAGTCTGACGAAAGGACGAGGTCTGCTGGATATAGAAGGCCAGAGCCCAACGGGTGTCGAGCGAATGGAGAGATCGCTCCAGAGGCGTAGCCGGGTCAGGATAGAAGGTGGGAAGGATGACATCCTGGTTAAGACGGAAATCGGAGACAACCTTAGGCAAGAAGGAGATATCTGGACACAGGACAACCTTGTCACGGTGGAAGACAAGGAAGGGCTCATCCGACCGCAGCTCAGTAAGCTCACTTGCCCGCCTAGCTGAAGTGACAGCAACGAGGAAAGCTGTCTTCATGGTCAGGAGCCTGTCATCAGAAGTGGCCATAGGCTCAAAGGGCGGTCGCGTCAGCTGAGAGAGCACCAAGGACAGCGACCAAGGCGGAAGTGGTGGAGTGACCAGAGGATAAAGGTATTGCAGACCTTTCAAGAATTGCTTGAGAGTAGCATCATGGAAGAGCGCAGCAGAGGGAGTGCCACGCGGCTGGTAGGCTACGATAGCTGAGAGGTACACCCGAAGGGATGAAAAAGCCAGGCCCTGCTCTTGAAGGTGCAAAAGGAAATGAAAAACGGTAGGTAGGGCGACAGGCAATGCAGATTCACGACCAGCATCAGCGAAGGCCAAGAACCTCTGCCACTTATAGCGGTAAGACCGACGTGTAGACTCCTTCCTGGCTGCCATGAGGACATCCCGAATGGCTGGAACATCTAGGGGATTATCCGCCATGCATGGAGACACAGGAGTGGCAGGCCTGGATGTAGCACGAGACCATCCGAGTGTGAGAGGAGGTCTGGTGCTGACGGAAGCGTCAAGGTGCGGCTGAACCAGTGTCGTCTTGGCCAATACGGGGCGAGTAGGATGACGTTGGCGTGGTCGGAGAGAATCTTCGCCACCACTCAACCTAACAGCAGGAACGGTGGGAACGCGTATAGCAGTTCCTTGTCCCACTGGAACTGGAAGGCGTCGCCGAGGGAGCCCCGTCCTCGACCGGCCCTCGAGCAATACCGGGGGCACTTCTTGTTCCAACTGCTGGCGAAGAGATCAATGGACAGGTGGCCCCATCAAGACACTAGGATGCAGTGTCGGAGAGGGACCACTCGTGATGGCATGAGATATCCCTGCTGAACGTGTCCACTGTGACATTCTCCCGGCCCACCAGATGGACAGTGACAGGGTGAATGCGGAGCGGTACACACCAGTCCCAAAGCCGAAGGGCTATGCTGAGGAGGGTGGTGGAGTGGGTGCCTCCCTGTCTGTTCACATAGCAGACGGCCATCGTGTTGTCCGACAGGATCTGCGCTGTCCGGCCAATCACAAGGTTGCGGAAAGCACACAGCGCCTTCAGGATGGCGAGAAGTTCCAAGGCGTTGATGTGGAGACGGGTTTCCAGGCCAATCCAGTGCCCTTGCACCTTGAGATCGTTGCAATGCGCTTCCCATCCAAAGAGGGAGGCATCTGTCGTTATCGTGACCCGAGGACAGGGGTCGAACGGCATCCCCGACAATAAATGCCGGAGGGAGAGCCACCAGAAGAGAGAGCATCATACCTGCTGAGGGATCCGCAGCAGGAGATTCTGGTCGTCTCAAAGAGAGTCGAAGACTCTGATGAACCAATGCTGCAGTGGGCAAGCGGGAAGGTGAGAGAGATAGGTGACCGCCGTCGTCGCCACCACGTAGCCAAGAAGTTGCTGGATCCTCCTTGCAGATACCACTGGGGCACGGCAGACAGCAGTAGCAGCCCGGCGCAGAGTGTCGGCCCGTTTCGATGGGAGAAAAGCCCTGGCAGCGACAGAGTCCAGAGTGCCACCGATGAAGTCCAGAACACAAGATGGCTCAAGGTGTGACTTCTTGGGGTTCACTCTGAGGCCGAGGCTGGACAGAAGAGACAGTGTAAGATGACTGTCCTTGTATGGTTTCTGTTGGCAGGGTGCCACCAGCAGCCAGTCATCCAGGTAAGGGTATACCATAACGGGCTTCATGTGGAGGCATGATAACACCAGGGCCATACATTTGGTGAAGACCCTGGGCACGTAGAAAGTCTGAAGGGCAGCACCTTGTACTGGTAGCAAATGTCGTCGACCGCAAATCGGAGGTATCACCCGTGGTGGAGCCGAACTGTGACATGGAAGTAGGCGTCTCACAGATCGATAGAGATGAACCAGTCCCAACGTCACAGGAAGGGCAGGATGGAAGGCAAAGTGACCATCTTGAATTTCTGGGGGAGAATGTAAGAATTCACCCCCCTGAGGTCCAGGATCGGTCGCAAGGTACCGTCTGATTTCAGTATCGTGAAGTACCGGGAAAAAAGGCTGGTGGTAGTGGCCAAGGACGGGACCCGCTCTACAGCCCCTTTCTGCAGCAGAGACTATCTCCTCTAGCAACGCCGGGTTGGCCGGGGTGGAACAGCAGACGCCTCAAGGTGGTATGCTTTGAAATTCAATGGCGTAACCCAAGACGGACAATGGAAAGAACCCAAGAGTCCGTGGTGATGTGACGCCACTCATCGAGATGGTGAGCCAGACCCGGGCAATCAACAAAGGTGGTAGGCAGGTGGAAGAGTGGATGTGGTGGCGACCTGTGGCAGAAGTCAAAATCGTGACTTCACCGTGGAGGACTTTTTCGACGACGGTTGTTGCCTTCTCAACGTCCTGCACGTCGAGGATGGAAACGAGGACCGAGCTGATGTTCAGCGGGGTGATCACGACTGATAGGAATAAGTCGACCGACACCTGGAAGAGCGGGAAGTGAAACTGCGACGGGACTGAAGCGTTTGATGGATCCCCATCCGTTTCGCTGTGAGACGTGCCTTTACGAGATGATCCATTGCGTCGTCCGTTGTCACATGGAACAGTCCCTGTCCATCGAAAGGTAGGTCCTCAATGCGCTTCCTGCTGTCCTCTTGGAGGCCAGCAGACCGTAACCAAGCGAATCGCCGAAGGGTGACCACACCGACCATCACGCAGGCTGCTCCCTCGACCGCTGCCGGGAGGACAGGATCTGCTGGTTCGACAGAGCAACTGATTCATCATAAAATTGGACAGCGCTTGTCCTATGGTCATCTGGTAGATGGGCCAGCAGAGGATAGAACCTGTCCCAGATGTTCCGTTGGTAGGCGGCGAGGCAAGCCTGGGTGTTCGAGATCCTTGCTATCAAGGAAGACGCAGAGTAGAAGCGCCTCCCAAACAAATCTAGCCTGCGACCTTCCCAATCAGGTGGAGTGGTGTGTGCCCTCTTACCACCTTTGGTCTGGGACGACTCGACCACAATGGAATTTGGGACCGGGTGATTAAAGAGGAAGTCCACATCCTTCTTCTGGGTCCTATACAGGTGCTCCAGGCGATGAGGTATTGGCTGCAGGGAGGCTGGCTGGGCCCAAGGATGTTTCAATACCTCCTGAAGAACAGGCAAGAACGGTATCGGCGCCGCCGATGGTGGACGGGTGTCCACGTAGTGGAAAACTGGGTCTTACACTGTCGGAGCCGGTCCCGAGACATCGAGGCCGAGGGCGTTGGCCATGCGCAGGAGGATGTCCAAGAATTGTTTGACATCCTCGGACGCTGAGTCTGGTGTGGGGTCCCCAGAGGCAAGTGGCGGAGACGAGTGCGACTCAGGTGTGGAGTCGCCTGAGTCCAAGTCCGAGTCATAGGACCGCAAAGAATGCGAAGACGGCCCTTGGCCCGCAGGCAGTTGAGTTGGTATTGTAGCAGCCGGTGGAGGCGGAGCAGGCGTTGACGGTAACGAAGACGGTAATGACGGTAGGAGAACCGGGGGGGTGCCGTCGAGGATAGTACTGGCAGAACAGCAGGAATTGGGCGTGGAATCGATTGAGTTGAGATCGATGCTATGGATGACTGCTGAGGGGACGGATGGGACTCCAGGGTCGGTCGAGAGATAGTAGCCGTAACCCAAGGAGGAGGTGATACCGGCCGGTAGCGTGGCGAGCGGTCTCTAGATCTGCCATGATAATACAGAGACCGTGACCTTGACTGGGATGGAGACCGATGGTATCGAGACGTTGGACGGTACCGTGACACTGAGAACGGAGACCGGGACCGACGATGATATGGCAACCAGTGACAGACGTCAGCATGGTACCGATCTCTATAAGCAGGGGAATACAAATAGTACGATCCTGGCTGCTCCCACTACACGTGCTCATGGCCATAATGAGCGATATACGAAGCTGATGAGAACAGCAAATCGAGCCTCGTCCTAGACCTGCCACGGTCAGAGGTGGCCTCCCATTGCCGCAGGGATCGCTGCCTGCCAACACGGCCCGGAGAGTGCACTGTACTATGTCGGGCGCGGTCACGGGAAGGTGCCCTGTGACAAGACGGGGCTCGCGGAGTGTCCAAGGCAGGGCGGGAAGGTTCCGGATGGTCCAGACCATGGTCAGGTTGACCGTGCAGCAAAGTTGACGCGGCTAGCACAGGCAGTTCGGATTGCGCTGGAGGATCCTTCTCGGCCGATGGCAGCAGTACCACTGGGAGCTGGACATCGCCCTGCTCCGCGGAAATATCCGGAGGGCGCTCTTCCTCAACTGTAGCCATTGCAGGCTGTGTTGGAGGAGGTGTTGAAAGACAGGATGGCCTGGTTGCTGGTGAGGGCGAATGGCGTTTGTCCTTCTTCTTCCTCTTCTTCTCCTTTATTGAAGGGTCTGAAGAAGAAGGTCATTTTCGTTGAGCCACCGTGAGGGGCTTGGCGGGCGGAGCCGCCTGCGAGCCCGCAGAGGCATCCACCAATGATGAAGAGGCAACCGGCGTCCTGGAAAGCTTCAGAATACGCGGCAAGGCGGAGACCGGAGGCAAAGACGCTGAGGATGGCACCCAGCCCGGTACTGTCGTGGTCGGTATCGCAGCCATCGATACCGACGAGAGTGTGCTCGTGGGTCACATAACAGCACAGAGACGCGAAGCCATACAAGTAAAGAGGGCAGTGTTTTCGGCCACCTTCTCATTAATTTTTAAGGTTTGCTCCCAGCGGTGGGACTTTAACCTTGAAGATCTATTTCTCAAGGTCTGCGCTGTAAACTCCTTACAAACGGAGCAGGCCCGGACGTTGTGGGCCTCCCCGAGGCAGAAGAGGCACTCAGGAGTGCCCGTTGGAGAGGGCGACTTTTCGACCACACGAAATGCAGTATTTAAACAACGAAGACATAAGAATATAAAGAGGGGTTCTCACAAAAAAGTCAGAAGGACAAAATGAAGATAAAGATCAAAGAAACACCAAGAAGAAGCTGCTCAAGCAAGAGGACCTTCCGTTCGCTGTGAACATGCCAGCAAACGAAAGAAAACTGAGGAGGGACCGTTAGCTTGGCAGGCTGAGCATGCTCAGTACGGAAAGGGGGAGGGGTTCCCACCAAGCTGCTCTGCTCTAGAACTTTCCAAACACTACCGCGCATGCGTGAAGATCCCAATGTGTGAGGCACAGAGACCACGAAGAAGAACAATGTTTCCCCACCTTTGATTTAATTTATTGTCATCATAAAAATAAACATAACAAAAATAGAAGCAGATAAAGCCAAAGTCAATATAACAGGCTAAAAGGATCACACCGCAAATGTACCCTGCCCAACCCCATTCACATCCATGTTTGGTAGCACACCATAAGGGTCACTCTCCACATGGCCCATTTCTAGAAGAATCAAGCTCCCACCCATCCGTTAAAAAGGTCAGAGTTCAATTCTGCTGGGAAACAGGATACATGAAAATTACTCTCTTTGTGCCATTTGCCCTAGTACTTTTAGTAAGGAGGACATTGAGAGTTACTTCTGTGCACCTTTTCCAGTAGGACTGCTAGGAGTAAAGAGGAGCTAAAGCTTTTCCCCAGTTATCTTCAGCAGAACAGTGGCAGAGTGAAAAACCCTTTCTGTGTGTATGCCCACAGGTACCTACCCTCCAGCTGCCTAAACATCCCAGGTGGACCCCACAGCCATAAAGAATTCTCACCTTTGGCATATTTTATTGCCTTGGAAAGGTTTACCCTAAATGATAAACAGATACAGTTGGCCCTCCTCATTTGTGGGTTTAACTTTTGCAGATTTGCTTATCTGCAAGTCTGTCCAACCCCCACCTCACCTCAAGGCCCTCTTTTCCAGGAGAACCTTTCCTCTTGGCAGCTCCAGTCAGGCTGCACAGTCCTTTAAAAATCCCCCTCTGGTCCTCCTTCAGCTGCTGCCTGGCCAGCTAAGGATGGCTCACACCCTGTTTTCTAAGCACCAGGGTGAGGGAGAGAAAAAATAAAGAACTCTCCACTCAAACAGGTGGCTTCACAAAAAGAAAGGGTCCAGAATACACTTTTTTCCCCTCCCAGAAGTCATCAGTGCTCAATTTCCTTGGGAATAAGACCCAACACCCAATGGCATATGCCAGGCTGTCCTTCATGGAAGCCAAGTTGGCCCTTCCTGGCCCTGATGCTCTCCCACGGCTGGGGGGCGGAGGCTGCTTTATCTGTGAGGAAACCTGCCCTTGTGCAAGCATTCACTGCCAGGTTCGATATCTGCCTGCTGTTGCAGCCATGCAGTCCCAACCCATGGGTGAGCTGATCTTCTCAACTTTGACCTGATCCCATCATGGTGGGATGCTTATTCCTGAGGATGCCTGGGTGCAGAGCCTTGTAGACGTGTGCCCTGCTTGAGACTTCTCCAGGGGAAGATTGGTTTAATATCTTGATCTGAGAGTGTTGTCAGGCTCACAGGCTGGGCACTCAATCCAAGCTAGTGGGTTATTCCAGAGTAAAACCCACCTGTCCAAGCTACCTAGATTTTTACATTTTTGTGGGGATTCTATGCCCCAACCCCTGCAAACATGGAAGGCTGACTGTATACTTGGTGCTACCACTGAAAAGTCACTGTCACAGGTACCTAGCTCCTTGATTTCTAATGGTGAGACTATAAGCAAACACTTCATGCTCTGCCTTCTAAGCCAAACCTCTTTCTGGAATGCACACTTCTCACATTCCCCATTGTCACCACCAGTATTCCTTTTGGTAGGCTGCCAGTACTGCATTCTCCAGAACACTGAGAGCCCTGGCCTTCCGTATCCCTGAACCACTTTCAGGGGATTTGCAGGAAAAGCCTGCCTGGGCTCAGGGCACACTGTGTTCCATCAGCCACATGAACAACACTGCTGGATGGGAAGAATGATACAGATCACGATAGGAACTTCTTCAGAGCCTGATCTAACATTGTGTTTCTCACTGTGAACTTGATAAAAAGCGTCAACTATGAAAGAGTTCACTGGACAGCATTTGGTGGAGTGTTAAGTATTTGTAGGGCTTGAGAAAAATTACATTTTTGACCTCCAACTCCCAGAATCCATTAGCTGTCATGGCATTGGTGAGAGGGTCCATAACACCCACCAAAAAATTAAGGCAGGAAATAAATGCTTAAGACAGCATTTCCAGAAGCTAGCTGTGTTCAAGTAGACTAGATTCCATGCATGCTTACATCAAAATCTGTTCAAGGCACCAGAATATACTTAGGGACTGGGTGCACTCCTTCGACACTTGTCATGTTCTAGACTACAAGTGGTCATTTCTCAGAAGCCCCCACCTCCCCTGGTATTATGAGATGCAAAGAAAAGAGACACAAGAAATGATCCTAAAATACACAAGCTGTTAAATTTGGTAATAATCTTTATCCCACAACCCCACCTATTAAAATTGTTCATCACTTCTCCAACCTGAAATGGAAGTGCACAAGAAATATTTATTTCTGGTTGAAAAGCTCTTTGAAATGCAACATTATTTTCCAGAAATGGAGTGGGCCACTACTTTCTACACTTTCTAGCCCTCAGTGGTATTCTGCGGACAAGAGTATTTGAAGCCTACAAGGCATTCCTAGGAAGCAGAAAAGCTCTCTCAAGGCTGATCACACAGAGTGAATGATTTAAAAAAAAAATTAAACTTAGCACACAAAATAACTCAAATCAACAACAACAATACACAACAGGACTAATACAACCATCAAGTCCCATAGGAAAGCCCCTAACCAAGGCATGCAGAAGGGTATCTTATAGTCCAAAAGTCGAGAGAGTGCTGTCTGGAAGTTGTCTGTAATCAAGGCAACCAGGTGTAGTCAATTCACTATTCCTGAACAAACACACCTACCTTGACCCAGGGGGAAAAGAAGGAAAAAGGGAAGGAGGAGGAGAAGAAGAAGCAGGAGGAGCAGCAGCAGAGAATGACAATCATTGGCCCTCTTCAAGTCCCCTCCAATCCTGAGCAAGGCTGTGTGTCTCTGACTACATTACAGATTTCACTGCCAATATACTCGTCCCACTTTAGATTAAGTGCATTGACACTACTTGACTCCAGCACCTTATCTTGTCAGCCTATTAGAGCTATTCTCTACTCTGGCTATAATACCTTTCTTTAAATGCTACTTAGAAGCACCGTATGCCTCATTGACTTAACCCCTGCCAGTCTCTGGGGTCTCACACAGAGTTTAGCCCTTTTAAATGCTTCAGTCCTGTCACTCTCTAATTGTCTCCTCTTTAAAGTCAGTTATCTCAGTCACAATCTCTCCCCTGCATCTAAACCCCATTAATCCAATCAGCAATTAGGTTACTCTGCATAGCCACTGCCTACAATTTATTTTCAACTCTTTGTCCCCAAAAAGCGAGAGGCAAGTCTCCTAAAGACCACACAGAAAACATGACTGTGGGAGGCACAAAGGGACTTCCTCTCCCTCCTCCCAACTGAGCTGTATATGTTTGAGTTTCTCTGTATGGACTAAACTGGGGGGGGGGGGGGATTACTGATTCCCTTATATCTCCTATTTGAGGGTTCAATAATCTGCTGATCTTATCATCCAAGTAGGACCAGGTGGCACAACCGCACTCTTACAGCATGTCGTGATGTAATTCAAACCAGAATCCTGAAACCCATGAAAGCAGACCTGTGTACAGCTGTATATAAATCAGTCTCCCTTTTGCAGACTCTTACGGCATAATAAACAAATGCCTGGAGATGTCCTATAGCAGTGGTTCTCAGCCACTGGCCTCCATATGTTTTGGTCTTTGATTTCCAGAATCTCTATCCATTGTCCATGCTGGCTGGGACGTCTGGAAGTTGGGGTTCAAAACTTTTAATGGACCAAAGGCTGAGAATCACTGCCCACTACTACATTTTCAGGGCTGAGCGGTGGACCTACATGGCACTGCTCTACCAGCATAATAAGTAATAAGATTACTGAATACCAGCCTATCAGTATCATATAGGAATTCAAGTTGTTTAATTGCCCTTAAGAGTGTCAATGAGATGGAAGAGGTTTCTGCAGCCTGATGACCTTCAGATGTATTGGCCTACAATTTTCAGAAGGAAATGAAGTTAAAATATAAACTGGCCAAGCAGGTAGGTATTTTGGTCCCCAAGCAGTAATATGAGTCATTATGTATCAAAAATTAACAGAAGAATTATACCCTATATAGTATATACTATTCTTTGATGATAACATTTTATTATGAATTAAGGATTCACAGTTCCTAGAAGTGAATGCTTTCAGATTTGGGGATTAGTAAACATGGAGACCTATCCCATCCATATTTACTTGAAAATAAGTCCTACCAAATGGAACTATGCAAGTATACCTAAAACTGAAGCTGTAACTTCCTACCAGTAAGATGGCGTGCAGCACACATTTTGCTTACAGAAGATTCTGCAAGCCGTTCCAAAGCATCTCTAGGTAGATCTCTATTTGATGTCATGGAGCTTTGCCATGATTTCTACTAGTGTATAAAATTGTGAGCTGGATTGACCAATGGTCTGATTCAGCACAAGGTGGAAATCTTAAGTTTACAAAAGAAATAACAAAACTCACAAAACAAGCTTTAACTTGCCTAATTGTAAGCCAACTCATGGTTCTTCCACTGCCCTATTGTGAGCTAACGTATGGCTCTTCTGCTGTAAGACTGTGCGCACATTTTGCTGAAAGAGAACTGTCTGTTCTAAACTCACTACTGCAGTAGCCCAACTTTTGTATCGAGAAACAAATATAAAATATAATTGACTTAGCACAGTGTCAGAATCTGCATGCATAAAAACTTGTTAAAATTACTAACATTTCCAAAAAGCAACCATCAAACCTATTTTAATAATCATATTAACAGTAAGGCTATACCTATGTCCTCATGTCCAAAGTTCTTTTTAAGAAGTATGTACAGTAGCTTAACCAACAGTTCACTGGGAAGTGCTTCATTGTTGCTTAAGAGATTTTCTAAAACCAAGACCTTCATGGCTTAATGAGTCCCAATCTCACTTCTTGCCCAACATTACTATCACACAAGGCCTAAGTTAATCACTCACAGTTATGTTGCTTCAGCAAACTCAATTTCTTTCACTTTGTCTTCATTACTCCCCTAGATATATCCTTCCACAGATAAATTCCCATCAGCATTCTGCTCATTCTAGTCTAAAAAGTACAGATATCCTATCCTTTCATCTTATTGTGAATTTCAAGACTCCAAGGACAAAAGCAATACTTGAGAAATTGAAGGCTCGCCTAAGACCATTTGGCACCTGAGGCAAAGATGGTGCCCCATTCCCATTCCACATACAGAAGTCAGCTGAACTGACAGCTGAATTTGATTCAACACTGGTGATGAAATAGTGTCCTCTACTGTAACTGAAGCAGCAGTCTAGTGGGGGAGGGAGCATAGCAATTTTTTTCTATACAGTGGCTCCTCTCTAACTATGATCTTCATGCACATGAATGCGAGGTCACACTAAACATCGTGTCCCATTATAGTTAACTGACACGCTGGGTGTATGCCCATGCTGCCACAGGCATGCATCCACCACGTTCTTTGACTATTATGGGACGTGACGCTTCACATTTCTTGTGTTACGTAGGGGTTCCTAGAATGGAATTCCCACATATACAGAGGGCACACTATACAAGCATTATGCTCCAAGACAGAGTAACAGCTCGGAAAAGTTACAACAATTGGTGAGGAACTGTCTCTACCGTCACCAATAGCAATTGCCACCTGGTGTGCTCACCTTACTGTGCCTAATAGGTGGGCCAGCCACAGGCAAGTAATAAAACTTTTCTGCCTACAATAAGGGAAGTTTCTAAGCTTGTCTCAGAAGTACCTAGAAGGAGAGAACATTTGTTGCTTAAAGCTCTTCCATGTCTTCCTTTCGACTTCCAGTGATTACTACACTCACTATCTAGCCTTGTGTCTTTCACAATAACTGTCCTATCTATTCTCTCACTATTCGTGACATTCCAATGGTGCAGCACCTTATCTCTCTCATGAGCAAGTGGGCTACTTTCAAAGAACTGGCCTGTATTAGAATTTTTTTTTAAAAAAAGCCCAGTCTATTACATAGAGAAAACAGAGCCTACCTCTTGCTGAGAGCTTCTTAGTGTTGATAATCTTTGCTGCATATTCATGTCCAGTGCAGAGTTTGACACAACGTCGCACAACTGAAAAAGCCCCTCTGAAGAAAGGGCATCAGAAAGAGAAAGGAAAAGAGGAAAAAAGAGATTAATGTCTGCATTTGGGAAAAACTTGTTAACAGAGATACATCGGTACTACAATTTATATTTTAAAAAAAATAAAAACATAAAAAGTATATATTTACAACAAATGTGTTACTATTTTGATATGTATAGATGCATTCTTATCCCATTTTTTAATCCAAGAGTCTCCCAGAGCTGTTGACAAATGCAGTAGTAAGACAGTCTCTGCCCTCAGGTTTAAAACTGAAAAAATATAAATGGAGGAGGGCCAAAGCAAGTTCAGGCACTAGTTCTTAAAGTTACAGTTCTGATCATAATCAAGTGGGATGGAAACGGTTCAGGATAGATTGGTTGTGAGCTAGGAGATGCTTGTGGAGAACCAAAGGTGTCTCAATAGAAGTGAGGAAGTCAGTCTGCTTCTCTTTCCTCTATTTCCTCTGTAGCCTGAGGGAATGGCTGCCCAGCTGCAAGTGGATTTCCCATTTAATTCTCCCATCCTTCCATCGCCACACCATTTGAGAAAAAAAGAAAGAAAATTTAAAAAATGAATTCTTACTAAAGTTGTTTTTATGTGCATATTTTTTGGATACAAAGCAGAGCAAATAATCAACGAGTATATTGTCTCTGGAAATGTTCTGCCTGTGGCTAGAACTTTTCAGGAAGAAGAAATATCTTCTTGTTAAACGTTACCCACACACTTGTCTTTAGCTCAGTGCTCTTGATTGGCTACACAAGACCCAAGCTGATAGCTCCCACCTACAAGAGAAACAATATAACACTAGATAGTATTTTATATTAGGATTTTTACATGGGAAGATTGGCCATTAGTTTTTCATTGTGTAGTGCCTGTGCAAAGCAAAAAAGTTGATGAAGACTTTTTTAAAAAAAAAATTATATATTGCCTTGAAGGACTGTTGTTGTAAGTCTTCAAGTCATTTCTGAGTTATGGCGACTTTAACGTGAACCTATCATGAGGTTTTCTTGGTAGGATTTATTCAGAGGGGGTCTGCCATTGCCTCCCTCTGAGGTTAAGAGAATGGTACTTGCCCAAGGTAACCCAGTGGATTTTCATGGCTGAGCAGGGATTCAAACCCTGGTCTCCTAGTGTTCTGGTCCAACACTCAAACCACTACATATACTCTTCTAAAGACAGCTTACAAAACAATACAATTTAAAGTTAATCATAAAAACTACGTAAATTCAATATAAACATAAACATAACATAATCATAAAACTATGTAAATTCAATATAAACATAAAATTTTGTTGTTGTGTCCTTCAAGTCATTTCTGACTTATGGCAATCCTAAACCAAGCCTATCACTGGATTTTCTTGGCAAGATTTATTCAGAGGAGGTTTGCCTTTGCCTTCCTCTGAAGTTCAGAGTGAGTGTGATTTGCCTAAAGTCACCCAGTGAGTTTCCACAGCTGAGCAGGGGTTTTATCCCTGGTCTCCAGAGTCATAGTCCATGCTCAAAACACTATACCATGCTACCTTCAGCCATAAACTCTACCACCTAAAACTCATCCATAAAACAACAGAAGCAATTTTAAAAGTCACTCGGAAAGCCTGAGCTTAATTTCAATGTAACAGTAAAACTGAATGTAAACAGACAGGTCTATCATATCTGTTTAAAAACGCCAAATGAGATGAATACCACTGATTTCCTGTGGCAAGAAGTTGTACAGTATTAGGTCCACGACCGAAAAGACTTGTTGTCTCCACCAGCATAACGGATCTTTCCAGTGGGGACCTAATCAGGGTAGGGGCTAAGAAGTCAATTTTAATGGCCAGGAAGGCTCATAAGAGCGCAGATAGCCCTTCAATATCATCTGAGAGCTAGCACTTCAAAAGTAACATCTGGCATTTTGTCCAAAACCTAGCTGGAAATGAAGTTGAAATTGATCCAAATAATCTATATCAGGTAACACATTCTAGAGTTGTATGCTCACCATCTTGTTCAGTTCTGTATGCATACACAGAACATGTAATGCTGCACAACAGTTGCCACTACACAAGAGCAACCAAATTTGGCTTTTGAAAATGAGGATTTACGCACTGCCTTTTATAAAGCAATAGGTTCTACTCTCTCTGACAGAGGTGAATAACAACAGTCTGAGGTCCAGAGAGCCAGCGTCTTGGAGTGGTTTCAAGGACTACAACCTTGGAGATCAGGGTATAATTCCTACTCAGCCACTGAAACCTACTGTGTGACCTTGGGGAAGTCATGCTGTCTCAGCCTCAGAGGAAGGCAAAGGCAAACCCTCCCTAAACAAATCTTGCCAAGAAAAACCCCATGACAGGGTTGCCTACGGGTCACTGTAGGTCAGTAACGACTTGAAGGTACACAATAACTGAAGTCCAGATGTTCAGCTCAATATAGCAGATTTTAATAACCAGAGAAGGCATGGATTCAAGGTTCCCAGTCCTCCAAGAAGGTTGTTCATATCCTCAGGTATACAAACTGAAACTATACTACATGTCCTAATTACATCCATCTGTGACTGTTCAAGCTACCCCATTCAAAATGGAACAAACGAAAGGGATTTTGTCTGTAAAATCGAATGCTTTGGGCTCTGAAGCAGTGTCATATAGCTACTCATCCATGAAGTTCATTGTGTGACCATGGGCCAGTCATACCCTCTCAGCCTAGCCTTCTTCACAAGTTTATTGCAAGGAGAACAACCAAATAACACCACTTTAGCAACTTGTAGGAAAGACAGCACATAAACTGAAATTGAACTAAAAAAACATAAAATATTCATGAGGTAGATAATTGCACAGAGAAGCAGTTGTCTGTAACTTTCAGATTTAAAGTGAACTGAGCTTTTCGCTAACCCTTCAGATAACTGAAAAAGAATGGTGACTCATGGGCTACAGCCGGGAACATACAGAAAATTCATTTGCCATGCAAACACATGACACAGGGCTTCTAATGCAAGCATAATACAGTTCCTTGGTGGTTACTGTGCATTTACTACATTGGTTTACAGTTCTGGCTTTCCAGGTAGATCAAGAAGAGTTGATTCATGCTTTCTAGATCAGTGCAAAAATACAATACAGTACAAACTTTTGCCAATAGATAACTGAAGCAGGAAAAGTGAGAGATCTCTGATCTGTAGCAGATGCAGAAAAAGTCAGGACAACACTGTTCCGGTGTCAGCATACTAAAACTTTTGCGAACCATTTGTGAATGAGTGATAAGGACTGCCACCGGTGCCCTCAACAATCCGAACAACAGACACTAGGATCTGCGACATGTTTTGTAAACAAACACTCATTTTGGAATGAGCCCATTTTCTTCTTAGTCAAACTGAATAGAACTGGAGTAAACTGCAAGTGAGTGACCAGGACTGGGACCGCCCTCACTGCCAACAATCGCAGGGCAGTAAGGAGCTTAGGCCAGGAGCTGCTGGCTACCCTGGGATTGTTGAGGGCATTGGTTCCAATCCTGGTCACTTGTTCACAAATGAGCGACCAAAACTGGGACCACTTCTGCTGCCAACAATTGGAGGGCAGTGAGGAGTTTTGTCCAGGAGCTGCTGTCTGCCCTGGGATTACTGAGGGCAATGGTGCCAATACTTGTCTCTTGTCTGCTAACAAGCGAGCAGGATCAGTAGTGTCCCCTCTGCCATGTCGCAGCTGAAGCTCCTGCCTGCTCTGCTATTGCTGAAGTGAGAGAGCAGCAAGCTTTCTTCTTGATGTCCCAATTCCAGGGAGTATGCAAGATGCCCACTATGCAAGGTGCTCAAGGCCTTGCCTGGCACTCAAGCCTTGCTGCCACCTTCTTTGCTACCCTGGGACCATTTCTGAACCAGATGTCAGGTAATTTAATTTTTTAAATATCTTTTCACTTTCAGTCCATATAGAGTTAAATTTGGGAATCCTCAGCTCATGAATTGGACAGGCCTACTGCATCTCCTTCTATCCTTAGTGTCCTAATTCCAATTTGAGAGACCACAGATTAAATTAAAGAATAAAAATAAAAGGGGAGGAAATAGATGGAGCCAACCCCTGCGTGTGGTCAAAAAGGAACAAATGTTAACAAAGTATTCTTTCCGTTTGCTGTTTTCACTTCAAATATTTAACCCCTATAATTTTATTCTGATCATTCTTACATGCAATCATACACATCTCTAGTCAGACAGAAGTCCAATTGAGGTCAATGGGGCTTATTCACAGGTAAATTGGTAGGAGGGGAGGAGGCTTTAGCTGGAGTATCCATTTTCCAACCATTTTGTTCAGATAAGGAGGAAAAGACGAGAGAACAGCTAAAGGGAGTAGTGTAAGCAAGTGAGGAAACAGGTGCAAAGATGGTAGGAATCTCTTTAATGGTTTGGATGGACCAGAAAATGAAGGATAGCGTTCCAAAGAAAGATTCTGCCAAAGTTACCAACATTTCTGTTTAAAAATTTTCCTGAGCTATAAAGAACGCTCAGCTTCTCTAATACATGCCTAACAAGCTTCTACTTTTTAAATCAGATGCATTTCTTAGTTCTATTTAATGCTACCTTTTCCTCCAAGGCAAGACAGGAATACTGACTTGTTAAAAGACCTTCACACACAATAAAGATTTTATCCTAGGTTTCCATTATACAAAGCCACCTTTTGTCTAGGAATTCTTCCCATATACTGTTCACTGCTTAGTCCCTATTATTTCTTTTAAAAAAAAATTCTTTTAAATCCCCTGCAATGGAGTGCCTTTAAAAATAGGCTGCATAACCACCTGTCTGAGGTCATTAGGTTAATTAACCCAGTCTGGGTTGTACAATGAACTTCTAGAACTACAGTTCTATGATTCTCAAACCACAAGAGTTGTGCACAAGCTTACCAATAACCTCAGATGCTCTTGTCAACAACTCCAAACAGCTCTCTCTTGCTCAAGCCATGACTGTGTTGACCTCATAGCTAAGGTCAGAAGCAAGAAGGTATATTGAATGAAACTGACCGTACACATCATTGTCTACTATCTCTACATAAGTGAGGATTTTAGAGAGTTTAAGAATTGCCTTGCTGGATTAGACCAGGGTCCTTCGTAATACAGGATTCCATTTTTAATAACAACAAGATTCCTGTGGGGGTCAAAAGTTTATGAAGACAATATCCCATCCTGTATTTTTGACCAGGAGCAATATGTTAAAGGTCCCAGATCCCATCTGACTTTGGAAGCTAAGCAAGGTCAGCCCTGGTTAGTACCCAGACAGGAGATTATCAACAAATACCAAGTATTGTTGGTTATATTTCAAAGGAAAGAACTGACAAAATCACCTCTGAATACTCCTAGCCTAAGAAAACTCCATGAAATTCATGAGGTCACCGTAAGTTGACAGACGACTTAACAGCAAATACACATCAGTGGCATACTGAGCTTATTAGGGAATATGATTCATATTGGTTGCATCCAGACTTAGCTATGCTTTGAGTAATAGAGTAATAGAGAAGTCATTATTACCTTTCAATTCCATTGATTTCAAGGTGTACTCTAGATATAACTCTGAATCAGCTCACTGTATAGTATCAAGTGTTTTTGAACTCTGTTGTTAACTACCTGGAATCAATTTTGATATCCCACCTTCTCTCGAATGAATTTAATGCATACGTTGGTTTCCCATTCGCCACTTCATCCTCACAACAACCCTGGGAGGCTCAGCCAAGCTGAGAAAGTGGATGGCCAAGGCCATCCAGTAAATTTAAGTCCCAATCTAAGTCCCAGTCCAGCATTATAACCACTACACCAGAATGGCTACATCATAAATATACATATACCTATTCATATACGTACTGCAACAACACACCGCTCCAGCATATCAGAGACTCAGGAAACAAGCTGAAAGCACTAAAACGCAATCAGTATACAGTAAGTACACTGAGAGTACTCTGCCAAATACGAATACAGGAAGGCATGTCACCGCCGCTTATTTTTTCAATACTATTATCTGGAATGGTTGAATGCAGAAAAGATTTTATCAAAATAGTATTCTAATACTGATCATATCACAAGCTTAGGATAAAAAAGAAGATTACAGAAGAATGAAGTAAGAACAGCAAAACAAGTTTTAAAAGCAAATTATGAATGAAATAATTTTATCAATATTTTATTTCTCAAGGAAGCATTAATGTATTTTTCCTATTTCTGAAATAAGCACACACTTCATTTGGCACACTTACTATCAGAGTAACTTCACTACAATAAACAGGATTTACTTCTGAGAAAATCAGCACAGGATCAATCTGTGCATAATCAAACTGCTTTAAGGTAAACTAAAAAAAATACATTATATCCAGATAGCAATCTTTTCTTCAGTCATTGCAAAGTTTGCTAGAGCCACAGGAAGCACACATAGTTCCTACAGCAGTAGACTTCAAAATGGTGGGTTGAAATCCAGTAGTGAATGGCAGTTAATTTAAGATGGATCACATAGCATCTCTCTCTCTCTCTCTCTCTCTCTCTCTCTCTCTCTCTGTATACATGCTTACATGCAAATATGTGTAAAAATGGGGAACCCCAACGCTGTGCTTGGCTAAAGCTGGGTTCCAGGTTTGAAAGGGTTGAAACATACCATCCTAGAAAGTCAACACTCTGTAGCTTCCCACTAATGTTGTGTGACCAGTTACATTTATGTACTCATTTGTAAAACGTAATTCATCTATAATTGTTTTGTAAGACAATAGTAGTGATCATTGGCCAAGTCCATTACTAAGATTTTGGTGAAGCACGAATGGATATGACAATTATGCTTTAGATTTCTGATGATGCATAATCATCAATGCAATTTGTGCCAATATACATCTGAAAATGTGGCAAAAGTGTCCTCCCTTCCTTCCTGCCTTCCTTCCTTCCTTCCTTCCTTCCTTCCTCTCTCTCTCTCCTTTTTTTTTTTTTGGTTTTTTTTTTGAAGAAAAGCAGGACATTAACCCAATAAATAACTAATATCTAGCAGTTTGCATTCTCGCAGTCATACTGTAGGTCTAAATTCAATGGGATCATGGTAAAAGCTAATAATAGTATCGAAAGTCTCAAAAGATCTATTACTGAAGGAACTTGGATAACTACTTCCAATATCCAAAAATTATTAGGTATCAAATGTCTCTCTTTTGTTGTGAAATATTCTCAACAGTGCGCATGCCCTAAAACAGCACAACATATTTTCATTCATATATACAGAAAATACACAAAAACAATGATGTTTCTCTTCTCTGGATGAATCAGGTAGGAACAGTGAAAAGAAGGAAGTAATACAAGTGAAAAGCAACTGTAATATGCCTTCACAGAGCAGATGTAAGCAAGTTACCAGAGCAGAAATTGCAGACTTCCAATAAAATCCTACAGATAGTTATAAAAATGTAAGTCTCACTGTATTCAGTGGGAATTCCTCCTCTTTTTCTTATCTACATAAACCTGTACTTTTACTTTGGGAGTGGGGAAAATCATGTAGCTAAGCTGAATATGTACACATTTTTAAATAGCGTTCCCTTCCATCACTCCTCACTACTGAACTCCTACTAATCTGTTTGCCAGGAATACACACACACAAAGAATACACAGACACATGCATACGTGCCCTGTGTGTATGCGCACGCAGACATACTTATACATATGTAAGTATGTTTGCCTTCAATTAGGTTTCAAAGTATCATAATACAAGAGGGAAGTTAATTGACACACAAAATGCAACAATGCATTTGGCAAAAAAATAAAAGAAATCAGAAACAATCACAGGTCAAAAGCAACTACAAAGTCAAAATGTCTGATTCATATATAACTGTCACTTCTACTGAGTCACACTTCATATGAGTGAGCTTAATGCCCTACAATATCATCAAAGATACTTTAAGGATTTTAAATTATCCATGCACTGGAACTCAACCAAAATCAGTAAACTCACCCTGGCCAGCTGAAGAGATCACCAAATCAAGCTGACTACCTGAACAGTCCTTGTATAGACGTAAGCAGCTAGCAGAAATCAAGGTTGGCACAACATTTTGCCACCTGATGTGAGAAACAGGATCACATCCCCTGCCATGTGGTCTACAGAAACTAGATGGATTGGCAAATGAATTTTCTACAGCACTGGTGCTGGGATAGGGTCCCCCATCACACTTGAAGCAACAGGTTAGTTTAGGAGAACTAATACAGATGGTTCCATTCTGGTGGGATAAATTACTGGGAGGGGGGCAGTTCAGAAAAAATAGCCAGGTTGCTACTTTTGGCTCCCAGTATCTCTCGCCTGAGCCTCAGTTTGCTAAATGGTAGAGTTGGTCCTGATGCAAATATGCAATGCTGGCATGGAGACCTTTCACACGGGCCAGAATCCTGTTGGTAACATTTGTACATGAAATTGAGGATGATCCACTCATTTGTCTTTTTTTGGAGCTGTGCAAGCAGCTGCTCACTAGCTCCTTGCAAAATACCCAGACCCCCCCCTACTCCCCAGCAGCTGTCAAGCCACAGGGGCATTGCTGTTGCTCTTAACCGGCTGGAAGGGGGAGGGAGTGGAGGGTAACCAGGCACCACCCTTCTCAGCTGCAGTTACACCTGGGGAAGAAATGTGAGCCAGATCTTCCATATCGCTGGGAAAGCGACCCCATTTCTCTTAATCCAGCTGCTACCTCACTGCCTCTCCAAGCATTAAACAGCCACACCAGCAGCAATCTCAGTGGCTTGACAGCTGCCTAAGAGGGGATGCTGCACAGAACTGCATGTATGGAGCATTACATTCCATATGGTCCAAAGTAGGATGGTTATTAGTATAGGAATCCAACACAGGCTGTGTAGTAAAAGCTCGATGAAATGAACGGACAGACTTCTCACTTATCACTATAATAGCACTAGCCAGGTAACAGCAACAGCTTCCTTTCAATACAAGCTTGACAACAGAAGTCACAGACACATGCATATCTAGGATGAGGCAAGAGGGACAGCTGCCCTAGACGCCAATGCCAAGGGGGGCTCAAAAAAGCCCTGCCAAAAATTTAGTGGTGGCGGAGCAGGACGAGGAGGAATAAGAGGAGGCACGGGTGATGGTGGAGGCAATGGAGGAGGAAGAGTGTCACTGCAATTTGAGAGCAGAAGTGCTGAGCAGTGGACGCCACACCTCCGTCTTGTCCCCCGTCAGTGCTCACTGCTGCCACCTCCTCCTCTTACAGTAGAACTGCTCAAGCCAGCAGCAGATGTTGTCTGAGTGCTGGTGGGGTGGCCCATCAAACATGGCACTGACGTCCTAGCTGGCCTGGGCTGGCAACTCCTGCCTCCTGAAGTGGAGGCACACGCTCAGGTCATAGACGTGCCGGCCAGCCAGGACCAAGCAGGAGGCCATGGTGCAGCATCACCTCTCTTCAGCGCGGCTGTGGGGTGTGAGGCAGGCAAGGCACTGAGGCAGACCCTGAGAGACACCTTACCCCCTTGTAAGACCCATCTTCCTGTGCCTTTGTAAGAAGAGCCACCTCTTCCCCGTGCTCACCGGGCCAGCAAGCTGGCGAGCGAACTCCCTGGCTGCCACCACGCTCCCCTCTTGCTTCAAACAAGGCCACCACTGCTGCTTGCCCATGATGGATGCAACCCTGAGCCAGCCATGGCAGACTCCCCGGCCCTGGGCCCACCTCCCACCAGGCCAGAGGCCAACCAGTGCAGGCCCCAGTGGAGGAAAAACATGCAATGGTCCTCTCTGGCTCAGAAGCTGCTCTACCCTGTTAGCACGCAAGGAGGCAATTGGCCACTCTCTCCTCCACTGCACCAATAAGTATCAGGGCTTAGATGGATGTGCCACCGACTCAGGCAAGCTTGGTGGAGGGGAGCACAACCTGCCGTCACCATGGTGACAGCTGGCAGGAACTTGGGTGGGAAGGGCAGTGGCAGTGTTTTGGGGAGGCTGGAGAGGAGAGGTAGAGGGGATGGTCAGCCACAGCCCTTGGGATTTCCGGGGTGGTTGGGAAAGGGCTGATTCTCAGTCCCCACTGGGCAGACAGTTGGCGCCTAGCACACCTGCTTCTTTCACGTCTCATTTCTACCTGCAACAAATGATCCTGGGCTTCAGGCTGTGGGGGAAGTGCCTTGTTTGCTTCTGCAATGGCAACAGGGAATGACAACAGCCTCGCCACCTTTGGGTCCCTCTGCCTGGATCTGCATTCTCACCTCCCTGGCCAAACTGCATGCACAGTTTGGCCAGTTTGGCTGGGACTGGTGCTCCTTCAGTGCACAATGGGGACGCTTAAAAGTCTTTGATTACAACTCCCACCTTCCCCACCGCTGGCTGCGGCAGACGGGAGCCCTAGGCTAAAGGCCTCTGTTGCATGCTGGCTTTCCCTCACCAGGGAAGCTCCGCACTCCCAGCAGGAGGAGGAGGAGGAGGGCAGCAGGAGCCACTGCCTGGCGCTGAGCGACTGGTCTTTTGACCTCAGGAGGCTCCACACATGCATCTCCCTCATGAAAAAGCAATACTGGAAGCAGCGGAGGAGGAGGAGGAAGGGGGGCCTTGGAGGTAGGGGTGCAACTTGGATGCTTGCCCTCGGCACTGTTTACGGTAGATACGCCTGGTGGCAGGAAAGGAAGACTTCTTTGTTCCATTTTCTTAATTTCTAACTGCAACTGTTGCCCTAGTTAGAACAATGGAGTGGTGAAATGGGCTGGATTGATGCTCAATTAACTTTGGGGAAAATCAGTTTTAATCCTAAGAGAAACTTTATGCTGTCTGTCTGTTCAAGAGTTACATGTGCATCTGTGTGCACAGATACCTATCTTCTCACATTATTTATGATCCCTCTTATATACTAAAACAGTTCTAGTACTATTCCAGGAATCACAGGGAAAACAGTGTACACTCCACAGCGAACACTAATCACCTTGGCATCTGAAGCACTGCCTCATTCTGTAATATGCAGCTGCCCTTGGAGCACCAACTACGGCCTTTCTGTGAGTACTGTTGTAATCTAAGATTCAGAAGATAACTATGAAGTGATGTCAGCCTTCTTCCCAGGAACTCCTTCCCTAAAGACAATCAGCTAGCATCTATTTTCTCTTTTTTGTGCAAGGAAACCCCCTCTTTTAGCATCCCTGGTCATTCAAAATAATGTATTTAATATTGTGATCTCTGCTTTTCATTTGTTTTTAGCATAATATATTATTAGCTCAGTATATTGTAACTCTCCATATTAAAAGATTGTTGCCAAATTTGCATCTTCTCTTTTGAATTTGCTCTTGTATTTTATGGCATTTTTCTGTTCATCTGCATTTTGGGAAAGGGCTTGTGATTTTAATTTAACATGTAAGTTGACCAGAGAACTCTGGTTACTGAGCAACTGTTATTCTATACCAAGGAGAGAGAATGTCTGTGTGTGCATTTGTCTTGCTACAGTTCCATGACCATGAAACTAGACACCTGAAACAGGGCATAATTACATTAAAGTATGTAATTCAGAGTTGGTTGGTTTTTAAAATGGATTAATTTTAATAAATCTAGACCTGTCTGCAGGGACATCTCCAGTCACTAGGCAGCAGATTCCACTAACCAGAGAGGAAACTGCAGTCAGGTCTATTTATTTCTCCAAAAGGTCTCTGGGCAGCTTCATATGGACCAAGATTTAGTAGAGATATGCAGGACTCTGAACTCTTCAAGAAGTTAAGAAAGACTTAGGGCCTTTCTTCCACTACCACTGCTATTATTCCACTTTCAACATCCTATGGAATCCTGAGGTTTGCAGTTTAGAATTCTCAGCCAGAGAGCTCTTGGGCCTCAGGAAACTACAAACCCCAGAATTTCACAGGATGTTGAAAGTGGAATAATAGCACTATAACAGTGTAGGGTAGAAAGGTTCTAAGAAAGAAGGTCCTGTTACCTGGTAAGCAATTGAGAGAATTGAGAGTAGAGGAAAACAAAAACAACCCTCAAGGGGAAGGAGAAAAAGAGGAAAGAGAAAGCCCTGGGTAGGGAAAAGGAGGCCAAGTATCCCTGAGATCTCTGCAGGAGAGAAAGAGCACTAGGATAGATGGATGGAGTCAAGGAGATAAGTGCCACTTGGGCTGATGGCCAAGTGGGAGGGAAGGACCAGTGGAGTGCAGGGGATAGAAGTAAAGGTTTCCTAAGCTATGCAATTCTGGTGATGACGATGAGCCCACTATAGTAATGTTAAAACAGATGTGTTTATTGGATCTGGTGCCGTCATCCTTCCGGAAGGTAGTTTCAGATCAGATTCAGATAGAAATAATATTTAAAAATATCTGGAAAATGGTTAAAAACTCTCTTTCAAAAGTGTCAGGACATCCTGACGAGAATTCTGAGACTTATTCTGAGCAAAATTCTCTCTCTCTCTCTCACACACACACACACACACACACACACACTTATTTATTTATTTATTTATTTTAAAGAAAACAGAATTATCTTCCGCATGAGTCAATCAGAGGAGAAAATACTCGCCTGTTGGACAAAACTGTCTGATCCAGTTTAAGGCAATTAATTCCCTATGTACTTTGGCAAAAGACCCTTGGTTCTCTTTAAAACCTCAGCTTTCATTTTTCAACTTGCTTTTGAATGGAACCATTTTTCCCCCTTAGGTGGCATTCCAGTCTTTTCTAAACTACTCACAGATCTGAAATTAACTACCTTTAGTCATTAGATAGAAGAATGACAGCTTAAGAAATAATTTTTAGAGATGCAACAATTTGCAACAATTTTCTCACTGCATAGGAATGGATGTTCTGATTTGTTTTTCTGGATGTGTGCTTTTTCCCCTTCCCATCACCACATATTTTTATCTAGACTTACAATATGAGTTCAGGAAGTTTAACTGCAGTAATATTACTCCAAGATGCCATGAAATGATATTTACTAATATTAAAGCACTCCAGCTTATAGACTTATCAGAAACCAAAGGTTTCATTTTTTAAAAAAATCTCTCCATAAAATAGAAAGCAGGAGTTGCCAAGTGCAGTTCAAAAAAAAATGTCTCAACAGGCAATTGGAGAGGGCATATTAGGGGATCCCCTTTACAGTCATGTAGTCAAACAAATCTATACATCCAAAGTCACACAGAGAATAAATCCAGTGTGTATGTTTTGCCTAAATGTTCCTGTGCAATACAGTTGCACCCCAACACAACTTTTATTTATTTATTTGCATCCCATTTTCCCAATAGTGGCACTCAATGAAGTTTAAAATTATTAAAACCAGTACATACAAAACTATACATTTATATATACACACATGGATTTATGTTAAAAACAATCAATCTATAGAGTCAAAGCCACTTAAAAATTCATTACAAGACAATATAAATTAAAAAAAAACAGCACACCATTAAAAGCCCATCATAAACAATTCCAAAAAGCCTGAAAGAACAGAAAAATTTTCACTTGCTGTTCGAAGGAGACCAAGCAGAGAGACATCCTAGCCTCTTTACGGAGCAGCTACCAAGAAAGCTCTCATTCTTGTTTCCTCTTCAGACAAGCCTGAAAAGTTAGTGGGACAGAGCAAAGGGCCTCTCCTGAAGACCTGAGAGCTTGAAAGGGCTTACATAGGGAAATATGGTCTTTCAAATAGCCAGGACTCAAGCCATGTAGGGCTTTATAAGTCATCATCAGCACTTTGAATTGTGCTGGGAAACAGACCAGTGGCCAGTGAAGCTGCTCCAACAAGGGAGGTCTTGTGCTATCCAGCCCCAGTTATCAAACTGGCTGTGCTCTTTGGGCCAACAGAAGTTTCTAAGAACTTTTCAAAGGCAGTCTCATGTTCTTAATTCCTGGTAAAGGAGGTAACTCCTAAAAAAAACAAAATAGATTGATGGATATATATTGTCCAACTTATTTACCCCCCAAATACTTAAAAATGTAAACGAGATGATCAACTCAAAGCTTAAATGAACTCTAGAAGGAGGAAGAAAGTGCCTTGAGAGTAGAACTGCACACCTTCAAATATACACTAAAGTAGACCAGTTCTCTCTTCAGAATCTTTATCTATCTATTTACAGGCAGCCCTCCACATTTGCAGGTTTCACTTTTGCAGATTTGATTATTCACAGATTATTTGCTGTCACCTCTGCTGCCTCCCTATGCCATTTTTAACAGGGACTGCAAGCCTTGTGAAACTGCGAACAAGGCTAGTGAGTCGCTCTTAAAAATGGTGCGGGGACAGCAGTGGAGGTGGCAGTCAGCCCCACCAGTCACCCACTGCTGCCTTGTGAAGGAACTCTGATGCCTCAAAGGAATCCACGGTGGGTTGAATATGGTGATCATACTTTTTTGTGTGTTAAATATGGTCTGGGAGGGCCTAGAGTTGTTCATGGTTTTCCCACTTTTGCAGAGGTCCTCTGCCCCTAACTCAAGCAAATGTGGAGAGATGACTGTGTTTATTATTGCTGTTATGTGCTTTCAAGCCAACTCCATCTTACAGTAATTGTCATGTCCCTTCTTGAGAGTTCTTCTTCCTTGGAAGACAAAGTAGACATACCAGTGCGGGGACTGGAATGGATGCCTGACAGCAAACCGAGTCCTTCAGAGGCTTCAGAGCAGGAAGAAGAGCTGGAGGAGAAGTCCCTCCCAACTCCCCAAGAAAGGTGGAAGCCCTGGTGTCAGGCTCAGACCATCAACCACAGACAGGGCAAAAGGCTGTGTTCAAGGCATCAGGAAGAACACAGCTGTGAAACAAACTCCTGAAGTACTGCTCCACAATCAGAGCATTGGCTGAGCTTGCTGCTTTTATAAGCAGGGAACCTCCCCCAGCCAAAGTATGGTTACAACCTTCAGTTCACCTCTTGATGACTTTGCTCTTGTAATTACTAGATTTATCACTCTTGGACTGTTTTATAATTTGCTACTGTGCTTCTGTGGATTGTGTTCTGATTTACTGCTTTGCTGACCTTAGACCGTTGACATCAGGGTTACCCCAAAATGCGGGTGCCTCAGGGGTCCACCCAAGATGCCAGTACCTCCATATGACAGAGGGGAGTTAATTAGCTCAACGTTAAGAGTCTTGCAATTTGGGATCTTTCCACCAATGTTTACAGGGTCACACAGGAAAGAACCAGCCAGATTCCAAAAATGAAATAAAATGTTCACACAAGCACACAAAGACCCTTTCTGCACCCCACCTTTTTGTGAAGTCGTCCCATGGGGATCCCAGCAGCAGCTCTGCCAGGAGGGGTGTGTGACAGGAGTGCTTCCTTCTGCATCAGCTGGCTCCCTGTGAAAGGGAGTGCAATGGCCATGCCTCTTCCTTCCGCAGTGCAGCCAGGCAGTTTGTCAGGCTGTCCTGGAGCAGGAAGCACAGCTATCATGCTTCTGCAGCTTCCGGAGGACAGGTAAGTGTGGGATGGTGGCATGATCGCATGACAGGGAAAATCCATCAATGACTTAATCTGCAGTCGAGCCACCTGGGGACGGGAGAAGGACGGGACCACAACAACATCATACAGAAGTGTTGTTACAGTCCTGTCCTTCTCCAGTCCCCATTGTGGGATGGGAGGGTGCTGCAAATGGGCCAAAAATCCAAACACTCACATACACACACACAATGTGATAGATGATGGCTCTGAGGTCGGGGAGCAATTGATTGTGCCAGGAACAGAGCCAGTGATTGACCAAACCAACTTGCAAACATTCCCACCAGTTGAAGGACAAGTGGAAGCAGAGTTGCCCCGACCAGCTCCAGAGAGAGAGAGAACCAGCAGTGATTTGGAAGAATTACAGTCACCTGAGCCCCTTAGCCTCCAGTCATGAAGGAGGCTGAAATGGGCAACTCAGAGAGAAGCTGCCTTGGCTAGATTAAGGAAGCAATGACAAGTAACACCTGTTCTCTGTGGCTATTTAGGTCTGTCAGCGCGGCTTGTTCTTTGCTTGTAGCAAATTACTTGCAAGCCTCATGACCCTCATGTTCTGGCTCCCTTGACCCCTCTGGATGGACCTCTGCTTTCTGGACTGTTGGACTAGACCTCAACCTGGCTCAGCTCTGCAGTTTCCTTGGTAGTTGTTGTAGCGGACATTCCTCACTGCCTCCTCCTCCTCCTCCCAGCAAGTATTCTCACTTCTTCTCCCTTGCTGGCAGTGAGGCACAGGCAGGGAATTGGACTTTGGCATACAAGAGCTAACCGAAGGAAAAGGGAGCAAAGTGTGGATAGAGGACTGTCAGGGATGAGGAGATAGTTACCAGTCCAGAGAGCAATGAGGAAAGCAGCAATGTGGCTTAGGTAGTAACCTAAAGACAGTTCTTGTTTGGGAATCAAATGGACAACTTGGCATTTGGAAAGGTGAGAGACCACATTCAACCGCTTGAAATCAAGAGTATTCATACCCAAAAAATATCTTGTGGGTATGGGTGTGAATTGCTTCTCCAGCCAAGTGGACAATGGGAACTGCAACACAAGCAATGACGTCCGGACAGAGTTAATGGTCTCAGCGTTTAGGTGACAAAAGGATAATGGTTGTTGTAATAGCTCAGTATTGTGAAGAGGTAGGGAAAACAATAGAGAAATGTCCAGGTGTGTGGAATCAAGCTTAAAACAATCACAATTTGGTGAGGATTCCCCCTTTCAGCTCTGAGATGCCTGGCTCGTTATCTTTAAGCCTATTGTCTCGAGGGCGGCCGTGCTATTAGCCTGAAAATGACTTGGTTTCTACCTAAGAAGTGGGTGTGGCTGACCTGCCTTGCTATCTCACATTTACAGTTAGTAAGGTGTCTCTTCCAGCTTGACCTTCCCATCATCTCAGGTATCATTTATATCAATGCCAATTAATAGTGCCAATTAAATAATATTTGCCAATTAAATCATGCCAATTGCTGTGGAGTTCATGGTGCCCTAACACTGGCTGACTCCTGCTTCTGATTTTAGCACTTCAAATTCTGGTTCCACATGGAGAACAGGACAGAGACCCTATGATAAGGTTTTCCTGGCAAAATTTATTCAGAGTGGGTTTGCCACTGCTTTCCTCTAAGGTTGGGAGAGTGTGACTTGCCCAACGTCACTGAGTAGATTACCATGACTGAATGAGGATTCCAACCCTGAACCCTCAGTGCCTAGTCCAACATTCAAACCACTTTACGACACTGGAGCTGTTATTTATTACTTGCAATTATACCCCCTTTTCCTCAAAGGATTTCAAGCTCACATGATACGCTTCCACATCTGAGACAAGGCAGGTTGATTAAGAGTGACTGTTCCACAATGCCACTCAGCCAATTTTGTGGCCAGGTAGGAATCTCCCTGGGTCTCCCTAGACTTAGTCCGATCTTCTTACTCTTATCTGTCTAACAACTAAGAGATAAGAAGTAGGCTTTAACTAGCAATTTAAGAGGTCACAGGTACTAAAAGATTTTTAATTTATGTATTTAACAGAGTGTTATCATACCCTTCCAACTAGACTGTTTTCTAAGATGTCTTCACAAACACATTAAAAACATACACGCAATTAAAAAAAATCAGCAATATCTTTAAAAAAACACTCTGAAGCCAGTTGATTCTAAGACACCACTGGATTTCTTACAGAGAAAACCCAGTCATGTTTTTGAGCAACAACAAAGATAAAAAAGAGGAAGGCCAAGAAAAACAAAGGTGAATTCCAAGGTGATGGAAAAATAGTTTAAGCACAAAAGCACTTCAGTAAATGTTTATATGCCCTAATGACAAAAAAAACGTATCAGAGTGTTTTTACAATTAAAATACTTTTTCTCAGCATCATGGGATTTGCCTTTGCTTTGGTTGGTAAGGGCCTTTCAGCAACTACAGAGCAGGATATAAGCGTGGAAGGGTTTGGGCAAGTAGAGGAAGAAGCAAAGGGAGCTCATTTTAATCTCCTAATTTAACTCTCATTTTTCATCAAAAGCAGCAGTTCATTGAAATAACAGCCGACAACATACACTCCTTCTAGTACTTTCAGAATACTTTTAGCACAATCCCAAGTCAGCCACACTTGAATTTTTCTTTTGTATTCATACAGCACAAGAACAGAGTTGGGGCTGGATCATCACATTTTGCACCTGAAGTGGAGCAGCAAATGGTACCTCCCATTGTCCCAAGTCATGATGCCATGGTACTCCAAGCTGGCTAAATTATAAAGGCAGCAACTCCCACAACTACTTCTTTCCATTTCCCTAATTGTAAAAATATAATAGTAGCAAAATAAATAACTAGTTATTTGTTGCCCTTTATGACACTGAATTCTGCTGCCTTAGGCGAGTGCCACACTCTGACAGCACCAGCAGCGAACAGGGCAGAGCAGAAACAACCAATCACAGCTCTTTACAAACCAAACATGCTGCCTCCAAGGCCACACAAAGTTCCAGTATCTTTTTCAGCCACAACATAATTCTTAATTCATTCAGCTCAACAACCACAATCCGGCTGCATCGTCAGCATCTTGAATCTCCCCATGGGAAGTGGGGCAAGGCCACAGATGACATCACTAGAATTCTTTGAAAGGATACTTTTGTATATTGCAACACGGCAGAAAAGCACTTGTGTATCTTGTGCTTCCACTATTCAAGCACATCATCTCACCTGGCCATCAGCCCCACTTGAAAGAAATGAAAAAACAGAAATCCTTGCAGGGAAATCACATGCAGCACAATCCTATCCTTGTCTATTCATACGTCGTCATGAAGTCAAATGGAGTTTACTTCCACGTAAAATGTATATAATCTTCACATCTTACTATGGAAGAAGTACGCAGAATCCCTTTCTGGACAAGAAAACAAGTATGGAAAAAGCAGGAGTGTGAGTCCCCCCTGCATTTTGTACCATATGTCTTAATGGGCAAAAGAGTTCAATCAAGGCTTCAAAAGAATATATGCAAAATATATTACATATGCAAGAGAGAGAGAGAGAGAGAGAGAGAGAGAGAGAGAGAGAGAGAGAGAGAGAGAGATCTTGCATATATATATATATATATACACACACACACACACACACACACACACACATACACACACACACACACATATACATATATATATATATATCTTGCATATGTATGTATGTATGTATGTATGTATGTATGTATGTATATATGCAAAAGGAACATCTGAATTATTCACCTCCATAGGTGTCACAGTTCCCTTATTTCTTGGGACTGCAAATGTATAATTCTCACATGCGAAACAGTAACAGCAGTTCTGTAAAAGCCTGTACCACCTGTAAAGCAATCATAGGGCTAATACAAGTATTTTAAAACAATTATTTTCAATATTCATCCTTTTAGCATGCATTTTTTCACTCCTGTATTTGAACTAACATTCACTAGGCCATCTGGGCAAGGTTAAGTCCATCACTCTGAATTCCCATCTGTAAAATATCAACAGTAATAATTTAGCTCACACTGCTGCCATGATATTTAATGAGATAAGGAAGTGCTATCCATTAAGATATGGCCAGGCTACACATCTTAAGAATTTTTTCGAAGGTTCCAGGACTTTATGCAACTAAAGTACCCTGCAAATTGTTCAGTAACTCAGCTGCATTTAATCTGAGCCTTAGAAGCATAAGCTTATACATAAAGCACTGTTCCATCTAACTCAGCATTGTCTACATTGATGAGCAGCAGTCTGACAAAGGTGCTTCCAAGCTTCGTCTGGAGATACTATGGACTAAACCTGGGGCTTCTGCAGACAAAACAAATGCCTTTGCTCCCTGAGGTAGAACAGTAAACAGTGCTACCTTCATTCCAGTCCCACACCAAGTTGCCAGTCAAAGGCCAACCAAGTCATTTTGGCACATAAAACCCAGAAGTACTTCTTTCTATTCCTGGCAGTTAAAAGTACAGTAGAACATAAGGAGTAACAAATTGTTGCCCTTTCATGATACCAGTAACTTCTGCTTGGGGCAGACCCTTCACTCAGCCATACTCAGTTGGAATTTCTTCTGGGAGCCTGGTTAGTGGGGGAAAACCTCAAATAAATAAATAATTTACAAAATAAATTATGCAATCTTGAGAGCCCAGGGAGTGGCTATATCATGTCTTTTACTGTATTTAAGGAGAGCTTATCCACACCTATTCCCTCATACTCAGTGCCAACTCTCAATGGCCCTCAAAGCAAATAGTGCAACTGTATAAACACAGCAAAAAAGTCTGCCTTCAAGAGCATTAGTAGTGGGGGGGGGGGGGGGGAAGAAATTACAAAACCAGCCAAAGAGCAAAATAGGTAGTTTCTTGTTGAAAACAGGAAGCCAAGTAACATTCATTCAATCCCAACAGACAGAGAGAGACAGAAAGCAAGATAAAGTTCATATATGGGCAGGGGTTCTTGTTATGGTAATTCTGAATCATTCTTATTATAACTTTTAGCACCTACTGATTCACAACAGTGAACATAAGGAACCACCATAACCAAGCTTCCCATCTGTTGATTTGCAGTTCCCTCCAAGGATAAGTGGGTTTATGTTGATCCTTGTTGTACAGTTACAGCTGTCTCTGAAGAACGCTGGCCTGTCCAGTCTGTGCTTGTGAGACCCTGTAATTTGGTTTTTATATTAGAGATGATTTGCAGTGACTACGTGATAATCTCCTACCTTGCCTATGGATGTGTTTGCCTGAATATGAAAAGTGTCCTGCAGATATTTTGGATCAAATCCCATAATTTCGTATCATTGGCCACGTTGGCAGAGACTTCTGGGAGTCAGAGTCCTAAACATCTGGAGGACTCCTGCTTTAGGTTCTCTGTAGAAACAGTAGCAACTACAGTCAGCCCTCTACATTTGCAGGTTTCACTTTTGCGGATTTGATTATCCATGGATTATTTGCCGTCAGCTCTGCTGCCTCCCTATGCCATTTTAATAGGGCCTCATGAGACTGAGAAACTGCGAACGAGGCTATTAAGTCCCCATTAAAAATGATGTGGGGCAGCGGTGGAGGTGGTAGTAAGCCCCACCAGCCACCCACTTCTGCCTTATGAAGGAACTCTGATGCCTCAAAGGAATCCACAGTGGGTGGAATATGGTGATCACACTTTTTTGTATGTTAAATATGGTTTGGGAGGGCCTAGAGTTATTCACAGTTTTTTCACTTTCACAGGGGTCTTGTGCCCCTAACCTTAGCAAATGTGGAGGGATGACTGCACTCAGAAACTATTTCCAAGCACACGACGGCCAAGGAAATGGACTATAACAACACTGGAAAATGTCACTGGAGCAGGCTCTATTATCTAACACAGGCACAGAGACCTTTCTGCGTGATTGGCCATGATTTCTGATTTGCTGAATTACAGATAAATGTTTTTTTTAAGCACAGTATACAATACAACTTGCAAGCATATCACTACAATACAAAACCCATGTTAAAAATGTCTTTTCTGATTTTTCTTCAGTGCTTTCATGTCTAGATTTATTTCTTAGACTAATATATAAATAACATGTGTTTTAAGTCTTCCCAAGATTCCCCAAGAGCAAAACATCACAGAAACACCAGAGACAAAAGCACAAGTTTCTTGCCAATTCTGCACCTGTGTGGAGATTCGGGGAAAGAAGGTGGCCTTCTCCAAGGAGCTAGGAATTTCCCCCAAATTCCCTTAGTTTTGCTGCCACCACCCACTGATTGAACCCACTCTACCACAACGCAGTGGGACGTTGCTTGGGATTTTCACAGTCTCTAACTTCCATGATCCTTCTTTTTCCTCACCTCCTCCTTCTGAGGTACGAGGAACCTAATGAAGCATGTACGGAGGAAGAAGGTGTGGGAATGGAGAAGTAACAGAGTCTTTACAGGAAAGAATTTATTTAAAACAGGCAAGGTAAACTAGGAAATAAAAATCATAAAAGGGCTCCCCCCCACCAGGTATAATTCTTAGTTACAAACAGTTATAAACACAAATGCATTCTCAAATCAGCCAACTGTCCAGGATAGAAGATTTCTAGAGCAGCTAACTCACTGCATTTTACCTCACCCGCAGTAGTTAATTTTTTAAGTTGATGTTTCTGGGAACAGCCAGGAGGCAGCCTTCTCTGCCACTGATGGTTCCCCTCATTCCCCTCAAGACTCTTCTGGTTTCTGGAAGCTTCTGTCTGTCCTTCCCCCTGATTGGCCAATCATGTCATGTGCTCTCCAATCAGGACAACCCAACCCCTTGTGGGCAGTAGGGAGAGCTAGCTTTCTAAAGCTTCAATGTTTAGATAATGGGGAAAACCCCATTATCACAATCTGGAAACTTGGAATCAGGCCTCTGAGACCTTTAACTGTGGTGGCATCACACATGTTCTGCTAACACAGAAAGCAACACAGAATCTCATCTAACAAAGGATGCATATATCAGGCTCAGAGTATGAACTTTCATCAAAGTTCTAATATTGCTCACACAGAGTTCCAGGAAGTGAATATCTTCATCATTTACAAGGAAAAGGAAATAAGTGCCAGTTATTCTCCACATGCACTTATTGTGGCTGGAAATTAACTCTGAACACCTAAAGCCCTGGAGTGAGGACTGGTGTCCTGTCTTTTCTGCAAATATCCAGATCCTAATTTGCTAAACAGACAAATGTGGGGCAGATGCTGTTCTTATCAGATTGTTTTCACAGAACCCACAGTATTAAATGTGGCTCAGAAATTGTCGTCCTTTGCCCAATGTCTATAGATCTGCAATGGCCTCCCACTGCCTCTGCTACCTTACAAACAAATGGAGTAAGACTACAAGCCAGTATCTTGTAGTCTACTTCTTTGAATACAAGCCAGCAGGAGGCCTCTGACAAGCAAGTGGGAATGAAGAACAAATCATTGGATGGTTGCTAAGCAACCTAGCTATGAAACAGCAGTGAGGAAAAGAGATGAGGGAAAATGATGAGGGGGAAGCCCTCCCTAAACATGAATAAGTGATGAGGAGGGGTCCGCTCACCTCTGATACAGAGAAGAGAGGAATAGCCCATTTGTCACCACTTCCAAAGCACCTGTAAGAGCTCAAAGAGGCCTGGTTTTCCCTGTCTCCCCTGGACAGCTATCCAGAATGAGAGGAAGTGTACAGATTAGCAGCAGGGCCTCTCTGCCTCCATTTCAATAACTTTATCCACAGCAAGGGACAGGTGCTTTCACAAATGATGATGCTAATTACTAAAAGAAGAAGAAGAAAAAGACAAGTTACAGAGAGACTGTGCACGAATTGTTCAGAGACAACACCTGTTACGTGAGACATGAGGCTGGCAAACACTAATCTGGATCCTTTGGGCCCCAAGGTTTTGCTGATCATTAGCTTTCTTTCCTGTTCCCTCTTTTATTCAGTAGATTGGCAGGATAGTTGAGGAACATGAGACTGCAGACAGCTGCTGCACACAATTCCCAGAACGAACACACACTTATCCCATCAAGCCTGCATTAAAGAAAAAATGTAAAGAGAAATAAAGAACATCAAGAGAACAAGAATATTCACTAAGCTTTGCTGCAGAGCAGCACTCAGACAGGCACAATGACCTAAAGCTATCCTGCTTAACTGAATGAAACAAATTCCATAAAGTGAAAGAGGATGCTACTCACACAAATAAAAAAAATACCAAGACAATTTTGTAGCAGTCTAACTGGGCAAAATTCTCCTGATACCTTCATCTAATATTGATCATGCAATTAAAAAAAAAAAAGATTCAAAGGCTAAAATTCACCACAGCAAAAAGTCTCAGCACAAGGATGGGGAATCTTTGACCCTCCAGATGCTTGGGACTACAATTCCCACAATCCTTTACCATAACATGACAGCTTTTAAAATACCCAGCTGTGATGGGTGGGGCTTCTGGGAGCTGAAGCCCAGAACATCTGGGCAGCCAAAGAACAGGGATGGAGAATCTTTGTTTCTACAGATGTTTTGAACTGCAATTCCTCCAACAGCTTCCCATTAGGTGACAACTGCCAAAATCTCTAACTCTGCTGGGTGGTGCTTCTGGGAGTCCAAAGATTTGGAGGGCCAAAGGTTCCCCATTATGTGTCTTACCACAGGACAGCCAAACTGAAGCTTTGGTGTTACAGATCGGCTCTGTGACATACCTGGACAGAAAGAGAGTAGGCTGGGTTCCTCTCCTATATTCCTCTCTTTCATTGCTGACATAATCCCAAACCATCTGGAAGTTGAACATGGGGAAGAAAAACCAGCAGGATGAAGATGACTGGCACAGGACAATTCAAATTCAAACCCACGCCCTGGCATCAAGCATGTTATCTATGATTCATTGATACAGATATCTCTAAAGAAGGACCCCTAGAAAAGGTGCCCTGATACTTTTCCACATGCTTCCAATGCACAAGGCAGGAACTGGCTGAGAAGCAATAGTGTGTTGGTACAAGCCAGAGGATCATCCTTTTTAGGCTGTGCCTTCTACAGGAACAGAGTGAAACACCTGACTTCCTTGGAAAAAATGGTCTGCTTAGAGCTATCCAAGGTCCTGTGAATTTAGCCTGATGTGATTGCAGGCATCTCTTGTGCCTTGTAGGATCCTGCTTGTGAGAACACAACATGCTGTCTCCTCTGTGGTCTAGCAAGCTAGAGGAAAATCTATACCGACCCTAAATGTGTGCATGCCAGCCATTAAAGCTGCTCTGCAAAGGGTGATAAAAGAAAACTGAAAATCTACAAATAATCACTGAATTTGGCTGCCTCTACACTATCAGAAATACTCTTGTGTTCTCAACTCAGAAAAATCTAGGAAATTAATATTTTGTGGAAGATGGAACATGTAAAAGAAATTGCACACTAATCATTTGTGAACCTTAACTACTTAATAGTAGTGTCTAATTAATGAATATAATTTACAGAAAATGTTAGGACTACTGCATCATCCATGGAGGGCAGGATGTGCTCCCATTTTGAATTTCATTGTGCCTTGTTGGGTTTTTTGTCAGCCAAATTGTCCTAACCCTGTGTTTTAGTTTTGCTTATAATAGTTTAGTTTTTCTAATAATAAAGTATGCAGAAACTCTGCCTGCCAAGTAATCACCCATGCCCTGTTGCCCTTAGATTCCTGGATGGCTAAGACTCTCTCAGAACAGCTGCCTTCTCTGTGCTCCAAATTTAAATGGCTATTTTTTCTTGAACTGATCAGTCACCTTTCATTTCACTTCTACTTGCTGAGTTCCAGCTTTTGACCCAATATAGTCTATTACTACAAGCCATCTCCCATCTATAACAGCTTTAAAAATGATACCCCACTTTACTTCAAATAAGCAAGAGTGGCTAACACGTAAACAATAAAAACAGTAAATCAACAACAACAAGAAACTACACAGCAGCAAATAACAAAGCAATCAGCAAAACCCATCAAAAACTGGCATCCAGCTTCCACTAAAAGCTGCCTGAAAAATTCATGTTTTAGTCTGGCAATGAAAGAGACATACCATTTCTGCATTTGTGGCTGTTATCAGCAAAGCAGTGCAATTAACTGCTTTGTAGTTTAATATACTTACTAAAGAGGAGCAATGTGGCAAAGAGCAATCTAGAATTTTCCAAGACACCTGGAAGAGGTTAGGTGAAGATGATGTCATTGCACCTGTCTACAAAGCATCCTCCAGTGGCACAAGGAAAGTTCACTCAGCACTTGGCACAGTGCAAAATGTAGGAGGTAGCTGCAAGTTTCATGTGCCACTGAGCTCAGACTCATTATAATTCAGACTCAAGCCAAGAATGAGACAGATGCCTGATATGTTGTTTCTCCCCTTTGCCCCAAATACATTTCTAACTTAAGAATTAACATTCCTTTCAATCATCAGGTATAACAGACAAATGCAAGGGAAAGCAGCTGACAATATTTCCTGTCAGACAATTTACCTGCACCAAGTTTGAAAGCCAGCTAACAAATCTGGAAGCCAGATAACCACAATCACAAAATGGAAAAATGATTAATTAATGGCCACATTCACTGGTTTGGATATACACCTTAAAGCGGATTGGGTTAGATTTAGTAGATTACAGACAGTGATTCCACACTTCCTCTTCCTGCTTTGTCACATGAACCATACATACTACCTTCAGTTCACCCTAGTTCCATAGCTACTTTGGGTCCCAGATGGTAGAAAAGGAAGGAAGGAAGGAAGGAAGGAAAGACAGACAGACAGGCAGAAAGACAGATCGACCTGCACAGAATATCAGAGTAATATCTGCTGAGGCAATAAAGTCTTCATGGCTGAGTGCTTGCATTCACCACATGATTATTTAGTGAGAAGGTAGAGATGACCCTTTCGTTCAAATACATTCCTTACGTGCCCATTTGTGAACCACAACATTGAACTGGGAGTACAGAAATCTGCTCTGTATCACTGGGATTAGGAATTTAGGAAGCTGCCTTAATCTAGATCAGGCAATTTATCTAGTATTGACTACTCTGACATTGGCTATCCAGAATCTCATACAGAAGTCTTTCCTGTAATTTATCATCACATTATTTTCTTAACTGGAGATATCAGGGACTGAACCAGGGATTCTCCTTATACAAAGTTCATGATCTACCACAGACCTATGTTCCTTTCCCAAAAGCCATGCTATTGGGCTGTTTGGAAAACATAAATCCACATATTTTTCATCTGTGCCACTGGACCAGCAATGTGGAATCTGATGAGAACCAGAGCCCAACAACATCTAGAGAGTCACAAGTTCCTCAGTTTTTACAACAGACAAAATTGTAGCCAAGTACAATTCTAAACATAAGCTATCCTGGTTCTTGTTTAATAGCAGAGTGCATACTTTTACGTGCAGAAAGTCCAAGGCTGAATCCATGGCACCTCCCGGTAAGGCTGGAAAAATGCCTATCTAAACCCCCAGAGAACTGCTGCTATCCAGCACTGGGCTACACAGAACAACAGTAAGACTCAGTATAAGGCAACTTCCTATGTTCCTGTGTTGTTTCTTTACAAAGCACCCTGACTCTTGTACGAAGAACTGTGAAATAATCCTGCAGTTCTAATGGGCACATGCAGAAATTGGCAAAGAGTGCTACATATCTAAAACACTCTCAGCTTTATTTGTGAAGGCAAGGAGCTTGAATTCCCACTCTTAAGGCTTGCACTGGCAAAGTGCAATCTTCCAGATGTTGTTGAACTGCAAGTCCCAGAAGCCCTGGCCAGCAAAGACTAAAGTGTAAAGCGCTGTGAGTTGCAATCCAACAACATCTGGAGGGCTGCATTTTGCCCATCCCTGTCTTAAAGCTATGAAGATATAGTTAAATATGTGCTAGCAGTTTTTGGTGACATATTACCAAACAAATTAAGAGTAGAGAATTAAGAATGGTTTGCAGTAGAAGAGCAACATTTTAGTATCCTAGAATTTTTCATCATTCCCCATGACTAGTGACAAAGTGACAAAAATATGGAGAAATTCATAATTTTTACAGGTTGCAGAATCCAAGTTTCACATAGTTTGGGATTTTGGTTCTTTTTTAAAAGGGAAAAATGCCCACACCTCTGCTCATAACCCCAACAAGTAAATTTGTAAGGATTCTGAGAGACTGGATATGCCTGTTCAGTGTTTCCAGTGATATGAACAGATACGCAGAATCCAATACTATCAGCATTCCAGGGCATATGCAGGAATCTATGTGGTCTGCATGTGTAATAGTCCCCAAATACCTTCTTATTCCATACAGTTCTCCAATGCAAGCCTCAACGGAGAAGTTATTTAAAGAGTAACTGGTCCATGTCACCCACACAAACCATTCTAACTACATCAGCTGCAACACAGCACACAGAATCACACTTGTGACTACCATTAACTTTGAGAGATCATTAGAATGGAGAACACTGGAAGAACTCTAATGCCACGTCACTCAATGTTTAATTTTCAGAACCTGGTTCGTGTTGGACCTGAACACTGACTAGGAACAATTGTACAAATTAGTCATCGGACCAATAGTTTTTAAAATCTTGCCCCCATGCCAAAAAACAGAACAAGACTGTAAGAAATTATAATTGCATATATTAAGCAACACCCACTAATGAATGGGTAGGAATCATACAGTTCTCCAGACTTTATTGAACTGTAGCTCTCAGCAGTCAGCATAGTTAATGTTGAAATTTTGGTGAGTTGCAGCTTAATAACACCTGGAGGAGCGCAAGATTCCCACTCTTGTTCTCGGCCAACAACTTATGGGTCCTAACTCATAAATAGGGCATATGCTCTACATGGAAAAGGTTTTCATTCAATCCTTAATATTTTAAGAAGAGCTCAAAAAGAATCTTCTGGAATGCACAAAAGCTGCTTGGTATCAGTGAAAACCAGTAGTCCTGAACCTTTGGTCCTCCTGATACTTTAAAGTTCAACTCCCAGAAGTCCTTACCAGCATGGCCAATGGTCAAGAATTCTGGGTGCTGAAGTTTTAAACATTTGGAGAACCAAAGGTTGAGACCTCCTGATGTAGACTATACTGAACTAGAAGGATGAGTGGTCTGATTCATTAACTGCTTCCTATCCTCCCAAGGCTGAAACCCAATTGAATGAGTAAAACAATATACAGGACAAAAAGCACTCAAAATGTGGAAAAGTTATTTTTGAACCACACTGGCCATACTGGGGAACAGTACACAGAGGGATTCTTGAAGCTGTTGCTGCAAAACCTACTCTTCCAAGCTCTGTATTAACTATTCAAAAGTCCTGAACAGGAATGTAAAATTAACCATTCAACATGGCTTGTGGCAGGCCTTGAGCAAGAAATCCACATGAGACATTGATCCTGAGTAGTTCCCATTGCAGAGAACTGTACTTTCTTTTCAGCCCACCCTTCTCTACCTGCTGTGATGAAGTAACATGGCTGTTGGGAAAGACAGTGGGAATAGCAAAGCATCCTTCAGCTTTGAACATATTGCTGTCAAAAATCCCTCAGGTAAGTGTGCCTATGAATACAATGCAAAACAAAAATAGCTCTTTCTCTCCCCCTGCTCCTCCTTCCTATCTAAAGGTTCTCCTTCACAAGCACACGGAAAAGTCATGGTCCTGGAGTTTGATATTGCAGGTTGTTACCATGGAAACCACAGGTGTCCTGGACTGAAAATGGGGAAGCTTATTGCCAGGCGGGATCAAAGGACAAAGCAGCTGTGAGCAGTGAGCAGTAGAATGAGGGATAAACAAGAGGAGGACATGGAGCATGGATTAAACTGTGAGGACACAAAGAAGGAGGGGGCACTTCGGGTGGCACAAGGACAAGCCCTCACCCGGCTTCTGAAACTAGCAGCCTGTCTTCTAGGAATTTTAGCGTAAGCATGCAGCACACTCAGCAGAGCAAGCTTTGCCAGAGGACACAGAAAAAGGAAATAATGCAGAATTCTAGAGCTGCCAGTTCAGCCAGAACTTGTGCCAGGAAGATTCCTGGAGAGCACAAAACAAACAGAAAAGAAGAAGTGAAAAACCTTGAGTCTTGGCCCATCTCATTGCTCAGGTGCTGCTGAGTTGAGCAGTGACCTTTAAGTCCAGAGACAAACATTTCCTTCAAAAGGAGACAATATGGAACTCACAAACCACAAGGAAAGGAACTTAGCCAAGTCTTTCAAAATGCCTCCTCCTGGCTTTTGTCCACTAGGCAGTCTGTATAACAAATGATATATTTGCTGATTCTTCAGCAGAAGCCATCCAAGTGGTTATATTGAGGTTAGAGAGACTTCAAGATGTTCATTTTGTGGTTTGCTATCACTTTGCAGGAGAAGTTCTCAGGGATTCCTGCCATCTCAAGTTGAAACAAGAGCAGCACAAAACTAAGGCCCTTTTCGCACAGCATTTGCCATGTGAAAGGGCCCCTTGAGCGTCGCGCAAATGTGAGGAGTGGTCCACACAACACACTCACAATCGCACGATGCTCCAGGGTCTGGCAGGCGCTGCTCACGCACTTTTTCATTTTAGGCTTTGAGCCAAAAATGGTGCACAATTGCGCATCGCTCTGGGGCCCCGCACACACTTGCCGTGCATGCGGAGCTCCAGAGCTGCAGCACTCCCAGGCTGCACTGCAGAAGGAAGAGGCGGGGCTCTCGAGTGAGCGGGCGGCAGCTGCAGAGCTGAAGGAACCAGGACACGAGAGCCTCTCGCTGGAGGCTGCTCGTGTGATCCCCGCACCCTAGCTCTGTGAAAAGGTGCGTTGCAGAAAGGGCCAAAAAAATTACAGAGAAGTATACTGAGAAACACAAAGAAGGGTGACTCTGAAAAGAACTACAGAGTGAAAAGAGATGGCAAAAGCCAAGGAACAGAGAGCACAATCGTATTCTAAGAAGAATGTTACCTAGCAGCAGAAGATAGTATACAACTGTGATAGTTAAAACAAGCAGACTCTGATAGGGAGTGACGGGGAGCCCATCTCTAGCTCTTGAGTCCCTAGGACATGGTCCTGCACCCAGATCTTAGTCAGTTACTTTCAAGAATATTGAATATAATGACACACTGAAACCACCCACTACTTAGCAGCAGGAGCCACAGCTCCATCCTACCACAACTCAGTAAAAAAAACAATTATTTACATTCAAAAGGGATCTCAGTTACAGGCAATAATATTCCAGTATAACAAAAGCAAGAAAATAAAACTGGTAAAGTAGGAGAAATAATCACAGTTGCAAGCTTCTACAAAATCTGACCAAATGTACATATATAAGTTCATTTGTCAATTTTATCTATACGTCATTCTTTCAGATACTGCAAGTGTTGCTAGACCATTTATCCATTGGATCACAGTTAGAAAAAAATTATCCTTCCAGTTATAAAGTAGTAATACTTTAGCAGTCCAAAGTGTGTGAAAAATCCACTTCCACTGGCCATTTGTTAATTTCCAGGTAAATAATTCAAAAGGGCATGTACATCCATGAGTATCAGGGAATTTTCCAGCTTTTCCATACTCTTGTTTTCTCTTCAGATCGTATAAATCTGTTGCCTCTACTACCACAGCTCAGTTAAGGATGGCTAAAGATGTGTGCCTTATCTGTGAAACACTATATAGCCCAGTCCATTGGAGAGGAAGCTGGAAAGACTGAAGTTCAGCACATTTTATTTACTTTATTTGTACCAGTGTAAAAAGCCCCTCATCATTATGGAAACCAGTATGGGGTATGAATATAATTAAAGTATGTCTTGCAACAATCCCTTAGCTTAACCTATCTCACAGAGCTTTTCAATGGATAAACAAATTCTATGAGAGATTAATGGTCAAATAAAAAAAAAAGATGGCTAGTGAAGGCACAGACTGACTTCTATCTCACTTGGGAAATTATTTCTAGAACTTTTAAAAGAACAAACAAAACTATTTTTCACTTTCTTTTGCATTTTTCCCTTTTCAAACGGATGTTTGTTAAACATTGAAGCATTTGTCCTATGTGTTTGACTAGTGCTTCAAACTATGATTCTATCATTTCGGTTAAGGTATAATATTTTAAAATATACATATTAATCCTGATACTGCAATGCAGAAAGGGCACTCTTGTTTGTGAATATTGTAAATATTTCATACAGCTGATTCTTGTTCTCTTCCCATCTCCAAATTTTGTTTTGTTTTCACAATATACAGAAAGAAGAACACAGGAAAAGAATCACTGTCAACACTAGTACCCAATTGTTTGTCAGCTCCCAACCGGAAAAAAACTTACATTACTAATCACAAGGACTGATAGCATGTCCCATGTGTTTGCACAGTTAAGCAAATGCTTTGGCAACCAGCATCCAAAAATTCTCTGAAGCATTACATTGCTTTTGCTCCCTAGCACAGTATATTAAAAATATGCATATTTTCTCCTAGTTCTAACCAAGAAAATAATGTGGAATCCCACTGCTCAGCATTTTATAGCACCTAACTGTAAATACCATTTACAAAAGAAAAAATCCTATTAATTTGAGTGAAATTTATTGTGTTCATTCAGCACTCCTACATCCCAGTTCTGAAATGGAGAAGCATGCCAAGAAGGGCATGTTGAAACTGACAAGGCCTTTAAATATGTGGAGGTTTTATACTCCCACTCAAGTAATGTTAATGTACCAAAACTACTCACCCAAAGACATTTTATACAAAGCCAAATGATACCCAGTCGCCAGATCTTCAAATTCTTCAACATAGTGCCAGCTGTTTGGTCTGCAGCCCAGTCTATAGTAATAGTTTGAGTTGTAGCATCTGTTTGTACAGGTGAGAAACACCAGGTTGTACAGCTGAATATATGCCATCTGGATGCTCTTATTGATTCACCAGTGCCTGCGTTAAGTAACTACACACTACTTCTGGACTGTCTGAAGAAACTTGTAACACTGAACAGGTGTATCATTATATATCTCATGGACATACCTCTGATATTTGTCCTGCTTTAGGCATGGTAGAGGTACAGCAGCTAAGAGTTCACTAGAGTCAGTACTAGAAACAAGATCTGAAAGAAATCCAGATTTCAAACACAAGGGGATCCAGTAAAGAGCTAAACTGTGACAGGAAACACAGGTCTAGGGGTAGTTGTTCCAGCACTCTATGCATCTAAGCCTGAAATATCAAAGTTGCATCTGGTTTCAGGCAACCAGTGTCACCTGACAGTGCCTACTTGTGAGGAACATACAGCTAGTAAGCAGAAATCTGAATGACTATTTTTTGGACTATGACTCCCAGAATCTTAGAATCACAGAGCTGGAAGGTACACCAAGGGCCATCTAACCTCTCTTTAAATGCCTTCAGTAAATAAGAATCTACCATCTTGCATTCATTTAGTCCTATCCTTTGGAACAAGAGAAAATAAGTCTACAATATCATCAGACATTTAAAAACAGCTATCATACCTTCTGGGATTTGTCATCTAAAAAAGTAGCCTTCTCAAATCATGAGCATCTCTGTAGTCATGGTGAGTCTTTATTCCTCAGGCAGCTACTCCTGTGTCTGGAGGCCATTAGGAAAACAGAGTACTGACAGTACCATCCAGCATAAAATTGTTGTGGTCGCTAGTTCCAGGCATTCAAGACCATGACAGCATCTTGGAAACTGGCTCTATATACATTGTACTTGGAAGGTGTCTCCCTCGGACAAAGGACCTGTGTAATACTCATTTAAAAGTCAGCTACCCACCTCAAAATGCACAGCACTTGAATTTTGATGGGGAAAAGCCCAATCTGAATAATTAATTTCAAACATCTAGCCTGGAGACTGCTGCAGTAGATTCCAAAGTGGGTTGTTCTGAATGCACAACTCAATTCAGCATGCAACAGTGACAGATTTCCTAACAAAACTGCTCCAAGTGTTTAAAATCCAGCCAGTGGCTGTGAAACCATCCTCAGTTTTCAACTGTCTCTACATCTCCTTTCCTATTCTCTTCTCTACAACTACATAAGATTCTCCTTAAATATTCTGGCCAGAGTCAATCTTCACTAACTGCCTAGGGCACCTAGAATTACTCTTTCTACAGAAGAGGTGATTCTGGTGTCCTTTTGTTCATGTCTCATAGCAAAAAGTACAAAGAACATTTCTCTTTCTGAATGCAGAAGTATTAAAAAGGTCAGGAGAAATAGGATAACATTTTTTTCCCATGACAATGAACAAGAGTATTAAATCCTATCCAAAAGTCACTTAGGGCTTCTCCCAACAGCCACTGAAGATGGGAATCAAGAGATACCCATTTCCAGAAACAGAGGCATCCTGCTCAACAGCTGCCCCCTTTCATAGAGATGCAAAAGAAATCCAGAGGGAGGAGATTAATAGAGCCATCTGTCATAAAGCTGGCACAACAGAGCAACAGAAGGAGGCTAGCACCTGTCAGCAGGTCCAACTTGTATTGTGGCAAGGGCACTGCCACCGAAGAGCCAGGGATGAAAATGAGTCTGCCCTAGTAGGAGGGAATGGCTACGGTCAAAGTGTGTATCTAAACAAAGGCCACTACAAGTTAGGACTGAGGTTCCATAGAAAGTGGGGCATATGTACAGTCAAGGGAACTCCTTTGGGAATAAGAGATAAAAATACTAATGTCAATACCACTACATTATCATGAACAGCAGCAGAACGGTACAGTGTTAAGAATGTGGATTGAAACTTGGAGCATCCAGGTTCATTGTTCTGGTTTCTGAAAGACAGAGAGAAGAGCAGCCAGGAATAGCTTCATCACATCTGGATCCCAGCAGCTGATAAGATGCCTTCCCTCCAAATTCCAACTGCCATTGCTCTGGCCTTTCAGGAAGAGAAGAGCAGCCAGCTTCTGCTAGACTTAATCACTTGCCATCCCCTTTTCTTTGTGTGTCTTGCCTTACTTAGACTGCAAGCCTTAGAGCGGGGAACTGTCAAATTAACCATTTGCAAGCTCTCCGGGAGCCTTTTTGGCCAAAGGGAGAGATATAAATACAATAAATAAATAAACAATCATGTCACAATATACCATGAATCTCCCTGGGTGACCTTAGGGTGGTCATTCTCTCTATCTTTCTCAGCCTGGCCTACCTCACAGGATCGTTGTGTTGATAACATAGAAGAGTGGGTGCCATGAGTTAATTGGTATATGATATATGCTGCCATGAGTTAATTCAACGAAAGTGACATATAAAGGAAAGCAGTAATAGAAACTTTAAAAAAGCAATAAAAATTTGCATACAGGTGTTCAAAACACCTCATCTCATACCTTCTTTTAATCCTGACAACAAAACAATAAAGTCAGGGGGCACAGATTTTGGCCTTTGGGTTGCATGCAGCCCCTGGACCCCATTTTTGTGGCCCCTAAAGTCCCCCCACCAGTCTCTCAAAGCACCCCACTCCCCATTTTTAAAATTTCTGGTAGATTTTTCGGGCAATGTCTGCCCCCAAAGCATGCAGAGAGCCCCTAAATATGTGAAAGCATATTAAAATACCACCACTCCAACCACATAAAACCTGCAGAAGCCTCCCCCCATACTTCTGTTTTTCTCTGCAGCAGCTCCTCAATACAGGACAACAGGAAAAGACATAATATCACTTCCAGTCGCCCTTTTAGAGGGACTGCAGAGGAAAACAAGGTATTTGGGCTTGCTGAGGGGAGGACAGGTGGTCAATTGGGGTTGGGAGTGGAATTGGCTTGTGGCTTCCATGCAGTTGCCCACTCCTGCAGTAAATTATGCTAGTATTATTATGCCCCTTACTGCAGATGCTACAGAGAGTGTGGCTTTCCCAATGCCACCCAAGAAAGTTCATGACAGAAGAAAGAAACACATCAAGGGCTTTCTGAACTGCAGCTCAGTTTCTGAATCACTGCACAGCATATCTGTTTTAGAACCACCCATTATTTCAGGTACTTCTTGAAATAAAGCCATGACCACCACAAATTATTCTGTGCGTTTGTTGGCCTCTGAATAAGCAATGAATATTTGCTCCTTGTAACTTTTGTGGCCTGGCTTCCTCCACAAGCCCCACTGTTAGTGTGGCTAGGCAACTTAATGATACAGATGAGACTAGCAGAGTTCAGGGAGCAGTAATATAACAGTCCCTGACATTTTAAGGCCAAAGCCTAAGGTTCTTTTGATGTCTCAGAGGTAAAGCAGGCAAGGGTTGGGACTGGAGTCCAAAATTTCTTCTGGACAAGGTGATTGTCAAAATAGGCACAAGGGGAATCCAATTAAAAAGGCCCCAAATCTGCTAAAACCCAACAAACTGCTAATATGGCAGGCAGAGGCAGGGAGGTGAGAGGGCCTCTGTTTTTGACAAACAGGCAAGTAATAAAATGTATCCACTAACTATAGTGGCTGCTACCATCTTTGCTAGGGCTTGCATTCTGCACTGCCTTGCCTACAGTACATATGAACGGAGAGGGCAGCTTTTTTTAGGCCCTGTGCTTCTGCTACAGTTTATGGAAGATTCACCATCAGCTCATGGGGAGCTTTTCCCAGGCCCTGTGCACACATTTCCCAGGGCTTGTGCAAGAAGACTCATAACTCGTGACATTGGCCCTGTATTCCTTCCCTTCCTCCAAATGCACAGTGTGCTCAAAATGCACTTAACAGCTTTGTCTTCAGTTCCCTCTTCTCCCTCTTGGCTGTTTGGTCAATCCATGTATGAGGAAGTGTGATTCCCTGTGTAACACCCTTACTGCTAAGTCAATAAACCCTAGCATCATCTAGGAATGGGCATACTCAGGCCTTACAGCCACCTCAGAGACAAAAATAAAACTTCCTCCTACAACAGCACTGCTCGTCCTGAAATTTATACACTCCCTCAACATATAGCAAAGCATGGCAGTTCCCTGAGACTTCAGCTGGTGCCTACAGACCTGGTAACCATAGAGACAGGGCAGATGAACATGATGCCAGTAACTCAAAATGGAGCTTGTGGTATCTCAGAATCACTAAGGAAACATTAGGCAAACAATATGAAAGTTCAGAATAGAAGAACCCCAGATCCAGAGACTTCCTATATGAACCACATGGATTAAAGGAATTATAATGCACTCTCCATATATGCAAGGGTTCTGTTCTAGGAACCCGCCCACAAAACAAAAAATGTGAATGCTCCACCCCATTATTGTTAACGGACGCAATATGCATGCACCTGTGCCAACGTAGGCACACACACACAGAGCATCCATTAACAATAATGGGACATGAGCCTTTGCAAACCTTGCATTTGTCTATGTAGACATCATGCCAGCAGAGGGCGCACTATAATTTTTTAACCAAAGGAGATGGCACAGGGAACAAAAACAAGCAATGTACTGTGGTACTAAAAGGATAACTACTAGAGAGCCATGGCAATGTAGCAGTTAAGAGTTTGGGGACTTACCAGAAAACCCTGGATTAAACCATGCTCTCTGACAACCTAACTGGATGATCTTTGTTAATTAATTGCTTAATTGCTCTATTCATTCTAACCTGCCCCACAGGGTTATTGCAATGATAAAGAAGGTGGAAAAATGATGTACTGAACTCTGTGAAAGAAGGATGGATTACAAATGTTAAATAAGTGGTTCTCAGCTGACTGAATCATCAACCTTTTAGACTATAACCAAGGCCTAATTAAAGCAGCCACTATGAAGACTGAATACTCTCTTCATTCTCAGAAAGAAAAATGCAGGCTGAAAATTAAACCTCAGTAGTTTTTCAGCCCCTTGGCATGTCTTGAAAAGTATGATGATATTATTATTACAATCATAGAAATCATAGAAATGTAGAGTTGGAATAGACCACAGGGGCCATCCCGTCCAACCCTCTGCTATGCAGGAACACCCTCAAAGCACTCCTGACAGATGGCTATCCAGCCTCTGCTTAAAAACCTCCAAAGAAGGAGACTCCACCACACTCCGAGACAGCATATTCCACTGCCGGACAGCCCTGACCGTCAGGAAGTTCTTCCTGAGGTTCAGGTGGAATCTTCTTTCCTGCAGCTTGAATCCATTGCTCCTTGTCCTGGTCTCTGGAGCAGCAGAAAACAAGCCCACTCCCTCCTCTACATGGCATCCCTTCAAATATTTAAACATGGTGATCATGTCCCCTCTTAACCTTCTCTTCTGCAGACTAAACATACCCAGTTCTCTAAGTCTATCCTCATAGGGCATGGCTTCCAGGCCCTTCACCATTTTGGTCACCCTCCTCTGGACCTGCTCCAGCTTGACCATGTCCTTTTTGAATTGGGGTGCCCAAAACTGGACACAGTATTCAAGATGAGGTCTAACCAAAGCAGAGTAGAGTGGTACCAGTACCTCCCTCGATCTAGACACCATACTCCTATTGATGCAGCCAAGAATTGCATTGGCTTTCTTGGCTGCCGCATCACACTGCTGACTCATGTTCAGCTTGTGGTCTATTAAGACTCCCAGATCCCTTTCATACGTACTGCTATCTCGCTACGTGTCCCCCATCCTATATTTCTGTATTCCATTTTTTCTACCTAAGTGTAGGACCTTACATTTCTCTCTGTTGAATTTCATTTTGTTAGCCTTGGCCCAGCTCTCCAATCTGTCCAGGTCATTTTGAACTTTGATCCTGTCCTCTGGCATATTAGCAACCCCTCCCAATTTGGTGTCATCTGCAAATTTGATCAGCATGCCCTCTATTCCTTCATCCAAGTCATTGACGAAGATATTGAACAGCACTGGGCCCAGGACAGAACCCTGTGGCACCCCGGAGAGTCACTTCTCTCCAGGATGAAAAGCAGCCATTGGTGAATACCCTTTGGGAATGGTCAGTCAACCAGTTACAGATCCACCTGACAGTAGCCCTGTCCAGCCCACATTTTACTAGCTTCTTTGCAAGAATGTCATGGGGAACTTTGTCAAAGGCCTTACTGAAATCGAGATATGCTACATCCACAGCATTCCCTTCATCTATCAAGCTAGTAACTCTATCATAAAAAGAAATAAGATTAGTCTGACATGATTTATTTTTCAGAAATCCATGTTGACTTCTCGTGATTACCGCATTGCTTTCTAAGTGATTAGAAACTGACTGCTTAATGATCTGCTCCAGGATCTTTCCAGGTACTGATGTCAGGCTGATTGGGCGATAATTATTTGGGTCCTCTTTTTTTCCCTTCTTGAAGATGGGGACAACATCTGCCCTCCTCCAATCTGCTGGAACTTCTCCTGTCCTCCAAGATTTCTCAAAGATTATAGCAAGCAGTTCCGAAATGACTGCTGCCAGTTCTTTTAATATCCTAGGATGCAATTCATCTGGTCCTGGAGACTTAAATTCATCCAGTGTGGCCACGTATTCCTGTACCACCTCTCTACCTATTATGTGCCTCATTTCCCCTGCTCCCTCCCCTGCTCCCCAATCTCCAGGTTGAATGCTTGTATCTTTCTGGAAAAAAACTGAGGCAAAGAAGGTGTTAAGTAGTTCTTCCTTTTCTCTTCCCCGTTAGTAATTCGCCATCTTCTCTGTGCAGCAACCCTATCGTCTCCTTCTTTTTCCTTTTGCTGCGGACATATTTAAAAAAGCCCTTTTTATTGTTTTTAATGTCTCTGACCAGCCTAAGTTCGTTCTGTGCTTTAGCCTTTCTGACCTTCTCCCTACATCTCCTGGCTACTTACTTAAATTCTTCTTTGGTGGTTTCCCCCTTCCTCCATTTCCTGTACATGTTTCTCTTAACACTTAGCTCAGCTGAGAGTTCTTTAGTCAACCATTCTGGTTTCTTCAGATGCCTTCCATTTTTCCTCCTCATTGGCACAGTTTTAGACTGTGCCTTCAGTATCTCCCTTTTAAGGAACTCCCATGCCTCCTGAACTCCTTTCCCTTTCACTATTCTTGACCACGGAATTTCAGCCAGCAGCTCCTTAAGTTTACAGAAGTCCGCTTTTTTAAAATCTAAGACAAGTGTCTGGCTACACTTATCTTCTCCTTCCCACTGAATGCGAAATTCCAATAGGGCATGGTCACTCCCCCCTAAAGATCCAACCACTTCTACTTCATTAACAAGATCATCCCTGTTGTTCAGGATCAGATCTAGAATATTTGATCCCCTTGTCGCCTCTTCCACCTTCTGGACCATGAAATTGTCTGCAAGACAAGCAAGAAACTTGCTGGACCTTGCTGTCTTGGCAGAGTTTGACTGTCAACATATATCTGGGTAATTGAAATCTCCCATTATTACTGTATCTCTCCTTTTTGAATGTGCAGTCATTTGGTTGAGGAAGGCGTCATCAAAGTCCTCAGTCTGGGTTGGAGGTCTGTAGTAAACCCCCACCAAAATATCCCTATTGTTTCTCGCTCCCTTAATTCTTACCCAGATGCTCTCAACCTGGCTTTCTGGGTTTAAGTCATGGATCTCTTCACAGGTGAAAACATCCTTGACATACAAGGCTACTCCTCCTCCTTTCTTGTTCGGTCTATTTCTACAAAATAGGCTATATCCCTCTACTCCTACGGTACATTCCAATCATGAGATTCATCCCACCAGGTCTCAGTGATGCCTATCAAATGGTATTTATTTTGTTGTACTAGGAGTTCAAGTTCATCTTGCTTGTTTTCCATACTCCGTGCATTAGTGTAGAGACACAAGTCCCCGGGCCCTTCCTGGAAGTCCTGTACTATAGTTTCTACTCCTCCTACCACCGGACACTTGTACTACTTGGCCAATATCATTTGGGCCTTTTCCCCCCGCACTCGCCGAGTCCTTGCCCTGAATAATATTGTCTCCCTCCCCAACAGAACTTAGTTTAAAGACCTCTTAATCTTCCTTGCAAGACTGTTTGCAAAAACATTCCTGCCAAGTTTCGTAAGGTGCAGCCCATCCCTTGCCAGAAGCTCATGTTCATGGAAATTCAAGCCGTGATCCAAAAACCCAAACCGTTGCCGGCAGCACCATGTGCGGAGCCAGTTGTTGACCTCTGCTATTGCCCTTTCCCTTTGTGTGCCATATCCCACCTTTCTCTCAAAATTGGGACTCGGATCAGCTTACACCAGGATTCACAGTGGTATTTCTTGCCTCAGGCTGGATGAGGTCACTGAAGCCAGTGAGTTCCCAAATGGCTCTGTTCCTGTTTATACATCACAAGGAATCTATCAGCTGCTTCAGCTGGCCCTACTGCTGGAGGCAGGATGAGCCACTTCAGGCAATCAATGGAAGAGAGAAGCAAATTATTAGGTATTCGTTATTTATAGTGTAACTGCCAGGGATTGGGAAAGGCACATGTGAGATCATCTGCTTCGTGCAGGGAAAAAAATGGTGGGCTTTGGTTACTATGACATCTTGAAAACATTGTCAAGAGAAAAGGTATTTGCTGTGCCACTTCATGGAGCAAACTGCCTTGGACTATGTCTGAACTGTGTGGTACAGGTTAGGCAATTGAGTCCTTCTCCTCACTGTTTAGTTCTCCACAGTCTGTTTTAACTCTCATTCTCAATACTTCACTCCCCCTTGACCTCACAACAACTTTCCATTTTAATCTCAAAAAAGCTACTTGTCTGGGGCGTTAAAAACAGGCATTCAAAAACTGTCAAAATGGAGAAAGTTACAACTCCAGAGTTACACATTCAGTTTGATATTTCGAGTGTGCCAAATACCTGATGGGCAGCGTCACGTAGTAGCTCAGCATACTTGATGGCTGACATTTTCCTCACCAGCCAAGAAACCCAAAACAACATGTGAATTTAAGTTTAGACATTCAAATGGGAAGTCTTGAGACCAAAATTCAATTTAACAAGAAGCAGGTACAGCTTCTTATCGACAACGCAGTTGTGAATCAAAGATGATCTACAGGTGTTAGATCATCACTGGACTGCAGTGGTGAGAAACTCTGCACCTGCCAAACATCTTTTTGTTGGAGAATTACCTCAGGAGTCTCAGGGCCCTTTCAGACTGCACCATTACAGTGCCATGATTTCACTTTAACTATTGGAGCGCCACTGTATGTAATCCTGGGATTTGTAGTCTAGGGAGGGATATTTAGTATTGTCTATATTTAAATTCTTTATTTCACCAAACTACAAACACCAGGATTCAAATGGAATTAGCCACGGTAGTTAAAGTGGAATCAAAGTGCTATTATTGTGTAATGTGAATAAGCCCTTGCAAATCAGGACATCAAGTCACTCAAGCTTCATTTTTACAATCATTTTTGATAGTACAGTGGGCCCTCAGTATCTGCTAGGGTTTTGTTCCAGGACCCCCCTTGGATATCAAAATTTGTGAATGTTCAAGTATCATCACATACAATGGTATGTACAACATTTCCTTCCTTATATAAAATGGCAAAATCAAAGTTTGCTTTTTGGATTTTTAAAAAATATTTTCAAGCCACAGTTGGTTGAATCTGTGGATACAGAATCCACAGATATGGAGGGCCAGCTATACTTGATAATAGTGATGATATCAAACCGGTGCTATTAACTGTGAAAATGTTTCTACAGACCCAAGGATTATCTTGGTCATTAGCAGTAGCTACAGTAGAGCTAGGAGAACTTATGGCCCTTCACTCCCAGACGCCTCAGCTAACATGGCCAACAGCAAAGGACTGTGAGAGTAGTAGTCCAAAACATCTGGTGGGCCAACAGTTCTCCATCCAAAGCTGCAACCATAATTGAACAAGATTAATATTTCATCAGCATTGCTGAAGGTCTACCATAGCACCAAGGGCAAAAGGGAGGCATCCCAAAAACAATCAGTTAGAAAGATATTACAGACGTTATGCCCCTTCAGACTTGAAAATTTAATGTTTTTTTCTGCCATAGTATTTGGTTGTGTAATGATGTATTTAATTTTTTACTTCATATTTTATGTTTATTGTTTTAGTTTTATCATTGCTGCAATTAGCCACACTGAATTCTTTTATATAATAAAGCAGATTACAGATTTTAAAAAGAAAAATAGTACCAGTTATACACATTCTTGTCAGGGAGGAAAACTACCTGCAAAATGACAGTTCTGGTATCACCAGTTGTATATCATTGGCAATATTCTTACATAGTGTCTCACATGGAGACATAATTTCCTTCTTTTAATCATCTGGAAGCATATCCAGGACCAGACGAGACGGAGAGATAAAGACAGAGAGAGAAAGACAAACAGACAGACCATCAGTGTTCTTCCTTACCATCACTGTAGTCATGTGAGAGAGCACATGCGGGAAGACTTACTTTTCTTACCACTCAAGAGTTTTACCCAAGATTTAAATATTCAACTATCTGTAGCACATATAAAAATGTGGCTTCACTTTCCAGAGGGTTAATTCCTAGTATTGTAGTGCAGTCTTACACAAAATCCCTTGTATTATCAGGGTTGCCTGCCAGGTAAACCAAAACAGGACTGCAGCCTTAAACACTCATTTCAAAAAGCCTATTTGAGATCCAGAGTGATCTTACTCTAATACGCTCATTGTTGAAAGCATATTACAGATTCTGTGTATCAAAATATTATGTTCTTTCATTCCAAATTATTTAATCCTAAATAATCTCTGCATACACACACATTTTGATGGATTCAATTTAGTAGTGTATTAAATTAATAAGAGACAAAGCAATACTTCTGAATTATATATCCTTGGCAATTTCTGCTGCTCTGTGACAAATTGGCTTCCACCAACAGCAAAAGGACATAAAATGTTTTATCCAATAAGATATACTTTTCTACAAAGTAAACTCCTCTAGACCCAGTTTATAGGCTAGAACACCCTTTTATAGGCCAGAGGCACCCACCCAAACCAGCATAGCCAATGGCAAAAGACTATGGGAGCTATAGTCCAAAATATCTGGTGTCCCAAAGATTCCCCATCCTTGATCTAACAGTTAGTGAAACACTGTTTTTCATCTGTTGACCAACTTGTGACAACTTTTTAATATCCGTAACGTATTATCATCGCTATCGTCATTTACATTGTCATAATTGCATTCACATGTCTGAAACCTAGGTCAAAAAATGAATCCAATTTACTCTACAAATACAATGAACATATGTTCCCTCCATCCCTTTCATGCACAAATTCCCCCTGTGCTCAGGTGGTGTTACCGTCACTGGTCTCAAGAGGAGTTTGGAATATCTCTGGATCATCACTGTGCTTGTAACTATTACACGAAACGCAGAACCCAGGCAAGTGTGCAGAGAGGGAAACGTGTAAGAAATGGAAGAAAACAAGCATGTGGTTCTTCATTTTGCTCGTAAGACATTGAACAAGCAGCTATCTTACTACTAGCTCAAGCTATCGAACCATCTAGTATAACACTAGCTTACTCTGACTGGGCACTATCTTCCTGGTTCTCAGGCAGAGATCTTTCATGACACCTCCTAATCCTTTTAACTGGAAGTAGCAAATGGTGAACACGGAATTTCTAAACATTCCACCACTGAGCACCACTGCATTCCACCACTGATCTATGGTCCTTCCCTAAATCCCTGGCAGTTGGTATATTTTTGTTTAGAAGATGCATAGCACAACCCTAAGCATGATTGCTCAAGAAATCAGTTCTACTTACTTCCTCATGAACATGTTTCAACATATAAGCTTCATTTCAATGTGGATTCAAAAATCTGTGAATGTACTGCATTCCTTACAAAGGCCTTAATGGTTAATTACATTCACTGTTAAAATGGGGGTGAAAGGTGTGATTCCTTTAGCATCAGCTTCCATCTGTTCATGTATTAAGATAGAAACTAGCATCTTTTCTAATTTTTCTGCTGCCTTCCACTTCTGTTTTTGCACTTTTTTTCCCTGGGGAAACCATTTCTGTCTGATATAGCCACACATTTTTTATAATATGCATTCCTCATATTTGAATAATCACCCATTTCTACATCTTCCTTATAGTGTTAAGACCAGAACTGAGTCCACTCTTCCCACTGGTTTCATGACACTTCCATCAAGTTTTCAGCACAATTATTCACTTCCATACATCTAAACATAATATTTAGAAGCTGGTTTGACTTATGCTTGCATGTTGAACACAGCAATGCTGATATAACTTTCCATGTGCCCACACCTAATAGAAAAGTGTGGAATGGCTGTACAAACAAGATGTGTTCTGATTTTCTCAACATCATTAATTTCAGTATTCACCTTCCTTATTAAGTATGCTGGCCCAAGGAACTAATTACACATCCAAACAGACAGGGAAGAAAAAGAATGGCACCCTGCACAAACCATGAAGAATGAACAACAAGTGCAGACAGATGGTGGTACCAAGTTCTTTCCAAGACAGTAAAAGCCTCGGCATCATCTGCCCCTACCTGCCCATGAGCCTAATTGCTCTGTCTCTCAAAATAACAGTTTACCTACTCTGTCAACCATCATTCTTAAGAGTCAGCCCCTCTTAGAGGCGGCTGACAACTGGAGATGGCACTGCACAGCTTATCAGCATGCTGAACCTTATGGGTGTAAAAAGAGTGATCCCAAAACTGCCCCTGAAAGGTCAGTATACATTGCCTGTCATTAATCTATAGAGCCATATAGCAAGGTTCACTAGTTGAAACATATTTTTTAAATGCATACCATCATGTCACCTGACTTATCTGACATATGAATCCTTACATTAACATTTAGTTCATTTCACTGTCTTTTTCTCTAAGTACAGACTTCTCAGAAACCAGGAACACAGAAATCTGTCTTATACAAAATCAGTTTGTTTCTTTAAGCTAGCACTTTCTATTCTGATTAATAGTGGCTCTGCAGGATCAAGTGCAAAGGCATTTCTCATCACTGCTACCAAAATGATTTAGAGATGCTAGATACTGGACTTCGGCATACAAAGCATGTGCTTTGCTATTGGGTTATGGCTTGTTCCCAACTGCATCTGGTCTTACCAAGTTTTAGTCTTAATGCAGTAAAAAAAAAATGCTTACGGAATTGCTTGTAATGAAAGAAACAATTCTGAACATGTTATTTCATATACACTGGTAGTCCAAATTATCTGAAGAGTGAAAGGTTTTCTCTTGTTGTACTAGGTTATGTCAGCTTAATGTATTTTCATAATGTATGAAACACTTGAATAATTTAAGCCTCAGATTAGTTTCTGGAAAACAAAATACTCCCTAAATTTATAGGAATGAACTATGGCCTACTCAAGAGGAAATCAAAATGTAAAGAGCAAGGATGAGTAGTAGCACTTTGCTTGGATTCAAAGTCCACAAGTCCAAATAAGCTACTAATTCAGCCACAATGTAAAAAGAGGATTGTTCATGGAGGCCACAAGATGAGCAGTTTCTGGATTCCATCCTGAGCACAAGCACTGCTTTTTGAAGTTTCATTGAATGCTTTACTGGTATATTAAATTGCACCAGGAATTCTGAATCCCCAGAGGCCCAGGACTTTGGTATAAACCACAAAAGCGACGTGTTTCTAAATTGTCTTCATTTGACAAGCACAGTATCTGTTCCAGTATTACTTACAGCAATTACTGGTAGCACCAAAAAAAAAAAAGACTTTTGCACCCCAGAGACTGAATTCCGCCAGGACTTAGAGTGGGTCACTGAAAGCTGGCTCAGATTCCTAGCATTACAGATCATCAAGCATACCAGAGACAGGCCAGTGAAGACAGAAAGAACAACAGTAAAGGCAGATGTCAAAAGTACTGGAAGCAAGCAATAACTACACAATTATAGTCCCAAGATCATTGGAACTACAGCCGATACGACACATCTTCCTCGTCAAAAAGCCACACACAGTATCCAAGACTTTTTCAAAATCATTATATTTTATTCATTCAAAACTTTTAGATCCCACCTTTTAATAAAAACTACCAATGTGGTTAACAAGAAGTAATTAACAGTTGTTGTCAAGTGATTTTACTTTGCTTGGCTTCATTTTGTATAACAACTGCACCAAGTTTTGGAGAAACCAGACTGGGCCTTTGTCATTCGTAATCTAGTCATCCAAACTAGTTACTCTCAACCATTGCTACACTTACTAATTGTGGGACACAGAAAGTCTAAATGGTACACTGCTGTTCTAGTCATAGCAATAAAGTTATTTCCACCAGTGTTTTATTTGTTTATACTTTTAAAACATAAATTATTTATATGCTTTGTTCTTCACCATTACCACAGCAGTAACACTTATACACTCAATAGTATAATTTCAATTTTCCACTACTAACAGAATTATTGTTGTTGTCGTTGTTGTTGTTGTTGTTATTATTGCTTGCTCTTACTCCCACAGCAATGCTGCTGCAATAGTCCTTAACACTTCCCATGAATGATAAATATACTAACAGAATGTCTGTAAACATACAGCAGTGCTTTTTTGGGAAAAGTATGGCCCAAAATTTGACAGAATTATTGGGGGGGATTTAAAACGTGACGGGTTGAAAACCATTGATCTAGACTTTGCATAACATTGTCTAAGACACTTCAGAAACTTCAAGTGATTAATAATGTACCTAGCAGAGTTTTGACAAGAGCCAATGGATCAGATGATACAACAGATCAGATCATACCAACATTTACTTTCTCTTTGGCTCTTTCCACATGTGTGGGGGGGAAACGGGCGAAAATGCCCAAAAACGGAGCTTACCGGCAGCCGGGTAAGTCCGTCACGACGTGGAGCAGCACGAGCTCGCTGCTCTGCAGTCCTCCGGCGTCCCAAATGGCAGCTTCCGGTTGGTGGAGGCTCTCCACCAACCGAAGAAGCTCACCAGCTGGAAGCCCGCCCCCGGCAGATCTGCAGGCACGCACGGAGCTGGGCGACGGAGCAGCGCAGGGCTGCGTGCTCCGTGCTTTTTAAAAACCTCGAAAAAGAGGTTTTTAAAAAACATGCAGCGCGGCTAGTTCCGGCCACTCCTGAGTGGATTCTGGTGTGGAACTACAAAAAGTAGTCCACGCCAGTCCACTCTACGGTGTAGAAGACCTCCGTCAGAGGTCGCTCTGCACCGTTACAGAAGCCCGGTGTGGAAATGGCCTTTTTCTTGCCAGTTTGCTTCCAAGCTCAGTTCAAGGTACATTTTTTAACTGTCAAAACCCATCATTGGCTGGGATCAGAATTTTTCAAGAATTGTTTACTTCTGTACGAGACTTTTCAAAAACTCATTTTTTTTAAACCAAGCAGGAATATGTCAGAAAGAAGCTTTTCTCAGATGAAGCCAGCCCTCCATTTAAAACAGCTGCTCCAGAAAGTTCTGCCTGGCTCCATTTCAGCTTGCCCTAAGATGGGCAAAGAAATTTGCTTTATTTCACCCTGAATGTAAATATACAGTTTCTGTCTTTTAGTATTTTCAGTTTGTTTTGCTGGGTGATACCAACTGTAAATCTGGCACCACCACTTGTCTTGTGGTTTGAGAGGGTGGGGGGGCTTTTTCTGGTGCTGAGCTCTAATATTTTATAGAAAGGAATATATAACAATAATTAAAACACAATGGCTAGCATCCTATTTTAGGTATATATGTCAGTATAAATTATGATCACATAAAGGTGAAGTGTGTTGTTGTTCAGAGGTCATATTCTCAGTAGGGGAATAAAAATGTATCTGTATTTCCAGGACTATTGTACAAACGGAGGCAACAACATTGCCATTACACTGTGGGTCCCACTGCACAGTGGGCACCAGAATGCTATGGGACACCATGGAGACACCCATTGTGCAACAAGACACTCAGCAGGGTCCCCTGCCACGCATTATTAAAAGTGCTGTATGTTCTATCAGGCACCGTAGCTACAATATCATAAAGTTATAAATTGTAGCCTCTGATGCTGGATCTTGGCCAACAAATTAAAAATTCCAAGCAACCTCTGTAGCAAAGGAATAATAAATCAGCAACTGCATAACAGCAAAACAAAAGGCAGAACCAAAATATGTTTTCCATTAAAAGCCCAAGAGAGAGAAAGCAAGAAAAAAGGATCTCAATTTGGCACCTAAAATTTAATGAAGGCATTAAAAGAGATGTAGTGCAACTTTTCCCTCATGGAATTATACCTTGGTTGTGTTACACCATCTTACTAAAGAACTGTGACGCTGCACAACCAAAAGCATGTTCTGCACTGATGCACAATGTGCAACCATGGCTGTCAATACACAGTGATGTGCAATGGCATCACATGTGCAACCTGCTTTCAATACAAAAATTATATATCAGCCAAAAAAAAAGAAAAGTCTCTGCATACGTAAGACACCAAAAGGAGCAAGCCAAAGTATGTAACATACAGTTGTCTCTAAGGAGTACAATTACAGAACGAGAGTGTATTCACAGTTAAGATCCTATTACCTAACCCTCCCCCCAATAAAAAAATCTTTTGTGTTCCTCCCCTTCATTCTCCATAGAAACTCCATATCCCTCAGCTCTCACAGTCCTGCTGCTTTGCTATTTTTCTCCATATCAAGTGTATAAAACCTTTGGCCCTCCATATTTTTGGGCTACAGTTGCCATAGTCCATTGCCATTAGCAAAGTTTGTGGAAACTTCTGCAAGCTGAAGTCAAAAACATCTGAGGGCCCACTCTGTAACAATGACAATGATGCACATTTATGCAGAGCTACTTTGCAGAATTAGAAAACAATTTCATATTTACAACCCATTTATCCTCCTAGGGGCTCATGTGTGCACGATCTCCCCTGCCCCACAATTCTATCTTCATACCATCTTGTGAGATAATTAGGAGAATTGACAGTGATTAGCCACAGAGTGAGGATGGATCTGAATCTCCTCACATTTAGCCCTGCACTATATCTACTCTACCACACTGGTTCAAATATCAGAATAGGTAGGTCTCTGCTCCCGAAGAGTTCACAATCAATGGAGGCAACAGCAACTAAAACTGTCAGTGGTTCAATAAGGCAATTTTATATCCTGGGCCTAATGGAGTTCTTTAGATGGTAATTGTCTACAAAATATAATATGCTACAAAATATAATAATATAATATTTCAGGGTGCTCCTATTCATTCATCTATATGTGGCCCTCTATTTTGATGGCACCACTTGCAATATTATGGGGAATGGAGACTGAAAAAGGTAAGCCAAAGTCCATGGAATAATGCTGGGTTTAGAAAAGAAATCTGAAGGGAGATGAGTGACACAATATGTATTGGCAAGGAAGTGGGCTCCATCATGATTTGTGCACAAAATCAAGCCCTGATTTTATGAAAACTCAGGTCAGTAACTTGAAATTGCCACTGCTTTGAATATACTGTAAATTAAAGGTCCCAGTTGTTCATAGGAAAGCTCAGTTACATGGTTGGTTTTGTGTTTTCAAGTTTCCAACTTATGGGGACCCTTAGGTGAACCTATCACAGGATTTACTTGGAAAGATTTGTTCAGAAGAGGTTTGCCTTCCCCCACAGCCTAAGGTCACCCAGTATGCTTCCATGAATGAGCTGGGATTCAAGTGCTGATTTCCAGAGTCTTAGTCCAACACTCAAACTACTACACCATGCACTAAAATCACTAAATCCACTAAAATCTTGATACTTCCTGATTTCAAGCATTTTTTTCCCCTTGCTTATTTACTCTCATTTTCATATAAGCAATTTCCTTTGCCTTTCCAGACTTCATTCTTAAGAAATCCAAAGTCAGTATATCCCATCAGCATGTAGGAGGAAGAGGCTCTGTACCTATTTTAAAATATGCCACTATATGGCTTGGATAACATGGCATATATAGAGACAAATAAAGCTACCATCCATATTGAAATTGCATTTTTAAACAGGAAAAAAAGAGAAAAAGACATCAAGATTACATTATATCATTTCCCTCACCCTGTTCAGGGTGAAGTTGTAGCCAAAAGTTGTAGCAATATGTTTTATTTTCATATTTCACTATAATATAAAATTCCTTACACATGTTCATTTGGAAAGAAATCCCATTTGTCCAAAGAACTTCTTTATATATGAGAGTACTTATAAGCACAGTCTTAAGGGCAAACTTTGGATCATTTATACCTGGGTTTTTAACTTCCCAAAGAGGCTGTTGAATATATCGTCTAACCCTAGTTCAGACTTCCAGGTCTGTTCCCATAAAACTCTAAAATTTCCTCATGTTTTTCCACATCATTTATAGCAGAAATTATTGATTCTAAATTCTAACATTTCTTGCTGAAATATGATAATAGCCCCAGTATAGAAAAGCAAAAAAGTATATACTAAGGGCTCAATCCAGCTCAAGTTAAGTACTTGAAGCTCCACTGATCTCAATGGAATAGTTAAGCAAGGTATTTCAGTCACTCCCAACTCAAAACAGCTTACTTTTGCATGCATCATGCCCCAAGTTTTTATATTAAAAAAAGTCATCCTGGGCAACAAAGTGCATAGGGTCTGCTTTGACATCCTACTACCCACTCACATCAGCAACAGAACAGAGAACAGCTCCAATGGCTTAGTAGTGGACTCTCCTGGAATACGTACCTGTCTTCCTCTATAGCTAATACTTCTCTTAATAATCCAGCACAGGGCAGAAAAGCTCAGAAGACACAACAGAAACCACCCCAGTCTTAGCTGCTTTCAAGTTCCAAAACACCACAGAAGACATAAATAGAAAAGAAGAATAATACACAAATACAGGCAAATGACAGCTGATAAAATAAAGGAATAAAGGAGAAATTTGCTTAACATTTAATACAGGAGTTAAGAGTGAAGAAATGTTACTGAAAATTTTTATTACTTAATATTTATTATTTATTAAACATTTTAACCCATTTTTCCTTCAAGAGTTTGAGGTGGCATACACTGTTCTCCTCCTCCTCATTTTTCAAAGCCAGAGCAGGTGTCCAGTCATTTCTAGGGGTTATTGGTTTTTGGCATTTTGGGTAATTCATGCACCTGCAGAGGATCTGGATGAAGAACTATACCATGTTTGTAACTGTGAAGCCTTTAACACTAGTTATGTCCTATTGCAGACAAGCCCAAGCTGGATAGGTTCTGAAAGCAACATCAGGACCATCCAAAGGTATATGCCAAAAGGATACAACAGGGAGCAGTTACCCAGGCAAGGGCCAATCCAAAAACAGACCCCAGAGGCAACACAAGTAGAGGAAAAAGCAGAGAAACAGGTGAAAAAAGCAGGTTGTATTACAGCAGATACAACTTGGCTCCAGAAAAACCAAGTTGTATCTAGAGAAGATACAGCTTGGGTTTAGTTGTGTACCTCTCTTGAGACTGATTTTTGTAACTGTAAGCTCTCAGAGCCTCTCTGAGGGTTCAGCTGCAGATCAATATAGAGAGAAGTTCCCTTGGTGAGGAGGACCTTGCTCACAAGGGGTCCTTTCCTCACAATGAGTCTTCTGCAAGCAAGTACTCGTTTGCATAACCACTGATTTCACCTGTGTCCTTAGATGCGAATGCTCTCTGCACAGCTTCCTCCTGCAGAGTGGAGTTCCCCAGGTATTGTGGGATTATGAAACCCCTTTCCTCAAGTAATTGAACTGGCCTGTAAGTATTGGTCCCACCCTGTTCTTCTAGTGCTGTCTGTCACCACCAGTTTGTTGCCCTCCAAAGAAGATTACTCCAGCAACGATGTTCCAGGCCCAAATTAACTAAACCTCACTATAAACAAACATAATAGTCCTTCATCTTTCTTCTGTTTATCCTATCTCCATTTCCTTTCTCTGGTATTTCCCTGTACGCACAATGAGGGTATTTAACATACAATGATGACTATGAATAATAAATTGCTTGTAGAAGCAACATCCAATTGCTAGTCTCAACCCACTGAACCCACTGAAACTGGATTTAGCTAAGTGTGGACTTATAATTCAACAACTGATGCTGTTGGTCTAGCTGGAAAAAGCAATTAGAGTTCAAAGAAGAAGGGGGAACAAAGGAAAGAACAGGAGTGGCACAAAACTACACACAAGGTCCAAGTAAGTGAACTTGTGAGAAATGACAGAAAGGCTATGGAATGAGAATAAAGATGGAGAGTTAGGGAGACAAGGAAATGCTTCCTTGACAAGGAAATTTTCCCATTCATGACAAATACTGTGTAACTGTCAGTCACAAACATGCCTTCTAAGAGTATTCAGAAAAGTCAACTGCTCTAAAACTGAAAAAGAAGAATTTTGACTACAGCCAGTTTTAGATATATATATATATATATTTATACAAGCATCATTGTTTGTAAACAGTAAAGCTTGTATAAGCATTAAAAGATGCAGCCTAAAATACTGGTTATTAGTTTCATAGGCCCTTAAACAGTTAAGAGCCCGAATTCATAAGAATCATCTCCTACCACGTGGTTCCATCTGTTCTACCTTTGCCTTCAACTAAAATCCTTCTTCATATCATACCTCTGGTTGAGAGGATGCTGCCTGGAACAAGGAAAAGGGCTTTACCTGTGGCAATATCAAGCTATGGAACTACCTGCTAGAGAAATTTAGTTTTGTTATATCACTGACATATAACATCAGTTATATGATGCCTATTATATATTGCTTGTCATCAGTTACAGACATTTCTGTTCAAGCTTTCTTTTTTCCTTCATCTGTACTACTTCATCTGTACTACTCAATACCTCAGTAAGCAGAGGCTGGATGGCCATCTGTTGAGAATGCTTTGATGGGTGTTCCTGCATAGCAGGGGGTTGGACTCGACGGCCCCTGGGGTCTATTCCAACTCTATGATTCTATGATTCTATTGCATACTGATTTACAGTACTGCTGTGTATTATTTGCTAGGACTAACATGATTTCATTTCTTTCTTTCTTTTTTTTTTAATGTCATATCTGGAGTGGAAAACTAAGGTAAAAATATCCATAAATAAATAAATATGTTCCCTATAGCATTGTGACCTGGCAGACCTAAGGCACTTAGGGTCAAAAAGTGGTGAGTTGTGAGGAAGAAATAGCATATTGCATTTCTCACATTGATTTAAACTAATCAGAGCCAATTATTTAACTCCAGGTCACACTTTAGCAACTTGTAGGGTGTACCTTGATTGTGGATGCTTTCATTAGCACTCTCCCACTCTGCTCCCTAACAGTTATGAAATAGTTCTGCAACTGCAAAAGGAAGTCCCTAGCCTTCAACTGAGAAGCACAGACAAAAGAAAAGAAATTAATCTAGATTTCAAAGGCAAAGAGCAATGAACAGACTCCTGGGTTTTAAAAAAAATGTTCCACAGACTAAATTAGAAACTCCTGAACTGCTGAATGGCCTCACATTCTTCCCTTTGAGGAATACATTCCAAGCCCTGGAAATCACATATCGTTATGAACATGACCAACATAGTTGTTGGTCCCCCCACACACACCACCAGCCCCTCCATTAGGTAGAGTGAAGAAGCCACCTCAGCCAGCAGATACTGCAGAAGTATAGAACAAGGCAATCAGAACAGATGTAGATTGCTGCCTCTGCAGAACACTGTCCCACTAGAAAAAGTCAAAAATAAATTGCAGGTCCATCTGCAAGATGCCAATTAGTTTCAAATGCCCTAAAATTAGGGCAGGGGAAGCAGAGGGGGGCAGCCTTTCAAAGGGATACAATGCAGTCCCCTGACCACTGACAGTTGCTCAACCCAGCTTTAAATAGTTATAGGCCAGTATATCTTAAGAACCACCATGCAATTCAGACGGAAGAAAGGGTGTCACGTTGCTCTCGAATCAGTAACAGCTGGTGGTTTCCATGTCTGTGGGATAGGGAATCCATAACACTTTCTACTGTTGTTTTTACTTTAAAGGAACTATCCAAAGTACTGAACCCTATCTCCAAATGGTTTCAGCATCTTGGATAGGTCCCTTAAAAGAGCTAAAACCCAAAGTAATTCATCACACCCTACTAGCATGGAAACCACCAGCTGCCAATGTCTAAAATGTCTCCGGGTGGCCCTGCTGTTGCTCAGTGTTCACTGGGTTAATGAGAATTCTCAGGCTTCCCATTGTCAGAGTCTACTAAATTCAAAGAAACCCAAAGTTCCTTCAGCTTAGAAGAAAGAGATAAAAGCAGACAGCTCTGGGGAAAACCACCAGAGATGCTGCATTCTGTAACAGATACAGCTAATAGCACCACAACTGCAGACGAGAGAGAGAGAGAGAGAGACAGTCCTGGCTAGGAATCAAAAATAATTATTGCAAAATAATTAGGGAGAGTAAGAGACTGATTTAAGAGAGAGGAAAATACCAAAACCGCTCAATCAGCAACACTTGTGTAAGGAGGAAGTGGGAAGTATGTATCTAATGAAATGGGAGACAGTCCAAGAGAGCTTATGCCACAATCTATCTATTACACTAAGATGCTTAAGCACTTTTTTGGGTTTGCTGTAAAATACTAACATGACCAGCCCTCTAGAGCTGGCAGCAAAGTAAAAGAGTTAATAGGAGAGAATATCAGTATATTGACAGAGAGGATTAGTTTGTGGATCATAAACTGAATTCAGTTATTGAATAAGAGCATATTCCCCTCATTACTACTGATAGTATGAAACAGCCAAATGAAGACTACTCCAGAAAACAAAAACTTGTATTTATAGAATATAGAAGTACTGTATTACAAGTAGTGATGCTGACAAAAACACATTCATGGGGGGGGGGGAATAAGGGGATGTAACAAGGGCACAGCAATATTCCTTTTATGGAATACTGTAACAAATGGCGACATTTCATATTTTTTCTTCCATGCAGTGAATCAAGTTTACCCATTATGCCTAAAACATTATCGGTGGGGGAGAGGAATTGTGCCCATTTTTTTTATTTTAAGGATTTTTTTAAATTAAAGAGTAATGTGTTGGCAATACATTACTAAAATTATACTCTTTAAACAGTGAACAATGAGCACTGTTAAAGAGCCACTGAAAAACAAGTTCCTAACAAATAAAGAATTCTTTCTTAAAAATGACTTTCCAGGCTTAGCATAGAACTGTTTTATTCCATGTAGGAAAAACCCAAAAGGAACAAAAAGCCCATTCTTCTAACTGCATCCTCCCCTGTAATGCCATTTTACTGCAGCCCCAAAATCAGTAGAGGTGTTCAGAACTACTAGTAAGAGAGATCAATACAGTTCAATGCAATTAGATTAGAAGGAAGAAGGGAGAGGAACCGTATCATAAAGGAGATACGAAAAGAAAAGCAAGCAGACCTGGGATGCATCCAAAGTCATAATTCTTCCTCACAGTGTCTAAAGAGAACACAACCTGCTGACAGGCACATGTGCTGAGAAGAGGCAGGCCTTAGAATAGTCACCCATCTACTTTTAGACTCTCTTATACGCGTTCACAAAATGAGATGTTCTATATCCCAGATGTGCTCATGTCCTGCCTAGATTCAGATCCACCGAAACTAAGACTTTTTTCCAATAGCATCTACTTAGCAGGGGCTACAAGTGGTGTTACTGTGATGTGAAAAAAGGCACTCTGCACATTTTAATAGCTTCCTCAACTTCAGGTGTCCCAGGGCACGAGCATAAACAGGTAAAAACAACAGTGATTGAGTTTTAGACAGTAATGGCTGATGTGCACAAAAAAAAGTAGAGATCTCTTTTTCTCTCATAATACCCGAGGTCACCCAACTATTACCTAACAAGCAAGTTGTTCAGGACAGACAAAGTGAAGAAGCTGACAGAGTGTTGAAGAAATGTATGGAATGTAAGATGTAATGATGGCTAGTAGCTTTTTTGTTGTTGTTCTTGTGTGCCTTCAAGTAATTTTTGACTTATGGTGACCACAAGGCAAACCTACCACAGGGTTTTCTTGACAAGATTTATTTGGGGGGGGGGGGTCAAGGCCTTCCTCTTAGGTTGAGAAAACGTGACTTGTGCAAGGTCACTCAGTGGCTTTCCATGGCCAGGTAGGGATTCAAACCATTGTCTCCCTGATTCCTAGCCCAACACTTAAATGACTCCACCATGCGGGCTTTCACAATCAGTAGTGTACATCACTTTAAAAGAGAAAATGAGACACATTTGTGGGGGATAATGTTATTTGTATATGACGGCCATGGATGGTACCTCCAGGGTCACAGGGCAACATGCTTCTGGGCACTAGCTTCTGAGAATGACTGCAGAAGAGAGCTACATGGAAGGCTGCTTCTAAGACCAACTCTTGGAACCCTGATGTCATGACAGCATCACTCAGGGAAGTGTGCTCAACAGGAAGCCAAGAGGAAATTGAATCAGCCCTGCTTTGGGACTACAGAGAGAGCAAAAAGGCACTCAGAGAGAGCTTGCAAATCCAGGCCACCATCAGCCACATCACCGGATAAATGCTGGCAACACACCTAGTGAAGGATATCTGGAATACCTCCGGCTTTCAGACCCTGCCAGTAAGTCTCTCCCTAATCATGCAAGGAGGCCACCCACCCAGGGCTTAATTAATAGGGCTGAACGTCTGATACGCAGCTTCTCTCCCTTTTGTACCGCACGTTAGCCACAACTGCCTTCTCACACACACACCTCCAGGCTGCCTATAATATCCCTGAGCACGTGCGGAGTCCTCTTTTAAAAAATCCCCGAAGCGCAATTCTGTACATTCAGGATAGCGATGGGGGGGGGGAGAGATTGCGTGCGTCTCTGTGCGGTTTCCAAGGCGGCTTGCGCCCCGCCATTTCTCCTTTAAAAGGAAAGAGGAAGCACTGCACCAATCGGCCAGTCGACTCCCGACCCCTCCCCAGTGTTACGCAATATAACCCTCTGGAAGGCGCTGCCTGGCTCTCACCAAAAGACAAATCTCCCACCCCCGTTCTCCCCCTCAGCTCTTCCCGTTCCCTCCTTCGCTCTCCCCCACCCCCACTAATTAGTCAAAATGTCTCCCCTCCCAGCCGCTTCCTAGCCAGGCAGACGTGCTGCCAACCACCCCCGCTTCATAGCGGGGAGCCAAGCAACCAGCCAGCGCGCTAGGTAGCCAGCCAGCCTCCTCGCCTGCAACCCACGCGCTCGCCAACGCCTAGGGTGGGCTCGCCAGGGGGCGGGCGCGCTAAGCTCGGCTCTGGCTTGCGAGGGAGGGAGGGAGGGACGGAGACCCAAAAGGGAGCACTCCCTCCGCGCCCAGCTACCGGGCCCGGGAACGATCAAAGTATGGTAAATTCGTCCCCTTCTTTCCCTTCGGTCCGTTCTTCCCGTGCAGCCTGCCCATGTGCTTCCCGGGCAAGAGCCGAGCAGAACCTCTCCCGCTGGAGGGAGAAGCAGCATCGGCGGTCGCCGCCGCCGCCACCATCACACTGCAGTGACGGAAGGGGCTGAGAGCCGGCGGCCGGTACGGCGGCGACGGCAGTGCTACTGGAGTTGCAGCGGGAGCCCCCGCTCCTCCTCCTCCTCCTCCTCTTCCTCGGCGCCCTAAAATAAATCTCCGACGGCAGGAGGAGGCTGGTACCGCTCAAGGAACAGACAGGAGGAGGCACCGGCTCGGTGGGCAAGAAGGGCTACCTCCCAGGGTTGCTGGCGGCGGCGGCGGCGGCGGCGGGTCGAGGAAAAGGAAGGCGCTCGCTCGGCCCAGGGCGGAGGGGGCAGAGGAGCAGGCGGCGGCGGCGGGGGCAGCTGCACCCGCGGCGTCAAGCGAGCCGCCTCCCCGCTCGCCTGTTCCCGCGTTCCCACCGTCCGCGGCTCTGCAACGTGCGTCATGTCTGCGCAGCGCAGGGCGGGCGAACCTCTCCTCAGGACCTCCCGCCGCCCAGAGCCCCCCGGCACACAGAGAGGCGCCCGCGCCGGCCCCCGGAGGCAAATGGGGGGTGTCCCCCCGTCTCCCCCCGGGCCAGGCCCGCCTCTCCACAGCCCCCGCCGGCCGGGCCGGCCCCCTCCCTCTTCCCCACGCTGCCGGCGACTGGGCAGCTTGGCGGTCCAGGCCCCGGGGCAGCCCCCGTGCCCGCCTGGCAGAGGCCCGGGGTGCGGGCGACCTCTCGAGAAACCCCCGGCCGCCTGGCCGCGCTCTCCCTCCTCGGCCCTCCGGCGCCCGGCTCCTTACTTGCCAATTTCCTCGTACAGCTGGTACTCATCGGTGAAGCGGGTGCAGGTCACGGTCGTGGCCATCGCGGCTGCAGCTTCGCTCCGCAATGAGCCGCCCGGGCTCCGCTCCTCCTCGGCTCCGGCTGGCAGCGGGGGAAGGAGGGGCGGGCGCGAGAGCGCTGGCAGGCGGGGAAGGAGGAGGAGGAGGAGGAGGGGAGGGGAGGAGGAGGAGGAGGGGGGCGAGGCGAAGCTCGGATGGGGGGCGAGCGAGAGAGACGCCCAGCCCGTGCGGCGGAGCGCGGCTACTGCGACGCCCGCGAGCGAGCGAGGAGAGCTCCGGCGGTGGGTAGAGCCCGGGGGAGCCGCCAGGGGAGGGGCGCCGCCGCCGCCGCCGCCGGCAGCCCCAGGAGAGGGCGATCAACCCTGCCGCCCACCCGCCGCCTCCGGGCCACCTCACCACCGGTTGGGGAGTTTGAAAGGGGAAGAGTCCCTCCAGCTGTCTCTCCGTCTCAGCCTGGACGGTCCGGAGGTCGAAAACTCCGGGGGGATCCTAGCACCTGCCGGGGAGGGGTGGGCCGGGCCTTCTTTCTCGGGCTCCCTCGCCTTCCTGATACCTGGCTGGGGACCTCCGCATGCATGGGAGGGGCTGCTCCCACGTGCGTCACCCGCCCCGAGTTTCCCCACCCGCGTCTCCCGGTCAGAGCCACCACCTTCCCCGAATAGCGTGGAGGCTGCAGTCCCCGAAGCCCCCTGCGGTCGCTGACACGGCCGCCTCACAGGGCCCTTGCGAGGGGCGCAGGCCTAAGGAACAGACCGGAATCTGTGTCTCCCGACCCGTGGACCTCGGATCGGGGGGAGAAAGTGGGGACTCAAGCCCTCCCCCGGACCAGAGGAGGCGCGGGCGACTGAGGACCCCTGCTGTGACCTAGCAAAATTGGGCCACCAAGACCCCTGGCCTATGCGGTCGATCTTCCTCGGTCATTATCAGTGAGAAGTGTACTAAATGATCAAGCGCTAGGGCATAGTAAGACACGGGGCCCTGCTAGGAGTCATAAAGGCTGCCTGCACACATGGAGACCTCGAAGTTGTTGACTGCCTCAAAGTCGGCTTCAACTTATAGTGATCCTATGAATGAGAGACTTCCAAGTCACCCAATCAATATCTCTCTATATATATCTATATATTGTTTTTTTAGAGAGCCATGTGTTTTCATGGTGTAACCAAAGTAGCACAGTCTCAGTTTAGTCTTGTAAGGGCCCCACGTGTGGGTCTAATACTGGTATGGTTTGGATGGGCACCATATCTAATTGGCCTCATATTTAATTGGCAACGCACTTGAAGTGACGCAGACATCAAAATCAAACCTGAAGGAGGTCAAACCAACAAAGGGGAAATTCTGACTGTGAAGGTGAGAAAGAAAGGCAGGTCAGCCTAACACATCCTTCAGGTAAGACTAGGTCATTTGTCAGGCAAACAAATGCTGTTCCTGTGGAGAATAAGCTTAAGTAGAAACTGGAGTTTTCCCAGAGAATACAATGGCTAGAAGCCCACCAGGATGCTGATTGACTTGTACCTGTCCCCTGTGCACCTGAACTTCTTCCTCTGTCCTCGTAGCACCCACAATAGACAGCTGTTACAGCATCCATCACACCTTTGTCACCCACATGCTGCGAACATTAGCGGGTTGATAGTCCATTGTATGGACCACAACTCCCATTGTTCCACACCTGGAACTGCACGTATCATCCACTGCCACGGGCTATTTTTCAGTTACAAATACCCCGATGCCCAGTGCAGTCTCTCGCTGATCCAAAAACCACTTTGTCCATCCGATTCCTGACCAAGAACTGTCCTTAGGTTCTTACCTAAGCCATGCCACTGCTTCTCTCCACTTCTCTCCAGATCTGGTAATTATCACCCACATCCTTCAACATCTCTATCCCATTTTCTTCCTTCTCTTCAGCTAGCTCTTGTGAGATCATGTGTGTGTTTGAACTGTTAGGTGTGCACATGTGAATTTATTTCAATAAAGGACACGTGTGAATTCGTTTCAATAAAGGACACATTTTCGTTCACATTTTATTCTTTGGCTGGTGTTTTTCCTGGGTGAGCCAGTAAACATGGATAGAAAAGATCTCAATAAGTTACCCCCCTCTTGCAAGCCTGCTAAACTTTGAGCTAATTCATTCCCCATCTTTGCAAGGAGACTGACATTGTGGCTTGACCCTTCTGGCATCTACATTTTGGGGTAAGAGTCTTCCTGGATTCTTTTGCTCTAGGACCCATTTATTTGTTTTTTTAGCGGTCCACAATATCCCTACAACCCTCCTACAGCACCACATTTCAAATTTTCTTCCTATCAGCTTTCTTCACTGACCAGATTTCACAACCATAGAAACAGAACCATAGAAATACCAAAGCATGGACCATGCTAACTTTAGTATTCAGTGATATCTCTTTACCCTTGAGGATCTTGTCTAGTTCCTTCATTGCTGCCCTTCCAAGTCCTAGTCTTGACTGCAGCTTCCATTCTGCTTAATGACTGAGCCAAGGTATGGAAAATCCTGTACTATTTCAATGTCCTCATCATCTACATTAAAGTCATGTAGATCATCTATGGTCATTTTTTGTTTTGTTTTGTTTTCTTCATGTTCAAAGTAAACTTGCCTTTGCAATTTCTTCTTTGACTTTCTTCAAGAATCATTCCAAATCTTTGCTATTTTCTGCTAGTAGTATAGTGTCACCTGCATATCTTAAATTTTTCCTTCCTTCATTTTTCTTCTCTCTTTCAGAGTCTAATCTTGCTTTATGTGATATGTTTGGCATACAAGTTAACCAGACAGGGTGGTAAAATGCAACCTTGCTTGTCTCCTTGCCAGTTGGAAACTTTTCACTTTTTCCATCTTCTATCCTAGCAGTAGCCTCTTGTCTTGCATACAGGTTATACATCAGGACAATTAAATGCTGTGGCAGAGCCATTTCTTTAAGAGTGATCCATAATTTTTCATGACCTACACACACAGTCAAAGGCTTTGCTATAACCTATAAAGCACAAGCTGATTTTCTTCTGAAATTCTTTGATACACTTCATTATTCAACATATGTTTGCCAAGTGAACTCTAGTGCCTCTTCTTTTCCTGAACCCAGATTAGGAATCTGGCATTTCTTGCTCCGTGTATGGTAAATGTCATTATTATAGAATTTTGAGCATCACTTTGCTTGCATGGGAGATTAATGCAATGGTGCTGTGGTTACTCAGTCCTTGATTCCCCTTTCTTGGGGATTGGAATGTATATTGAGTGTTTCCAATTTATGGGCCATTGTTTTGTTTTCCATATTTGTTGGCAGATTTTAGTTAGAACTATAATAGATTCTGTCTGTGTAGCTTGAAACAGCTCTATTGAATATGCCATCTGTTCCTGGTGATTTATTTCTCCTAAGCACTCTGAGTGAAGCTTCCACTTCACTTTCTAAAATTGTTAAGTTCATTTTCAAATGGTTTTTCCGTAAATAAAGCTGTCCTCCTTTCATCTCTTCTATATAGTTCTTCAGAATATTTGATCAAGTAATGTGTTTCACATGCTGGTCATAGAGCATTCCCACTCTTGGTTTAAATTTCCCTTTGATTTCTTGGATTTTGTGGAAGAGGTCTCTTGTTCTTCCTTTTTTGTTGTCATCTTCTACTTTTCTGCATTTATTGTTACTGTAGTTCTTTTTTTCCTGAACACAAGTCACTGAACAGTTGTATTCAGTATTCTGACCGTATTGCTGCCACCTTTTACTTTTGTTTCTCATCTGTCCTTATCTGCTTGAAGAATTACCAGCATCATCCATTGAGGCTTCTCTTTCTTTTTGGCTGCAGATAGTGGACCTTTCCACACTACACCATTATAGTGCTATTATTCCAGTTTCAACATCCTGTGGAATCCTGGGGTTTGCAGTTTAGGAAAGGGCATTTAGAATCCTCAGCCAGAGAGCTCTTTGGCCTCAGTAAACTACAACCCCAGAATTCCACAAGTTGTTGAATGTGGAATTGTAGCACTATAACAGTGTAGTGCAGAAATGGACAGTGTCTTTTGCATTCATCCCTGGTGACGTTCTTGGCTTCACTCCAGAGATCTTCTGGCTCCCAATCAATTAGTCTTAATAGTGCAAATCTAATTTCTGTATTATCTTCAAATTCTATGAGGATCTTCTTCAGGTTGTATTTTGGCATGGTTGTTGGTTTAGCATTCTTGTTTAGCTTTATTCTAAATTTTTATATTAGTAGTTTATGGTCTGTGCCACAATCCTGGTCTTGTTTTTACAAAAAGAATAGATTTTATCCATCTTTTGCTTCCACTTATGCAGTCTATATGATTTCTATATTGGCCATCAGGTAATGTCTGTGTGTACAGAAACCTCTTCGGTTGCTTGAGGAATATGTTTGTGATGAACAAACTACTGGCCTTGCAAAATTCAGTCAGTCAATCTCCTGCTTCCTTTCGTGAGCCTAAGCCAAATTTTCCTCCAGTCTTTGATTCTGCTCTATTTCCTCCTTTTGCATTCCAGTTGCCTATGATTAACAACAAGTCCTGTGTACTTCTAAGCACATTATGCCATTTGTAAGAGTCTCCATGTTTATAGATGTTTCAATGATAATGTATGGGGACAGCAATCTGCTGTTCCCCTGCAAGTACTCACAATAGGCAAAATTAGTAACAGCCAATATTGAGAGCCCCCTTGAAAATGGTAATGCAGTCCCTGAATATTTTCCATCCAATCCTAGTAACCCCAACTGACTTAAGTACAAATTGCTCCCTGGTACATGTGCCTAGGGTTCCAGCCGCAGAGACCATGGTTTCAACTTTGTGTTCCAGATTCTATTCACGATACGTTATTTCTTCCTCTTCAGCTCACTTTTCCCAATTCCACTCCCCAGGGGCCATTAGTGCCTCCTAAATCTTTGTCCACTGGCGTCATACCCTCCATGTATCCAGAAAACATGCACACACGTGCACTCACACACACACACACACACACACAGAGGGTAAGCCCTATACTGAGGGAGCCAGCCTGATATACTGGTTTGACTTTTGGACTATGACTGGAGACCAGGGTTCCAGTCCCCACCCAGCTATGGAAATTCACTGGGTGACCTTGGGCAAGTCACACTTTCTCAGCCTCATATGAAGACAAAAGCAAACCCTTCTTGCCAAGAAAATCCTGTGATAGTGTTGTCTTAGGGTTGCCATGTCACAAAACAACTTGAAGGCAAACAACAACAAAAACAATAACAAAGCTATACACCACATGGCTTTTGCTGTCTTTGTCCTTAGTCAAAAATGGTTGGGCCTCTACCTGCATCAGCCCTCCCTCAAGACCACCTTAAACACCATCTTAAGAAAACGTCTCAAACAAGATGTAGACCTGTGTAAACACCTTTACCTGATGAAGAAGCCAGTGCATCCTTGCATTGGCCTAAAAAAGGTATCAGCATGATGTGTGTTTGAGATTTTCCCTTGTATCCAATTCACTAAAACCTCTTTAGGGATTCAAAATGCCTGTGCAGCATAAAAACCTTTTCCTTCACATTGCATTGTTGTTGTGTGCCTTCAAGTCATTTCTGGCCTAAGGCAACCCTAAGTTGAACATATCACAGAGTTTTCTGGGGGCTGAGAGTATGTGACATGCCAAAGGTCACCCAGTGGGTTTCCATGGCCAAGCAGGGAATCAAACCCTGGTCTCCAGGATCATAATCCAACACTCAAACCATTACACCCACGCTGCTTCTTTTACGTTAATACCCCACATTTGTGTTACCCTGTATTCTGGGGGTCCCGGGGGGACACCTAAATAACCTTGCAATTACACAAATTGGGGAAATTAGTCAAGAGCGCTGGTTGGCAAAACGAGAGGCAGGGCAACGCAGCGGAACCTTGTAACCCAGTGTTTACGGGGTCAGGCCAAGTCAAGAAGACTGGTTTGAAAGTAATGAATGATCTTTATTAAAGACAGGCACACAATGTAAGCAACACACGCACACAGATAACTAAGGAAAATAAAGGTGTGAGTAAGATAGCGGGATTTTCAGAGGGATAGTTGATTCGGGTGATACAAAACCTGTTCCTGAAGCCCGGAAGAAAATGGAGAGCGAGGCTGGGGTTCGACGTATCTCAGCACGTGGAGCTGAGGGGAAGCTCGCCAAGTGATGCAGCAGCAAGGCGGTCTGGAACTCGGGAGCGATCCAAGGAAGCACTCAAAGTCAGGGGTTTTTATAAGGAGAATTGTGACTGCAGGCTAGGTCGGACTTGGGGAAAACAATAGATTGGGGCTGGAGACAAAACCTCCAAAAGGTCAGAATTTGAATGATTGAGTTAGAGCCAAATTGTCAATAGGATAGCCGGTATGCAAACGCGGAGTACTTGAGCGTTGTATAGTCCGATCATCAAGCTGCCGGCGCTAGGCAGAGGATCTTTTGAAAGCTGTGTGCATACCTAATGGAGATACTTGCCTTGAGGTCTCCTAAAGCAGTGAGTCGGCTGTTTCTGGCCTGCCTGTATTGTTTCGGAATATTACGGCCATTATCGGCCGAGCCTGTATGCGTGCTTGTCCGGGGGCCTCGCAAGCACGTAGAAGGGATATGTGAAGCCGAATTATTGATATCAAAGATATCTTTTTATATCCCCAAAGCTCGGGCTAGCCAGGGCAGTAACAATCCCCCCCCCCGAAAATGGGCGATGTTGGGGACAATATCACACATTTTCCAATTAAAAATCAAAAATCATTTTAGAGCTGAATAGGGGCTTGCAGGTTGGGTAGCTGTATCACTCCACAGGAAAGGGAATTTTGGGGAAAAGCAAAGGGTTTCTAGCTTATAACAACATTCCTAACTAAAGCCTAAACCTAAACACATACACACAAATGTCAATTAAACAACAATCAACAATTAAACAATAAGCAATGTCAAACTGTCCCGTCAATACGGAACTGTCAAAGAATGAGCAATGGTTGTAAATAGCAAACGCAATCAATCAATGGAATAATCAATGGAATTCTGTAAATCCAATGCAGCGTCTGGCAATGAAGGCAATCCAATGAGCTTGGGCTAGCCAGGGCAGTAACATTTGTTCACACAGCACTACAATATTTCCATCATCTGAAGAGGATAGGTATAGGTGAGAATTTCATTTGTTTGTTTTTGAAAATAATTTACTCAAATACACCAAAGTGCAAATTTCTTCATATTCAGCACAGGAAGAATTTGGGAGACATTGAAACTGGCATATTCATCCATCCATCCATCCATCCAGATTTAAGATTCTTTAAAAGTCTGACTGAATCTCTGGCCATTTCTGCCCTACACTGTAATAGTGCTATTATTCCACTTTCAATATCCTGTGTAATCCTGGGGTCTGAAGTTTAGAGAGGGGCATTTAGAATTCTCAGCCAGAGAGCACTTGGGCCTCAGGAAACTACAAACTACAAACCCCAGAATTCCACAGGATGTTGAAACTGGAATAATAGCACTATTAAACAGCATGGGGCAGAAATGGCCTCTGTGTGTTTAACAACTGAGCCCCTTTCACACTACACAATTGTAGCACTTTGAGACTACTTTAACTGCCATGGTGACAACCTATGGAATCCTGAGATCTGCAGTCTATGTCAGAATTCTCTGCCTAAGAGTTCTAGTGCCTCACCAAACTGCAACCCCAAGGCTTCCAAAGGATACAGCCATGGTATTTAAAAGGGAACCATAGTGCTATAACTGCACAATGTGAAGGGAGCCACATGTTACTGCTGAGTGTTCCCTTCTTCTTTACCTATATGGCAGGCAAATACAACACCATCTTCTCCATGCTGGACATTAAAAAAATGTGTCTTGGGGTGGGGGAAGGAGTATAGCAGCATTTTTAAGACCAATTTGTTTTTATTTTAGCATGAGTTTTTCTGGATATAAACCCACTTCTTCACATGTCCAGGAAAGCACGTGCTAAAAATAAAAAGCATAAAGAGTATTCAGCTACTTCGCTGAAAACTACTATGCTGGAAATAGTTTCACTATTGAATGTTTCAAGTGCAAATAAAGAATTGCAGTGCAGTTCATTTTAGTAGAATTTACCAAAATTAAAATGTCACATACAGTATTCAATATGGAAAGAACTTGAGTCTTTAAAAGCAGAAGACAGGAGAAAAGTCACCAATTTCTGTTTTCCAAACTAGTGACTTGAAGATTGAAATTAATCACTTGTTTGTATGGTGGGAATCTGCCCAGTCTTAGTAGAATCACAGAGCTGGAAAGGGTCTCAAGGGCCAGTGAGTCCAACCCCTGGTCCAAGGCAGGATCTTCAGCTAAAGCATCCCTAGCAGGTAGCTGTACCCCCTCTTTCTGAAGAAGTCCAGAGAAGGAGACCCTTCCATCTGTTAGGCAATTGGTTCCATTGCCAAACCACCCTTACCGGCAAGAAGTTTTTTCTAATGTTCAATCAAAATCCAATCTCCTGTAACTTCAGACCATTAGACCTGGTCCTACGCTCTGGGGCAACAGAGAACAGGCCTGCCCCCTCCTCTCTGTGACAGCCCTTGAGTTATTTAAAGAGTGCAAGCATATCACCACTTAGTCTTCTCTTCAAGTTGAATATGCCCAGCTCCTTCAACCTTTTCCCATGTCTTTTGTTGTCCATTCCTCTTACTGCTCTTGTTGTCTTTCTCTGAACCTGCTCCAACTTGTCTATCTCCTTTTAACATGAGGCTCCCAGAACTGACCAGCACAGATTACAGTGGGACTATCACTTCCCTCAACTTGGAGACTATGCTTCTATTAATGCAGGCTAAAACACCATTCACCCTTTTCGCTGTAGCATCATATTGCCGGCTCATGTTCAACTTATGATCAACAAGAATTCCAAGGTCTTTTTCACATGTAGTATGGCAAGTCATGTTTTCCCCATCCTATACCTGTGCATTTGGTTTTTGTGGCCTAAATGTAGAATTTTGCATTGGTATCTATTGAATTTCATTTTATTAATTTCTACCTAATTTTCTACTTTATCAAGGTATCATTCCAGGAATTTAAGGGAGTTTGTTAAAAGCAAGCAGAAGCAAGATGTTGACATGAAGTTAATCTTCCTAGGACTGCTGTTTCCAGTTTTTGAGTTAAAAATTTTCTTGAGTGTATATGTTTTGCTTCAGGAGAGAAGCTGTCTCCTACGTTGGCAGTTAAAGCTGCAGGAAATAAACCCTATTAACCACAGTGGAACCCCTTCCAAGTAAATGTATAAGACTGCATTGCACGGTTGTCTGTGGTTAGCATATTAGGATAGCATGACCTCCATAAGCCATATTGCAGGACCTCGGCCTAAGATGCCACATTGTAAAAAGTTTCATTTATTCAACCAGTGCCATGGTGGTGTTTGCAGTTTTCTACAAAATACCAAAGCAATTATAGGAAATCTCCTTAATTCATTCTTTTTGGTGTGTGTATCTGTTTTGAGATGTTGCCAAAAGCATATGAATGGTGATACATTAAAAGCAAGGAAAACAGACCTACATCCATTCTTTAGAAGACATAAATTATTTTCTTTTAAACTTTGAACTGAGCTAGAAAAGAAAGACTGTGATGATGTCACTATGATAATCTAGTTTACAAATTACATTTGTTCCCATAAAATGTTTCTAGGGTCTGGTTGATGCTTTCTCTACCCAGGTGCCTTCTTCATGGCTGGACTGCAGCTCTTGTCATCCCATTCAGTAGTTGTAGCTCGACACTTCTAGAGAGCAGTAAGGGCCCTTTTGCACTACACAGTTATACTGCTATGATTCTACTTCAGCTGTCATGGAATCCTGGGATTGATGTGCTAGGGAGAGCTATTTAGAATTCTCAGCCGGAGAGCTCCAGTGCCTCACCAAACTCCAGGCACCAGGATTCCATGGGATGTTGCCATGGCAATTAACATGGAATTGTAGTGCTATAATTGTGTCCTGTGTCCTCTATAATTGTGTCCTCTAAGTCAGAGAAGGTTGGCACAACATAGACACTTATAGATATATATGTAGATGTAGATGTAGATATAGATATGTAGATATATAGATATATATGTATATAGATTTTGAAGCAGCTGTGCCACTTTTCTGGTTCTCAGTCTCAGACAATATGCCACTTCAATATAGTTGCTTTCCCAGACCTGAATCTTAGAAGACAGAGGAATATTGCTAATTCTGACAGTTTGCTAGACATGCATGATTTCAGGGGATTCATTTTTCTTTTACAATTAGGCCAACAGAGTTAGAAAGCCCATGTGGGCAAGTAACTATGCAATGTGCCATGCAGACTCCAAAGTGGAAAAAAAAACCATTTTCTTTTATCATCACATATTTGTGAGGATGACTTGCAATTTTGAACACAGCCTGATGGCCCTAAATATGTTCCTTTCCATATTTGCACTACTGAACTGGGGCATTTGCACTTTAGATGGAGGCCTCTGAAGTTACAACCTCTGAGGTTCAACACTGGCTTTATAGCCATCTTTATAGCCAGGCTGCAGTTCTATAGGGAAAGCTGTAGTTCTCTGATGTTGTCAGCCAGCAAATCCAGTCAGCCAGTTGGCCAGCAGTTGTGGATGATGGCAGCCGTAGTTCTAACAACTAGAAAACTGCAGATTTTTCACTGCTGGCCATATACTTACTTGGGCATAAGCTCACTAAACACAGTGGAATTTACTTGCTGATACAGACCTTGGAAAAGTTCCTCTCTTGGGGGAAGAGCACAATTTTTTTTAAAAAAATCGCTGTGCTGACTGGAGATTCTGGGAAGCTATTGTCCAAAAAGTAACCATCCATATAGGTATGGATGACATCTTGAGTGGAAAGGGTATGCCTGATCTGTACTAGAAAGAAAGGCAACCGGGTTAACATGAAGGATCAGGAAGGCAAAGAGCAGGGAACGTAATGCACTGAAGAATACAAAAAGATCTTGTAGAACAGATCAAGCAGGCCCTCTCCACTCAAGATATCATCCCTTGAGACTAACTGAAAGAATTTTATAGCATAAGCTTTCAGAAGCTAAGTCTATTACTTTCAGTTAGCCTCAAACAGGCTATGAAGATCCCTTTGTCTACTGATACAGACTAACACAGCTGTGCTGTTGAATATGACACTGAAGGAAGTGAGTGTGAAAACTAAAATTGGTGCCATGAGCTCTGTGGCACCTGTAATCTCAGCAGCAAGATATTTGGGAGGGCGGTTAATGCTGGACGGAGTGGTTTTCAGGGTTCTGTGGGCTATGGTAGCTCTTGAGACAACAATCATTTGCAGAAGTGACTTTCAGCTTTTTCTTTTCTTTTTCATAAAAGAGACCTATAAATCTAGCTAGAATCCTGTTGTTCTTTAAATAAAATGGAAATAGAAGTTCTATTTGCAAAGTTTATCTCCCTTCCAAGGAAAATCCAGTTTAGTCTGTGTCCTGCCTGACCTTTATGACAAAATAAAAAGTGACACCTGTGGTTCCAGGCAGTCTCTCATTCAGGCAATAACTGGCCCCAGGCCTATTTGGATTTAGCAAACCCAGAACATAGGGTACTTTCAAATGCAAGACTCAGGCCAGACTTATCAACAGAAAGAGAGAAGCAGCTGCTTTATTTGACAGATATCGGAGCTGTAGTGTGGCAGCAGCAGTTGCACCAGCCATTGCCTATCTCTGCCATTCCTCTTGAGCTCCTCAACCATTTCTCTCTCTCAGTGGACTGAACTGCACAGGCCACACAGCTCGTTTTAAGACTCCTAAATTGGCTTGTTGCCTTCAGGTTTTGTAGAAGATGCTACACTGTTACCAGCTGATAGTCCAGTTCGCCTTTGTATGTCGAATGGAATGGGGTGCTGTTTTGTACACCATCTCAGGTAGTGAGATATTGTGGTGGCCCTAAGTAGAGCTTAAGTGATGTGGGGAGCACACACCTATGTGTGGATATGAAAGAGAAACTGATCTGTGCTGCCTGCTTCATCGCAAGATTTGTAGCTGCATTGAGGGCTAGCAAGACAATCACATTGCTGGGTAGGAGGCCATGGATGTGCCCACAGTAAGACAAGAAGCTTTCTTCTCTGGTTGTATCGCCAATTAATGAGAAATTGCTCCTTAAAAAGAGAAGTTTGCTTTTCCTCTGCTGAGGTTTGATGAGGCTTCTTCTTAGTCCACTCAAAGTAGATGAAGGAACATTTTGAGACTGTTGATTCTTGAACGTTTACAGTGGGTAACCTGGTACTGGGTGACCCTCCATACATTGTTGGATTGTAGCTCTCATCAGCCCTAGGCAGCCTAGCCAATAGTGAGGGCTGTTGGGAGTTAAAGTCCAACAAGATAAGAAAAAAGTTGCCCCCACTGGCTTTTGAATGCAGGAGTATGAAAAGAGTATAGATGCCTGCCCTGGCCAGCCCCTCCCGAAACTGCAAACCCCAGGATTCCACAGGATGTTGCAAGTGGAATCATAGCGCTATAACAGGCTAGTGCGGAAATGGCCTCAGTTGTGGCACTCACTTGTGATTTTATGTAGGTGAAATGAAAACTTGTTTGTTAATTGAGGCCTTTGGGCCTCATTGAATCTTCTTAAATGCTAACATACATAGTTCAAAACTTTTTAAATCTTTAAAAACTATTTTAACTTATTATCTTTCATATTTTTAGTCTACTTAAATGATTTTTTAAAGTTTTAAACTGTTTTAACTTGTTTGCTTTTCATTTTACTTGTAAACTACCCTTACATCTTTTTGATATAGGGGTGGGGCATAAATATTTTACTGAATAGATAAATAAGATTAAGAGAGCACAGAGCTGTGGAATACACCAGGAAAAAGCATTACAGTAGACAGGACATTGGTATTTTGCTGTATGGCAGGGGCCTTAGAAGGCAGCACTTCTCACAGTGAGAAAGGGACCTCAGTTTAGTGACAGAGCAAAACCTTAGCAAGCAGAAGGTTCCTGTTGAGTTTCTGACATTGTTAGTTAAAATAGTCCAGTAGTCCATCATTAGGTGGAATAAGTGCAGAAACTGCAGGGTAGCAGTGACAGCTCTCCAACTATTCCTTCAGAACCCACTGCCCATGTTGTCTCTGGTGCAGGACAGAGCCAGAAAGAAGACAGTGTTCCCCTGCCACTGTCAAAGAGCCAACTACCAGCTTCCTTCTCTATGTGGAATGAGGGGGAGTTTGTATTTTGGCCCAGCCACACTTGGACAGCCTCTCCTAATTAGAGCAAGCAATCATGGACTAGGTGTACAAATATTTGGAGGTGCTGTGTGCAGCAGCTTACTAATTTCCTATAGTGCAACCTGGACCATGGGTGAACTAAGGAAAAGTGCTTTAGGAGCCAGTGATTCTGGACAATCCATTCATACAACATAAGCAGTTCACACACTTTAAACAAACTCTGGTGCATCTGAGCTCAGGAGCAACAGTGGCAAATGGTTCAGCACCCTCCCATTGCTGCCGTTTCCTGGGAAAATATGACATATATTTTGTTAATGCCAGGTCTGAAGAAGAAGCTAGGAAAGAAAGGAGCAATGTAGCTGCCAGGGAAAAGGTTCTGGTGTCTGGCTTCTGCTGATGGAGCCTCTTGTTCAGTGCTCAGAGGTGATATTGTCTAAGAAGCAGAGGGCCATTAAATTGTGAGTGTAATGTCGCTATGTTCAATTAAGCTGTCAGAGAAACGTCAAGGAACAGTCACTGGAGCCCATCCCCTTGGACCTTTGATAAGCAGCAGAAGGCAAGATGGAGATAGAATTGAGCTCAGGGAGATTCAGAATCCCTCCAAGCCAAAGACAATAACACCCTCCAAGCCGGAGCAAACAGAGTGTTCCCCTCCCGCTCCCCCTTAGCATCCCTGCCCATGACTGCCTGGTGCTGCTGTTGCCATGGGCACCGTGGGCGTTTGTGGGGGCTGCATGTTGCTGACAGATATTTTTGTTCTAACTAACCAGAAAGGAACGAGGATGATCGTTTTATTTCTGGGGAGGTAATAGTGCAGCTGGGTTTAACCAGATCAGAGCAGTAGGAACAAAAGCATTACATGAGAAATAATCCACTCCCCCAATTTTTCCTGCACAGAGTAGACATATTTCACAGGGCTCAAGTCAGTTCATGGGACTTTCCTTCTAAAGCCACTTTTCTAACAAAGAAGAGAGGTGTGGTCCTTTCCTATCTGCAAGACCTTGGACTTCTTGGGCTCAAAGGATATTTGCTCTCTCTCTATGGCCCTTTCTGCATGTGGAGGGGGAAACGGGGGAAAACGCGCCGAAACGGAGCTTACCGGCAGCCGGGTAAGTCCGTCGCCATGCGGAGCAGCGCGAACTTGCTGCTCTGCAGTCCTCTGGTGTCCAAAATGGCGGCTTCTGGCTGGCGGAGGCTCTCCACCAACCGGAGAAGCTCGTCAGCCGGAAGCCCGCCCCCGGCAGATCTGCAGGCACACACTAGTGCGTGCCTGAAAATCTGCACCGGAGCCCAGCGACGGAGCTGCACGGGGCTGCACGCTCCATGCTTTTTAAAAACCTCTGAAAAGAGGTTTTTAAAAAACACACAGCGCCGCCAGTTCCGGTTGTTTCGGAGCGGATTGAGGTGCGGAACTACAAAAAGTAGTCCGCCCCAATCCACTCCACGGTGCAGACGACCTCCGTCGGAAGTCGCTCTGGACCGTTTTAATACCCCGGTGCGGAAAGGGCCTTAGTTCTCATTCTAATTCGGAAAACCTACACCACTAGTGGCACTCATTTCCAGAGTAAATCAACATGCTGATTTCTAAAAAGAAACAAAATACCTAAAGGACCATCTTCTTCCATGTTCGTCCCTGTTTGCAGGGCCAATTTTGATACTAAATATGGTCTCACTGAATGTTAGGTGAATGGAGCCTTTTTAATGGTAACACCAATGCTATTAATTTCTTCAAAAAGAACCACAATCAAACTAGTGGTCCATCTAGCTCTGTACAATCTACTTAATAGCACCAGCTCTCTGAGATAATGTGCACACAACAGCATTTCCAAGTCTTCCGTTTTCCAAGAACAAGAGCGAAATTTTTATCTAAATTGCAACTGTAAATTATTTGGTATGCATATTTTTAGTTTGTTTTTTTGTGTAATGCTTTAGAGCAGTGGTTCTTAACCTTTCCTTTACCAGGGGCCTCCTGTAAATATAATTTGTTGCTGGGGACCCCCAAGACTTGAACTCAACATTTAAATATGAGCAACTTTAAATAAATATTTGAATAGTTCAATAAATAAATAAATAAATAAATAAGCCAAATAAATCAAATATTTGATGTATTTATTTAAATATTCAAATATTTATTTAAAGTTGCTCATTGGGGTCTTACAAATTTGGAGATAAGGGAGAAATAAGTAAATGTGCACACTCTTATTATAGTCCTCCCTCATTTGTGGGTTTGACCTTTGCAAATGTGATTATTTGCGAGTGTATGTACCTTCCCCCCTGCTCGTGCATTTTGCCCCTGCACAAAGAACTCACACTGAGGCAAAATGGAAGGGACTGTGGGGAGGGGGGGCTTGTGCACCTTGTCTACCTTTCTGCCTCCCGAGCTCCCTCACTCATTCCTATGCATTTTGCCCCTGCATGGAGAACTTGTGCTGAGGCATAACTGAAGGGAGTGTGGGTGGCGGAAGGCTCATACAAGCCTTCCTTTCTCCCTCTGGAGCGCCCACTCCCATTTCTATGCATTTTGCCCCTGCGTGGAAAACTCAGGCCAAGGCAAAATGGAAAGGAGTGGTTGTGGGGGGGGGGGGAGCCCTGGAAGGGAATGGGCGGGGGAGCAGGGAGAATTATTCAAGGTTTTTCCACTTTGGTGATGGTTTTGCACCACAAACCCTCACGAAAGTGGAGGAGCCACTGTATTATTCTCAATGGGAGGGAGGCCTGCGTGCTTGTCTTTGGAGGTTCCACCTCCTCTATCAAAGAAGCATTTGCCACCCCCAAGGGAAAGGAGACCAAACAACCAAATTGCAACAGGGGTCTGTCGTAGAACCCGTGGCTGCTCACTTGCTCATCTGGCCAGGTAAGCAAGCAAGCAAGCAAGCAAGCAAGCAAGCAAGCAAGCAAGCAAGCAAGCAAGCAAGCAGAGAGCTAGCCATGGCCCCAAAGAGTAGCAGCTAAAGCAGCACCCTGGCCAGGATGAAAGTATAAAAAGGAGGAAGTCCAGCTGTTTTATGCTAGCAGTCTTTCATCACACTCTGAACCCTGCATTGCCTTTTCCCAAACCCTGGCTGGGCCTCTTCATGCATACCAACGATGGTAATCCTTCCTAAAGGAAGGTGAGATTTACCTAGGGCAATTATGGGCAAGCAGTAAGGTGGAGCTTGGACCTTTCCTCAGGGGGTTTGGTATCACTAAGTATTAATGAATTACACACACCATCTATTCCAATATTCTTGGCGCTCATTTGTTGGTTGCTACTAAGCTTGACCCCTTCCCCAATCTGCGACTTTATTGGGCAGTTTCAATCCATCAGCTGTGGCTGTGTTCCTATGAGATGGAGGTTCATGGCAGTGTCTTTCCTTGCTTATGTAGCTTAGAGCCAGGGTCCTTTGGCCACCTCATCCCATTGGTAGGTGCCTCAAGCGCCTTTTAGAGACATCGTCAATCTTTCCTATCAGTTCTCAGGTCTGGTCTCATGTCTGGGAGGTGTTGCTGCCACCACTGTTAATGTCGACCAACAAGGCTTCAGGGACCTGTGCGGACCCCAGGTTAAGAACCACTGCATTAGAATTAATTTAAGATTATGTTCTTTTAAAAACCTTTTGAATTGGAGTACCAGATTACTCTGTCTCACCAAAACAAGAGTCTATGGCACCTTGAAGACTATCAGGCTTTATTTGGCATAAGCTTTTGTAGACTCCAGAGATTTCATCAGATGCACTGAATGCAGCCTTGGTAGATATTTTTATCTATTTATTTATTTATATCTATCTATATAAATAAAATCTGGAAGGAACAGGAAAGGAAAACAGTACCAGCAGGTTGTATTAACAGTGGTCATTTAACAGCCATGGATAACTGTATTGATAAGTAGATTAACATATGCATAGCGATGAAAATTCTTTATCCAAACCAGTCAATTTGAATTCTAGTAAGTGTGGGATAGAGGTAATGGAAACACAGAAATTAAAGTCAGAGAAATTGCTAAACTGGTGGTAATAAAGTTAACTCTGAGTGCAAGCCTGGACAGATCAACACACAGACAAACCTATCTACCTTTGTAGTAGCATTCAAGTAGATAGCTGTTAGTCTGCTTTTGTATAAAAAAGACATCAACCTAGTACAGTAGCACCTTTTAAACTAGCAGGGGGAAAAACATTTCTCAGATAAGCTTTCGTGGGCTACCTAAAGCCTACTTAGAATCATAGAATCATAGAAATGTAGAGTTGGAAGAGATCAAAGGGGCCATCCAGTCCAAGTCCCTGTTATGCAGGAACACCTGCAAAGCGCTCCCGACAGATGGCCATCCAGCCTCTGCTTAAAAACCACCAAAGAAGGAGACTCCACTACACTCTGAGGCAGCGTATTCCAGCCGGACAGCCCTGACTGTCAGGAAGTTCTTCCTGAGGTTCAGGTGGAATCTCCTTTCCTGCAGCTTGAATCCATTGCTCCTTGTCCTGGTCACTGGAGCAGCAGAAAACAAGCCCACTCCCTCCTCTACATGGCATCCCTTCAAATATTTAAACATGGCTATCATGTCCCCTCTTAACCTTCTCTTCTGCGGACTAAACATACCCAGCTCTCTAAGTCTATCCTCATAGGGCATGGTTTCCAGGCCCCTCACCATTTCGGTCGCCCTCCTCTGGACTTGCTCCAGCTTGACTATGTCCTTCTTCATCAGATGCATCCAAAAATGTAGTAAACAAAAGCTTATGGTAGACTTCTCTTTTGTCTAGTTAATCTCAAAGATGCTGCTGGATTCCTTTATGCCCATCTACCCTTGGTTTGACTGTGTAAAGTAGCCCCATGTTTGATGGAACCTCCAGCCCTCTGTGCATGCAGTTAAATGCTGATTCTCGAATGCCTTTGGAAAAGCCACAGCTGCATGTATGTATGTATGTATGTATGTATGTATGTATGTATGTATGTATGTGCCTTCTTTAAAGAGCCACACATCATAACCAGCCTATAATAAACATGCTCCCTACTCTGGCAGTATTTAGAAAGCATGGTGTGCCACAGCTAGGGTTCACTAACAAGGGTTGTGTGGTAGGTTTTTCTTTTCTTTTTTCCCCCGCACTTTTGTCTGGTTTTGTGGAGAGACCATGGCAATAAAACCAGATTACTTATAACACATATATGCCACCGAATTTGTTACAGTAACGGAAATGTTATTCATATAGTAAAAGTAATCCTGGAAGAATGCTTCAAATTACTTTGGCTTCATGTGTGTCTTTACTGGCATGTGTGCTGTTCTATTTTGCTGCTGCTTAGATGCTGATCTCTTGTGAAGGTTTTTTTTTTTTAAGGGATATTGATTTATGTTGTTGCTGTTGAGCTGATGGGCCATGGCTAATGAGATCAAGAAGTCAATCTGCAACCATGAAATAATATAGATCACAGGTATTGCAAATCATGTCTCCAAAAACACTAGGTATCTTTCTAACAGGGCTGTTAAAACATTTAATTGGCTTACATATGTTTTTGAACTGCAAGTCTTAACACTACACACGGAACCATTATTTTCTTTAAACAATTGATAAAGTCAACTATTTACTGTCAAGCTCCTAAGTGAAGGCCAGTAGGCTGTAAAATAATTTGCAGGCTAGTAATGCCCTAAAGACACCAAATCCTGTCTGATATTGGAAGCTAAGCATGGCCAGCTCTGGTTAGTACTTGGATGGCAGACTGCCAACCAATACCAGGTGCCGTAGGAAGGAACTGGCAAAACCACTTCTGAGTATTCCTCCCCAGTATAGCCCTCATGGAGTTGAAAAGGCACCATCCACACATAAGAGTGATAAATCAGCAAGCTTGGAAAACAAGGCTTACAGAATAATAACCAGCCAGGTTACAGAAACTTGCTTGTGAAAAAAGTTATGTTTGGGACTACTGTGTGTTCTTGTTATGTGCCTTGAAGCCAACTCTGACTTATGGCAACTCGGTTCTAGGATTTTGTTAGCCAGATTTATTCAAAGGCTTGCCATTGCCTTCCTTTAAGGCTGAGAGAGGATGAAAACCCATGGCCAGCCAGTTTGTTTCTACGGCAAAGTGAGGGATTCAAGCATGGGGTTCCCTGGGTCCTCGTCTAACACTCAGAACAGTACACCACACTGGCTCTCCTGGGACTATTACGTTTAGGGAAAAGACAAGGAAAGAAAAGCATATCTGAGGTTTATATTTTTGGTGTGGAGAAAATGAACAGTTGTGTGTGTGTGTTTTCACTCTCCCCTTCATAATATTAGAACTCAGAATCTTTCAATGAAGCTCAATGGTGGGAGATTCTGAGCAGACACAAAGAACTACTACTTTACATAGTTAAAAGTATGAAATTAATTTTCACAGGATGCAGCACTGGTCTTAAACTCAGATGTCTCTGAAAGGAAACTACACCAACTTCACAGAGCATAAAGCCTATTGATTTCTATATGAGTCATGATAGCTATATCCTGCCTCCAGTTTCAGAGGCAGAAAACCTCTGGTTGCCAATTGCCAATGAACAGAAGTGGGAAAGGGCACCATCACAGATGGGCCATTACACGAAACAGGATGCTGGACAGATATGCCTTTGGCCAGATCCAGGAAGATTCTTCTTATCTAAGGCCTGAAGAAGTACAAAACATTTACCTCTTTCTCCACACCAACCCAGTGAGGACCAAATATGCCCTATGGGGTTGGAATACTGACCATTTGTTCAAAAAAATTCGCTGGGAGCAAGGAATGGACAATCTTGAAAAGGGGCAATCCACACAACATTTTGTTGCAGCTTACATTGGTATTGTTTTAAGGGCAAAGGACACAGTGAGCTTTCCCAGGACTGGCAGGAAGGGCAGAACTTCTAGAAAGGAAAGCAACAGATAGGTGTGCGCCCAAAAGGTCTGAATGAAGAGGAGACAGTGATCCTGCTCATCCATCCTGACAACAATTTGCAGGAATAGTCACCTCTCCCACAACTCAGTGGCAGAGCATATGCTTTGTTTGCAGAAGGTCTTAGGTTTAATCCCCAGCTTAAAAGGACAGGGCACTAAATGAAGAAAAAGACTTCTGCATGAACCTATGGAAAACTACTGCCAGTCAGAGCAGACAATATGCAGTGTAGACAAAGCAAATGTTTGATGCAGTATAAAGGTAGCTCTTATATTCAAGCCTCCTGGATGGGATATCTTGTCACAAAGCAGAACTGGTGTGTGAGAGTAAGAGACAGACAGATGAATTCAATTGACTCGTTTCATCTTTGAACATTTTGAGGCACTCTGTTCAACAGACTGCTTTGAACTTGACAGCCTGCATGAACTGAACAAATGCTGGCCCCATAGTAAAAGACTGAATGCTTATTTTCTTGGAGCACTACAGCAAGAACACTAAACTAAATCAGCATAGAGCTGGAAACTGTCCCAGATTATAGATTGCTCTACATCACACATACACATACACACAGAGAGACCTTTTAAAAACTTTTTATTATCATTGCAAGCAGATATATAACATGTGCAACAATGTGCACTGATGCCAGTTCTAGAGCACTGCTCTTAGGTCATTCTGACAACCCCAGTCCTGTCCTGCTCCATATTCAATCTGTAGCTTCTTACTGGAAGCAATCAAAATGGCATAAGAGTGGCATTAGTAACAGCTGAAGAGATCACCCATTTCACAAATAGGAAGATGAACTGAGAAGTAAACATTAGGTAATCTCAGTCAAAGCCTATACAATTCATGGCTCACTCAGACATGCACTGTAGGATTACCAAGCACTTGACAAACCCGCATCCCATCCAACTTAGATTTACATTTATCAAGTCCCTAACTGGCCACCACACAGAAGTGGAGAGCAGTGTTTGGCCTGGAGGGTCACAAATATAGCAGATTTGTCCAGACATACTTTGCTTGGTTCAATGGCAGTGTTGCAAATTTTCTGAACTGAAAAGGGATACAAGGCAGGTAGGGCCAGCAGAAGGCACAAGCTGCATAGAAGTGAATTATCCTGGGAACTGTCTTCTCCAAACAAAAAGATTTGGATGCTGCAGCTTTGCATCAATACAAAGCTTAATGAGCTGCTAAACACAAAGGCTAAACTGGACACTGAAAATAAGCTGTGTTTCTTCACATGTGCGTGTTTCTGTGGATTGATTTCGGTTGCTGATTCTAAGTGAGCAGATCTCACGTTCTGTTTTGTTGTGGTAAGGAAAATGACAAGAATGATCAACTCTTTGAACTCAAATCTGGGAAATGGCAAAATCCCAGCTTTACTCAAGCACCATGAGTAGGAAAATCCAGCAGCTATTGTCACTAAGATTCTCCAGCACATCCTTTCCCAACTTTGCTTTGGTACAATGCATGGCTCTTGCTGATATTCTGGGAAAAGAGTCAACCATTTTCTTCTATGATCCAAGACAACTTGAACCTGTAGCACATGATTGCAAAAGTGATCTGATGTATCTTCCCCTCCTCTGTTTTTCCCACTATGAAGCCCAACTGAAGGAAAAATGGTGGGACCAGACAGACCTAGTGAAGCCATGATCTTTAATTTCTAAAGCTGAAGGTGGGGTTGGGCGTATGTCCTACAGAAAGCCTTCCATCTTATAAGATTTCTCAAAATCATCTTGGTACTTCCAGCCCTACTCAGAGCCCACTGGAAATGCATGGTGCACCATGCCTACAGAAGCCAAAACCCAGGCAGTAGTAGTTGGACTCTTACAAACATATTCCTAAGATTTTGGGTCACTGTCAGCAACTGAAAGCTGGAGGGGGGGGAGAGACATAAATGCACTGCAGAGCCAAAGGAGGGCTAAAGTCTTGCCAAGGCTCACTAAGCTCTGCACAGCAAGTGAGCTGCTAGAGAACCACCCACAGTACTTTAGACAAACCTTAAAACCCTTGCCTGGTTGATTTTTAGGTGCTTGAGAAATAATAAATTATTATTCAAAAAGGAGACATGCTGATTAGTAGCTCAACCCCTTTGCTCCCTGCTTGCTTTCTTTTGAGCCTAGCTAATAGCTGCTTTTCCTCTCCTCCTCATACACCAGAAAAATGAAACACTGCTGCTGCATGTGCTTCATTTAGGGTCAGTTGTAGAGATGAAGGTGATCAGTCCAAAATGTGATGTTTGTGATGTGGGCTACAGCAAATATGAAACAACCTATTCAGAAGATAAAGTGTAATGACATGGAATCAATGAGAAATCAACACTATCTTGGCAGTGACTGGCAATAATATTAGGTACTTCTCTCTCTACTTATTTTTGTTGTCATAAAAACCCCCAAAATAAACAGAACTACAAAAACACTCACTAAAAACAGATACTAAAACTGAACTCCCCTCTCCACCTTTCCAACAGCCAGCATGGCCCTAGAAAGTTGTCGGTACTTCCCTTAAGGATGAAGTCATTCAACAACAACTAGTGCTAAGCAGAATGCAAAATCTGTTTTCAGTGGCAGCTGATGCCACCCCCTTTAGAAAGAAGGACAGGCCCCTTTCCAAAGAACTGCAATACCCAGTTTGTATGTGCAGGGTGTGTGTGGTGGCTGGCTGGAATTCCTGCCCCACCCTTTATACCACAGCTGAACATTTGCCCGTTTCAGTGACTGCACCTGTAGCAATGCAGCTGCTGCTCATGGGCACGGAATGTATGAGAAAGCACATAACAGAAGAGCTGCTCCCTGCCAAGATGACGGTTGTTACTTGCATGCCACAATGGGCTGTCTCTTCTGTATGGACATCTCAAACTGTGGTGTTAGGGCATTCCTCAAAATTTACTTCCTGGGCCATTATTCTCCACAGCAAATCTAAATGAACATCAATGTTTCATTATTTAAATATTCAAGAAAAAAAGGGAAAAAAACCTAATCATATTCCTCAAAAATAAAGGTAAGTAGATGATGAAGGGATGAGCTACTTCCCTGCTATGAAAGCAGTCAAGCTAAAAATGCAAACGCCATTCAGATATATAACACAGCCACCAATTCAGCCAGAATCTGATTCGAAATCTGTGAATACTAACGTTTTGCTCAAACCAGGTACAAATGATAAAAGTTTCAGCAGAATTCAACTGCTAATCTCTACTCCCTTCAGTTTTTAAAATGTCACTCAGATATATGCTGTCTTCCCTACTTCTCTGTCATAACGAAATTACTTTAAAACTTGCATTTGCAGGAAACATCAGATGGAATCCTCAACATGCCATCAGTTTTCTAGTTTGCTTTCCTCTTGTTTGAAAATGCAAGGACTGCCGCATTTGCTTATTCAAAAGCCAAGCGCACTTGTCAATGGTTTGCCCCATTTTTGGCACTGAGTAGCTGACTAACAATATGGAAACATCCGACTAACGGCAGATGACAGACAGCACACCTACGAGAAAGCCTTCCCAGTTAAACCTAAGTTCCCCAATGGTTGTTGCTATGCCCTTGGGCCAAGCATGCAAGTCACAATTCTATAGGATGCATTAAGTCCCTCTGTCTCACCAATAATAGCAACAGAGTCCCTTCTTCCATATGGTTTAGTTCATAAAAATCTTTTAATCCTTGTAGACCCCATCCATTAGGTATACATACATACCTAAATTGTCTTTTACTTTCTAATATGACTAAACTGTTCTGGAATCTCTGACTTTGGCTCGTTTTTAACGGCAGTCAGACATGTATTAAATCTGCCATAGCCATTCTCCTTCTTCGTTTGCCACAACCAAGTTGCTTTGAAATACTCTATGCCAGGAAATCGCTGACGGAGCTGCCAGAACAGGGACAGGTATCCATCCCGTTAGCCAGCTGTCAGCAACACATGGCCCTCCGGATTTTGCGAGCCTTCAACTCCCATGTGCCCTGGCCAGCGCACCTAACGGTGATGGGAGCTTCGATACAATGCCTGGAGGGCCAGATGCTGCCCCGTCCTGCCCTGGAACAATCTTCCTTGCCAGAAAAATAAGAGGAACATTGAAAATTCCAATGCTCTTGATATTCTCAAAGGTATTTCTTCTCAGCCTGCATTAGGTAGTCAGCTGCTACTTGAATGAGCAGAAATAAGTTCATTCAAATCAACTGGCACGCTAAGGGACAGAAAAAGACAATGAGCTGAAGTGGCAAAGCCACTTTACCGCTATCTGGTGATGTTTTTGGCATGGTAATACTTCATCTGAATAATTATACAATGAAAAAGAGGAAAGAGCTTCTTTCCTCTTGGGAAAAACACAAGATCCATCTGCAAGCAGGCAGGGTTGAACATCAACTCCATCTTTGCCTTTGCCATATCAGGGAACTCAAATAAAAGGCCTCTGTACCAGAAGATTACCCATGCTGACTTCTTCAGCTCAATCATTCCCATTGGTTGGCTGAATCTGTATCTACTGCATGCATTAACAGACAAACCAGATCACAAATGAAATGTGTGAATTCATTTCACTTACCTGATGTCTTTTTTGGTTTATCATTTTAAAGTCACAGGGGAAGAGCAATCAGAACTGCGGGGCACCCCAAACCACCCTGAAAATAGCAGCTAGCATGACTGGCCTCTTTTATTCTGGGACAAATATCACGTTAGAAGGGAGAAGAAAGTTTTGTCAGGACCACAGCAAGGAAGGAGGGTGGTGGCTACTCTTCTCTAATCCATAATCCTGATTATTCTCCACTTCCTTTTTTTTTAAATGAGTCCAATAAACAACACGGTCAAGCATTCAACATGTGAAGGGGGGGGAACCACGTGTAATCTCTGAAGCTTTGTGGGAAGTGCAGCTGGATAGAGTCCATGGAGACTGGTAGAAAACCGCAGCTCTGTTAAGTCATCCAGCAACAGAAATCAGGATGAAGAATTCTGGCTTTTCCACTTAAAAAAAAATCCCACGTCTATGCTTTACAGGGCACTGTAAATATATACAGCTATTTCAAGTGTCACCTTCTGTTCTGGTGCCTTTGGTATTCCAGGATTTATGTGAGTCTGCAATATTTATCTCCCACTGTCAGGGCCTCAAGGGCCAAACCTAACAATTCAGATGCTGCTCAAATGACACTGATTGCAGATTGTCAGTACTCAATGAAGGTGGAGCTGCCGAGTGCCATTAGTGGAGTGGGTTTCCTATAGCTGGGGTGGGAGTGGAAGAGGAGGCATCTTCAAATAATGAACAAGAGAATGAAGCTGCCATCATGTCATCCAACTGCATTTGTTTCTGAAACTTGGGGGGGGGGGGGACTGCCTTCACCCTACCTCTCTGTGGTAGCAAATGAATCCATTAACAAGAGAGAAGAGGAAACACTACCAGCAGCCACTGGTTGCCTTGGTGACACAGTACAGAATGCTGCTTTCGCCAGGCTTTACCCACATATATATCAAACATACCAAGCTGGTGCTGGAAGAAAGGATGGACCCCCCCACTCAAATTATGGTTCCCTTTCTCCCCTCCAGAAAAAAATAAAAAAAACACAGACAGAAAAACTCACACTCTGGCAATTTCAAAAAGTCTCTCATTTTACAAAACAATCCCATTTAACAATGCCAGGACCAAAGGGCTCCTTGATATTAAGGAGGAGGAGGAGTCTAGCAGTGGCACTGGTTTCATTCTTGAATCACAAGCATGGCGGTGATTCTCTTCATCTTCTCCGCCATCATCAAAAGTGCACGGCCCCAGGAGAGATGTTGAACATGGAGGGATCAAACTTTTGGCCTCGGAAGGGAGACCCTTCAGCATCCCAGCCCTTCTTGAGCATCTCATGGACTTTCTGAAAGTACAATAAACTCAGGTTAAGTTCCTGTGATATAAAGAAACCCACCAGCTGGATTAGTTCTAAGATATCATGCCAGTTAGCTGAGCACAACAAAATACTGCTAAATGACTGCAGCCAAATAAAATCAAAATATTCAATGAAGCAAAGAAACACAGTGGTTGCATTTGGACCCCACTATAAATTCTGGCTTACCATAATAGGAATAAGCCTAGCAACTGGGGTCCTATGCTCCCTTTTTTTCTACTTTTGTTTCCCTTTTTAGTGAAGGACTGGCCAAAGACATGCGTTATTGGAATACAACTCCCAGAATTTCTCACCCTTGGCCATTAGAGGCCTCCTGGAAGTTCCAATCAAGTAACATCTTAAGGGCTAAGCCAGAACTTTCTAAACTTTTCATGTTGGTGATATACTTTTTAGACATGCATTGTTTCGCAACACAGTAATTTCAGTTGCACTAACAAACTGGAGGTGAAACTAATCCCTTATAAGAGATACAGACAAGTACATAAATTATAATAACAAAATGTATGGGGACACAACATATCTCATGAAACCTTTCATATATTTTTAAAAATATATGATTCATAACTAATAACATACATTTCCAAGATTGCAGGCGACACACCTACACACTTCAGGCGACACATTAAAGTGTTGTGGCACACCGTTTGGAAAGCCCTGGGCTAAGCTTTTTCCATACCTGGATTAATGTGTTGTCAGAACCTTAAATGGTGGTTAATTATAACTATTGTTTGTTGAAACAGCTTTGTTCCTAACAACTTTAGAGGGTTTGTTTCAAAGAAACCACGTTTTATATTAAGCCAATTTGCATGCTTCAGACAACATAGCAAGCTGCATTGGATCAAAAATGGAAGCAACTGCTTCTGAACCTCTTTATCTGAATAAGGCCATTTCCACACTACACTGTTATAGTGCTCTGATTCCACTTTCAACATCCTATGGAATCCTGGGGTTTGCAGTTCAGGGAGGAGCCTTTAGAATTCTCAGCCAGAGAGCTCTTGGGCCTCAATAAACTACAAACCCCAGAATTCCACAAGATGTTGAAAGTGGAATAAGAGCACTGTAACAGAGCAGTGCAGAAATGCCCAAAGTCATCAGGAAGGGAGGGGAAGGAGAGGTGAACACATGAAGCCAGGGAAAGGCTAGATTCATATCCATTACAACAAACCAAACCATGGTTTATAATAAAGTCCAAATACAGACACTTTTTGCATTACAGCACCATTTTTTTTTAAAAAAAACAAAAGTAGAAATTTGGATTCTATACTCCCTAAGCTCTTCGGCATAGCAGAAATTCTCTGTAACTGCCTGCCTCAGGGACATAAGCAGGAACAGTCAGTCTTCTGCCTACTTTAAAAACAGACTTAAAATAGTTATTGCTTACTTTTGCTTTACTTTTTCCCTTCTCCTCTTAATTCTGTGGGTTAAGTACATTCTGGTGTACTAGGATAAAAATAAAGAGTTCACTCAATAACTCACTCAAAAAAAAATCAGTGACATTATTAAAGTATTGTAATTCATAAATTTGTTTCACAGTAAGTTAACAAATTTGCTTCTTTTGATAATTTTTTTTTCTCCCACAAAAATGTTGAAATTTTATTATTCTAATAAAATAAATGCTTTAAAAATAACAGGTTAACCAATCACATATTTTTGGACAGGTCAAATGGCCAGCCCTAATCCTAAACTCAAACTGAGTTTTTCCTCTCACTTTGACAATCAAGCACTTTCTACCTATCTACCACAAATGCAATTATGTTGTTTCCACAGACCATCTTGCCATTGTGGTAAGCGGTACCTGGTAATAGACTTCCCCTGCTTTCCCAGTACTCCTCATATTGCAGCATGTTATCTTTAAATGCACTACTAGATGTGAGCCAGAAAATGCATTTCAGACATGTTGGTGCTTTCAGCATATCAAATGCCAAGTTATCTATGGTGCGTATGCATGTACACACAACATGCAAAGAATGCTCATACCAAGCACCTATTGGAACTTTGCACAAAGACAATTGCTTACTCTCAAATTACAGAACATTCAAAGAATCAAAGACAACAAGCAGCACCCACTAGGCAATGAAGAAGGAATTGTGCTATGCTAAGTCTTTGGGTCAGTGATCATACTTTCTTTTTTACTGGAGCCATGAAGTCCATCAATCAAAGCCAGTGTCATGCTCCATGACATGATCATTATGTTGATGATGATGATGTTTTCCAATATTGTATGCAACAAGCATGTTGTAGGGATGGAGGAATGTGCTATATCTGCTTAGAGAATGCATAACCATATATGTTATTATGTAGGACTGAGTAAAGTCCTACTACATGTTATACTGAAACCATGTAACTAATGTAATACAGTGGACCATGGACTTTGCTGTCATGGGTGTTGCTGTATGTATGCATTGAAACTTGATTGCCAACATTTTTTCTTATGTTATGATGTTTTGTCTTTTGCTGTATGCTTTGCCTGTCCATGACACATATAGCCATGTAGCCATGTATTCAGCAGGTCTAGTTAGTAACTGCTGTTAGTCATGTTTACTGAGAATATTATGTATCTTGCTTGATTGCATCCATATTATATTACATGTATGTATTGCTGCTTGCATAGAAAGTAGGGCATTTTTATTGGATTGCTATATTGTATAAAGAAGTTGGATAGTTTAATCCTGTATGCTGCACGTATATGATCTGTACGCATTCATCGAAAACAGTGAGTGAAAGGATAATGGGATATGAACTGTTATGTGAGAAGACTGGAAGTAGGATGCTGAACTAGGTAGGTTTGGTATCAAGCCAGGGAGGAACAGAGGGTTATAAAGGGAAAGCCAAGGAAATAGCTATGCAGGAATATAAATAGTCAGAGCAAGCCTGGGCAATATCAGGGAAATTATGAATTAATGAGACATGTGAATTCCACCAATCAATGTAATAATTATCAATTGACTCTGTATAAGCTTTCTTGGGCTGATGATCCACAGTTCTGGCAACTGAAGATAATGTCTATCTGTACTTCCCATAATAAAGAATGCTTCTGTTCACGTTTGTTTCCACATTCTGAGTGTTCACCCTGGGAAGCAGTTAAGAGCTGGCATGACAGCCAGGTGGAAAAAGTGGAACGGACACAGTCAGATTTAAAATGGTAGCTCAGAGGAAGAAGCAGCTTACTGCAGTAGTTATTGTTATTGCTTTTATTAACTGTATGCCCCACCTTTTCCCCAAAACAGGGAATCAAGGCAGCCTACAAAATAAAATACAACATAGCTAAAACATTTAAAAGACCAACATTAAAATGGACTTAAACTACAAACAACATTTAAAAATGATTTAAAACACACAACTAATAATGAGAAAAAGCAGCTTAAAAGAATTTGTGCCTCCAGATGTTGTTCAACAACAACTCCCAGAATCCCTGAACACTGGCCATGATGGTGAGGGTTTCTTGGAAGTGAAACCCAATAACATCTGGGCACCTAAGGTAAGGAATCATTGGCCTACTGCACTCTATGGAGCCAACTGCTCAAAGGGTCTATCATTTGCTTATACAAGTAACATCTGCACCTGAGTTACTAATATAGATCAGGTATTCTAATCTAAAAATTCTAGAACTGGCCAGAAAGGATGTACAGCAAAAAGCAATCCAGGTAAGTCTGACAAGCAAGTCACTGATGCAAGACCAGCCAGAGCAGAGGTTGCTGTTTTAAAAGAATCCAGAAATTGGTCCACTGATGTTAAACTACTGGAAACATAAACTCACCGTGTTCCTTATGGAAAGATACAGCAACTTTAAATCCCAGAAAAGTTTTTTTTTAAATTAGACAGATTTTGTGATCTACACGATTATTTCCTCTTCTGTATGCCCTCAAGAACTAAACTGAAAGTTTTGGTAGCATCTTGAATTGGTTTAAAAACAACAACAATAACATATTACCACTTTCACACGGTTTTGGGGCACAGAACCCTCATGAAAGTGGGAAAACTGTAAATAACATCCCTCCTCTGTGATCTTCCTACCATTCCCTTACCTTTTGTGCACTGGGACCAGAAGTAAGGGAATGGGAGGGAAGAGTTCGGAGGGGAGAAGGAAGCTGCGCACATCCCTCCCCCCACTCATTTCCTTGCCTTTTGCCTGGGTGCTTACCTTCCTTCTCTGCACCTCGCAAAATGCACAGGAACATGGGGAGGAGAATGGGAGGGGGAGGCATGTGCATGCCTCATGAATAACCAGATTTGCGAGGGTAACCCTGCAAATATATAGAGAGGGTTATATACAAATGCTGAAGTTTTGTGCTGAGACTAATGGAAGAGGCAACCAAGAAAAGTATGCTAAGTTTAAGTGCTACATGGATGGGGCTCTTGTTGCAACAATGCCCTGGATTTCACAACTCTTTATGTAAGAAATCACACATAAGTGTGCTCAGGAAGGACCTGTTTCTATACAAACTTCCTAAACTACTGGAGATCACAGAATCTTCGCTGTGTATGTTCCTTCCTTCAGAAGACAGTGTCCTTCATAATTAAGAAAACATTCTTTGTTGCCAAATTTCCTTTATGGATTATAAAGGCAGATCTGGAAGCTTAGCTATTAACAGGGTTATTAAGATGTTTTCTTTCAAGCAAGCTTTTACATTTCAAGTGTGATGGACTCATGTTTGGCTAGATTCATTCATCCTAATATTAATATAATGCTGTTGCTTTATTTTACATTTGTACCTGGATGTTTTTAATTTACATTTGTGGAGGTTTATTTTTTTATATTTTATATTCAAGCAAAACAGATTATATGTCTTCAAATATGTGCAACCAAATGTATTTTTATATTTGCAAGTGTGAATACAATTGCTGAGAGCAGCAGGTCTGCCCTACATCCAGCACTGACAACTGATACTAGGTATACTTCAGAATTTTCATACCCTTTGCCTTCCCCACTAATGACATTATCAGGACTTGAGAATGTGGAGCTAGATTTGCATGGAACTGGACACTTTTTGTACAGTCCACAAGAAAGAGCTACAAGTGGAATGAACTTGGCAACAGCCCTGGATTTCAAGATGACAACAATAAGGACTGCCTGGCTAGTGCCACCACACGCCAGAGACACAGCTGCATCTAGTAACTCTTGGAAAGGTTATAATTTAGATGCTGGGCATCCACATGTTATTTTGAGTTCAAAAACTGGGAACAAAACCAAGCCTTGCAAATGAGCCTACAGATGTTAATGCTGTTGTCACTGTTTCTGAAAAAAAATCTCTGTATATCATTTGGAAGAGGTTTTTATTTGGAGATTACCTTTGTAGAAAGGAAGCCACAGTCAGACTAGTAGGATATCAAGGGATGAGGAATCTGTGGCCCTCCAGATGCTGATAAACTACTAGTTCACTACTAGTAAACTTCACATCGCATTTAGTCTACTAGTCTACTACTAGTCCACTGGTAGTAGTAGATGCTGATAAACTACTTCACTTCTCACTTGGCCAGGTTGGTAGATACTGATGCGATGTGAAGTCCAACAATATTTTGAGGGCCCAGGTTCTGCTCCCTCTGATTTAAATATTATCAGAGCATCCATGTCTTACTTAGCACTTTATTCTTTTACTTTGTTTGCCACTAATAAAACTTCTCTAGAGTTGGGTCACAGATATGGGGAGTTTGCCTATTGTTCCAAGTAGCAGTGTATCTATTTATCCCACAATTCTCCTGTAAGCAGTCTAGAATGTAACTAGGAAATGCCTCAAATAACCAAGGACACTCAGCTTTGTTTAAGTCCACCAAATATCACTGAGGAGGTGTACAACCAAGGTGTTGTTCCTCATATACAACAAGTCATAAAATAACATCATTGACTTGAAGTACATTTTTTTAAAAAAAAATGAACAGTAAAGATTTGCAAACCAAACTATTTCCTAGGTTAAACATAGGACTGTAGCAACAAACATACCATCTCATGGCTCTGTGGCTTCCCTTGCAGCTTCTGGTGGTAGTCAAAAGACAGCCTGTCCAGCACAGCATGCTCTTCTTCATCCACTGTAGCCATTGAACGTTCCTTATTAATTTTGCCAATGTCAATCTGCTCTTCTCCTTCCAAGATGGCACTCCACCAGTATTCACCTACCTTGTTGAGGTTAATCTGGAAACAAGACAGAAGCACTGTTGGCACAGGGCTAAAAAATGAACAGTAACCAGACATGACCCAGATAGCGATTTTCTGAAAGACAGGGCTGTCTCCATGGAAATACTTAAAGCAGTCTTTCTCAGCTTGGCAGCATCTGGTGATGTTGGATTATGACTTCCACCATCCTCACCAGCTTGGGCCACCATAAAGCTGATATGATCACAGCCCAACACACCTGAAGGGTGCCAGGCTGGGTAAAACTTTCTTGAAGGAAAAATCCAAACAAAGAACCTGGGTCTTGAAGCTGGTTCAGCGCTAGGGCATTTAAAAAGACAGGAACAGAAATTGTTTCAATTCATCTTTGTAAAATGAATTTTGGAAGCATGTCAGTAGAATCCCCTGTGTCAGAGAACAACACTAAGTTGCTCTAACCAAGGTAACCAAAATCCTAATATTATTTTGCAAGATTTTTGCAAAATATTATTATTTCCCTTTCGCAAGATTTTACTACTACATGCAGAGTATGGTAATTAAGTATGTCTGCTAACTTTCCAGAACTCTACCTATTGAATGTACTGCTGTTCTTTCCTAGAACTACCGATGATAATTCCAAAAGTAAAGTTGATTAGGCATCCTTGGCAGCAACACTGGACAAGGGAAATATGTCCATATTCATTATGGTAGACCTCTCAGGGCTTTCAATACCACCAACCATGGTATCCTTTTGGCTGCCTCTCCGGGCTGGGATTTGGAAGCAATATGTAATTCCAGTCCTTCCTGGAGGGACAAACTCAGAAGCTGGTGCTGGGGGAATCGTGTCTGACACCCTGACCCTTGGTTGTGGGGTTCCTTAGGGCTTGGTTCTGTCTGCCACGTTGTTTAACATTTGCATGAAACTGCTAGAAGAGGTTGTCCGGAGTTTGGTGTCACCAATAAGCTGATGATACCCAGCTCTTTTAACTCTCCTTCCCATCAGATTCCAGGCAAGCTATCTCAGTTCTGAAACCATGTCTGTTGTCAGTAATGGGGCAAACAAATTGATGACAGCAAACAAATTGAAATTTAATCTGGATGAGACAGAAGTATTCCTGGTCAATAGAAAGGCAGATCATGGAAGGGGGATTTAGCCTGTTCCTGACAGAATTATATGCCCTCTGAAATCTCAAGCTCACAGTTTTGGTGATCTCCTAGACTTATACCTGAGCCTAGATGCCTAGGTTTCAGCAGTGGCCAGAAGTGCATTTGCACAGTTAAGACTAGTGTCTCAGTTGTGCCTGTTCCTTGAGAAGTCAGATCTGGCTATGATAACAAATGCCTTTTTTACATTCCATCTGGACTACTGTAACACACTCTTGTGAAGGGCTGCTTTTGGAAATTGTTCAGAAACTTCAGCAGGTCCAAAATACTACAGCAAAAATGATGACTGGGACCAGTCAAAGGGAGCATGTAACTTCCTTGTTAAAACAGCTCCACTGGTTACTGTTTTGTTTCTGGACACAATTCAAAGTGGTGGTCATGACCTAAAGCCCTAAACGGCTTAGGTTAAGGCTATTTGAAAGACTAGGTCTCACCCAAGAAATAGAAAGAAATCTGAAATTCGCAAAACAAAAGAATTTCTTTTTTGCAAATAAAACAAATAAATGGTTAGCACAAAAAATTAGAAAAGAAAGAGAAAAACGGTTGATATCTCAAATAAAGGAAAATAAGAAAGTCTTGGTAAAACAGGATGAAATAAAGAAAGCATTTGAGAGATACTACGGAAATTTATTTGCGGACTCTAAAACCAGTCAACTGAAGAGAGATAGGATAAAGCAATATTTCAATGAAGGAGAGATCCCAAAGATTACTGATGAACAGAGAGAAGAACTAAATAAAGTAATAACAAAAGAAGAAATATTGCAAGCTATCCAGAAGCAAAAAACAGGGAAAGCACCAGGTCCAGATGGTTTCTCAGCCTAGTATTATAAAATGTTTAGTGAGCAATTAATAAATCCATTATATGACATAATAAATGGGACAAGTAAGGATACACGACCCCCCTCATGTGGGGAGGCAAATATTACTTTGATACCAAAGGCAGGGAAAAATCCACAAGAATTAGGAAATTATAGGTCAGTTGCACTCTTAAATGTTGATTATAAAATATTTGCGACAATATTGGTGGAAAGATTAAAAAAAGTTTTACGGATAATAATACACATGGATCAAAATGGATTTTTACCAGGAAGAGTATTAAAAAATAATATAAGGACAGTGCTAAATATAATAGAATATTTCCACAGACATAATGAAAAGAAAATGGCACTATGCTTTCTCGACGCAGAAAAAGCTTTTGACAGGGTCAATTGGGTTTTTCTAGAAGAAACAATAAAGGCTATAAATCTGGGAAAGAAATATATAGAATGGATAAAGTCAATTTATAAAGATCAAAAGACCCAAATAATAATAAATGGAGAAAGAACACAAAATATATCGATAAATAGAGGAGTTAGACAGGGATGTCCCCTGTCACCACTTCTATTTATACTAATACTGGAAATATTAAATAATAGAATTAGACGAGAAAAACAAATACAAGGGGTTAAAATTCGAAATCAGGAATATAAACTCAGTGCATATGCTGATGACCTTGTGATCATCCTTGATGACCCCATAGTAAGCTTAGAAGTACTAATGGATATTTTAACAAATTTTGGAATATTATCGGGCTACAAAATAAATAAAGAGAAAACAAAAATAATTATAAAAAATATACCAGAACAAGAAGAGGAAGAAATAACAAAATTAACAGGTTTCATGACAGTGAAGAAAGTAAGCTATCTAGGCATTATCATTACAAAAAATAATGTAGATTTATTTGATAATAATTATAAGAAATTATGGTCCAAAATAAGGGAGGAACTTAAAAGATGGGGGAAATTAGAACTATCGTTATTAGGTAGAATACTGGCAATTAAAATGAATATACTTCCCAAAGTAAACTTTATATTTCAAAATTTGCCAATAATTATGAATGAAAAACCCTTTAAGGAATGGAATAAGGAGTTGTTGAAATTCATATGGAAAGGGAAGAGACCAAGGATAAAATCAAAAGTGTCAGAAGATATAAAAGAAAGAGGAGGAATGGGATTACCAAATCTAAAGTTCTACTACTATGCGAATTGTCTAGAGTGGATAAAAGAGTGGATAACACTGGAAGATATAAGAATATTATACTTAGAAGGAGAGGAACTTTATTTTGGGTGGCACGCCTACGTTTGGTATGGGAAAACATCAATTGATAAAAATTTCAAAACCCATTTTTTAAGAAAAGCCCTTATAATAGTGTGGTTAGAATATAAAAGACAGTTATATTTAAAAATCCCATCATGGATATCAGTACATGAGGCCTTTTATAAAAGAGAGATCCCGAAGACAGAAACATGGATTAAATATAAAGATATATTGAAAATGCAAGGGGATAATGTAATTTTTAAATCAAAAAACAAATTGAAGATGGACGGATTTGACACACATTGGCTATTAATTATACAGTTAGGGGAGAGATATACAAAAGATAAAGAAGCAGAAGGGTTCGAAATTAAAGAAAATGAATTTGATAAGATATTAAAACCAGGGGTGGAACACAGAGTAAGTCAAATATATAAAATTTTATTGTTGCTGCAAAATGAGCAAGAAACTGTTAAAACAACAATGGTAAAATGGGCCCAAAATCTTAATCACATAATAACAATGGATCAACGGGAAAACTCCTGGAAGACCACTTGGAACTTGAAAAAACCAGCAAGTTTAAGAGAGAATTATTATAAGATGCTACATAGGTGGTATATAACCCCACTTCAAATCTCAAAGATACCAAAAAAACAACAACACCAAACGATACCTGTTGGAAATGTGAACAGAGAGGCACTTTTTATCGCGTATGGTGGCGATGTAAACAAGCGAAAGGATTTTGGGATGCAGTACATATTAAAATCCAAGAAATGTTAAAAATAAAGTTTGCTCTATTACCACAAATTTATTTACTTAATATGATAGATGAGTTACAAATAAATAAATCACAAAAGAAAATAGTTTTATATATGGCAACAGCGGCCAGACTTTGTTTTGCCCAGGTATGGAAACAGAAAAGATCTCCAAGATTAGAAGATTGGCTAATTAAATTGTGTGACGTGGCAGAAGCAGATATAGTAATAGAATCCTTAAAAGATAATACAAAAAAGAAATCGATCGAAGAATGGAAAATGGTTCTTCCTCTTTGGGAAGCTTGTTGGGGCAAGAATGCTACAATTTTTTTAGGTTAAAGATAGGTACAAAATCTAAATCTATTAGAAATCTTTTGAGAGTTGTGCCAGGATGTTTTAGAACATATGTAAGTTAAATTCAAATGTAAAATGGTAATAAGGAATAAAAAGAAGGAATAGGAAGGTGTAACACATTTGGAAAACTGTATTTATTTTTGAAGGAATGATACAGATAAAAAAGCATTTGTATCTTGAGTTTCGGCAAGTGGGGGGGGAGGGAAGAGTCAATGAAGGAAAAAATATGGTAAGTTGATAAGTATAAAACATATAAAAGACAGTAATGGTTCTTTTTAAGGTACACAAATTGGTTACAATAAGATATAACTGAAATAGTATCTTAAGAGGTAATGGATATGGTATTAGTAGAGGAAATATAGATTTTATTGATAAGAATCATTTTATACTATAACACTATACTGTTTATATTATTTACATCACGTAGAATAATCCTTCCATGGGACGGGGGAATTTATGTTTAGTTTTAGTTTATATGTTTACTTATAGTTTAAATGTTTATAGGTTTAAATTCTATGTATTAGGATTAACTGATATGTTCATATGTCTTAGTTTAGTTGAGTTTAGTTTTGTAGATTAGATTATCATATATGTTAGTTTATTATAGAGTCCTGTCATGTATTATGTTGTTATATAGTTGTGTCTTGTATTTTTTGTGTAATATTTAAAAATAAAAAAATTAAAAAAATATAAAAAATAAGAAAGACTGGGTCTCCCTATTCAAATCTGACAGAGACTTAAGATCCTTAGGGGAAGGCTTTCTGTAGGTCCCACCACCATCACAGGCTCATTGGGTAAGGACACAGGAAAGAGACTTCTGAATGGCTACTCTGCCTTCTCTCCTCCCAGGAAAGGAGAGAAAAACAGCGAAGGTGAACAACCAGCTCTGCAGATGCTGCCACCAAGAACAGTTTGGCTTCTTGGACCACTGTCCACAAAGATGGACTTCTGGCAAGTGATTAGTTGCACACAGTAGTTAGCAAGACTGTTTTTGCTAAGAATCTTAGAAACCTAATAAGGAAGGCTTTGAACAGAGTCATGGATGGGGTGGGGGGGACAGTATTCTTCAGGGCAGGAGTTTACCAAGTGCTGGAGACAATAGTCTGAATCTTATAGGATAACTGGGCACACAGTACAGGAATCCAAGAGTGGGAGGGAAAGAAAAATAAGCAGCTAAATAGAGTGACCCATGGTCTCAGATGCTTTTACACTAATGCACACAGCATGGGAAATAAACAGGATGAATTTGAACTTATAGCACGGCAAAGTAAATATGATATAACGGGCATCACTAAAACCTGGTGGGATGAATCTTGTGATTGGAATGTAGCAATAGAGGCGTATAAGCAGCTTCAGAGAAACAGACCAAGCACGAAAGAAGGAGGAGTAGCACTCAAGGACATTTATACCTGTGAAGAGACCCATGACTTAAATCCTGGAAGCCAGGTTGAAAACATCTGCGTAAAAATTAATGGGGAGAGAAACAACAGTGATGTCATCATGGGGATCTACTACAGACATCCGAGCCAGACTGAGGACTTAGATGAAGCCTTTCTAAAACAGATGACTATACATTCAGAAAAAAAGATAGCTGTAATGGGAGATTTCAATTATCCTGATATTTGTTGGAAGTTAAACTCTGCCAAAAGTGTCAGGTCCAACAGATTTCTCACTTGCCTTGTAAACAACTTCATAGTCCAGAAGATGGATGAGGGAACCAGGGGGACAGCTATTTTAAATCTGATCCTAACCAACCATGATGACTGGGTTACTGGAGTGGAGGTGGTGGGATCCTTAGGTGGAAGTGACAATGTTCTCCTGGAGTTTATTGTACAGTGGAAAAGGGAAGCCAACCATAGTCAGACACACATTCTAGACTTTAAGAAAGCTGATTTCAGTAAACTTAGGAAATACTGGGAGTGATCCCACAGTCAGGCATATTTAAAGAGAATGGAATTCATGATGAATGGGAGTTCCTTAATAGTGAGATATCAAAGGCACAATTTCTAACAATTACAATGAGGGGGAAAAATGGGAGGTGTTTAAAGAATTTGGGCTGGATGTCTAAAGAACTTTCAATGGAGCTAAGATTTAAAAGGGACATGTACAAGAAACAGAAAAGCAAGGAAATCACCAAAGAGAAATTCAAACAAATAGCTAGCAGGTGCAGGAAGAAAATCAGAAAAGCTGAAGCACAGAAAGAGCTTAGGCTAAAACAAATTAAAAACAATAAGAAAGGATTATTGGGTTACGTTTTTAGTAAAAGGAAGAACAAGGAAATGGTAAGGCCACTGTGTGGAGAGGACAAGGAAATGCTAGGAGGGGACAGAGAAAAGGCAGAACTACTGAACAACTTCTTTGTCTCAGTTTTCTCTCAAAAGGAAAACAATGCTAAATCTGGGGAAAAGGGAGAAGATGATGCAGTAGTGGAAATGCAGCACAGCATAGCTAAAGAGGTAGTGCAGGAATACCTGGCTATTCTAAATGAATTCAAGTCTCCAGAACCAGATGAACTACATTCAAGGCGCAGAAGTAATCTCAGAACCCTTGGCAATAATTTTTGAGAATTCCTGGAGACTGAGAGAAGTCCCAGCAGACTGGAGGAGGGCAAATACTGTCCCCATCTTCAAAAAGAGGGGAAAAAAGAGGATCCAAACAATTAGCATCCAGTCAGCCTGACATCAATACTGGGAAAGATTCTAGAGCAGATCATGAAACAGACGGTCTGTAAGCATTTAGAAAGGAATGGCATGATCACTAAAAGTCAACATGGGTTTCTCAAAAACAAGTCATGCCAGACAAATCTGATCTCTTTCCCTCTCTCTCTCTTTTAATAAAGTTACAAGCTTGGTGGATGAAGGCAATACTGTGAATGTAGTGTACCCTGATTTCAGTAAGGCCTTTGACAAGGTCCCCCATGATTGCAAACAAGATAGTAAAATTTGGGTTAGACAAAGCTACTCTTAGGTGGATTTGTAACTGGATCACCAGCCAAACACAAAGGGTGCTCATCAATGGCTCCTGTTCATCCTGGAGAGAAGTGACTAGCAGGGTGCCATTGGATTCTGTTCTGGGTCCAGTGCTATTCAACATCTTTATCAATGACTTGGATGATGGAATAGAGAACACGCTCATCTAATTTGTAGATAACACGATTTAGGAGGGATAGCTAACACCCCAGAGGACATGATCAGAATTCAAAATGACCTTGACAGATTAAAGAGCTGGGCCAAAACTAACAAAATGAATTTTAACAGAGAGAAATGTAGGGTACTACAGTGAAGAAGAAAGAACAAAATGCACAGATATAGGATGCGTGACATCTGGCTTGAAAACAGAGTGTCTGAAAGAGATCTAGAAATCTTAGTGGACCACAAGCTGAACATGAGTCAATAGTGTGATCCGACAGCTAGAAAAGCTAATGCAATTCTAGGTTGCATCAATAGGAGTATAGTGTCAAGGTCAAGGGAAGTAATAATACCACTTTATTCTACTTTGGTTAGACCTCACCTGGAATACTGTGTCCAGTTCTGGACATCACAATTCAAGAAGGATATTGACAAGCTGGAACAAGCCCAGAGGAGGGCAACCAAAATGATGAAGAGCCTGGAAAAGTATTCCCTATGAGGAGTGGCTTAGGGAGCAAGTTATGTTTTCCCTGTAGAGAAGAAGGCTAAGAGGTCACATGATAGCCATGTTTAAGTATTTGAAGGGATGCAGTGTTGAAGATAGACCAAGCTTGCTTTCTGCTGCTACACAGACTAGGAAATGGAGCAATGGATTCAAATTACTGGAAAAGAGATTCTACCTAAACATCAAGAAGAACTTCCTAATGGTAAAAGTTGTTTGACAGTGGAATATGCTGTCTTGGAATGCGGTGGAGTTACCTTCTCTGAAGGTTTTTTAAACAGAGGCTGGATAGCCATTTGCTGGGGGTGCTTTGAGTGTGTGTTCTTGCATGGCAGGAGGTTGGACTTAATGGCTGCTATGGTCTCTTGCACTCTATGATTCCATGAAACAGTCAGAATGTCAATATATACTTATTATGCCTAAAACTACATTACTAACTAGATATGCTACCTAAATTTAATATTTTATGTGGTTGTATATGAAATATTTCATATGCATATATCTGCACATATTATAAATTTAATAAGTTAGCACATCTCTATGTATTTAAATACATAGAATATTTCTAATTAGATATGGTATCTAATAGAATAAGAAATATCCTAAGTTACTTTGAAAGGAGTATTCCGTATTTACTATATAAAAATCAATGTTAGTGAGTGATCTTGTCTGTTTGTCTGCGTTGGGCAGATGAAGACCTCATACGATTGGCTGTGTGAGGCGAGAAGACCTCATATGATTGATTGGCTGTGAAGATTCTATGGATTCCTGGGGTTGGCAGTTTAGGCAGGGGCCTTTAGAATTCTCAAGCCAAAGAGCTCAGGCCAGTTGTTATGGAGACGAGGCCTAACAGCAAGAAGGACCGTGTATTCCCTCATGAACCCAACCTCTGCAAGTTAACAACTCTGAATACAGATTGGTTTGGGGAATATGAGTGTAAGTTACAGGTACTAGAATAGGCCAGTTGCTATGAAGATGAGGCCCAGCAGCAGGGAGGAGGACAGTGTATTCCCTCAGGAACCCAACCTCTGTTAACAACTCTGAATACAGATTGCATTGGGAAATATGGGGAAAAATTACAGGTACGGGAGAAAACAGTCTGGTGAGTTCTTAAGAGGAAAATAAAATCCCAGCCAAGTACATTATATCTGCAATTGCAGGTATTCTAGAATAAAAGACAAAACACAGGGTGAATCAAATCTCTGGATAGTTTTGGAGCAGGTTAAAGAAGAAGGGGTGGCTGCAGATGGATGAAAGCAGCCTCAATTACAACAGAAGACTGGTGCTGGAAAGGGGAGCCTCAAAACTCAATTGCTAGCACAACTGTCAAAGTCAAACCCTGGACAATGAAACAGAAGTCCAATTGCATTTTGTCAAAGGTGCAATCAGCAGCATGACCCCTGGGCACTACAAACTCAGGGAATAATTAGGCACTTGAGACACAGTTCCAGAAGCATGATTGGCTCCTTGTGACATCATGCCTAGTTCTATTAACCTAGAAATTCAAGAACCTGATTAATTTGCACAGCTAATAAATAGTCGTAAGTTATGATGGCAGGAAGCTAAGCATTTCAACTATTATTGAACTACAAATGGAGATAATCAATTGGCTCCTTGCTTCACTCAGTAAAATATCTGGCTCATCTAATACAGGGTATCACAGAATGGGGAAAGGTACAGAAAAAGCAGCTCTGATCACGTGCAGTTCACAGCACTTTCTCTATGAATACAAGTAAAACCGTCTCGGGTGATTTAGTTCAGCACATGCATTTATCTACTATATAAAAGTCAAAGTTTGTCTGTGAGTTTGTCTGTTTGTCTGCATCAGGCAGGCACAGACCTCATACGATTGGCTGTGTGAGGTGAGAAGATCTCATATGATTGACTGGCTGTGAAGATTCTATGGAATCCTGGGGTTGGCAGTTCAGGGAGGGGCCTTTACAATCCTCAGTTAAAGAGCTCTTGGGCCTCAAGCCGGTTACTATGGAGACAAAGCCTATCAGCAAGAAGAAGGGCAGTGTATTCCCTCAGAAACTAAACCTCTGTTATATTAACAACTCTGAATACAGATTGGATTGGGGAATATGGGGATAAGTTACAGGCACTGGAATAGGCTGGCTGCTATGGAGACAAGGTCTAGCAGCAAGGAGGACAGCAGTGTACCCAACCTCTGTATTTTAACAACTCTGAATACAGATTGGATTGGCGAATATGGGGATAAGTTACAGGTACTGGGGAAGACAGTTTTGTGAATTCTTAAGAAGACCTCATATGACTGGCTGCCTAAGATGATTCTATGGTACCCTGAGGTTGACAGTTTAGGAAGAGGCTTTTAAAATTTTCAGCCAGAGAGCTCTTGGGCCTCAGTCAACTGTGCCTGTCTTGAATAGGCTGGCTGCTATGGAGATGAGGCCTAGCAACAAGAAGGAGGAGGGCAGTGTATAGTATTCCCTAAGAACCCACCCTCTGTATATAATAACCCTGAATACAGATTGGATTGGGGATTACAGGGAAAAGTTACAGGTACAGTAGGACCCCCCTATTCATAGATTCATTACCTGATGATTCAGTAACCCACAGTTGGCCACCATTGGGCCAACCATGGATAACTGGGCTGGGGGCCCGGGGCTGGCGGCGGGAGGTGGCAAGGAGCATGGGATCGTGCTCCTCGCCAACTCCTGCCGCCCGCTCAGGCCCTGATCCCAGCAGCGGGCGGCGGAAAAAGAGAGAGAAGCGCAGGATCATGCCCCTTGCCAACTCCCACCACCCGCCCAGTCCCCAATCTCGGTGGCGGGAAAAGGGCAAAAAGCACAGGACCGCACCCCTCGCCAACTCCCATAGCATGCCCAGTCCCTGATCCTGGCAGCAGGAAAAGAGCAAGGAGGGTGGGATCGTGCCCCTTGCCAACTCCCACTGCCTGCCTCAGCCCCGACCCCAGCGGAGGGCAGTGGGAAAAGAGCAAGGAGGGTGGGATTGCGCCCCTTGCCAACTCCTGCCGCCCGCCCTGGCCCCGATCCTGGCAGCAAGCGTGGGAAAAGTGCGAGGATTGCGGGACTGCACCCCTCGCCAAGGGATCCGTTCTTTTCCCATGCACCGCAGCTGCGACTGGGCTGGGGCTCACGGTGGGACAGAGTGTTCCCTACTACCTGTGGACTTCAGTATCCGCGGGGGGCCCAGAACCAATCCCCCGTGGATACGGCAGTCCGACTGTACCAGACAAGACAGTTTGAGGAGCCAGAGACATAGGATCCCAAATCTTTCTAACAAGTATTACCTATGAGAAAATAAAATCCCAGGCAGCGCCGGGTATATACACTAGTTAAGTAATGAAAAGTATAGAAAGAAACACTTCATACTACTGAAGAAGTCATGCAATAAAACTGATTTACGGTGTGGTAAAAACTTTTACAGATCCAGTATGGAATTGCTCGACTGTTGGACAGAGACTTGGGAGATCAAGGTTCAAGTCCTAAAAGACCTGTGAAATTTACCTTGGGTCAATCTCATTCTCTCAGTTTGATCTACCTCACAGACCTGTTATAAAGAAAAAAGTGCAGAAAAGGAGAGCCATCTTGAGCAATCTTGAGGAATGACAACATAGAAATTTAATACAAATATAAAGTGACAAAACAAAGTACTTCATCACACGGATAACCTAACCACAGTACTCCATGCACTGGTAGCCACCTGCTTAAGAGTAGGGTTGCCCTTGACAAAGACTTAGGAAGCTGCAGCTAGTGCAAAATGCACGGGCTCCACTGCTAACTGGAGTAACACATAGATAGCATATTATGGCAGTTGTAAAAGAATTGCACTGGCTGCCAATATGTTTCCAGACTGAATTCAAGGCACTTGTGATGAAATGCAAAGCCCTAAACATCTTAGGACCTTGATACTTGAAGGAATGCCTCTCCCCACATGTGCCTGTCTGAGGATTAAGATCTGCTCAGGGAGGGGGCTCATCTGTGTCACACAGGAGAGATCTATACACTGTGTTAGGGCAGGGGAAAGAGATTTCTCAGCCATGGCACCCTATTATTGAATGCTCTTCTACTGCAAGTCCAACTGGCACCAACGCTCATGCCACTTAGGTACCAAGTTAAAACTTGGATGTTCATCCCAGCCTTTGGCCCTCATTAACTCAAACATCCCAAACACAGTGTGCACACTTTTAATTTTTTAAATCTGTTTTTATTTTGTTACTGCAGTTTAGTAAGTTTTTAGCTTATTTAATTATTTTGTTGTTTTAAATTGTACAACTTGTTTTAATGCTTTTTGTAAGCTGCCCTGAGATTTTTGATATAGGGCAGGGTATAAATATTTTAATAAATAACATGTAAAAGTTGCTAGCACAAGATATAGTGGTTTCCAACAAGGAGGAGGGAAATTACTGGATAACTGAGAAACATCACACTGGCAGCCATGGCAACAAAATGGACCTCTCAATCAACAGGAAGCATAAGCTTCAAACGTCCAATGATGGGGAGGGACCTTTGTGCTCCCCCCACCCCAATAAGCCTTCCAGAGCCATTTGTCTGGCTAGCATGCCAGACTAAAGGACCCTTATGGCAATCTAGTACAATAATTCTTTTTTTTTTTTAAAAGTTGACAGTGAAATTAAGATGACATCAGCTCATGCACACCAGTGGATCAAAGTGGTTTGCACCAACAAAGACAGCTGCTTTACACTTTTCAATAAACTTCCAAAGAAGCTCATGCTAAACTCCTGTGAGTCTTCTCTGAAGCACACAAGAGTGGGAGGGAGCAAGGCTGAAATGGGTGACACATTTAGCTACCACCCCTGTTTGATGGGGCTGTATGGCCCGTGTGCCCCGGAGATGTGAGAATCTGTTCCATGACAAAGAAAATCATTTCAAAAGCAGGAGTCTGGCAAGAAGAGAAAGCTGATCTTTGGGAGACTGCTGGAGAGAAAGCAAGAAGTCACAAATTCCATATGTTGCAAGAGGAAGGTGAAAATTATGAGGAAGTGCACACATTTGAATCAATTAAACAGTTTAAAAAAAGGATGATGATGCATCCCAACTAATGAAACTGAAAATGAAGGTGTGGGAAAGCTTAAAAAGGGTTTTCCAGTAGCTACTCCCAGGCTCTGGAACTCCCTACTGAGAGAGGCTAATCTGGCTCCCTCTCCCTGTTGTCTTTCTGCCACCCAGCAAAGAGCCTTTTATTCAGGTGGACCTTTCGTAACCAAACTTGCTCGCTGCAGAAAGAACTTTTAGGTGGATGGGTGCTTTATTTTTTTTCTCTTGGTGGTATTTTCAATTATGTTTTAAAACCTTAACTATTGTAATTCATGTTGTTTTAAGCGCACTTGTTTTATTTCACAGTAAGCCACCCTGAGTCCCACCTTTTGGAAAAACTGAGGTACAAACTGAATAAATAACAATAATAAATAAGTGATAATGAAACCAGAGGGCCAGCATGCTGTAGTGGTTTGAGCACTGGACTATGAGCCCGGAGACCAGGGTTCAATTTCCCACTGGAGATGGAAACCCACTGGTAACCTTGGGTGTGTCACACACCCTCAATCCCAGAAAACCCACGATATGGTCACCTTTGGGTCGCCCTAAGTTGGAAATGACTTGAAGGCACACACCACCACCACCACCACCACCACTACCAACAACAACAACAACAACAACAAGGCAACCACACTATCATGGCATCTCAATGAAAGAGATGGCATAAGAGTAGACAAAGACTTAGAGCTGGCAAACAATGATGTTTGGGGGACGACTGTCTTAGGAATGAGAGCTGCACAGGGAAGATACAGCAAAAGTATCATTGCTTACAATCAGTCAAACCTCTGCAGGTTCTACGCAAGAGAGAAGAAAAACTGGAAATCTCATAGTTAATCCTCCAACTACACAGGACTCCTCTTCCACTGACTTTTGCAACAGAAACAATTACTATTCAAAACCCAGACTCCATGAAGCAAAGACATGATAACAGACTCCTCAAATCTGTGTTATGCCAATGTGCCTTTCATTTACCCATAGTTTATACATAGGCAACCTACCTATTTACAGGTTGACTCTGGACCCTAAATTAAAATATTTTTGAAAGGGTCTTTAGCATATTTTCTCTTTCTCTTTCAAAATTTACAAGAGCATCAACATATTTGCAAGATAGTGTCCCTTTGTCTTAAACAGCTCAATAGCTGAAACCACTAATAATGTTGAGTGGACTGTCAGAAACAAAAGCTGGCAATGCAGCCTTTGTGAAAAAGTTAGGCTTCTGCTGTCATCATTCCAAATAACACACCATCCCATCTGTAGCACAAGATGGCTTACTGCTCCTCAGCATTACGCAAACAAGCATTATGCTTGCAAACTCCCCCTATTTCTCCTCTCATGTGATCTAATTAAATTAACTATTTTAACTCCCTCCATCAATGGGATCTTACAAACTGAAGAAGATAATCTTCTATTATCAGGAAAATGGCTTAAATTGAGAAGCAGAAGAGGGGACAGAAGTTACATGACTTTCAAACACTAGGTAATATTATCCAATATGGCTTCTAGGGGTGGAGAAGAATTTTTTTTTGATCCACACTTTAAAAGAACTGACCTTAATCATAGTTCCTGGCCTAATACACAGATCTCAACAGAAAAGAATGTATACATGAATAGCTGTGTTGGCCATGCAGCAAAATATAGTAAATTCCATAAAGAACATTGTGATGGTACCTTAGGCTGACCAAAAAGTACAAAATATTTTGCATTTAGCATTTGGTCTGACAAAGGTATTACCACAATATGTTTGCTGAAATTTGCTATATTTTGTCGCATGGCCAGCACAGCTACCCCTGAATATATATCATTTGGATTTTAAGATACCAAATTCAACTGCAGCAAGAGAATGCCAAACTAGAGCAAAAACACAGACTGGGACTCACTCTCCGAGGTTTTCACCTTTAGCCAAGGTAAAATAATTTGAAATTGGTTATCCTTGGCATATTTTACCTTTTAAATCACCTAAAAGTCTTCACATGTGTCAGTACAGAGGCTTCCCAAGGGACTCACCTTAGTCTGACTACAAACTGCCTTGTAGCCTCTCACAGGACAGGTACAGGCTAGAGCTCAAAGGAACTGCCTTTCTTTCTAACTTTGCTTTTCTGCCCCAAGCACCTCCAAGGCCAGTAAGGAGTGTGTTCTTTACCTGCATCAAACCTTCATTCACCACCATCTCAAACTCAGCTTCCACATCTCAAGATGACTACAGTTCTGTGACTCTCCATCATCTCATTCCTTCCTCCAAAATGAATTTTAACATCCATGCCTGAAGAAGAAACCTTCTTCAAAATCTCACATACTGTACTTTGCATCTTTCGGCTGGTCTGATAAAGATATCACTGCAATGCATTTTTTGTAGTGTATAGATCTGAACTCAACTATACCTCAGATTTGTTTGGCTACATGTTTCCAAAAAATAATCTGAAGAGTAGCTTTACTTCCTCACAGCTTTCATATGCTACACATGCTATTTCTCCTTAACAGATAGACTCCTATGTACGTACAAAAAAACCCTTGTATAATATTCTTGCATAATGACATCAGGTGATGAGACAAAACAGGCTTCTTTGTGCCCAGGCATTTTTAAATGGGTACCTATTGCACTCAATTCCCACCGATGACTTTTATAGTTAGTTTTATGTTACGCTTATTTATTGTATTTCTTTGCTTTATGTTTGCTTTGATATTGTTGTTATCTACCCTACAATTCTAAATCAGGGATGGGATATACATTCTAAAAAATGAATAGATGTTTTCACACACAGATACTGCCCATAATTATCCCATCAGATCATGTATCTCAGAAGCAAACATGAAGTATGCATGATAAATTATTTATTTATCATTCATTTATGACAGTAATATGACATATCATGCATACATCTCTAAAGAGATTGATTGGAAAGTTTTCAAATTATTTTTTTCCTAAAATCAATTTTTCATTCGAACATTCACCAAAAAAGTTTCCACATGTATTTGCTTTCGAGGATTTCTTCTCTAAACTGCAACTGTGACATAACTGAAACATCATGCACTGTCCACTAGAATACAAGTAAAGACTTTAAGCTTTCAGAAGGTGCCAGGATGCAGAGGAAGAACTACACCATCAGTGAATAATGGTGGGAAACTAAATGCAAAAAAAAAAAAAAAAAAAAAAAAAGCACTGATTTTCATTGAGAAACTGAGAAGGTGGCACTGCTAAGTGGATATCTAAGGAAACTGATGGCATTGGTCCACAAAACTGTAGCACTGCTATTTTTGTCATGGATTGCTACAGAGACTTGAAAAATTAGGAAGAACAGGTTGCTTACCTGTAACTGTGGTTCTTCGAGTGGTCATCTGTGAACTCACACAATTGGGTATTTTGCATCTGCGCAATACAGCATTCAGAACCTTCTCAAACCTAAAAGTAGGCGTTTTGGCAGTTAACCCCTCCCCCATCCTCCCAGGGTATAAAAGGCCCCTCCTGCTTTAACAGTCAGTTCCACCGCTGCCCATGTAGCAGCAGTAGACTAGCCATCAAGCAGTAAACAATGTGGGGAAGAGGGAGGGGTTGTGTGAGTTCACAGATGACCACTCGAAGAACCACAGTTACAGGTAAGCAACCTGTTCTTTTTCTTCGTGGTCTCTGTGACTCACACAATTGGGAGGCTAGCAAGCTGTTGTGAATGGAGGTGGGATTGTTATACTGAGACACATGCCATCATCATGACAGTATGGAAAACAAAAGCATATAATGACAAAGAAATTGCCAAGATACCTCTTATTCATAACACATCCTTCTAGCTTATTTATTGACTCCAACTGTTTAGTCATTCACTTAACTATGTATTATTTAATTACCACATTAAGTTAATTCAGGTAACCCCAGAACTTAGATAACCTTTCAACCAATGGAAGAAAAAAGAACAGCTCTGCTGAAACTGGCATTATTTCTTGCTCTATCTATAATGAGAAATGAACGTCAGTGGCTGTGACCATGTAGCAGCTCTACATATATCATGCAATGGCACCCCATGAAGAAAAGCTGTAGAAACTGCCATAGATCAAGTGGAATGGCTCTGCACCAATTCTAGAAGGTTCTTATTAGCAAGTTCATAAGCCAACTTAATAGCAGATACCACCCACTTTGACAACCTTTGAGAGGAAACAGGTTCACCCAATTTAGTTGACGAGTAACACTCAAACAATTTGTCTGACTTTCTATAATCAGCTGTGTGCTGCACACAGAAAGCCAGTGCCCGCCTATCATCAAGACAGTGTAATCTCTTTTACATATCAGACTCAGAGTTTTGCATATATGCAGGCAGCACTATATCTTGATTTAGATGAAAAGATGAAACCACTTTAGGAATGAATGTTATCTCAGGCTTAAGAACTATTTTTTCTTTGTGAAATCGTAAATACCCACCCTAAGCACGCATAGCTTGCTCGCTCTCCTTGCAGAAGTTATTGCTACCAAGAACACCGTCTTCCAGGATAGCAACTTAACGTCACAGTTCGCCATAGGTTCAAATGGTCTATAGGTCAATTGCATCAGCACCAAATTTAGGTCCCAACCTGGTACAGGAGGTTGGACTGGAGGGTGTAAATGTTTGTAACCTTGCATAAATCTCCTAACCATAGGGTCCAGAAAACATGAAGGTTTCCCTTCTTGTTGTAAATTCCAAGAAATTGCTGCAAGGTAAACTTTCACAGAAGACAAAAATAGTCCATCGACGCAAGCTTTGCAAGAAATGACAAAACGTCCACCGTACCGCAAGTCCGTTGGTTGATACCGTTGTCATGTAAACAATTGCAGAATCTCTCCCATTTGTACACATACGACTTCAACGTTGAGGGTTTGTGCGCTGCCAGAAGAATCCTTTGTACAGCATCTCGTTTACTCCAGCAGGTTCCAAGCTGTCAGTTGCAGAGACTGAACGTCGGGGTGGAAGATGGTACTATCATGAATGATCAATGGGTCTGGTCTGCATGGCAGCATTCAATACGGACCTTTGGACAGCTGTAGTAGCAGTGCAAACCATGGTTGCCTTGGCCACCACAGTGTTATTAGAATTGCCTTCGACTTCTCCTGTTGAACTTTTCTTAGAACCTTCGTTGTCAAGAGAAAAGGTGGGAATGAACACACCACTGTTCCCAATCAATCGAAGAGGACAGCATCCCCCAGTGCTTTCTTGTCCTCCTTCTGATGGGAGCAATATAGAGTACATTGCCTGTTTTCCTTGGTTGCAAGGAGGTCTATGCATGGTACTGTCCATTGCTTGAAGATGGTCTGGATGACAGAATCATTTAGTATCCATGCATGGCATGACAGTGGTAGTCTGCTCAGCTTGTCTGCCAAAAGATTGTCCTTTCCAGGAAGATGAATAGCGGCCAGAATAATATCCCTCCTTAGGTACCAATTCCAAAAGTGAATGGTCAGTGTTAGAAGTGCAGTGGAACGAGTTCCACCTTGCTTGTCTATGTGATAACTGAAGCCCCTGTCAGAGCTGCTGCTGCTGAGCAGCAGCTGTTGGTCCCTCTGGCTCTGGCTGAAGATGAGTCCTGCAGCTCAAGAGCTCCCCCTGCTGCCATGGACCAAGCAGGTGCGGACGTCCCTCTGCCTGCTCCTTTAGAGCAACAGGGATCTGATTCTGTGCCTGCTCCTTTGGAGCAACAGGGATCTGATTCTGAAGATAAGCCCCCAATCAAGGTGGAGACTCAAGAGGGCTGTGCAAAGGGAGGCTTCCTTGGCTAAGTTTAAGAAGCGGTGACTGGACACACCTGTGCCTGGGGCTATATAACTGGAAGCTTCCCTTGGCTTGTGGCAAACTTCTTACAAGTCTTCCTGTTGTCTGTACCTTACTCCCAGCACCTGGTTCCTCATATCTTGAATTGATCTCTGGACTCTTAACCCTTGGCTTTGGAACTCTGACTACAGCTTTGCTTGGTGCTCTGGTAAATGAACTTCCTTGAGTAAGTGCTTGCTTGTCTCCTCCTGGCTGGACTTTGCTGGCTCTCCCACTCTCTTCTCAGGGCTGGCTCACCATCCAGGTCTCTAACCTTGACAGTTTATATAATACATTACTGTTGTGTTGTCTGTCACAACTTGAACTGGTCTTCCTTGAAGATGACTTTAAAAGGCACTGAACGCCTTCATTACAGCAAGGAACTCCAACACATTTATGTGATGTTCCCTCTCTGCCCCCTGACCAGCGTCCTCTTAATGTTAATCGTCTGAGGTGTGCTCCCCATTCGTCTTGTGAGGCATCTGTCGTTACCAACTCTGATGGAGGCTGAGGGAGAAATGGCTTCAGCACATTCCTTGGGTTTCTCCACTACTGTAATGACTGAAGGACTGGTCTCGGTACCGTGAGAAATTTGTTTGGGTGGTACCAGAAAGAGTTGAATGTCCTCAGAAACCAATGTTGCAATGGTCGCATCCTCAGTTTGGCATTCAGTGTCACCATTGTTGTCAAAGCCATTAATCCTAGGGCCACTTTAACAGTTCTTGCCCTTACCTGTCGATGTGTTTGCATTTTCGTGAGAAATTGTAGTGTTTTCTTCCACTTGTCTTCTGGAAAGAAGGATCTTTGCAACGTCGAGTCTAGAATTGCTCCTATAAATTTGACTCTTCTCGAAGGTGTTAAATTTGGCTTTTCGTAGTTTATTAACAGACCCAAGTTGTGAATCAGATTGATTGTAATTTTTAGGTCCTCCATAAGTTTTCCTTGAGAAGATGCTACGATTAGCCAATCGTTGATGTAAGGAATTAGGATGATACCCTTCTGTCGTAGAAAAGCTGTCACTGCAGCCATACACTTGGTAAATGCCCTTGGAGCCATAGATATGCCGAAGGGAGGTACTCTGAAGCAATAAGCGATTGACCATGAAGGTGAGGAATCTTCTGTGCTCGTGTCTGATTGAGATGTGGAAATGGGCATCTTTTAGATCCAACGTGGCAAACTAGTCTCCTTTTCTCAACAATGGCATTATCGCTGACAAAGTCACCATATGGAAGTGTTTTGGTCTTATGTAATAGTTCACCCCTCTGAGATTTAGAATTGGGTGAAGACCTCCATCTTTTTTTTAACACCAAGAAGTACCTGGAGAAATAACTCCTTTTTATCTGAGCTTTGGTAATCTTTTCTATAGCCCCCTTTTGAAGTAATTTTGTGATTTCCTCGTCTAGCTCTGGAGATGCAGGCGTGCGCCAAATTCATCCTACTGGTCGCAATTGGCAGAATTCTATAGTGTAACCCCTGTCTATTATATCCAGGACCCACAAGTCCATTGTGATTGTGGTCCATACATGCATGAAGTTTTTCAGCCTGTCTCTGAAGGGGGGTCGATACCGTCTCAGTACTGAGATTGGTGTAGGTATCAATGTTTGCAAGTGACTTTGTGAGGTAGACGTTTCTTGGCGACAAACGTATGGGCTGCTGAAGAAAAGTATCTGAAAGGGCATCGTCCTGCTGCCAGTCAAACCCTACGCTTGGTCTGATCTTGCTGTTATTTTTTATATTGGTGCTGCTTATACTTCATTGAAGGAAACCTTCTCAAAGATTGTTGTTGTTGTTGTGGTGTTGCTTGCCTGTGATGTTGAGATGGTGTTGGATTCACATTTCTTCTTGGAAAAGGCTGGTATGGTCAATACTGGTACCTTGATGAATACGAGGCTGCAGTGAAGCCATACTTCTTTGCTGTACTGCGCATCTTATGAGCATGTTCTAATTTCTCACCAGTCGAGGTATTAAACAACCCATCTGAGTCAAAGGGCAGATCTTCAATCATACATTTTGTCTGATTAGATAGACATGAAGACCTTAGCCATGCATGATGCCTTAATGCTACGGCCACAGCTATTGCCTTGCTGCTGCAGTCCATTATGTACTAGTGATTTGTTGAGTTGACAATTGGTAGGCTTCTCCATATAGCGCCAATGCACTTTTCCTTTCCTCCTCTGGAAGCGTATCCAGATACGTTTTTATTCTGCCCCCCAAAAAATTGTTGATATGCACCCACGCAGGCTGCATAAGTGGAAATCTTGAACAGTAGGGCAGTGTTGGAGTAAGACTCCCCCCCAAAACTATCCAACTTCTTGCCCTCTCTGTCCACCAGTGTTGCATGTAACCTCTGGGATTGCCTTGACTGAGCAGCATCCACAACAACAGGATTTGGTTTTAGATGTTGGATTAGCCATCGCTAATCATACTCCATTAGGCGGTATAGAGATTCTACTTTTTTGGAAGTCGCAGTTGTAGATGATGGTGTACTCCAAGACTTCTAAACAGTTTGAAGTAAGTATGGAAGAAAAGCAATCACAGTAGACACAGGTGCTCTGTCTTGTAGCTCTTGAACAACTGTGTCTCTCAAGTCATGTGTTTCATGTTCCATTTGCAAGTTCAATGATCTAGCCATGCTCAACACCAAATCAGAGAATGCTCACATGTCATCTGAAAGAGAGATCCTGTCTGGATTGCTGACAAAATTTGATCTCTCCCTATTGGTTCCATGTGATGCTTGCGAAGTATTTGAGTCCGATACTGAAGGGGATTGGGCAGAACGTCGGTAAGGAGATTGGTGTCTCAAGCAAGATCCACCCAACATATTCAGGATGTGCTTATGGCTTATGGCAACTGAAGTGAGGCAGCATAGATTGGAGAAAGATAAAGTATCTCGTCGATCAGAGGTCAAGTTACCTCTAATTTAGTTACTTGACCACCTTTTCTCTTTTTCTTTTCTATTTTAGCCAATTCTGATTGTTGTACCTTGCATTCATGCACTCTCTCTCTCTTTTTCCAGTTGGTTTTTGCATATATCCATTTTATTTCCCTCAACTTGCTCTCATTTGAGGAACACAAATATTTTCTTCAATTCCACTCTCCTCTCATCATCTGAGACATGCTGGGCAGTGGTCATTGAGATGGTATTGTTTTTTGCTCTCTCATGCGCCCCAACAGCTTCTCGGATGTCTGAGCAGGCAAATCATCTTTATTTTTAACCACAGCTTGCTTTTTCTTCCACTCTGCCACTGCGGACACACACTCCATTTTCTGCTCCTGCTACATCTGCTCTAATTTTACTTTGTGTTTCTAAAAGGTTATTGACTGGGACAACAATAAACATCTAGTTGGTTAGGAGGAGATTTTAAAACTGAATGGGTAGCCAGGCAGTCTCAATGGAAACAACTGAAAAGAACTTTGGAGGCTCCTGCTCGCAACTGGTGTGTGGGGATCAAACCCAGATGTATGTGGCTTGATCCTCCTGCAATCCCAAGAAAGACTGGTACCAATGGGTGAGACCCACAATCATCACTCTTAATTCTACTGCTTTTGCATCCAGACTTTTCTTTGCCTGATGAATTTGTCCAACTTGCCCAATGGGGGAAAAATATATAGACTAACAATAAATTTTTTTGATGTAAAGTCGAAGGTTTTCACAGCCAGAATCCATAGGTTGTTGTGGATTTTCTGGGTTTTGAGGCCGTGTTCTATTAGTATTTTCTCCTGACGTTTCACCTGCATCTATAGCTGACATCTTCAGAGGAAATGGTGGCATGGAAGTGAAACAGAGTATATATACTTGTGTAGTCCCCTGGGTGGGAGGGAGCAATTGGCATGTGTTACAGTTGACCTATTGTTAAATGGGATATCCCCCAGGGTTGTATTGTTAATCAGGGGATATGTATAGTGGTAGCAGTAGCAGAAAATGTTATAAACCAACCTGGACACAGAATGCTTTTTGAAAGCACAGAAATTCTGGATCATTCTGACAACTACTATGTCAGACTGCACAGAGAGGCCATCAAAATCCATAAACGCATGGACAATTTCAACAGGAAAGAAGAAACTCGGGAAGTAAACAAAATTTGGCTATCAGTACTGAAGAACACTACAATCAAGACTCAAAAACATGCCAATGAACACCACCCAGACCCTGGAGGTCCCTCTACAGAGAATAACACAATGGGCTGCTAATGTACTTAATGCACTGTTATGCATATCCCCTGACTAACAATACAACCCTGGGGGAATATCGCATTTAACAACAGGCCAACTGTAACACATGCCAATTGCTCCCTCCCACCCTCCCACACAAGTATATATACTCTGTTTCACTTCCATGCCACCATATCCTCTGAAGATGCCAGCCACAGATGCAGGCAAAACGTCAGAAGAAAATACTAATAGAACACAGCCTCAAAACCCAGAAAACCCACAACAACCTAATAAATTTGTTTGTTAACTGGAAGTCTGTTATCAATGAACAGTTAGATAATAAACTAAGACATTCAGTTCCAAAGATGCCAAGTTACCTTATTTGGCAAAAATGTGTATCAGACTATTTTACTATTTGTCAAAATAATTTTATTATCACTAACACTTATGGAGGCAAGTCTCTGCTCTATACAACTGTTTATGAGAAACTAAATTTGGTACACCATGCAGCTTGAAGCTTACATGAGAAACAGATTTAGATACTGAAATTTCCAAAGAAAACTGGAGGAAAATATGGACCTCTTCTTCATATCAATCCACTTCAGTGTTGGCAAAAGAAAACATGTTGAAGGTTACACACAGGTAGCACTTATGCCCTGTCCACCATTCATGTTTATATAAAAATATACCTACAGTGGAGAAGAGATGTTGAAAGTGGGTCCCTTAAAAATATGTGGCTTGAATAGCCAGTAGTGAAATTTTCCAGGAGCAAATAGTTTCTTTCCTTTCTGATATGACAGACCAGACTGTATATCTCCAGGGAGAATCATTGCTATTTTTTGTATTTTCCAGACAGCATGAATAACTTACACATAAAGATCTGATTGGATTTCTCCTTGCTGTAGCCAGGGCTAGAATTACTCAGTGATGGAAAACTAAATGGCCTGGTCAAATGCAATTGGTTAAACAGAATTTGGACAACTGCCCTATAAGAAAAACTGGAGGTATATTAAAATATGTGGGAGAGTATATAGAGAATTTTGAAGAGATTTGGTTTCCTTTTACTTCTTTTATAAATACGGAAGTCCTTTTCTGTCATCCTTCAAATGGCATCTGAAGTTTTGAAAAAAATATATCAGCAGTTTCTATATAGACAAAGATGTCAGGAAGAAACAAATATAATATGTCTAATAGGTACAATTTGCATAAACCCTAAGCCATGATATTTTTACTGTACCATACGAATGGTAATGGTTCCTGATTCTAATTGCTTTCTTTCTGCTTACAGAAGCAGAACGAAACACAAAATAAAATTTAAAAAAAGGCAAAAAAGCATAGCATCACCCACCAGTCTTCTGTAAAGGGGAGACAACACTGAAAACTGTCATCAACCCTAACAATATGCTGTACAGAGCCACTATATTAATCATTTCTAAACATAATCACAACTGCACCAAATAACTTGTTACTGTGAGCTTCAAAAGAGGGAAAGCAAAGTGTTCTGCCCAGCACTTAGGACAAGTTTCTAAAATTAACTCCTGTGCATCTATTTTAATTTCACTCTTTGACAAACTAAGTAGTGTAATGGAGAGGGGTCACATACAAAACAGGGCCAAGAGCTTGGAGAAGCTGCTCAAATGCCTTTGGCTTTCACTTTTCAAAACAGTGATGCTACCTGAAACATCCCTACATGTGCAACTTCCTCTTGAGGTTCCTTTTAGTTTTTTTTCAGTGTATCAGAAAACAGCACTGAGATTCCCTTAGGGACATTAGAAAACTACAGCTATGTCAAGTAATTTCAGGTATCTCCTGCTATCAGTGCCTAAATTCTAAAATTGACAGTGAAGCCAGTGAGAGGAGGACTTTGATTCTGTTGGGGGTGAAGGAGTTGTTCCACTGCTCCTCACCAGTCAGCTGTTTGCCTACTCAAGCATTATTAAAGCATTAACGCCAACTAGAGATATGAAGACCTGGGGTGTGTGTCTGTGTGAAAAGTTTGGGGGAAAAAAATTCCCCATTCTTCCTCCCCCATCAAAAAAGTGGATTTTGGAATATTTTTTTCTAAAATGATGAATAAAATGTTTAATATAAAGTGTTCATATTTTACTCCCTCAAAACTATTTATAAAAACTAGAAAAAGGAATATTTTTATATAAGACAATGTACAGTATCTGAACATTGCAATTCCTGGTATTGGCAACCCTTTCTCAGTTCTTTCTATGGGAATGAATGCTTTATGGCTGTTCGAATGCTTACCACTATGGAAGACTGGAGAAGACAAAGCAATTCTCTGTGTGATGGTTTCTTCTTCCTGTTTTTTATTTGCTCTTATAAGTAGCAAAACCAAATAGATTCCTTACAGTTCAGGTAGCTCCATTTGTAACAATAATAAGAATAATTTTTAAAAGGGAATTCAACACGTTAACTATCATCTGACTGACCTATATTTTCAATATACCGAACATAATTTTAAGCCAAACAAAACTGTATAATTGTATCATAGTATGTATACAATACATGTTATGTTCCTAAAAGAGCAAAGTGATTTTTCATTCTGAAAACCATCATATGGTTTTCAATTTTTCTAAAAACTTCCATTTTTCACAGAGAAGAGATCTGGATTTTTTTCCTACACAGTTTCAAAATTTCCTGAAATGTTATGACTCTAATATCAACATATATATTAATGAACAAGTCCAGGAGCATGAGTATTTCAACTGTCTACAAGGTACCTATGAGCATGGCATCTGCTATCTGATGTCGTATATGGCATCCTCATCCTCAGCTTTGAATCAAGAATTGGTGGAGGGGACTACTCCTGCTCCACTCAAACTGCCTATTACTCCCATTAATTACCCCTGCAGGAATGAATCCAAGAGACAGAGGGAGCCAGAGTGGCAAAAACATATAACCTGATCGTTGCTAAACTGGTTTTGTTCTATTTTCTTTTCAGTGGATGGCATTTAAAGCATTAGCTATAGGTTATGAACCATCATATGCTAGGACAGGACGTTTTAGTTCTCCAGAGTCATGTTTTGCTGGAGAATCCACATAGATTAGTTCTATAACGTATGCATTATCTGGCATGATCATCTGTAGAATTCTAAACACTGACTTTCATTTGTTTACAGTAGACCCCTCCGAATGAATGTCAACTTGGTATGGCAACATAATTAGGCCCACTGTTCTCAAGTTTCAGCCACTTGCCATAAACAGTTTTTTTTAAACAAACAAGAAAAGACTAGGACATTAAAAATCTCAAAAAGCTTTTTCCCACCGTTGTTGTTGTTACTATGCCCACCAATATTAGAACAAGTAGCCCACTTTGTTTTTGGCAAACCATGTTGCAGAGATGCAGAAGTGTTAGAATCTGTTGTCTAAGTAGGCTGACCCTATTCAGGTGTGAAAGGGACAATGGAATTCTCACTGGGGTCAGGAAAAGGAAGAAGTGTTCATCACACCTTAGTAGTGAAAAATCTAAACCATACTGCTAGCCTTCAACACCCTGGTATTCTACTGGGGTCAGAAAAGACCCCTTCACTCAAAGCAAGCTTTTGTTTGTTTGTTTCCTTAATTCTGGTGCATGAGGATAAATACCAAGAATAGCTGTGAGGACTTTAGGCAAATAGGAGGAAAAAATCATTTTTTAAAAAAATATTAGAAGAAAGCAATTAGATTTAGACCACAAAGTAGCAAGAGAGGACATTTCTGGAAGTGTACAAAGTGCTCAGGGAAGACTCAAACTGAAGTGAGAATAAGACAGAGTTCTTGCCTTTAAGCCACTGCAAGATATCAAATTGTCCCACCATCTTAGAGGATTATTTAGCAATAAAACAAATCACCCACTGATCAGTCTCAGGTATAGTAGCCCACCAAAGGATTAAAGGACATTAAAGAACATCAAGGTATAGTAAAAGCAATAGGCAGAATTTGGCAAAATTACTTTTTGGACAACAACTCCCAGAATTCCCAAACCAGCATGTCTACCAGCCCTGTTTCCTAGGGATTCTAGGAGCTGTGGTCCAAAAAAGTAACTTTTCTAAATTCTGCAGGGTACAGAGTAGATTTGAGGCACTAAAATATATTGCATTTCTAAAGTTCCTAGAAGTCATCAGACTGACATTAGCAACCATTTCCAAAAGTAACTAGTAAGAATTATTAACAAGTGGAAGTCTTAGGGTGTGTGTTCTGCCAGTGCTTTATGTCATGGCATGCATTTCACATCTGCATTGTATTTATGACATTTCTATCAAACATTAATCGCTCCCACTGGAGTGCATGAATGGGGGTATCTACAGATAACTCCAAAGGTTTTATTACATCCCAAACTTTCAGTCTTCACAAAAATAAAGTGTTAACACTGAAAGCCAACTCCTGGGTCCTTGCCTATCTTCCCAGGGGTATAATTTGTTTAAATATGCAGGCAGATCCCACTGATGGCAAAGCACAACACTACCAGCACATTAGAAGAATGTCAGAACAGCTCCCAATAACAAATATGATATCACTGGAATACCAAGAGTGCATCTTGCTAAGGCATTGCTGCAAGCTTAATATTATATCCCCCCTCCATACACAGAGAACACACCCCTGCCCCCCACACAAACACATATAAATCCTGAAATTCTTTGCTGAAATCCTTTTACCTTACATAGATGGTTTACAAACCCTGATTGATAACACAACAGCATACAAGACCTAAAAATGAGTGTAAATAAGACTTTATACAGTATTTCCTCCATACCAAAAATATTCCAGTACCAAAAAGGCTCAAGAGAAAAATTCATCAGAAAAACTATTCTCCTTGTATGCTGGCAAAAACCTACACCTACAGACTAATCAGCATTGACTAAAACCATTCTGAACAAATTAGGACAGATATGCACAACTGACAAGTGGATATGGCCTTTGAAGACCAATGTGCAAGTCGTCATAACATTTGCATCACATTGAAAATCTGATAACATGTAAAGACTTCCATTTGAGCAGCATGTGGAATCAAGTGCCAGTTGGCAAAAGCTTTAGCTGTTGCCTAATTATCACTCAGAAAACACACATCCAGAGCTCAGAGCAGCCGATCAGGAGTGCTGCAGCACCTGCCATTAATACCAACTCTTGCTCATTAAAATGCACATTTATTAACACAGCAGTGTCGTGCAAGCTTTTTTTCTCCAACAAAATTTGCAAGGAGTGACCTCTATGTTTAAGCAACCTCAGAGCTCTTTTTTCATGTGCTGTTTCAGAGCACACACAACACACTGTATGAGAATACAGGACAAATCTCAAATCCAAGAAAGACAAAACCATAGAACTCTATTGTCCCTTAATTCTGAAACCTTCAGAAAACCTTCGCGCTGCTACTTATTTCTCTCCCACTTCAGGCTCCTTCCCTCAAATCCACATTTTTCGGGAAGCCTCTGGCACAATCCTTTAGTCATCATCTTTTAAAAACTAAACCTAATTACGTGAAAATGAACTGAACCTGTATTTTTCCCATGTTTACCCTAATCTCTGTCCTTCGCTGTACCCATATTTGGTATGAAATTGTGAACTGCTCAGTAAAAATATCTGGATCTGCCTTCTTACTTCTACTTTATAAAACAGGATGCACAATGACAGTGATACTACAGCCAGCCCTCCACATCTTCAGGTTTCACTTTTACAGATTTGATTATTCACAGATTATTTTCTGCCTCCACTGCTGCTACCCTATGACATTTTTAACAGGGACTGAACACCTTGCAAGACTGAGAGACTGCAAATGAGGCTTATTAAGTCCCTATCAAAAATAGTGTATGGTGGCAGTGGAGGTGGCAACAAGTCCCCCTCAACTACCCACTTCTGCCTTGTGAAGAAATCCCAATGCCACGAAGGCATCCACTGTGGGTTGAATATGTAGACTACACTTTTGTGTATCAAATAGGGTTTGGGGACAAGAGTTATTTGTGGTGTTTCCACTTTTGTGGGGTTCCTGTGACCCTCACCCCACTGAATGTGGAGGGGTGACTGTACACATATATTCACACACAGCGTTGATTGTCATTTGGAAACCAATGGCCTCCTGCAAGTGTTGCAAACCTACCATATAAAAGTCAATGTTTGTCTGTTTGTGAGTTTGTCTGTTTCTCTGTGTCAGGCAGGCAAAGACCTCATACGATTGGTTGAGTGAGGCGAGAAGACCTCAAATGATTGGCTGGCTGTGAAGATTCTATAGAATCCTGGGGTTGGCAGTTTAGGGAGGGGCCTTTAGAACTCTCAGTCAGAGAGCTCTTGGACCTCAGGTCAATTGATATGGAGACAAGGCCTACCATCAATAAAGATGTCAGAAAACATTTGGGAGGTATGTATGAGAAAAATGAAAGTGATAGACACAATATAGCCATCTCCACACTACACTGTCATAGTGCTATTACTCCACTTTCAACATCCTATGGAATCCTGGGATTTGTAGTTTAAGGGTGGGTATTTAAGAATTCTCAGCCAGAGAGCTCTCTGGCCTCAGTAAACTACAAACTCCAGAATTCCACAGGATGGAAGTGGAACAATAGCACTATAACAGTGTAGTGTAGGAACGCCCATAGTTACAAGGTCTTCTTGCCTCACACACTATAGGTTCCATATCTGAGGAATCTCAAAGTTGAAATTCAAAACAAAAAATGCTTCCAGGAAAACGTAAAGCCACTGCACAAATTCAACACGAAGAAAAAAAAAAGCCAGTACATCAATGTCACCAGACAACACACACTGGATTGGAAAAGTTACAGGTACTGGAATAGGTCGGTTGCTACGAATACTGATTGGATTGGGGAATATGGGGATAAGTTATAGGTACTAGAATAGATTGGTTGCTATGGAGACAAGTCCTGGCAGCAAGGAGGAGGACAGTGTATTCCCTCAGGAACCCAATCTCTGAATGTTAACAACTCTGAATAAAGACTGGATTGGGGAATATGAGGAAAATTTACAGGTACAGAAATAGGATGGTTGCTATGGACACGAGGCCTAGCAGCAAGGAGGAAGACAGTGTACTCCCTTCCGAACTCAAACTGTGTATGTAAATAACTCTGAACACAGATTGCATTGGGAAATATGGAGCAAAGTTACAAGAAATGGAGAAGACAGTTTGGTGAATTCTTAAGAGGAAAATAAAAACCCCGGGGCAATGCTGGGTAAATATGCTAGCATACAATAAAATTTGGCTACAGAGCAGGAAAACTTGAAAACAGCTATTTGCCATGCTACTTATAACACATGAGAACAGACTTCATGGGAGAAAATAGTTTTAGCTCAGTGGAAGAAACTAGTTTTGTATACAGAAGGTCCTATGTTAAATCCCTAGCATTTCTGCTCATGGCTAAAGACAACTGTCTGAACTCCAGGATAGCCACTGCTAATCAGTGCAGATATGTCCATTCATATGTATCTGGCTTACAGTTCCCATTAGCTCCAGCCAGCAAACCAAAGTTGAGGGATTACAGGAATTAAAATTCAGAACATCTGAAGCACTACAATTGCCCACCCTGGTGCATACAAAGTTGAGTTAGATGGACCAACAGTCTGACTTGGTAGAAGGAACCTCATTCCTGTCATCCTGTTCACTTATGCCCAAACAATGTCTTTTTGTTCACTGAAGAGAACAGCCTTTTCTCCTCCTGTCCCTTTGCTCTTCCACCTTGCCCTTCAGGCCATCTGTGTACTGAACTGAATAAGTTTATTTTACTATTTACATACTGTATTTTTACTTCATCCTTCATGATTTGGTTTGCTGGATCAGATCAAAGGCCTATTTAGGCCAGTAGTCCGTTCACACAACAGCCTACAGAAGAACAGGTTGCTTACCTGTAACTGTGGTTCTTCGAGTGGTCTTCTGTAAAGTCACACAATGGGATATTCGCGTCTGTATGATACAGCATTCAGAACCTTCTGGAAGCCTAAAATCAGGTGTTTTGGCAGTTGGCCCATCCCCTACATCCCCAGGGTATATAAAGCCCCTCCCCAAGTAACGGTCAGTTCCTTTGCCGCCATGGTAGCAGTTATAGGAACCAATGAAAAAGACATCAAGTGGGGAGTCTGGGTGGGTTTGTGTGACTTCACAGAAGACCACTCGAAAAGCCACAGTTACAGGTAAGCAACCTGTTCTTTTTCTTTGTGGTCTCTGTGAATCACACAATGGGGAGATTAGCAAGCTGTCAAAGATGGAGTTGGGAGACATCGAATTTTCAGTATACACCAGTGATAACAAGGCAACAGATTTTCCTTTTTTTAAAAAAAAAAAAGTAATAAATATTGCAAATACAATAAATATTATAAATATCATAAATATTATTAGAATAACAAATAAAGTAAATAAATATTTAGATTACAACCAATCATGTTGTGTTTCTTGAATTCATTCAGAATTTTTTTAAAAAATTGCCCCCCCCCCTTTTTCTTTTTCATGCAACTACAGAAAACAAAACAGCCCTACCAAAGGACGCATCACTCCTTTCCCTTTGATCTACTCTATAGCGGGAAATAAAGGTCAACGGTTGCGACCACGTAGCAGCCTTGCATATTTCCTCCAACTGTACACCGTGCATGAAAGCAGCCAAAGCTGACATTGATCTCGTGGAGTGTGCCCTTACATTTACTGGTAGCTTTCTTTTAGCAATCTCATAACACAACTTTATTGCAGAAGCAACTCATTTAGATATCCTTTGGGAAGAAACAGGCTCCCCAAATTTCTGAGTCGATTAACAGGCAAATAACTGCTTAGTTTTCCTTATAGATGCAGTATGTTGAACACAGAAGGCTAGCGCCTTTCTGACATCAAGGCAATGCAACTTCTGCAAATCAGTTTCTGGATTCTGCATGTAAGCTGGCAAAACAATGTCCTGGTTCAGATGAAAAAATGATACCACTTTTGGTAAGAAGGTGATATCTGGTCTTAGTACTACTTTCCCTCTATGAAATCTCAAAAAGGGTGCATCTCCTCTTAGGGCTGCCAACTCACTCACCCTTCTTGCAGAAGTTACAGCTACCAGGAACAGTGTTTTCCAAGATAACAGCCTCATATCACAGGTTGCCATTGGTTCAAATGGCCTATGCGTGAGTTGCAACAACACAAAATGTAAATCCCAACCGGGTACCGGAGACTGGGTTGGAGGATACACATGTTTATAGCTCCATAAAAATCTTTTAACAGTCGGACTAGAGAAACAGGAAGGTCTTCCCTTAGCCTGTAGGTACCAAGAAATGGCTGCAAGATAACATTGAACTGAAGAAAATGACAGACCTTTGGTACCGAGGTGTGTCAGAAAAGAAAGTATGTCTGCGGTACCGCAGCTCCGAGGTTGGGTACTGTGAACTCTCAGGTACCGGCAAAATCTGTCCCATTTGTATCCATATGACTTAACAATCAATGGTTTGTGAGCTGCTCTCAATATGTGGCTAACCTCCTCTGGGAAAGCAGAATCTATAATATCTTCCAATCAGTCAACCAAAGTTTCTGCACATCCGGGTGAAACACAGTACTGTTGAGCGTTGTCAGCAAGTTTGGTATCGATGGTAACCTCTGGTACCAATGTTTCAACAAAGTGAGAAGGGGCGAGAACCACAGCTGTGTCAGTCACCATGGTGTTATCAATATGACCTTTGCGTGGTCCTGTCTTATCTTTGAGATCATCTTTGTTATGAGAGGGAATGTTGGGAATGCATAGACGAGCAGTCCCATCCATTTGTACACGAAAGCATCCCCCAGACTCATTTGGTCTGTCCTTCGGCAAGAACAGTACATTTTGCATTTCTTGTTGTCCTTGGATGCAAACAAGTCTATCAACGTTACCGCCCACAGACTGAACAAGCTGTTAGTTACGGTGTCGTCCAGCTCCCACTCGTGATAGGACATTGGGGCTCGACGTAGGGCATCTGCCCACGTATTGTCTGCTCCTGGCACATGTATTGCTGATGGTGTTATCCCTCTGGAAAGGCACCAGTTCCAGAACTTGATTGTTAATTTCAGAAGCACTGTGGAGTGAGTCCCTCCTTGTTTGTTGATATAATACATCACAGTTGTATTGTCCATTCTCACTTGCACTACAAGACCGCGCAGGTGCACTTGAAAAGCCCTGAATGTCTTGATGACAGCAAGAAATTCCAGGACATTTATGTGTTGACGTTTTTCCAACAATGCCCAGTGTTCTTTTACAGATACATTCTGCATATGCACTCGCCAATCATCCATGGAAGCATCTGTGGTGACAGAGACCACAGGTGGATCCGATAGAAATGACATGCCCCTTAGGACATTTTCTACCCTCAACCACCAGAGGAGAGACAAGTGTGCCCCCTTTGGTATCATCATGTGCTTGTTTTGATGATGCAGAAGTGGACTGAAGTTCCTTATGAACCAGTGTTGCAGTCTCAATCTCAATCTCGCGTTTGGAGTCACCATAGTGGTCGAGGCCATCAGTCCTAGAGCCACTTGTATGGCTCTGGCTCTTATGCGTCGTGTTATCAGTAACTGCCTTAGGGTACATCGCATTTTCTTCCACCTGTCGTCTGGCAGAAAAGCCAGCTCTTTTGTCGAGTCCAGTACGGCTCCAATGAACTTCACCGTTGTTTGTGGTACAAGGTGAGACTTCTTGAAATTTATCATCAGTCCTAGTGCATTCAATAGGTTCACTGTAGTCTTCAGATGTTGTGAAGGCTCCTCTTTCGTCGGAGCAGCTATAAGCCAGTCGTCCATGTATGGGAATAGAACGATACCTCTCTGTCTCAGATATGCCGCCACCACGGACATACACTTCGTGTACGCTCTCGGCATCATGCTTATGCTGAATGGGAGAACTCTGAATCGATAAGCTTGTTTCTCCAACACAAAGGCTAGGTACCGTCTGTTCTTTCCTTATCGATTTGTGGAAGTAGGCATCTTTTAAATCCAGTGTCACAAACCAGTCTCCCTTCTTCAGCAATGGCACTATCAACGCCAAGGTTACCATTCGAAATCGTTTTGTTGAGATGTAATAGTTCACACTTCTTAGGTCTAGAATGGGTCGAAGACCTCCATCTCTTTTCGGTACTAGGAAGTATTTGGAAGAGAAACTCTTTCTTAGTTGGGCATATGAGATCTTTTCGATTGCCCCTTTCTCCAACAGAGTGGCAATCTCGTCTTCCCGTTCTGGGGACGAAGGTGTGATACGAATTCAACCTACTGGTGGCAGTCAATGGAATTCTACCAGATAGCCCCATCTCACCACATCCAACACCCATGAGTCTGTTGTTATCAAGACCCATGCATGGATGAAATTTGACAGTCTGTTTCCAAAGGGCTTTTTCTCCGACCCACAATCTACAACAGCTCCGTCGGTGATGTCGGCAGTAATGACAGTAGAGATGACAGTATCTAACATCTCCATGCTGTCGATACCAGCGGAACAGATGGTATCGATGGCGGTACCGACATTTGAAGTTTGAACAAAGAGATTTGGATCTTCGAATGCAGGAGTGACAGAAAGATGTTGACTGTGCGCAGGTGAGGTATCGTTCAGTTGGTTGTTGAACTCGCCATTTTTATTGGTCTTGCTGTTTCTTTTTATATTGGGGTTGTCCGAATTTGGACATTGGAAATTTCCTTGAAAGTTGTTGCTGCCCTGATGTTTGACATTGTGCTGTGTGGGCGTCAGACTTCTTGTTCTAGCCGTGTAAGGTTGGTAACGGCGATATCAATACCTAGAGTATGACGATGATGGTACCAGGAACCCATACTTTTTAGCAGTGGTGTGCATTTTTTACGTGTGTTTGAGTTTGGTATCTGTACCTTCATTGAAAAGGCCTACAGAGTCAAAAGGCAGGTCTTCAATCACACTCCTCGCTTGTTGAGACAGACCCAAAGATCTCAACCAAGCTAGCGCTCCTGCAATTGCCTTTCCACTGCAGTAACATGTTTCAAAGTCGTGACTTGTTGGGAAGACACAATGATAGATCTCACAGAGAGGTAGCAGTCTTTCTCTCATCCTCAGTCTATGAACCTTTTCATCCTAGTCCACAAGAACTGCTGATAGGCACCCATACACACTGCATGATTCGAGATTTTAAACAGCAAGGCAGCATTTGTATATGCCTTCTTCCCCAAACTGTCTAACTTCCTTCCCTCTTTATCAGTAGGTGACATGTGAAGCTTCTGGGACTGTCTAGATTGAGCTGCATCAACAATTATCGAGTTTGGCTTTGAACGTTGAGTCAGCCACTCTTGATCGCTCTCAATCAGACGGTACAGTGCTTCTACTTTCTTTGATGTGGAAGGAATAGAAGACGGGGAATCCCATGACTTCTTCACAGTCTTTAACAAGTAAGGTAACAGTGCAATGATAGACGGTACAGGTGCTCTATCATGCAGTTCCCGGAAAATAGGATCTTGAAGATCCTCTTTATCAGTCTCCACTTGGAGATTCAATGATCTAGACATTCACAGAACAAGATCAGAGAAAGAACAGACATCATCAGTAGGCGATATATGTTCTGCTGTTGAAACAAAATTTGATTTAGACTGCTCAGGCACATACGACACATGAGATCCCACAGACTCTGACACAGGGGGAGATCTTGCTGTACGGTACTGAGGAGAATGGTACCAAGACATAGACCGTTGTTCAGGAGAGACTCAACTATGAGAAGAATTTCACTGGATTCTCTCCGTTTCTTTCCCATGTCTAGATCCAGACACTGCAAGCAACACTCTGCGGCAGGATGGAGTTGGAGACTTAGTGGACGACCTTGGAACATGAGTATGTTGACCAGCCTCCTCTCTATACTGATGACAAGTCGAAGAGTCTTCCTCTCGGTATCGAGAATGCCTGCGCACCCAAAGACCATCATCAGTACAAGGCGAGACATCCTTGGAGTCAATGGAAAACTCCTCCTCAGGATATCGTTGACAGTGGTACGAAGGTGAATCCCTCACATAATAGTACCGATGAGGTGATTTCGTGCGTGAATGTGAAAGCTGAGAAGCAGATCTCGGAGGCGATGGCAGAGTTCTATGCCAATGCCCCAGTGGAGAGGATAGTTCAACAAAATCACGTTGTCTCAATCTCGAATGTCCACCAGTAGGAGACCTTGGCTCTTGGCAACGTGATACCGACCACACCAAAAATATCGGAGATAACTCCATGATCTCCCCTTCAGAGAGAACACAAACTTCTTCAATCTCACTAGATGGCACAGTACCTTTGCACACATCATGAGCAATCACATAATGAACACCCTCCGTCATTTTATCAATGGAGGTGCCTGGAACCGTTGGAGACGGAGATTGGATTAGAGCAGGTAGACTGGGCTGCTCAACCCTTTTAGACTTTTTGGAAGGCTCTTCTCGTGACAAGTCCTTCAATTTTCTTTTCGTCACTCTGTCTTTCTCACATCAAACCGTTTTCTTCGACAGTGAGGTAGAGACATGTTTTTTCGGATCACCTTTTTTCTTAGTCGACATCGAGGGCTGGAGAGATTGCTCTCGATCCTGAGACTCAGAGTGGTGTCAATCTGTGGAGGGTGCAGGCGATGTTTGAGCCATTTTAGAAGGCTGAACAGATTTTCCCGAAGTTGTGGGCTCAGAGGCTGACAAAACCTGTTCCCACAAAAGTGCCTTCAAACAGGCTGCTCTGTTCCTTCTTGTCTGAGAAGTAAATAACTGGCAATGCTCACAATTTGCCATGTTATGGCCCTCACCCAGACAAAGGAGACACTCGGAATGACCGTCTTTGTCGGGTATTTTCCCTTCACACGATATGCAACATTTGAAAGTTGCCACACAAGGTAAAGTCCAAATCACAGAAAAACACTCTTGCAGTCCAAAAATGCACACCGTGTCTGACCAACCGCCAAAAAAACCCACCAAGAGATAACCAAAAGCCAAAACCAGTTCAAGATTGAAAACCGTTAAATCTATCAGTCAGGCGGAGTTAGGCTCCTTACTCACTGCTACCGCAGCGGAAGAAAAGGAACTGACCATTACTCGGGGAGGGGCCTTGTATACCCTGGGGATGTGCGGGATGGGCCAACTGCCAAAACGCCTGATGTTAGGTTTCCAGAAGGTTCCGAATGCTGTATCGCGCAGGCACAAAATACCCCATCATGTGATTCACAGAGACCATGAAGAAGAAAGCCAACAAACAGGACATGAGTGTAGTTGCAACCTCCACCTCATGTTACTCAGAAACTGATACACAGAGTCCTTCTTCTCCAAGCTTACTCTCCTCCTTGTATACTCACAACAACACTATGCGATAGAGAGACAGGTGTGCTGTCTCCATAGGGCCAAAATCAACGATGTAATGGAGAGGCTAATGAGACTGGTCAAACCCACTGACCATAACCCCCTCCTTTTGGTTTATGTCGGAACCTACAACACTGCCAGGCGTAGCTTTCAGTGCATCACAAAAGATTACGAGGTTATGGGTAGGAAGCTGAAGGACCTTGGTGCGCAGGTTGTCACTTCACCTCTCTTCCCAATTGAAGGACGTGGCTCACGAAGGGAGAGAAGAATAGTGGAGGTCCACCACTGGCTCCACAGATGGTGCTGCTGGGAATGATTTGGGTTTTTGGACCATGGTCTGCATTTCCACGAAGATGGTCTCCTGGCAATGGTTGGGCTACATGTCAAACCCGTTGGCAAGAATGTTTTAGCTAACAATCTCACAAAGCGGATCAGGAGGTTTTTAAACTGAGTTCGGCCAGGGAGAGAGACTTTATTATTCAACAAGGATCCAGAGAGTGCTCGGCAAAAAACCCCAAATGATATAGACACAGTAGGCCAAGTAGTGTTAGAGATCAACAGTGGAAGGAAAAGCAACTTTAGTACAGGACTTGTGGGAGCGCACATGGGCTTAAGTATCTCCATACTAATGCACAGAGCATGAGAAACAAGCAAGATGAACTCGAACTCTTAGTACAACAACAAAAATATGATTTAATAGGCATCACTGAAACCAGGTGGGATGAGTCTCATGATTGGAATGTAGGAATAGAGGATATAACCTATTTCACAAACATAGACCAAACAAGAAAGGAGGAAGAGTAGCCTTATGTCAAGGATGTTTTCACCTGTGAACAGATCTATCACTTAAATCCAGGAAACCAGGTTGAGAGCATCTGTGTGAGAATTAAGAGAGCAAGGAACAATAGGGATGTTATTGTGGGGGTTTACTACAGACTTCCAAGCCAGCCTGACGACTTGGATGATGCCTTCCTGGAGCAGATAACCACACATTCAAAAAGGAAAAATGCAGTAGTAATGGGAGACTTCAACTATCTTGATATATGTTGGCAGTCAAACTCTGCCAAGATCACAAGGTCCAACAAGTTCCTCGCTTACCTTGCTGACAATTTCATGGTCCAGAAGGTAGAAGAGTGAAAAGGGGATTAACTATTTTAGATCTGATCCTGACTAACAGGGATGACCTTGTTAATGAAGTGAAACTGGTGGGATCCTTAGGGAGGAGTGACCATGCTCTACTGTAATTTGTCATTCAGTGAGAAGGAGAAGCCAAATGTAGCCAGACACGCATTCTAAGACTTTCAAAAAACCTGATTTCTGTAAACTTAGGGAGTTACTGGCTGAAACTCCATGGTCAAGAATACTGAAAGAGAAGGGAGTTTATGATGGCTGGGAGTTTCTTAAAAGTGAGATACTGAAGGCACAATTTAAAACTGTGCCAATAAGGAGGAAAAATGGCAGGTGTCTAAAGAAACCAGAATGGTTGACGAAAGAACTCTCAGATGAGCTAAGTGTTAAAAGAAACATGTACAGGAAATGGAAGAATGGTGAAATCATGAAAGAGGAGTTCAAACAAATAGCCAGGATATGTAGGGAGAAGATCAGAAAAGCTAAAGCACAGAATGAACTCAGGCTTGCCAGAGACATTAAAAACAACAGAAAGGGCCTTATATAGCCTCAAGGGAAGAGTGCAGTATTCCCGTCAAAATGCTAGGGCTAAAGCTTTAGAAATTTCTATAGCCAGTACTGCTCAGGAGCACAAACCCATTTGTGTGAATCACAGAGACCATGAGGAAGAACGGGCTTGTTTTCCACTGCTCCAGAAACATGGACAAGGAGCAATGGATTCAAGCTACAGGAAAGGAGATTCCACCTGAACCTGAGGAAGAATTTCTTGACGGTCAGAGCTGACCGGCAGTGGAATATGCTGCCTCGGAGTGTGTTGGAGTCTCCTTCTTTGGAAGTTTTTAAGCAGAGGCTGGATGGCCATCTGTTGTGAGTGCTTTGATGTGTGTTCCTGCATAGCAGGGGGTTGAACTGGATGGCCCCTGTAGTCTTTTCCAACTCTATGATTCTATGACACACAAATGCTCTCTCCCTCTCTCTCTCTCTCTCTCTCTCTCTCACACACACACACACTCATGCCTGAAATCACTCAATGAGCTTCAAGAGCTTAGAAAAGGAGACAGAACTGAGAAGAAAAGCACATACAGCAATAAGGGTGGAAGATAACAACATGTTAAGCAGCAGAAGAAAAAAATCTGAGTAAGCCATAAGGAAGGATCAAATCTACAATTATACGATTCTGCTGAAATTGAACTGGTTGAAGTTCTGTCAGTATCCCAGTGAGAGACCACATGGAAAATCCACAGTTTGGTCAGACTCCTGCTGGTGCACTACGTTAGTGCTTGTGCTTTTCTCCCAAGTCACACAGTAGTGGCAAGGGAAGGCAGATGAACTCTACCAGCTTTGAGCAGCCTTTTTCTTCTGTGCCTTTTTTCCTTCATAGCCACTGAACCCATGGTCGTTTTTCTCCTTATGTCACTGTTAACAACATAACTACAAGAACAGGATTCTGACCACAGTGCTTTGAGTTCCATGGCAGGCAGGATATTAATTGTAAAATCATAAAGCTATTGAGTGGTCTATGTCAGTAACTTGCCATATGAGTAGCAGAACTAATAGTACTGCCTTCAAGAAGGAAACCTCTGATTTCTGGTATCAAGACTGAAAAAGTTGAAGCTCATGCACTTTCTGAAAAATACACAGAGAAAAGATGAGACAATGCTTACTAGGATACATTTTCCTGGTTCCAGACTCCAAACAGAGTTTTCTGTATTGATCTTGTGGGTAAGGGTGCCCCTCATGAGCACACGAGGACCACTTTCCTCCAGCACTGCAACACAAATTGAACTACTGCCAATGTCCACAGACACCTGAAAAAACAAAGAGAAGCATGTTAACAATGCTATTCCATCATTCACTGCTCTTTCCTGAGTTGGGACCAAAGACTGGAATACAATCACAATAACACAGAAGAAAGCAACATTATTAATTTTATTTTCATATAGGACTCATTATTCCATAGTTCAGCTTGCAATATAATTTTTCTGGGGTAGGCTGCCCAAACCAAAATCAAAATCAAAATAAAACAAAAAATACAACACATCTTTTAATATATTGACAAACAAAGATGAATAAAAATTCTGGAGAATCCTCACTTACTGTAAGTGACTTAATGGGGTATAAAAACATGGAAAGTAAGAAATACAGTGTGTTGTAGCTGCTAAAGTGTTGTAAGAAGACCGGGGAGACACAAGACCACCATTCAATTCCCCACTGGGTGTTGGTGAGTCAGCTCTTATTTCTCAGCCTAACTTACTTTATTGGCTTGTTGTTGTCAGCCAGTGAGCTTTCATGGCTAAGCAGGGAATTGAACCCTGGTCTCCAGGCTGTAGTTCAATGCTCAAACCACTACACCACACTGACTCTCTGTGAACACTACAGAATTTCCATTTTTATAGGTGCAGTTTGCAAAGCCAACTCTTAACTGAATTAAGCGGAAAATGAAAGCAAACCAAAACAGACATATCCTTTGATACTTCACCTTCTAGAGGTGGGGGTGGGGGTTCACTGCAAGCAGTTCCATATGTGGGAAGGCGGGCTTCCTAGCAGATAAGTGCAGTGCTAACCATATGGCAGATAGAGTAAAATGTGTGGTGCAGGTGACTTGGGAGTCAAGGGAAAAGGCACATCCACGAAGCAGATGACTCTAGTAAAGATACTGCACATTCTGTTTTCCCAGTCCTAAAATGGGAGGTGTGGGGAAGAAAGGAGGAGGTAACTCTGCTGAAATATTGAGGCACTCTCTCAAATCTTGTTTTCCATCTTGAAATAACAGAAGTATTTAAAAGTATACAACAGAATCCTTGCAAAGAGATCCACCTGCATGTTTCCACAAATCTTGGTTTTGAGTTTGTCACCTAATATGTTTGGATATTATCCATAACGTCTGCATGGCAATCCTAAACATAGCTACTAAACATAAGTCTGCAATGAGTTCAACAGGACTCACTAGCAGGTATCAAGTGCATACAGGTGTGCAGCTTTTAGTTTAATGAACCATCTGCTCAAAATAGGAAGTAAAAAGGGAGATGGTCCTTAACTAGAAACTCTGCTATAACTGCATATGATAGATGCAAACGAAACACAGAAGGAAATATTAATGGTAACAAGAGAAAGGTTTTTATGGTGATACATTGTTTTAATTTTTTCTTTTAAAGTACTGGTTTAAATGGTTTAAATTCTGCTGTTAGTTTAATACTGTTTAAATTTCAGCTTCTGTATGATTTTTTAACTATACAGCATGTGATTTTATTGTAATTTTTTGCTTTTTGTAAGCTGACTTGAGCCCCAGTCTGGGAAAAAGGCAAGATATAAATAAAATGATGAAAGTTGTAATAATGATGATGTTCTAGACCACAGGCTTAAAATGAATACCAATAGAACAATAGAGGCCAAAGCAGGAAACAAAGCAGGCTGCTTGCCCAGATTACAGATTAGAAAACAGACAGGTCACAAGAATGAGAGAACGCTGCTTCTGAAAAGATACCTTGCTATGGCAAAAGGCTTTTCAAATGAAAATTCTATGTATATTTACAAAAGCATATATAAAACTAATATAATATGAGATCTATTTCAGTCACAGCTTGATTTGTTCTGATTTAAAAGAAGCTGATTTTCAAAAAAAGTAAAAAATTTCCATAAAATACTGGCACAAAGGGAAGAAGAAAAGATACTGGGAGAAAAAGGGCATAGATTTTCACCATTTACATATGTTACTTTATGTACCCATTATTGAACTTACTGTGCACTGGCATGGCTTCCAAGAAAGATGACCAATAAATTTAATTCAAGTTCACAGACAGAATAAACAAGCAACAAAGATGCCCCACTCTGACCAGAGACAACTATATGGGATACCTTATTGGCTTACAAAACTTTGACTGACATTGGCAATAGTTTTTCTGGAGTCCTAAAGGACAGAAACTTCCTGTCTTGCTAATGTGTAGAACACCTGAGCAAACCAACACTGAATTTACCTGGTCTTGTCTGATTTCAGAAGCGATGAGCTGAATCTGGTTAGTAAATGGATGGAAGATGACCAGAGGAACAGCAGGAAGCTTCAGGTAAGGTTAAGAAAGCATCCTGCCTGAAACCCTGGGAAGAAGTGACTATACTGGGCTAGAGGGACCAACGGTCTGAATCAGTGTGAAAATATATCTGATGTTCCTCTGCAACTGCAACTACAAAGAATCAAATACCACCAGAATAAAGATACCTTTCCATCACATCTGCAGGCCACAAAAAGGTTTGTCCATCTGAGAGACTATACACATATGTGACACTGTAGATAGTGTGTCATACATGACATGCTGCATCTTCATAATCAAGTAGGAATAACCTTGTCTGAGTTGTTATTACCTGACTTGCTGGTATCACCAAATTCCAATAATAGATGTATGTTATCATTATATTCACTTTTATTCCAATTAAGTTAACAGGACAAATTTAAACTCCTATCACAAGAATTCCTCAGTTTTGGCCGTGGTGGACCTGATAGACATTAACCAGGACTCACTGAAGCTTAAATTGCTTTGTATCCTACTGAAACTATGTATATTAACATTATGCAGAATTCAGGGCTCTAGGGTCAGTCCAAGACATATTTTTTGCAAAAGGTAATGTACAAGATAGACCCCATTCCATGTACAAAATAAATTTGGGTGGCAGCTGAATTTTACTTCAACACTAGCAATGGGATACTGTCTTCCACTGCCCCTGAATCAGCCATCTACAGAGCTTTAGAAGTACAGGATAGGTTGTGTGGCATACACAGCTCAGTATTCTAGCAAAGAAGCATGGCCAAACTACACAGCAGGATTGCCTGGGGGTTGCTATTATGTCCTTCCTGCACCTGACACCTGAGGCAGTTGTCTTACTTCACCTAATGGTAGGGACAGCCCTGCAAAACTCCAGCAAACTAATTTGGATGGGACAAGAGGGTAGGTGGCACAATCACACTACTCTGACATACAACTCACAGCTGCTAACAGCATTTGCAAAGGATGAAGGAGAATGAAGTAACAGTCTCTTCTAGCCCCCTTACAAATTAATGTCATTCATGACACACATCTGGAGTGGGGACGCAAACACTACTGTTTTTCAAACAGAAGGAAAAAAGAACTAAAACCTTCACAGCCTCTAGTTGCAGAACATGTATGGCTACAGCAGCAACCAAGTTAGATAATTTTGAGGATTTGCTTCAGCTATACAGGAGAAACAGCTTCTCAAAATATAAAGTTTCATGTCAAAGTTTCAACAGAGAATACTGCAATAGCTCCGGACAGCTTGGAAATAAGTTCAACACTGCCAAAACTCCATTTTTCCACACAGAAATGCATCCATAAAACACCCACAGAAAGAACCACAGAAACAAAGCAACTGAACACACTCCCCAGAAAATTCATAAGCATGCTGTGAGCAAGACAGAAATACAATTCCTAGAATCCACCAGTCACACAGCCACTGGCTATGCTGGGTGGGGATTTTGAGAACTATAATACATAAAAGATGCAGAATTTTGATATTAAGACAAGGGAACCAAATTTTTTTTAAAAAAATCTCAAGAAAGCTCATTTAACTGTTACTATTTAGTTGTATGTTCCAAAGCTACAGGTGCCTCAAAAAATACTAAGACCAACTAAATCAAGATTGGTGTGGGTACAATAAGTTTTTAAAAATTCACATAATATAAAGCAGCTCTTGTTTGATCACAAAGATCAGCAAAACTGGGCTTCAGTGAAACTGGGCTGCTGCCTGGCAGATGGATTTATATTCAGGGAAACAGAAAATAAAATAATAGAAAATAACATGAATAATAATCACCAAACCATGGTTTTCAATGACAGGAGATATACTTATTGCTGGGCTACTCATTAAAAAATAGAGTGAAGATAAAAAAAATAAAAGCAGAAACCATTCACAGTTTATTCCTGACCACTTTTCTGTAAGCTGACTGTGAACCTGGCTTGTTTTTGCCTTGTTTCCTATGAACTGCCTAGGAAAAAAAAACTTCTTCATATAATGTCTAATTTATTTATAGAATTTTTCTGTTGCATGGTACTGCCAATGTCCACTGGTTTTGACTGCATTAAATCAAAGGCTAGGCAAATGTATACTGTATTATGGAGAATACTTCAATATAGAGCCAGCATGGGTCCTGGCTATGCCAACTGGGAAATTCTGAGAGCTGTAGGCCAAAAAGTAAACATTACAAAGGTCTAACTAGGCATCCACCAAGAAAGCCTGATGGAGCCTCCATATTCAAAGGCATTATATCACTAGGTGGGGCAATAAACAGCAGTTGAGAAATGCTGTGGGTTTCTTAAGTAGCTGGCTGCTATGGCATGCAGGATACTGGCCAAGAACAAATCAGACCAGCTTACCTATAAATGTGAAAATAGGTGTAGGCAATCTGATGTTCTTCAGAGGTTTTAGATTACAATTCCTCATAATTTCTGAACTTGGGCTTACTGAAACTGTGGCCAAAAACATCTGGCACTGCTAAACCACAGCTTAGTATTACATGTGCTCCCTGAGTTGATACACTATTCCCTTCCTTTTCCTCCTCCAGATCGGCCACAACTCAGGAATTTTCACTTCTGCTTCCAATTAAATATGGTTGGTTATTACGTCCAAACTAAAAACTATGGTTAAGCCTATAGTTTAGGTTAGTGCTGCTCCAAGTGCTGATCTATGGACTAGTGTCAGTCCTCAAGCCACTAGCTGCTGGTCTGCAGAGTTTTCAAGAAAGAATCAAAGTACTGCAGCCAATGGGCACATACATGATACTTGACAATGATACATTAGGAAGGAAACTGCCAGTCTCCCGTTTCAGATAGTGAGAGGAGCACTGGTTTAGGAAATCATTGAGGACCATTAATCACAATCTGAAGTTGGCTTGTTTCCCTAAATCAAAGTTTGATCAGATCTAGACATAACAAAACAAAAACAAAAACCCACAGCTGAAAACATAAGCAAAAGCTTCCAGTCTCCATCGCAGAGCTGTGAAGGAATGGAAGATGAGCTGTGCAAGTCTAAGCTTTCCTGCTATTTGTGCAAATAGTGCTAAACCATGGTCCAGCATTATGGATGAACTAGGTCTGTATTTAATTTAATCTGATGCAGAAAAGGGATGGAGAGAACAGAAGGAAGACAAGCTATTTTTGTCTGTGGTCCATGTAAGAATGGAATTTGGCCTACAATTCTGCAAGGACATCGCATGGAGGCAACTATGTAGCTTGGTCCAGGACAAGCAGAAAGGCAGCATAGTGTGCCCTCTCCCCCAGTACAACCCAGTACTTCCACATTCGGGTACCATACCTCCGTTTTGATATATTTCTTCTCTTTTCATATTCACAATGTGTTTCTATTTCCTCAGTTACAGCTATTGATAACTGTTATAATCACCCTTTATCCCTAGGTCTGTATCACCAGTGTCAATTAATGCTCCCGCAACAACTGAGCTATTCTCACATGAAACAGAGCTGTGTAGGTTGAAGCTGATGTACAAAACTAAGTGTGACCATTTTAGCTGCTCTGAACACACAGAGGGGAAGAAAAACGAGACATTTTCTAGATGGAAAACAGAGAGAGAAACAGAGATTTTCCCCAACAGCCTTTCTAAGAGTAGGAAATAAATTTTAAAAAAGCTTCCACTGTAACCACTTCAATCAGTGTATCCCCCTGTGGTATGTCTCCTCAGCCACCCTCTCACTAATAGGTCTGCAGTAGAGATTTGTTGAATTGCATCATACTTCTGCCCAGGGTGGGGGGAGTCCAGGGAACCAGAGAGTAAAAGGAAAGAAAAAGCAGGAGGGGAGTCACCACTATCTGGGAGACTTTTATAAGCACAAGTTATTGAGAATAAAAGCGAGGAAATAATTCTCTTCCTTAGAACATACCCACTGAAAGATAAACACACCAGGCTTTCCTACAGCAAGCTGACTGTGCATGGGTTTTGATGCTGCCCCCTCCTCCCACCACATCTGCTAAGGGCAAAGGAAATTAGATGATGAGGCAAGCTTGACTTATGATTTCACTAAATCTATCTCTTCTCTTTTTGTGAGTCACAGACTCAGGAAAGCAGTGTGGAGCAAAATGGATGCCTGTGACTGCTACATGCTTTAGCAACAGGCTCTATCCAGGCTTAAATACACCCTGCATGCAACCTTTACTTATAGAAGTAGATCCTTCAGCAACCCACAATTAAAAATACTTCACACTCCCCAAAACAGACTCCCCAGGCACACAGCTAAAAAGGAAGCCTGGTAAATAACATCCCCCAGGAAGATGCAACTCAAAACCACCAAGGTTCTTTACACAGCAATGATTCATAATGTGCCCTCTAAGAACAACACTAATATATATTATAATCACTGGAAAAGAAACATTATTTTTGGCCATGCACAAACCAATTCATGCCACAGAGGTAAAGAGTAAATCAGGACCTGACCAGGGGACAATGACTTTCATCTCAGTTTTACAGATTCAGAAGATGAATGAATCGGCATGAACAAATTAGAAATCAAAATAAGCTCTTGGACAATTATCCCCAGAGAAGTGTTTATGGGTACAGACAAAAATGACAGCTAGTCACAAAATAGTCTCAAAATGGAATGAGGGAAGCTATTGCAACCTTTTGAGCAATGCTTTTTCACTTAGCCTGGAAACTTCAGTATCTTCCCTACCTCTTTTTCTCAGGGGAGGGGGGGTAAGGGCTAAATATCCAGTCTAATGAAGAGATATAATGAATTCTAAAACTTGCATACTTGTTTATTATATGGTTGTTGTTCTTATTATTAATTTTCCACTTTTTTTTTCAAGTTCTGGGAATCATGGCAGTTTATAAAAATTAAAACAGATACAGCTAAAGATTGCTGTCAATAAAATATATAAAGTTAAAATATAATTGAGCTATCTACAGAGTTAAAAATAATTTTACAAAATTTTCCACTAAAAGCAAAAAAAAAGCACAGTACAATTATTAAAATACCGTTTCCAAAGAAAATATTATGCTATAACTTTAGAACAGCCTCCTTCAACCTCATGATTTCCAACTGTAAATAAGTACATGTCCCCCCATCCCTATTTATCTGGCAAGTTAGGTACCAGACCACTGTCAGAAAACAGAATTGGTTGAAAAGCAGAACCCATGTACTGTCCTGTAGGGAGTATGAAGGACTTACCGAGGCTCACTTGTGCTGCTTGCAAAGTCTCTCAGTTGGCTTGGTGCCTTTTTTCCCCACCCCTCTCAATTCATTTTGTAAGCAGTACTCATCTGTGAGTGGTTCTAGCTGAGCCTCCATAGAGTGGAAGCCCCCATTAACTTAATGGAAGTATCAATCAAAAGAGTGAGTCATCAGATAATGGAGTGTCAAAAGGTAGGGGTTTCCTATAATCCAATATATCTGGAAATCACAAGGTTCTAGAAGCCAACTTTAAGATCACAGGAAATCTTTCCTTATACCAGGTTCAGACTACTTGATCCCCCAAACTCAAAACTATCTATTCTAGCAGGCAGCAGTTCCCCAGGGTCTTGGGCAGAGTCCTTCTCATCACCTAATACTAGATCTTTCTAACTGGAGATATTGGGGCTGGAAACTGAGACATTCTGCAAACAGAAGCCAAGATCGTAGATGGTATATGTTGGGTGTAACTGCTGCACCCATGTACTTGCCCCGATCAATGAGATATCACTGTTCTCTTCCTGTCTCCAATGAACCGCAAGAGGGATCATAGAATCATAGAAATGTAGAGTTGGAAGAGACCACACGGGCCATCCAGTCCAACCCCCTGCCATGCAGGAACACCCTCAAAGCACTCCGGACAGATGGCCAACCAGCCTCTGCTTAAAAACCTCCAAAGAAGGACACTCCACTACACTCCAAGGTAGCATATTCCACTGCCGGACAGCCCTGACCGTCAGGAAGTTCTTCCTGAGGTTCAGGTGGAATCTCCTTTCCTGCAGCTTGAATCCATTGCTCCTTGTCCTGGTCTCTGGAGCAGCAGAAAACAAGCCCACTCCCTCCTCTACATGGCATCCCTTCAAATATTTAAACAGAGCTATCATGTCCCCTCTTAACCTTCTCTTCTGCAGACTGAACATACCCAGTTCTCTAAGTCTATCCTCATAGGGCATGGCTTCCAGGCCTCTCAACATTTTGGTCGCCCTCCTCTGGACCTGCTCCAGCTTGACCATGTCCTTCTTGAATTGGGGTGCCCAGAACTGGACACAGTATTCAAGATGAGGTCTAACCAAAACAGAGTAGAGTGGTACCGGTACCTCCCTCGATCTAGACACCATACTCCTATTGATGCAGCCGAGAATTGCATTGGCTTTCTTGGCTGCCGCATCACACTGCTGACTCATGTTCAGCTTGTGATCTACCAAGACTCCTAGATCCCTTTCACACGTACTGCTATCCAGCCACATGTCCCCATCCTATATTTCTGTATTCCATTTTTTCTATCTAAGTGTAGGACCTTACACTTCTCTCTGTTGAATTTCATTTTGTTAGCTTTGGCCCAGCTCTCCAATCTGTCCGGGTCATTTTGAATTTTGATCCTGTCCTCTGGCGTATTAGCAACCCCTCCCAATTTGGTGTCATCTGCAAATTTGATCAGCATGCCCTCTATTCCTTCATCCAAGTCGTTGATGAAGATATTGAACAGCACTGGGCCCAGGACAGAACCTTGTGGCACCCTGCTAGTCACTTCTCTCCAAGATGAAAAGCAGCCATTGGTGAGCAGCCTTTGGGAACAGTCAGTCAACCAGTTACAGATCCACCTGACAATAGCCCTGTCCAGCCCACATTTTACTAGCTTCTTTGCAAGAATGTCATGGGGAACTTTGTCAAAGGCCTTACTGATATCGCGATATGCTACATCCACAGCATTCCCTTCATCTATCAAGCTAGTAACTCTATCATAAAAAGAGATAAGATTAGTCTGGCATGACTTATTTTTGAGAAATCCATGTTGACTTCTCGTGATTACTGCATTGCTTTCTAAGTGATTAGAAACTGACTGCTTAATGATCTGCTCCAGGATCTTTCCGGGTACTGACGTCAGGCTGACCGGGCGATAATTATTTGGGTCCTCTTTTTTTCCCTTCTTGAAGATGGGGACAACATTTGCCCTCTTCCAGTCTGCTGGAACTTCTCCTGTCCTCCAAGATTTCTCAAAGATTATAGCAAGCAGTTCCGAAATGACCTCCGCCAGTTCTTTTAATATCCTAGGATGCAATTCATCTGGCTCTGGAGACTTGAATTCATCCAGTGTGGCCAGGTATTCCTGTACCACCTCTCTACCTATTATGTGCCGCATTTCCCCTGCTTCCTCACCTGCTCCCCAACCGCCAGGTTGAGTGCTTGTATCCTTCTGTGAGGACAGGATCAAAATTCAAAATGACCTGGACAGATTGGAGAGCTGGGCCAAGGCTAACAAAATGAAATTCAACAGAGAGAAGTGTAAGGTCCTACACTTAGGTAGAAAAAATGGAATGCTGAAATATAGGATGGGGGACACGTGGCTGGATGGTAGTACGTGTGAAAGGGATCTAGGAGTCTTAATAGACCACAAGCTGAACATGAGTCAGCAATGTGATGCGGCAGCCAAGAAAGCCAATGCAATTCTCGGCTGCATCAATAGGAGTATGGTGTCTAGATCGAGGGAGGTACTGGTACCACTCTACTCTGCTTTGGTTAGACCTCATCTTGAATACTGTGTCCAGTTCTGGGCACCCTAATTCAAGAAGGACATGGTCAAGCTGGAGCAGGTCCAGAGGAGGGCGACCAAAATGGTGAAGGGCCTGGAAACCAAGCCCTATGAGGATAGACTTAGAGAGCTGGGTATGTTTAGTCTGCAGAAGAGAAGGTTAAGAGGGGACATGATAGCTCTGTTTAAATATTTGAAGGGATGCCATGTAGAGGAGGGAGAGGGCTTGTTTTCTACCGCTCCAGAGACCAGGACAAGGAGCAATGGATTCAAGCTGCAGGAAAGGAGATTCCACCTGAACCTCAGGAAGAACTTCCTGACAGTCAGGGCTGTCCGGCAGTGGAATATGCTGCCTCAGAGTGTGGTGGAGTCTCCTTCTTTGGAGGTTTTTAAGCAGAGGCTGGATGGCCATCTGTCGGGAGTGCTTTGAGAGTGTTCCTGCATGGCAGGGGGTTGGACTGGATGGCCCGTGTGGTCTCTTCCAACTCTACATTTCTATGATTCTATGATTCTATGATTCTGGGAAAAAACTGAGGCAAAGAAGGTGTTAAGTAGTTCTGCCTTTTCTCTTCCCCCTGTTAGTAAATCGCCATCTTCTCTGCGCAGCAACCCTATCGTCTCCTTCTTTTTCCTTTTGCTGCGGACATATTTAAAAAAGCCCTTTTTATTGTTTTTAATGTCTCTGGCCAGCTTAAGTTCGCTCTGTGCTTTAGCCTTTCTGACCTTCTCCCTACATCTCCTGGCTACTTGCTTAAATTCTTCTTTGGTGTTTTCCCCCTTCTTCCATTTCCTGTACATGTTTCTCTTAACTTAGCTCTCTTAAGTTCTCTTAAGCTCTCTTAAGTTAAGTTCTCTTAACTTAACTCTTAGCTCAGCTGAGAGTTCTTTAGTCAACCATTCTGGTTTCTTCAGATGCCTTCCATTTTTCCTCCTTATTGGCACAGTTTTAAACTGCGCCTTCAGTATCTCCCTTTTAAGGAACTCCCATGCCTCCTGAACTCCTTTCCCTTTCACTATTCTTGACCACGGAATTTCAGCCAGCAGCTCCTTAAGTTTACAGAAGTCCGCTTTTTTAAAATCTAAGATGAGTGTCTGGCTATACTTATCTTCTCCTTCCCACTGAATGCCAAATTCCAACAGGGCATGGTCACTCCCCCCTAAAGATCCAACCACTTCTACTTCATTAACAAGACCATCCCTATTGGTCAGGATCAGATCTAGAACATTTGATCCCCTTGTCGCCTCTTCCACCTTCTGAACCATGAAATTGTCTGCAAGACAAGCAAGAAACTTACTGGACCTTGCTGTCTTGGCAGAGTTTGACTGTCAACATATATCTGGGTAATTGAAATCTCCTATTTTTACTGTATCTCTCCTTTTTGAATGTGTAGTCATTTGGTTGAGGAAGGTATCATCAAGGTCGTCAGTCTGGGTTGGAGGTCTGTAGTAAACCCCCACCAGAATATCCCTATTGTTTCTCGCTCCCTTAATTCTCACCCAGATGCTCTCGACCTGGCTTTCTGGGTTTAAGTCATGGATCTCTCCACAGGTGAAAACATCCTTGACATACAAGGCTACTCCTCCTCCTTTCTTGTTCGGTCTATTTCTACAAAATAGGCTATACCCCTCTATTCCTACATTCCAACCATGAGACTCATCCCACCAGGTCTGAGTGATGCCTATCAATTCGTATTTATTTTGTTGTACTAGGAGTTCAAGTTCATCTTGCTTGTTTCCCATACTCTGCGCATTAGTGTAGAGACACTTAAGTCCCTGGGCCCTTCCTGCAAGTCCTGCACTATAGTTTCTACTCCTCCCACCATTGGACGCTTGTACTACTTGGCCAATATCGTTTGGTCCTTTCCCCCCTGCACTCGCCGAGTCCTTGCCCTGAATAATATTGTCTCCCTCCCCAGCGGAACTTAGTTGAAAGGTCTCTTAATCCTCCCTGCGAGACTGTTTGCAAAAACATTTCTGTCAAGTTTCGTGAGGTGCAGCCCATCCCTTGCCAGAAGTCCATGTTCATGGAAATTCAGGCCGTGTTCCAAAAACCCAAACCGTTGCCAGCAGCACCATCTGCGCAGCCAGTTGTTGACCTCTGCTATTGCCCTTTCCCTTCGTGCGCCATATCCTTGAACAGGGAGGAGAGACGAAATGATCACCTGCGCACCAAGGTCCTTAAGCTTTGTCCCCATAAGCTCGTAGTCTTTTGCGATGTGGTAAAAGCTGCACCTCGCAGTGTCAATGCTTCCGACATGAACCAAAATGAGGGGCTAATGGTCAGTGGGCTTGACCAGCCTAGTTAGCCTCTCCGTTATATGAGAAGGTGTCCTCACTGGTCAGCTCTTGTCTTCACTGTAGCAGCACCCCTCAGGGCTTGGCCAGCATCTGAGTGGCAGTGGTCATTTTAGACAAGCTAAAGATGCTAAAGAATGAGTTATTGCAACTGTTCAAAAAGGGGGGGGGGACACATGCATGAATATGTCACTAACAGGATTCCAGCCAGAGTATGTGCTCTGCTACTGAGCTATGGCCCCTCCTCAGTTTTGTATCTCTGGGTGAAATTTTATTTAATACAGTTGTCAAAAGAGCAGTTTTTTGCATTTTCACGTTCTTTTCTTTCCTTAGTTCGGAGTTCCATTTTATGAAAAGACCCCTGAATATGGCTTTGCCTGCATCCCAAGTCCACTTCATAGCGACATCCGATGTAATGTTTTCTTTGAAGTAATTGTTGATTTCTGTCTTAGCTCATCTTAACTTTATATCAAATAAGGGAAGTTGATAAACAATTAAGAAAAGACCCATCAAATGTGAAACTAGTTAAGGAATTCAAATATCTCCAATCACTACTAAATGAACAGAATGTTCAAGAAATAGAACAACAAGTTATACAGGCAAGACAAGCGTTTTTTGAATACGCTAAAAAACCATCAAAATGGTTAGCGCATAAATTGCGGAAGGAAAAAATAAGAGAATGATTTCGGAGATTAAAAAAGGGGAAACTAGAATTACCCATCAAGAAGGTATCAAACAAACCTTTTTTGAATATTACAAAAAACCTTTCAATGCAAAACCAGCTTCACAGGAAGAAACGGAGAAATAATAAGCAAATATTTGGAAAAATGTTCTATAAGTAAGATTTCTGAAGAAAAACAAGCCATACTTAAATGTTCAGTATCTATGGTTGAGACAGTTTAAACAATAAAACGACTGAAACAACACAAGGTCCCAGGGCCAGACGGTTTTCCGGCAATTTTTTATGAGACATTCGAACATGAACTCGCCCTTTGGCTTCAAAAAACTATTAATGAAGCTTTACATACAGGAATACCACAATCTTGGAAAGGGGCAAATATAACGCTTATACCTAAGGAGGGCAAGGACCATACAGACGTCAAAAATTATTGACCGATATCCCTATTAAACACCGACTACAAGATCTTTGCAGCGATATTGGCAGATGGATTAAAACGTATATTACCAGAGATAATCCATGAAGATCAGAACGGATTCCTTCCAAAAAGATCTTTAAGAGAAAACATAAGAACAGCAATCAACATAATCGAGTATTACGAGAAACATAACGAAAAGAAGCTTGCAATGATATTCATAGATGCCGAGAAGGCATTCGATACGCTTAAATGGCCATTCTTAAAAGCGGTACTATGGAAAATGGAAGTCGGTGCAAAATTTATAACCTGGATAGAGGCAATTTATCAACAGCAAACAACAGCAAAATAAATCATTAACGGAGAAAAAACAAACTCAATCACGGTCACAAAAGGGACGAGACAAGGATGTCCACTTTCCCCGCTTCTCTTTATAACATCAATGGAAATACTAAACAATGTAATACGTAACAATCAAGAAGTGAAAGGCCTACAACTTAAAAAATACCAATTCAAACTAAAAGCCTTCGCTGATGATCTTGTACTGTTTTCAGACGAGCCCCTAAATAGTATTAATTGGATTAATGCACTGATGAGTGAATTTGGCGAACTTTCTGGATTCAAGGCAAATAAAGAAAAAAACCGCAATCTTGACAAAGAACACAACCAAAAAGGAAGAAGAGAAATTAACTGAGATAACGGGTTTTAAATCGGCCAAGAAGATCAGATACTTAGAAATTTGGATTTCTAAACAAAATAATGAACTTTATGAAAATAATTACAGAAGAAAATGGAAAGAAATTAAGAAAGACCTAGGAGATTGGACGAAACAGAAACTTTTATTTATGGGAAGACTGGCTGCCATTAAAATGAGCGTGTTACCAAAGATGATATTTCTATTTCAAAACTTACCCATTATAAGCAATAAAAAACCATTTATGCAGTGGCAAAAAGACATAACCATATTTATCTGGGAAGGGAAGAAACCACGAGTCAGTTGGAAAATTTTCACGGATTTAACATCTAGAGGAAGAGCAGGAGCCCCAGACTTTTATACATACTATGAAGCCGCTGCAATGTCTTGGATAGCAGACTGGATCAACCTAAATAATGAACGACTGCTAACGTTAGAGGGTTCAGACGTAAGAATGGGATGGCACGCGTACTTATGTTACGATAAAGCCAAGATAGACAAAGATTTTTCACATCATTATGTCAGAAAATCTCTCTTGACAGTTTGGAACAATTATAAGAGAATATTCATTAATTGCATTCCAGGCTGGGCTTCCCCACAAGAAGCGTTCTATGGAAGATGGAAGATTACAAATAATTGGCTCAGATATGATGACATAATCACTGAACAAACAAATGGAACCGCAAAAATCAAGGACAGATCTGAATTGGAAGAGTAGGGGATAAAAATAAATTGGTTCCCCTACCGACAGCTGAAAGAGAGATTTAACATCGATCAGAAACTGTATGGCTTTAATTTGAAAGAACATCATGAAATAATAAAAATCATAAGAGAGAACCCACCAAGAATAATTGCCAAATTATATAAGTCACTACTACTCTATAAGAGAGAAGATGAGACCGTAAAAACGGTAATGATCAAATGGGCTCAGAATATTGGCCGTACTGTGGAGCTTGAACACCGGCCAGAAAGCTGGAAGCTAACACATAAATTCACAGCTGCTCAAAGTCTCAAGGAAAACTACTTGAAGAGCTTCCACAGATGGTATATGACTCCTTCTTAGCTCCAAAAGATCTATAAGGTGGGATCTGGTAAATGTTGGAAATGTCAAACTGGTACCGGTACGACATACCATCTTTGGTGGACTTGTGAAAAAGCAAGAAAATATTGGAACGATATCCATAAAAAAATAGAAGAAATTCTTCAAATCGAATTTGTGAAGACGCCTGAAACATATTTATTAAATATGCTACATATGATAGACCCAAATATTAAGAAGAAACATGCTAGGGTATTACTATACATGATAACCCTAGCGAGGGTAGAATATGCTAGGTTGTGGAAAAAACATGAAACACCGGACATTGAGCTCTGGATTCATAAATTGCAAGAAATTAAGTTAACAGATAACTTGACACAAAGACTAAGAGGATATACAGAGGGGAAAATAGAGAGAGAGTGGGCTCCGGTAAATCTGTTTCTCCAAAACTGGAGACATTCTCAATATAAGGACAGAATTCTAACATTACTGTATGGTGTAATAAGGACGAAAAGAGAAGGATTGGAATGAAGCTACTATAAATAGTTGAAGCTATCATGATCACATAAGGTAATGGATAAAAATGATTTATGTATACAATCTGTATATGTTATATATGTAATTTACGTATAAACCAAAAGTTACACTGAAGTTTATAAAGCTGAAGTAGTAATACTACTTTAGATAAAAGATCTGATAAAATTTACTCTGTGAATAACACACTGGGTAAAAATACTTAAGGAATAGAGGACAAGGTATAAAGCGCAAGAATAATTATTTGCTCCGGAATAGGTTACATGGAAGAAAAATGTATATATTGGATAGGATTGTAAACTGTACGCAAATTTTCTTTTTTTGTGTTTATATTTTATTTTGCCAAAACATTAATAAAAATATATTTAAAAAAAAAAGAGCAGGGAAGGGGAGGAACCTAGAGAATGTGCAGTATCTTCTGCTGTCTGGTTAGAAGCACCTGAGCTGACCCTGGAACGAGGAAGACCATATAAGGTGACACATGTCCTGCTGCTGTTGTTTTCAACAGACCTGAAATACTGAAGGGAAATGCCTGGAACTAAGGATGAGTGAAAACATCAATTCTGGCTTGTTTGTTTATAAATATTTATAAACCGCTTACATCTAAACATTTTTAAATGTATGATTGTAAAACGTGTACTAGGCAACCATTCATAAAATAAAATAAATACGCATCAAATAAATATGTAATATCTACACCATCCATAAAATACATGGTAAAGACAGAAAGTCTTACTAAAACAGGTATGTTTTCAATATGTGTCTAAAAAACAAGAATTGTCAGAGAACGCTCATTTGAGGCTGAAGGGTATTCTACATAATGGGTGACTGCACTCAATGCCCTGCTCTGAATGACTGGAATAGACCTTAAAGTTGTGTCATACAACCATTATTCTCCTGATACCCTCAAGGACTGAAGGGCTCATTGAAGTTTTTTCATTTTCCAACCTTCAGTTTGATTCCTCTGAATTATGTATGAACTCTAAATTTCCATGAAAACCTTTAAATATTTTTTGTCTTTTGCTTTGCATAGGTATTGTTTCTGACATAGCTTGTTTAACTGAGTTAGCAGTTATAACTTTTTTAAAAAAAATTTGTTCTATTTAAAGTTATTTTAATTGTGTAGCTTGAATTTTTCTTTTTAACAAACACAAAATTCAAAAAATGCATGAAAATCTATGCACATTTTTGTGCTTTTAATGTACATATTTTCCAAATATTTTTCCGCTCACATAATGCACTTTACTACAATTTCCGTAATACATGTTTTTCGTGTGCATCTTTCCAAAAGGTTGTTGTTGTTACTGATGCTGGTGGTGGTGATGTTGTTATTATTATCAGTATTTTATTTATTTATCTCCTGCCTTTTTCCCAATTTGGGACTCAAGGTAACTTAAAACAGTTACGACAAACAGTTAAAATTCAGAGCACACAAAAATTAAAAAGCAATACATATTTGACTACCTATTCAGACTGGAGAACTGGTGTAAAAGTACAAGAAAGTATAAATGTCAGTACATGTGCATTTGGGTTCAATGTGAAAGTGATGAATTGGGTATATGTGTTAGGAAAAATGAATTCTTCCCCTGTGTGTGTGTGTGTGTGTGTGTGTGTGTGTGTGCGCCTTCAAGACACACATAAGCTTATGGCAATCCCCTGAGTTTCACAGAGTATTCTTAGGCAAGGAATACTCAGAGATGGTTTTGCCAGTTCCTTCCCCTGAAATATAGCCTGCAGCACCATTGGTGGCCACCCATCCAAGTACTAACCAGGTCTGACCCTGTTTAGCTTTCAAGATCAGATGGGATCTGGTGTCTTTATGGTATTTGATCCCTATCTGCAATCTGTTGGAGTTGAACAGCAATTACATGTGGCCCTCTGGTGGACAGTTTAAAGTGACTATATTATGAAGTATGTTTGTGACCACGGGCTAGCAAGCAATGGAGCAGGTAAAGGCAGAGTGCTGAAGAGCACTACTCAGCTATGATACTTGCGTAAGAAGGGTGCTTATCACCAACAGCAGGTCAAAAACCACCAAGGTACTTATTTACCTGTCGGCCCTTCAGAACGTGCTTGGGCACCGGGACTTTAATCTCTAGGTCACTATAGTCTTGGGACCAGGCGTAATTCTCTCTCACTGCTCCATTGTAACTGTCAGGATTTGCTTGGAATTCCTCTTGTTTCCTGAGAGAAGAGAGCAAAATGTGAAATGCATTACCTTAAGAAGAACAAAAGACAAAACAAGACAAACAATCAGGAAAAGCTGCATCATTAAAGCAGCAGACAGCATTTGGCTTACAATAATCTACCTGAAGACAGCCCCAGAGCTTCTGTGGGCCTGTTTCTAAGATATTCTACTCATTTCTATAAGGAAACAAGTACAAAACTGTTTCAGTTTCTCTCTCCCTCTCACACCTCTAATACTCACCTGAGACCATGAGGCTCACAGTACTCCAAGTTTAAACTAAAAATGCCAGCTGTAAAGCAACTAATGGTACTTGTATTAAAATGGACTGTGTGGGTTTCATAGCTATCAACAAATCAGAGAACCCCTTAGCATTAGAAAAACATCACCATACACTGCTTAGGAGAGTACTGTGTCTCATCTTGCAACACCCACAGACACAGACACACACAGTTTTGCCCAGCTTGGGCAGTCTCTAGATAAAAAAAAATTAAATACAGCAAAAGGTCAGCGGTGGTCAGCCTCTTGAGAAGTAAAAACCAGTAAGTAATGAACATTTAAAATAGGAACAGGATAGGACAATGAAGCACAGTGAACCCTGCAAAATGGGTGAACAGAAGCTAACTTTACATGTTACTTTCTTTTCTTTTTAAAAATGACATCTGGATTTACTTCTGCTATCCAAATTTGCTGAACAGGGTGATATACGACCACAGCTACAGAAGATCAGAATGGAATGGCAGGCACTCAGTGCTGCCCTTTCCAAGTCACTGGAAATTAGATGCACATTGTCCTTGGCCTGGTGCCCTTCAGTGCCAGGATACATAAGAAGGCTAGATTTCTATAGCCAAATTCTCACTTCACCCCTCTCCACCCTGTCAATCCTTGCCAGACAACTAGGAAGTAACTTGACAGTAACCTGACAATGATTTTAAGCAAGAGACCATGGAAAGAAATGGCAAAAGAGAAGGTGAAACTCTTGGGAGGGTGTACTCTACCCTCTGCTACAACCCTTTAATACCAAGCTACTTTCAATAGTAGCACAGCATAGTGACTCTTATGAAGGGGGAAAAAGGCCAATGAAACAGCAAGACAAGTTTTCACATAAGCATATTTTGGTTCACAAACATCTGTAACACGTGACCCACTTTTTAAAGAAAATTAGCTTAGCTAATTCAGAAGAACTGTGGGTGTTGAGCCTCTCAGGAAAGCAAGCCACTTATATAAATTACACATGAACAAGGTGTTTAAAGCAGGGGCTTCCCTTTCTCTCTGCCTTTACAGCGATATGGATGTGCCTGTGTTTATATGACAAGTCTAAAAATCTGAAACTCAAACTAGACCAGAGTACCTTATTGTAGTAAAGCATGCATAGATGTAAGTCCATTTACCACTCTTTTTCCATAGATCTCAAAGCAGCATATATAGGTTTCCCAGATGATCTCCTATCTAGACACCAATCAAACAGGGACCATATGCTTAGCTTTAGCTAAACATAGCATGAATAATATATTGTATGATTGAATGCCATGTCCTGTAATTAAAGAGTTCAGGAATATCTGAAAAAAAATAAATAAATGAAACACAGCTATCCCTGGATCTGTGAGAAAGAAAGAATAGCTTTTACTCAAGCTGCTCTTGATCCTGCGCATCTAGGAAGAGACACAGCAAACAAAATTATAAGAATCCAGGATCTGAAAGTTATTAGAATTTTTATGGGTTCAGAACTCCATGCCCAAAAAGCTACCTCCCTGATCAAAAGTCTGATTGTTAATACTAAGATGCAAAATGAATTCATGGAGGCAGAAACAGAAAGCAGACAACTTTGGGTACTCAAGAAAATGACTCATTGGCAACAAGCCAAGGACAATAAATATAGATGATCTCAAGATCATCAAATACAGTAAATAAAAGCGTTTTGAGATATTTTGTTGTAGAATTAGCAAGAGGAGAAAAGACATCAGTCTTCAGAGAATCCTAAACATATGTCAGGATCTAATGCTAGATCCACACTATATTAAAGTATTTGAGAAGAATGTCCATAATGCTACCAAAATTCAATATGAGTACAAAATTGCCAGTGTAATTCAGCATAGTCTTAGCTAGTTCCCAAAGTCATTAAAATGTTGGCAGAAAGTATAGTTTAGAGGCTAAAGTTATTTCAGGAACATCAGAAGTTACTTCAAACTGCAATCATGGAAGTTTAAAAGTGTATAACAGATTTCCCTCTTTTTCCAAGAAACAAAGGTTTGTATTTAATGGATAGAGTCATAGAAGAAGGCTTCATTTATGCTGTGGAATTCTCTTCTGAAATTAAAAAAAAGGAGCAAGTGGGAAGAGAACCTCATAAAGCAAACGTTACACTATAGTTAGATAAGAGAAAGGTGGAAGTCAGGGGAAAATATAATAATTAAAGACAGAAGTGAGACCTGCAATAAAATGTTGCATGCAGGGTGCTGCTGTTGAGAATTTTAGACACCCACATTTATCACTCCCTCCAATCAATTACCACCACAACCCCTGCTACCAGTTAGCAAAAATTCCGTGCTCACTGCACATATTCCTCATTTCAATTTTTGGGCTGCCCCCAAATTTTGTAAACCTTGGGTTTCTCTTGAGAGATTGATATCTTCCTTTGTAGATGGTGATGTTTTGGTTACACAAAGATCATCAAGTGGTTAATTAATTTAATATTAGTGCTTCACTATCATTATCATCACCATCACCAGATAGTGATGATTATAATGTGATATAAGAGACAGGCACCTTTAAACATTGCCTCTCTGTGTAAAATTACAAAATGTCCCACTAAAGATAGATTGGAGCCTTAGCAACATAGCTCTGATTCTTCTGACAATAAAAATATATATTTTTGATCATCATTATTAATGTACTTGTATACCACACAGACAACATTGGTTATTGTATCACCTACATATATTTTTTTAAAAATTAACCTTCTTCTTGAGTTCAAGCACTGCTGGAAACTGGACTTTTTACCTGGGGGTAAAATGCTATTAGAGGAACTCACCATGGCCAGCAGGTTCTTTATCAAGAACAGAGAAATTAGGTTAAATGTAGATCATACTGAAAAATGTTTAGACAAATTTGTAAACACATAGATTATATGGGGTGTCCAGATTTTGAGAGATGGTGTAATGATGATTACTGAAGTAAGAATGCTTATCAAGATAGGCCCCACAGCTATGTCCCCAACCAAAATCCAAAAATGCAGGCAGTTGTGTTGATCCACATTAACAAATCAATTCTAGCTATTTTCACCTCAAACAGCGACAGCTCCTTGCAAAACTAAAGACTCTCAATTACCCACTGAAGACCGTATAACTTCAAAACATCGCACATGACAACAGGGTAGCTCAAAACAGAATACTGTTATTTGGAGCCTCCACCCCCAGCTACTTTTAAGATTGCAGCTGAGCTCAGAAGGAATAGAGAAGTCTGAACGGAATGATAGACAGTCATAGTCCCAACCCTGTGAATCTTGGTTACACTATACCACTGAGTCAAACAAACAATATTCTGAAGAGTGGGCTTATCCAAGAAACTGTAGGCCTCACTGTTGGGGATGTGGGTGTAGTGTTCATTTTCTCAAAAACCACAAGTTTCAGAGTTCTTTAGCTGCTGGTATTTGTGATGGGGTTCTGGGGGGGGGGTGGCTATCCTGAGTGCCAGAGTAACCCAGCAAGAGTTTGCCAAGCAACCAGAATAGCTACTTTAGTGTGAGGGAGGCACTGGAAGCTTGAGAGGAGAATATATAAAAGGCACACAATGAGTGTCATTCTTGGCAATCCTTCAGCCAGAGAGGGCTCTATAAGAAAGTTCCCCAAACAGACAAGGGGGATTGTCTGAGTCTAAGGGTTTGTTTCTCAGGGAAATCCGAAAGTGAGAGAGAGAGAGAGAGAGAGAGAGACAGACAGACAGAGAGGAGAGAAATCAAACTATTTTTGAATCTAGTCAGAAAGTGTGACCTAGATTTGAAAGCTGAACCTTTGGTGAAGTGTAGCCAAAGAGCTGTTGTGTTATTGGTGCTTATATGAGGGTTTCGAGGGACAAGAAAATTGTTTAAAAGAATTCTGAAGAGCTGTTTTTGCTTCAAACTGCATACGAACTCCAATTCTTTGCTCTGTTTGTTATTTTAACAAAGATTATAGTTTATTTTTTATTAATTTTGGGCTCAGCTGAGTAATATACAGTATGTAACACCCAAACAGAAAACACACTATCATAAATCTCTCAATTAACCATTGAGACATCTCACTCTTTACTTAGAAGTGTTTAAAGGGGGGAGTCAGAGGTGTGTGTAAAGTGAGAGGGCACTTTAACAGATTTGGGGAGCTACCCTACCCATCTGGGGGAGAAGAAGCAGGCCTGCTTGTCCAAGAAACTGAAGGCCTCACAGTTGGGGTGTAGTGTTCATATAAGACACATTTTCTTAGAAACCACAAGTTTCAGAGTTCTTTAGCTGTTGGCATTTCTTAGGCAAAGGCTGAACGAGCTAGCAAGACAGTGGGAAAGACCACAATGATCAGTGACCTTGAGATCCCAGGATTAGCAGGAACCAGGTTTGCTGAACAGCTTTATAGGTCCCAGAACGCAGATGAGCAAACGAATCAGTCATCTGGCCTCCAGAGTGCAAAGAGGAACTGATACAACAAGATCTAAGGGACAGAAAGCATCACCTAAAGAGCATCTGTCACTTGCCTGCACTGAGTACACATAGGCTATAAATCCAAATCAGGCCATCAAAAATGCAAGCAGCTGAAATAAAAAGGCCTAAAGAAGCTCCAGGACACCAACTCTGCCTTCTGAACAGAACAGGAAGGGGAAAGGAAATTTGGGAAGAGGATTCTGCATTACACATTTGTACTGGCATCTTGGGCAATTACGCTTGAGAACTACTGAAACTGGAGTCCAGATTAAGCAGCTTGGTAGTTGAGTTGCACATCGCTCAGATTAGTAATATTCCAAGCAGATGGTAGGGTCTTCTCAAATCAAACAGAACAGCAGACTGAAGTCAAGGTAAAGTACAAACTCCGAACATCTATATGGGCATGGCCTAATTAGCCAGGAAAGTTCTTCCTCTCAGTGGCAAATCCGCTAAAAATGTCAACCCATTGTGCTGCACCAGCAAAAAGAGCAGATTCAGTTTTAAGAATTATTAGAAAGGGGGAACAAAAATATAAGCAAGTATTTTGCCATTATGGTGCAAACGCATTTAGAATACTGTGTACAATTCTGAACATCCTTCTCTCAAAAAAGGTACTGGAGCTTGAAAAGGGCAACTAAAATTATCACAGGAGTGAATCATCTTCCCCATGGGGAAAGCCTAAAGAGACTTGAGGCCTTTTAGATTAAGAAAGAGTCAGCTAAATGGAGGAGGGGGACATATAACAAGAGGTTTTTAGAAATTCTGAACAATTTGGGCAAGAACTTTCCCCTTCCCACAGTATTAAAATGGAGGGCCATTCAAAAAAATTGGTGGGGCAGTAACTTGGGAGAAGGCAGGCATTTACTGACAGAGGCATTTCCCATGCAAAACTCACTGTCACCAGATGTGATGACAGCCAACTCCTTATTTTGCATTTAAAAAAAAAAAGACTACTGGGTTGTTCAACAAAATGTGGCAGTAAGCAGGGCTGCTTTCAGGATTTCAAATGCTACAATTTACTCTCCATACTCTCTGGTGTTCTGTTTATTTGTCTTAAGCTCAAAAGACTAGCAAGAATTTCATGCATATTGAGTACAGTTAGTCTCAACTGGTCACCCTGTTGTTGGCAATAGGAATAACAATAACAGCAACATGATCACTTGCTTATATAGTGCCATCGCTGAATAGTGTCATTTTAAAGTACTGCTCCTTTGGCTATGTAAACTCACGAATTAGAATTACATGTTTATCTACAGAGTAAGTCCACACAATCAAATAGCTAAAGAGAGCCTTACCGGTTCAGAAGCACAATTGATTCTGATTACCCAGTGCTAAGAGACATAAGGGATGATGTTGTCTCCACTGTGCTCTGCTTGTGAGCCCACCAGAGACATTTAACAGACAACAGTTGGAAATTGAATATTGAAGTACATGAACAGCAAGGCAATAATTAATGTTCTTGGATGTCACAATTTCAATCCTAAAGATATACAAATGTCTCCCTTCAACACTGGGAATGGTGGCTTTAAGTAGTCTGTGTGCTATGTTCAGATGACCTCTCCGTGTGGAAAAAAAGAAAAGAAGGATCTATAGAAGAGAATCAGTGAATTGGAGGTAAAAACCTGCAGCCCACAGAGAGTTGCATTCCACCTTGCAAGGTTTTGCTGTTGTTGTCTCCAGTCACTGACATGTGGTAGGCAGACATTTGAAGCCCTGGAAACAGCTGCATCTATTTGAGTTGTGCTTTTCAGACTGCGAAGCTGCTGTATGGAACTGAGTCATGCTTTGTAGTGAAAACAGTAGAGGATGGCAGACTGAAAAAAATCTTATGCATCAGATTTGGGGCTGTACTTTGTGCCCCATATTTATCTTACCTTTCAAATGGAACGTATTTCCTTCTGAAGCAGTCATGGATTGGGACAAATATTTACTGCCTTGAGCTAGATAAGCATTCAACACAGAGGTGGAGATAAACTGTCATGTAGAATTGTTAAAGCCTTCAATCCTGATCTAAGTTTTATTTATCTTTAAAAGAGTATTTTTAAGCATCTCTCTCCTAAACAAGTATGAGACTCCTAACACATTTTAACATATAAAGAGCCATTCAGGATTTTCAGATTTATTTTGATACACAGAAACAAACCAAGTTTCTAGTAAATGAGAACCTATTAGAACAGAACAGAACAGAACAGAACAGAACAGAACAGAACAGAACAGAAAGCCTATTCAAGACAGATTACTGTGCAAGTTCTAAACCAACACTAGACTGCAGTAGAATGCAATACTTAAAATTTAAAGCCTAACTCTTGTTTTGCAGGTGGGTGACAGGATTAGTGATGTTTTCATATTATCTCTGAGAATCAACAGACTAACCAAATTAATCCAAATGAGACTGTTGATTATGTGATTCCACGCAGTAAGGGGCTGGAAGCACAATTACATACATTACAAGTTGGTTCAACAATACCAGAGACAATTCAGATGTATGAAGGTTCAAAGAAAGACACTGAGTTTCTTAATCATCCTTCTGGATCCTTCAGATCTTGGCACAGAGTAGTTTTTTTATAAACATTTTGAAACATATAACATTGTAAGTTGGTATCAAACACTTCTGTAAGCTTCAGTCTGATTTAAAGTCTACTGCCAATGTCCAGCCCTATCATGAACTGATAGTATGGCTGGTTCTTCTCAGGTTATTTATTCTTTCACTTATTTAAGGCATGCCTACACTGCCCTTCTGAAACCAATATGGAAGTGTATAGACAATTAAAAATGATCAAAATGTAAGCAGATAAGAACAAAGTAAATACTGTATAGCAAAATCCTGAATGCAAAAGCTTAAAAGCGAAGTTAAAAAGAAATAAAATTGGTTTTATTTCAATATAAGTTAGCTCTTGACACAAACACATATATAGAAAAGCTTGTTTCAGTCATAGAAGTAAATGATACCCCTAGCACTGGTTCATATAGATTTTTAACAATGCCATTAGACTGGAGACCAGGGGTTCTCAACTTCTGGTCCTCCAGATACTTTCGGCCTCATCTTCAATAATATTTGACCATAGGTCATGCTGACCAGTGTTTCTGGGAGTTGGCACCCAAAATATCTGGAGAACCAAAGGCTGAGAAGGATGCTCTAGATGAAAGTATCTAACATCACCACCCAAGCTTTAACAGAAATAAAAGGGGTTACAAACGTCATCAAAAAGATAACATTGGTTGTCTAAGCACATATCAAAGCGGTGATGCCTTCACTGGTGATATTATGCTGTGAGATTTTAAACTGGGGAAGACATGTGTGCCAATTAAGTTCTCAGGCATTTTATCAAATACAAGTAGAAAGTAACATTTCACAGGAGCTTATGATTCTTCTGGAAGCAGAGGTGGAGGTACCCTTTCTTCACCGAAAAAACGTTGGGGTAAAGGGACAGAACCCACTTTGTCAAAGTCACTTTGTGTATTTGGGGCACAGAAAAATCTCCAACACCACCAAACACAGAGTGTCTATTTTCAAAACTCAATTTTGTCTCTCTGAGATCCTTTTACCAAGGAACTGGCAGGAACAGTATTCTGGGAAGCCAGGACCAGAGCTGTGAAAGTTACTTTGAAAAATAAATACAGTCCTCCCTCCACATTCACGAGGGTTCAGGGCACAGAACCCTCACAAAAGTGGAACAATTGTGAATAACTGCTCCATCTGCTCCCCCTCCCTGTCCCTGCTGGTCTCCCTCCTTTCTGCTTTTAACCAAAATGGATGGGAATGGGGGTGGGGAGAAGGTTCCCAAGAGCCATCCTTTCCTTTCCTTCTTCGGAGTTCCTCCCTTCCCCCTCATATGTATTTTGCAAAGAGCGGAGAAAATGGATGGGAAGGGGAGGGGGAAAACTCCAAGGGAGGAAAGGAAGAATCCTGGGAGCCTTCTCCCCACCATTTCCTTCTATTTTCCTCAGTGCAAGTTCTCCGCGTTGGGGCGAAATGGATGGGAAGGAGAGGGGAGAAACTCCGGAGGAGGAAAGAAAAGCTCTTTAGCCTTCCCTCTCACCCCATTCCCTTCCGTTTTGCCTCAGTGCAAGTTCTCTGCACTGTGGCAAAATGGATGCGAAGGGGAGGGAGGAAACTCCAGAGAAGGAAAGGAAGAATCTTAGGAGCCTTCTCCCCACCTATCCCATTCCTTTCCATTTTGCCTCAGAGAACTTGCTCCAGGGCAAAATGCATAGGAATGGTAGGTGGAGAATTGGGGGGAAAACATGCACACTCGCAAATAATCAAATTCGCAAATGTTAAACCTGTGGATGTGGAGGAAGAACTGTATAATGACACGCTGAAGCTATCCATGACCGAGCAGTGATACAACGGTGCTTTGATCACACAGTTATGTAGTCTGTAGCCAAAGATATTCCCTAGTGGCAATAGAAATTTCACCCACACAATCATTAAAGGTAATTCAAACAACTGGGGGAAAGGAGGAAACAGTCTCTGCTAATTTTTTCAAGGGGAAGAGATCTCTATGATCTTTTAAAAAATCTTGAAATTAGCCTTGGAATTCCCCTGAGTTTTCCACCCTAATCATCCACATGTAGACCTCAAAACTTGCTAATAAATATAGTAGTACAAAATGTTTTGACAAAGGCAGTCATACAAAATGGAACTCTTAGCAAAATAGGCAAACAAACTGGCCACTAATTAATGTTACCATTAATCTTTCTAATGGCCAACCTAAGTAGCCTTTGCTGATCATTACAGATAGAAAACTGCACAATCCATCCCCAAAAGGGAGATTGCCAGGCAAACCTGCATTCAGTGGTGCTTTCATGTTGCTTGGGCAAGAGACAAAAATGCAGAAGCTGACATTCACTCTGCTCTGGGACTATGAATCTGGTTTGAAAGATTCTCCAACCCTGATTTGGAGGAAGCGCAATGAAATCCCCCTTATTGGCATCAAACCTCAGACAGCCATGCACAAGAGGGAGTTGATCCTCTGCCTTTCAAGGATATTCCAGGTTGGGTGACAGGCTGTACAGATTCCCCACTGTCTTCCTGGCTCACAGGAACAGCACCTAAACTTGGGAATACACTACAGTATGCTGCTGCACATATGATTTCTCTAATGCAATTCCAAGTGAGAGGACAAGAAATAAGACAACTCAAACACTTAGATTCGAAGCTCCGCTTCTGGGTGCCAACATTTCAGGGTCTTTTTGTTTTTCAAAACTAGGTCTGAAGCAGAGCAAGGATAATGAGAGTACAAAAACTGACTTTACAAAAGTTCTTCACTGGTGCTCCATTTCCATGGAGACAGTTGTTATGGTAGCACAGAACAAACCCGAATGATTCCAGCTTCCTAAAATGCCTGGAGACTTCAGAGTCAAAAGGGCTGGCGGACGAACAGAACAGGAAAGCAAGCAGGAAGGTACTGGATTTACAGTATTTCAGTTTTGGAATCAAGCAGTATACAAAATGTAAAAAAGGTAGTCCAAGTGCTCTGTGCTTCAGAATTGTAAGGATAAAATTCCATTTTATTAGAGTTCTAAATCACTGTAGAACCCAGCTTCACCCATGAACTACCTTCACATAGGACTCAACCAATTTTTGGCAGACACAAAAGAAGATCTCTCTCCATTATAGTCCTGAACCCATGACAATAATTAAAACAATAACTGGACAACAGCTGCAGTCACCAACAGAATTATAATCCTCAAATATGCTTAGGTAAGCGCAACCTAAACAAAATGAAGTTGGAGGCTATTAAAGAATACACCCATAGATCACTGTCAGATTAACAATAAGAGAGCAGCAGGCAGAGCAGCTTGTTAAGATTTGCACACTAAACCATGTTCACTGTCTGGTCATGTCCTAGGGAAAGCACACAGATGTCTCCAAGTTCTCTTTTACTTATGGTTATTTCCCCTTCAAGCAGGAATTGCAAGTGAGGTAACTTTGAAACCAGATCTCTTAGAAAACTTACAGCCAATCAGTTTTGATTTCAGCTCATTTTGTTTCACCAATTTAATTTGAACAGGCAGATGTTGTGCTTTCAAAACAGGTTGCACTTTGCTTTCCTGGCATCTATAAGATAAGTAACAATGATCCAGCAATGCACAAAGGAACAGAGTGAGAGGTTCACTTCCAGTATTTTCTTTTCTGATTGTAGTTTACTTCAAGGTTTGGCAGATTTCAGGCTTACAGAATCTACTTTGTTTTTTCCCCTAAAACCCTGAGATCCATTTACCACAGTCCAATGCTTGGAATTAAAAGAATTTATTTTTGAGTGTCATAACTGAAAAGAGCTCAGTGTCCTTTGACACAAATACGCACTGATGGTTTTCTCAACCTTTCTTTATTTCTGTAGTGGAGACAGAGTCATTTTGCTGCTGCTGTGGCCAAATAACTGGGAATCAACTAACCTTGCCTACCTACTGCAAATTACCATACTGTTAGGAGATAATGAGAAGCCAACCCCATCTGGAGGGTGCCAGTTGGAGAAGGTTGCCTTACAAGAATGCGTTGCTGCTGGCACCTCATGAAAGTTCAAGGGATGCACTGGTAAAAATTTATCATGACTATTGCCCTTCACAGGACTCTTTTTACAATAAGACAATAAGAATTATGCCCATATGGAAATTGGGGGTTAGAAAAGGACAGGAAAGAAACAAACCAGAAATGGGGATGATAAGCCCCAGTCTGTCGGTTACCTCCGACCGACATTTGTGGCTTAAGCAAGAAACTGTTGTTAAAACAAATCATGGCTAATCATGCCCTATGAGGAACAACTTAAGGAGCTAGGTATGTTTAGCATGATGAAAAGAAGGTTGAGAGGTTACATGATAGTCATGTTTAAATATGTGAAGGGATGTCACGTTGAAGATGGAACAAGCTTGTTTTCTGCTGCTCCAGAGACACAAAGTAGGACTTGAAGGAATGGATTCAAACTACAGGAAAAAAGATTTCACCTAAGCATCAGGAAGAACTTCCTGATGGTAAGAGCCATTCAACAGTGGAATATGCTGATGGAGTGAGTCATCTTTTTAAACAAAGGCTGGGTGGCCATTTGGTGGGTGTGCTTTGACTGTGTGTTCCTGCATGCTAGGGGGGGTGGACTCAATGACTGTTTGTGGTCTCTTCCAACTCTTTCTGGAAATCCATGCTGTACACAGAAACACAGCCACTGCAACTGCAGGCCTCCTTGAGTTACTTCTCAGTGGCACATGCAATTTCTGCTTGGGGCAATCTCAAATCACTCAGACATTATCAGCCACCTAGTACTACATCTGCACTGAACCCCAGGGAAAAAGATCACTGTGATCCTAACCACCTGCCCTACTGGTCAGTTAAATCTGAACACAGAACTGCAGCTACAGCTATAAACTCAAGCTCTGAAACTGTAGGAGGAAAGGGTGGAAAAACACTTGCTTTTAAATTTTTAAAGGGTTCAGCATTGCTAATATTTAACTGATGGCAGTTGGGATGATGGGTGGGTCTTTGTGTTCTGTCTTGTTCTATTTTTGTTTCAATGTGTCATGAAGTGTGGGGTGGAATTAAACCTTTAAACTTTTAAGCAGCCACAAATCTGATATATACTGTTGTGAAGAGGAACTTGAGTTCATATCTATCATTTCTCCAGCTCATACCCAAGAGTCAAAAAGCAAAGAGTACTGGTTAACACCCAACAGAAGGGATGTAGAGAAGAGATAAAGTTTCAGGGTGTTGAAAAGGATTATTTTATTTTTGTAATCAGCCCAACATGCTACCACCTAGTAATATTTAATGGCCTTCTTCTGTGGCTATTAAAAGATAAAAGAAAGAAAAAGGACAATGCATAAATAGCAAAAATTGTAACAGGAGACAAATTACAATTTGCAATATCAATCTTAGGTACATATATCTTGCATCAAGATGCATGTGAAATGTCTCTGTTTTAAAAACACTGTTAACCAAAATGAACTTATAAAAATACCAAATATTATTTACAGTGCAACTTTAAAACCACCTCCAGGGATTCCCAAGAGTGTGTTTTGTTTTTCCCAGAATGAGTGAGCCCTGCTTAAAAAAGAAACGGATTGGATATTGACACCTGATACATTAGTGCCCCCATGGTCTAAATGACTACTAGAGTACAGTCATGTACTTTAAAACTTGAGTTTTCACATATCCCCCAACTTTCCACTCTGTTGTAGAATTGCTATAATAAGGAGGTCCTTGGTACATCTTCGAAAAATAAAACAATACAACGTTCTCCCTCCCAGTTCTCAAACTATCAGTTGTCAGGTATAAGTTTTGGAAACATTCTTTTTGGAATCCCTGCAAGCATTTGGTACTTATACAAGTTTATTTTGGTTAACAGGCCTTTTTAAAAACTGAGACATTTTACATGCATCTTGATGAAAGATATGTACATAAAATTGATAGTGCAAATTGTAACTTGTCTCCTGTTGTAATTTTTGCTGCTCATGTACTGTCCTCTTTTTTTTTTCTTTTATCTTTTAACAGCCCCTGAAGAAGGTTATTAAATATTACTAGGCCAAAATGTGTTGCGCTAATTACAAGAAGAAAATCATCTTCCTCAACATCCTAAAACTCTTATCTTTTCTCTTCATCCTCCACATACCCAAGAGTCCACATACAGGCACGTCCTGCTTATCTGACAGTTTAGAGACCAGCGAGCATTGTCAGAAAGTGGAACTGGTTGAAAAACAGAATCCAGTTTTCCTTCTGTACTGAACATGACGCAGTTATGGAGGCTGGTTTGGGATCACACACATGCTGTTTATAAGGTCTCTTAGATGGCACTTCCTCCCTCTCAGCTCACTTTAGACACCATGTGCACACACACTGCTTGCAAAGTCTCTCAGTCAGCTTGGCACTTCTTTACCTCCTCAACTCACTTTGCAAGCAGAGTGTGCATATACATACACAGTCCCGTGCAAGATTCTATAATCCCCCCATGTTATCTACAGGAAGAAGGCAAGAGGAGAAGAACTGACAAAAGAGCAGACCCCCTGTCCAAAGAACGATACATATCTACAATTTACAAGGGTTGAAAGGGCAGAGCATCAAAGAAATGAGTCACTGAAAAGCAGGGGATATCAGTGTATACTCACTATCTCACCACTGCTAAATGAACATTTTAACCTGGTGAATACAATGTCAAGGATAATTGCTGTACCACTCCCAAGCCTACAGAATGCAAACTCTTTCAGATAGTTCTGTGAGCTTTTGAAAAGCCCAGAAATCCGAGACATTTTTTGCTGATCTGAATACTGTGGATTCCAAGCAGATGGGGATGAGGCAGAGATTCCTTTGAACAAGCCCACCCCTTCAAGTAAGTTCCTTCAAACATACTAAGATGCTGTCCTTCAGTGTATAATATACAGCAGGCAACTGTGACCCTCCAGATGTTTTGTCTTCTACCTTCTATAACCAATGGTGGGAGATTATAGGAAGTACAGTTTAAAAAGATCTACAGAGCCAGAGCTTACCATCGTTGGTCTACAGAAAGGGAAGTCAAGTTGCAGCAAACACAAATATTGGCTACAGGACTCGAAATTTAAGCTCACAGCTGCTGGTCACCCATCATTTTATGTATGCATAGAGCCATGCAAAATCAGGCACATAACATAGAACTTGAATTCACTGTGACTTTCCATTTTTTTAAAAAAATAATGCAAGTCTTCATATCCTTATATCTGAAGATCTGTAAATGTTTGCAAAGGAGTCCAGTGTTCTAGCGGTAGGACAGACTGATTGGCTCTGACTCTCACTCGTTGCTTTCAGTCATGTTAACACTACTGTTACCTCATCAGCAGGCCACATTTTCCTGCCCATTACCAAATATTTCAGAATTTATGAGGAATGAAAGATCCTGTTTGAAACATGTGAATTAAGCAAATGCTTGCACGCAGGAAAAAACACAGGATACAACAGAAGCATGAAATATCTATTGCTCAGTTCTCTCTCATAGATTTTTCTTTTTAAATCACTGACCTCCTTGAATAGCTCCCTCTATATATTTTTCTGCCTAAAGAATAGTGCTCCTTTACAGCAGCAGTTCTTAATCTGGGGTCCATGGACCCTTGGAATGCCGTGATGTCCTCACAGCACTTCTGTGCAGGCTTGAAGAAATATTATGAGCTCTTACAGTTAAAATAGAATGAATGGATGGATGGAAGGAAGGAAGGCAGAAAGAAGGACAGATGGCAGAGATAGTTATATGTTGATCTCAAAGAGCACGAGTCTTTTGCTGGTGACAGACATCATTTGTATGAATTTTCATTACAATATCTCAGACTATTTAAAAGTTATTGATGGCAAAAAAATGTACTCAGCACTTGCTACATCTGCACACGATGAGAACATGCAAGTGAATTATACTGAGTGGCTGAGAGAAAGCACATGACATTTCTTGTTATCACACATACAGCCAGAAGCCTCCCTGAGTTAAGTCTTGGTGGTCCACAGCAACAAAAGATATTTAAAAGTGTCCATGGTAAAGAAAAGGTTAAGAATCACTGCTCTGTAGCATTATGAGTAACTTTGTTCTCTTAATTAATCTCAGTCTCAACAATCTGGGTCTCAGGGATTTGCTAATGGTGCCATTACAGTAGCATAGTAAATATATCATACATGCAGTAGGTTTTATACACAATAGCACAAGATGGCAAGAGAATAAAAATACGATAGAGCTAAATAATAAGAGTGAACAAGTTATGCCCGAGACCAGCTTTTAATCCCAGTCAGTCTATTGATCTATCTCTGGCACAACACAAGGTTTGGTTGGTCTGTGGAGAAGGAACCCAGCCCCACTAGTGGATGGGTGAAGAGGAGCAGGTGGGACAGGTGGCAATGCTGAAAGCAGCACAGCTCCAGCTGTACAGTACAATTTCAGGTGAGAAGAGAAACATGAGTCAAAACAGTTACAGGAACCTGTTAGCAAAACCATTTTCCTTAGCTCCAATGCCTCTGGAGGCCATCCCCACCAATCAAATCAAGGCTGGAGTCAGTAACATTAAGAAGAAAGAAGACAGTGGTGACTACAGCCATTTGGCCCAGCACTTCTTTTGACAGTCCTGGATCATTTAAAAATAGGCTAAGAGCTGGCCAGAGTCAGCAGTGGTGAGCATCAACATTTGCCCAAACAAATCAGGTATCAAACCATCTCAGAACTGTCAGGCAGAGGGCTTCAAAATATCTGTAACCTCAACCTGCTAGCTAGATCACGTAAAGAATGTCCTCTCACGTTTAGTTATGGCAGCAACAAAATAGTGTTTCAAAGTTTTAATGCTGGTTTGTAAGCTCTTGTATATCTTAGTTCCCAACTACCTGATAGACCGTACTTCCCCCTGTGAGTCTGTCCAAGTTTAGAGATCTTCAGGGAAGAAAACTTCCTCTTGCATCCCCCCTCCCACCCCTGGCAACTCTCACAGGGACGTTTTGTAAGAAAGAGAGACAGCCTTCTTCGTGGATGCTCCCAGGCTAGGGAATTCCCTTCCATAAGAGAACAGACTAACCCTTCTCTGCTTTCCTTCCACAAGCAGAGAAAGACCTTTTGATGCAGAGAGGCTTTGTTAACTGCGGAGGAATCATTTCATGGGTTGTTGTACTTTCCACTCATTTCTTGTTATATTTTCAAATGCTTTCAAACCGTTTTAATTCAGTGCTTGGGTTTAGTACGATAACATTTGGTTTTTAAATTGTTCTTCCATGTTATATTACCTGTATTTTGTTAAAATTCATGTTGTAAACCACCTTGGGTTGTGCCCTTGGACAGAGGTGGGACATTAAATAAATAAATAGTAGGGAAAAGCCCAAGGAGGAGCCATCCTAAACATACAATGCCACATGGCTCACCTCAACATGCTCCACAATTCAGAAAATTTTCAAACAGCTTGTGTCTTGTCCTTGGGGAAGGCAATGTAAACACTCTTTGATCTCATTAATCAGCTAATATGTGTACTTCTACCACCTCCAATCTGCCATCTCCAGATCAGAACATTATCAAGCCCCAATAGGAATAAGAAGTGTACATCTCCAATATTAAGGCTGCAATCTAAGTCACATGTACTAGGGAAAAAACAATGGGACTTAGTTTTGAGTAAAGATGTACTCTAGAATATCCTTTTCAAAGAAGGAGGCTCAAAGTGATCCCTTGCTCCGTTTCTTTAAAGAAAAGTAAATAGACAGAGTTGCATTAACTGCAAAATGACTATGTTAAGAAATAATGTTTCAAGCTAATATGAAAACAGCATGAGGTTCAGCTATGGCCCTTTCATGTGCCTTTACCAAATCAGCACGTAGCAAGCATGGCATTTCTCAGAAAAGCACTCTGCTCACAAAACTAGTCTGGCATTTATTTCAACAACCAGGCATTCCAATCATCTCTTTGACAGAAGCCTAAAGCAAAAAAGGCCCATCAAATTAATTAACAGTGAGGTCAGAAATACAACAAGGGAATAAACCCAGGAGAACATGGAAGATTTTATAAGGGATACTTAGGCTGACAGATAAGCACCAGGGGTAAGTACTGAATACAGGAGTGGTGACTCTCATGAAATTCACTGCAAAGCAAAGGTTCTGCAAAGTAACAAAACTTTCTTGTTTAAAGATAGGCACATATCAGCCTTGAATATAAGCCATACATTGTTTTACTACCCTGGAGGAGAGTGTCAGAGCAGGTATGAAGAGGTGAATTTCTACAATGGGCTTTGGTAGGGGCAGCTGCTCTCCTCTAGCAGTCCCCTTTGATTTCTATGCTGGAACAGACAGGTAGAGCATTCTGTCTTCTCCTCTTATCATCTTTCTCATGCATCTGGTTTGGAAATCTATTCAACTCGCTACATATAATTCTTGGTCATATTGCAAATTGCAGAATAAGCCTTCCAAGCACTGACTAATTTACCCATTTATGTTGTCAGATGCATGAAGTAGCAATCCAAGTGGAAAGGAAAACATATACCATACGGAAATATACTTGTGGCTATCCTTCTAGTGCTTGACCTTTCAACCCCAATTTATTTTGTTCAGCCTTTTTTTTCCTCTTTAAAGATTGTCTTCTCTCTGTACTCAGCTAATTAGCTGATCACTTCGTAATATGATAGCATTTCTGATCCACAAAAAGCTTATATACCACAATAAGTCTGTTAGCCTTTAAGGTGACATCAGCTCTATGTATATAAGAGTGTGTATGTGTGTTCTGAGAGAAAGAGCATGCACACAAGCATAAACACTGCAGCCCCTTTGAGGCCTGAGTAGTCTCTCAGAATAGCAGTGAGTTACAGATTAATGCGTTAGCATGCATCTCACAGAGGGACGTACCAACATCATCTACTGGTGATCAGAGGAAGCAGCAGGTGAAGGAAACACCAACAGCCAATAACGGACAGTGTAAAAGCTCCCATCCATACTCTTAAAATAGGGCAAAAGCCTCTTTTGCAGAGTAAAGAGCAGGAGAATTAATGACATAGTAAAACATTTTAATGACACAGCACTTTCACCGTGATTCAAAATCAAACCAGAAGCAGGCTGGAAGACTTGAAATAAACACCTGCCCCACACCCTATTATTATCCCAGGGCCTCTGAAATCGGAGTTATGAAACAGACTGAAGGGAACTGTCAAAATAGATAACCTTACACACAGGCTAAAGGGCAGAACACAAAATGAATTTTTGTCTGAATGGAAGTAGTTAATTGATTTCTTTAAGAAGATTGAAGGTGATCTGAAGACAACAGGTTTTTATAATTAAAATCAATATTATTAAATGAGAAGTGCAAAAGCAGATTTAGAAGATGTTTGTTGTTTCAAAATGTTTTTATATAGACTATTATTATTTCTAGATGAATGCTCATTGGTATAAAGTAATCTAGAACAAGTTAACTAGTAATTATGAACTTGAGAAATTAATTAAAATAAGTGATAATCAATTATTGATAATTATGGGACAAAATGTATGACTAAATAGAGCAGTATAAATGTTTAAGTAATATGAATTGTTTGCAACAATGGTGGGAACCAATCTTAGTTATGCTTTATAAGTACAGTCATCCTTCCACATTTGCTAGGGTTAGAGGCACAGGACCCCCGTCAAAGTTGAAAGACCGTGAATAACTCTAGGCCCTCCCAAACCATATTTAACACGCAAAAAAAGTATGATCACCATATTCACCTTTGAGACATCAGGATTCCTTCACAAGGCAGAAGTGGATGGCTGGTGGGGCTTACCGCTACCTCCACTGCTGTCCCCACACCACATTTAATAGGGACTGACTAGCCTTGTTCACAGTTTCTCAGTTTCACAAGGTTGCAGCCCTTATTAAAAACGGTACAGGGAGGCGGCAGATGTGACAGCAAATAATCCCTGAATTATCAAATCCGCAAAAGTGAAACCTGCAAACGTGGAGGGCTGACTGTATTCATTTTAATTATGTATAGATGTCTGTTTATATTTGTATACATGTATTTTTATCATTGTTTTGTCTGTGTGGGTTGCGCTTTTTTATTTAATAATTTTTTTAAAAAATTAAAAAGAAGTATGAAACCAATATGCTGAAAGCTGAAACAGGCTAAAATATTTTGAAAGCCCACAACTATTTTTTTCCCATTTGCGACTGTGGGTAATAAAATAATGAACTTTGAGGAAAACCAAATTGATCTTTTAAAGTTAAAAATTCCAGAAGCATGCCACAGTTTCCAGATTGAAAAATAGTTTCGGCCCAGTCAGGTTCTCATCCAGCAAGTCTACCAGAAATACAGAAGAATAAATTCTGAGAGAAATCCAGTTAAGATGGATTCAGGAAGCATGTTAATCATAACTATCCTCCCCAAAACCTCCTAATTGAAATTGTCCTTATAACACCTGAAATGATTACTGCACCTTATACAGCATAATGTGGAGCATTAAAAGGTACCAAAAAAAAAAAAAAAGGGCAACCAAATCATTAGAAGGCTGAAGTATTTTCTGCAGGAGAAAAGTCTGACATACTAAGGCATTTTAAATTAGGGGAAAACAGGCAGGTGGGGAACATAACAGACGTTTATAAAATTATGCATGGTGTGGACTTTTGTCTCCTTTTTTTTGTTTTATCTTTCTGCATTTTATCATTCCATTTGTTTTAATCTCTCCACTTCTTCTAAAAGAGAGAGAGACAGAGAGAGAGAGAGAGAAAGAAATGAATAAATATTGGTACTCGAGATCACCCAAAGAAATCACCAAAGGAGATTCCAGTCAGACAAAAGGAGACAGTTCCTTGCGAAGTCCATCATTAATTTGTGAAATCTGCTACCACAAAATATTAGGATGGCCACTAACGTCGATGGCTTTTAAAGTGGATTACCATTTATTGCATAGCACAGAATGTAAAGAGCTACCTGTCAAACAAACAAAAGTTATGCAAGGCTGGTCCATTTTTTTAACGCTGCAGGTACAGAGATATGCCTTTCTTTTAAATCTTTGCAAACATGAAAGCATTGTGTTTTCAGAGTAACTTGTTTAAAAAATCTCTTTGCAACCCCCCTTTTTTTTATTTCTAAAGCACTGCCTTCTGGTAAGAAGATACACTTGTCAGTTGCAAAACAGTTTCAGACAGATGAATGGGAACTACCTAATTTCATTTTACTTATGGCACAGCAGCAAGGATTCAACTTTACGGACACTGGTTAAAATTCAGCCTATGGCAAGGAGAAAAACTTATAAAGAAGAGCCACCTCAGCCTCACAAAGCCAGAGTACTTTCTGATTAAGAAATGTGGACCAATGGCAGCAGCAAATGGCTCCTGGGAATTTCTACTGTTCACACAATACTTATACATAGAAAATCTTTCTAAAGACTCTACAGAATACACTGAAATCAAAATCAGTTTCAGAGGGTATGAATGACCAATTTATATTCTGCCAGGTCTGATTTCAAGAAGAGTCTTTTCAAATCTAGACATGTCTAAAATACACACAAAGAAGAATTAGTTTGAAGCATTCACTTCTGAAGGCACAATGCTGCACTACAAGAATAGAGTTTGGGTTTGGAGGGAAATTTACTGAAAGTTTTCCATTTTAATGGGTGTTGATTTTACGCAAAGAAATCATGTTTTATTAAAACCAGTCACACATTGTCCTCTTATCAATAGCACAAGGAGCTAGTTAAATGAAGCCACAGTAGAAATATAAATATAGATTTGGCCTATGTTAAGTTGGGCTCAATGTCCTCATTTCCAAAGGTAGGCACGCAGATCCTGTGAGACTGTGTTTTAGCTGTCTACCTGAATTAGGTCATATGATAATATCTGCTATTATTGCTTACTCTTTGCTCTGGTTTGCTTGATTGGTTTTCAGCACTGTGTCATATCCAATAGGACAACATACATGCCGATGTTTTCAGTACATTGCCCAGAGATCTCAGGTTATTGGTCAGTTAATAAACATAAAATTGCATGCATACACAAGCATGCCTAGACCCACTAAAGCGTGTGGTCCAGTGCACTGTATCATTTCATACTACAGGTAGGATGTGCCCTACCTTTGCAGAAGAGTTTTTATGTTGGGAAGTAAACAAAGTGAAAAACTAGGATTTAGGGAGCTGGGATACTTTGATAGCTGCATGATTTGGAACATCATTTTTAAAAACTAAAGTATCAACATGATTTTAAATAACATATTCCTTTTAAATTAATGTTTACACTTTAAAAATATTTAAACTACAAAAATGGCCTCAAATTCTCTCAAATGCAAAATCCAAAACAATGATTTGGAAGCACCAAATAAACATTATTTTCTAAGATTTAATCTTTCTGTTACCCTCAGAAAAAAAATTCACTGCTCTCTGTTTTCAACCAATGCTCTCAGCTTACTTGGATTAAAAGTACAAAAGGATTCCTCAGTACACAGTAACTGTGTATTTGTGTCTCTGGGAACGTAGAAGACTAAGTTTATTTTTTACTATTCTATCCATTGTACAACAACTCAACCTCAGGACTCAATTTCCACAGAGGTCTTTTTGGGAGAAAGCGCTGGAGTAATGCTGCCTGGTATTCTCTCTCACCTGTTGTCACACCACATTGTATCAACTACAATCAGGGTGCCACTTTCACACAGTACCCCAGAAAACCCACTGAAAATTTCTAAAGATGTCAGCAGCAGACTGCAGAGGGTATCAGTCGTTTTAGTTGCCACAATCAATGTTAGTCTGTAGTGTGTATTACAGTAACAACTTTTGGGTTTGTCCTTTATTTTCTACCTTTTATGCGGTTCTTTTGTCACACAAAAGCATATGTTTGGGTCGTTTTAACTTGTTTTAGCAGACATAATGTATTAACATTGTGTTTTGCAGCTGATCTTATGCCACCAAAACACACACACACACACACACACACACACACACACACACTAAAGAAATGCTACTTGTTCCATCTCAAATTTAATCCTAGTGCCATTTATTATGTTATTTTGCACAAGGTACACAGTTATGTTTATTAAGCACATTAAAGGTAATGTTGTTATTTCTAATGAATCACTCTGACTTGCTTTGCTATTTTTCAATTTTCCAGAAGTGAATTAAGCGATTGTTTGGAATGGTGATCACTTACCTGCATATTCTCACTTCAGTATTATACCCAACTAGCTGGCAAATCATAAACCAGCACTCGTGCCACTACGTATTCCTGACCACAAACAGGCCAACATTCCACACAAACAGGTGAGGATGGGAAACTCTAGTGTAGCCTCCCAGTATCCCTTATTTGATCTGGTTTTGGAGATATGTAATGCAAGAACAAAGCAGTCCACTTGTTTTCACCATAAAAAGTGGTATCTAAAAACCAGTGTTCTCTTTGTCTTAAAACTGCAGGTCTCAGGCATTATTCTTGAAGGTGAACCAATTGGTTCTGACACAACAGTGCCAAAAGGAGGAAGCAGCTTCTTACAGTGCAAAGCTGTGAAACACAGCCATAATGGTGCAGAGACACTTAAGATGTACGGCTGTTAAAATACAAACACCTTATAAGACTGGCTCTCCCACTCCCCAATAATCACTCCTCAAATTAAGTATCCACTGCCACAGATAAAAGGAAGCAATACCAATATATATATCAAATATATCAAATAATTAAGTTTAAACACCCGAGATAAGGCTCTTCTCCACTTTGCAAGATGACACACCAAGGCCATAATACTGAGTTTAACCTTAAAAATGTGGAGTGTATTAGTCTTAAAGCAGTTTTTAAAAGTGTATCCCTCATACTGACAGCTTGCCTTAAAATGTGCCAGCCTACCCAACTAGCCAAGCATCCATATCCAAACAACAGTTTTTATTCAACCCATAGTGAGAAGTAACAATGCAAACCTACTGGGAAGACAAATTCAGCAGACACTGCAAGACAGGGCTGCCCAACTCACGTCTACCTAAAGTAGTGTGAGAAGAAGCAGTTATAAATTTACGTTGTGCCCCACCATACATTGCATGGGCTGAATGAAGCAGCCCCTTAAATGGAACAGAAGAGTTATTACAGACAAATCAGAAATTATGAATCTTTTTTAATCAGCATGAGTAATTACAATGTGACAATTCAATTTGATCCTCAAAGAAATCTACCTACCACCATTAGAAACACATGCTTATTAATAAAAAATACAAGCTTTTCTAAAATATACAGGCTAGTAACAAAAATATACAGGTGGAAAGCGGGAAGCTTCTCTGATTACTATAACTGCTTAGAACTCTTCACTGCCTGTATTTTGTACAGACACATTTGGCACACCAAATGTTTCGTGGTTATATATATTAGCTTTTATAAAAGAGCAGTTCTGACTCCAAAGACGAGGACAAACTATTGATTCTATAACAAAAAGTTTCTTGTAACTTGGTATTTCAGAGAACACGTCTCCTTCTGGATACTTTCTCCCACTCCTGTTACTCTGCCATGGCCCCTCTCCATGATATGGTAAAATTGGCAAATATCATTTAATTGGCATAAAATATAACTTATACAGTGCTATGGCAGAGAAGCCATGCTGGCAAAGAGGACTGGATGAACATGTGCAAAAGCAGGTCATAGACAAGAAAGTTCTGAGCTTGCAATGTCTCCTCAACGACTCAACCTTCAGAAACAAAAGCACCCCAAACTACCTCAACAGAGCAACCAACTGTCTTCTACCTGCTTCCCCCTCCCATCAGAATTCTCCTTTGTTTCCTCACCTGCCCAGCCATTAAGGAGCTATCACAATTTCCATCAGTGCTTTGTCACCTAATGCTAAAGCCATTAGCCCATTCCAGACCCCACTGTCTGCTCTACCAGAGCACCTTTAACTCCTTCTCCCTCATGGCAGAAACAGAGTATTCAAACCCTGGTTCTGAGCCAGATAATTCGTAGTATCTGGACATAGGCTGTCACTCTGCTGCTCCAATTCCCATTCTTGTACTACCCTCGGATCCTTAGTCTGACCTCATCACTCCGTCTCTTCTCTGCGTAGGTAAACACTTCACCCTAAGTTCTCACTATCCACTTTTTCCCTTCTTTCCTTCAGTTAGCCTTGTGTGGTGGTGAGACTGCTTGGATCTTGCATGCAATTGTGATATCCCCCAATAAAACATATTTTTAATCTCCAACTAGTGATCCTATGTTAGTACTGGTATACATAGGTGAAAAAGATCCTGCAAGGTTATCCCTCTCTCCCAGGTCTCCCCTTTGAGCTAATAATTCCTCACTGTTTCACAAAGGTATCACAGGTGAACTTCTGAGTCACCCACTTTCTGGCATAACACTCCTGTCTTAAAAACATCAGAGTTGGCAAGGGGGCAAATGATGCTCTATGTTTGGCTGCCTTCCTTTCTGGAGGGGAGGTCAATGAGATGACTTAGGACAGTGTGATTTTACCCCCACCAAGATGTTATAAGTGGAAAATTGTCCTGATAGAAGGTCTCTATCACTAGACCACAATGGTAATAGAATTTAAGTGAAAAAACATCTTTCTAGCAGGTTTTAAAATGCATCATTTAAATAACGTCTCCTAATATGTGCAACCACGCTTTTTAAGTCAGGGCTGCCCCTACCATGAGGCAAGGTGAGGCAACCACCACACATCACAGATGAGAAGTACAATACCTCCCCTCATTTCTTTTCAGCCTCTTCCCTTCTCCTCTATTAGAGGACAGAGCTGCATGTGCAAACAGTTTGACCTATAACACCTGAAGCAGCCTACAGCACTCAGGGGAGAAGAAAGATGGTATCCTATTGGAAAGGGACACCATCTTATCCTTTGTCTCAAGCAGTAAATTGTCTTGTATTTGTCCTGCTTTCACTATGGGGAGTCCTGAGTTCATCCAAAAATCTTATTGGAAAAACTTCCTCTTCCAATGAAACTTGTACCTGTTGAGAACTGTTGAGAAGATAAAAATATCTCCTCTGAAGAGTGACAATATGCCCACAAATAACACACAAATACACAAATAACATCCTGAAGCACATACCTGCCGTTTAACAACAATAACAAAATTCTGCTACACGAATGGAACACCAGCTGCATCACTCGAATCAGGTGCAATATGCTTCTACATGGGTGTGTGCAACTTGGCAGATGTGCAGGGTATCTAACAGAGATCTACGAAGATCTAGAAGATATAGCCTTGCTACCTGAAGATGATGAGGACTACTGTCTAACACATCAGGCCCCAACTGTAGAAGTCCATTCTGTTCCAAACTTCTGATAGAAGATTCTTCTGAATCAAAAGGACATCTTATTGTGGAACTCCTCTGAATAATTTTTTAACATTTTGTTCTTCAGATTAGCAACATGCAGTCACCATGCTCATATCATTGAACTATAGGTACCAACAGCATTACTAGAATGTTGGTGCCCAATGACAATTATACAGCTCCAGTTCTAGGTCACAGAAAGCTCCTGGGCATCCAACACTTGGAAAGAGGGCAAGCCAACCAAAAATGGGTCTCAAAGGTACATTAATTCTGCTATTCCAGTGTAACCTAATTCAGCTCAATGATACAGCTCCTCCTGTTCTCTCCTGCTATCAAGGCAGCAGCAGATGAGCTTTATTTGAAAGCAATTTCTTGTGGTTTTCAATTATAAATCTTGTCATGACCCCTACTTTCTCTTCAAGGATACCTCCTACTACTGGCGCTTTTGTGCCACACTTCTCCTAGAAGACCTTACACGTGAATTTCATCTCTGACTTTCAAGAGATTCATTTTTCCAATGGTGGTCTAATCACCAAGTATGTCCTCATGAAGGAAACTTGCTGGGTTTTAAAAACTGTACAGCTTGACCAAAAAATGCCAACTCCCTCTTGCATACACACACATGGTTATTTCTTGTCAACTAGAGTGTATGCACCCAGGTTTTTGAAGAAGAGTCTTGACTTCAACAGGAAGCCAAGCGAGGATTCACAGGTCATACACCCAGATGAAGTCAAGCATTAGCAAAATTAGAGTTAACTCTTACATCTTAACACTCTTCTATGATTGGGAATTTAGGCTCCTCCTTCAAAAGGTCATCTGTATCTACAGTCACCTTCACTGATTAATCTATTTTGGCCTAACCAGTCATTAAAGTATTTTTCAATTTTGTGAAAGAGTGAAATGGGAGTGCTTTCCTTTATCCAAGAACTTCATTTTAGACTAGAACAGTGGTTCCCAACCTTTGCTCCTCCAGATTTTTGGGCTTCAACTCCCAGAAGCCTCAGCTACCATGGTCAATGGTCAAGAATTCTTGGAAATGAAGTCTAAAACATCTGGCAGGCCAAAGGCTGAGAATCACTGGCCCAAACTATCAGTACAGCATCAAGTTGGCTAAACCTGGTCTAGAGAAAGCTGGGGTGTGAAAGCTCCCCCTTCTGTCCTGCGAGAAGCCTATGATGGATCCCATTACTTAAAAATGGTAAACGGTAGACTATTTCATGAGACAGAGTTCTAAGATGTGGATAGTTTTGGTCACCTTGGTGAATGATCTATTCCAGGAGCTAGATGGCCGAGTATGTTCCTGTTGGTTCTGTTAGTCCTCTCAGCAGCTTTTGATGTCATCAGTCACTTGAGCCACCTCTCTCAGGTGGGATATAGAGGCATTGTTTAATTCCCCACTGCTCAGAAGGTGGCAGTGCGGAATTCCTATTCAGCGCCCTGACTACTGACCTGCAAGATCCTCAGGGTTCAGTTCTGTCCTCCGTGGTATTTTGCATATTCATGAAAACATTGGTAAAGTTTGTCCAGAAGTTTTGGAATCAATGTCATTAATACATTGATGACATCCAATCCCTACTATTCTTTTCTGTCTCACGCCAAGATGTTTCAGAGTTAAACAAGTGTCCAGTGTCAATAATGGATTGGATGAGAATAAATAAACTGAAACTTAATCCAGATGAGATGGAGATGCTCCTGGTCAGTCAAAAGGAAGAATAGGGATTTTGCCTGCAATTAAGAGGGTTACACTCCCCTCAAAACTAAGGTCTTGCAATTCAGCCCTGAGCCTGGATAGTCAGGTTACTGCACTGGCCAGGAGTTCATCAGCACTATGTAGCTACTTTTGGAAAGTGTTCAGAAATCTGAGCAAGTCCAAGATGCTGCAGCCAGACTGCTGACAGGAATTTGTTACAAGTAGAACAGAAATTCCATATTTCAACAACTCCATTGGCTACCAGTACATTTCCCAGCAAAATTCAAAGAGCGGTTATGGCCTATAAAGCCCTATATGGGTTGGGTCCAGCCTATGTGAAAGACCATAGTTCTCCATATGCACCTGTCTGTGTTTTATGATCTTAGAGGGAAGGTTTTCCCTTGGTCCCACCATTCTCACAGGCACGTTTGGTGAGGACATGAGAAAGAACCTTGCCAGTGGCTGATCCCTGGCTGTGGAAATCCCAGGAGGCTAGGCTGGCCCCTTCTCCATTCTCTTTTCACCAGGCAGTGAAAGAAAGGCATTTGGGCAAAACTATTTGCTGTGGAAGGGTCTTGTAATGAGAGGGGTGCTATACCTTCCTTTGTGTTTAAAATTGTTTTAATTCAGTTTTTGGTTTTACGGACAGTTTCTCTACTATTTTTAAATTGTGCTTCAATATCACCATTGATCAGGTTTTACCTGTTATTTTTCTTCATTCCACCTTGGCTTTTACACTGGGGGAAAGGTATGACTTTAGACTCTGCTGGTCAGCTGTTATCAGCCAGGTAATATAAGAAACTTGTACTATTATTCTTGTCTTTTTGGAAATATGATTTTGGCAATTCTTCGTTTCTGCTTTTAAACACCATGTAATAGTGTAGTGGTTTGAGTGTTGGACTATGACTCTGGAGACCAAGGTTCAAGTCCCCACTCAGCCATGGAAATCTGCTGAGCGACCTTGGACAAGTCACACTCTTTCCGCCTCAGAGGAAGACAAAATAAATCTTGGCAAGAAAACCCCATGATAGATTTTGCCTTAGGGTTGCCATAAGTCAGAAATGACTTAAAGCTACACAACAGCAGAAAATATTGATTTCTTTAAGAAAATCTAGTTTTACCTTTAGTGCTTTCTGTACACATTGCATTTCTACACAATCCATGTCAGGTCATGCTACCAAGAGTGAGAGCTTAAATCCCAAAGATCAGTTGTCTCAACAGAAGAACCAGGAAAACAAAGCCATGTACAGAAGAATAAAAATTAAAGCAGAATTGAGAATAAGAGACCAGCAATGCAAATAAAACCAAGAAAAAGGCTCTGTGGTACATGCAACATTATTTTAAATACTGTGCGGCAAATGTATGCAGAGTAAAATCTATAAGTGGGCCAAGTGAGAAGGCAGGCACTCAAAATAAAAAGGAGCTGAGCTCAGGTATCAAGAATGATGAAGGGAACTGCTTGTCAAGGCAGATGGGAACGTCTCGGTACAAATGGGTAGAATTCACAACCCTGCACTAACCAGATGGCAACAAAATAAGACAGCTCTTCCCTCTATTCTCAGCCTTCAGAATTGAGAGACATAAGGATCTGCTGACAACCAGATCCTGCAAATGATCTTTTATAAATACAAGCCAAATCTAAAAACCTGGGAGAAAATTATCAGGGACATGCATAAACCTTCTCTGTTCATTAAAAAACATGGCCATATCTTACAAAACTGCTTGAAAGTGTGATATGCTGCATCGGACTGTAAGAGCAAAAGGAGGAAAGACTGCGCCATATCGATTCCATATTTATCAAACAGTGTTGTCCAACTGCCAAGTTATACTAACCTTGCTGTCACAGAAAGCAAGAAATATCTGAGTTTGAAATATCCGAAAAACCTGTATTTATTCCATAGGCCACAATCCTCACTTACTCCTGAGTAAACACCATTTAATACAATGTCTAAACACATATAAGACCGCACTGTAATTCAATTTTTACTTAACACATATTTGACCTGGTCTAGAAACTAATTTGCCCAAAGAGACAATGAACAGTGAATAAACAGGTCTGGTCGACTTCCCAACAACAGCAAAGATCTAGAAGAATGCAAGATTTCTTCCATCAATTCAACATGAGCACTCCTTTTCACCTTAATCCTAAGTGATCTAACTCTGCACGTATACAGTGCATTTCTATAGGTTACTGTACTCCTGAAACTCGTTTCATTCAACTATTTTCATTTTCCTGTTTAAAAATACCCCAAATCTGAACAAAGAACTACATCCCTGAATTTAAAATAAATATAAGCATACTGAATTTATCCAGGGCTGCATAAATGCAAATATGCTCAGTCTGTGCAATGTATAAAGACAAATATTCACATTATTGATAATGTTTCCAATTCTGTCACTCTATGTTTATGATACGACAGATTATTCTAAAACATGTTTCTAATGAGACTTGGAAAAACTAGTAGGCTGTATGACCTACAATAAAGTTAGCTAAATGAACAAGTCTTTTTTGTCTCCAAGTAAAAAGAGATGAAAATTTTGTTGCATAATTTCAACTTCCATCCATTTGTTGCTAGAATTGTACATTATACACAGCATCTTCTTAGTCAGGCTTTGAGCACTGAATTTTGTCTGGAGGGAAGCCTTAAAGAGTTCACCATGTTATCCATTCACTGGATACAAACACCACCTAGTGGCAAGCATATATCAATTGCAACACTTTGTACCTTTTACTGCACAATATATGGTTCTCAAAAGTTTTGAACATAAGTGTTCTGGCAGCAGATTCCTGAGGATAAGGAACTACACAAAACAAAACGGAAGTATTCTTGGTCCCAGGACCTTACACAGGCTTCATTCAGTGATCTGACAGTTTAGGGACCAGAGCACGGTCAGGAAATGGAACTGGTTGAGAAGTGGAACCCACATATTATATGGTAGGGAGCATGAAGGACTTTTGGAGTTAAACAACACCCCGCCCCCACTCCCTTTTCTGTTTCAATGCAAAACGGAAGGAAATGCGGGGTGGTGGATGCTTCTGCAAGCCTTCCTTTCTCCCATTCTTATGCATTTTACCCCACTGCTGAGAACTCGCATGGGCCTTCCCCCCTCCCACCCTGCTCTTTTCTGTTTTGCCTCAACACAAGTTCTCCCTGCTGGGGCAAAATGCATAGGGATGGCAGGGGGATCACTGGAGCGGAGGAAGGAAGGCTTCTGCAAGCCTTTCCCACCCCCCATTCCCTTCCGTTTTGCATGGGAACAGGAAGGGGGGAGGTTTTAGAGGAGGAAAGGAAGACTTGTGTGAGCCTTCCCCCAACCCCCATTCCCTTCTGTTTCGCCTTGGTGAGAGTTCGCTGTGCCAGAATAAAATGCATGGGAAGGCAGGGAAGGCACTCACAAATAATCGAATTCGTGAAGGTCAAATTCACAAATGTAGAGGGAGGACTGTACTGCATATACTAACCAGTAGTGACTCTCTGGAATTTAAATTAAGGTTTTTTCACTCAACAATGGCCCTTCCTTCACGTTTCCTATAACTGATTGATGCAGAGGTGGGTAAAGTGTGATCTTCCTGATGCTTTTGGGCTGCTACTCCCATCTACTGTAGTCAGCATAGCTAATGGTAAAAAATGCTGGGAGCTGCAGTCTAACATTTGGTGGGCTTCACTTTGCCCACCATCAGTCAAGTCCAACAAAAAGGATGCTCCCATAGTATGCACAGTAGAGACAAGTCCAACCTTCTTTATTCTGGTGATTTTCAGATACTTTAAACCATAAATCCCATCAGCTGAAGACAATATGACCAATAGTTAGATCAGGAATAGGCAACTGCCAGCATTTGAAGGCTAGGATCGTACTTCTCTACTTTAGACACTAACAGGGTGGTCTTAGCCCATCACAAAACCATGCAGTCAATCAAAAAAAAAAAAAAAAAATCTAGCAGGGCACAAAACTGCCTCTAAATGGTCAAAAATGGTATCTTGTGCACAAACCTGGAGGCCACACGATTGTGCCATCACCCTCACCTTCATCTCCCCCTTAAATATGCAAGGGATAAAAAAAAATAGTGCATCAATATGGCTAGACTGTGACTTTCTGCTGAAAAAAGTTCTTTAAAAGGACATGAGGAAGCATCTGAAAATGTGGTAGAATTGTTAACAGCAATGCTTCTCCCAGAAATGTCAAGGTGCTGTTGGCTGTTTGTGAACAAAAAATCCCCTCCCAATTCAGAGTGTGTGGTGTGAAACCTGTGGGGGCTACATGCGAGTTAGGGATTATGGGTGTCATTATCTAAAACATCTGGAGTGCAGCAGGACAAAAAAGAGTGCTCTAGATTTATTCAGATATCCACTAAAATCCAATGCATTTTACTCAAGATGTACCCTCTGCCAGAAACTATGCACCTAGAAGGTAAAGTCCTAGGTTAAAGTTAATTTAAAAAGAAAAGTATACGCTCCATCTAGCACCAACACAGTACTGCTATCACGAAAACAAGCAGGGCAATGATGTTTTGGCAGCACCCTTTAGAGTTTAACTAAGTGAGCAGTCCATTGGGGCAGGCAAACATCAGCATGCTGACAACTTCAAACTGGGTGTTTTTTCATCTTATCTTCTCAATTGAGTGGACTACCAATAAATGTCTTACATGGCAGCGCTTGGACTTTCTCAACTGTCTGCACTTTGGGAGACATATTCACCCTTGACATGGGAGCTGTGATAATTGCGGTGTGAAGTACTCCTGTACGAGACTGCCATACCTTTTCTCCCCAGAATATTCCAGTTACTTCTGGTTTCCCATCTCCCTCCCACCCACCCACCCACCCACCCAAAAATCAGTTTTATATGGTTGAGATTCAGCTGTTTTCATATTTCTTCCATAGATCTAAAAAATGTCCAAAGCCAGTGAATCCAAACAGATTTCAAAGAGCATTTAGATCAAGATATTAAAAATATTAACACTAGTTGACTTTAAAGTACTGACTTTGCTGTAAGGATGGTTAGAATTGAAGCTTTAACAATTGCCAGTTGACTGTGACATTATATTCCATGCTCCAAGTTATAAAACAATACATGTTATTACCAACACACTTGTACAAAGCAACGTTCTTTATCCTTATTTGTAGCTTTAAATGGCGGTTTTTGTAGAAAAAGAAAAAGTATCAAAATTTAGGTTCGAAAACCTTTATTCTATAATGGACTCATACAAAACTATTAAACAAGGTAGGGTTCATCCACGGTTAATGAATGTCTACTTCTCAAAATTAATCCTACAGGTTGGGATACGAACCCCCAGACATTGTTTAATTCGCAACATCCACTGGCTGTGTTTGGGCTGAGTTTATTCAATTTTCAATCCAATAATATCTGGCAGGCAACACACATGCAGCCCCCCACAGGAGATTTGTTGTTGTATTCAAGTCATTTCTGGCAAAACAAGGCAAAACTATCATGGGGTTTTCTGGGACTGAGAATGTGTGACACACCCAAGATCACCCAATAGGTTTCCATGGCTCAGCAGTGAACTGAACTCTGGTCTTCAACACTCAAACCACTACACCACACTGGCTCTCCACTACAGCAGATATAACATCTTAATTCAACTCTGTCATATCATTTTCCAGAGAGTTTGATGGCCTCCAAATCTCATCTTTATATATTAGCAGAAAATAAAGCACAATGTATCAGTAATATATCAGAAACTAGGCATACATGTTATTAGGCACATAGAGAGATTGAAAAATAACTGACAAATATTGGATGGCCTACAGAAAAAGCTGGCCATTCCACCAAAAAAATAAAAAAGGTAAAAACAAGTAAGTGTTTGTAAAGGAGAGAGAGGGCTATAAGGATATGGATGATAAGAGTTAAAATGATATATCACATAGAGAGAAAAATAAATTAATTACCATATACTGTTCCAGAGTTTGGGGGGGGGGAGGGATGAAATATAAATATTCTATGTAATTTGTATGTATAATGAATAATTCAAATAAATAAAAATAACAAAAAAACCCCAAGTGTTTTGGTTTTTCACCTGACCCCCTCATGAGGACTGTGTTTTAAATGCCTGTTTACCTTCCTACACAAAATACAAAATATGGTGGACAAATACCTAAAGTCAGTTTAGGGGAATTGGCTCTTTTGCTGGTACAACTAGTTAGGCAAATACACAACTGCTAGCTAAGAACCTACAGAGAGATTCTTCCCCTGATTGGCACACTTGCTTGGCAGCTTCTCATTTAAGCCTGGTCTGCATATGCTGGTCTGGAACAGATGGTGCCACTTTACAGGCTCCTAATGGGGATGGAAATTTTGAACCCACATTCTGAGGAAACAGAGAACTATGGTACCAGAGAGAGAAGGTCTGGACCAATCCTTCAACATCCTTAACAGTCTTCTATGTTCACACAATATAAGGTGGGACAGAAACTTAATTCTGCCACGTGCAGTCTAATGTAAGGAAGAGCCATAAGCTATTGGTACAGTATGCACTTTTCATTCAGTCTTGGTCTGTGTCCTTGATATCTGCACTTTTGGGGTGGATGACAGCATGGGAAAACCTTATTCTGCCTGAGACTAGAACCTCAAGGTAGGGTGGCTTACACCACTTTCACTTAGAAGAGACAGGGCTTAGATGGTCAGAGACTGACTTGATACAAGTTAAACTTCTACATTCCTGAGTGATGCAATCTATTCTCTATCTCCACATTTTGCCACTTCATTCACCTCATGTTGTCACGGTATTTCAAGTTAGACAACATTTTCGATATATCTCCGGAAAGCTTCAGTGTTATCATATTATAAGGCTGCCAGCTGCACAAAAACAGACAGATTACCCTAATGACCCTTTCTCTTAAAGCAAAGCTAAATCTATTCAAAGATGATGTATTTGTTACTTTTTTTTTTCAATTTATACTCCACATTTCTCCCAGCACAGGATTAAAGAGACTTAGCATCATTTAAAACAAAATACAATTTCAACACTATTAATACAGTTGTTCAAAAAGAATTAAACCACAGCTCTAGGTAAAAATACAAATTAAGAACAGTTTTAAAAAACATATTGAAACATAACGCAAAAGACAAACAGGTTAAACCCTGACAGTTTGTTAGCTTAAGCAAAACGTTCAACATAGCTGAAACATCATCATAGCCACTCACCTGGGCGATTCTGCTGACTTGGCTTCTATGGGGGCAGCAACAGCCAATGGTGGCTCCACTACTGCACTAATGGCTTCTGTTTCTACTTTCTCTTCTACTGGTATGGATTCTTCTGATTCCACAGCCTTTCTACCATCCAGTACAGAGTCACGTTCTACTGTTGAATTGATCTCAACCACCTCTGCTACAGCAGGCACCTTCATTCTCTCTCCTGCAGCTATCATATCTTCTTCTCTTTTTTTTAATTTTTCCTCCAGCTCTTGCTGTCTTCTGTTATCATCTTGACGGGCCATGTGTTCAAAGTTTTTGAAAGCCTGAAAGTTTAGAGAAACCAAACAAGAACCTAACATTAACCTACAAGCTTGGCAAACAGGTCAAGCAATTCAAGCAAAGCACAATACTTCTTTTTTTATCAGACAACATCACCAAGGGCTTTCAAAGCCAAGTACTAAAGCTTTCAAAGCAGGATCAATCCATGGGACCAATATTTTTGGAGGATGGAAAACTGTATGAACAAGAGAAACTAACAAATGCCTGGTGAAATACTACAGGATTTCCAGAATGAGGCCATGGGGGAAAAATCAAAAACAAGATTAAGGTATCACAGTATTTTGTGCACTTGCTGTCAACATAACTATCATTCCTATACAACAATAATGCCATTCATTTAATATATTAACATTGTTTACCTTTTCAGACACTTGCTGCTCACAGGAGGAGACAAGCAATTGCATCCAAGAGAGTGATGGACTGCCAGTGGAAGGATGAAACACTGTGCCTCTCTTTCCATAACCCAACATACTACTATCCTTGGTGCAGAAGAAGGGTGAAGTCCATTAAGTAAATTGTCTCCATTTGTGTGGAAAGTAAAATGCAAAGTGTTAAAGGGATATTCAGGTCCAGCTATAACGCAAAAGGATAAGACTAAGGCAGAATAAGTAAGCAGAGACTCTACCAGCAGGAGGCTTGACTCCTTCTAACTGGCATGTGTTCACCCCCATCTTGCATCAAAATGAGACCTATAGTTAAAGCAGCTTGATCTGTCTCAAAATCACTAACACAGAGGCAGCTATGTTATAAGCCTAGATGGAGGTAAGTATTGAATTCATTCATGTTGCTGAGGTATTGCTTTCTATAAGCAACTGAAAAAAATATTCAGTAACCATTTTACGTAGTTAAAATTCTTGCTTTTTTTATTTTACAGGATTATTGTACATTACAGACATCTCTAGATTCAAACCTGGTAGTGTGCATGTCATCAGCATGCAATACCTTATTGGCCACAAGGTAAAATGAAATTTTGAAGTTAATAATGTTAAGATTTCAAAATCTCAGACTTAACTTTTGGAGTCACTAGAAAGTAAATTTTTTAGTCTATGTGTGTCACTGACTTGATCACTTGGAAACATGATATATACATATGGATATTGTAGTGTACTACAATGAGCACAAATATACTACTATTTATTACCATTTAGTTGGTACAATTAAAGATTCATAGAATCATAGAGTTGGAAGAGACCCCAGGGGCCATTGAGTCCAACCCCTGCTATTCAGGAACACACATCAAAGCATTCCCAATAGATGGCCATCTAGCCTCTGCTTAAAAAGCTCCAAAGAAGGAGACTCCACCACACTCTGAGGCAGCCTATTCCACTGCTGAACAGCTCTGACTGTCAGGAAGTTCTCCCTGAGGTTCAAGTGGAATCTCCTTTCCTATAGCTTGAATCCATTGCCCTTGTCCTAGTTTCTGGAGCGGCAGAGAACAAGTCCGCTCCCTCCTCAACATGACATCCCTTCAAATATTTAAACATGGCTATCATGTACCTTCTCTTCTGCAGACTAAACATACCCAGCTTCCTAAGCCATTCTTCATAGGGCATGGTTTCCAGACCCTTCACCATTTTGGTCGCCCTCCTCTGGACACGTTCCAGCTTGTCAATATCCTGCTTGAATTGAGGTGCCCAGAACTGGACACAGTACTCCAAATGAGGCCTAACCAATGTACAATAGAGTGGTACCATTACCTCCCTCGATCTAGACAGCATACTCCTATTGATGAATCACGTTTGCTTTCTTGGCTGCCACGTCATACTGCTGACTCACATTCAGCTTGTGATCTACCAAGACTCCTAGATCCCTTTCACACGTACTGCTATCTAGCCATGTGTCCCCCATCTTATATTTGTACATTCCATTTTTTCTGCCTAAGTGCAGGACCTTACATTCCTCTGCTGAAATTCATTTTGTTAGCTTTGGCCCAGCTCTCCAATCTGTCAAGGTCATTTTGAATTTTCATCCTGTTCTCTGGAGTATTAGCAACCCCTCCCAATTTGGTAACCTAGATAATCCAGCCTTGTTGATATTTACAATTGATATGATAGAAACCATAAGCTACGTGCTAGATTCCAACTACTGAAGATCCACTGAATCAACAGGGGAAAGAAATGACGGTCTTACTTGAAACATGTGCATTTTCAGCAGAGAAGAAATGAACATCCTCTGGATGGTCTGCTCCTCCCACTCACTCCCTTGGGAGGAAAAGGTAGACCTTTCCAGTGTCTCTACCAGGGCGAGCAAGCCCCAGAAATGTCCGTTGCTATTACAACTGAACAAATGCTTAGAGAAAGAAGAAAAACCTCCCTTGCTTTTTTTTCTTAATTGTAAGAGAAAAAAGAGCTGGACAACAGATAAAAGAGGGGAGAACAAGCAAGAATGGTAGGAATCCACTACCTGGGGGAGGGGGGGGGCTATTTAGAATTACTTTTTAGCCTCATGCCAGGTCCCTCCAGAGTGGGCAGGATGTTTGTCCCTTCTCTGTTCAAATGAACATATTTCATATAACACCAACTTTCGTTTCCCAGCAGAGAAGGGAGGAACATCCGCAGATGAGATATACCAGAGTTCCATAAATAAGGGTGGGTAGTGCTGACATCCCTAGGATTCTACATTTTCACCACTTCTTGCAGCACTCACCTGACAAAGGTGGCTTTAGCTGAGTCACGCGCGTTGAGTTTACAGAGTTTATCAAATTGTAAGGGTAACTTCCAAGTGGTTGCCCTGCAGATTTCTACTAGGGGTACTGAGCCTCTCATGAGGTTGCAGGCCTTGCAGACTGAGTGACTATTTTTCTTTGTGGGGGAACTCCCAACAACTCATAGCAGGCTGTAATGTAGGCCCTGCTAAGAATGGAGACCAATACCTTTTTCTCCATGGAAGGGGGCTGAAAGAAAACAAAGGGGTCAAAAGAACAAAAATTATTTATGTACTTGAGGTAAACATGGATGTCTCAGTGAACATCCCAGCCCATTTTCACACTAGCCTGTTATAATGCTATTATTCCACTTTCAACATCCTATGGAATCCTGAGGTTTGCAGTTTAGGGAGGGGCCTCTCAAGGATTTCCAGGATTTCAAACCCCAGGATTTCATAGGATGTTGAAAGTGGAATAATAGCACTATAACAGGCTAGTGTGGAAATGGCCTCAGATATGCAATATGTTCTCCAATTCCTATGACTCCCAAGGGCAGAAGTTGGGGAGGATCACTTCCTGCACTCTGCGGAAGGCAGAGTTCACCTTAGAAATGAAGGTGGAGTCCAGTCAAAGCACCACTGAGTCAGGTCTGATAATGTTCTTTTATATGATAATTATGAACATTTTGAACATTATGAACCTATCAGAACATTATGATAATGTTCTGATAATGCTCTTTTCATGCTGGCAGGGTGCCTAGTTCTGACACTCTTGTGTGCTGAGGTAATGGTGGTCAGGAACAGCACAGATGCTTCAGGGAGGCCTCACATAAGGGGTCTGAAAGGGGAAACTGTTAATGTCTTTAGAACTCTGTGTAGGTCTCTTGCAGGAAAACTGTGGACTATAGATGCGGCAAGGAGTGACAGTCCTCTGTGGAATCTTCAAATATCTGGATGAGATGTAATTCTGGCCCTTTGTGTGTGCAGAAGCAGTGAGGTGATGGCTGCAATTTGTCTCTTGATCTTTTTATGTCTGAGACCTCAGTCAATTCCCTCTTGGAGGAATCCTAATGAGGAAGAAACTGAGAGTATGAGGAAGTCAATGTGTTTGCACCTGTGGAAAACTCTAAATGTATATCTGTAGATTCTATTGGTTGAGGCCTGCCTGGAAGATTGTGCTGATCACCTCATGACAACACCCATAGTCCTTAGCATGCTCTGCTCAATTTCCAAGTGTGGAGCTGTAGTCCCTCTGAGTTGGGGTGATAGACCTGTCCTTGTATGCATAGTTCAAGCCCTCCTTGGCCATGTTGGAGTGATTAAGGTCAAAAAGGCTTTCTTCCATTGTGTCTTCCTCATTTCCCTGGGAGTAGGACAACTGGAACAAATGCATACAGAAATCCCCCAGGCCAGGGCATCCATGCCTTTGGCTCCCTCTGTTCAGTATCTTGAGATGAAATTGTCTAGCTTGGAAGTTGGTTGAGGAGGCAGAGGTCTACACTTGGTTGGCCAAGCCTCTTTGTTAGCAGATAAAGTCTCCAGGTAGAGATTCCATTCTCCCTGAATCTCCCTATATCCATTCAGCTGACCCAGTCTGTCTTGAAGATGTTCCACCATTATAGAAAGAAGGTGAGAGTCTGTCCAGGTGAGGAACTTCTTGGCCTCTCTCATGAGGGACTGGGATCTTGTTCTGTCTTGTTGATTTAAATGGGCTTTCAGTGTCACACTGTCTGCTCTATTAGGACTGCCTTGTCCCGAACTACCTTGGCAAAGGGTAGCAGGGCAACTCTGACAGACTTGAGTTCCAGCCAGCTGATGCTCTGCTTGATTTCTTCCTGGTCTCATCTGCCTTGAGCTAGGTATGGACCTCAGTGGGCTTCTCAACCTCTCAGGCTAGGATCTGTGGTGACCTGCTCGCTCCCAGATGGGTTTCCCTTGGTTGATGGCAGGGGGAGGGGGGTCCACCACTTAAGGAAGTAAAGAATTAGTCAGAGAACTCTTATTTTGCAGCACTTCCTAACTTCAAAGGCAGACTGGAACCTCTGAAGGCATCTGGCATAGAAGCAGGCCCAAGGAAGACATTTGATGGTTGAGATCATTAGGATGTGCCAATAGAGACAAGTCCGCAAGGAGGAAATGTCTGATAAAGAAGATGGTGTTTCTGGTGGTCTGAATTCTCTCTTGGGGGAGGGAGACATACCTGACCGAGTGTTGCTTACGGCTCCAAGGCGCAGGATCTCTTGAGGTTCTTCGCAAGATTTACCTGAAAACCATGTAGGTGTCCTGCTACAAGTTTTGGTATAGACAGTTGCTAGGGAGGAAGCAATTTACTCAAGCTTTTGCAGATAACAGATAAGGCAACGCCAACAAATCAAACAAAATCTCTAAAACGCAATCTTGCTGGAAAGGCTCGTTTGCAAAATAAAACCACAGGAGGGAAGTCAAAAGCCAGTCCAAAGGTCAAGGTTTCAAATATCTGGAGCAGAACTGCAGGAACACCATGACAGAACTGGAGAGCAGACTGTTATTTCCAACTGGGAAAATGAGTCAGAGTTATCATTTAAATTAGCTGCAGCCAGTTTTCATTGATTAAGACCAGTTCTTTTTCTGCTTGGCAAGAAGCCTCATTGAGTATTTTTGCTCTGCTCTCTTCTCCACCCATTAAGTCTGAGGGCTTGGTGGGCATGCTGCCTCATCTGATTGTTCCAATTGTTCTGGTGCTATGTTATTTGATCATTCTCAGGTGAGTCCTGGCTTGGTGTATCCTGAGGTCACCATTCCTCAGGTTGAGCTGGAGAATCACCCTCATCCTCAGAGTCTGAGTCCTGGACCATGACAGTTGGGTCAATGAGTACAGCACCAACCACGTGGACATCTTTTACGTCCTGCTGGAAGGAAACAGAATGAATAAGCAGGTTGTTGAGGTACAGATAGATGTGGAGGCAAGACTTTCCCCAGTGTGCCACCAGGGCCACCACAATTTTGGTGAACACCCCGGGAGCTAAGGACAGGTCAAATGGGAGCCCCCCACGTGCAAAACTAAGGAACTAGTGGTTGGAAGGGTGAATCAGGACATGAAAGTACACTATGGTCAAATCCAGAGATGACAGGAAGTCCTTTGGCTGAAGGGCTTCCAAGATGTGCTTGAGTATTTCCATCTCAAAGCAATGCTTCTTGACAGATGATTCACTCTCCTTAGGTTCAGTGTGATTCTCCATGTATCACTTTTCTTGGGCATGATGAAGAAGATCAAATAGCAGCCTTTGCACCTTTTGAGGTTACCCCTCTATTGCTCCAATTTCCATGAGACAGTCAGTGGCTTCCAGTAGGAGGCAATGCTTTTGTGGACACCTGGATTTCATGGAAGCAATGAAATAGCCGTGAGGTCTGCAGGTGAACTCAATTTTGCCTCAATGTCTGAGACTGTCTAGCACCCATTGGCATGAGGTGGAATCTCCCAATTGTGTACAAATTCCCAAAGTCTGCCTCTTACTGGTGGAACGGCATCAGGCCTGAGGGTTCCTTCTTTGCCCCTTGTTGTAGTTACTATCAGGGGCGGAGGGGCTACGGTTGACTAGAGTTTTGTAAGCATTGTTGCTTGGGTTGATACCTTTGTTCTTTCCACTGAGACCAGTACCCCTGAATCCATTGGCTGAAAGGAGGAGTTGAAATGAGGTGTGCAGTGAGGTCTGGGCAGGTGAAAGGATAACTGTCCCTGTCTGCTTTACTTCATTTCTTTCTTTGTTTTCCCCAACACTAGGGCCTTCTTTTTGTCCTTGGTTTCAGCTCAGACAGATACTAGGGTATCTCCAAACAGTTTGGTTCCAGAAAGGGTGCAAAGGTCAGGTTTTCCTTGAAATGCGAATTTACATTCCAGTTTTTAAGCCATAGCTGTTGCCTAACCACTACCAATACCGTCTGGGCTCTAGTGCTAAACTGAAATGCACCCAGGCTGGCATCCACTGTGAAGGCTCCCACCTTCATTAGCTTATTCACCTCCTGGCTGAGTATAAGCTCACGGGTGGAAATTCCCCTTAATATTTCCTTAGCCCAAAGGCTTTGGACATGATGGAAACTGAGACTGTGCCCCTCAAGGCAAGGGAAGAGGCTTTGTGCACCTTCTCAAGGGCTGCCTCTTAAGGGCAGCAAAATTGCCTGTCTGGAATAAACACAAGGAAAATGGGACTGCTAAGGCTTCCTCCTCTGCATCTGAAGAAATTTCCCTCTCCTCCCCTTTCAAAGAGGCAGAAGAGGAATAATCGCCCCCATACCCCTCCTCAAGGAATGCATGGCATAGGTCATGCTGTCAGAAGTGGAGATGTGGTGGGCTTTCTTATGCTTTTTTGGTGGGGGCCATGCTACACATGAACAGTGGCTTCAGATTTTGAGGCCAAAATCTCTAGCTCCACTATGTGGTGTGGGGGGTGCTTGGGCTAGTTCTTTCCAAGCTATCAAGCGGGTGCTTCAGAACTAGAACTGGAGGCCTCTACTTCCTTCCATGTGTCCACAGCACAGGTAAGTGAAAAGGGGCTGGTATATTTGAGCTGGTCAGCATGGTACATATCCTGGTCCACAAAACACTCTATCCCACATTTGGGGATGCTGTATGCCACAGGACGTGAGGAGGAAGGAGAGGAGAGAGACCGTTTATCCATCCCCCTGGTGGTGTGACTCAGTGTCACTGAAATTGCAGAGCCTGTGGCAGTAATGGTGGTGATTTTCTGGGTGATTAATGCTCACAGACAAGCCACAAAACTGGAAGGCAGCTCTTTCCCGCCCATGCCTCGTCACTTAGCCAGTTCCAGACTGAGTGAGCACATCATAAAAAAGCAGAAGAATGGAGGGATTTTCTCTCACTTGTCTGCTTCCACGTTTTCTCTCTGGTCACGTGGCCCTCCAAAAAGATTTCCTGCCCACCATGGGAGGAAAGAGTTGGAGGGGAGGAGAAACTCCTGGACACATCTGCTGGTGGCTCACTTCTTGAGCTCACGGGGGGGGAGGTGGAAGAAAAAACAGTAGTTGGGCGATATAGAAGCGAGAAAAATAGAATGGGAAAGCCCTTTTTTGAGAGAATAAGAGACATTTTCTTGGAACAGAGACTAGAGAAGGGGGGAAAGGGGGAAAGGAAAATGAGAAACTGAAAGGTTCTGGAGCAATGGAAGAAGAGCTATAAGAGTGATGAAAAAGCATGTCCTATCAGAGCAAGAGGCAGGAACAAGTCTGACTTTTCTGGGAACTGCTCCCTCTAGTGGAGACACTGAAAAGGTCTACCTTTTCCTACCTACTATAACGAGCGGGAGAAGGAACTCATCCAGAGAATTTTCCTCCCTTCTGTGCTGGACAACTGACAGATCAATACTTAAGTGTGTACCATTGATCCAGCAGGTCTGTTCTAACTGAGACTGGCATATTTGGTTTCCTGCAACATAGATGTGCAAAAGACAAAGCATAATTTACTGGTAGATCTCTGGGTGGATGTGCAGTAGATCAACAAAGCATTCTAATTTCCCAATTGTTTCATAACATACAACAAAGCAAATTAAATAATTCCTTGCCATGACTCACCCTATGCCAATCAATCACTTATCTTCATGCCCATAAAGCAACAACTTTTGAACAGAATAGAGTCTACATGACAGCATGTTCCAACCCTCTCTTGAATCTGTTTCACTATTTTTCATCCAGGTGAGCCCCTCACTAATGTGTTTAGTCAGATTTTGTTCTTGAGAGCCACATGCAAGTATAAAATGAGAATAAGTAGACATGCTGGCAGTGTACATGAGAGTCTCTCATTAGCATGAAATCCAGTATTGTCTTGGCCACACAGTTCAAGATGAGCTATAGCCCCCAGGATTTTTTTAAAAAAATCCTCCATACATGTGCTTTTCCTAGAAAAAATTATTTATACTTATGTATGCACAGATTCATATATGTTGTCAAATTCATTATTTGTAATAGAATCATAGAATCATAGAAATGTAAAGTTGGAAGAGACTATACGGGCCATCCAGTTCAGCCCCCTGCCATGCAGGAATACCCTCAAAGCACTCCCAACAGATGGCCATCCAGCCTCTGCTTAAAAACCTCCAAGGAAGGAGACTCCTCTACACTCCGAGGCAGCATATTCCACTGCCGGACAGCCCTGACCGTCAGAAAGTTCTTCCTGAGGTTCAGGTGGAATCTCCTTTCCTGCAGCTTGAATCCATTGCTCCTTGTCCTGGTCTCTGGAGCAGCAGAAAACAAGCCCTCTCCCTCCTCTACATGGCATCCCTTCAAATATTTAAACATAGCTATCGTGTCCCCTCTTAACCTTCTCTTCTGCAGACTAAACATACCCAGCTCTCTACGTCTATCCTCATAGGGCATGGCTTCCAGGCCTCTCACCATTTTGGTCACCCTCCTCTGGACCTGCTCCAGCTTGACCATGTCCTTCTTGAATTGGGGTGCCCAGAACTGGACACAGTATTCAAGATGAGGTCTAACCAAAGCAGAGTAGAGTGGTACCGGTACCTCCCTCGATCTAGACACCATACTCCTATTGATGCAGCCCAGAACTGCATTGGCTTTCTTGGCTGCCGCATCACACTGCTGACTCGTGTTCAGCTTGTGGTCTACTAAGACTCCTAGATCCCTTTCACACATACTGCTATCCAGCCACGTGTCCCCCATCCTATATTTCTGTATTCCATTTTTTCTACCTAAGTGTAGGACCTTACACTTCTCTCTGTTGAATTTCATTTTGTTAGCCTTGGCCCAGCTCTCCAATCTGTCCAGGTCATTTTGAATTTTGATCCTGTCCTCTGGCGTATTAGCAACCCCTCCCAATTTGGTGTCATCTGCAAATGATATGCTTATCTGTACTGTGAAGACTTGGAAAGAAATTAAGAATGATATGGGAAAATGGCAGAAACTGAATTTGTCTTTGCTAGGAAAAATTTCAACAATAAAAATGAATGTCCTTCCTAAAATGCTATTTCTTTTTCAAATGATTCTGTATTGACCAAAGAAATGCCATTTATTCATTGGCAAAAAGATCTGCCAAAGTTTGTTTGGGGAGACAAAAAACCTAGAATAAGATTTAAAATCTTATAAGACTCAAAAGAATGAAGAGGTCTTGGATTACCAAATTTAAAAATTTATTTTGCAGCAGCATCTATGATGTGGAATTAAACAATGATAATGTTAGAAGATGATAAACTTTTCAATTTAGAAGGACATGACTTAAGATTTCAATGGTATGTATACTTATGGTACAATACAGCTAAGGTCAATATGGCCTTTACTAATCATTGTATCAGATGTGCCTTTCTGAAACTTTGGAATAAATATAAGTATGTCTGTCCCAAACCACCTCTTTGGATATCTCCACAAGAAGCATTTTACAGAACAGAAATGAGATCAGATCAATGCTGGATAATATATTCTAACCTGTTAATGAAGACAGACCAAGATTATGTCCTTACAGCAATCGCAAGAAGAAAGTTTTAACATGCAGTGGCTTATGCATCGACAATTGCAGTTAAGATTCAAAGAAGACAAGAAGAATAAAGAGTATGAAAGGAATAAATCTGACTTTGAATTATTGTTATGTATAAATGATGAACACTTGATCTGGAAGTTGTATAAATTTTTGTTGAAAACAGAGATGGAAGAAAAACAGGTTAATTAACATATGATTAATTCGGCAAAAATGGATATAATATTCATATGAATCAATGGGAAAAACTATGGACAAAAGAAATTAAAAATGTACTTTGTTATGACCTTAAAGAAAATTATTACAAAATGATGTTTTGTTGGTATCTTACCCCAGAACGACTTGCTAAGATGTATAAAGACACGAGAAATACTTGTTGGAAACGTCAAGACCAGGTTGGATCTTTGCATCCTATGTGGTGCACATGTGAGAAGGCTAAGCAATTTTGGAACAAAATTCAAAGTATGATGCCAAAAATGTTGAAGTATCCAGTTACTAAGAACCTGCAATTATTTTTGTTAGGTATCTGGGAAGAAGATATCAATGTGGAAAGCAGCAGAAAATAGTACAGTACATGTTACTTGCTGCACGAATAGTCTATGCAAAGCATTGCGAAAAGCTGGAAAGCCCTTCAATGTCTAAATGGCTCAACGGATTGATAGAAATGGTGGAAGTGGACCAATTAACAGCTAAATTAAAGAGTCAAACAGAAAATAAACTTTTATTTCAATGGAAATCTTTAATTAATCAAGAAAAACTGATTATATTAGGCTTCTAATATTTATGACTGTAAGTTTTATTTCTCGTTTACTGAAACACGAGAAAGGTATTATGAAATTATTAGTTTATTTTAAATAAAAATAAAATAATGACTATTATTTTAAATTTACTAATTTTTTGAAAGAAATAAATGGTTTTACTGAAGATTTATTGCGGATTTTGCAGTACTGTTGGGCCAGAACAATTAGCTGTGTTAGATCATAAGATCTGGTTAAGAATTGTATAAATGTAATTAAGAGATGAATTAGAGGATAAGTGTTACGATTCTAATAATTTTTTTTACTGCTAGATTTATTGTACTAAACTTCTGGTTGTCTACTAGAGACCTAATAATATTACTTTAACATTACGAGGGATAGTTGTTAACTTTTGTTACAATGTTTCTGTCTGTTATGAGATCTACTGTTTAAGATAAAATATATTATGAGGAACAATACAGTAATCCCTCCACATTCACTAGGGTTAGGGGCACAGGACTCCCATGAAAGTGAAAAAAACGTGAATAACTCTGGGTCCTCCCAAACCATATTTAACACAAAAAAAGTACGATCACCATATTCAACTCAGCATGGACTCCTCTGAAGCATCAGGGTTCCTTCACAAGGCAAAAGTGGGGCTTATTGATACCTCCGCTGCTGCCCCACACCATTTTTAATAGGGACCTACAAGCCTTGTTTACAGTTTCTCAGTCTCACAAGGCTTGCAGTCCTTATTAAAAATGGCGTAGCGAGGCAGCAGAGGTGACAGCAAATAATCCATGAATAATCAAATCCACAAAAGTGAAACCCACAAATGTGGAGGGCTGACTGTAAATAGCTTTAGACAGTAGTAGTAGTTTTAAACAAATGCTAAGTACAATTAACATAGTAGGAGCTGTCTGCAATAAAGACGGGAAATCATTTGTCTGTTAATCTTTGTTATCTTAGTTTAATATAGTTTAGTAATGAGTGGTTGCTGCAATGTCTTTTTTATTGTCTTGACTATATTTTGTGTTATTTTTATTGGGTTTTTTTTGCTTGTTTGTGTTTTGATTCAATGTTTAATAAAAAATGCTTATCTCTAATTAAAACACTATATTTTGTGTTTGCACATACTCCTCTGCACTCTCTCTGCTTTACAGAGCACAATCCTATACACACCTCCTTGGAAATAAGTCCTGTTAACTTCTGTGGGACTTATCCCAGGTAAAGACACTCTCTCCAGCCCTCCTTTTGCTTTGACAAAAAAGGTGGATAAGGGGATCTAGAGTTTCTTCCAGCAGCTGAATAGTACGAAGGAGCCTGCTGAGGTTCCCTGACCCCTACCACTTGAATACTGGACGTGGAAAGCAGAAGTGGCAAAGACCTTAGGAACCTTATAAAATGTTGCAATGGATGGCCCAGGGACTGACCTCCCAGAAGAAGTAACAAAAAGAAAGGATCTCCCCCAAGACAGCTGGTCCCTATTTCCACTGGATGGCCCTAAAGCAGCAGTACCTTTGTATCTGTCCCTCATTCATCCTTGCCAAAGAACATGCACTACTCACTACCTGCTGCACCAGTCAGAAGTAAATACTATGTGGCAGTGGATATCTGTGTTTGCTGTCAGATAAGAAATGGGGAAAAATGATGGCTCAAAAAATAACAAAAACATCAACTAGTCCTTTGCTCTTCTGCTAGTGCAGAATCAAAACTGAGACTAAACCAGGCATAGGTTGCATGTTAAAAGGACCAAAAACACCTTAGGTTACAAGAAGAAAAATTGGAATAAAAAAGCAACTCTTTTTATCCAATTTTTAACCGGTAAGAGCAGGGTTTGACTTGGGAATCAGCAAACATAATATGCCAACAGAGGGCTAGAAACAGCCCTATGTAGATTGGCTCCAAGTCACTGCTAATAAATTTTAAATCCCTGTTCTATAGCAATTTTGCTGTCGATTTGTATTCGCAGATCAGTACAGACTATGGCAGCAAATAACTAGCTCCTCACCTTAAGCAGCATTTTTCATGTAGCTCCCTTCTTCCATCCACTATTTTGCACCTGGTTTTGGCTGATTAAGTTTGTGTTTTAATTTTTAAAAAGCAGATCCCACAAGCTTTATTCTTGCCTAGCCCTATTCTATACCACATTCACACGGTCAAGAAACTTGCAGCCTTGGAGAGGGGGAGGTATACTTATGGTTCTAGACAACTAACCACACAGTTACCAACAGCTGGCGAAACAAGTTTGATACGGTAGAATTGAAACTGGCTTGATAATATAACATTGACTAAAAGGCAGTGAGCAGTGACATCCTACCCCAGAGCAATGTGTCAGAGAGCAACAGATGCAGCTACAGTGTAAATTTACTTACTATGCAAGTGTGCCAAGTCTACCCTAACTTAAAAGCAGGATAGCAATCAGGGAAACAGCTACATGCATCTGTCACACGTGTATCACACTCTGTACATTGGACAAAGCAGTTTTATATTGAAAGACTACATCATAAACAATCTGAGAACCTCTTCTACAGCACTTTAAAGCCATTCTCTATATTTTCTGTCACATCCTTTAGAAAAGTAGTTCTCAATATCTGCTCCTTTAAATGTTTGGGACTTCAGCTCCCAGAATTCCATATTGGCCAAAACTTCTGGCAGTTGAATTTCAAACCATCAGAAGGACCAGAAACTGAAAGAACTTCTGCTTTACAACAAGTAGGGGCAAACAGTGGCCAGGTAAATGTTGCTAAACTGCAGCTCCCATCAGTCCTGGCCAGCACAGTCCTTCATGAGGGACTATGAGAGCCGCAGCCTATTAGTATTTGGAGGTCTATAAACTCTATGTTCTTTAGAGCAGTGTTTCTCAATCTTTCGTCCTTTAGATATTTTGGACTTCAATTCCTGAACACTGATCTTACTATCTGGGACTTCTGGGAGCTGAGGTCCAAAATACTTGGAAGAACAAAGACTGGGAAGCACTGTTTTTCAACTTTAGAGTGCAGTCGGGTGGTTCATGTTAGCCTAGAACCCTAGAAATCTAGGGTCAAAAGACCATTTAGCGAATTTGATTCAACATTACCACACTTCTCAGCGTAATCTTCCTGGCAGTGTTGTTGTGAGGACTAACATGGGAGGACAGACTCGCGCGATCCTCGAGCGAAGGCATAATTTTTTTTTAAATTATGCATATTAAGAATGTCTACATTTTGATCGAAATGTAAGATGGACCTTGGAAGGGGAAGAGGGAGGAGGGGTCCCTTCGGCAAAGGAGAGGAATCCAGCTGAAAACTCACCCCGAGGGTCATGCTCTTCGCTACGCCTGGAGGAAAGCCGAGCCGGTCCGTCGGCTGCGAGAGGAGACGGTAGAAATCAGTCTTGCGGTACAAGAAACCGAAGAGGATATTGAGGAACTCCTGGACGTTGCCGACATGCTGCAAGATGCCCAGCAACGCCTGGTCGTACATATCCGTCATAGCGCCGGCGCGCTCCATTGAAGCGGGCGGGCGGGCGGGCGGGCGAAGCCTGCGGAGCGGCGGCGACGCCGGGACAAGAAGGGCCTGGTCTGGCCGCGCTCCACGGAACAAGCCGACGGAACGGCAGAGGAGCAGCTTCGTCGCGACCAGCCCCGCGCCTCCTCCTCCCGGAGCAACAGCCCCTCCGAAGCTCAGACTCTCCGCTGTCAGGGTAACTCCAACTCTGCGAGCTATCCGTCACGTGATCTATAAGGAGCTTCCGCTCTCTTGTCCGTTTCAAACATTTGTTCCCGAGCAGCTTCCGGTTCAAGAAAGATTGAATGGTTCCTACCTGCCCGACAAAAGTATAAAGTACTGTACGCTGTTTCCGTATTGAACTCTTATAGTGCTATTAGTTCATTTTCGACATCCTATGGAATCCTGGGGTTGGCAGTTTCGGCCTCCAACGCCCCTCCCTAAACTGCAAACCCCAGGATTCCATAGGATGTTGAAAGTGGAATAATAGCACTGTAACAGTCGAGTGCGGAAATGGCCGTAGTTTCAATGGTTGAATAGTTGCATTTCTGGTTACAGAGTTTAGACTGCTTTGTCTGTCTGGCGGAAGAAGCGCATACCTTTTAATCTATTAAGCTATTCGTTTATTAACATTGTATGTTCCTCTCGAAAAGGTTAATGATTTGTGATAGAAAAAGCACAGTTCGCAAAATGCAACTGCGAACCGATAGAAAAATTCCGGTAAAACATACACGGCTAAAAGTTCTTATTCGTTGCATGGCTCGCGAAATTTGTTCAGAGTTTCCAAACATCCGTTCTACAGAATTTTATACTTTCTAAAGCCGAGACCTTACTTTCTGAGGGCGCATTACAAACACTACCAAATAGGTAACAATAGTCAATTTGGCTTCTCATGACTTTATTCACCTAAGTTTTTCTCCAGCCTTTTTAGTAGAATTACCCTCTAAAGCGGAGGTGGCCAAAAAAGTGGTCCTCCATTAGTTGTTGCACCTTAGTGTTACCCTGATTTCTGGAGGTCCCGGGAGGGACACCTAAATGTGCTCAAACAATGGGAAGGGAATTAGCACAGAGCACAAGTTGGCAATGCGAGAGGCAGGGTAACGTAGCGAGATCTTGAACCCTATGTCTACGGGGTCAGGCCGAATCAAGGATGAGGCAGATGTTGAAATAATAATAATTGTTTTATTAAAATACAATCAAACAAATGTATGCAACACACTCACACAAGAAGCTATAGAAATAAAGGTAGGAGTGGGATAGAGGGATTTTTAGAGGAGGTTTGGTATGGGAAATACTATACCTGTCCTGAAGCCCGGTTAGAAGCAGAGAAGCTGGGGAGCGTGGATTCTCAGCACGTGGGGCTGAGGGGAAGGCTCGCTGGACAAAGCGACAGCAAGGCGGGATGGAAGCCAAGAGCGATCCGAGGAAGCGCTCAAAGTCAGGGGTTCTTATAGGGAAAATTGTGGCCGCAGGCTAGTCCATACGTGGGGAAAACAATGAGTTTGGGGCTGGAGACAAAGCCTCCGAAAGGTCAGTACTTTAGATGATTGAGTTATCGCCAGATTGTCAATAGAGTAGCCAGTATGCAAACGCGGAGTGCTTGAGCGTTGTATAGTCTGCTCATCAAGCTGCCTGCGCAGGGCAGGGGATCTTTTGTAAGTTGCATGCATACATAATATGGTACTTGCCTTGAGGTCTCCTGAAGCTGCATTCGGCAATGACTGGCCTGCCTAGATTGGGATATGAATGGTTCGGCTATTGCCGGCCGCGCCTGTGTGCGTGCTTGTCCGGGGGCCTCGCAAGCACTTTAAGAGGAATGGGTAGATAAGGCCGAATTATTGATATCAGAATGATATCTTAATATCCCACAAGCTCGGGCTAGCAATGGTGGTAACATTAGTCCCCAGCATTCTCCATCATTGACTATTCTGGACAGAACTTGTAACAACTGTATTCCAACAACAGGTATAGGGCTGTACTTTGCTCACCCCAGACCAAGTGGTTCTCTTCTTTCCAACAACAATGGGGCCTATGAATGTCTTATGAGATGGAAAAATTGTTGAGTTTGCAAGGCTTTGTGTTTGAATGAACCTCATATCACAAGTCTGATGTAAAAACATCACACAAAGTATATTCAGGTAGACGTCTCCCAGTGCTACCCATTAAGGTACATTGTGCAGCTATCCTGGCCTTCCCTCATTAGCTGTTTCTCCTGATAAGAAAACAGACAGAGGAAGCTGGGAAACAACAGAAAGTTTACAAACTAGGCAATAATCTGCCCCTCTCCCTACAAAATTCTGTGAACGAGGCAAGAAGATAGCATAACAAAAGCCTTGTCTAGAAATACCCTCCTGGACTTTTTATGAAATGCTTGTGTGTATTGCATATAGTTAGAACTACTGTATATAACCCAGCATTGCCCAGGATTTTATTTTCTCATAGGTAATACTTGTTAGAATGATCTGAGATCCTGTGTCTCTAATTCCCTAAACCGTCTAATTTCCAAAACTTTTACCCATGTTCCCCAATCCAATCTGTATTCAGATTTATTAACATAGAGAGGTTGGGTTTCTGAAGGAATACACTGCCCTCCTCCTTGCTGCTAGGCCTCATCTTCATAGCAACCAGCCTACTCAAGACAGGCACAATTGACTGAGGTCCAAGAGCTCTCCTGCTGAGAATTCTAAAGGCCCCTCCCTAAACTGCAAACCCCAGGATTCCATAGAATCTTCTTAGGCAGCCAATCATCTCAGGTCTTCGCCTGACACAGACAGACAAACATTGACTTTTATATATTAGATTAGTACATGGATGAACAGACTGAGCTCAGTGTGGATATGTGAACTGTGATCTACAGCTAGCCAGTGTGCTACTATGAACAAATAAGGTCTGGATTGTATGTGGAACAGAATAAGAGCCCAAGGATCCATCTAGTTGAATCCAGTATCCTGCTTCTTGTAGTAGCCAGCCACAAAAATGGGAAGTCAACAAACAGGGCATAAAGTCTAGAGTTGTTCCCAGCTATTGTTTTAACTAGTATTTCAGGGTGTATAGTTTCTAAACATGGAAGTTCTATTTAGCAAGCATCGGCAGTTGCTGTAAATAGGCCTGCACTCCATTAATATCTTACCCACTCTGTCCTGTGACAGGGAGCTGCTCAGGTTATTTATGTGTAACAGGAACAACTCTTCTATCCAAAATTCTTCTTCTAACTGATTTCACTGGATGATTGCAAATTCTCATATTATCATTGAGAGAGACAAAACTTTTATGTATCTACTTTTTCCATCTCTATAGTTATAAAGGTAAATGAGAGCCACTGTAGTGTTGTATTGAGCGTTGGAACTAAAACTCTGGAGATGAGGATTCGAATCCCCACTCGGGCATAGAAACCCACGGAATGACCTTGGTTAAGTCACACACTCTCAGCCTTAGAGGAAGGCAAAGGCAAACAAATCTTATAAAAACAAACAAACCAAAAAACTCCCACTGTCCTGTGATCAGTTCACCTTATGGTTGCTATTAGTCAAAAACAACTTGAAGGTATAGAGCTGATGGATTGATAAGACAGAAAGTTGAGATCTTACCAAATACAATCTCTGACCACAATCCAGTTATAATGCACATAAGAAAAGCAACTAGAGATTTCAAATGGAGGTTGAATGAATCTCTGATGACTAAAAAATATATAGTCCAAGAAGCAAAGAAAGAGATTAAGGAGTTCTTCCTAAGAAATTTAAATAATGAATTGAACATTCAAACTATATTGGATGCAAGTAAAGCATATATGAGAGGTGACTTTATCCAAACCAAACAGAGAATTGAAAAGAAAACAGATGGAGAAAATGCAGAAATTATTAGCTGAGATCAAAAATCAGGAAAAGGAATTTTAAAAACCTCCTGAAAATCCAAATGTACAGAAAAAATTAATACTGAGAAACCAACTTTCAATGTTGATGTCGGAAGAAATAGGGAAAAAACCCTGAAATTTTTGAAGCAAAAGAATTTTGAATATGCAAATAATCCTGGTAAATGGTTAGCTTATAGAGTAAGAAAAGAGAGATAGAAGAGAATGAATCATAGAATCATAGAGTTGGAAGAGACCCCAGGGGTCATCCAGTCCAACCCCTTGCTATGCAGGAACACCCATCAAAGCATTCCCAACAGATGGCCATCCAGCCTCGGCTTAAAAACCTCCAAAGAAGGAGACTCTATCATACTCCAAGGCAGCATATTCCACTGCCGAACAGCTCTGACCATCAGGAAGTTCTTCCTGAGGTTCAAGTGTGTCATACCGGTTTAACTTCTAGCCCCCCAAGACTGACTTCTGCCCTTGAATAGGAGCAGGAAATTCCCCACCATTCATTAATTCTCACACTGCCACCACCCACTGTATTTGGAATTAACTGAACAGTACAGTGCAACCCTGCTCAGTGGATTGCCAATCTCTATGCTTAAGGACCTTTCCCTTCCCTCACCTCTCCCTTCTGAGTGAGAGAAGTCCTATCTAAGCATGTGCCGAAGAATGGCATGGGAATGGAGAGGAAACAGAGGTTCTACAGACAAGTATTTATTTTAAGGCATGCAAGTAAACAAGACAATAATACTCATGAGGCTACCCTCTCAGTTACGCTTAAGTTACAAGTAGTTATAAAAAACAGATACATTCTTAAGATCAGCCAACCTCCAAAATAACAAAAGCCCTAGCGTGACCAACTACCTAATATTTTAGTTACTCACATTAGAGGTCACAGGTTTAGATGGTCTAAGAGAAGAGTGAGGCCAGGAGGCGAGGCCTATGCCTGCAGCCTACTACTGGCACAGATTTCATCTCCAGGATGCTTCTTTGTTGTCTCTCTACCGCATGGTCTCTCAAGGATTCTTATAACTTCTCCATCAAAGCATCTTGAAGATTTTCATCTTTTTCCCCCCTGATTGGGCAATTCTCTCCACGTGACCTGTGAGGCTGCCCACAACAAAAGTGTAACTTAACCCCAACACCCCATTAACCCTTGGGTTATCTGAAGAGGGAAGTATCTCTCTTCAGCTAAGTCTAGATAATGGGAAGCTCCCTTTTTTAAAAAGTGGAATCTCCTTTCCTGCAGCATAAATCTATTGCTCCTTGTCCTAGTCTCTGGAGCAACAGAAAACAAGCCCGCTCTCTCCTTGACATGACATCCCTTCAAATATTTAAACATAGCTATCATGTACCTTCTCTTCTGCAGACTAAACATACCCAGCTCCCTAAGCCATTCTTCATAGGGCATGGCTTCCAGACCCTTCACCATTTTGGTCACCCTCCTCTGGACATGTTCCAGCTTGTCAATATCCTTCTTGAATTGAGGTGCCCAGAACTGGACATAGTATTCCAAATGAGGCCTAACCAATGCAGAATAAAGTGGTACCATCACCTCCCTCTATCTAGATACCATACTCCTATTGATACAATCAAGAATTGTGTTGGCTTTCTTGGCTGCCTCATCACACTGCTGACTCATGTTCAGCTTGTGATCTACCAAGACTCCTAGATCCCTTTCACATGTACTGCTATCCAGCCACATGTCCCCAATCTTATATTTGTGTATTCCATTTTTTTTTTTTGCCTAAGTGTAGGACTTTACATTTCTTTCTGTTGAAATTCATTTTGTTAGCTTTGGCCCAGTTCTCCAATCTGTCAAGGTAATTTTGAAATTTGATCCTGTCCTCTGGAGTATTAGCAACCCATCCCAATTTGGTGTCATCTGCAAATTTGATCAGCATGCCCTCCACTCATTCATTCAAGTCATTGATGCAGATGTTGAATAGCACTGGGCCCAGGACAGAACCCTGTGGCACCCCACTAGTCATTTCTCTCCAGGATGAAAAGCGGCCATTGGTGAGCACCCTTTGGGTTTGGTCGGTCAACCAATTACCAATCCACCTGACACCAGCCCTGTCCAGCCCACATTTTACTAACTTCTTTGCAAGAATGTCATGGGGAACTTTGCCAAAGGCCTTACTGAAGTCAAGATATGCTATGTCTACAGCATTCTCTTCATCTATCAAGCTTGTAAAAAGAGATAAGATTAGCCTGGCATGACTTATTTCTGAGAAATCCATGTTGACTTTTAGTGATTACAGCATTGCTTTCTAAGTAATTACAAACTGACTGTTTAATAATCTGCTCTAGGATCTTTCCTAGTATTGATGTCAGGCTGACTGGGTGATAATTATTTGGGTTCTCTTTTTTCCTTTTCTTGAAGATGGGGACAACATTTGCCCTCATCCAGTCTGCTGGGACTTCTCCTGTTCTCCAAGAGTTCTCAAAGATTATTGTAAGTGGTTCAGAAATGACTTCTGCCAGTTCTTTTAATATCCTTGGATGTAATTCATTTGGCCCTGGAGACTTGAATTCATCTAGTTTACCCAAATATTCCTGTACTACTTCTCTACTTATTCTGTGCTGCATTTCCCCCCACTTCCTCACCTGCTCCCCATCCCCCAGCTTGAGTACTTCTATCCTTTTGGGAGAAAACTGAGGCAAAGAAGGTGTTGAGTAGTTCTGCCTTCTCTCTTCCCTCCATTATTAATTGGCCATCTTCTCCATGCAGTGACCCTATCATTTCCTTGTTTTTCCTTTTGCTGCGGACATATCTTTAAAAAAGTGCTTTTTATTGTTTTTAATGTCTCTGGCAAGCCTGAGTTCATTCTGTGCCTTAGCTTTTCTGACCTTCTCCCTACATATCCTGGCTATTTGTTTGAATTCCTCTTTAGTGGTTTCACTGTTCTTCCATTTCCTGTACATGTTTCTTTTAACACTTAGCTCAGCTGAGAGTTCTTTAGTCAACCATTCCGGTTTCTTTAGACGCCTGCCATTTTTCCTCCTTATTGGCACAGTTTTCAATTGTGCCTTCAGTATCTCACTTTTAAGAAACTCCCATGGTCATGAACTCCTTTCTTTTTTGGTATTCTTGACCATGGGATTTCAGCAAGTAACTCCCTAAGTTTACAGAAATCAGCTTTCTTAAAGTTTAGGATGCAGTTTAGGCTACAGTTGGCTTCTCCTTCCCACTGAATGACAAACTCCAAAAGAGCATGGTCGCTCCTTGCTAAGGATCCCACCACCTCCACTTCATCAACTAGGTCATCCCTGTTGGTCAGGATCAGATCTAAAATAGATGATCCCCTTGTTGCCTCCTCCACCTTCTGGACCATGAAATTGGCTGCAAGGCAAGCAAGGAACCTGTTGGACCTTGCGGTCTTGGCAGGGTTTGACTGCCAACAAATATCAGGATAATTGAAATCTCCCATTAACACTGCATCTCTCCTTTTTGAATGTGTGGTCATCTGCTCCAGGAAGGCCTCATCCAAGTCCTCAGGGTGGCCTGGAGGCCTGTAGCAAACCCCCACAATCACATCTCTATTGTTTCTCACTCCCTTAATTCTTACCCAGATGCTCTCTACTTGGCTTCCCAGATTTAAGTCATGGATCTCTTCACAGGTGAAAATATCCTTGACAGATAAGGTTACTCCTCCTCCTTTCTTGTTTGGCCTATTTCTGCGAAATAGGTTATACCCCCCCTATTCCTACATTCCAATCATGAGATTCGTCCCACCAGGTTTCAGTGATGCCTATTAAATCATATTTATTTTGTTGTACTAAGAGTTGGAGTTCATCTTGATTATTTCCCATTCTCTATGCATTAGTGTAGAGACACTTGAGACCATGTGCCCTTCCTGGAAGTCCTGTACTAAAGTTACTTTCCTTCCCATTGTTGGTCTCTAGTTCTACTTGGCCTGCTCTATCTATATCATTTGGGCTATTTTTTGCAGCATTCACTGAATCCTTGCCCAGAATAATACTGTCCCCCTCCACAATCAAACTCAGTTTAAAGATCTCCTGATCCATTTTGCGAGACGGTTAGCAAAAACATTCCAGCCAACAGTTGTGAGGTGCAGGCCATCCCTTGCCAGAAGACCATCTTCGTGGAAATGGAGGCCATGATCCAAAAACCCAAATTGCTCCTGGCAGCACCATTTTTGGAGCCAGTTGATTTTGAAATTAAAAGATGGTGATAAAGAATATACTAAAGACCTACAAAGGATTCTCTATGATTATTTCCTCAAGTTATATTCACATATTGAGATAGAAGTTCCAAGAATTGAAGAATACTTGAAGAGACAAATTTTACCTACACCAACAGAGGAAGAAAAAAAATTCTCAGTTCTAAGATCACCATTATGGGGATACACCAAGTGATCTACAAATTAAAAATGGGGAAGTCACCAGGAATTGATGGATTTGGTATCCCTTACTACAAATGTTTGAAGGAAGAATTATTGCTTCCCTTGCAAATGGTAAGGAATGGAATTTTAGAGATTAGATTAATTTCTGACTGTTGGAAAGAAGCAATGATTACGTTGATTTTGAAAGAAGGGCAAGAGTCAACATTACTAAGGAATTATGGACTGATTTCACTACTGAATAATGACTATAAGATATTTGCTTTGGTGCTGGCAGAAGGATTAAGGAACTTATTGAAGAAATATATGTAAATGAAGACCAACATGGATTTCTGCCAGGTTGACAGATGAAAGACAACATTAGTATTGTGATACATGTGATTGAATATTATGTAAGTCATAATGAGAAACAATGTACATTTATCTTTCTTGACGCAGAAAAAGCTTTGATAATTTAAACTGGAACTTTCTTTTTAAGGTGTTAGAACATGAATTTTGGATCAAACTTTCAATCATGGATTAAAGCCATTCACTCAAATCAGTTAGCCAAAATCATAGTGAATGAAGACTCAACAAAGTTTTTTCCGATCTATAGAGGAACTTTATCTCTACTTTTATTCATTTTGGTGATGGAGGTCATGAATTCTGCAATTAGAAAAGATGATATGATCATGGGAATTAAAATTAGAAAAACAGAATTTAAACTAAGAGCTTTTGCTGATGACTTGGTAATTATACTTCAGAATTCTCTTGAATCAGTTATGAAGGTTGAAAAATTTGGAAGTTTGGCTGGCTTAAAGCTAACAAACAGAAGACTAAAGTGTTGACTGAAAATATGACTGTACAAGATAAAAATGAGTTACACTTAAGGACTGGTTTTAAGATTGAAAAGAAAGTTGACTACTTAGATATCAACTTAAATTGAAATACAAGCCAATTGTATTGAAGTAATTATGTTAAGGTTTGAAAAGAAATTAAAGCTGATATGGAAACATGGCAGAAACTAAACTTGTCCCTATTGGGATGATATTCTTCCCAATCTCCACAGTAAAGATGAATATATTACCAAAGATTATGTTTCTTTTTCAAATGATTCCAATTCTGACTAAAGAAATGTCATTCAAGATAAGGCAAAAAGATATTTCAAAATTTTATGGGGAGGCAAGAAACCTAGAGTAAGATTTAAGATTTTGCAAGATCCAAAAGAGTGAGGTGGACTTGGACTACTAAATTTTAAAGTTCATTTTGCAGCTACATGTTTTACTTGGTTCAAACAGTGGATAATCTTAAAAGACAACAAACGTTTGAATCGAGAAAGACATGTTCTAAGGTTTGGATGGCACATATATTTGTGGTATGAAAAAGTTAAGGTCAATGTAGCTTTTAATAATCATTGTATAAAATGTGCCCCATTAAAAATCTGGACTAAATACAAACAAAGATTATGTCCAAAGACCCCACTTTGGATTTCACCGCAAGAAACTTTTTATAGAACAGAAATGAGAGCAGACCAAACATGGTTAACTTATTACGACTTGTTAAAGAAATGAGAGCAAGACTATGAGATGAAAACAACCCAACAACTTCAAGAAGAAGTGTTGCTGCCCTGGCTAGCTTGAGCTTGTGGGATATAAAGATATCTTTTGATATCAATAATTCTGCCTCACGTACCCATTCCCCTCCACGTGCTTGCGAGGCCCCCGGACAAGCACACACACCGGCTCGGCTGATAATCGCGGTAATATTCCAACACAATACAGGCAGGCCAGAAATAGCCGACTCGCAGCTTTAGGAGACCTCAAGGCAAGTACCTCCATTAGGTATGCACATATTTCAAAAGATCCTCTGCCCCGCGCTGGCAGCTTGATGATAATGCTCAAGTACTCCGTCAAGTACAACTTATATAATTGAGAGTGCATTTAGGTGTCCCTCCCGGGACCCCCAGGAATCAGGGTAACAGAAGGCTACTTAATACAATGGCTCTTACACCGACAATATTATTTCAGATTTTTGGAAGATAAGAAGAATAAAGACTTTGAAAAGACCAAATCAGATTTAGAAGTCCTGCTATGTGATCATGAAGAACATTTGATTGCTAAAATATACAAACTTCTGTTGAAATTGAGATGGAAGAGGAACGGGTAAAAGAAAATATGATCAACAGGGCAAAAAATATTGGATACACTATATCAGTGAGTCAATGGGAAAGACTATGGGCAAAAGAAGCTGAAAATATATTTCTTAATGACTTACAAGAAAATGACTAGAAAATGATGTTGTACTAGTATCTAACCCAAGAGGGATTTGTTAAGATGCATAAAGGAATGCATAATAGATGGTGGAAATGTATGGACCACAGTGAATCCTTATATCATATGTGATAGACTTGTGAAAAGGCTAAACAGTTTTGGATGATGATATAGAATATAATTCAAAAGATTTTGAAATGCCAGATCACTAAGTCCCCAGAGTTGTTTCTATTAGGAATTTGGCAGGAAGATACCAGATATGATAAACAACATCAAAGAATGATTCAATATATGCTATTAGCAGCGAAACCTATCTATGCAAAGTACTGGAAAGAACCAGAAAGCCCAGCAATGACTGAATGACTCCGTAGATTGATGACAATAGTAGAAATGGATAGACTGACTGCAAGATTAAAATTTCTTCAGAACAAGATTTTCTAGAAAACGTGATTATTGATTGAATATTTGCAAAAAAAATGAGGGTGACATTATGACTTTGTGGTTCTGAAACTTCTGTTACTATTTTGCTTTGCTTTGATTAGACAGTGTTATATTTTAAATCCATGCATATGAGCTGAAAATGATAGATGAGCTTTCTTTCGTATAAATTTACATAAATATATAAGTATATACTATATATGTTGGAAGAAGTATTAATTAATTAGACTAGTTTAGTTTTTATAGTTTTATATTACAGAAATGATATAGATACTAAATATATATTAAACATACATAGTGATTTGTTCTGAATAGTGTATGTTAGATTAATGAGATTAAGCAATAGATGTTAATATGAAATGTATTTGTTTTACTTTACTAGCACTTATATAGATTACTCTGGGTAGTTGATAACCAGAGGAGGAACTTCTTTTTAATTATGCATTGGTATTAGATTTTTGTTATGTATTTGGTTATTTAGCTTAGACCGTTAGATTTTTTGTTTATTGCGTAGCATTTGTTAATAGATTTGTTCTTTACAGTTTAATTTACTTGGAATTAGCTTAGATAGCTTATTTTAGATAATTTAGTCTTGTATGTCTTATTGGTTTGTTGTACTGTTATATTTTGTGATATTTGCTTGTATTGGTTATTTTCATATTCGCTATTGTATGTTGTTTATTTTCTTTTTTGTCTTTTCTGTTTTATATACTTAAAAATAAACATATAAAAAAAATCTTGAAGGCACACATGCGCACACCCCCACACACACACCCCAAAGTTATAAAGGTGTATACTTTTATAAACTCCTATCAGGTATTGTTGTTGCGTGGCTTCAAATTATTTTCCAACTTATGGGAAGCCAAAGGTGAACCCATGACAGGGCTTTCTTGGCAAGATTTGTTCAGAGGGGATTTTACCTTTGCCTTCCTCTGAGGCTGAGAGAGTGTGACTTCCACAAGGTCACCCAATGGATTTCCCTGCCTAAGAGGCAATTTGAACCCTAATCTCCATTGCTATAGTCCAGCGCTCGAACCACTAGACCACACTGGCTCTCCTATCAAGTACAGAGTAGAATAAATGCTTTTATTCAAATATGATGAACATTGTTTTAAATTTTATCTAACTTAGTTTCCAGAACCCAGTTGCATCAGTGGAGGACATAATCTAGTGAGCTCCACTAGATTGCAACCCCTGCAGCGTTATGTCTGACAACGGAGGCTTCCACTATCAAGCTAGTGGGCTCCCCAATATACTGGGAGCCTGAAGACTACATTTGAGCCAGGATTGGGTCTGGTGAAGTATCTGCTCAGGAGCAGAGTGGCCACAGTGGGTCCTGAGGCTTTAGGAGAATCACATGCTCCAGCGGAGGCAGGGGGGGTAGGGTGATTCACCCCCCATATGGACACTACATTCTCAGCATCCAGACCTCTTGTATGTTTATAAATTGCTTTTTTTTTAATAGTTTTGCTTATGAAAGACAAGAAGCCCTTTGTTTGCTGCAGCTGAAATTTTCCTATAGTTTTAGAGGCTTCTTGTGTTTTGAATTTAAAGAGACAGTACTTCCTTTTTCTGATCACGATGGAGACTATATGGGAATAAAGTTAAAGTACTGAATCTCTTCTTCTTTCATTTACTTTTGCTCTGAGTTTTAATTCTTTACATTTTTTGTGTACTTGGATTTGGACTTCGAACATTTTTTTTCAATTTTTTTTATTAAATAAAATCTCAAAGTTAAAACACTTTATCTTTGTATTACATACATAATTATACATTCTTGCGTATTATACATAGTTTTACCTATAATTCCATAGAACTTCACATCATTTTTCTTTACTCATTTATATCATACCATATATCATTTGTATCTAACTTCTACATCCGACTTATATGGACTTCGAACATTTAAAGGACTGACTTTTTTTCCTCAGATGCTTGACTGTCCATGTGGCTTGGTTTATTAATTGGATTTTTCTCCCCTGGACTTGAATCATATTTATATATGATTCACATTAATATTTAAATAAGACCTTGTTTTTATTACTAAGATTGTCATCCTTGATATTATAAAGAAGGCATTTTTAAAGTTACTTTGCCAGTCTGTTTGTTAAGTAGTGTTATGCTAATTTTAACATCTCTGGGAAAGTTTACAAGAAATGTCCTGTTATCTTTTTTTTTTTTTAGTTCTTTTTATTCACCAATAACATAAAAACAGATATAAATTTGATACATAACAAAGAAAATATCAATCCATTCCAGCATTCTCTCATCTTACAAATTGTTTTTACCTTTATATACAGACATACCTTAATACATACTTTTGCGTAGTTGTTCTTCACGATATGACATTCAATATTAATTCTTTTATAACCATAAACACAAATACATAGATATGCACACATACATTCCATACCCTATAACACAAATATGAGACAAAATTTCTAAGAATGTTAACATTTAATGCCTTCCCTTATTCTTCTTTTCTGTCTTCCTCAGTGATTCTCTAGTTACACTTACCAACAATTAAATATCATATAGATAATGTCTTTTAAGAAAAAAATGAAAAGAGAAAAAACTTCTGCTTTTATCCATTCTTATAATCTCTTAGATTTTAAACATTCACTTTTAACTCAAGGTTTTATTTTCTATTGTTCTTTTTTTCTTATTCCAGTTCTGAGTGGACTTTATTTATCTACAATTTTCCTACCCTGTTTCAACCTTGTTTCTTGAAATTTCTTTATATATAGATTATATATGTAGGGTACTTATCAATACCATCTTTAATTTTCTATATTCATTTCTACTTTTCTGTATGCTTTTCTCTTAGTTTTCTTCCTTATTTCTATATACCTCAATACATATTTCATTATCTTTACTTTTTACCTTTTATTTTTCTCCTCTTTAGTATATTCATCATTCATCCCCATTGTTGCTATCTCACCCTATTTTTCTTCTGATGCTACTAGTACCGGATTCCATCCTTCTTTAAATCGTTTTATCAGTCTGTCTGGTAATATAACTGTCAATCTGTCCATTTCCATTAGATCATATAATTTCATCCACCATTCCTGTCGGGGTTCCCTCCATAATTAGTTTGAGAAAGTATTATAGATGGGCTTTGTAGTAGTAAGATGATTGTAACATGTAGTCTAAGCAGTTAGATAGCTTTGTCTGCAGCTGCACACTATGGTAACATTCCTAAAGCACCGTTAAGAAAACATCCAGAGTTCTCACCAGATAGTTATCTGGTAACAGCTCAGAGGTTAGAGAAGCAAGGTTTGTGAATTGGCTTGTGGGAGCGAGGGTAGCATTATAACTTACTGTCTCTGGAAATTTCCCCCATTTGAATCACTGAAGTCATTGTACTCTGTTCATGCTCAATAATAAAACTTGCTTTCGCATGTTTGTTCTGTGTGTTTGAATCAGTTCCTGACAATTCCTCTATGTTAGATGCTTCTTTTAGTTTCCATTTCCTAGCATAAATCATTCTAGCTGCTGTAATCATGAACAATCTTAAATTGTTAAATCCTGTCAGTCATTTTTAACAGATATATCTCTGGTATCATTGTGAAATTTAGTTGTAATATATCCACTATTCTTTCATGGATTTTCTTCCAGAATCTTTTCGCTTCTATACATATCCACCACAGATGGTACAGCGTTCCCCTCTGATCACATTTCCAACATGTGTTTTTAGAGTTTTTTTATTATTTTTGCAATTTGTACTGGCGTATAATACTATCTGTGAAGGATCTTGTAACAATTCTCTCTTAAACTCATGCTTTTTAATAGTTTTTGGCTATCCTTCCATGCGCTTTCCCAGCTTTCATTTCGGATTGGATGTCCTACATTTTGCGCCCATCTTATCATGTTCTCTTTTACAACTTCTTGTTCTAGGTCTAAGCTGAGTAACAATTTATATATCCTTCCAACTAGATGATCGTTACCCGATTTCAGGAGTATATCAAACTCCCTTTCTTAATGTTCTATTCCAATTATCTTCATATCCATTTTAAATTTTTCTGCTAGTTGTCTGTAATAACCAGTGGGATGTATATCCATCTCGTATTAACTCTTCATTACTTTTTTTAACCATGTTCTCCCCTTGGATTTTAACTAGATCTTTATATGTTATCCATTGGTTCAGCTGGGGTCTCTCTCTCCGGTAGAAAGCCACAATGGCAATTTTGAATATAATTTCTCTTTGTATGCTAGCCAGACTCTTAATATGGATTTTCTCACAAAATGATTATTAAACTCTTTATGCACCTTCACTTTTCCATAACATAAATATGCATGACAACCAAATGGCAAATCTGCTCCTTCCAATGTTAATAATCTTTCTTTTCCCAAATTAATCCAATCAATCAGCCAACTAAGGCAACAAGTGTGATAGTATAATTTTAGGTCCAGAAGGCCTAGTTCTCCTCTTTCTGTCAAATCTTTCATAATCTTCCATTTTATCCTCGGCTTTTTGCCGTTCCATATAAACTTCACTAGATCCTTGTTCCACTGATTGACTGGCAAGTTGTTTGTAATTATTGGGAGGTTTTGGGAAAGAAAGATCATCCTCAGCAAAATATTCATTTTTAGTGTTGCTATTCTTCCTAGTATCGATAAATCTAATTTCGTCCATTTCTTTAAATCTGTCTTTATATTTTGCCAGATTTTCTTATAGTTGTTTTCATCCAAATCTGTGTTGTTTTTTGTTATATATACTCCAAGATAGTTTGGTTTTTTAGATATCTTATATTGAGACTCTCTCTCTATTCCTATTTCTTCTTAACTTGTCATATTTTTTGTTATCATTGTTATTTTTTCCGGATTTACCCTGAAACCCGATACCATGCCAAATTCTTGGAAGATACACTTTAACTTATCTATACTTTGTATGGGGTTATCTAACAATAAAACGAGATCGTCAGCAAATGCTCTTGTCTTAAAATTATGATTCCTAACTTGTACCCCTTTATTTGCGATTCTTTCCATATTTGAATATTCAGTAGTTCAATAATTATCAGAAATAGCAGAGGGGAGAGTGGACATCCCTGTCTTGTTCCTTTTTTTAACCTCAATTTTTCTTGTCCTTTCTCCATTTATTAATATAGTTGCTGATTGGTTTTTATAAATCTGATTAATCCAGTTCTCAAATTTCTCACCCATGTTTATCTTTTTTAAAGCTGCCTGCATAAACTTCCATTTAATGTTATCAAATGCCTTCTCCACATCCAGGAAGATCAAACCTAACTTTTTTTCATTATGTTTCTGATAATATTCCATTGCGTCTATGATCACTCTTGTGTTATCCTTGATTGATCTTTCCTGGAGAAAGCCATTTTGATCCTTATGTATCCAATCACTTAACACCTTTTTCAATCGCTCTGCAAGGATAATGGCAAAGACTTTATAATCTGTGTTTAATAGCAAGATTGGCCTATAATTTCTCACCTCTAGATTACCTTTATTTTCTTTTGGTATTAGACTAATTGTCGCTTCTCCCCAAGAAGCTGGCCTATTTCCTTCATCCAGTCCATTAATTACCTTTTGTAGAGGCCCAAGTTCATTTTGAAAGATCTTATAATACTTGGCTATATAACCGTTGGGATCCGGTGCTTTACCATTTTTTAGTTTTTGGATTGCATTTATAATTTCCATTTTTGCTATTGGTTTATTTAATTCTATTCTCTGTTCATCAGTTATTTGCTTTACTGTAATTTTGCCAAAATATTATCTGATATTCTCTAACAGGTGTTCTGTATCTTGTTCATCAAATGTTTTCTTGAAGTACTTGCAAAACACTTCCTTAATTGTATTTTGCTGTTGATAGATCTCTTTTCCTTCTTTAATTTCTAAAATTTGTCTATTTTCTTTTTTAAGTCTGTAAGCTAACCACTTACCTACTTTATTCGCATGTTCAAAATATCTTTGTTTTGTACATTTCATTTTTTTTTCAATTTCCATATTGTCTTGAATTGTTATTTGTTTCTGTAAGATCTTAATTTCGTTCTTTATTTTTGAATTCCCTGGTTTCCTTTTCAGTTTTTTTCTTTCTCATCAAGTTCTTCCATAATTTTCTGTCGGCTTTAATTTTTTTTCTTTCTATAGGCTTTGTACTGTATAAGGACGCCTCTTATAACTGCCTTTCCTGCCTCCCACACAATATGTTCAGGTACTTCGCTTCCTTCATTTTCTGCAAAATATTGGTTTATTTCTTTCCTTAGTCTTTCTACTATCTTCTCAACTCTCAGTAATTTCTCTTTTAGGATCCATCTATATTCTATTTTCATTATATTCTCCATATATTCTCCCTCCCTCCCTCCCTCCCTCTCTCTCTCTCTCTCTCTTTCTCTCTCTCTCTCTCTCTATATATATTCTCTATATTCTCTTCATCATTATCAGGGGGTTATGATCTGATAATGTCCTTGGTAGGACTTCTATTTTTTTATCAATGTTTTTGAGACCATTATCATGTTGATTCTAGACCAGGTCTTATGGACCTCTGAGAGATATGTAAATTCTTTCGTGTTCTTATACATGCAACGCCACACATCCACTAAGGATAAGTCTTCCATCAGCTCAAAGAAAGCTTTTGGGAGCTTTCCCTATGTTGATTTTACCTTTTTGTCTGATAATCTGTCTACCTCTGGGTTAATAACCCCATACCAGTCTCCTAAAATTATTATTTCTTGATAATCATAATCACTAATTATTTTAATAATTTTTCATAATAACCTGCTTTATTTTCCTGTGGTCCATACACTCCAACTATAAGAATCTTATGCTGAGTTGCTTCTACTTCTACACCGACATACGTTCCCCTGTTATCTTTAAAAATTTCCTTTGCACTATACTTTTTATTGACATACATTGTGACCCCTCCCTTTTTTTAATCTAACGAAGCAGAGAAATCCTGTCCCAATTTTTTATTATTCAGAAATTTCAAATCTTTGTTTGTTACATGCATTTCCCATAAACATATTATATCCAATTGAGTGAGTTGTTCCAAATAATGAAAAATTATTTTCCTTTTAATAGGTGCATTTATCCCTCTAATATTCCATGAAATAATTTTCATTTTGCCTTAATTTCTCTTGTTTATTACTTTATTTCTCTGTTCTCGTTTACCCTGACTCTTTCTCTACTTCTTCTCTTTCTTCTTCCTTTTCTTCTTTTCCTTCCCCTTCAGATAGTTCTTCCTCATTCCCTTCGTTCTTTGCCTGATTCAGATCTTCAGCGCTTTCTGATGGTACCTTTCTCGATGTTTTATCTAAATCTTTCAATATTCTCCTATGCTCTTCTCTTTCTTCCTCATTGTCTCATTTTCTTCCTGTATATCGTCACTTCTTGTTTTTTCTTTGAATTTTGGAATTCTTTCATGGTATTTAATCAATTCTTCTTTATGATGTTGTACAAAGTCTTGAGCTTTCATAACAGAGCTCAGAGTATATCTTTTTTGATGTAATGTAAATGTAACCCCGTCAGTTTGACACCACCTATACATAATTTCATTTTTCTTTAACATTTGTGTTAGAAAAGAATATTTCTTTCTCTTTTTCAGAACCTGTGGGGGGATATCCTTAAATATCTGCAATTCTTTACCTTCAGCCACAATTTTTTTTGAGCAGCTTTGTTGTATCACCAAGTTTTTAACTCTTTCTCTCAGAAAGTATATCACTACATCATGGGGTACGTTTCTCTTCTTAAGTATAAAAGAGTTTACTCTGAACACCTTATCAATCTCTAAGTCTAATTGTTCCATATTCCACCCTATAAGGTCAGAAAATGGTGGTATTAAACAATTACATAGTTCTTCTCCATAAGGCTCTTCCAAGCCTCTTATTTTCAAACATTTTTCTCTAAGTTTAATTTCTGTATTTCTATACTGCTATTCTGTATTTGTTAATCTTTTTGCAAATTCTCGTGTTTCTTTTTCTGATTTAACTGTCCTATCCTGTAAGTCGTCAGTCTTTTTGATTCATTATCTTCATATCTTTTGTTATATTTTCCAATTTTTGCCCTATATTTCCCATCTCTTGTTTCACATCTTTAATATCATTAGACACTTTCCTAATTTCTTTTTTGAAATCCTCTTTAAGTCTTCTCATTTCCTCCAATATTGATACCCCAAATTCCATCATTTCTGCTTGTTCTTCCATTTTTTGGTGTTTTTGTGATCGTTGTTGTGATAGTACAGCTTTTCTTGTTCTGGATGCCATCTTTGTCTTTCAATTTGTTTATTTAGTATTATTTCTTTACCAATAGTATATATCAATGTTACGTGGTAAATTGTTTCTTTATATGTTCTTTGTATCTTTATATAAATGAATTGGTTAATTATTTGAGTCTATTAGTCCAGTCAAATATTTCAAATTAATTAGATTATCCTCATAACAACCAAATCAAAACAGAAATTTCAAATTCCCTCAGGAAGCTTTCTTTGGAAGATGGACAGATTCAGATAAATGGCTTTGTTATGATGACATATTGGAAAAGACAAATTTGAAGGCTTTCAAGATGAAATCAGGAGAAAAATTGGAAGCAGAAGGAATAAAATTGGTTTCCTTACAGACAGTTAACTGAGAGATTCCAGATGGATGTGAAAACTTATGGAATAGAACAAAAGAAGCAAGGAGGAATATTGAAGCTATTGTGTGAAAACCCACCTCATTTATTATCACACTTATATCAAGAGATTTTACATCAAGAAAGGGAAGAGGGGACAGTTAAATCGACAATGATATTGTGGGCTCAAAATGTCGGATATTCAGTTCAATTAGAGTGCTGGGAACAGAGTTGGCAATGGACTCAGAAATTTACTGCAGCTCAGAACCTAAAGGAGAATTACTATAAGCTTTTTCGTAGATGGTACATGACACCAGAAAAATTAAAGAAGATATAACAGGGCAATGTTGGAAGTGTCAAGAGAATGTCGGTACACTATTTCATATGTGGTGGTCATGTCCTAAGGCTAAAAAGTATTGGAATGAAATACTTAATATGATATGTACAATACTGAGGGTTGAATTCGATAAGATACCTGAATTATACTTATTAAATATGATACATATGTTAGATGGAACTGTTGTAAAAAAATATTGGAGAATAATATTGTATATGGTCATGACAGTTCATATTGAATATGCAAGGTTATGGAAAACTGAGCAAATACCTACAATAGAGCAATGGTGGGCAACATTTATTGAAAATCGAAATGCAGATATAGTCTCTCAGAGACTAAAAGGAAAATCTGATGATGACATTAACAAAGAAGGTCAACTTGTTCTGGATATGGGTTGGGTTTTGACAGTAAATAATACTTAATTCATGATAGTATGTGTAGTTAGAAGGAGAAAATCAGGGAAATATCATGGAACATGTAAAGTTGGATTGAAAAGCAGGAACTATCTCTATATAATAACAATTTATTGCGATGCATAAAGTTAATATGTCAGTGATAGAACAGTTAATGGAATCCAGAGAGGTATGGAAGATAGCTGTAACAATTCACTAAAATGTACAATGAGAAATGTTTGTTTTATATGTTGGAACTATAATAAAATTACTATTTAAAAAAAAACAGAAATTTCAAATTGATTGATTTGTCTTTTCCTATCTTTCTGTATACTAAACTTTATATTGTATAACAGACACTATTTCATCAGTGTCATCATCAGTAATAATTAAATCAAATGTAATCAAACCCAAAATTTCATTATACTCACTTATAATAAATTCTTTTTGACTATTCCATGTAATCTCATTGATTATTTAACAAACAATTATCCTTTGATATCATTCAGTTTCTTTCGATTTCAAGTCTTCTTATACATCAATATGCTTCTCTTATAAATCAATACATTTCTGTTATTAATTAATTAATCAGTTATCAGTGCGTTTCTCTTATAAATTAATTATTGAGTTCAACAATCAATAGTCTTGTGTAAATATATAAATTTCCTCAGATCTCTTTATAATAAATTCATCTTGAATATTCCCTGTAATCTAATTCCGGTGGCTGCAGTGAGGAGCTGGGTGGTATCCTGCAAAGCTGTGAAAAGACTGTCAGCCTGTAAGGTCAAGAACCTGCAATTTTTTTCTCCTTAAGATGTCAGCATGACAGGCAGCTAAAGCCAGCTGGGTCTGGACTGCCACTACTAATCTGGTCATAAATAACATCTGGGGTCCCTGCGACCCCCCCCAAATTTTTCCCTTTGAGGTAGAGAGAACGGAGCAGCTCACAAATCTGAAGTGCCCCGGCAATGGTGAAGGAAGGAGGAGGAGAGACACCACCGCAGATGGGACAGTGATGGAGCGAAGCCACCGGATCAGCAGCCAGATAACTCTGAGAGGCGCCGACGAAATAACCTTTTTGATTGGAGTGAATACCCAGTTAATCCTAGCTGAATTGTGAGTAGCAAATTATATACAAGGATTTTTTAAACATATGAACAAGAAGGCACATACCAAAAAACGGCCCTCTGATTCTCCAGCTGAAAGCAGAAACTACAGGAAGAAGAGCTGGGCTCCCCCCCCCCATTCATGTCGAGGTTTGACTGCTTTCCTCCGAGTGCAAAGTTGCAAAGTTATGAAATGATGAAGGGCTACTCAGAAATATTTTGAAATTGGGTTTGTGAGGTTTGTTTTTTAGACTGATGAGAGCAGAGAGGGAGTTTTGGATGTTTAAACTTTAAGCAGATGAAGGAGACAGAGAGAGAAAATGGCGATGAGCACATGGAGGAGAAGAGGATGTGGAACTGAAAGTAAAGTGATCAGAACTGTGAGTGATTGGGAGGGGGGGGAGATTCAGTGTCATGAAGATTTTTTGCCCTCTCTCCTGAATATTGACTATGGTGTATAAATGAACTATAATAATACAGATTATAAGTGATTACAAGTGAACTATATTGAATGGAACATATTCTGGGACTAGGAACGGAAGCGAAGGTTTTCGAACCTAAAAATGGATTCTTCCTCTCTCCCTCTATTTCGTATGAGATTTAATGGCAGTGAAAGAAGAACTGCAATTGAACTGTAATTGAAAGGGTACTTAAAAGACTTAACAAATTTTGGATTATAATAATGGATTAGCTTCTGGAAGAGAAGTGAAGATTTGGAGAGAAAACTGTTTTTAAATATAATGAATTATTGTTTTAAAGAGTTAACTCTGGCAGATATAGTAATATAACCTAAACTTTTATTCCTTGGGATCCGTAGAGATTAACTGACTTATATTTAAAACAGGGGTAACTTCTGGAAGAGAAAAACATGGGGAACTTATAAAAATGAAATCAACCTTTGCTAAGGTAACAAAACTTTGGGTGACTGTAATAAGAAAGGGAAACTACAACATGCGAAAATCAATGGGATTAGCTTCTTGAAGAGAAACGGTGGAAAACACAGTAAACACAAATTTAAGATTTAAGAACAATGAACTAAGGGGTGTTGATCAAAAGAACTTAGAATGAATTGAGACTGAATAGCAATTTATGACTACTGGTGAAATTTGGTGATAAGCGATATCTACTGATTTCTGAGGACATTGACATTCCTACTTATAGATGCTGTTATGTACATTGAAATGTTGACATTTATGGTTTGATTTATAGATTGAGACATATTGATATTAGATATTTTATATTTGGTATATAGATTATCTGATTTATAGATATATAGATATAAAGAGTGACTGATTGATAGATGACATTGATATTGATATATTGTAACTAAGGAATTTTAAAATGGGTTAAGGACTAAGAGTTAATAATATAAAGTGAACTGATTGATAGATGACATTGATATTGATATATTGTAACTAAGGAATTTTAAAATGGTTTAAGGACTAAGAGTTAATAATATAAAGTGAGATTGGCTTAAAGGTTATGGCAACAGGACCAAAAAAAGACAGAACAACAGCAACTTCACCCTGTAATATTAGAAAGACGAGCTTCAATAGGTTCTAAGATGATGGAGACAATGAAACTTTTGGAAGAAATCCAGAAGATGAAAACAGAAATGATGGATGAATTAAAAGCAACAAGAACAGAGATAAAAACCACAAGAACAGAAATTAAACAGGATCTAAAGAGGGAAGTTGAAAATTTGAATAAAAACTTACAGAAACTTGCAACAGATGTAACAACAATAGAAACAAAAGTTGAAGAAGTAAGAGAAAAAAATCAAAAGTTGGAAGATTTGGTAGAAAAAAGGAAAAAGGAGCAGAAAAAAGACAGAGAGACTATCACGAAGCTGGAAATGACACAACAGAATAAAAATTTGAGATTAAGAGGTTTGGAGGAGCAGAAAAATGAAAATTTACAACAAAGAGTGATAGATATTATAGCTCCATATATAGGCCCGAGAAGGGGGGGATTTGATTTAGAGATTGACAAAACATTCGGGATTGAATCCTCAATTGCATAGAGAAAGGAGCTTCCATGAGACATGATGGTTTATTTTACTAGAGAAAAAAATAAGGATTTAATCATGTAGCAAAGTTACAAGGAGAAATTGATAGTGGATGAGGTGGAAATCAAAATATTTAAAGATATACCACCATGTGTATTGAGACAAAGAAGAGAATATTTTCCCTTGACAAAGAGTCTTCAGAGGAGAGATATAAGATATAGATGGGAATTACCTGAGGGAATTTCCTTTTTTATGAAAACAAGAAAGTAAGGATTACCTCAGTCAAAGAAGCACAAGACTTTCAAGAAGAACATTTTAAGACAGATAAGACGACAGAAGAAGAGATAAAGAAGAAACCAGAATACCAATCAAGAGGAGCAACACCGGCTGAAGATTCTAGCCAAGCATCAGAAGAAGAGACACAAATGGTAGAAATAGAAGAAAAGAAGAAAAAAGGAAAGTAGAAAAAAAGAAAATGAAGTTAATCTCCTGGAACGTGCATGGAATAAATTCACAGGCGAAAAGAAGGCAAATCTTCCATCACCTAGAAAGATTAAAAGCTCAAATTATTGTTTTACAAGAAACTCACATAAAGGTGAAACCAAGAAAAATATTTGAGAAGTAATAAATTAGGAGAATGTTTTACATCCTTATACACAAAGGAAAAAAAGGAATAGCAATCTATGTGAAAAAAGAGATCCAAGCCAAAGAAATCTTCAAAGATAAAGAGAGAATTTTGGGAATTGAGATTCAAAAAAATGGGGAAAAAATTATAATAGGAATTTATGCGCCAAATGAGAACAAAACAGAATTTTATATAAAAAAAAACACTCCAAGACAACCTGCAAGCGTATGAATATGAAGAATGGATTTTAATGAGAGATTGGAATGGAGGCCAAGATGTAAAATTGGATAAAACAATGATGAAAGGGAAAGAGCAAAAAGAAAAGAAAGGTAAATTATCCCCCCAAATTTTTGAATTATGTGAAGATTTGGCTATAATGGATGCTTGGAGATATACTCACCCAAATGCCAAAGATTTCACATTCTTCTCAGATCTGCATCAAACTTGGTCAGTATCGATATGATCTTATCGTCAAAAACTCTATTAGCAGAAGTACAACAGACAGAAATTTTACCCAAAGTAATATCAGACTACCATCTGGTGATGTTACAAATGAGAGACGAAATTAAACAGTTTCAGTGGCAACTTAATGATAGCTTATTGAATGATGAAGACATTATAAAAAAAGCTAAAGAGATATTGGATAGATATTTTAAAGAAAATACAAGATAAGAGACTCAGATGAAAACAGTTTGGGTCGCGTCTAAAGCAGTGATGAGAGGATTTTTTATACAACAACGGTGATTAAAAAATAAGAAAAGAGATGAAAAATATCAGAATTTATTGACAAAACTGCAAGATGAAGAAAAAGAATTTAAGGAAAATCCACTCAAAGAAGCGATACAATCGGATATTTAAAAAATACAGAAAGAAATAGCAGTGTTAACAACAGAAGAGACAGAGAAAAAATGAAATATATGAAACAAACAGAATTTGAACAATCAAACAAAATTGGGAAGTGGCTGGCTTACAGGATAAAAAAGAAGAAAGAAAGGAATGTGATTGCAGAAATAAGAGAAGGGAAGAAACTGCTGACTCAACAGGAGAAAATTAAACAGACATTTGGGAAGTATTTTTTGTTTTTTGTTTTTTTTTAATTTTTTAAAAATTTTATTTAAATTTATACATTAAAATCACATTACATCACATTACCTACATCACATTACATCTTTACATCACATTAAACATTAAACATCTCATTAAACCCATACACCCCACATTTACATCACATTAAATCCATACACCCCACATTTTCTCCCACATTCAATTTAACATTTTGACCCAAAATAGTTTATATTTCTTGTATTCTTATGTTCTTCCCTTCTATCATTCAAACATCCTTCTTACTTACTTACTTACAGCTATCTTTCTTCTTCAACTTCATTCAACCCTTCATTTCCTTCACTCATTTCTTTGTAATCTACTTCCTCTTCTTGAAAGAACAAAGATTCCAAAAATTTACTTCCTGGGCTTCACTAAATCCCATTCTTCTTGTTCCTATCTAAGTTTCTCTTATTACCATCCCCTTTTAAAGTAAACTCTTTATCTATATCCTTCTTTCTTTTTCAATCACTGTACTATTTATTCTTTACCTCTTGTCGGCCTATTTTATGTTCTTATAAACCTTCCATCGTTAATCGTAAATTTTAAGAATCCTTATCTCTTATTCGTCAGTCTTCTATCCCTCTTTTGTTATATATTCCTCTACTTTTTTCCAGACTTCTTCATGTTGGCCTTACATTCTACCTTGTATCATGCCTGTTAATCTGTCCATTTCTTTAAATTCTGCCACTTTTATCAACCATTCTTCTATTTGTGGTGTATGTTTATTTTTCCATTTCTGTGCATAAATTAATCTCTCCGCTGTTATCATATAAAGAATCACTTTCCAATAATTTCTCTTAACTTCTTTGTCTATTTTTTGCGTCATGTTTAATAGAAATGGTTCTGGTATTAGCGGCAGATTAATTTGTAAGATTACCAACATTCTTCCGTGAATTTTTTTCCAGAAGGTATTTGCCTTTTCACATGTCCACCATATGTGGAAGTAAGTACCATCGTCCTTACTACATTTCCAACACTTATTTTCTTTTGTTTTGTACATCTTATTTAGTTTTACCGGATCCATATGCCATCTATAGAACATTTTAAGATAATTTTCTTTCAATTTTTGGGCTGCGGTAAATTTATTCGCGTCCTTCCAACTGCTCTCCCAATGTTCAAGTTGAATTTCATGGCCAATATTCTTAGACCATTTTACCATTACTTCCTTTACTTGTTCTGATTCTAATTCTCTTTCCAACAGTAATTTGTATAATTTAGATATTGTTTGCTTCTTTGATTCTAATATTATATTTCCAAATGGGTCTTCTTTCGTTACCGATTCAATTCCTTCTAGTTTCTTATCCATTTGAAATCTTTCATGTAATTGTCTATATAAAAACCAGTGGCATTTGAATCCCGCTGCTTCAATTTCTTCTCTTGATTTTAGCATAAATACTTGATTTCGTTTTTCTATTACAATATTACTGAATCGTATCCATTTATCTAGTGGATCCTTCCATCTCCCATATAACGCTTCATGTGAGGACAGCCATTGAGGTATTTTTACATAATATTTTTTCTTGAATTTCAACCAAATTGTTAGCAACGCTTTCCTTAGATAGTGGTTTTGGAATTCTTTATCTATTTTGTACTTCTCATACCACATATATGCATGCCACCCCATTCGTTTTCCCGCTCCTTCTAGACTTAACGTTGTTTCATCTTGCAACGTTATCCATTCTTTAATCCATGTAAGCCTGCTGGCGTAGTAGTATAATTTCAAATCGGGTAAATCAAAGCCTCCTTTTCCCTTTTTTTCCATGAGCAGCTTCCATTTTATTCTGGGTCTTTTATTTTCCCAAATAAACTTTGACAAATCTTTCTGCCATTCCTTAAAGGGTTTTTCATTAATAATGATAGGTAAATTTTGAAAAAGAAAATTTAATTTAGGCAACACATTCATTTTAATTGCGGATATTCTCCCCAATAATGACAACTTTAAGGCACTCCAGTTTTCTAACAATTTTTTTACTTCCTTCCACGTTGTTTTATAATTATTTTCATATAACTCATTATTTCTCTTTGAGATCCATATTCCTAAATATTTAATTTTATACTCTATTTTAAATCCTGTTTTTTGGGCTAGTTCTCTTTCCTCCTCCTTTCCTATGTTCTTTGTTATAATTCTAGTTTTTTCTTTATTGATCTTTAGCCCAGCAATTTCTCCGAATTTATTTAGCTTCTGTAATAAAGCTCCAGTACTTATTTCTGGGTTTTCTAGAATAATCAACAAATCATCTGCGTATGCTCGCACTTTGTATTCTTGACTTTTAATTTTACATCCTTTTATTTCGGGATCACTTCTAATCGCATTCATCAAAACCTCTAGTGCTGTTATAAATAAGAGCGGTGACAACGGGCACCCCTGTCGCGTCCCTTTCTCCATTTCAAATTGCTTTGTTCTGTCTCCATTGATAATTAATGCTGCTCTTTGTTCTTTGTAAATTTCTTTAATCCAGTCCAGGAATGCCTTTCCAAAGTCCATTTTTTTCAGCACTTCTATCATGAAGTCCCACCTAAGATTATCGAAAGCTTTTTCAGCGTCTATGAAAATCAACGCCAATTTCTTTTCTTTATTCTTTTTGTAATATTCAATAATGTTCAGAATTGTTCTAATATTATTCCTAATCTGTCTTTTTGGAAGGAAGCCATTTTGCTCTTTCTGAATCACTTCTTGTAATATTTTCTTCAATCTTTCAGCTAATATATTTGTGAATATTTTATAATCAATATTGAGAAGTGAGATTGGACGATAACTTCCTGGATCTTTTAAATCTTTCCCTTCTTTTGGAATTAATGTAATATTAGCCTCATTCCAGGAGTCTGGTTTTCCATTCACGGTGATTTCATTGAACAATCTTTCCAAAGGCCCTCTTAAGAACTCTTGCAACTTCTTATAATACGTTGCGGAGAGACCATCCGGCCCTGGTGCTTTTGATATATCCAGTTTTTGGATCGCATCCATGATTTCCTTTACTGTAATCTTTGCGTCCATCATCTGTCTGTTCTCTTCTGTTATTTGCTGTATTTTCTGATTGACCAAATATTCTTCTAATTTCTTTTGTGTCTTTTCTTGTATTTTCAGGCTATAAAGATTTTTATAGTAATTATAAAAAGTTTTCTTTATTTCTTCTTGATTTGCTGTTGTTTTCCTCCCGTATTTATTTCCAAAATTAATCTCTTTTCTCTCTCCTTTCTTAATTTATGGGCCAACCATCTCCCCGGTTTATCTGCTTGCTCGAAGTACTTTTGTTTCATCCAAGTTAGCTTATTTCTAATTGATTTTCAGCTTTAATCTGGTCTTGTAGAATTTTTAGTTCCAACCTTGCTTTTTTGTCCGTCGGTTTTCCCCTCAATTTTTCTTCTTGTAGTTTAGCCTTTTCCATTAATTCTTGATATTTTTCTTGTCTTTTCTTCTTAAATTCGGAGCCCAATTTAATGAAGTGTCCACGTATCACTGCTTTGCTGGCATCCCAGATAGTTGTCATCTTTAGGTCTTCTGTCATGTTCTCTTCAAAATAATATTTAATTGCCTCCTTTATCTTTTCAACGCAATGTTAATTTTGAAAAAGATAGTCATTAAGCCTCCATCTTGTTTCTTTCTTTACAATTCTTAATTCCAGTTGGATAGGATTATGATTGGATAGCATCCTCGGAAATATCTCCATATCCTTTACCTTTTGTTGTAAGCCTTTTGAAATCATAAACATGTCAATACGCGACATCGATTTATGGGCATCCGAATAAAACGTATATCCTTTAGAGTCTTTATGTATCCCTCTCCAGACATCTTGTAAAGCCAACATTTCTACTAATTTAAAGAATGATTGTGGGAGTTTTCCGTATTTTTTTCCATGTGACCTGGATGTTGATCTATCTATATTGGGGTCAATCACCCCATTCATATCTCCCATCAATAAAAAATTTCCTTGATTGGCCTCTTCTGAATATTTCAATATTGCCTGTTGTAGCTCTTTATAAAATTTACTTTTCTCTTCTGTTGGGGAATATATTCCTATCACAAGAAGTTTAATTTCTGGAAGTTGCACCTCTCCCCTCAGATAATGTCCTTTTTTATCTTGAAATTTCATCTCGGAGGGGTATTTCTGATTGACATATAAGACAACCCCTTTTTTCTTCTTTAATGATGCAGAGATGTGGCATTTTCCCACCTTGGGATTTCTCAAATATTTATTATCTTTTTCTCTAATTTTTGTCTCCTGCAAACAAATCACATCTGTTTTAATTTTCTCTAGGTAATGGAAAACTTGCCGTCTTCTATTGTTCAAATTCAGACCTTTTACATTCCAAGAGAGGATCTTCCTGACCATCTCTTTCAACTAAGTTTTCTCCTATATATCTTCTTCCTCTGCGTACAAGTCCTCTACCTCCAATTCGGGCTTCTGTAAGTCTTCCTCCTCCTCTTGTTCTATGTCTGATTCTGGGATACTTTCTTTTTCCTCTCTCTCTTCTCTTTCCGAATTCTGTTCCACCTTCCCAACTTCTAAAGTCTCTTCCAGGCTGCCTTGATCTTCCTCCTGTTTTTTCCCCTTATTCCGATTTACTGGCCTTTCTAACTCTCTTTTAAGTTTATCATAAATTTCTTTCGCTCTTACAATGTTAGAGATCTTATATCTCCCCTGTTTGTATGTGTAAGATATTCCCTCCAATCTCTCCCATTTGTATGTAATTCTATGTTTTTGTAGAAGTTGAGTCAGAAATTTATACTCTTGTCTTTTTTTCAGAATTTCAAATGGTATATCTTTGAAAATTTTTATTATTTTATCTTCAATCACTAGCTGTTTTTCATAGTTTATTTGGAGTATTTTTTCCTTAATCCTGGCCCTTGTAAAACATACCACCACATCTCTCGGCCAATTCTTCTCTTTTGCAATTCTAGAATTTGCTCTAAAAATACGATCTATTTCCCTCTCCATGTCTTCTTCTTTCATTCCAGTATAATTTGCCAAAGCTATGATCACTTTCTCATCCAAGAGTTCTCCCGGAGCTTCCCTAATTCCTCTCAACTTAATACACTTCTCTCGATATCTCAGTTCCTGTTGTCTTACTCTCAGTTCTTCCTGTTTTTGAGTTTCTGTCATAGTTTCCTTCTCTTATTCTAGTTGTTTTGTTTTAACTTGGATCTCCTGAATGTCCATTTTCATTGTTTTAATGTCTTTACCCATATTATCCATTCTCTTTACGATGCAGTCCACTTCCTTCCAAATGTCCGCTTTGATTTCAGCCCTTGTATCCTTCATTTCCTGTCTCATCTCCAATTTTAAACTTCTGATCTCATTTAGGATTTCAGCCATTTGTTGTCCCATTTCCACTGATGTTCTTCTTGTTGGGTCAATCAATTGTATTTGAGTCTGTGTTTTGGCTCCCTTCCTTAATCCAGATGCCATTTCTTCTTCTTCTTCTTCTTCTTCTTCTTCTTCTTCTTCTTCTTCGTCTTCTTCTTCTTCTTCTGTTTTGTGTGTGTGTGTGTGTGTGTGTGTGTGTATGTGTATTACCTCTTACTCCTCACTAGATGGTGCTAACAGGCCTCTTCTACTCTTCCCCACAGTCTCTTCAAGGGTTAATTTTAAGGTAACTTCTTATCTTGAATATTTTCTTCTAAGTGCTCTGTCTTTGTTGTCTCTAATCTTGCTGACTCAAGGTGACTTCTCTCGCAGCTGTTTCTGTTTTAAATTGTACTTCTGTTCTTCAACCCCACCACATGTACATTATTATATATTAACACAGTTTAAGTCCTTCCCAGTGTTCACAAATTAATTAATAAGTCTTATATTTCAATTAATATTAATATTTCAATTAATTCACTTATAAATTCGCTCACTTATAAATCTATTATATAAAATGTAAAACAATTATATATCCAAGCAATTAATTCATTTATAAATCAACTATATAACAAACTTCTCTTTACTTCAACTACTATATATGATTATATTAATTTATCTGCTGTTTGTATATATCTTTCTTTATGACTCTATTATTCTCTGTAAGATTTCCAGTAATTAAAAAATATCGTTTAAACTTTGCCTCTCCTCTCCCCCGATCTTATTCCGTCAAACCAGTTTTCCAACAGACTCCGACACGTTTCTCGCCGACTCTAGCTGGCACCAGCTGTTTTCAGATGCTTTCTTACTGACTCTTCCTAAGTTTTTCTGTCTCTTTTTATCTCCTCTGTCTCTCCACATTAAATCACAGTTCAATTTTTAACTTCAATCTTCTTAATTTCGCTTTTCTGACCCTAATTCACCCTCTGCTGTTTCTGCAATCTTTACCAGCGAGCTCAGCGACTTCAGTTGCTCCTTCTCCGACTTGTTCCCCTTAATCGTCCCAGTTCTTCACGCGAGCTCAAGCTAGTACTGTCTGTTATTCTGTCACTCTTCGCCAAGTTCTCTGTTATTTATTCAATCCACTATTTGTTTAATCTCTCTCCCAAGTAGTTTTCCCAATTACTGTTCAGTCCTCTTTTCCCACTTATTGTCTCTCTCTTTTATTAACAGTTTCTCACTTCACAGTCTCTGTTAAGCAGCGAGCTCAAGCGTTACCGCGAGCTCCAGCTGCGCTCCAGTATTTCCTTGTCAGTCACCTCTCGTCCAATTTCTCGGTCTCCTTAACTACCAACTTTAAATTTTAGTTCCTTATATCTTTGTCTTAGATTCTTCCCCCTCTTTCCCTCGTTCTTCACTGCTTATTTGCGGAGTTTTCAGTCTATCTCTGTCCACTTCTGTTAATGTCTGTTAATGTCCTGTTTTTCATGGGATTTCTTACCTTCCTCCTCTCTCTTCCATGTGGATTCTCCTTTTCGTCTCCTCTCCCCTTCTCCATTGAATTAAAGGTTGGTCCGATCTTCCAGTCTTTGAGAAAATATGTTTGGGGCTTAAGTGATGTCCTGCTCTTCAATTTTGTACTGTTAACTCGGTCTTATTCAGGTTAAAAAGTCTCAGACAATGCTAGACTGCCATTGCAGTTACTGCCTGAGCGGACGTGGAACTCTGCAACCTCTCTCCTTCGGCTTTCGAGCCCAATTGTTCTCTAGCCTACGGAGAAAAATAAGGTCCCCGACGAGCCCCTCTGGGCCCCCTTTACCGGGGGGGCACTTTGCCGAGTTTAATGTTTCAGCAGATCCTCTCGGGGTGACAAAGACAGCGGGAGCTATCTCACTGTCCTGCCGATTGCGACGCCATTGAGACCCGGAAGTCCCTTGGGAAGTATTTTTTGAATTTATTTCAAGAAAATAAGTCTCCTCCACAACAAGAAAGAGACATAATAAAATATTTAAAGGATATGAAATTATGGAAAATATCAGACCAAGCTCAGAAACAACTGAATGAACCTATTACGTGTAAGGAATTGGAAGAAGTCATCAAAGATTTGAAAGCAGACAAAGTTCCAGGACCAGATGGATTTACAGCATTATATTATAAAAGACTTTCAAAAGAATTAATAAAACCATTACAAGCTACAATAGCAAAGTTAATGGAAGAGGGAAAACCGGAAACATGGGGAGCATCAAACATAATAGTGATACCCAAAGAAGGAAAAGATAAAAGAGAGAAGAAGAATTACAGACCAATTTCTTCATTGAATGTGGATAATAAATTATTTACAACAGTGCTGGCAAGACGGTTAAAAAAGGTATTGCAAGAAAAAATTCAAGAAGAGCAGGCCGGGTTTATCCCAGGCAGAAATATGAAAGACAACATGAGAATACTGTTAGATGCAATAGAATATTATGACACAAGTCCAGGGAAAAAATCAGCAATGATTTCCTTGGATGCAGAGAAAGCATTTGATAATATATCTTGGAAATTTTTACAACAGGTATTAAGAGAAAGCAATTTTGGAGATGTGTTTTGTAAATGGATTGAAAAGATATACCAAGACCAATTGACAAGATTGGTGATTAACGGAGACATAACAGGAAAATTTGATATAACAAAAGGAGTAAGACAAGGATGTCCGTTATCACCATTACTATTTATTGTGGCTTTGGATGTTCTGATTATGAAGATAAAAGAGGAACAGGTGATAAAATGCCTGAAGATAAAGAGAAAAGAAATAAAATTGAGAGCTTTCACAGGCGATGTAATTATTTTTTTGGAAAACCAAGAGAATCGATGCAGAAATTGCAAGACTGCCTTACAGAATTTGGAAAGGTAGCTGGATATAGAATAAATAAAGAGAAGGCAATGATGTTGACTATGAATATGTTGAAAAGGGAATAAATTGAATTAGAGGAAATATCAGGTTTTCAATCCTCTAATAATATAGGATGGGTGACACATGGCTGGATAGCAGTATGTGTGAAAGGGATCTAGGAGTCTTGGTAGACCACAAGCTGAACATGAGTCAGCAGTGTGATGCGGCAGCCAAGAAAGCCAATGTAATTCTCGGTTGCATCAATAGGAGTATGGTGTCTAGATCTAGAGAGGTACTGGTACCACTCTACTCTGCTTTGGTTAGACCTCATCTTGAATACTGTGTCCAGTTCTGGGCACCCCAATTCAAGAAGGACATAGTCAAGGTGGAGCAAGTCCAGAAGAGGGTGACCAAAATGGTGAGAGGCCTGGAAGCCATGCCCTATGAGGATAGACTTAGAGAGCTGGGTATGTTTAGTCTGCAGAAGACAAGGTTAAGAGAGGACATGATAGCCATTTTTAAATATATGAAGGGATGCCATGTAGAGGAGGGAGTGGGCTTGTTTTCTGCTGCTCCAGAGACCAGGACAAGGAGCAATGGATTCAAGCTGCAGGAAAGGAGATTCCACCTGAACCTCAGGAAGAACTTTCTGACAGTCAGGGCTGTCCAGCAGTGGAATATGCTGCCTTGGAGTGTAGAGGAGTCTCCTTCTTTGGAGGTTTTTAAGCAGAGGCTGGATGGCCATCTGTCGGGAGTGCTTTGAGGGTGTTCCTGAATGGCAGGGGGTTGGACTGGATGGCCCCTGTGGTCTCTTCCAATTCTACATTTCTATGATTCTATGAATAAGATAAAATATTTAGGAATTCATGTAACAAAGAAGAATCAAGAATTGTTCTGAAATAATTATGAAATGGTCTGGAAAGAACTGAAAAAAGAAATGGAAAAATGGAGCAAATTGAATCTATCTTTCTTGGGAAGGATAAATGCTTTTAAAATGACATTATTACTGAAAATGATTTATGTTCCTATTTCAAAATTTGCCAATAATTGGAAATGGAAAAATATTGAGAGACTGGGAAAAGGAAATATCAAAATTTATATGGCTAGGTAAAAGGCCAAGTATAAGATTCAAAACATTACAGGACACTAAAGAAAGAGGGGATTGGATTTACCCATCCTTGAAAATATATTACCAAGCATGTTGCTTAGAATAGATTCAAAATTGGAAATCACTACAAAAATCATCAATAAAAGACTTAGAAGAACATGAGAATAGATTTGGATGGCATGGTTACTTGTGTTATAATAAGCTAGTGGTTAACAAAGAATTTAATAACCATTGCATCTGGAAGACTTTATTAAAAATATGGCAACAATTATGCTCAAGATTTTATTCCAGCCTCCCAACTTGGGCATCACCGCAAGAAGCCTTTAAAATTTCTCCAACAAAAGAAGGGAATATGTTGACATATCAGGACATACTTATTTGGGATGGAAATAAACCAAGAAAAACCAAGAATGAAAACGCTGGAAGAAATGAAGGAGGCTGGACATGAAATGAATTGGTTTCCGTGGAGACAACTGACAGAAAGATACAAAATGGACCTAAAATTATTTGGATTTGAGAAGAAGGAAAACGAACTGGATGTACTCATGAAAGAAAATCAAAAGAAAAGAATATCCAAACATTATAAATTGTTATTACAAAGAGAAATGGAACAGGAAGAAATTAAAGAAACGATGGTAAGGTGGTCACAAAATATAGGACATTCAATAGATATTGCGAGTTGGAGAATGGTATGGAAAACAGATTTAAGATTTACATTAAACTTAAATTTGAGAGAAAACTATTATAAAATGTTGCATAGATGGTATATGACACCAGAGAGATTACAAAAAATTATAAAGAATGGAAGTGAAATGCTGGAAGTGTGGAGAAAAAGAGTTTCAGGAACTGGTAAAAATTGGTAAAAATTGGTAAAAATGCCAATACACTTTTTATTAGGAGTGTGATGCGTTGTACAGGACTTCAGTGAGTGAACTGAAAGCAATTAGCAGAAATCAAACATTAGAAGCAAAGATTCTCTTCCCACAGCAAGAGACCTTGAAAGGGGCAAGCTTAGGCTGGTAGTTCTTATCAGTGCTGCATTCCTAGCTTTGTTTATCTAATGGCCTCTGGTTCCCATCCTTGGTTACAAGCAAGTAGCTAATTAACTACTACTACATGTCCCATACTGAAATATGGAGGGCTACCCAACAAAGAGGGAACATTTTATCATATGTGGTGGACTTGTAAAAAGGTGAAGAAATTTTGGAAAGAAATACATGACGAAATTCAAAAAGTATTCAAAATGAATTTTGAAACGATACCTGAATTATATCTATTGAATATAATAAAATCAAAAACAGAAATTAGAAAGCATAAAAAATGTTATATTTAGTTACAGCAGCTAGATTAACTTATGCTCAACATTGGAAACAAGATATTAAAATAAATTTAAATCAATGGAAATTAAAGGTTATGGATATGATGGAGATGGAAAAATTGACAAATGCTTAATGAGCACTTATTAAATAAGGATGATTACATTCAAAGAGCAAGAACTAAAATTATCAATTATTTTCAAGAAAATACTACTACGGATGTCTCTATGAAATGGATCTGGGATGCAAGTAAAGCACTTTTAAGAGGCTTCTTTATAAAATGGAGTTCTGAATTAATGAAAAAGAAAAATGGAAACATGCAAAAAAATTTTAGAACAAATGAAAGAAGTAGAAGGACAATTAAGGAAAAACCCCTCAAATGAAAAAATGATTAAGGAATTTAAATATCTCCAGGCACAATTAAATGAAGAAAATCTCCAGGAAATAGAACAACAAATTAAACAGGCAAGACAAAAAATTTTTGAGCAAGCCAATAAGCCATCGAAATGGCTTGCTTATAAACTACAAAAGGAGAGAAAAAAAAGAAAAGGATCATCGAGATCAAGAAAGAGAATAACCGAATCACGCATCAAGAAGATATTAAACAAGTCTTTTTTGAGTATTATAAAAAACTTTTTAGTGCAAATCCTGTTTCTCAAGAGGAGAAGGGAAGAATACATAATTACCTGGAAAATCACAATATAATTAGAATTTCAGAAGAAAATAAGGCTATGTTGAACTGAACAGTAGCTATGGTTGAAATTACTGAAGCAATTAAATGATTAAAATTGAACAAAGCCCCAGGTCCTGATGGATTTCTCGCAATATATTACAAGACATTCGAACATGAACTTTCTTTTCCTTTGCAAAAGACAATAAATGAAGCCCTTTTTACCAGATTGCCGGAATCGTGGAATAAAGCTAACATAACACTTATTCCAAAAGAAGGTAAAGATCATACCGATGTGAAAAATTACCAACCGATATCTTTACTAAATACTGACTACAAAATTTTTGCATCAATATTAGCCGACAGACTTAAACGAATACTTCTGGAAATAATTCATGAGGAGCAAAACGGATTCTTACCTAAAAGATCTTTGAGACAATATAAGAACAGTCATTAATATAATAGAACATTCTGAGAAATATAATGGAAAAAAACCTGGCGATGATATTTGTAGACACCGGAAAAGCATTTGATACCCTTAAGTGGCCATTTCTAAAAGCTGTATTAAGAAAGATTGATGCAGGTTCCAAATTCATGACATGGATTGAGGCAATTTATGACCAACAACAAACTGAACTAATTATCAATGGTGAAAAGACAAATCCAATAACGGTGCGGAAAGGTACAAGACAAGGATGTCCTTTATCCCCTCTATTATTCATAATAACAATGGAAATATTAAACAATACAATACGAATGGATAAAAAAATCAAAGGATTACAAATAAAAATATCAATTTAAATTAAAAGCATTCGCGGATGATTTGGTGCTGTTTTTAGATGAACCAATAAATAGTATAAAATGTCTCAATAGAGTGATGAATGAATTCGGTGAGCTTTCAGGATTTAAAGCTAACAAGGAGAAAACAGCAATTTTGACTAAAAATATAAGTAAAAAAGAGGAAGAGAAATTAACACAGATATCTGGTTTTAATACAGTAAAAAAGATCAAATATTTGGGAATCTGGATCTCTAAACGAAATAATGAACTCCATGAGAACAACTATGGGAAAAAATGGAAAGAAATAAAGAAAGATTTAGAAGACTGGACGAAACAGCGACTTTCACTTATGAGAAGATTAGCTGCAATTAAGATGGCAGTATTACTTAAACTGATGTTTTTATTTCAATATTTATCCATTATAACCAACAAAAACCCATTTCTGCAGTGGCAGAAGGACTTAACAAAATTTATGTGGGAGGGAAAGAAACCCTGGATAAGTTGGAAAACTCTAACGGATTTGACAATTAGAGGAGGAGCGGGAGCACCAGATATATATACTTATTAAAAAGCTGCTGCATTGTCTTGGATTGCAGACTGGATCAATTTACATAAAGAAAGCTTACTAACATTAGAAGGAACAGATGCAAGAATGGGATGGCATGCATATATATGCTACGATAAAGCTAAAGTAGATAAAGATTTCACGCATCACTATATTAGAAAATCACTTATGACAGTATGGAACAACTACAAACGATTATTTATTAACTCAATTCCAAAATGGGTTTCACCTCAAGAAGCCTTTTTAAGAAGATGGAAATCCACGATTAAATGGTTAAAATATGAAGACCTGATTGATGTTCGAACTAGTGGAGTTCCAAAAATTAAGGACAGAAGAGAATTGGAAGAGGAGGGGATAATCCTAAATTGGTTTCCCAACCTGCCTATAGGCAGTTAACGGAAAGATTCCAGATCGATTTGAAGCTGTATGGATTTAACATGAGAGACCAACATGAAATAATAAAAATCATGCGAGAAAATCCACCCCATACAATTGCCAAACTTTATAAATCACTCCTAATGTATAAGAGAGAAGACGAGACAGTCAAACATGCAATGATTAAATGGGCACAGAATGTTGGTCATTCAATAAATTTGGAACACTGGGAAGAAAGTTGGGAGCTTATGCAAAAATTTACAGCAGCCCAAAATTTAAAAGAAAACTATTTGAAGATTTTCAACAGATGGTATATGACACCGATAAAGCTTAAAAAAAAATTATAATACTGGTACAGGGAAATGTTGGAAATGTCATGTTGAAATGGGCACGATGTTCCACCTATGGTGGACCTATACAAAAGCAAAAAAATATTGGAATGATATACATTTAAAAAATAGAAGAAATTTTACAATTTGAATTTGGTAGAGATCCAGAGATCTATTTGTTAAACATGTTACACACTTTAAACCAAACTGTAAAGAAAAAGTACTCCAAAATTCTGTTATACATGATAACTTTAGCCAGAATAGAATACGCAAAATGTTGGAAGAAAGAAGAGACGCCAGACATTGAACTTTGGATTCAAAGCCTGCATGGAATGAAATTAGCGGATAATTTGACACAAAGACTCAGAGGACAAACAGATGAAAAGATAGAGGAGGACTGGTCCTATAAATTGATTTCTCCAGAGGTGGAGAACGGAAATTTAAGTAGACAACTATAAACAATAGTGTGAGTGATATGATATGGCGTTTAATAATGAACATGGGGTTAAATAAATCAGAGGTTTAGCAGAAGCAATCTTAACCACAGTTAAAGAAGTATAGAGATAAATGTATATAATGTACATAACAATGATAAATTACGTAATGTGAGATTAAGAAATATACTTAATTACAAGGATAAGATATCATAAATCTGGACAGAACTTTTAATTTTGCTTTTGACGAAGAGAATTAAAGAAGGGATGTATAATAACAATTATTTGTGTGGATAAAGATGAATAGAGATAAATGTATGTAAGGAACATAAGACTGATCAATTTTACAATATGTAAATTAAGAAACATATTAAGTTTAAGGTTAAGATAAGATATATCTAGATACAACTACTAATTTGGAATTTGGTGATATGTGGACCATGATAAATATGTACAATAATAATTATTTGTTCAGATAAAGAAAAATGGAAGAAACATTGTAAAAATATGACATAATTACTAATGTGTAAATACTTCAAATAATCTATTTTTATTTTCGATGAAATGTCAATAAAAATTACATATAAAAAAAGAAAAAGAAAAATTGACAAATGCTTTAAAGAACAAATCTATCCAACAATTTGATAGAGAATGGAGCAAAATAAAAGAGTGACTTCAACTGTAAAGCTAATGATTATAACGACATAATTTGATAAAAAAGTAAAAATGTATTGACTGGTTAAAAGACAAATTATGATTGTTATGCCAAAGATTCTATGTATAGTGGATTGGATTCCTTGTATTGTATGGTGTTATATCGTACCTTTTGTTTGATTCAGCTGGGCAAAACTGGAGAAGAAAACTAGTTATGGGAGTTGGGAGGAGGGGAACGTTTAGAAGAAATGTTCCCATTTTATACTTTTATTAGAAATTTTAATAAATTTTTTTTTAAAAAAAATAGCGGGGCAAGTATCCTCTTTGGAAAGAGGGTCCAGAGATGCTTGCGGGGGGCAATAGCCAGCACAGGTGTCCAAAGACAACGGGAGAATGACACTGAAAACACCGAAGGGGTCCGACAAGCTGCCATTACCTTAAAGGGCTCTGTTTGGGAGGAATTCTCACCACCACTTTTAAAGACTGATAAGAGAAGTGTAGAAATCACTAACTTTTCTGTTAGAACTTCAGTAAAGAATGTCCAGCACAAGGAGCACTCTGCATCGAATTTCCAAAACGGAATTAAATATCACAAGGTGCCCTTTGATGAGGTAAACGGGAATAGCCAAGCGTTAATCCCCTCAAGGTCTTCTGAAGGAGTAAGTGTGGAGAGGTGGGGCAGTAAAAAAAGAAAAGTAAAAGAAGAAATCAGTTCGAGGCTTGAAGCCTGAGGCTTGAGGCTTTGTTTGATTCTGTCTCGCTTGTTGAAAAGGCAACGTATTGAAGGAGTGGTTAAAAGTGGCAAATAAAACTGCCAAATACATGATTTAAGACTACCCTGAATTTGGAACTGAATCTTGATTGACTAATATCTAATTTACATTATAAGTATTGGGACATTGGAACATTATAAACATTGGGACAAAAAAAAAGGAAAAGAAAGGAGAAGTGTAGTTGGAATTGTCAATTTATTTTACAAAACAAAATAAATGCGAAAATGGGATTCCAGTAATAAGAAAAAAAGAAAACAAAGGAAAAGAAAATAGACAACTATTTGACATTGGCAATAACACTGGATGTTTGGCAACCCTTAGCATTTGGTAACATCAAATATAGTCTGTTCTGCTTCATACCCTTAGCGCAGACTCTCCCACCATAGCTAATCGTGCAGTTATTCCCCCTGAACACTAACTCATACCCCTCATCCGTTAGGCATGACACACTAAGTATACAATGTTCTAAACCTTCTGCAAACAACACATTATCAAAATTTTTCCCCAGACAGGGAACAAATGCAGACCCCAAGTAGGACACTTCTGAGTGTGCTCCGTCAGCCATGCTAACAGAGCGCACAGGAGCTCTTCGGGCGTTCCTCAGCAGGCTCCTGCTATTCACCATATGATGGGTGGCTCCGCTGTCCAGCAGCCAGTCCCGACAGACTGCTCCTTCTGCTGCAGGTGCGACCACATAGGTGCTGGCTTTCTTCCTCCAGACTCCAGGCCTCTTGTGCTTGTCCCCAGACAACGTGGCTTTACAGTCCCTTTTGACATGTCCCTGCTTTCCGCACTTGAAACACCGCCTGGCAACGCTGCACTCTGCAGTTTCCTCCCCCTCACGTGAAGGCTTGTGCTGGCTGTTCTCTGCTTTCCTCTCAGAAGCATGCTTTAAATCATCCTGGGCTGTAAACGGTCGTCTGTCACGCTCCTCCAGCACTCGTGACATGACTAAATCAAGGGTTAAGTCTCTTTCCCTCAAACTTTGCAGGCTATACAGAATAAAGTGCCACGCTTTACTCAAGCTGCTTAGGAGGATATAACACTTTTGAGCCTCATCAAAGTCCATATCTCTGTCAGCCAACCCGAGGAACAAAGACTTCATGGTATCCAGATGGGCTTTCATGTCTCCCCCTTCTTCCAGCTTCATGTTCTACAGCTTCCTCATCCACAGCATTTTGGAGAGACAGGAATCCCGCTGATGAATTCACCTCAGCCCGTCCCACACATCAGCTGCAGTCAGCTTGTCTCGCACATGGATGAGCTGGCTTGGCTCCAAGTTCAGGATCATGGTCGCTCTGGCACGCTGATCTGCTGCTCTCTCCGCTGCGTCTTTAGGTGGGTGCTCCACCACAGCCCATAAATTCTCCCTGACCAGCAAACTCTGGATCATAAGACTCCAGGTTTGATAGTTGCTGTCAGTCAGCTTCTCGAACCCTAGCGCAGTTGACATCGTGGCTGCCATTCTGCTTACTCAAAAACCGGAAGCAAAAACAAAACCTCTGGCAGCTCTGCCTGAATTTATGACTTGGAAGATCTTGTGGGTATAGAAACAAAAATAAACGCTGGCTAGGCAAAACAAAACAGCTGCTTAACTCTGCTGCAGAAAAAATCCTCCCACGTGGCTTTTAACTCCTCAGCACATCAGAGCTATTCCAGCCGAGACTCTGAGCCGTCTCACAAGCTGTCTGCCACAAAACCAACAGGGTTACCTGGTCCAAACTGGTTAAAGCTGACAAGAACTGGGCAAAACTGGGCCCATAACCAATTGTCACGCCCAAAATATAGCAGAGATTGCTCCCACAGCTTTGGAAGCATGGCCAGCAGCAGAGAATACCTTAGCAGCAATGCACTGTAGCCAGGAAAAACTCACCCACGCCAATTGTTCCATCTTCCATCAAGGAGGCAATTTATTCTTCAGTTACAATGTGTACATATTTACAAGAATCTTCAGAAAGCATCCCAGCATCCCTCTGCTTGCTCTTTCTGATAGAGCTTCCGGCAGACATGTCAGGCACCATGTGCCACTTGCTGGCTAGCTCTCAGCTACATTTATACTCACACTAACTGATGCAATCCTGCCAGCCTTTGCGTTCTCCCCACACCTGATGCAACCTTCTCCCCTGGTTGCTCATCAGCATGACTCAGCATGACTCAGCTAAAGTCACATGGCTCTCCACAGGTGCACTTAACAACTCACATCACAAAGTATTTTCTACAGGTTTGGTCCAACCTTTACTGACAAAATCTGCTAAGTCAATGAAATTGGAATGAAACTGGAACTCAAAAACTAGAAGAAAGTCAGTGACAATTGGATGAATGGAATGTGTTTAAAATGTGTTTAAAAATTGTGAACAATAGTGACAACTAAAATCAGTGACAACTAAAATACAAGAAGAAAAGAGAAAGTGAAAAATGGAATACTGTTTGGGAATAGAAGAATTGTTGGGACTACCATCCCTTTTAACTCCAGGGAGACAGTGGGAACATCTTCAGACTGTAATATTTAATAACTATAGGTTTATACCCACCTTTAGGTCCTCTCTTCCCTCACTTGTTTCTTTCTCTCTCCCTATCTGTCATATAGTATATGTCATATATCTAGTATATATAATATAGTATAGTATATAGTGTGCTATATACTAAGATAGTATAGTATAGTATATTTATCATGTAGTATATATATACACATAAGACTACTGATTGTTGAACTTGATAATTAAGTTGTAAGAGAAACACATTGACAACTAATTAATTAATAAGAGAAATATATTGACTAATAAGAAGATTCAGAACCAAAGGGAACTGAATGATATTGAAGGATATTTGTTTGCCAATTAAGAAATGTCCTGTTATCTATTGTTTGGGAACACAAACCTTGTTGTTTGATGAGATACTGAATATTGGATGGAAGTCATCATGGCTCCAACTGTGGATTATGACACCAAAATTAAAAATAAGTTTGTGGAGGCTGAGGAAATACCCAGATATTTTCTGATTTATTTATTTATTTATTTATTTATTTATTTATTTATTTGGCGGAAATCAGGTAAGTTAAAGCATTGACTGACAAAAAGTTTGATGTGCTTATAGAACAACTATCAAGAAAGTTCAAAGATGGATCAGAAGAAGATGGAGATATTAAAACTGAGCAGGTAGCTGAAGTGATTGATGGGCAATTAGAGGAGAAAGAGGAGTTAACATAACCTTTGCAAGAACTGACTTGAGACTTGGAAATCATTTCTATACATAGGGAGATAAACATGCAGAAAGAGATGAGAAGAATCAGTACAGTTGATATTAGAAAGCTGAAAGGCTTAAGAGATGTTATAATGAACCTTCAGACATAGCTGAAAGGCCAAAATTTGGAGTATGATCAGATACTACTTTGGAAAATGTATGGCATCTGGTCTGAGCTCTCACAAGAAGTTTTCCTTGGGGAAAAAGGAGAACAACAATTTACTGATTGACAGATTTCTGGAAAAAATGTTCCTTTCAACTGGGATCAACCTCAAGAACTGGTTTTCAAGAATAAAAGACATAGACTAAGGCCATTTCCGCAGGGGGCGAGGGAATTGCCCGTGATGCTACTTACCGGACTTCTTGGCTCCCCGGTCCGGTCCACGCCGCTCCGGAGCAGTGCGTGCTGGTCGATATGCACTGCTCCGGCGTCCCAAATGGCGGCTTCCGGTTGGTCAAGGGTCTCAACCAACCGCTGAAGCTCGCCAGCCTAAAGCCCGCCCCCGGCAGATTGCAGGCTCACACTGGGGCGAGCCTGCAAATCTGCACAAGGGAGCAGGCTCTCACTGGCACGCTCCGTGCTTTTGAGAGACCTGTTTTTAGCGGTCTTTCAAAAGCACGCTGGACGACCACTTGGGGTCGTTCCGGAGCAGGCTGCAGTGTGGATCTACGTTAAGTAGGTCCGACCCAGTCCGCTCCCAGGTGCAGGCATCTTCCCTGGAGGACGCTCTGCCCCGTTTTAAAAACCCCATGTGGAAATGGCCTAAGTATGACTAAGTTGCCAAAAAGCCTTAGGAACATTTAAATATAATCCTGTTTTTGGGGAAAAAAAGAAAAAGAATGTGTTTGATGAAGAAAGAGGCATAAAATTACCAGAAGAAAAGTTCTTTTTTATAGAATACTAGCGTATTTACCCGGTGTTGCCCAGAATTTTTATTTTTCTCTTAAGAAGTCACCAAACTGTCTTCTTCATTTCCTATAACTTTGCTCCATATTTCCCAATGTAATCTATATTCAGAGTTATTTACATACACAGTTTGGGTTCCTGAGGGAATACATTGTCCTCCTCCTTGCTGCTAGGCCTCATGTCCATAGCAACCGGCCTATTTCTGTACCTGTAAATTTTCCCCATATTCCCCAATCCAATCTTTATTCAGAGTTGTTAACACACAAAATTGGGTTCCTGAGGCAATACACTATCCTCCTCCTCGCTGCTAGGCCTCATGTCCATAACAACTGGCCTCTTTCTGTACCTGTAAATTTTCCCCATATTCCCCAATCCAATCTTCATTCAGAGTTGTTAACACACAAAATTGGGTTCCTGAGGGAATACACTGTCCTCCTCCTTGCTGCTAGGCCTCATGTCCATAGCAACTGGCCTCTTTCTATACTTGTAAATTTTCCCCATATTCCCCAATCCAATCTTTATTCAGAGTTGTTAACATACAAAGTTGGGTTCCTGAGGGAATACGCTATCCTCTTCCTTGCTGCTAGGCATCGTCTCCATAGCAACCGACCTATTCCAGTACATGTAACTTCTGCCCATAGCCTTCAATCCAATCTGTGTTCTCTAGCAATGTTGATGTACTGGCTTTTGATGTTTTTGCTTTCTGTTGAATTTGTGCAATGGCTTTACGTTTTTCTGGAAGCCCTTTTTTTTTTTGAATTTCAACTCTTAAGATTCCTCACATATGGAACCCATAGAATCTACTATGTGAGGTGAGAAGACCCTGTAACTATGTTGTGTATGTCACTATAAATTTTTCTTACATGTGCCTCCCAAATGTTTTCTGGCATCCTAATTGGTGGTAGGCCTCATCTCCATAGCAACTGGCCTGAGGCCCAAGAGCTCTGGGCTGAGAATTCTAAAGGCCCCTCTCTAAACAGCCAACCCCAGGATTCCATGGAATCTTCACAGCCAGCCAATCCTATGAGGTCTGCTCGCCTCACACAGCCAATCATATGCTGACACAGACAAACGCACAGAGAAACATTCACTTTTATATAACAGATAAAGGATATCTGATAATGGCCAAGACAGCTTTTCTTTCTCTTTTAAAATGTTAATTCAAAACTTAATATTTTTACTATCACAAGAAGTGTGATGCAGGTTAATAGTTTTACTTTGTTGCTTTTAAAAGCTACTATATAGAGAATTATTATTTTGAGAAGTGCTAATTTTAATATAGAATAAGAATAGATGACTAATATATAAAAGAGAATAAGTTAAGAAAGACTTATATATTTGATGTTAAATTAGTATGTAAGGAGTTAAATTTATAAGAAATTTTATTAAGTGATATTTTGTAATTGACACGTAATTACTAAGTGGTTAAAAAGATTTTTAATAATTAAGTTAGAATAATTATTAACACCTAGAATTATTAATGAACAATTAATTTTGTAAGTTTATATTTACTATGAAAATAAGTACCAGCAATAGGCAAGAAATATTAAATTTACTCAGATTTAAGAATTTTATAGTTGCTACTGCTGGATTGCTATTTGCTGCTTGCTACAAGGGTGGGAACGAATTTTTTGTTATTTGTGGTTTTGTTGATGTCTTGTGGTTTAGTTTAATATTTGTAATTTTGTTTGCTTTTCTGATAATGTATAGTTGTTTATAGTTTATTTTTATAGTTTATTTCTTTTGTATTATTCTATAGTACTATAGAGTTGTTGTGTTCCTTTTTGTTTTTTTTTATTTAATAAAAATAAAAAAATACATATAAAAACTTGCAGTTTCATCCTGAACATGTGATTACAGTAAATCTATGTAAGACTCATTTCCAGGAGTTCCTCTTCCCTTCTAGAAAGGATCCCACACATTTCTTAAATTTGTTTTTCTCTTTTCAACTTCAAAGATTTTATTTATGGATTGATTTATTGCAAGAGATAGGTCAGATATTGCATTCTCCCTGTGGTGCCAGACATTAAAATAGTTGCCATCATGAAGCTTTTTTCTTTTTATTCTCCATTCTGCAATAAGAAAATTCTTTCCTCCCATAAGCCATTGTATCACCATACTAAAACTATGTTATCCCTATAATAAATTAAGTGTCCACAAATGGAAACCTCCTGATCTATTTTGTCCGACAGAGAAATGCATAGGTCATTGACAACAACCATCCAGGGACAGGAGGCTTCTGAAGTCCAGTACTGTGTGTCACGTTTTAAGAAGGAAATTGACAAGCCACAGCATGGCCAGAGAAGGGCACCTAGGATGGTGAAAGGCCGGAAACTAAGTGTTACTCCACCTATATACTATGTCCTGAGGATCATAATTATTTTATATCAAACATAGTGAGCCATAGAGATCTACTTGAAGGACACGTAGGCAGTAGAGCTATGGATATATATCAAAGGGTAGCCATTTTTCTGTCACAGATCCTAGGTGAATCTCGAAATGGTTCTCACAGATCATTTGAATGGATTTTCAGCAATAATAGTGCCAACAGGAGACAAGAGGTCTCTGGGAACAAAAAAAACCGTTCAAACAGCCAGGAAAGTGACACCTTGGAGACAAGCATCCCTGGATAAGATAGCCATCTAGCAGGGAACTACAAGGATGTCTGGCTGTACTTTCTTTGAACTACAAAGCTGAGATCCATCTTCATAAAAATGCAGCCATCTGGTCCCCAGGACAGGTTCAACACTATCACTAGCACCCCTTTTCTCCTCCATTTCAGAGTTCTCCCAGACTTGCAAACGATGCCTCTACCAGTGGAAAGCTCCCCTCAGCCCCACCCCCTGAGGCTGAGTTGGGCTTTTCACTTGTTTTTTCCCAGCCGAAGACTTCTGGATTGGTACAGTATTACCCCAGAACCCTTATCTCTCTCTCTCTCTCTTAATTTTCACCTCTTTCTAAATTTCTGTAGCCTTGTATGCTTGTGGGAGTGAATGCAGCTGAGTGATTGTATGGATTTTAACATCTATTTCAATAAAATACTTAAATTTGAACAGTTAGCCTGATTCTCTATGATCCAACTCCGTAAAGCTGGGCTCAAGATCCTTAATTACCCTGCCCTCTTTGCATTGCTACAGCAGTGTTCATAGCTAATTTTCCCCACAAATGGTAATTTTGACAAGCGTTGGGAATCCCCCTAAGGGACCCCCAGCAAGCAAGGTAACACAAATACTATGAGGAATGGTTGAAAAGAGTTCAATACTGTAGTCTTAGCTTAGGGAAGAAAAAAGTAAGGATATATGATAGATTTCTGCCAATATCTACAGGGTTTTCATGCAGAAGAAAGAGTAGAGTTCTCTGTTATTCCAGAGGGCAAGACTAAAACAGTAAATGGAAACTGCAAGGAAGCAGAGTTCAGCAAGGAGAAAGTTCTGAATAATAAGAGTTGTTTGACACTGCAACAGTGTTGGTGAGCTGTATTTTGCTGAAAGTATTTATACAAAGGCTTGGCTTTTTGGCAGTAATAATTAGGTACTGGTAGTCTACCTCCTCCATTGAGTAGGGGGTTGGACTAGATAACCACCAAGATACTTTCTAACAATAAAATTCTGAGATTCTTCATACATTTCTCTTCCTTGTTGCCATTTGAACTCTCTTTGGAACTGAAATCTGCATTGTGCTCTGGTGTTTTGGGAGGAATACCCTTTGGATCACATTTTACAACAAGCAGCACAGAGGCTTCCTTAAACCCCATTCAATTCCTCATGCCCATTGATTGCCACACTGAAACTGGTAGCCTCACTCATAGAGGACAGAGGCCTTTTGGTCCTAACTGGATATTGTCTGCCTGGTGACACAGCATGGTTCACTTGAGGGCTGTACATTGCAGCTGTGATTTCTGGGATAGAAGGACTTTTCTGCATCACTCTCCATCTGATGAGAAATCTGCAGCATCTGTGGAGATAAAAGTGAGCAACAGTCATTCCTATATTAACTATTTATTTCATGAAAGGTATTTACAGCACTATCTTACACATCTTCATTCTGGAGTAAGTGCCAATTAGTTGTCCTTTTGGATTTGCTGTTGAAAAGTAATATACTCCAAATGTTAGGTGGTTGTAAGTTCATAAGACAATGGGCACGTTCCGGGGGTGGTCATGGGGAGGCACCAAAGAATACCCCACACACTAGGTACCAAAACCAGAAGTGACCAGAAATCCACTTCCAGTTTCATAAAAAGAAAACATTTTGGGAGATAATAATATAATGCACTAGGAGTTGTGGTTGTATTTAAGCACCTTCAAGTAGACTCTGAATTATGACAACCCTATCTGAGGGTTTGCTTTGTTGTTGTCATTGTGTGCCTTCATTTCCAACCTATGTCTACCCTAAAACAAACCTATCAAGGTTTTTTTTAGCATGATTTGTTCAGGGAGGATTTTGCCATTGCCTTCTTCTGAGGCACAGAGAGTGTGATCTGCCCAAAGTTGCCTAGGGGATTTCCATGGCCGAGTGGGAATTTGAACTGTGGTCTCCAGAGTCCCACTACAACACTCAAACCACTACACTATGCTGGTTTCATAGCTGAATGGTTATTTGAACCCTGGTTTCCTAGCTTCCTAGAGTCCAACAATCAGGAACATTACACACTGACTCAATGGGGTGATGTATTTGAAAAGAAAAAATATAGCTGCGGAAAGCGGGGGGGGGGTTCATAAGTAGCAATTTTTCTTTTTTCTGTCCACCTTTTTTTCTCCCAGGCAGAGCATCTGCAGTCCTCCCAAACGGTCATTACTCACCCCAGATTTACAAGCCTGCCTCTGACAATAGGTTGTCCCCCTTCACTGAGTTTTTCCACAGTTCTCCCACACATCCTTACCCATTCCTCGCCCCCAACTGGATTGGGCTGCCCTCTCCTGGAAGATCTCTGTGCAGAAAATGACAAGGATGGGGCTGACACAGCTGTGGGCATAGCTGAGGCAAATAGATGCCTGGTAGAGGTAGTAGAAGGTTGAAGAGGGTGTGGCTGTCAGGTTGACCAGCTGCAAAACATGGTAGGGAGTCCAGCAGACAAAAATCACTGCAATGATTGTGAGTGCCATGCAGGTCACTTTCCAGCTGCGGGCAGATGCCTTTCGATGGACATGGCGCATGGCATGGAAAAGGTGGTGCACAGTCAATGAATACAGCACTGTAATCACCAGCAAAGGCAGTAAAAAGGCCAGTAATGACTGGTAGAGGGAGTACCAGTACATGCTGTGTGGACTTGGTAAGTCAATGAGGCAGATCTCAGTCTTGTTGTCCCAGTGTATTCAAGCACAGAGCATAGCTAGTGTAGCCAGAACAAAGCTTCCAACTCATACACCAATATTGATCAGAGCAGTGCAGTGCAAGGTCTGTTTTTGGCCAATAGTGGATGAGTACACCGCTGGCACATATCTAGAGAGAAACACATCAGAGTCAGCCACGGCTCCCTAAAACTGATCAATCTTGGCAGACTGGTGGCCACATTTGGAATTCTGAGATGTCATGGATGCTATCACAAATTGGGGTTACCTATTCAAAAAGCAGTTGCCAAGGTCATTGCAGCCATTCACACACACACAAAAACCCATTTTCCGGAAAGGCTAAATGGTAAAACTAAGAGACAATTTGCCCAAAAACCTGACTAAAAGAAAATAAGGGTTTGAGCTCCAGAACAGTAACAGCACTATTTTGAATCCACAGTTTTCATACCAACAGAGCAATAGAAGGCATGACTATTAGTTCCCCAAATCTCCTGCAGAGACTTCCCCAAATCTCATGCAGCCAAATGGGAAACAGGAAAATCACCTCAGTCACATACAAGAATCACATACCACACGTAGCTAATACACAAGAACTTTTTCTTTCTCTGAGTCACTCTTCCAAACATACATTCCCTTCTGAGTCACTACTAAACTTTTCATTAGGGTTATCACACCGTCCTTCTGTTCCTGAACATATTGTCTTTTTCAGAGCTAAAATTTCTGTCAAGGTGGATTTTTAAAATGTCCAGGTTTTCATACAAAGTTGCGATTGGAGGACATGAGTGGGTAGGTAGTAGAGCTCCGCGGAGGAAGAAGAGAGACATGCCAGGCTAAAGTAGAGTGAGGGAAACCTCCAAACAGCCAAACTCAGTATTATTTGTGAAAATTTGTGCACTCTTCATGTTAGAATTAATTAAGCATGGAAAATTCAGTTGCAACCAGAGCAATTGTTGGTATTATCAAATATTGCTAAAAAATCAATTTATATTGTTGTTCTCTAAATATAGTGAAGAGTAGGTATTTAAAAATGAGAGTTGTCATAGCAATCGGTGGTTTGAAATAGTCAGTTCAAAAGATAGTAACCCAGTTTTCATTTCCCTTACGTATATAGAACCTAACACATGCTGTTGTTTTGCCTTCAAACCTTCCTGATTCTAACCAGGAGGACTCAATACAGTTGACCCTCCATATCCATGGATTCAACCAATCACAGCTTGAAAATGTCATATACTAACGTATTTACCCAGTGTTGCCCAGGGTTTTTCATTTTCCTCTTAAGAACTCACCAAATTGTCTTCTCCATTTCCTGTAACTTTGCTCCAGAGTTATTTACATACACAGTTCCTGAAGAAATACATTGTCTTCCTCCTTGCTGTTAAGCCTCAACTCCATAGCAACCGCCCTATTTCTGTATCTGTAAATTTCCCCATATTCCCCAATCCAATCTGTATTCGTAGTTGTTAACAAACAGAGGTGAGGTTCCTGCAGGAATACACTGTCCTCCTCCTTGCTGCTAGGCATTGTCTCTATAGCAACCAGCCTATTCCAGTACCTGTAACTTTTTCGCCATAGTCCCCACTGCAATGTGTGTTGTCTGGTGACGTTGATGTATTGGCTTTTTTCCCCCTTTCTGTTGATTTTGTTCAATGGCTTTACATTTGTTACCCTGATTTCTTGGGATCCCGGGAGGTACACCTCAATGTGCTCAAAATAATGCGGAATGGGAATTAGCTAGAGCACTAGTTAGCAATGCGAGAGGCAGGGCAACATAGCGAGATCTTGAGCCCAATGTCTACAGGGTCAGGCTGAGTCAATAATCAAACCGAAGTTAATAATAATTGTTTTTCTTTATTTATAAAATCACAGCAAACTTACACACTCACTCACTTAGAAGATTAAGAAATATTGCACAATTGCACAATCACGCACACAGTCCTAAAGAAATAAAGAGAGGAAAATAGATAGAGGGGTTTCAGAAGGAGTTTTTGGGGAAATACTACACTTGGTCCTGTAGCCCGCTAAAAGGAAAGAAGCTGGGGAGCGTAGGCTCTCAGCACGTGGAGGCTGAAAGAAGGCTCGTCAAATGGAGTGGCAGCAAGTCGGGAGGCAAGTCACGAGCGATCCGACGAGACGCCCCAAGCCAGGGGTTCTTATAGGGGAAAATGTGCCCGCAGGCAAGTTCGTTCTTGGGGAAAACAATGGATTTTGGGCTGGAGACAAAGCCTCCGAAAAGTCAGTACTTTAGATGATTGAATTATGATAGCGCTGTCAATACTGTAGACAGTATGCAAACACGGAGTGCTAGAGAGTTGGATAGTCCGCTCATCAAGCTGCCTGCTCAGGGCAGGGGATCTTTTGTAAATAGCGTGCATACATAATGTGATCTTAAGAAGGTACTTGCCTTGAGGTCTTCTAAAGCTGCAATCGGCAATTACTGGCCTGCCTGGATTGGGATTTGAATGGTTCAGCTATTTTCGGCCGCGCCTGTGTGTGTGCTTGTTCGGGGCCTCACAAGCACGTGGAGAGGAGTGGGTAGTGAAGGCCAAATTCTTGATATCAAATGATGTCTAATATCCCTCAAGTTCGGACTAGAAACTGCAGTAACACGTTTTTCTGGAAACCTTTTTTGTTTTGAATTTCAGCTTTAAGATTCCTCACATATGGAACCCATACAATCTACTGTGTGAGGCGAGAAGACCTTGTAACTATGGCCATTTCTGCACTACATTGTTATAGTGCTATTATTCCACTTTCAACATCTTGTGGAATTCTGGGGTTTGTAGTTTACTGAGGCCAAAGACTTCTCTGGCTGAGAATTCTTAAATGCCCTTCCTTAAACTACAAATCCCAGGGTTCCATAGGATGCTGAAAGTGGAATAATAGCACTATGACAATGTAGTGTGGAAATGGGCTATGTTTTGTATGTCATTTCAATTTTTCTCACATATGCCCCCCAAATGTTTTCTGGCATCTTTATTGATGGTAGGCCTCGTCTCCATAGCAACCGGCCTGAGGCACAAGAGCTCTCTGGCTGAGAATTCTAAAGGCCCCTCCCTAAACTGCCAACCGCAAAATTGCATAGAATCTTCACAGACAGCCAATCATATGAAGTCTTCTGCCTCACTCAGCCAATTGTATGAGGTCTTCGCCTGCCTGATGCAGATAAACAGGCAAATTCACAAACAGACAAACTTTGACTTTTCTATAGTACACACACACACACACACACACACACACACCCTCCAAAAATCAGACTTTGATTTTGCCATTTTATAAAAGGGATGCCATTCTACTGTGCCATGGGACAGTAAATGGGACTTAAGCATTCATGAATTTTGGTAACCATGGGGGGTCCTGGAACCAAACCCTAGCAGATCTCAAGGGCCCACTGTACTAAATAATGTTAGCTTTTTAAAGAAATACCATCATTCCTGCGATGTATTTCCATGGTAGCAGGAAAGTTTCTCCTCTATACTGCTGTATGGATCACCAAAGAGCAGAGATGCCCAGGGTCAGCTCAGCCCTCTGCTGGATGGACCTTCAGCTGCTGCAGGTACATACAGCCCTTAGATGCTCTTGTCACAGCCCATGTTCCACCAGTTATACAGTTGTCTACTATGGACATGCTTTACAGTGGCCATGATGAGCTTGGCAGGGTCTGAAGCCAGCACTGATGTAAAACCAGCCTGGTGGAAGCTGAAGTGAGAAACAAAAAAAGAGATGGAGGGAAGGAAGGAGACACCTCAGGCACACAGCTTAGGGCTGCCAGTTCAGGATCATCTTAGATCTTGGAATTGCTGGGCCAAAACCTGAGACTTAGGAATAGCCCCTGGTGGTGCCATTAAGTATTACGTATTAAGTACCAAACCACAGTGGCTCACAGTTTTTCATTCAAATATGCACAGAGAGAAAGTACATTCTTATTTGGAAATTAAGACAGAATTTTCAAAGTGAAATGAAATAATTACTCTTTCTCACTCATTTAAGAAGATGGGATAAGGAATCTTTAATCTAGTCTGCTTGCCAGAAGATGGATGCAGAATAGAGTAGAAAGTGAGTTCTGGTGCTACAGTAAATGGGAGAGAAGGAGGAAGCTAGTTAAGTGCATACATAGATACTCCCTGCTCCCAGGTTTATGGTAGCAATGACTCAATTAAACCTTGCAAATTATTGCAAACAGCTGCTCTACTAGTTGAACTGGAAAAGTTGTTATAAATAACATGGAATGAATAGTTAGGTTGCTATAGCACCACCACCACCACCCCAAATTGAGAGAGACAAAGGGGGGAGCTCAACAGGTTTTAGTAAATCTTTTGTTGTTTATGCCTTCTCAGTAAGGGATTCTGGAAGTAGCTGCTGTTTACCTTGCCTGTTGTAGGCAGGCATGCTCAGCAACAGCAAGATTGGGTAGAGCAGAATCCCATCCTTTCCCAGCTCAAGCCTTTATTAAATTATTTACTGAAGACATGCTGCTGCAACCTGATATTATAAGACTGTGTTCTTCCAGCCCCACCCTAACATTCTTTGAAACTGACTGTTTTGAGAAAACTTCCAATTAGATAGAGGACAAAGAGAAAAAGGAGTGCTGGGTAGAATTTAAAGCTTTCTTAATAGGAGCTTCTTTGTTAGGGGCTTTGTTAACTGAGATTTGCCTGTACTGTATAATAATGCTTAGGACTGTAGCTTGTCTTAATGCAGCCACAGAACTGTTAGTGTGAAAGAAAGGAGAAATGAAGGCGAGGCAAGCATAGAATGAGGAATGATCAGCTGCAGAATTGAGAATCTTTTGATTATAGAGTTTAGCAAAGTTATGCAAGGGGTGCTACTATAACCAGAAACCCACAACAAACACAGCCACTCATTATACCGGCTAGAGAATTGTAGAAGGTGTTGTCCAAATGAAAATAACTTTACCAAGTTCTGCTTCAGTACAGTGCTTTCCCATGGGGAAGTACCCTGGGTGACCTACAGTACTTGATAGGGTGGCAGCAGCAGCCTTATTCTGATCAGTGCTGGGCTATTGAGAGCCATTTTAATTTGTGACAGAGCTCCTGGGCATAGCAGGCCTTGGGGAAAATTTAAATGTTGGCTGCCATGTATAGCTTTCTAACACTGATGGCAATGCCAGAAGAAAACATTATTTTAAGTGACTGTTGAGGAAAAGAGTCTGCAGGGTTCTCTACTGGGACATTAGGATCCCAAAGATGTCATGTGCAGATGCTGGCCTTGAAGCCAGATGACTGCTGGGGATCACACACCTATTGCTTGTCACAGGACAAGTCCCATGTTTCTGACAGTTTTTTCCCCAGAAATGCAAGTTCCCCCTGTCCCTACTTAGAGGGTGACTTTGGCCCAGTTACACTTTCTTACTGTGACCTACCTGCTGACTACAACTCACAGAATCCCCCAGGTAGCATTCTGGGAAATGCAGTACCAAAAAAGTCATGGAAAGCAATGTTTCCAAGTAGTGATCTACTTTATTATTGAACTGTTGTTTCTTTCCTTTATGAGCTTTTGCTGCACTAGGACTTCTTCCATTCACACATCTCATCTTTCTCCTCCACTATTCTAGCCCCTACTTGTCTATGGAGAACAAAGTGGCAGTGGCCACACTGCTGAACTGGTTGTTGAGGTCAGAGGTTGTTGCTGCCCAACATAGAAAGTCACCAAAAACCCAGCCTTTCTCCTGAAGAAGTTGGCGGGTGATAAATGGCATCCCAAGTAGGAAAAGCAAATCCGCCATAGCCAAATTCAAAACATAGATGTCTGAGACCATTTTCTGTTTACAGCCCAGCACCACAGAGATCACTAGGCCATTGGCCAGGACACCACAGGCACAGATGAGGCCATAAATAATGGGTAGCACTAAGAAAATGGCTGTTCCCAGCAGGCTTTCACTAGCCTTAGTGTCCTCAGAGCATCATAATTGTGGCCCAGAGTCCTTTAGAGACTGGTTTAGTATCTGCAGATTAGGAGTTCCTGTCCAACACAAGAGCCATGATGCTACGAGAGAGATGCAACCAAAGCAGCTCTCACACGAACAATCAAATAAGTACAGAGGAGTGCATAGATGTGTATGAATGCCACCATGGTTTAACACTTGCACTGTGGCAACCTTTTCCCTCCTCAGTAGGGTCCAAACAGTTTGCCATTGGCAGACACAGGGATAAATGTTGGAAGAATGTAGCCTGCTGATATCTAGCTGGATGATAAGATATGGATCAAGATAGGATGTGTTCAGTGTAACTGGATTGCATGATGGAGGATTCCTGTCCTTTATACACCTAGTTTTAACAAGTTTCTAGAGTTTTCTTTCCCTAGAAGGGAATGTTGAAGTTGCTCCATGGGCTCTCCTCCAGTGCTCTGGGAAACAAATCAAGGACTCACAGGCAGATCCCGCAACTTGGGACAAAATAGTAATTTCCAGCTGCTCATGCTTCACAGACACCAGCATGGTGTAGTGATTTAAGCTTTGGACTACAACCCTGGAGACCAGGTTTTGATTTTCTACTCATCTATGGAAGTCCACTGGGTGATCTTGGGTGTATCAAACACTCTCAGCCCCAGAAGACCCTGTGATAGGTTTGCCTTAGGATCACCATAAGTTGGAAACGACCTGAAGGCACACAGCAGCAACAACATCTTTCACAACCAGAAATGGTCCATGCACTTGAGGAAAAGACAGACTAGACAACATGAGTGTACATAATGATGTGTCTTCAGGTTAAGTCACTCAATTCTGCATAGTCACTGAATCGACACCTGGGTCCCAGTGCACATCCACAAAATAATAAACAAGCCTTCTGTCTGCCTTTATGTTCCACATAGATGGCTTGGAAATGTTGTGCCCATTTCACACAACTCAATGGACAGTGTATCTCTCTTTCTCTTTGGGTACCAACTGTGTCTACCAGCTGGAATGATAGGAATGGTTTCTGACTCAGCAGGAAGAAGGCTGCCATGAAGTCTCCTCTGGTGGTGGGGAGGAGTCCTGAAGGCGTGAGAATCACAAAAAAGTCCAAGTCTTGATAATTATGGGAGGAGACGACATCACTTGGTCTTTCCTGGAGCTGGTTGGGACCAGTTCTCCCAGTCCACTTTACACAGTTCACAGCTGTGTGGCTAACAGGCCACACTTGTAAATATATACGCAAATGGTTGCCGGCTGTGGACACATCACATACGCTGAGCCATCAGAGCCCATAAAATGTGTTGCCAATTACATATGATGCCAATTAGGTATGGTGCCCATTCAGACCATACTAATATCAGGGACCCCCAAAGCGACGCCTTACAGTGCTATAACAGTCTAGTGAGGAAATGGCTCCTCTCTTGCCTGCGTTTATTTGTCTCCAAAGCATCATTCTCCTCCCACTGTGTTATTTATGCCTCCATTTGTTGATATTTTTTTTTTTTTACTTTTAACCCATCCCATATCCAAGAGCATCACTTCATCACCTCCCCCACTTAGAGTTTAGAGAAGTTACTTAGTGGGAGTTCAGCCCTCAGTTAGCATGGCCTTGGGGATTCTGGGGGACCAAAATAAAAACTTTTGCAAGCACTGCTTCCTCACCCCCCCCCACGCCAGCGCTACCACTTCCCCCATTTTTAAACATATTTATTCAAGTTCGGGTGAAATGAATAGCATATATGTAGGGCAACAGAGGAAGAAGAGGAAGTTTTTCCTACTGTGCGGATCCTTGAGACTTGCTGGAAGAGATCATCCAGTCCAGTACACAGGCTTCTTCCCAGTAGCCCAGGCTCTGCTATGTGGTGCCTACTACAGCTTAGAAACGGAGAATCTTAAGAGCTGCAAGGCACCACAAGGGCCATCTAGTCCAGCCCCCATTCAGGAATACACAGCTAAAGCACTCCTGAAGGATGACCATCCAATGACTGTTTAAAAACCTCAAAACAGGAGCATCCACACCCCTCCCCTCAACACAACAGTCTATTCCACTTTTGAACAGCTCTTACCGTCGAGAAGTTCTTCCCAATGTTTAGACTGAATCTCTTTTCTTGTAATTTGAAACCATTGGTTCATGATACAGTCTTTGGAGCAGCAGAAAATAAGCTGGCTCTATTTTCTAAAAGCTAAATATCAAGGTAGGAGAAGTTTCCCATTATGGTTGTAGTGGCAGATTTCAACTACCTCGAAATTTGTTGGCAGCCAGACTCTGTCAAGAGTTTCAGGTCCAACAGTTTTCTCACCTATCTTGCAGACAATTTCATAGTCCAGAAGGTAGAGGAGGAAACAATGGGGACAGCTATTTTAGATCTGATCCTAACCAACCATGGTGACTTGGTTACTGGGGTGGAGGTGGTGAGATCCTTAGGTGGAAGTGACCATATTCTCCTGGAGTTTATTATACAGCATAAAGGGGAAGCCAAGCATAGTCAGACATGCATTCTAGATTCTAAGAAAATTGATTTCAGTAAACTAAGGGAAATACTGGGAGTGGTCCCATGGTCAGGAATACTAAAGGAGAAAGGAGTTCATGATGGATGGCAGTTTCTTAGAAGTGAGATATTGAAGGCACAATTTCTAACAGTTCAAATGAGGAGGAAAAATCCCACGTCTAAAGAACATGGGATGGATATCTAAAGAACTTTCAACAGAGCTAAGATTTAAAAGGGACATGTACAAGAAATGGAAAAAGTGGGAAGATCACCAAAGAGGAATTCAAACAAATAGCCAGCAAGTGTAGGGAGAAAGTCAGAAAAGCTAAAGTGCAGAATGAGCTCAGGTCTTGATAGAGGGATTAAAAACAATAAGAAGGGCTGGTTTTGGTTGTGTCCTTAGCAAAAGGAAGAACAAGGAAATGGTAGGGCCTCTGGAGAGTAGGCTGAAATGCTAGCAGGGGACAGAGAAAAGGCAGAACTACTGAACACCTTCTTTGCCTCGGTTTTCACCCAAAAGGAAAACACTGTTCTACCTGGGGAAAATGGAGCAGATGATGTGGTAGCGCAGTATAGGAAAAGAGGTAGTACAGTTACATTGTCCTTTGCCTGGACCTCTTGCATGAAGAAGCCCTGAATTTACTAGTTTTCATGGAAAAGGTAAAGCAAGAAGCCCTTCTTTGTAGCAGTTGAGTTTGCTCCCTAGGGCCAAGTGCTCTCATAAGATGGAGAATTTAAAGAGACAGTATCCTTTTCAGATTGCCATGTAAAGGACAAGTTGATCATTTAATTTTATTTTTTCCTTTTTTTTAACTTACAAAGGATAAAGTCAGTGGATTGGTAATTGATTTTTGGAAGAGACTTTCCTATCTATCTATCTATCTATCTATCTATCTATCTATCTATTTGGGTACCTGTGGACTTAAAGAAATAAAATGTGATTTTTTAATCCATTGGAATAATGGAAAGAAGTAACCTTATAAGAAAAGTTGAAAGGCTATTAAAATAAAGTTTCCCTTTGATTGACTTTGACTAATAACTTACATGGAGTCATATAATTTTGAATTGGGATTCATGTTTTAAAAATACTAGACTGAGACATTAATTCAGGTGAAATAGTTCCAGACGCCATCTACTGGAAATTAGTGCAATGATTGTGAAAAAAGTACTCTTTCACCTAATGTTATCCTATTTTGACAGATAACCACTCCGAGGTAGTGTCTCTGAACTGCTTCTTGCTAAATAAATAAATAAATAAAATGGATTCTCACTTTGAAAAAGAGGATGCGCTCGCATGCTTTTTGGACTTTTGGATGGAATTTAGGGATTTTAAGTGAACAGAATGATGGGAGAATGCAAGAAATTATATCTATAACTGGACAGAATTTAGATGCTATTGCAGAGCAAAAACAATGGAAAAGCTGTTATAGAAGTGACTTTGAGAAATTTTAGAAAGATAGGGGTAGATAAAAAAAATTAAAAAATTCAAATTGTAAATATAAAAGCATTGGGAATATTTCTTTCTGATCTGGAATTGATGGATGATAATGAGCTATCTGAATGAGATTTAAATTGAAAAGATTTTGGTTATGATACCTGATGAAATAATTTTAAGATTCTGAAACTATACAGAGGAAATGAAGTACAAGAGGATAGATGACTACTGAAGATAGATAAATACAAGGTTATTCTATATTTGTGACAATATATATATTGGGTTTATACTATGCAGTAACTTTTTCTTTTCCTAAAAGGGAAATGATACAAAAGCTTATCCTCATGATTAATGAAGAATATAAATAGATTTTTTGGTTGAACATTAAAAAGAATGAACACGACTTGATGATACTAGATTTTATTTTATAATATTAAACTTTAATTTGCAAATCTAACATTTATATTTTCGTATCAGAAGTGTTAAATTGGGATCAAATGATGTGTATTGGTTGTTGCTTTGAAAGGCTATATTCTATATAGATTATTAGATTAGATTATAGATTATTTGTACCTTTTGAAGGTTAGTATTATCTTTTGATGATTGATAAATTACTAAGTAAATACTGTATATAGTCAAGATGATAAGTGATTATACTACTATATTACTATATAAATGATTATTACTAACTACGTATGTAGGAGAATAATGATAGAATCATAGAATCATAGAGTTGGAAGAGACCTCAGGGGCCATCAAGTCCAACTCCCTGCTATGCAGGAACACACATCAAAGCATTCCCAACAGATAGCCATCCAGCCTCTGCTTAAAAACCTCCAATGAAGGAGACTCAACCACACTCCAAGGCAACATATTCTGCTGCCAGACAGCCCTGACTGTCAGGAAGTTCTTCCTGAGGTTCAGGTGGAATCTCCTTTCCTGCAGCTTGAATCCATTGCTCCTTGTCCTAGTCTCTGGAGTGGCGGAGAACAAGCCCGCTCCCTCCTCAACATGACATCCCTTCAACTATTTAAACATAGCTATCATATCCCCTCTTAATCTTCTCTTCTGCAGACTAAACATACCCAGCTCTCTAAGTCTATCCTCATAGGGCATGGCTTCCAGGCCCTTCACCATTTTGGTCGCCCTCCTCTGGACACGTTCCAGCTTGTCAATATCCTGCTTGAATTGAGGTGCCCAGAACTGGACACAGTATTCCAAGTGAGGCCTAACCAATGCAGAATAGAGTGGTACCATTACCTCCCTTGATCTAGACACCATACACCTATTGATGCAACCAAGAATCGCATTGGCTTTCTTGGCTGCCGCATCAACAGCTGACTCATGTTCGGCTTGTGATCTACCAAGACTCCTAGATCCCTTTCACACATACTGCTATGATATGATGATGATGATTATGATAATGATGATGATGATGATAAACGATTGGCAATAAGTAATGGTTATAGTATAAAATGAAGGAATCAATGGTTAGGTATAATTGTTTGAGTAATACGAGCTGTTTGCAACAAAGGCAGGAACCAATTAGTTGTTTGTAGTTTTGTTATGTATTTTTATTTTTACTTCTCTTTTGTATTGTCTGTGATTTCTTTTGTTGTATTTGTATGTTCTTCTTTGATAAATATTTTTTTTAAAGGAATATCTGGCTATTCTAAATTAATTCAAGTCTCTAGGGCCAAATGAACTACATCCAAGGGTATTAAAAGAACGACAGAAATAATTTCAAAACACTTGGCAACAATCTTTCAGAATTCCTGGAGAAAGAAAGAAGTCCCAGCAGACTAGAGGAGGGTAAATATTGTTCCCATCTTCAAAAAGGGCAAAAAGTGGACTCAAACAATTACCACCCAGCCTGACATCAATACTAGGAAAGATTCTAGAGCAGACCATTAAACAGACAGTCTGTAAGCACTTAGAAAGGAATGCTGTGATCATTAAACGTCAATATGGGTTTCTCAAAAGCAAGTCATGCCAAACTAATCTTCTCTCTCTCTCTCTCTCTCTCTCTCTCTCTCTCTCTCTCTCTCTTTTGATAGAGTTACTACCTTGGTAGATGGAGGGAATGCTGCGGATATAACATATCTTGACTCAAGTAAGACTTTTGACAAGGTCCCCCATGATATTCTTGCAAAAAAACTAGTAAAACGTAGCCTAGACAATGCTACTGTTAGGTGAATTTGTAACTGGTTGATCAACCAAACTCAAAGAGTGCTCAACAATGGCTCCTTTTCATCTTGGAGAGAAGTGACAGGTGGGGTGCTACAGGGTTCTGTCCTGGGTCCAGTGCTATTCAACATCTTTATCAATGATTTGGATGAGGAAATAGAGGGCATTCTTATCAAATTTGCAGATGACACCAAATTAGGAGGGTAGCTAACACCCCAGAGAACAGGATCAGAATTCAAAATGATCTTGACGGATTACAGAGCTGAACCTAAACTAACAAAATAAATTGCAACAGGAGTACAAGAAGTATAAGATGGGTGACACCTTGCTTGATCACAGTATATATGAAAAGGATCTAGGAGTCTTAGTAGACAACAAGCTGACCATGAGTCAGCAGTTTGATCCAGCAGCGAAATAAGGCAATGTGATTCTGGACTGCATCAACAGGAGCATAGTGTCTAGGTCAAGGGAAGTGATAGTGACACTCAGTTCTGCTTTGGTCAGACCCCACCTGGAATCCTGTGTCCAGTTCTGGGCACTACAATTCAAGAAGGATATTGACAAGCTGGAATGTATCCAGAGGAAGGCCACCAAAATGGTAGAAGGACTAGAAACCATGCCTTATGAGGAGCAGCTTAGGGAGCTGGGTATATTTAACTTAGAGAAGGTTGTGATGCAACATGATAACTATGTATAAATATTTGAAAGGATGTAATATGGAGGATGGAGCAAGCTTGTTTTCCACTGCTTCAGAGACTAGGACATGAAGCAATGACTTCTTCAGGAAAAGAGATTCCATCTAAAAATTAGGAAGAACTTCCTGACAGCAAGAGCTATTCGATGGTAGAATATGCTGCCTTGGAGTGTGGTGGAGTCTCCTTCTTTGGAGGTTTTTAAAGAGTGGCTGGATGGCCATCTGTCTGGAATGCTTTGATTATGTATTCCTGCATGACAGGGGGCTTGACTCGATGGCTCTTGTGGTCTCTTCCAACTCTATGATTCTATGATCCCCTCAGATATTTAAAGACAGCTGTCATGCTACCTCTCAGTCTTCTCTTCCCAAAGTTAAACATACCCAACTCAAAAGTCATTCCTCATAAGGCTTGCTTTCCCAATCTTTAATAATCTTGGTTGCCCTTTTGTAGACACTTTTCAAATTGTCAGTATGCTTCTTGAAGGGAATCAGACACTGTATTCTAAGAGTGGTCTGACCAAAGCAGAATAGAGTGGCACTGCTACCTCCCTTGGTCTGGACAATATGCTCCTATTGATGCAGCCTGGAATTGCATCATCATCATCATTATTCAGTAGCAATGGGATAGTAGAGCCAGGGTTCAGAAGATCAGAGCATCAGGACTTTTTGACCGGAAATAATAATGATATCATCTGTCACTCCTCCTTCACCGTTTCCTCTGAACTTAGCTGCGTACTCAGAGTAGCATGTGTGTGTGCATGCATGTGTATTGACCCAGCAACTGTGTATTGTAAGCTCTCTCTATTATTATGCAAAGTATTGTAAGGTAGCTTGGTTTGCAATGAGAAACTAATTGACAATGAAAACTCATTACGTTTACAAAAGACATGCTTCAGGTGGAGATAAAAACAGCTACAACAGATTTGTTGATAGGGATTGACACAGATGCCTGTGTATTTATTTATGTACTTGTTTAATATCCTGCTTTTCTCCTAAGGTGAACTCAAGGCAGCTTTGGATTTTTGGATTTTCCTTAGGCTATGTGGACTGTCATCAGGTCAAATGCTTCTACAGTTCTTCATAATTTACTGCTCCAACTCTGGCAAGATTAGAAAACTAAATATTTCATCTGTGTTCCCAGTTTGATATGCTTTTACTCATGTTTGAGGGTTCTTGCAGAGAGCAAGAACATGCTATTTGCTTTCGGGGAGGGGGGGCGCTGCTATTAAAAACACTTGCCAACTGAAACTACCTGCTTTGCAAATTCCAAAGATTCCCTTTTCTACTGGAAAGTAGCTGCAAGAAAGAGGTATCAGTTTTTACATATTTCTATCTAAAATTAAGACTGTCTGTATGCCATGCTCCTGTTTTGCAAACTGCTAGACAGGCATTCTTTCAGATATGACATCTCCTGTTTTGGTGGTCCCATTCTGGCAAAGAGCCACACTTACTGTTTCAGACTGGAAACACAGGTTGAGAACAAGGGAAGGAGAGGTAAGGTGCCCTTCCTGAACTCTCCAGGAGTTTGCAATACAAACACAGCGTTTTCCTCTCCTGCCATCTTCCTTCAGACACAGTAGAACTGGAAGACTACAGAGACCAAAGTGCAAATTGGAAGTCCCAGCGACCAAAAAGTGTGGAGCCAGGTTGACTCATCCACCAGTTCCTTCTGTATCTTGCTGGCACAGCAGTAGGAAGGGGGTGGCAAGAGCATTTCACAGTTCAGCCCTTGCTTATGTGGGTGAGAAGGCAGTGTCACATCCTATGCCTTTACAAAGAGAAGTTTGTGGAATGGTTCCAAAATCACATTTATTTATAGCAGGAACACAGGAAGCTGCCATATTCTTCTGTCTTCTGTCTAGCTCAGAGAGCTAGTGTGGTGAAGCCGTCTGAGTGTTGGGCTAGAACTCCAGAGACAAGGGTTTGAATCCCCACTCAGCCTAGTGGGTAGCCTTAGACAAGTCATACTCTCTGCCTCAGATGAAGGGAGAGGCAAATGCCCTCTGAACTATTGGAAGTTAGAGTTTCACAGGGTATTAGCCTTTTTTAGAAAATTCTATGAAAGATAAAACTGTTAGGAACCAGCCTTCTTTTAGCAGAGCAGCAGAAAAAGCATGCCCCAATTTACATGTTACTTCCCTGAACTGAAATTGATGAAGAAAACAAAACAAGGCAGGTAGTTTCAGGTTATAAACTTAGAAAACTTTAGTAATGGATTTTAGAAATACATATGCATTGAGGAGCCTGGATTCTAACTAGCTAACGTATATATAGGACAGTAGCTTCTTTCTTTAACTCACCATCTTCTTGGTGGAAATACGAAGCATGGCTAGGAGAAGGAAGTAGAAGTAAAGAAGAAGAAAGAGGTCTGAGAATTGGGGTCTTCTATAAGGCCAGTGACCCTAGAAACTGTCCTGGTTCACGTGATCTGGTTACCTGGATACCAAAGGTATTTATAGCAATGCATTTAAATAACACAGAAACAAGTGGTGAGACTTTTCCCCTTCTCCTTTGCATAGTGACCCTATCATGGGGTTTCTTGGAAAGATTTGTTCATATTGGAAAATTCCAGCATTCTCCCCCCAACCGTTCTAGGGCAAATCTCTTGCCAAGAAACCCCATGATAGGGTCACTATAAGTTGGAAAAAACTTTAAGGCAGAAAACAAACAAACAAACTCAGGACTGTTTAAACTCATAGTTCCCAAAATGGAGTCCCCAGACACTGTTGGGCTGGAACTGTCCAGAATTCCTGACCAGTAAATTGACCATGTCCAACAACATCCAGGGACTCAGGTTGTAGAGACCACTGATCTGCTCCCAGAACTTGGAAATGTTGTTTTTTTGGACTACAATTCCCAAATCTGATGCAGCTGGTTAATTTAGAGCAAAACTCAGGAAATTACTTATAGGAGGAATAAATATAATGACATGATGAAGCCATTCGAAGCTGAGTAGCCATAGCAAGGTGGCACCCAGAGTGTCATCCTGCCACCATTTGCTTATGAATGGCTTCAACAATAATTATATTCATTTCTCTTAAAAGTACCTTTCCGAGCTCTGGTTTAGAGGGCCAGGAAGGTTGTATGGCATAGAGAGCTCTGGTATTCCAGAAACAGGAACAGGAGGGAAACTGCCACTCCAGCCCCATATGTTCTGTGTAGGACAGTTGCTTCACTCTACCTCATGGTAGGGTCAGCCTTGATTCTGCATTTCACTTGTACTAGAAAATGGAGAAGAACCAGGAGAAACTCCTTGATAGAGCTTTTTAAAAAACTATGTTTAAGACAACAGCTCTCAGAATCCCCAACATGCTAGCTGTAGTCCAAAAGCGTAACTTCCTCTGATTTTGAACACCGCTATCATCAGTCAGTGTTGTGTTCTTTACAGAAGGTTGAGAAAGAACTCTATCACAATAAGTGAGGAATTAATCAATACTACTTGTACAAAGCCACCTTGCTGGAGATGACAGCTGTTGGTGCCACCTGTCCCTCCATCCTTTTCAGCAACAGGTGTGTGCAGTTACCCACTGCTGTGGAGATTAAATTCCAACCCATTTGCTGGCAATGTGTGGCTTCAATGACCCATACATACTAGGATCTACTTCTTCCCATTTGGAGTCGTCATAAACATACTCCACTACATTTTGCTCACTGAGTGTTTTTCCTTCTGCTTTTCTTGATAGCTCCAAATTGGCACTTTTAGAGCTCTGCTTCTGCCAGTAATTTGTGCTTGATGGAGTCACAACAGCTTGGCACATTTAGAGCCAGCAAGAAGTGTTTAAGAATGATCGCAGGACAAAAACAGATTCATCATGCAGGTTTCCTGAGGTAATGAGCCTTTCTCCCCAACTACTACTGCTGCTGCTACTTCTTCTTCTTCTTCTTCTTCTTCTTCTCCTCTTTTGGAACAAGGTCAAGCTGTAACACTTCTCCTGTGGAAGTACTGGTATGTAAGCATCATGCTCTGCAACAGAGGACACACAGCTCTCTGGTTTCCAAAAGCAGAGAAAGGACACATAATCACACCCTGTCTTGTCGCCTGTGCTCCATGACATAATTGATAGTGTGACTCATCCGTGATAATGCATACCTGTGGATTATCCTAGTATAAAACATTGTTGTAGCAAATTATCCTACTGATGTAACATAAGGCCTGAATGAACATCATGTGTTACAAACCAACATAGGTTCTATGTTCAACATTGGTTGAAATCTGAACGTTAGTTGTTACAATACAGGTATGGGAATGTGTTGGAAATGTCAGAAAGAGGTGGGAACAATATTTCATATGTGGTGGTCATGTCCCAAGGCAAAGAAATATTGGAGTGAAATACATAAAAAGATGTGTGAAATATTGAAGGTTCAATTTGTAAAAAAACCTGAATTTTATTTGTTAAACATGACCAATGTTCTTGAGAATACTAATATTAAGAGGCATTGAAGATTAATATTGTACATGATAACGACAGCGCGAACTGAATATGCCAAATCGTGGAAGTCTCAGCAAATACCCACAATCAAACAATGGTGGGGGGCATTTATTGAGAATAGAAATGCGGATATTGTTTCACGAAGATTAAAGGGGAAATCGGACGATCAGATAAAAGCAGAATGGCAAATTGTAATGGGTAATTGCTGGGAACTGCCAAGTGAAAATGTCTGAATTATGGTAAATTAAAGAGGAATAACTATAACATAACAGGAGTTGATGAGAGAAATGCAAGATCTAACACGTAAGATGAACATGGAATTGTGAGGCATAATTTTTTATATGTGAGTAGATATCTAGAAAATGAAAACTAGATCAGAGTGGAAGAACAAAAACATTACATGTAAAAGTACAATTTGAGATGATTTTTTTTATTTGTGAAACTTAACAAAATTATTTAAAAAAAAAATCTGAACTTTAGTTGTAAATGAGTATTCAGCCAAGCTGTCAAGGGATGACTCTGTTTACTGAAAAATGATAACAATCAACAAGTGAGTTACTATGTATGAGCTTTAGAGGACCCAGGGTAGAACTGCAGATAACAATCTATTGTATATCAAAGGAAAGGGTCCAGGCGTTTCACCCTAATGAAGAGAGATCAAAGAGAATAGACTGGGAAAAGCCGACCTCAAGGTGTCTGGCCAGTGTTAGGGTAGATACGCAAAGAACGGAGATAAAAATAACACCAGAGATAAGTTAGATCAAGGTATGGAAATAAAGTCCCATGGGAAACTCTGGAAGTTTGGGAGAGGGGAAGAACCAGAGAATCCCCCAGTGGAAATTGTGTGTGTCACTATATAACCAAGCGTGTGATACAGATTGTTAGCTCCAGCAACAGTTGTTAAGTTATGCCAATAAATACAGTGGAAAAACCCTGTGTGTTTTCTTGACAGTAAAAGAGTAACTAGCACATGACACTGAGTGATCAGCAGTACATTTGTGAAAATGCACAGATTTACATTATTTATTCTGGTTGTACACAGCTCGAGCTGCATAATTCAGATGGTTTGGCAAATACAAAACCACGTAGGCATGCAAGGTTGTGGAAATAACTGAACAAAGACCATCAGACAAAGTAAAGAGACTGTGATGTAGCTGTAAATGGGGGAGATCTAGATTCTAGATCCCACTGCGCCATGAAATATGCTGGATGAATTTGGACCATTCGCTTTCTTTCAGCTTGACCTACCTCATAGGATTGTTGTGCGGGTACAGTGGGAAGACAATCATGCATGTTGCTTTGTCCTCATTAGAGGAGTAACTTACAAATTAAAAATAAAGGTCATTGTTGTTGTTGTGTGCCTTCATATCATTTCTGACTTATGGCAACCCTAAGGTGAATCTATCACAGGATTTTCGTGGCAAGATTTGTTCAGAAGGGGCCGCCCTCTGAACCTTTTGAAGCCCTTAGAAGCTGAGATAGTGTGACTTGTCCAAAGTCATCCAGTGGGTTTCCATGGCTCAGCAGGGATTTGAACCCTGCTCATCAGTCACAGACCAGTGCTCTCACCACTATATCACGCTTGCTCTCTAAATAAAGGGCATATTACAACCAACTTAGTACTGTACTTCACTGAGGAGCAGCAAGACAATTATATAAGCATGAGCCTGTTGGCTGTCCTTATTATCTAGTCCCTCCCTCTGATGAAACAACTCCTCTATATTTGCCTCTGGGAATGGCATTTTTTTTAATTAGAAATTTTACATACATAAAACAAATCAAAACAAAAAAACACACAACCAAACCAATATATAATGAAGACAGACAACAAATCAATCTACACATACAATTACACTTAAAGTATAAAAAAAATTGTATACATATATACCATACTTAAACTAAACTAATAATCAAATTATGTGAAACTAAACAACAATAACAAAAAAAACTACATCTAATTAAAAATGGCTTCTATTTTTGTTGCAAACAGCTCCAAGACATGAAAATGTGCTTAACTAAGGCCATTTCCACACGGGGTTTTCAAAACGGTGCAGAGCGTCCTCCAGGGAGGACGTCTGCACCTGGGAGCGGACTGGGTCGGACCTACTTAACGTAGATCCGCACCCCAGCCTGCTCCGGAACGACCCCAAGTGGTCGTCCAGCGTGCTTTTGAAAGACCGCTAAAAACAGGTCTCTCAAAAGCACAGAGCGCCCCACTGCAAGCGTGCTCCCTTATGCAGATTCGCAGGCTTGTATTGCTGCGAGCCTGTGATCTGCCAGGGGCGGGTTTTAGGCTGCTGAGCTTCAGCGGTTGGTCGAGAGCCTCGACCAACTGGAAGCCGCCATTTTCGTCCCCGGAGCAGTGCGGAGCGGCAGTCACGCACTGCTCCGGAGCAGCGTGGACCGGACCGGGGAGCCCTGAAGTCTGGTGAGTAGCGTCACAGGGCGATTCCCTTGTCTCGTGTGGAAATGGCCTTAGATTCATTACTTTCTACTGTTTTAAATTTGGTGCTCCTTTATTTATATTCTCAAACTATTTTAATTTCTAAATTTCCTAAATTTCTTATATTCAATAAATTTCCATTTCAAAAATCAATATTGTTAACTTTACTGAAATACTATTATTGAATTCCACTATATTATTACTCCCTTTAATCAAATCAACTCTGTCTTAAACATATTATAGCAACAACTTATAATCATATTTATTTTTTCTCAGCATCTTTCTCAGGATAATAATATACTACAACAGTGTTTTTTTTAAAAAAGACACAGTATTCAGGAAGTTCAAAACCCTAAAATCACCAAATCACCCTCATTTATCCTTAAAAATTCTGTTAAACATCTCCAATCTGAAGTAAATTCTTCATCAGAAGATCCTTTCAGTTTGGCAGACAATTTCTCCATCTCTACAATTGACATCAGTCTATTAAACCATTCAGTCACTGATGGGATCTCAGTTTTCTTCCAATACCTTGCATAGACAAGTCATAGAAATGGCACTTAACAGTCCACTTTGCTCTTTAGTGTGCTTTCTAATCACATCTCCCCAGGCTTTCATTGGTCCCTTTTCTCCATTAATTTTTCTTAGCACTCAATATACACCCTGAGAGCCAGTGTGGTGTAGTGGTTTCAGTGTTGGCCTACAACCCCGGATATCAGGTTTTGATTCCCTGCTCAGTGGAAACCCACTGAGTGACCTTTGGTGTATCACACACTCTCAGCCCCAGAAAACCCCATGATAGTGTTGCCGTAAGTCAGATATGACTTGAAGGCACACAAAAACAATACAGCCTATTTCATGCTGCAGCTACTGAAGTACATTATAAAATGTCAATAAAACATATCTTCTTGTTATATCTTTCACCAATATAACACACCCTTTGAAAAGGCAGGGATATGCTGAATAAATGCATTAGTATATACAGCAGGCAGAATGACAAAGTCTTGTGGCAGCTTTAAAGCTGGCAGATTTGTTTTGTTGTGAACTTTCATTGTCCATCTCTCTGCAGCAGAGATGAGCAAGTGCCAGGGTTTAGGAGGCTGCAATCCTCCTAAATTTTCTCCAGGTTTGAGGCCTCCCCTGGGCCATTTCAGACCCAGGAGAGATCTTTTTCCCCACAGGAAGTGACCAGGAAAACAATTTCTGGTTCACTTCCTGCTCAAAAATGGCTTGATGCCCCCAAAACATGATAAATTCCCTCTCCCATGCCTTGTAGAAGGCATTGGGGACATTGGGGGCAAAAATGGGGGGAGGACAGGATTGCCCTCAGAGCTTAAAAAAAAAAAAGGCCTGGGTTGATGCATGAAGCCAATAAGCCACGTTTTTCCCACACCTGCTTTCTAGCTACCTACAATTTGACGCGGCCAGTTGGATCCATAAATCCCTGTAACACCAAAATAAGTTTCTCAGGCTTCTAGAACAACAAAACAGGAAGTCCTTTGATGTATCCTGCCTTGAGTTGCCTGAGTGAAAACTGCAGAGGTCTCCTGGTTGTATAGAAAAATGGTTGTATAGTTGTTGTATAATGGTTGTGTAAAAACATATAATGGTTGTATAGAAAAAAAAATCCAGCAAGCATCGCTTGTTACCTGGATGCATGATCACTGCTCTGCATAAAAAGACTATAAAAGCAAACAGTTCCAAAGAACTGGCAGTGGAAAAATATTTTCAATTCAGAAATGCCACATCCTCTTAATTTGGTGGGTGTCTTGCCCCTAGTCCCAGCACCCAGATGCAAACACAGACAGGATCCTTCCCAAACAGCCACAACACACATACACACACATACATATGAACAGGACAACATTTACTGCAGCCCAGTGTACACAAGAAGTGGATTGCCCACAAGACTCAGAGCACTTAGAATCATAGACTTTGAAGAGACGACAACAGCCGAATCCCCTGCCATGCAGGAACACAGTCAAATTACTCCAGCTAATGGCCACCCAGCCTTTGTTTAAAAAGATGACTCCATCACACTCTGAAGCAGCATATTCCACTGTTGAATGGCTCTGACCCTCAGGAAGTTCTTCCTGATGTTTAGGTGAAATCTCTTTTCCTGTAGTTTGTATCCATTGCTGTGTGTCCTGGGCCCTTTTTGCATGGCATTTGCCATGCGAAGGAGGGCCTGGAGCATTGCGTGATTGTGAGGAGCGATCTGCACAATGCACTCACAGTTGCGCAACGCTCCAGGGGCCAGCAGGGGCTGATCGCACACCTTTTCATTTTCAGCTAGAAGCCGAAAATGGTGCACGATCGCACATTGCTCCCGGGCCCCACACACTTACCTGGCGTGCAAAGCCTCTGGAGCCAGGCTGGTCACGCTTCCTGCCCCAGGCCGGTCACGCTTCCAGCCTGGGGCAGGCTGGTCATGCTTCCTGCCCCCACTGAGGAAGGAAGAGGCGGGGCTCTTGCGCGAGCAGGCAGCTGGTGCAGAGCTGAAGCGGCAGGGAAGGGAGAGCCTTTTGGCAGAGGCTGCTCACATGATCCCCGCACCTCAGCGCCGGAACAAGGTAAGGTGTGGAAAGGGTTTAGTCTCTGGACCAGCAGAAAACAAGCTTGCTCCATCTTCAACACGACATCCCTTCAAATATTTAAACATGGCTATCATGTCACCTCTTAACCTTCTTTTCATACCTAGCTCCCTAAGCCACTCCTCATAGAGCAGGGTTTCCAGATCCTTCACCATTTTGACTGCCCTCCTCTGGACATGTTCCTGCTTGTCAATATCGTTCTTAGATTGTGATATCCAGAACTGGACACAGTATTCCAGGTGAGGTCTAATCAAAGCAGAATAGAGTTGCATTATTACTTCTCTTGACCTCAACACTGTACTCCTATTGATGCAGCCTAGAATTGTATTGGGTTTTTTTAGCTGCCACATCACGCTGTTGACTCATGTTCAGCTTGTGGTCCGCTAAGACTCCTAGATCTCTTTCACATGTTTTCCAGCCAGGTGTCACCCATCATATATCTGTGCATTTCATTCTTTCTTCCTAAGTGTAGTACCCTACATTTCTCCCTTTTAAAATTCATTTTGTTAGTTTTTGCCCAGCTCTCTAACCTATCAAGGTCATTTTGAATTCTGATCTTGTCCTTTGGAGTATTAGCTGTCCCTCCTAATTTGGTATCATCTGCAAATTTGATGAGCATGCCCTCTATTCCATCATTCAAGTCATTGATAAAGATGTTGAATAGCACTGGGCCCAGGCCAGAACCCTGTGGTACCCCACTAGTCACTTCTTTCCAGGATGAAAAGGAGCCATTGGTGAGCACCTTTTGTGCACTTATATAGGGAAGATGCGTTAATGAGGCAAACAACTGGGGGAGGCTGCTGACCAGTAAATACAAGAGATGGGGCAAGGGAAAATCCATTGCAGACAACTGCCATTTCTGGTACAAGCAATGCTTTTGATCCTTGGCTTGTACTCCTGAAAAACCTTGACCTTTGTTTTGTATGCTGACTATACTGCTAGGTACTCCCTTGAACTGACACTGAATTTATTGCTGACCTGTACTGCTGAAATTTTAGAGAGCGTCTCGATTAATCCTCTGGCATTCCAATTTTTCAGCAGTTTCTCTCTCCTCTTCCCACTTCGTCCTCAGTTTACTTCCATTGCTGCAAACTTAATGCCAAATAATTTGAATTAAATTAGCTTAGAATCAGGGAGAAGAGAGGAGGGGGCAGAATTTTGTCCTTTCCAGTAAGCTCAGGCAAAAACAAACTGCTGCAGCCTCTTCTGGCTTCTGTATTCTTTCTCATTAGTCACATTTACCATCTTAACTACATTCTGATATTGACTACATGTATGCTGGTACTTGTCTAAAATGCTGGAGTGTATGGAATGCTCTAGGGAATTTATTTATTTATTATTAAATTTTATTTATTTGTTTATTAGTATTTATTTATTTATTTATTTGGCAAATAGTGTGTGTATGTGTGTTCAAGTGGCCATGAATTTCATAGGACTTTCCTAGGCAAGGAGTCCTCAGAGGTGGTTTTGGTGTTACTTCCTCTCAAATATAGCCTACCCCACCAGATGTTAGGTGATGGCCTCCCATCCAAGTACTAATCAGAGCTGACCTTGCTTAGCTTCCAAGAACAGACAAGATCTGGTGCCTTTAGGGTACATAGAGAAATAGGGAAGGGATCTAAAATCTATTCAAAGGAAGACGGGAATCTGTGACATAGAGAGAGAGAGACTGAAAGGCAGTCTAGTTTATAGTTCTCAGGGTTCTCTAATTCAGAGGGAATCTCTTCAAAGAAAACCATTTTTGATAATGCCAAACTACCTGATTTACTTACACAGGCTGAACCTAAGCACCAGGCAGTAACTTTTTGCTGGGAAATGCAACACTCTCTGGGAGCTGAAGGCATGCTGCCCCCTGCTGGACTATTTGAGTGCAAAATAATTAGCTCTTGGTTATTTAGAAGGAGGAAAACATAGTCAGCGGGGGAAACAAGGACATCTAAAAATAAACTGAGAAACTAGGAACGCAAACAAAATAAGCAAGGCTTCCCCAGTTGTGGCTGTTGGAATGTATGCAGCATGGAAGAACTCACTGCATATCTGTGCTGCAGGCAAGGAGAAAAGGGGCCAATTTTTCACCAAAGCTCAGAATGCAAGTTGCAAGGCAGGCAGGTGTTACCATACCCTACCATCTCTCCTATGAGATATGCAATTTTCATAAATTAGACGTATTAATGACTGGAGAACATGATTGGAGTCACTCTGGCTGGAGAACATGTTTGGTGTTACACTGACTGGAGACATGTTCAGAGTCATGAAATTTCAGATGGGATTATGTGGAAAATCCCCAATGCTGATGGGTTTGGGCTAATCCCTTCACCACTTCAGGCTCTTGGCATTTTTTAATACGATGAAAGACAAACTGTCCAGATTGGTGAATGATCATAGACCATCGCTTGGTCTTACCCTACGGAGATCTTCTCTGTTCACCCTACCTGACCAAACATTAAGAGATCATCAGCGTTTTGCCACTCCAGAGTAAAGCAATCAGCCCATTCCAGACCCCTTTGTCAATCCCATGAGAACGCCATTATGGCTTTGTCAACAAACCCCTTCAGGGTGTGAAATAGGGTATAAAACTCTAGCTTTGACTCAAGTCAATTGTAGTATGTAGTATGTGATGCCCCAGACTGAGGGAAGCATGGAGGAACAGCACACACTGAGTCCCTCCACTGCGACCCCTTCTTCAGGACGGGTAATTATCACCCTTTCCATCCAATCTCTCTCTATCCAACCTTTCTTGCCTCACTTTCTGATAGTCTTGTATGGTTCTTAAACATATCTGATCTCTTGTGTGTTTGTCACTTCAAATAAAATACTTTGTTTAACTTTAGCTGGAGTCGTCTCTACAGTTAGTACTGGTATACATAGGTGAAAATATCCTGCCATTACCCTCCTCTCATGGGCCTCCTTTGAGCTATAATTCCCCCAAATGTTAAGGAGATGTTGTCATTGGAGGTGGACCCAAATGTCCCCCACCTCTTAGGGTAACACAGGGAAGATACTCTTGCTCCATGGGCAGATCATAGTGCAACTTAGCTGCTCTGTCAGAAAGTGGTCCCTTTTTAAAAATTTCAAGCCTATGGCCTAGCAACACTTGGCCTGTTTTACCTGGGCATCATGCATTCTCCCAGTATAGCCCTACATGGTGAGTGCCCAAAGCAAGGGAATTGTTCAAAGAAAAGGTTACAGGACAGACACGACAGTAATTCAAATTTAGTGTTGGACCGTTGTTTCCTCATTTTGAGTATCTGCAGCACTCCGTATATGGGCCCAGGTCATTGACAGTGCTGAAAGTGTCATTGACAAAGGAGAGCACTCCTTTACATGGAAAGGATGACCAGTGACCTTGGCTGCTTGGACCATTCCAAGCAGCCAAGTGGGGTTGTATGGTGATATGGGGGCATATTCACCGTTATTACCATGCAGTGTGATTACAGCAAAATCTAGTAGGTGCATGCACCGCTAATGTACGCATCCTTGTTTATAAGTACTTCTGTTTTGTTCACGGGGAGACTCCCCCTGCTCATATAATCCAGAAGTGTTTCCTGCCTCCTGTTGTCTTCCTCTGGGTTGTGTTGTGTCCTCCAGCTCTGAAATAGTGAGGGAATGGATGGGAGCAAAGAAATCCATGCTGCAATCCTCCTGAGTTTCCAGGGCTTCCAGTGTGAGCGCCATTGTCTTCTCTGAGTGGAGAGAGGAACATAATCAAAATCGAGCAGGATGAGATGGGGGAACCAAATAAGGGTATGGTCAGAAACCTTCTTTTACCTGATGTGGTGGCAGAATTGTCCAATGGCCTTTGAGATATGTCCTTGGCCTGCAGTCCTGGCGCTTCCTGACTGTCTCCACCATCTTCCTCAGAAAGATGCATGCTTCTGACCAATTACAAAGGTTCCACATTAGCATCCCTGTGCAGTATTATCCACAGGTCCTCATAAAAGGGGCAGTAGACAGGTGCCCTTCCAGTCATTCAGTTATTTGCTTGGCATTTCCTATAAGCCTGCCTCATCACCTTTGTCTTCATGCAACATTCTTCAGCTGTCTATTTGTGTCTCCTTCTACACAGCTCTCCTTCAATCTCTTCAAAAATTTCTATGTTCCTCTTGTTAACCTGGAGCTCATCCTGGTACTTCCGTTGCCCCCCCACATCCCTTACCTCTGCAGATTTCCACGAGACACCCCTCCCTCTGTTCTTTACTGGGATGGCTACTGTTTCCATTTTTTTCTCCTCTTGTTTTAAACTTGTGGCGTAGCAGAGTGCAGTTCAAATTCCATTGAAGCGTTGGAACATCAGATCATTGGAGGGTTAAAGCACCACTGCGTCAAATGGGAACGCTGACTCACTGTTATTTGTCACATACCATCATGTCCATATGTAGAGATGATGTATCTCTGCTTCTAATTGGCTGAAAGCCAGCTTGGCAGCAGACAATATGTTCTAGCATCCTAAATAGGAACTGTGGAAGAGTTTTGGAGTTTTAGGAGTACTGGCCTTCATTTGTGGATTTGAGTGGGGGAAATTGGCTGCCTGTGTTTGCGTGTGCACATTTCTCTGTCTCTTCTACCCTCTTCTTCTCTTTTACACACTTTGGTGTCTGTGTGTGTGCGTGTGTGTGTGTGTGTGTGTGTGACTGCTTCCGTGTGGTTGCTGCTCTGTTTTGCAATCTGTGTGTGTGTGTGTGTGTGTGTGTGCATGTGTCTGTCTCATGTATGTCTAGGGAGGGGACACTGTGGATGGAGAGGGAAATAAGAAAGATGCTTGCCCTTATTGGTGCAACCAAGGATATTAGAGTGCTTACATGCAGCACTCCATGACCCAACAAAAAACATTTTGAGTGCATGGCTTCCAAGCTCACGCGATGGGATACCCCCAGACTGCCTCCCAGGTTACAGGGAAATTTAAACAAATCAAGTGTGCCTTCTATGACACCACGGAGGCACACGATGGCAACCCACCAGAAAACCTCAACGCTTGGCATTTTAATACAATGAAACGGTTGTGGAAGGTGTCTGCGAGGCCATCCTAAGGGGCCAGGCACAAGAGAAGTAAGTACACAGTCCGAAACAGTCTCTTACTTGCCTGTTGAAAACCACATAGCCCAATAATTTGTGGTTGTGTATATGGATATGTACCTATGGTATTTGTACTGTCAAATGATTGTAAGGAATGCCTCCCAACTCTCTTCTGCCTTTTCGCACAGGCAGAAGGCAGTTACCGGGGGGCCAAGCGCTCTAGTGAGGAGAGCAGCAGCAGCCATCACAGAGGTAGGTACAGACCTCAGTTCCATAGCAACGTGGTCCCTAATTCTCTGCTGGCTCCTGCCTTGTGTTGAGAGTTCTTTGCCAAAGACCAACCCCCTCCCCCTTGTGTGTACTTCACCTCAGCCCTTGTGTCGCAGGATGCTGTTTTCCCTGCAGGTGAACAAGAGGAGAGGGCAATGTTATCCACCTGCCGCTCCTCATCCACAACTGCAGAGGTGCACACTGCAAGGTTACCTGGAAAAGGGAGTGCAACAGGTGGAGTGGCTGGCTCAGATGGTGAATTTATTTATTTATTTATTTTATTATATTTATAGGCCACCTTTCTCCCAAGATTGGGACCCAAGGCGGCTTCCATCAATAAATATCCGTTAAAAACACAATTAATAAAATTAAACAGATTAAAAACACTTAAAACCACTAAAAACATTTAAAACAGCTAAAAAACATTAAAAGGATATGTAACTTGAAAGCAATGCTAATTACTAAGCTACCCAGCCAAAGGAAAAGCTTGTTTGAAGAGAAAGGTTTTTGCCTGTTGGTGAAAGGAGAGCAGGGAAGGGGCATGCCTAGCCTCCTGTGGAAGAGAGTTCCACAGGATGGGAGCAGCCACTGAGAAGACTGTCTACTGTGTCCTCACCAGGCGAGCCTGGGATGGTGGTGGGACAGAGAAAAAGCCTTCCCCAGCAGATCCTAAAGTTCTAACTGGTTTGTACAAGGAGATACAGTCTTTCAAATAGCCTGGACCTAACTGTTTATGGCTTTATAGGTCATAACCAGCACCTTGAATTTACAGTTAGTGACTACAGAAGCCTAAGAGACTAATTTATAGATTTACAGCCTCTGATTTACAACCAGTGTCAGAACTTAAAACACCGTAAATGTACAGACCCTGCAGAACAAAGTTTATGGCAGAAGTGAACTGCATAGGACTACTCTTTTTGTTAGACACCATTCAGGTTGTGCTGACATGATTTCTAGAGCGCTGGAGTGTTTCGACAATCATTGGAATAATTAAGACTTATACATTTTGATTCCATTAGACTTCCATTACAAAGAAACCTGATCAATCCAAAGAAGGAAGAGGGAAGATCGTGAGAACAGACAATACTTATAGTATTCATGGTATTCACAGTATTTGTTTTTGGAAAGTTTTGGATCTACTACTGTGACTTTATGGCTTAGTAATTGTTTATAAATTATCTTTTAATAAGTCTGCATAGGTTTAATTTCATTTATAGTTTCGCTCTGTACTGACACTCGTTTCTCCTTCCCCCCGTGGTAAAATGTATGGTAAAATAAGACTTATGCCTAACACGTTAATACTTTTCAGAAACTGCTCTTTTTGGCTTTATTTTTAATTCCTCAGATAGAGATTAAATAACTGTATTTTACTTTATTACCATTTCTTCTATTGGTTGCATGTACAACATATATCTCTTCTTTTGATCTTGAATATGTAATTTGGATCTGTTTTTTCTCATATTTGGTATGAAACATATTTAACCTGCTTGGCTTTGTAGAACAGACAGCAGATAATCATACAAGGTTCTTCTCTTCTTGTCCTGTCTTTTGATTAAGCCAAGGACATTTCTATTCAGCTGGTTGACCTTGATTTGAGATAAGCAGTTCTCCTTGTCTTCATCTTTATAATAACAATTTTTCATGTATAGTTTATTATAGTGTGACAAGAGGTCCATCTACTGGTTAAATGATAAATTGTTAGATTGTATTAAGTCTCTCACTGAATCTCTCCTCATACTTATTCACTACTGTCAGGTTTTTGGTTTTTTTTAATAATAGGTATCTACAATCACCTTATATTTGACAAGTGACAAGTAGCAATCAACTGATAATTTAATAAATAACCCTAAATTAATCTAGTATCAGCTATTTTTTATGAAATATTCTATATTTTGATAAATTAGTATATAATTAATAAAACCAATACCTGATTAATTGAACAATTCGTTTGATTGTTAGACAAAATATCATTTAAATAGATCTGCATAGAATCAATACTCAATTAATTGATTAGCCTAATTAACACTTATATATAATTAATTTATTTGAAAACAATTCAAATTAGTAGATATAAATTAAAAGTAGTTTAAAAGTAGTTTATCCAATAATTTTAAATCAAAGCAAAAGTAGTTACCTAATAGTTTTAAATTAGCCTCAAATTATTTTAACTAATTAGCCTGGAAATAAATTAAAGTATAAATTAGGCAACAGATTCGAACAGGACAATATTGCAATTTAATAAAACCTATTTGGACACACTAAGATAATGTAGCTATTTTTTAATTAATTGACCAAAAAGGGAAGAGCTGTAGAATATTAATTGGAACAAGAATAATAGTTGAAAGAAAAAGCATGACAAAGAAAAGAGAAGAATAAAATAAGTACTCATCCTCGCCTCTTTTAACTCTGCTGATTGTCACGAAGTGAAGATGGCTGCCAGGAGGAGAAAAGCTTCACGGTCCCAAATCCAAACCTTATTTCAATGTAGAACATCCTTGGAACTACAACCTCCACCTGACACGAATATCGGTGAGTAGACGAAATCAAAAAGCTAAGAATGGAATTTAAGAATGAAATGAAAGAAACAAGATTGGAGATGAGAACAGACTGGAGGAAAGAAATGGAATCATGTAGCACAAAGCTGGAGAACATTTCAAAGGAATTGAAACGCGTAAATAGGAAAGTGGAAGACTTAGAAGAAAAAACATTGAACATTGATAGACGTACAGCGGCCCTAGAAATGAGAACCAAACAGATAGAAAGCTTAACACTCCTTACAGATATTAGAAATAGGAATAAATGTATCAAGACCAGAGGTATGAAGGAAATCCCACAAGAAGATCTATATACCTGTCTGACAAGCCCACTGGCTAAATTTATTGGATGGGCACCAGAACAATTGGATTTGGAGGTGGACAAGATGTTCAGAATTAACTCCACGATAGCAAAAAAGAAGAAGGTCCCGTGTGACATTGTTATTTATTTTTTACACGAAAGAGTCAAAGGACTAATTTTACAAGAAAGCTTTTCTAAGAAATTTATAGTGGAAGATGAGGAACTCCAGATATATAAAGATGTCCACCCCCAGTTCTTGAAGAAGAGGAAAGATTATAGTCAGATAACCCAAATTATGAGAAGACATGGTATTCAAAATTGACGGGAGAAAACAGAGGGAATCTCATTTTTGTTTAAACAGAGGAAAGTGATTCTGAATTCGATTCCAAGGATGGAGAGATTTCTGAAGAAACATAAAGGAGACTTGGAAAAAATGGATGAAGTACAAACCAATTTGATAACACTTTTGGATAGTGAATCTCTGCATTTAACAGGAAGATTAGAAGAGAAGGGAGGGAAAGCAGAAGCTTCAGGACAAGGCAAAGAAGAAGAGTTGGAAGAGGAAGACCTAGATTCTGAACAAGGAACAGGAACAGACCAAGAGGAAGAGGAAGAAAAAACAGCTAACATAGCTAACACCATCCTTTATTCTTCTCTTCTCTTTTTAAAACATGAAAATCAAAATTTTATCTCGGAATGTTCTGGACTTAAACTCCCCCTACAAAAGAAAGCGTATTTTTCATTATCTAGAAAAATTAAACTTAGATATTGCATTTATACAGGAAACTCATATAAGAAACAAAGATTTGAAGTACATTGGAAATCCAAAACTCAGTCAAGCTTTTTCAACAGCAACAGATAAAAAGAAAAGAGGGGTAACAATTTACGTAAATGCCAAGTATCCTGCAAGAGAGATCCTTAAGGATAATCATGGTCGATATATCACAGTTGAAGTAAGCTTCTTGGACCACAAAGTATTGATTGTAGCAACTTACGCCCCATTAGAGAATAAAGGTACACTTTTCCAAAAACTATCAGATGTATTATCAGATCTTGATCATCAAGAATTTCTACTAATGGGGGACTGGAATGAGGTCCTTGACCGATTAATAGACAGATCCAACAATAATAATAAAATATGCAAAAAACAAAACAAAAATCAAGGTAAATTACCAAATTCCTTCTTTAACTTATTGGATAAACTATCAGTTACTAATGTATGGAGGAAGAAATACAGTTTAGAAAAGGATTATACATACTTTTCTGAACGACACAAATCCTGGTCCAGGATAGATATGTTCCTTGCCACTAGTTCTATGTTTAGTCATATTGAAAAACTAGAGTCCCTCCTGAGAACACTTTCTGATCATAACCCACTACTTCTCACCCTCACAAATACAAACAGAACATTTCAATGGAGATTAAATGATAGCTTACTAAAGGACGAATGAATAGTTGAAAAAGCAAAAATAGAATTAAAGAACTGTTTTCCAATCAACTTGGACAAGGGCACGAAAACCCACATAGTGTGGGATACTAGCAAAGCAGTAATGAGAGGGCTTTTCATAAAGCAACAGGTCTACCAGAAAAATTTAAGGAACAAAAAAGAGATGCAACTTTTACAAGAACTACATTTTAAAGAAAGGTGACTTTAAAAAAACCCCAAAGGATCATAATCTACAAGATCAGATAAAAGCTTTGAACAAACAATTAATGATGATGGCAGTTTCAGAAACTGAGAAAAAAATTAAATTTACAAGGCAAAAAATTTTTGAATGTGCAAATAAGCCAGGGAGATGGCTGTCATATAGATTAAAAAAGGAAAAAGAGAGATGCCTAATTACAGAATTAAAGGAAGGACAGACAACCCATTGTGACCAAAAAAATATCAAATGTATTTTTACTAACTTCTTTCAGGATTTATTTAAAGATAAACCACCTTCGAGAGAACAAAAAGACAAAATAAGTAAATACTTAGATCAGATAAAAATCCCCCAAATTACTGAACGTCAAAGGGAAGAACTAAGTAAACCTATTACTATTATGGAAATCTTAAATGCAATTAAAAACCTAAAACCTGAAAAATCTCCAGGACCGGATGGGTTTTCTATATTATACTATAAAACCTTACAAGATTATTTGATCACCCCCTCCACCAAACTTTAAATACAATACTTGAACAAAGTATCCCATACCCTTGGAAAGAATCTGCTATTGTATTGATATTAAAAGAAGGGAAAGATCCTCTGGATAAAAAAAATTATAGACCCATTTCTCTATTGAGCACAGATTATAAAATTTTCACATCAATTTTGACAGATTGCTTAAAAAAAATACTAGAAAATTGGATACACAAAGATCAAAATGGATTCCTTCCTAAAAGATATTTTAAAAATAATATAAGAACATTATTGGATATTATCGAATATTATCAGAAACATAACAAGAAAGAATTGGCGTTGTTATTCTTAGATGCTGAAAAAGTGTTTGATAATGTTAATTGGATTTACCTGTTTGAGGTCATGAATAGGACGGGAGTGGGAGAAACCTTTTCAAATTGGATTAAGGCAATTTATATGGAACAAAAGGCAAAGATCAATGGCGAGAAAACAAAACAATTCTCAGTTCAATGGGGCACAAGACAAGCTTACCCTCTCTCACCTCTACTTTTTTTAATTTGCATCAAAATTTTAAATATGAAAATCAGAAATGTATTAAAGGCACACACATTCCAAGCCAACATTCTAAATTAAAAGCATACACCGATGAGTTGGTCATCATTTTAGAAGATCCCTTAAATAGCATTCAGTTAGTTTTGAAAACATTACAAAACTTTGGCGAAATCACAGGATATAAGATTAATACAGAGAAATCTTTAGTAATCACGAAAAATGTGTCACACCAATAAGATTTAGAATTATCAGAACATTCAGGCTTTAAAATAACCAATAAGGTGAGGTATTTAGGAGTTATTATCTCAAAAAATAATTCTGATGTATATGAAAGTAACTACAATAAAACTTGGAATAGGATAAAGGAGGATTTGAGGAAATGGAATAGACTGGATTTGTCTTTACTAGGGAGAATTTCATCAATTAAAATGAATATTCTACCAAGATTCACCTTCCGATTCCAAAATTTACCTATTTTAGTAAGCAATCAACCTTTTAAATTATGGGAAAGGGAACTCTCGAAATTCATATGGAATGGAAGGAGACCTAGAATTAAACTGAGATATCTAAAAGATTCGAAAGAAAGAGGAGGGTTAGGGCTACCAGACTTTAAAATATATTATCAAGCCTCCTGCCTATCATGGCTTACTGATTGGATGACATTATCAAACTCAAGACTACTAAACTTGGAGGGATTTAACTTATATTATGGCTGGCACACCTATTTGTGGTATAACAAACATACTATAAACAAAGAGTTTAACAAACATTATGTTAGAAAGGTGCTCCTGAGAGTCTGGTTAAAGCATAAAAGAAATCTCTATCGTTCCCTGCTATTCTGGGTTTCACCCTATGAGGCTTTTTACATGCTAGAGAAACCTCAAATAGGAAAATGAATTACTTATAAAGATATGCTTAAATCAGAGGGAGACTCAGTCCAATTAAAAATAAAAAATGAACTTATCCTACAAGGTTATACATCACACTGGTTATTGCATAGTCAATCAGTAGAAAAATTTAAAATTGACAACAGATTAATGGGGATATCCTTAGAAGACACAGGATTTGATAAACTGTTGAAACCTCAAACAACCCATCTGTTAAATAAAATTTATAAATACTATGAAACATAGAAAGAGAGCAAGATCTAGTGAAAGACACGATGATCAAATGGGCCCAAGATATCGGGCATACTATAAATTTGGACCAATGGGAAAAATCATGGCTTTTGAATCACAAATTCACAAGATGTTATAATTTAAAAGAAAACTATTTTAAAATCTTTTATAGATGGTATTTAACTCCAGTTCAGCTAGCAAAAATGAATAATAGCGGTAATAATGGGAAATGTTGGAAATGTCATGAAAAAGGCTCCCTTTACCGTATTTGGTGGCGTTGCAAAAAAGCTAAAGAATTTTGGTCTATAATTCACAACCAGATTACAAAAGTATTGAATACTAACTTCCCATTATTGCCGGAGATTTATCTACTGAATATTTTTGACATTTTTGATTCTCAATTTAGCAATAAATATGCCAGAATTTTGTCATATATGATTTATGCAGCCAGAATAACTTTTGCACAAAGATGGAAGGAGCCTCAAATCCTGAAAGTTGAAGACTGGATATTCAAGTTATGTGATTTAGCAGAGAGGGGCAAACTGACTTTATTGCTGGCCAATAAATCTGTTAAATCCTTTAAAGATGAATGCAAAATCTTAATCCCTCTCTGGGAAGACAGATGGGGGAAACTTTCTGCAGCCGGTTGTTACCACCGTTGCTAGCCCGAGCTTGGGGGATGTTAAAAGATATCTTTCGATATCAATAATTCGGCCTCACATACCCATTCCCCTCCACGTGCTTGCGAGGCCCCCAGACAGGCACGCACACAGGCTCGGCCGATAATTGCGGTAATATTCCAACACAATACAGGCAGGCCAGAAATAGCTGACTAGCAGCTTTAGGAGACCTCAAGGCAAGTATCTCCATTAGGTATGCACGCAACTTTCAAAAGATCCTCTGCCCCGCGCTGGCAGCTTGATGATCAGACTATACAACGCTCAAGCACGCTGCGTTTGCATACTGGCTATCCTACTGACAATTTGGCTATAATTCAATCATTCAAATTCTGACCTTTTGGAGGCTTTGTCTCCAGCCATTGTTTTCCCCAAGTCCGAACTAGCCTGCAGTCACAATTCTCCTTATAAAAACCCCTGACTTTGAGCGCTTCCTTGGATCGCTCTTGGCTTCCATTCCGCCTTGCTGTTGCTTTGTCCAGCGAGCCTTCCCCTCAGCCCCACGTGCTGAGATCCATGCTCCCCAGCTTCTCCGCTTCTAACCGGGCTTCAGGACAGGTGAAGTATTACCCAAACCAACAACTCCTTTAAAAATTCCTCTATCCCACTCCAACCTTTATTTCTTTAGTTATCTGTGTGAGTGTGCTGTATACACTGCTTGATTGTATTTTAAATAAAACAACATTTATTATTTCAACTTCTGTGTGCTCCTTGACTCAGCCTGACCCCGTAAACATAGGGTTCAAGATCTCGCTACGTTACCCTGCCTCTCGCATTGCTAGGCTGTGCTCTTGGCTAATTTCCCCAACTTATATAATTGAGAGCGCATTTAGGTGTCCTTCTCAGCACTACCAGAAATCAGGGTAACACGGTTTTGATATTTAATGTTTTTGTTTTGTTTCATTACATATTAATGACTTAAGTTTGGCTTTAATGGTAAAGAACAGATTTAAATTATATATGTCCCAGGACTTTTGTGATTCAGAAATCACCTTACAAGGGGGCTCAAACTGGGAAGTCGTCTTTACTTATGTTTTAATTGATTCTTTTTCAGTTAAGGTTTTCAATTCTCTTAAAATATACACATCAACTCTATTCATTTCTCTTCTGTGTTTTTTTCTTTTTTCCTTTTCTTCTATTTGTTATTATTATTTTGTTATTCCTTTTTGTTATTGTTTATTGCACTTCCACAAAATCCCTTTTTTTTCTTTAAAAATGTTTGTTATAACTGTGTTTTTTATATATTTGTTTTTTGGTAAATCTTCAATAAAGATTATTTTTAAAAAAAGAAAAAGAATTGTTCCTGGAAACGAACAGGTAGCCAGTGGAACTGTTTTAACAAGGGAGTTACGTGCTCCCTGTACCCGGCCCCGGTCAGCATTCTCGCTGCCGCATTTTGAACCCGCTGAAGTTTCCGAACAGTTTCCAAAGACAGCCCCATGTAGAGCATGTTACAGTAGTCCAGTCCAGATGCAATCAAGGCGTGTGTCACTGAAGCCAGATGTGACATCTCAACGAACAGTTGCAGCTGGCACACAAGTTTTAACTGTGCAAATGCACTCCTGACCACTGCTGAAACCTGGGCATCCAGGCTCAGAGTTGAATCCAGGAGAACACCCAAGCTGTGAGCCTGAGATTTCAGGGGAAGCACAGGCAAAATCCCTATTCCCTGATCTGCCTTTCAGCTGACCAGCAGCACCTCTGCCTTGTCTGGATTAAGCTTCAATTTGTTTTCCCTCATCCAGTCCATTACTGACAGCAGAAATTGGTTCAGGACCAAAACACCTTCCTTGGAATCAGATGGAAAGGAGAGATAGAGTTCGGTGTCATCAGCATATTGATGACACTGAACCCCAAAATTCCTGATGACCTTCCCCAGTGGTTTCATGTAGATGTTAAACAGCATGGGGGACAAAACAGAACCCTGAGAGACTCCACAGGCCAACGGCCAGGGGGTCGAACAGGAGTCCCCCAGCACCACCCTCTGAGTTCTCCCCTCCAGGAATAACTGGAACCACTGCATAAGAGTGCCTCCAAGTTCCATCCCAGAAAGTCGGCCCAGAAGGATACCACGGTCGACAGTATCAAAAGCTGTTGAGAGGTCCAGCAGAACCAACAAGGACACACTCCCCCTGTCTAATTCCCAGCCTAGGTCATCCACCAAGGCAACCAAAGCTGTTTCCGTCCCATTACCAGGCCTGAAGCCAGGTTGAAATGGATTCAGATAATGCTTTTATCTCTGCCCTCCCCACAACTCCAGTGGGCAGAGAAAAGCAATGAAATCCCATATAAAGGGATGATTCCTGTTTATTTGATTGCTGTGCAAACTTTATTTCCCTAGGAGCCCCATCCCAGTTGCAGGCCCACCATTGTTGGAGTGGGAAAAGAAGGACTCTTCACCCTCGGTAGGGCCCAGCCACAGTACATGTAAGTATAACTCCAGCAATAACTCCCTGGTATGACCTCCCAGTGCGGTGTGTCTTCTTTCTGCAAGGGAGAAGTTACATTAGACATAACCAAACTAACAGTAACCATATTTCCTGCCATTTACAGTGGCTTTGCAGCTTTTCAGGAGGCACCGGAAGTTGGGGAGGAAGCGGAGGAGATGCCTGGGCCTTCGGTGGTGGTGGGGTAAGTGAGACACTGCTGCTTAGATGAAGTTGTTGCATGACCAAAGCGGGGAATCATAATCATACTGACAACCAAGAAAGCATTTGTAAAGAGTTGGCCACTGCTTACCTAACACCTAGCTCACGGCCCCTTTACCATTCAACAGGAGCTGCATCTAGGCAATCCCCTGTAAAGGAGATGCTAATACAGTGCCTAGAGGAGCTGGAGGAGGCCACCAGCCGCATCTGTGAGTTCGAAGCTGTGGTTGAACATTACATTAGAGAAATTGCCAGGGTGGGGGTGGTGCGAATGTGGACCATTATGTGGGGATAAGTACTAACGAGTGCAACAAGTAAGCCATCCCACACCTTACTTTCTCTACAAATTACCACCTGCAGGAGGTATTCAGCGGGATGCTGGACACGCTCATATACGTTAGGGAATTCTGTACAGAGGGATTGGAGAAGGTGGAACAGACCCTGTACCACCTGCACGAGAATGTGGAGTATTACAGGGCAAACTCCCATTAACTTTCCACAACACTACTTCCCCCTTCCCATCCTATGTTTTGTATGTTTGTTCTCTGTTGAATTGTTGAGTAACTGTTATTTATAAATAGATATTGTGTTTCCTTTGTTTTGTCTGTCTTGCGGTGTCCTTTCTTCCAATGCGCCAGATTAGTGAGGGGTGGAAGTGGTTTTGTTTTTGGGGCTGAAGCAACTGAAACTGTCAAGGTGGTAAATGTGTCACGATGGCTGCACACATTATTGATCAGGGAAGAACTGTAACCTAGGAGGAATCAGAGCTGCTTGCATTTGCAAAATTTCAGAATAGGTCTCCAGCACCCCATGCCAGTGTGTTTGGGGCACTTTTGCATATCTGGGTAGGAGTCGGTGCAATGGGAAGGGCCGTCCTGCTGTGTTTTGATGGTGGGGAGTTTCCAGGTGACTCTCTATGGGTAAGGGTGAAGAGACAGGGGTTTGGATGGTCCACAACTCCCATTATCCCTGCTCACGCAAGGGTGCTTTGAAGGTGAGAGCAGCGGGAGATGATGAAGCACCAAAAGCAGTGGGCACAGCTGTGTCAGTTCTGTGGGTAGGGAAAGAAGAGGTGCAATTGGATATGGTAGGTGAGGATACTGTCACCCATGGTTACGCAGCACTTTTACAGGGCTAGTGTAGAGAGAACCTACATAGAGAATACCTTGGCCCACATGATGACACAAGGAAGCAGGCTAGCAGAGTGCAGATTACTTTTGGAGGTTTTCCTAAAGAAGAAAAGAAAAACATCAGGGTACTTTTTAAATCTAACCCATTTCCTAATAAAATGGCATGTATTTGTCCAATAAACTTCCATGTTTGACACATTATTTTTTTCCCCAGGAATGATAAAGGGAGGGGGGTTGGATAGCAACTCCCATTGCTCTGGAGGGGTTTGAGTGTACTGTGACCCATCTTACCCACATAGCTGTGCACAAAGAGTGGACATTTTGGTGTCCACTGTGTGTGGGCAGGGTAGGCACCTTGTCTGACTGCAACTCTAGGGACAAGGGTGTTCTTGCAGGGGTTTGGCCATACTACAACTCTCATCACAAAAGCCAGGCTCTGTTGTGCTAATTGTCATCATAGTGCATTCGTTATTTGTGCAGGGAGAAAAGAGATTGGCGGAATGGAGGTTAGAGGATGGCGACTGCTACCCTAATCCTTTAGGAAGTCTGCCTATCCAAAATGGGAGAGTTACCAGGGCATTGTCTTCACCCTCTGCCCAAATTGGTCCCACTAATGTCTAATGTCCCTATAAATTTGATACAAATATTGACTCACACTCTCTTCACGCCATCTGTTTACCGCATGTAGACAATAATGGTGACAGCCTGTCATTTAATGGGCGGAGAGAGATATGGACGAAAATGATGGAAGGAACAGCCTTGGAACGTCGATAGCTGGCCACTTCTGTGTTGTGAATCAATGTTATGCTTTTGCGCTTAGGCAAAAAATGAAGCAGAACTGATTTGGGAGAGTTACATCAATTTTTTTTTAGTTTTTCAGATACAGCAGTGTCCCATTGCAGTTAACTATGCTAAGAGATGAAAATGTGCAGAATCACAAGGAAAACTACAAAGCTAAAATGTTACAACATGCAGATGGGAGGGTAAGAATTCGATGCCACTATGATGTACTGACCTTGTGCAGAAAAGGCCCAAGATGGCACTGGGCCCATTGACAGAGTACCCTGGAGCATACCTTCTGAGGCAGTCAGGAGCCCTGAAGAGTACTGGAGTCTCCCAGAGGAACACGGAACCTAAGTCTTGGGAACCCATTCAGCAGGTTATCTAGAGCAACCATGGCCCATACTCTCAGTACTACAAGACAGGAGACACAGGGAATCCAAAACCTCACAGGAAATGGGGGAGAGATGAATGCACCACCAGCAGCATGGGCAACAGGAGTTGGAGAAGCAGTGAGATGGCTCCCTTTCTGGTCCAGGTTATGGCTGAGGTGAGACTCCTTCTGCCCCCATGCATTGACAAGATCACAGGAACCCAAGTAAGGCCCCTGTAAGGAGATCACAGTTGGGAGAATATGATCTTCATAGGGCCATTTATGGTGAAGAGAGGAGGCATGTGTGACTGTTGAGGTGCATGGGTGCAGACATGACCCAGTTTAATCAGTGCCCCACCACTGATCAAATAGACAACCTCTTGAAAATACAGGACAGCCAGAGCAAGGACTCCCAGCCAGTAGACATGGTTAGACATGAACAGGCCATAGACATGTGCAGCCTGAGCCAGAGGTGCTCATGCTAGGGACACCCTCAGTCCGTTGCACTTCCTAAAGTAGTCATGGCTCATTTGGAGCCCAATATCTGGGAAGGCCAATAGTAAAAGAGAGCAGCAGGATTTCATTGGCTAAATCCCCCACTAAGCTCCTGGTAGACACCAGAGCAGCCCAAAATGTCCTCCACTCTGACTTAGCTGCTAGTGGAGACCCAAACTCCGAGACCATAGCACTTACTGGGTATGGAGGAGACTCACACCAGGCTAAGATATGGGAAGGAGTCCCCCTGACTGTAGGTTAGGAAAAACCAAGATCAGAACATGTAAGAACCAGGGAGAGGATGATGGTAAAAGGGCCTCTGACACACAATGAGTGGAAGTCATTTCCAATCTTCTAGCACCCACTGATGTTCCCTGTATGAGAGCCCTGCTGGGAACCTTCAGTTTCTCTAGGGACTTTATTGAGTGCATTGCAGAGAACACCCGTCCTCTCCATACCCTCTTTAAAAAGAATGTCCCAGGGAACTGAGGACAAGAACAGCAGAATGCTTTTCCTGAATTAAAGTGCAGCCTTGCAAAAGCATCTGCCTTGGCACACCCTGACATGACAAACAATTTTATATACAATTGGCAACATCTGAGCGTAGCATAGGTGCTACCCTCACCCAGCAGCAGTTGGGTACAGAGAGGATTATAGCTTACACCTCACATAATCTGAGGCCTGCGGAAACCAAATTCAGCCTGTGTGAAAAGGTTTGGCTAGCCCTAGCCTGGACTCTCTCTCTCTCTCTCTCTGCCCACACTTTTGTTGGACCCCATAGTACTAAGCCACCCTTTTACAGGATTGATGGAAGTGTGATAATCTCTCACCCTAAACTTCCTACTTAGTGTGTCATCTCTTGTAACCCTGTGTCTTTGGGCTCTCATTCCAATGGTGGGAATACAGCCCCATCCTGGAAAAAAAGAAATCATGTGGCTCTGCCACATGTATTCCATTTTTTTGGAAGGGGGGGAATTGTTACTATACCCTATACCTCCCATCCTGTGGGATGTGCCATTTTCATATTGAACATATTCATGGCTGAAAAAACATGAGTGAAGGCATGCTGACCAGAAAGCTTGTTGTCAGGTCAAGCTGACCTGAGACACAGTCAGCTCATAACTTCAGGGAGGATTAGGCAGGAAAACCCAATGGTGATGAGTTTGTGATAATCATTTCCACACCTCAGGCTCCGTGCACACCCAAATACAATGGAAGGCAAAACTGGGCAGGTGAAGCAGTCAGGGATGATTCTGTGATCTCGCCCTCACTGAAACTCACCTGCAAGCTTTGTATGCTGCTTCTGCGACAGATCGTCTCTCCATGTTGCAGGCACCCTCAAGACAGGCTACAGAGCCATCCATGTGGTTGACTCTTTCACCCTTCAGGGAATGGCTTGCCCTCACTCCAGCCAAGCAGCAGAGGTAAAAGCCTTTAGAGCCACGTTCGATTGTGAGCCGCTCGACTGCCCCTTATCAATTGACACAGACTCTGGCTGGACTGCTAAGGCAGCAACAGTCTGATTACCCATCTGGCTTGCTAATGACTGCAAGACTGCAAGGTGGGAAGGGCCATAGCCCATTTAGATAAGTGGATGGGCATAGCAACCAGAACACAAGACCAGACGACTCCCTCTTCTTCGGAGCAGCCGGACGGAGTACAAGACAACCGCTCTGACTTCCACTGTAACCATTCGGCAGACCTCACTGGGCAGTAGAGACACACTGCTGATAGTGAACTTGTCAGAAGCATTCATGGGGTGAGAACTTCCATGATGTTACAATATAGGGAAAGATCCCACAAATGTATATACTGTATTTGCCAGCATAGACACATCCCATTTTCAAACAGTAGTTTTGGGAACAAAATTTTTAATGAATTTCTAACCTACTATATTTGATATCTAGGCACTCCCAAGCTGCCTCTTCGCTGGCCAATGAGCTCCATCAAGTGGTGTGATTCCCTCACGCAGCTCGGCTTAGAGCAGGAAACGCCATGTTCTGTGGTGATTGCAACAGCGGTGGCCCCTGAGCCAAACCACCCTTGAAAACTAGGGAAAAGATTATGCGAGGAAGGAGGGAGGGTGAGAGGGGAGGCGGGGCTGCGCCGATCCCAGGAAAGGGAAGGGCGGGGCCGTTTTCTGTCAGGGAGCAGTGGCAGCAGCATCCCGGGGAAGGCCTAGACACAAAATTTGCCAGCATGTAAGACACACTGGCGTGTACAACACACCCCATTTTCAAGTAATATTTTTCAGGAAAAAAGTCAGTCTTATACACCAGCAAGTACGGTAGTTTTTCTCTTTTGCTTTGTTACAAGTAGAATACTTTTCCTGTAGCACTTGAGGAGACATGACAGAACATTTGAGTAATTGGGTAGCCAGTCTATTGTTTAACTGTATTTTTCGGTAGCCCAGAGGACCCCCAGGACTCCGTAAAGGCACCCTAGTTGAGGAAGGTCACTGTCACCAGAGTAAAGAGCAGTGTTCCAATCCAGTCAAGGAGAACCCCCGCTGGACAGGTCCACCAGAATACAGTGAACTTTCCAGACCTGTGAATAAGCCTAGGTGGGGCTACCCCGGGTACCAGCAGAGGCAAACAGTTATTTCCAGCCCCCTTGCTTGATGCTCCTCTTTTTTCCTTGGACTCCCCCCACCCTTTTCTGAACCCTGTTTGTCACAGTGAGCTTGTGTAGATCCAGCAGCTGGGAAGCCAGTGAGTTGATATGCCAAGAGCCATCTCCTTCTTTCCACAAACCCCTGTGCTTTTGTGTTGTAAATGCTGGTTTTCCTCTCCCGATGTTGCATACTCATATACCCATTCACAGCTGAAAAGATCCTGCTGTTACCCTCCTCTCACAGGCCTCCTTTGAACTATAATTCCCCCAAATTCTAAGGAGACACTGGCACTGCAAGTGGACTTCAAAGTCACCCACCTCTTAGGGTAACAAAATCATTATTATCTCCCCCACACATTGCTCAGCTGAGAGTAAGCTCAGCACTGAGGAAAATAGTGCATAGGACAGTGGGGCTTAGAAGTGGTGCCGAAAAATTGGGTTGCTATCTGTCCTTAGCTGGCCAGGCAGCAGCTGGTGGAGGGCGACGGCAGGAGGTGGGGGTTAAAGGGCTGTACGGCCTGATCAGAGCTGCCCAGACGGAAGGTTCCCTTGGAAAAGAAGCACTTGTGGTGGTGGGGAGAGGTTAAATAAACTCACAGATAATCAAATGTGTACTGGTTAAACCCATGAATGTGGAAGGCTCACTGTATATAGTGTGATCTTATAATCAACATAGTAAAACATCATCTACACTCCTCTTGCGAATGGAGGGTTATTCATTTTCAAGTAAACTTTTCCTTAGGTATCCATCAACACAACAATTGTGTCAGTGACTCAGAAAATCTAATATATTTAGAATTAGATTAAGGTTTTCTTATTCACAACACACACACACAGACTAGAAAACCACTATTACTGTCAACTAATATATCGATGGAAAAACAGAGACTGCAAACAGAATTATGGTCATCCAAGAGGGCGGTCACCCTGGATTAATTTTCCCATCTACTGAATGGCTAGAGTCGTCCAAGCCTCAGACTTGGCAAGTTAGACTTGGTCAAAGGGGCAGGCCTATGCCAAATATCACTCAGTGAGGGAATAACTCACAGCTTATTGTTGAGCACAATTTCAGAAACAAAGAAAGCCAGGGGTGGTGAAGAGATGTTCATAGAAGAGTGATGACATACCCTCCAACTGTCCTGATTTGGTAGGGACAGTCCAGATTGATTCTCTGTCATCCAACTTTTTCAGCTACTTTTAAAATGTCCCAGCTCATTTCCTCCTCCTCCTTGTCCTCAGATTAATTATATTGCTGCAAACTGAGTTCAAACTGCAGGAATAGTTTCCACTCAACTTAAATCGGCAAGTGGGGGAGAAGAGGGGCAGAGTGTTGCCCTTCCCAGGAGGCTCAGGGGAAAGCTTGTCCCAGCTTGTCTATTTTTCCTCTGCTATCTTGACCACACTCTAACATTGCTTGCCGACATGTCTCCTAGTTTTCATCCATGAAATTTTAGAAAGTATGCAATGAACAGCAGTTTGAGGGGCCAAATTGGTATGGTGAAGCTAGAGTGAAACTGAGCATGGAATGAAACAACAGTATCGTTTATAACTGTAGTTTCACTGTACACTATTATGAAAATCCGTTTGCTAGCCCCAACTAGAACATGGCCACTGAATGAATTGCTTAATGGTACATTTAAAAATTTCATTAACTCAGTGAATCTATCCCACTTGGGACTGGCAGTTTTGACAACAGAAAGGTACATAAAGTCAATTTATAAATAAATGAAGCCAAATAATGATCCACATTGCCAGAAATGTTGCCGTGAAGGTGGGAGATGTCTTAAAAGATCTTTACAAAGTCAAAAAATAATGTAGACAGCTTCACACATTTGAAGTTATGTAATTATAGTACTTCTTAGGGCAGCCAAGATACAACGTGCAAAGTGTTTGCTCACTGTATTGTGAGCTGCCCTAAGTAGTCGTATAATTGAAGACAAATTATTATACTATTCTATACAAGGTATAGTATAATTTACTATTATAGTGTATAGCATAGTAGTATAAAAGTGTAATTGAAGACAAACTATTAAGCTATTATTAAGGCTTGCATTCAGCTCCTAATTCAAAATTATTATCTCTTAATTAGTCACCTTCTTTTTCCACAATTTAAAAAGAGATAGCATGTAACTGAAACCCTACCAAGTGGAAACAGGACCTCTAATTAAGGGGAAATTCATAACAAATCTTTCAGCCCCACTAAGCAGGAAGCAATGAAATGGACAGAATCCAATTATAGAAAGCAGGGTCAATGCAGTAGAGAATATCTGCCAAACAGGACTTACTTGTGAGTAAACATTAAAAGATATTAATGGCCAGCAGGAAGGGGAATTGCTAGAAAATATAGTGCTAAATTTACGCTCCTGCTTAACCCCCCTTTAAGTTATGCCTTCTGCTGATTATGGAGAAGTAATCCCTCAGCAGTGTCAAAGGGCCTTAGAGTTGAAGCAATTACAGTCATCCCTCCACATGCACTAGGGTTAGGGGCACAGGACCCCCGTGAAAATGGAAAAACCACGAAAAACTGTAGGCCCTCCCAAACCATATTTAACACACAAAAAAAGTATGATCACCATATTCAACCCTCTATGGGTTCCTTTGAGGCATCATTTCACAAGGCAGAAGTGGGTGGCTGGTGGGGCTGACTGCCACCTCCACTGCTGCCCCACACCATTTTTAATAGGGACTTACTAGCCTCATTTGCTCTTTCTCAGTCTCACGAAGCTTGCAGTCCCTATTAAAAATGGTATAGGGAGGCAGCAGAGGTGACAGCAAGTAATTCATGAATAATCAAATCTACAAAAGTGAAACCTGCAAATGTGGAGGGCTGACTGTATAGTTAAACAAAAATAGTGTATTTCCATCTCCCTCTGCTGGATAGAACTCCCATTTGGACAGATCTCATTCACGCAAGTGAGTTTTTCAGAAGTTTTTTTCACCATTGCCTTGTGCCCCTTCCTCTCACTTTTTGACCTTGCCCTGGGCTGCCACTGCTTCCATGGCCTTCCGCACAGTCTCTTCATCACCCAAGAACTGCATGGGCTTCGTAGGCTTCAGATTGTCATCCAATTCATACACAATGGGAATCCCAGTTGGAAGGTTGAGTTCCATGATGGCCGCATCAGACATCCCTGCATGGGGACAATGAAACAGGTCATACAGGGTCCAGGAGTAGCACCTCTACCTGCGCTCTCCCAAAATCAGCCTTGTCAATAGTTATTAGCCTGCATTGTGTTTATTATTGCTAGATCTTAGGTTTTAGTGAAATACAAAACAGCTCCTGCAAGCCTAAAGTGCACCTGCACCTCATGCAGGCCAGAACAGCTGCAAGAGGTTAACTATCCTAGCTTGTAGCAATAAAAATACCAATCATTTCAGTTAAACCAAAGGAAATAGCTAATTTTCAAATATGGCTGCTAAAGCCTGGCAACTGACCAAGCTAGATGGAGGATTCTATACTACAAAAAAGTAACTTTTCCAAGCTCTACTTAATTTCAAATGTGTGGAGATTAGTGGTGGATCCTGAGTGGCATGTATGTGGTACATGCTTTCAAGTTGCCTGTCGACTTATGGAGACCCTATGAATTTCATAAGGTTTTCTGGGGCAAGGAATACTCAGAGGTGGTTTGCCATTGCCTTGCTCTGAAATTTAGCCTAAGGCATCTGGTATTCCTTGGCAGTTTCCCAGTCAGGTTCTGACCAGAGCTGATCCCGCTTAGTTTCCAAGATCAGATGGGATCTGATGCCTTCTGGGCGTATGCTTCACTTTAAACATTGCATACAGATTAGGCAGAGGTAGATCTCCACATGTGGGCCAGAGAGGAGAAATCAGAATACATAAAGAGATCGACATCATCCAAAGATGTAGTGATATTTCTTATAGCAAATGTAACACTATTGTGACTAGGTTGCCAGATTAGATCTGGAATGGAGCTTCTGTAATTTTAGGTGTTAACAAATCTTGGAGAAGGATGAGATACCATAAAGCTCCATCAAGCTGGACTAAGATTCCTGTCTTTGCCCATCTCCCAAACCCCAACTGTCAGCCACACTTGTCCCCCGCCTCTCTGTCCAATGAGAAAGAAGAACAGAGCTGGGCACTCCTCCACACACACCCCCCACAAGCCACCCTAGTCTCTACCAGAGCACAGCTGCCTATTGCAGTCTCCGCACTGAAAAATACAAAGTCTCACAGGAAGCTACCAGCAGAGGGCACCTTGGCAGCTGTAGAGAAACAGGAGACCGTCACCTTGTCTGACCTATACTTTTTCCTGCCTTTTCTTCCTCTCGAATTGTGAGCAGCCTCCTTGGAATGCCTATGACCTTTTGGGACAGGCGCATTCACAGAGGTCAGGGAAACAGAATCTTGGGGTGGAGGGAGTAGGCAGAAAGGCTACCGGCAGGGCCTGAGAGTGAGAGGGCAGTAGCCAAGCCTGGGAATGAGACCTTCCTCCCACCCTGCCCTTAAGTCTTGTAATGTGACTCCAGACTGGAAATAGCAATGCAACCTTCAGCAGCCTGCGTGTCAAAGAGCACACAGCTCTTTTATCAGCTGCTCAGGATTTTGCTTTGACCAGAAGCACCCCAGGTCCCGTTGCCACTGAAACCATGAGCAATAAATGCATCATCTGGTTAGAGCCATCCTTTCCCAACTGGTAGAACTGGGCTTTTGATATTTTCAAAAGCAAGAGAATTAGATTTTCCAGCCTTTCTTGCTCCTAGGGTAAAGCCACATGAAATCTAAAACTAGGACACCATCTTCTAGTAAAAAGGTGGCCCTGGAGATGCTTTGGAAGCAGTCATGCTGACTGGGGTTTTTAGTCCAAAACATATGAAGGGCAAAATTTCCTCAACCCTGTGGGATAAAGCTTCATTTGAATGTAAGCAGACTCTTATTCCATCTTAAGACATCACAGAGACACTACTATTTCAACATCATATCTATTTTCCACCTCTCCTGGTACTTCGCAACATCTTGTTTGACAAAGAAGATCAGAAGATCTCAAATGTATGCACTCGGTTTGTGCATTTGTGGTTGGCCTTACACAAGCACGAGTCTGGGAATTTTTCTTATGGTCAACATGGGTGCCTGTCATTGCCATATGGCTAACAACGATGCCCTATGCTATTCAGAAGTGTTCCTGCAGCAAAGACTGCATGGTCTAGGGTTTTCCAAGACAGACAGAAGCAGTAAAGGTTCAAGTGGGAAAGAGTCTGGGTGCATAACTGGGAAGCCACAGGCCTGGCACTCAGCCTAGCTAAAGGTCACCTGTAAGTGATATAACTTTTCATGACAGTGAGAGCACAGCCGTCTTCCTTGGTTCCCTGGCCTCAGGGGCACTCTGCAAGCATCTCGTACTAAATCAGTCTTTGAAGATTAAAGTGTGTGGACATTGGGTGATTAGACTTTAACTGTATCCTTGTATTTGATCAGCGATCTGTAGCTCAGCAGTAGCCAGCAGCAGATGTTAGGTGGAGTGAGACAACCACTTCAGGCAACAAATACTGTGGAGCAGCAGTGGCACTGCCCCCAACTGATCTTCCTCGGCCCCATGATTCTTCTTTGCTGTACAGTCCCCTCTCTGTGCCATGTGGCCTGCCTTTTAACCATCAGAATGGTTAGTTCTAAAAAACATTTTTAACCTGCAGCCTTAAGGTGCACTGTGTGGTGGTGGACACTGTCTCACCAAGTTGGCTTCCGAATATGGAATGGGGGAGATGGCAGCATCTTGGATTTTGCCTCCGGCAGTAGATATCTTGTGATATTTATTAGCACACCTTCTTTGAATGAGGGCAGTGGCACATCTTCTTTGCATGCAGATAGTCTCGGATTCATGCCTGCTCTAGGGCAGGCATAAGAAAGATTGCTTGGAATCCTGGTGAGCACATTGACAGACAGTACAGATGGTACAAAGTTCATCAGGGCTACAGTCTGACCCAGTATAAGGCAGTTTATGGTGTCCCTAGCCCCTAAGCACAGCTTCATCCAGTTTGGTGCCCTCTGGATGGGCTGGTTGAAGGATGATGAAAGTTGCAGCATAACAATTCTGGAAGTCAGCAGGTTGGGGAATACTGTCTTAGCAGAAGATTCTCCTTCCTTCTGTTGAATGAACTTCATATGAAATCTGTGCTATCTATCTGTTAGGAAAGGCAATCTATCAGAGAAGGATACTACATGGGGCAAAATTACTTGTTGGACTACAATCCCCCCCCCCCCAACACATGAATTCCACATGGGCCATGCTATATGGAAGATTCTGGGAGCTGTAGTACTAAACAGTAACATTTCCAAGCTCTGAGGAATGGTTAAATATCTATTACTTTTTAAAAAAATAAATAATCATTATTCAGCAACAGATTAACCCATGTTATGTGACACTGTGCTGATTTTCATGAGCTGTATAAACTATATATATAAACCATCCCCCACCTATTTGCCTGTTGGCAGCTAAATTTGCTTTCTAGTTAGCTGTGGGAAAGAGTTTGAAGACTATTGAATCCTTGATCCTGATCAGTGGACATCTTGTTTAGATTTAAGTTTCTAGCCCTATAAAGAGACTTCTAAGTGCATGCAGAATGCCTCTGGAATCTGAAAAGCCAGGTAAGTTTTTAATCTTTAAAACTTCTCAGATTTCAAAGGCACTCTCCAGAAGATTGCAGTCTTTGTCATTATAATCTTTTTTAAAGAAGGAAACCAATACTTTATTTAAAAAGTCAGATTCTGAATGCAACATTCTCTGTCCTTGCAATGGGTCCTTATAAAATCCTTGTGTGTAAGTAGCTAAAAACTGGCGGAATGGATCTGGTTTGGTAGCATGGCCAGCCCAAATAATTTTGCTGCCTGAAGCTAAAGAGAAAATGGTACTCACCATATGGCTCCACACACTAAAGCCCAACAGGGGGGTAATTATATCTCATTTCAACACTAGTAATGGGACACCATGTTACTCTGCAGCTAAGGACAGCAAGCTCCTTGCGTACGAGCAGGGCAGACTGTGTGGGACACACAGCTCTGTCCTGCAACATTTTACTACTGTTCCCTGCCCCACTTGCCTCTGCTGCCTCTTTCTCTGTTATTCTCTGTTCTCTATTATTTCTCTATTAAGAGGTCCAACTACACTTGGTGGCTCCTCCCTCTCCCTGAATCAGGTAACATGCCCCATGAAAGCTACAAGACAGGTGGGGTGGAAAAATACTAGCACTGTATGCTCAGGGGGAGTGATGTACAGGTTGACCCTTACCTTCCAAGTGCTTGACAATGCCCCGAAGGCTGTTGCCATGGGCAGCAATTAGTACTCTCTTGCCGGCTTTGATCTGGGGTGCAATCTCGTCATTCCAGAAGGGCAGGGCACGGGCAATGGTGTCCTTGAGGCTCTCACAAGCAGGCAGATCTCCAGGCTTCAAAGAAGCATAACGCCGGGCCTGGATGATACGAAGCAAAAGAGGGAATTGTTCAACCTTGCAGTGGGGTGGAGGTGAGAGGCCTGAGGCCAGCCTGCAGGATTTGAGCATGAAATAATGGGGCTGGAAATATTGATTGCAGTGACAGTGAGATAGGAAACAACAGACAGTAATAAATACATTTCCATCAGCTTAAGGTTAGGAGTCCATCAGTTATTAATTCATTGATCTGGTAGATGAAATATATACTACAAATAAGAGAAATGATAGTGCTCTTCCAGGTTTCGAACGGGCATGGGGAAACATGGTAGCTGGCAGTAATTTCTAAAACAGGAGTGGGCATGTTTTGGACTACAACTCTCATCAGTCCCACCCAACATGGCCAGTGGTTATAGATATAGTCCAAAACATCTGGAGGGGCCCAAATTTACCCACATCAGGTCTAAAACAGGCCTCTATTCAAATCTTAAAGAACTGAAGAAAGGTCAAATCCAATGGATTTATGAGAAAACAGATTCTGTTTGGTATCATTGATGTAATTTATCCTAGGACTCAGCACAGTCACTGTATTCCATTCTCCACATTATAAATCACAGTGGATAAATGGTGAATAATGGGAATCATATGAACTGCGTATCATATCATATATTCATAACATACAACAAATATACCTAGTATACATTACAATAATATTAAGAAAACAAAAAGACTGCATTACAGTGAATAGACTAAATCAAGGAAGCCATAATCTTGAGTTTGCAGGAGCTGAGCGTGGCTCAGCACCTCATAGGGTCACCATAAGCCAAAGCCAATTTGAAGCCAGTTAACAACAATATGTACAACATGCAGTATTATATACAGTGTATATTATATATGGCTTTATTAAGTAAAAATAAATGAGTGAATGTCATGGGTCAACCAAAGCTTTGTAATTTTTCTGAAGTTAGAAATTATCCAGCTATCGTGGCCATGCTGGTTAAGGGTTTCTGGAAATCTAAAACACCTAACAGTTTCCAATTCTACATTTGAACATGGACAGCTAGGGGTGACATGCAGCCCTTTTAAAAATGTTTCTGCGTGGCATTAAATTACCGCAGTATATGGGGGCAGGTGGCTTGGTTAGGTAGATTATTGATAAATAGGACCAGATTACAGGCCACCAAATTTATATTTAGTTAAAAGATTATAAGTTCAGCCTGTAAGGCAGTGGATCTGGCCATCTAATTCTAACATCTGAAATCTAGTTTTAGAGGGAGAGAAGCCGTCTTATTCCAGAAGTTGTAGTCTTCCCCCAGAGTAACTTTTCAACATTTTGCTTACACTTGGGATAGCTACTTTGTTTGGTTCAGTTTTATAAGCAAGTACCATTTGCAAATTCTTCATGAACAGGACTGAAAGAACATGATGATGATGATGATGATGATGATGATGAGAAGAAGAAGAAGAAGAAGAAGAAGAAGAAGAAGGGTAAAGATGAGGATGCAGAGGAAAAAATGATAGATTGGCCCATCCAAACAGATGGGTTTGAGTGTTTAGCTCTTCAAAGTCTGAGTCTAAGTGCATTTGTACATGATCATCCTTTGGATTGCTGCATATTTTCTTTTTTCGTTCCCAAGAGACTCCTAAGTCTTAGCAGCTACACAACAGACAGCCTAGCTCCCTCCACACTGGGAACAGCGATACTTTTTGATTTTGACCAGTGTACATAACTGAGTTAGTTTTTGGTAACTTAACAAAATCTGCAAATCTTTGGCAGAGAGAATTCAAGATTAACAGAATTCCAATGTGGGAGAAAGCAAAACTGACAGAATTCCTAGTTCAGACCAATTAAATATGGATGCTGAAGAGCAGATATGGACAGAAGACAAACCAGAGACCACTGGTAGGCCTCACGGTGCTTGGCAGAAGATCAGCAAGTGCTTCTGATTTTTAGTATTTTAACAATACCAACAATAAACAAAGAATAGATGCTGGTGAAATCAGCTGCTAAAATCAAGAAAGCTAGTGGTGGGGGAAAGATTTATGGGTGAACATATTTATATACAAGGAAGAAGGGGTGCAAGTTTCAGTTCTGCTACTGAAAACAACCGCCTGTCCTGAATATGTACATTAGTTCAGCAATTGTACCTGAGCCACCATTTTGTACTTGGATCTGGCTGGGGCAACTCAGAAATTTAGTGAGTAACAACATAAAAAGGGGAGATCCTGCATGCTTGGTGTGTATCCTCCTCTCTGGAAGAGAACAAAAACATAAGTTCACCCTACATTATATTGATGAACAACGGTATTGTTATCTCTTGCCTCTTTTACAAAAACTGGAAAAGCCATTGTTGGGGAAAAGGCTATCCCAAGAGGTTTTGCTATCTAGGATATAGAATAACATGCTTCCCCTTCCCAGTCCTAAGTGGATTGGTGGCAGTGGAATCTCACTTGTAACACTCGCAACACTGGCAACAGGATAGTATCTTCCCATCCGATGTAACAGTTGTGGATGGACAGATTTGGTTGTGGACCATATATGGGTCTATCGTTCACCACAGGAAACTATAGTTCAGGGGATTACATGGGAGGTTGCCAGCACTGCCACCCAGCATCCATTGCCTAAGGCAGTTGCCTCATTCTGCTTTGGTAAGTCCTAGGGCCATTTCTACACTACACTGTTATACTGCTATTATCCCACTTTCAACATCCCATGGAATTATGAGGTTTGCAGTTTAGGGATGGGCATTTAGAATTCTCAACCAGAGAGCTCTTCGGCCTCAGCAAACTACAAACTCCAGAATTCCACAAGATATTGAAAGTAGAATAATGGCACTATAACAGGGTAGTGCAGAAACAGCCTAGGTTTGAAGGAGCACATCTAACAATAACGTTAAGACATTTGCTGGAAGGGATTGAAGAAAGTGGCATGGCCTCATGGCAGAAGATAAGCTCTAGCAACCTTTCAGATATATCACCAGAAATACTTAAGATAGCAGAGTAGGCAAAGACTTAGTCCCCAGAGTGCTGCTGCCAGTCAGAGAAAGCACTACTGAACTAGCTGTACTAGTGGATCTGCTAGGTAGATGGCAGCTTAATACATGAAACATAATACAGCTTTTCAGTGGGAGCAGCTAACTGCTGTGGAGCATGGTGAACGAGAAATGAAGTACAAGTCATTAAGAACCAGAGTTGGTTTCATTAGTTTGTCCTGATAAAGACAAGCCAGAAAAAGAACAGCAGGAGGACAGATCTCTTCCCCTCCTTGAAGACTTGATAGACTCTGTGCAGCAAGCACTTTGGACTCTTCATATTTTGAGTCAAACAAATCCCTCTTTGGGCCTTTGTTGTAGAGGGCAGGCTGCATTTCTTAGTGCAGCCTCACCACTAAACACCTTGACTGCAGAACCACAAATAGTGTTCTGCCAATAAGAGGATTTTCTCCTGTGTCAGAAAGGCCAGCAGCTTAATCCTTCTCTATACCTACTCCAATCCACCAATTACTAGCAAGGAATTGCCAATTCTGTGTGGAACAGGAAGTAAGACATTGTTTGTTATTAAATACTCTTTCTTCTGAATCAAGGCAGTAGATTTACTCTTTTTCTCTGCTTTGTCCTCACAATAACCCAGTGAAGGAATGTCAAGGGACTGTCCCAAAGTCACCTAGGAAGTTTCATGGCTATTTGGAGAATTCAGAGAATTCAGCCTACGTCTTTCAAGTTCCTGTCCAATATTCTTACCAATAAATCACATAGGCTTGTGTTACCTTCTGCTGTATTTTGCATTGTCCTTGGGATTTCCACATAGAACACTCCCACCTCTTTTTGGGACATATCTTACTCTATTTTTTTTTTTATTATTATTATTTTTGAACAGTCAGTAGGTATTCTCTGAACATGAAGACCTTCCTTAGGGACACCCAACAATATCTTCATGTGTTTTGGGCTTTCAATGACAATGCTGCTGTTGTAACTGTTCCTATCTGGCTATATCTTATCTTTCCTATTTTTATTCCAAGAAACTCATAGTAGCTCAGATGGGTCTTCACACCCTGTTTCATCTTTACAACCACCCAGATAAGCTTGGGAATTTTATTTTTGGGACTACAACTCTCAGAATCCCCCAGTCAACATGGTCCGTGCTAGAAAATAACTCTTCCAAGCCATGGAAGAGATAGAAAGACTGGCTGAAGGTCACCCAGTGAGCTTCAAAGCTGAAAAGGAATTTGAACTGAGGTCCTCCACCAGACTAGCTCTGCACTCTAACCACTACAGAACATCACCTCTCCCTTCAGAGCTCCACACTATTTAACCATTTCTGAGCCAGGTTTGTGCACTGACCTTGCTGATGATTTGATAGTAAGGGTGTTTTTCATCCATAGGTGGTGGTGGGATGTCATAGGAACGCCTCCAGATTTTCACCTGCTCTTCCCCATGTTTGGCCGCAGTCTCAGCCTTGTTGAGTCCTGTCAGACCCCCATAGTGGCGCTCATTGAGGCGCCAGGTACGCACCACAGGCAGCCACATCTGGTCAATGCCATCCAGGATGTACCACAGCGTGCGAATGGCCCTCTTCAGCACTGATGTGTAGCAGATGTCAAATTCATAGCCTGCATCCTTGACAGCCTGGGCCCCACGCTTGGCTTCGTCCTTCCCTTTCTCACTCAGCTCGGCATCAAACCAGCCACAGAAACGGTTCTCCTGGTTCCAGGTGCTCTCACCATGCCTCACAATCACAAGACGGTGGGTTGGCATTTTTCTAGTAGAGAGGAAGACTGTGTACACTTCAACAAGCACAGAAAGACAAGCCCAGCCCTGAGCCACCCACACTCAAATGACTGTGCTCACACTATTTATACTGCTTTCTCTGCACTGCCCCACCTTCACCTCTTGGGACCAATCTATTCCTTCTTGGAGAAGACTGACGGCATCTGGCAACCATTCATGAAGAGTGAGACGACACTCCTTCCATTCTGGCTGAGATCCTATGTTGCAAAAAATAGCAAACAAGAGGCTTCCCCTCCCGTTTAGTCCAGAAATAGTTGGAAGGCTGGCAGGGCTGTGACCTTTTCTCTGAGGGGCCTGTTTCCAGGGGACGGGATGAGGAACAGAGCTACAAGTCTCTCTTGTCTTCTCAACTGATCTGCCTCAAAGCAAAGAGAGAAAGCAACCTGCAGTTGTTAAACTGCAGCTTACCCTGCAGTCAATAAGAGGCCCAAGGCCTGAAGCAAAGGCTTGAATTGGATTTACCTGCAGTTGCTGTTGCATTTCCTTTGGCATAGATAGTAGCCTAGAAGTATAACTGTTTGGATTATAACTCCCAGAACTCCAGAATATTGGGCATCTGTCAAAAACTGCAGCCAAATAAGCAGATACAAGAGTAGTAAAGAACAAAGGTTCCCATTGAAAGCACCTTCTACGAACTGCGCCTCGCAGACCCTTCACTGGTTCTTGGGTATTTAGACAATCTGCTGACTTTTCTAGTTGTGCATGCATACTAAACCATCCCTTAGATACTAGGTTTTCATTCTAATTTCAAAGAAACAGGGATTTGCAACCCTCAGCTCTGATCAGATCCTGTCATTCCAATTTAAACTGAATGTGATGACTTTCCTTTCAGAATGTATGCCTCCTTTCTGTTGAATGGGGTGGGATGAGTGTCAAGGAAAGAAATAAATCAGGACTTGATAGTGGCAATGGAGTTCTCAGACTGCTGCTATAGAGATATATAAATAACATAGTACTCCCTAGATGCTTTGAACTACAGTTCCCACAATCACCAGCCCAACCCAGACCACAGAAGAATTACCCTTTGGACTACAACTGCATGAAACTGTCAAGGTTGTTGCCGGGCAGGCAAAGTTTTCCTATGAGTGGACGGCAGAAGGAAGAGGCAGTGTGGCCAGACAGGCAGGTGCAAGGCCAGCAGGATTGTTATGGCTATGTCTTGTGTATTAGAGAAGGCCACATGCCAGAGCACTGATTGGGTTACCCCATTGTTCCAGGGTGACAAGGTAGCACAAAAAGGCTGGTGTTTGCCTTGACCAGCTGCCAGTTAGATGCCCCAGCTGGACCTGCCATGCCATTGGCAGTATACCAACTGTAAGGGGAGATGCTGCCTGATTTTTCTCCACTGTCTTCTGTTTTTCCTCTTTATCTAATTGCTGGAAAGCTAGCATGTTTTGACTAAGCCTTATCTTAGAGTGCGGCAATAAATCAGTACTCTAAGTCTTATTTAATGAGCCTCTGGAATTTTTTCTGCTTCACTGGGACTCTCTGCTGGGGTGAAGCCTTGCTTCACAGATAGCACTCTGCTCATGCTCAGAGGAGCCAAATCCTGCCAACCCTGACACTTAGTACTCCCTAGATGCTTTGGACTACAGTTCCCACAATCACCAGCCAAATCCAGACCACAGAAGAATTACCCTTTGGACTACAACTGCATGAAACCCCACCCCAATGGCTACACCGACTGGTAGATGTAATAAACAAAGTGTCTTTTCCTAGATTTGCCCAAGTCAGCATGGCCAGTGATCAGGGATTATGGGAGTTGTAGTCCCATCCTCTAAAAATTGGATTTCCAAGCCTCTTCCTACTAAAAAAAAAATCCCAGGCTATATGAAGTTAGATTATTGGGACCCAAATATGTGCCCTATAATGTATATTAAAATATCACAAAGCATTAGTTCATGTTCTGGGATCAGAAGGATTTGTGTTTAATGTACAGCATATTTGGGGCTTCTTGTATTGGTAACCATTAAACTGGTTAGATTGCCAATTTTTTTCCCCTTGTAAGGCTCCTCTGATTTTTAACAAGAGAGAAGTGGCTACAAAAGCCAATCACATCACCACATGTCCATGCTTGGAAAACTTCCATAATCCTTGGCCAGTGATAGAATCATAGAATTGGAAGACACCCCAGGGGCCATCGAGTCCAACCCCCTGCTATGCAGGAACACCCATCAAAGCATTCCCAACAGATGGCCATGCAGCCTCTGCTTAAAAACCTCCAAAGAAGGAGATAGGATGATATTGTGTCAGGATTCATATCCCCAGCCATATATTGGTCTGCTAAAAGTGTATTGAAATAGTGTATTGTCGTCAATGCAGAAAGAACTGCTGTAGAACTCCATTAAGCCTAGTTACAATGCTACAAAGTATCCAGTGCTAATTGATGATGGCAACAATCTATCTTTTTGGAGCCTGTCTGTTTTGTTACCAAGTACCAATTGCTTATCGCTACAATGTATCCAGCAAGTGGAGGGAAGATCAGAGCCAGGCAAAAAATGAAAGTCTAGAGGCTTGTGTTTTGAGAACTTGGTGTCTCTAAAATACGAGGCAAGAAATATGTGCCTGATTCAAGGATGGTGTGAAGTGGGATCCAAATGTGAGTCTGTGAATTGTCTGAGAAGTAGTGTGATAGCTACATTTTGGAAATATATCTATAAAAAGTGTGAGCTCCATGTCTGCTTTAGTCTCAGCAACTTCATACGAAGTGTGTTATGTTGCCTGCATTTTCAACAAATAAAAATTACTGTCTACCTCAGAGTGAAATTTGTGGAGTGTGGGTTATGCAGTGCATGACATTCTGCTTAATTGTAACTGTAGAAAGCACAGATTTCTGAGAGAGGAATAAAGTTGTTGACATATTCACAAGATCACTGGATCTTAACAATATCTAAATTTCCTATGCTGAAATTCATTGCCAGTTAACTCTAGGCAGGGCTTAATGAATAGAATGAAGTACAAACTCATTCCTAACATTAGCCACAGGCTCTCCACACTACCTCTGCCATTTCTTTTCAATGATAAGTTGTTTCTCACAATATGGTCTGGTTCATATATGCAGTGGAGTGAAATTGTAGAACATTAAGGTAGCAGAATGGGCTGCATAGCTTCTTATTGGAAGAGTTACACCTCAAAGTAAACCTAAGAGAAGGCCCCTAAATTGGCATCACTTCCCCCATATTGGATATTGGCTAGCAAAGGTTGGTTGCAAGTAAAAATTGGTTTTGAATTAAATTCTCAAGACCAACAACACCTTTGCTGCTGTATGGGAACGTAGACAGCGTCCCTTAGGCTAAAGGACAACGACCTATTGTTCCCAGTCACATATCTCTAGGCAGCCACAATAGACTCTCTCCTTGATTAATAAAAAGGTTGCCTCAGCCCCAAGCCACGCTGATGAACTTTGCAAGGATAGACAATCAAAGTCTATCAATTTGGAATGATAATCCTATCATGTACCTGGACCTTCCCGGGAGAAACAATACCAAGGAGAGGTCATGATATTTGCCTAAGATTATATTCCGCAATCATCGCCCATTAACGCCACTTTGCTAGCCTATACACTGCCTGAGGACAGAAATTGGCTATAAAAATCCTCACTTTTTGAGCCTCTTTGGAGTGCCTCCCAGACCGGACAAGGGTCAGTTTCGCTGCTATCGAGGTGTCAAGCCTCTCAGACACTGCTGAGAGCTAAATGCGACTCGCGTCTCGGATCTTCCTCGAACTCTGCTGTGACCTGACTTCCAGCCCCGGGATCCAGCCTCCCCTTGGTGCTTTACACCAAGCCTTCCCTAATCTTCTCCTTTCCAAGATGCCTAGACTAAGATCTGTATGCCCTCTCTCCCCAACTGCCTCTTATTTCCAACTTCATTTCTGTAGCCCTTGTGTGATTGTAGAATTATTTGTTAACGTGTGTTGTGACTTTTCTTATTAGTTTTAATAAATTTACTTTAGACTGTTCCTCTGACTCTTGCGTGGTTCTGACCCCGTGGACATAGGGTTAAAGATCCCTTGCCCTGACCTCTCGCAAGCTTTGAGTGTCTCTGCTAATTCCCTTAATTTGAAGTCTGTTTGGGTGTCCTCGAGAAACCCCCAATTTTCAGGGTAACAGAAGTAAGAATTTGCCTTGTCAAGTAGAAAGTGATATGGGTTCTTACCATGATACATTCATTTTCAGCAGCAGATAGAAGATATTCTCGTGTGTGTTGCCCTTCCATCTCATTCTGATAGGCAAGAAGTCTTTTGCCAGATTGTCCAGTACAAGGACAAACCCTTAAGGAACCTGTTTAGCTGTGGAATCAAAACCAATAGTTGCCAACTTAGCCCAAAAAGTGTGGAAAGAGAAGAATGACAAAGCAGAAAACCTCATGCCAAGTCAAGATGGCAAAGGCTATGAATGAAGAAGAACACACAGGTCAGGAAAGTCTGCAGCAGTTTGCTTTTGCCAGAATATACAGGGAAGGGAAATTCTCCATTCTTTCCTGTTCTTTCCTCCCTCTAAGTTAACTGAGTACAAGCTACTCTTGTACTTTGAATTCCACCTGCACCAGTGGAAGTAAGCTGAGGACAAAAAGGAAAAGTGGGAGGAGGAGAGAAACTTATACATTTTAAAAGCAGATGAAGTGGGATGGCAGAGGATTAATTGGGACTGTCCCTACTAAACTAGGTTGGTATGAAACCTATACTCTGTGTGTGTGAATTACAGTCCTCCCCAGCCAGCAGCCAAGAACAACAACATCAGCCAAGAACTCGACAGGAAGGATGTTTTTCATTCACTTCTGAAAATGACTATATCATGGTAAGAATCAGTGTCCCTTTTTCCCACAATGAAGGGAGGACATCCTCATGTGGGATATACCAGAGTTCTCCCAACACATAGGCAGGCAAGCTGCTGTCACTAGATTTTAGAATCACATTGCACAATCTGCCTCAAGGCTCACTTACCAAAGCAATAGATGCATTTCATAATAGCATCTTATGAAGATAGATCTATATCCAGGTCTATAACCAGGTCACTGCTATACAAATGTAAACTAGTGCTGGGCATTAGTGCGCTAAATTGCAGGTATCACAGCTCTACCAGTGGAATGCATGACAACCTTCCCAAGCAACTGGGCTCTGAGATTTCAAAGCAGGTAGTCTGATCTTGGAAGATAAGCAAGGTCAGAACCAGTTAGTACTGGGATGGGAGACTGCCAATGAATACCACGTGCTGTAGGCCATATTTCAGAGAAAGGAACTGGCAAAATTACCTCTGAGTGCTTCTTGACTAAGAAAACCTTATGAAATCCAGGGGGCTACCATAAGTCAACAGGCAACTTGAAAGCACACACACAGCTATGCAGGCTTTGATCAAATGGGAAAATGTGAAACTAGATACTTTCTAACTCATAGCTGAAGGCAGGAGCAAAACAAGATGATGGTCAAATCATGTGTAATTGTGATGTCTTGCAGATTTATTATTTACAATGTCCTGTAACACAAAAGGATATATACTGGTTCTGAGACTGTTAATATTAATTTTTAAAAAACTAAAGATGACCAGACACTCTGGTAAGGATAGATGAGCCTGTATATCTCCAGGATATGGTATGCTACTTTTTTTCTAGAGATTTGGAAGAGAGAAAGCAAAAGGACAGCAAGATGATCTTTTACACTCAATGAGACATTGAATTCACAATTTGGACAAAGATTGGTTCAATCTTAAAAGGAGAAGTTGGAATGGAAGATGTTTAGCCCCTTTTTGGTGGAGAGGGTCCCAGTCTAGAGACCCTTGTTACTGCACTATACAGCCCCACTCTACTGGAAATGCTATTTTCATAATTTCATATTTTCATATATTTGTAATTTCATATTTCATGGCTGGAACACATATGTTTGAAAGTGCACTGGCTGTACACATATGCCAGGTCAAGATGACCTCAGACATAACCAGGTCATAAGTTCAGAGAAGATTAGGTGGGAAAGCCCAATGCTGATGGGCTTAGGATAATCCTTTCAAAAACCGTAAGTTGTGAGCACTTGCAAAAACAATAGCAGGCAAAATGCCCAGGTGAAGCAATCAGGAACCCTACTGTGAGCACATCCTAGAGACCTTCCCCATTCACACTGTCTGATCAAAACATTAAGAGATTGCCAGGACTCCCATCAACATTTTGTCACCTAGAGTTAAGGCAATCAGGCCATTCTGGACTCCTTGGTCAGTTTCATGGGAAGGCAATTACTGTATTTGCCGGTGTACAAGATGCACCTGTGTATAAGACGCACCCCATTTATACACTGGCAACTACTATTTGTTGGCGTATAAGACACACTGGTGCATAAGACGCACCCCATTTTCAAATAGCATTTTTTGAGGAAAAAAAGTGAGTCTTATACACCAGCAAATACAGTACCGTTTTGTTCATTCACCAGCTTTGAAGGTAGGAAAACAGGGTATTTAAACCCCAGCTCCAGCCTCAGTAAATTTTAGTAGGATGCTCACCAATGGCTGCTTTTCATCCTGGAGAGAAGTGACTAGTGGGGTGCCACAGGGTTCTGTCTTGGGCCCAGTGATATTCAGCATCGTCATCAATGACTTGGATCAAGGAGTAGAGGGCATGCTGATCAAATTTATAGATGACACCAAATTGGGAGGGGTTATTAATATGCCAGAAGATAGGATCAAAATTCAAAATGACCTTGACAGATTGAAGAGCTGGGCCAAAGCTAACAAAATGAATTTCAACAGAGAGAAATGTAAGGTCATGCACTTAGGCAATAAAAATGGAATGCACAAATATAGGATGGGGGACACGTGGCTGGATAACAGTATGTGTGAAAGGGATCTAGGAGTCTTGGAAGATCACAAGCTGAACATGAGCCAGCAGTCTGATGTGGCAGCCAAGAAAGCCAATGCAATTCTCGGTTGCATCAATAGGAGTATGGTGTCTAGATCAAGGGAGGTAATGGTACCATTCTATTCTACTTTGGTTAGACTTTGTTTAGAATACTGTGTCCAGTTCTGGGCATCTCAATTCAAGAAGGATATCGACAAGCTGGAACGTGTCCAGAGGAGGACAACCAAAATGGTGAAGGATCTGGAAGCCATGCTCTATGACGAGCGGCTTAGGGACCTGGGTATGTTTAGTCTGCAGAAGAGAAGGTTAAGAGGGGACATGATAGCCATGTTTAAATATTTGAAGAGATGTCATGCTGAGGAGAGGGCAGGCTTGTTTTCCACTGCTCCAGAGCCTAGGACAAGGAGCAATGGATTCAAACTGCAGGAAAGGAGATTTCACCTGAACCTCAGGAAGAACTTCCTGATGGTCAGAGCTGTCCAGCAGTGGAATATGCTGCCTTGGAGTGTGGTGGAATCTCCTTCTTTGGAGGTTTTTAAGCAGAGGCTGGATGGCCAGCTGTTGGGAGTGCTTTGATAGGTCTTCCGGCATAGCAGGGGGTTGGACTGGATGGCCCCTGAGGTCTCTTCCAACTCTATGATTCTAGTACTTTGGATGTAGTAGGTGGCACCCAGATCTCTGTTCCTCTGTGCTACCCTTTCAATGTCTGAGCCATTCTACTTTGACCTTCTGCTTCAGGACTGGTAATTATCACTTTTTTCACCCAATTTCTCTCTATCCAGCCTTTCTTGCCTCATTTTCCAATAGCCTTGTATGGGTCTTGAGAGTGTCTGATTTTCTGTGTGCTTGTTAATTCCCAGTAAAATACTCTTTTAACTTTTAACTGGAGTCTTCTCTACAGTTAGTACTGGTACATACAGGTGAAAAGATCCTCTCACAGGCCTCCTTTGAGCTATAATTCCCCAAATTTTATAAGGAGACACTGGCATTGTGCATGGATCTCAGAGTCCTCCAGCTGTGAGGGTAACACTCTTCCGGTAGAAATGAATATAAGAAAAATGTTTACAAGCGGTTAAAATTGTGGTTTTCTTAGTGCTTTTAACACTTCTTGTAAGCACTGTGGGAGGTTTAATCAGGGACACCACCATAAGGAGTCTCTGTATATGTGAATGATAATCCAGTTCAGAACCCTTGCTAAATAGTAAAAGCAAGGAATAATAGCCAGCTGTCTTCTCAAATGGTTAGGCCACAGTCCTTGATCTAAGCCATCCTGTAAGAGTACCAATAAGACACTCACAGAGCCCTTGATAACATCTAGCTGTTTCCTCTTATACTTTGGAGAGAAGGCCTTAAATGTATATTCATAGAACCTGCTGGTGGAGTCTCTAAAAGAATTGAAAATGTTGTTAACAATTCCCTTTCCTTATACTTTTATAAACGTAGTAAAAGAAGGATGGACTTTTCCCAAGGAAAAATTCCTGAATCTGGCATAACATGTCAGATTTATTTCCTAAATATGGCATAACATAGTCATTATTACTTGTGCCATCTCCATTCAAACTCAGTGAAGTACTCTCAGGGCCTTTCTGCGCTACACAGTTATAATGCTATTATTTTACTTTCAACATCCTGCGGAATTCTAGGGTTTGTAGCTTACTGAGGCCAAAGAACCCACTCACTTAGAATTCTAAATGTCCCTCCCTAAACTTTAAACCTGAAGATTCCACAGGAGGTTAAAAGTGTAATAATAGTACCGTAACAGTGTGGTGCGGAAAGGCCCTCCGTCTCTAGGTCATTTTTTAAAAAGCATGAATCAGACTCCAGGCTGAGAATGAACAACATCTCCTTGCCTTCTGCCAGCAAGACAAAACAATGTATTATGTCTTGCCATTAGCTCCTGATATGCCTAACTAAGATGCAATGAAGCATAGGAATGATATCTGGCCCACAAGCCATAGACTATGCTGGAGTCTATGAAGCCTTGGAATTACTTATTTATATATAAGAAAACTCTGTTTAGTTTTTATGACCAGTCAGAAACAGACTGTGCAGGCTCACACGTTATCACAGTTGTATTAACTACAGAATATATACCTTGGAGACCAGTACCAGTACTTTTAACAGGAATGATGAGTGCTTGCTTTACCAGATCATTCTACATTCCAGTAGGAAATATAATCAATGTAATGATTAGCTTTTTAAAAAACATTCACAGGTATGCTCTGTAGACACCAGTGAATAGGGAGGCGTGGAAAATGTACATATAGCAATTACTTCCATAGGAACTTCTAAATTATCTGTGGAATGTAAGGAATAAGGGAAAAGATTATATGCTGCCATGAGATCTGTAGAACTTTGATGCTAAAAAACACAAGAGTGCTTTTCTCTTTTGTTGGTCTTGAATCTATGATCCAAGAAGAGCTCTGCCCAAGGAATGTGTGCAGATTCTCTTCCACTGATGCCCCAAGAACAGCATATTTTTCATTTTTGGGATAAACAAGTAAATACCTGAGGATTTCTCACAGCAAGGTATCTGCACAATAAGCCACATGCAGAGTTAATGAGCTTAAAATATTTTGCTTTAAACCTATATTACAGATAAATACCTATATCAAATCACAATAGCTTGCATATGCCTTAAAATCAACCAACAGCCTGTTTGGGAAAACTAGTTAAAATCAGTTAGCTAAAATCTTTGAATCCTTTTCCACACTGCCAGTTTATTGCCATCTTCTTGGAAACTTATGAGGTCCTATTATACCTCCACACAAACTGCTGTTTAAAGAGTTATAACATATAAATGCAGGCCTTGGTGAGGTTCTCCTCCTGCTATTTAGTCTCAGAGGACTGTGTTGTTATCATATATCTGGCTATCACAACATAGCCAGATTATCCCTGATGCTGCTCCCTGCCCACCCTTAGCCTCTACATGGCAGTGTTGATTGTAGGAAAATGTTGAGTTTCTGTGGGGTGGGAAAGGCGTGTCATGGTATAGTTCCACCTGGCAGAACTTTGGGGTGCATCTTCTTAGTGCCAGATCTTGGCCATAACTTTCTGAGTGAAAACAGGCTTGTGATGAGAGTGCGCTATATCTCACTCAGGAAAAAGCTGGCCTGCCTTCTTGACAAAGGAGGAGAAAGGGCCTCCCATGACTGTTCACTGCTTGCAGTGACTCATACCATTCAACATTTCACAGATAAAAACGAAGATATGTGTGGCCAAGCAGTATCAGAGTATGATCAAGATGGCAAAAGTTAATAATAAATAAGAACAGACAAGCTAGGAGAGGCTGCAGCAGTTTGCTTTTGCCTGAAATTACTAGGAAGGACAAGATTCTGTCCTCTCCTATTCTGAGTTAACTGAGTGCCCACTACTTTTGCACTTCAAACTCAGTTTACAGCAACTGAAATAAGCAGAGGAACAAAGGAGGTAGGGGAAGTGGGAGAAGGGGACAGCTACGAAAGTGGGATGGCAGAGTATTAATTGGAAATGTCCCTGTCATGTTGGTGATAACATATAATATAAAATAATGAATTAATTAGTATTTTTCCAGCAAATGAAGTTAGCCATTGAGTATGTGCTTTTAAGCAAGATGACGGGTGTTACAGTATAACCGGGACCATGCTTTGAGCAGTAAAAGGGAACTGTTTTGTTAAAAGGATGCAAAAAAGAGATAAGAACACATCAGGAGTTTGCTAGCCAGAATGGGCTATACACTTAGATAAGGACCAATGATTTTGTAACAGAGTCTTTTAAAAAATGCATCTTTTATGTCAATGGAGCAAGTTCTTCTGTTTAGATAAATATTTTAACTCCTTGAAAAGGGAGAATGGCTGTGATGCAACCTTGGAGATTAAGAGCTCTTGTGTGTGTCTGCGTGCATGTTTTACAACCAGTGGAATTCACATGTGTATTTTTGAAAGGACGAGAAGAATATAAATTTCAAATGGAGAATATGTTCATCACTGACATAATTTCTATAGGGAACGTCAGTCCAATTGATCGATTGATTACTTTTAATGGTAATTTTTAATTGACTTAATAATCCTTCTTACCCTACTCAGTCTCTCTGAGTTGTTTTTCATCGGCTTCATAAACTCAAGGACAGGCAGATTTTGTGGTAACATTGGGACAGTTGGATGATATGAAATGGTTGTTCAGTTTCTCTCCCTGAGGAGAAGGATCTTTTCATCCTTTCTCAGGGTTCAGGGTAAAGAGAGTGGCCTTCAATAAAGGGAGAGTTGAATACCTTTCTCAGAACAAGGAGTTACAAAAAGCCTACCTCTTTTCAGAATTTGCAAGACAGCCATTGACAAATACAAACAGGCAATTTCTCTTGCTCAATGGGAAGTAGGGCAATGGCTTCTCCTGCCATTTTCCCAGCCCAAGATGGTATTTCTGCTGTTCAGAAGGATCAGAATGAGGATCAAACACTCCTTCCCATGCACAATCCAAAAACCTAGGAGCTACTCTATCCAAAGAAGCTAGCTTTGTCATCAGTACAATATCCTCATTAGGACATGGAAGCCAAAGCTGTTTCTTGAATTATAGTAAGCTTGACTAAATCACAAAATTCTGGGTCCCATAAAAACTGAGGAAAGAAGGCATTCTTTGTTGATTGAATTCTTAAATCTTGGAATGTCTGATCCCATGCCTTTCAACATTTCACAGAGGAAAACCAGGACACATGTGGCTAAGCAACATCAGAGGGTGGTCAAGACGGCAGAAGTTATTAAGAAGGGATAACATATAACAGCTTGTTTTTTCCTGCACCTACTGGGAAGGGCAAGAGTCCACCCTTCCAGTCCTTTCCCCCACTGTTAAATGAGTGCAAACTGCTTTTGTACTTTGAACTCAGTTTGCAGAAACTGAAGTAATCTAAGGATGAAGGTGGGAGGTGGAAGAGAGAAAAGCTAGGACATTTTGGAAGCAGCTGAAAAAGTAGGACAACAGAGGATTAATCAGGATGGTCCCGGCCAAACTGGGGCAGTTGGAGGTCAGGTGATTGCTCTGTCTCCTTCCAAACCCCACTTCAGGCTACGCAGCAGCATTACAGGACAATAGGATGGGCACTAATATGTTGGCTCAAACTGCTTCTCAAGCCTCTTGGTGGTTTTGTGGGCTCTGTCTTCCTAAACGATATAAGGCTACCTTTGTGGTTGTGCAATCCAGCAAAATTTAGGAGGAAAAAACTCAGATAGGCTGTCTCTCTAAAAAGGCACAAGTCGAAATAGAGAAATTTAGTGAATTTGACATTGTTGGAAGAAAGCGGAGTAATGAGGGGAAGTTTAAGTTATTGTTGGACTGGAAAATCTATGGAAGAACCAGCCACTATAGAGAAATGAAAATAAGGGAAGAGTTGTTGTTTTTTTTTTAATCATGGTTAATATGGAGAGACTGGAGATTGAATTGATTTAGATAAATAAGGTTATATAATAAAGGACAATTTAAAGAAAGGAAAAGAGAGAAATTTAAATTGTTTAAGTATAAAAGTAAAGTTGACGTTACGGGATGTAAAACAAGGTAAATAAGTATTTTTTGTGTTAAATCTACTGTACATTTTAAATTATATTCTTGTCTTTTGAACTGTCTATTGAAATGGATTTGGAGAAATCTGAATTTGAAATTTTAATAAAAAGATTAAAACACATAAAAAGGCACAAGTCTTGCCAGGGAAATAGGAGCTGAAGAGATTAAGAAGAGAAAATAAAAAACTGGATAGTGAAAAGAAAGGATGGGGGATTAAATTAATATAGATGAAGCAATTCAAAGAGATATGAAAAACATTATACAGTCTATCAGAGCAACCAGGACAAACAACGCTGGTTCTTTGGGCATTGGTCCCCCTGCTGGCTGCTCCTGCAAAGACTTGGGCCATTTCCACACTACATCATTATAGTGTTATTATTCCTATGGAATCTTGGGGTTTGCAGTTTAGGGAGAGGCATTTAGAATTCTCAGCCAGACAGCTCTTTGTCTTCAGTAAACTACAAATCCCAGGATGTTGAAAGTGGAATAACAGAACTATAACAGTGTAGTGCGGAAAAGGCTTTGGTTCCTGACTATCAAAGTAAGAGAGAAGAAGAGCAATCCCCATGAGGATATTTTCCCTTGGCTGCTGGAGAAAAATAATGCATCAGGTCTTCACATACATTTCTATGAAGTGCTAGCTTTTCACTGTAGGGCATTGTTTTGTTTCCTGGGAAGAGCTTTAAAAAGTCACACACACACACACACACACACACACACCAGTATCCAACCTCCTGAAATGATACTGAACACCTTACCATCTCAAGATGCTATCATTTCATATTGAGCATGTATATGCCAGGTTTAGATTTTTACTTCTTACTACTATAGATTGTATAGGAAAATGGGAGTGGAAATATGTTTGTCTTTAGGACTTCAGCATGGTTGCTTCGCCTAGGAATAGAAATGTGACATTCCTGGACATTCATTGCAGAGTGTCACTGCAGGTACAGGAGACACAAGGAAGAACCACTGTTCAAACTCAGATCTATTTTGCTGGAACCACAGCCAGCCAAAACATTTTGCTTCCTGAAGGGAATGACAAAATGCTGCATCCCCATTCCAGGAATAGATGAAACTGAACTGGTCCTTCTGTCAGGCAAAGGTCTCTTTCACACTACTAGATAAGCACTTTAATTACCATGCTAGCTTCCTATGTAATTCTGAATTTTGTAGTTTCATGGGATGTTTATAATTTTCTCCTGGAGGGTTCTAGTACCCCACCAAACTACAAATCCCAGGATTCTAGGGGAGGCAGTGATATCAATTAAAGTGGTATCAAAGTGCTATAATTGTGTAGCGTGAAACAGACCAGTTGTCTCTGGCATCAGATTCTGGCAAGGAGCAATAATGAAGAAGAGAGCTATGTGCTACACAGCCTGCTTTTCATTTGGAATACTGTGTCCAGTTCTAGGAACCTCAATTCAAGAAGGATATCGACAAGCAGGAGTGTGTCCAGAGGAGGGCGACCTAAATGGTGAAGGGTCTGGAAACCATGCTCTATGAGGAGCGGCTTAGGGACCTGGGTATGTTTAGTCTGCAGAAGAGAAGGTTAAGAGGGGACGTGATAGCCATGTTTAAATATTTGTAGAGATGTCATGTTGAGGAGAAAGTGGGCTTGTTTACTGCTGCTCCAGAGACCAGGACAAGGAGCAATGGATTCAAACTGCAGGAAAGGAGATTCCACCTGAACCTCAGGAGGAACTTCCTGATGGTCAGAGCTATCAGGCAGTGGAATATGCTGCCTCAGAGTGTGGTGGAGTCTCCTTCTTTGGAGGTTTTTAAGCAGAGGCTGGATGGCCATCTGTTGGGAATGCTTTGATGTGTGTTCCTGCATGGCAGGGGGTTGGACTTGATGGCCCCTGAGGTCTCTTCCAACTCTATGATTCTATCCACCCTGAGCTAGTGTGCCATCTTGAGGTACAATGGAAGGTGTTGTGCCACTATTAGTGTTGAGGAAAGATTCAATTTCAGGTACAGTTAGCTTTTATACATGGAAAGAGACAAGAACTCCATCTTAGTTGCTTCCTTTGGCAACAAACCCTCTTAGGCCAGAATGAGTGCTCAATGCACTGGATATTATGTCAGTGCTGATGACAGGACAGCATCCTCCTTGCTTGAGGAGAGCAGACTACTGTGGGGTAGAGATGGGAGAAAGCAAGCAGTACATACAGTTTTAACCACTAAATAATTTACTGTCTCACCCTGGCTCTCTCACTTATGTAACACCCTGGTTACATAAGTATACAGTTCTCCCTCCACATTGGCAGGTTTCACTTATGCTAATTTGATTATTTGTGGGGTGCCCGCTTGTCCCTCCATTCTCCCCCCACCCCATTCCCATCCTGCTTGCTCCTCCCATTCTCCCTGCCCCCAGTATGGGTGCGCCTTGTGCAGGTGGCAGGAAGGTGCAGGAAGGGCAATTGCCTGTTCCCTGCCTCCCTGCCCCCTGCCTGTGTGGGTGCCCTGGCCGGGCAGAAGCCTGTAGGGAGGGCGCCCTATTCGCGATGATTTCACATTTGCAAGAGATCTGTGTCCCTATCCCTTGTGACTGTGGAGGGCCTACTGTATTTCCTTTTTCAGATATTGCAGCAGGAGATATTCAGTGTCTCCTCTTACAATGCCCTGCCCCCAAAGTGTGCTTCTCAGCACTGAAGTGGAATACCATGGTTATTTTTTTGGCCAGGAGATGATGGGAAGATGCCCAAGCAGTGCCCAGCAACAATTCTGCAGCCAGGAAAATATTGCTGATGTCCCTCTCCCAGATCTCCAGTGAGAATGAGTGTATTTGCTGGAGATTAATGAGGCAGCATCAACTCTTTTCCCAGATCTGCTGCTGGATGGCAACTGTCCCCCCCCCCACCTCCCCTGAATGGGGAATGCCCATGGTGGCATCCTCCAGCACTTGGAAGCTGCCTTCGGGGAGGGGGGGATGCAGAACTGAGCTTGCCCAGTGTTCAGCTCTTCAAGGGGCATAATAGGCCCTTACTGTCCCCAGTATCTTTCATCTGTACTAACTGTCCCATTCTGCCTAATGGTTGTCCCCATTGACATTCCCTCTTGATGTACAGCTCTTCAAAGAACATACTTTGCTTTTGGAAACTGTGAGGGAAGGGGGGGGGTCTCACTCAATGCTCTCACCTGCCCTCAAATAGGAGATGGGACCACGCTTTGCCCTTGGAGATCATCTAGCTGCCACCACCGACTGATTTTAAGTCCCCATCATGCAGTAACTCAATAGCAAGCTACCGAAGAAAGGATCTCTGAGCTCAGAGGCTTGCCTCTCCCACCCTCTGTGGAAGAGGGGATTCTATCTGCAAGTGCAACCGGCATGTGGAATAGAGCATGGATAGAGGAAATCTGCTTTTTATTCTAAGCAGGCAAACACAATGACAAAAGATATCCCATTCATGAAGACACTTTCCTTCAGGCGTTACTTAGCAGTTACAAAGTTACAGACCAGACTAGGTCATTTCAGCCAGAGTTTTAAAAGAACATAATCTCTAACGCGACTAACATAATTCCTATTCCACTCACATTACTATCTGGATACTTGGATGGTGAGAGGGGAGGAAACTGGGAGTCTGGACCAGTTTTGCCCAGCCTGCCTCCGGCCCTTTGTCTCTCACTGGTGTTCCTTCGTCTCCCTCACCTCGTGGTCTCTCAAGACCTTTTTAGAACTTCTTGATCGAAGCATCTGGAAGCTTCTCACCTTGTTCTCCCATCTGGTCTTGCTGACTGGGCAATTGTCTCTCATGATCTCTGGTGTCCTTCTGTGATGCTGGCCCCAGTAAATGTAACTTCAACCCGATACCTCACTAACCCCTTGTTTACCTGGAAAGAGAACTATCTCCCTTCAGCTATGTTGCCTGGATAATGGGAAGAGACCATTATCACAGAAACCAGGTATCTTTCCCCATGGTGGGGTTGCCATCGTTTGAACTGACTTCTATAACCTGTGACTTTAGCAGAAGCTTGATCTCAGCAGTTAGCAGATGTCTCCATGCCATGCAGAGCTTAACTGTCAATTATTACTGATGAGATCTTTGCTAGAGACAGAGGATCAGGCTGGCCCTTTTTCCCATACCAAATGGCAAAATGACTTTAAGGTTACCATTGGAAAGAAAGAGCTTCTGCAAATAACAACGGCTGGAATTCACAATTGCAGGCCATTTCTGCATGGCATTGCTGTTGCGTGATGGGGACACGCTGGCAGCAGTCCACGAGTCATGCTTTCGCACGACCTCTTCACAATCCCACTGCCAATGTGCCCCACCTATTGTGATCGTGGGATATGTGCTTCACACAAAAAATCTGTTAAGTGTTTCCGATTGCATGACGCTCCCATCACCACCGGTCATGCAGAAATGGCAGAAGCATGGTCATGCACTTCCTTCCCTGCACAGCATGGGAAAGAGGCCAGCTGCACTCTGGAAGGAAGGAATGTGTGGCTCACACTGCCTTCCACGAAGAGCCAGCTGGGTGCAAAAGGGAGCATTCGTGTTACGCTCTCTTCCCAGCAAAGGCACTGCCAGGACCGCAACAGGAGGACAAATGAAGGAGGTATAGAGTCGAAATGGCCCTAAAGTCACGTTTTCATAACAGACCTGTATTCACAATTCCTATGTATTCAATAGTGTACAGAATATGTAGGAACTGTAAAAGTCCCACAACCCTGATTTACTGGGGATCAGCCATTGTGAATGACATTTTTTCCCCTCTCCTGTCATTCAGGATGCAACAGACTGACATTTCCATCCCCCTCCCGCAAGCAATTTCCAGTGCAAGGAATAACTGTGACAGAGATCCTGCTTCTCACTGTAGAACTGGAGATCACAGGAGAGAGAGCCGGAAAAGTCAGTCAATTGCATCCCAAATGACAGGAGAGCAGATCTCCATGGCTTGCAAAACTGCTGCCTATTAAGTCCAGATTGGGTGGGTTGATCTAGAAGTCGCTATTTAGCTACGCACTAAGATAGTTGTGTAACTAAGTAGCACAGTTACGGGGCGTCATGCATAGATCACCATTATTGCAATGAAGCAAAAGTAGGAATCACATCAACTCCCAGATGTTGTTACACTGCTGTTCCCAGTATTCCTCTCCCTTGGCAATGCTGGTCAGCTGTTGGGACTCATAATCCACATCTGAAGGGCCACATGATTCCTACCCCAGAAGTAAAGACAAAGCTTGCATATACACATTCATACATACATACATACATACATACATACATATATAATACAGTACCAGAGGCTGAATGCTCAGTCATGGGCCACAAGGTGGCACAATTGCACATGCACAAAAGCTTTTAACAGGCAACTATGATAAAAAGATTATGATACCATGTTGACAAATGAAGTTATATTCATTCCAAAGAAACGTCACCACTCTCCCCCTTTTATAAGAGAAATCTCTCTCTGGTTCCTAGGTCCACATACTAAAAAAAATGTGGCTGTGGTCATCACATGACCAGGTAGTTTTCTCTTTCCTTCTGCTTAAAGATACAAGAGCCATCTCATGCTCCAAAATGACAACTGTGCTTGCCCTCAACTGAATTTTGAACATGTCCTGTCCAATCTAATCGATGCCAACATGTGTGGATTATCTACAAATGAAAACAAATTGCTTCAACTCATTAATCAGAAAACATTTTGCATAAACACATGCCTATTACTCATCATAGGATTAATCTCTTCCCCCCTCTCTCTGTGCATGTATTGTCTGAAGGAAAAACAGTCATGCTGGCACCCAATCAGAGGAGGGGCCCTGCACTCCTGGATAGTGCCCCCTGCAGCTACTATGTTAGTCAAAAACTGGACTGTGTTCCCATGAAGCTGCTTTTCTTCAAAATAGAAGCAGCCAGCTCCAGCATGGTTTTTCAAAAAAAGTTTCATTATAATATGTAGTGTACTCAAATCATTCCAGCGCCATGAAATTACATTTAAGCCAGGAGTCTTTAATCTGTGATATGTGGACTGCCAGAAGATCCATCGGTAGGCTATAGGGACTCCATGAACTGGGTGCAGTGCCCCATGATTCTGTTCGCAGCTACATACCTTTGTGAACCATGCATTTTAGCATTTGTTGCCCTCAAGACAAATAGTCGAAATCGATTTGTTGCTACAGATGACATGTGCATCTCCATCTCCAGAAATTCAACTTCTTTTCCAAGCCAAACAGCAGCAGCTTTCTCACTGAAATTTAGTTTTGAACAGAATTAAAGTTTACTTTTTTGGTTATATTTACACAATTTGGATTTATTTCATTTCGTTGTTGTTGTTTGGTGCGTTTGAGTCAATTCCAACTTATGGCGCCCCTAAAGCAAACCTATCATGGGGTTTTCTGGGGCTGAGAGTATGTGACACACCACAGTCACTCGGTGGTTTTCCATAGCTGAGTGGAGAATCGAACCCTGGTCTCCAGGCTCATAGTCCAATGCTCAGACCACTACACCATGCGGGGTCTCATTTACCCTCAGGAAATGGCCACTTAATTTTGTGTGAAAAATTAGAGAAATGGATTGTAGGGAGCATTTATATATTTATCTAAATATAAAAACAATTCTTAGATGTCTGCCTTTGTAACTCCCTCCCCTAGTCTGCTTCTGCATATGGTGTGAAATTATATTTTTCTAAAATCTTTCTATGTATTGACTGATCATTCACTTATACCTTTGCTAGAAGCAAATCCTTAAGATAGCTCAGAAATGCATGCTTTCTTGTATAGTTTTGGGAGACAGAGAACTGAAATGCACCATCTTTTTCCTGCCAATTTAAAATCTTTTAGCATTATATTAATCCTCCCACCCCAAAGGTGTTGCTTTTAGTCTGGCTGTTCTGTTTTCTCCTAGTACTAGCAGAAGGGTGACTTACACTGCCCTTTTCCCCAAATACAGATCTAAATTCAATGAGACAGAATTGCTCCTATCAGTGGAATGATTTTCTTTCCCCACTGCCATGCATCCCAAGAATCTGCTTTGGAAGACTGGGAAACCTCCCTAAGACAGTTTTTGGGTAGCACTAAAGGTTTAAGAGTGGAAGACTACTCCTTTACTCTGGCCCTCCAGCACTAGTGCAACGTGAGCTCTTGGCCACCATCACAAAATGAGCCTGCTGTAATGTGAAAAATCCAGTGCATTTTGCATAATTCTTTTTTCTGCAGCCAGAATTTGGGAAAAGGGCATAGTCTTCTACAATCCTTTTTAGTTCATGAAGGAATTCTGCATTGGGACACAACATTGTTTGAAACACAAGCATTTATCGGTCTCCTTGGAGTTCTGTTATGCTCTGGAGTTTGTACAACCTGAATTATATTATCTTTTTACTATTATTATTATTACTATTATTACTATTATTACTATTATTACTATTATTATTATTATTATTATTATTATTATTATTATTATTATGTAATTATATTATATTATATTATCTTTGAAACTACCAAACGCACTATTTGGATCTCTGTATTGTTAACGTACGCATACGTAACGTATGGTCAAAAACCATAAAATAAAATTATGTGTAGAATTCTGTATTTGAATTGAATTCATGTGATTTTTTTTTTCCTGGAGAGGGGACCCATAGCTTTCATCAGATTATCAGTAGGGTGTGTGACTGATAAAAGCTTACAAACCTCTGGATAGGTAGCCTTGTGCAAGATAGTAACCCCCACTGGTTAATATACAATCTTAGATGGAAATTACATACATACATACATACATACATATATATATATATATAGTGTCTCATAAAGAGTTCTGTTTCATGTAACGTACTCTTTTATCAATATTTTTAGTATCAATCTGAATATATCAGCCTGAATATTAATAATTATCAGCCTTAATATATTTTCTTAATCTAGGGGACTGACCGCAACAGTTTTAACAACTTGGATTAACAAAGAACAGAAGTCTCATTATCTATTCTTTTTTTGGTCAACAACCCAAAATATTAAATCTTCAGCATTCAAAAAAATTTTTTATAGAATAGAAATAGCAGCTAACTCACTCACTTCTCATACAAGGCTGGTCCACAGAGAAGTCACAAAAGTTAATTACTACACTTGGGGAACTTAAACAAAAAGAAAGAAAGAAGAGAAAAAGAAAAGAAAAAGAGAGAAAATGAGAGAGTGACTAAGGTGATTAAGTGGGTGACAGAAAAGATAAGACACCCATGTCATAGATGGTGGCTTGTGTCTATATTTGGCCTGCTTGAGCTCAGAGTGAGTAACAATTGTGACACTGTGCCTGTTGCCTTTCAGCATTAGGCAGATCTTGCACATCAAGCAAAAGATGAGGAGGAGGAGGCATGTGGCCCTCCCAATATTGTTGGACTGCAACTCCTATCAATTCTATCCAAGGGAGAGATGATAGAAGCTGCAGTCCAGTAATATTTGATGTGTCACACATGAGCAAGTTGCTTACCTGTAACTGGTTCTTCGAGTGATCATCTGTGCCCTCACACATATAGGTTTTTGCACCTGCACAGAGACTCATCTCAGGAAGTTCTAGAGCTGAGCAGCTTGGCAGTGGCTCTGCCCCTCTTCAGTACCATACACGTCCCAGCCCACCATGCTGCTCCTCAGTTTCAGAGTCTGCCAATCAAGATCCAGATGACCACTCAAAGAATCACAGTTACAGATAAACAACCTGTTCCTCTTCTTCATGATCTCTGTGTCTCTCACATATGTTACCCCAAAATGTGGGTGTGACTCAGGGGTCCACCTGCAATGCCAGTATCTCCAAGTGACAATAGGGAATTAATTAGCTGAAAATTAGGAGGCCTGCAAGAGGGGTGGTAACTTAATGAGCTCTTTCCAGTAATGTTTACAGGATCACACAGGAAAGAAGCAGCCAGAGATTCAAAAATGTAAATTAAACATCTGTTTTATTGAGAAAAATCACACATGCATGCAAGAGATCCAAACATTCACACATTCACACAAGGACTAACCAAAGGTAAAGGGAGGAAAGTTGTGGATAGAAGACTTTTAGGGTTCAGGTGATAATTAGTGATTAGCGAACAAAAGCTGCAATGTGGGTTAGGTGGGTACCTAAAGACAGTTCTCATTTGGGAATCAAATGGACAGTGTGGTGTTCAGTAAGTTGAGAGATTGTGAGAGACTGCTGGAAATCGAGGGTTTTTATCTACCTAGGAGTATGGGTATGAATTTGTCCAGCAGCTAGTTGTGCCCACCACTAGTATGGGATTTAGAGTGGTAATAGTGGAGACAAATGTAGAAGATTCTAGGTTGGCACCAAGGTCTTGGAAACATCTGCAAAGAGATAAGGGAGAGTCAGCCTGGGAAGAATGCATGAGAGGGTCTGAGGCAAAACTGCCTTGCTCTATCCTGTTCTTTTAGATTGAGCACTGAAGTTAGTGCAGTGTACTACAGTTCTAATAAACTATGCTTTCATGCAAAGGATTGTGACTGTGGTTTGTTCCTGACAGAATCGCTCTCCCAGCCAAGAGGAGTTGCAACACCAACAATTAGGCCCAGACAGAATTAATGATCTTAGTGTTTAGTTGACAAAGGAATAATGGCTGTTGTAATAGCTCTGTATTGTGGAAAGGTTGGGAAGACAAAGCAGGGAAACATCCAGATGTGAGGTATCTGGATTAGAACAATCACAGTTTGGTAGGAATTTCCCTTTTCTGCTCCGAGATATCCAGCATTTAGCATAGTTGCCTTGCAATCTGCCTGACAATGACTTTGGTTTTGCCTAGGAGAGGGTGCAGCTTTGCAATCTCACACTTACAGTCATTTTCTTCTTTCCAGCTTGACCTTACAGTCACATCAAATTTCCATTTTATATCAATGCCAATTAATATAGTGCCAATCAAATAATATTGCCAATTAAACCATATTAACCTTGGGGGGTGCACGAGGCTGTGACACATATGGGTGACTGAAGAGCTTACCATTGGATGGCAGGCAAGTCACTGGAGGACAGTGCATTTGCTCTTGATCTGCAGTCCAGTTTGTAATGGTGTATGATGGTGGACAGCTGTGACCATATTTCTGCCCTGCAGAGGTTTGGTAGGGGGATGTTATGGAGAAGAGCGTTAGAGGAGGTGACTACCCTAGTGGAATGCAGCCTGAAGGGTGGAGGCATTGGTTGTTGTACACCAAGTTGTACGCCAAATGGATTATGTGGGTGACCCACTTGGAGAAGCTTTGGGAGGATATCTGTTTCTTTTTCTAGGGTCACCATAGCAGCCAAAGAGTCTATTGGCTTGATGATAGAAGGCTGTTCTCTGGATGTAGTAGGCCAGAGCTAGTTTGACATCCAGGCAATGGCAAGACTGTTCCAGTGGTGAGGTGGGCTGAAGGTAGAATGCTAGGATTGAGCTGAAATTCAGACACCACCTGTGGCAAGAAAGTGATATCTGAGTGCAGGACCACCTTGTATCTGTGGAAGACTAAGCATGGAGAGTCAGAGTGCAGGGCTGTGAGTTCTCTCGCTCTTCTGGCAGAGATGATGGCAATGAGAAATGCTGTCGTCCAGGAGACGGGGCAGTCATTGGTGGTTTTATGGGCTCGAAGGGCTTCCTGGTGAACTGTGACAGGACTTACAACTGAGACCATGTAGGGGTTGGTGGTGTCAGTGGATGGTACGGGTGGGCCAGTTCTTTGATGAATCTTTTTATCAGGGGGTCCAAGAACAGTGAGATTGATGAAGAGGTCTTAGATTGGTAGGCCACTATTGCACTAAGGTATACTTTCAGAGAGGAGAATGCCAGACCATCTTCCCTAAGATGCAGGAGGAAGTGGAGGATGGTAGTTTGGTTGGCCAGAGAGGCACACTCATTCCTAGAGGTGACAAAGGCAGAAAATTTGTTTGACTTGTAGGTATAGGGACACTGGTAGAGTCCTTCCTGTATGCTATGAACACTCTAGCCAGCCATGGTGAATTCAGAGGGTTATCCTCCACACTGTGAGATGGAAGTGCCCCAATTTCAGAATGAAGAACCTGTCCACTGGAATGTGACAGGAGGTCCACTTTGTGCAGGAGCCTTTCCCCCAGGAGAAGTGAAGGAGATGTATGAACCAAGGTTGTCTTGGCCAGTAGAGTGTGATGAAAATGCAATTGGATCCTTTCCTGGAAAGTTTGACCATGACCCTCAAGATCAGCAGGGAGGGAGGAAAGAGGTACATTGGCTCATTGGGCCAAGCTCTGATGAAAGCATCACCTAAGGAGTCATGGCTCTTGCCCACTCTGGAGCAGAGGTGCCAGCTTTTGCCATTGGTTGAGGAGGTGAAGAGGTCCAGGGTTAGATGGTCCCATTGCAATGTGATCAGGTGGTAAACATCCAATGGAGAGATTTGTGTTGAAGGACCTGGGAGCAGCTGAGGAAGTCTGCTAGCATGTTGTCAGCCCTGGCTACGTGAACTGCTATTGGATTATGAGCCTTTGGAGACACCAGGTCCAGAGCGAGGTTGCCAGGTGACATAGTATATACAAGTGTGTGCTTCCTTGCCAGATGATGTAAGAGACTACTGTGGTGTTGTCAAATATTGCTTGAACTATTTTGTTGAACTATTTTGTCCAATGTCACTTGAGCCATCCTCTTGGCCATCAATTGGGCTTTAGTGATATGGTTCATGGCTTGTCTGTACCAGCGTTGAAAAGCCTCATGCTGATCGCTTCTTGGCCTTTTGGCTAAGATCAAGTGAAAAGCCCCATGCTACTGAAGGAGAGGTCCTCGATGTGACATCTGATGTCATCAGTGAGGGTTGTGGAGTGAGCCCAGGTATAGTGGAGGGCCACCACACTCAATATGACCTTGGCCACACAATCAACTGAATGTCTGGTAGACTGGATCTGCTGGATGGTCAAGGCATGAGCTTCCTGCTGGATGGCAAAGGCTGTATTATGGTGCTGTTCTGAAAGATGAGGGTGAAGAAGAGCATCTTCTCCCAGAGGAATCTCTGGTAAGCTGCCATGCTAGCCTACATGTTGGTGACCCTCACTGGTAACGTCAGGGAGGAGTAGAAGTGTCTGCCAAACATGTCCAGATGTCTGCCTTTCTTGTCCACTGGAGTGGTATATTGCCTTCCTCCACTCTGGACTGAGAGGCCTCTACAAGAATCAAATTTGGAGGCAGATGGTTGAAGAGGAATGGTGCGCTGTCCTGTTTGGTCTGGTAGAGGTGTTCCAGTTTACAGAATGCTGGTGGGAGAAAGGGAGGTTTTGTTCATGATAGCTTGAGGATCTCATTCAGTGCTAGAAGCAGCAGGATGGTTGCAGAGTCTAGAGCCTGGGAGTCGACCGTTGTGAAGACTAGGCCTGCCACCAGTCTTAAAGGAAGAATGATGTCAAGGCCATCTAGAAGATGATGTTCAAAAACATCTTGATGTCCTCTGGTGGCGGAGCCAGCATGGTGTCTTCTGTTGCAAATAAAAAGGAAATTCAGAAGACAAAATAGGGTAAGAGAAATAGTCTTTTATATATTCTAGTTAAAAGATAAAAATAGTTCTTAACGTACAAAAGGTTAAAAGAGAACATGAGCAAGTTTGGCAAGTTAAGATACAAATACAAAATATATCAAAATATAATATAATACCACAATGAAGCAGGATATAATACAAACTGCAGCAACAGCAGATCAGAGCAAATCAAGAAGTGAGTGTTCACTAAGAGGATGCTACTCTTATAGAGCCTTTACAACTGCTTCCAATAACAGTAGTAGTTGAAGGTCCTCTACAACACCAATAGACCAATTAACCCCATAATGACTAAAGTTATAAGTCTTGTCTGTTCCAACAGTACTTCCCCTGGTGGTACATGGGTGAGCACTGTTGGTGAGTCTGGAGAGGGTGAGTTGGTCTCATACTCCCCCTTGGATACTTGGAAGTCATGGCCAGTGGTGAGGTGGCAGAAGTTGTCCATATAAGGGCTACTGTTGTGGCTGGTGTTACTGATGCTATTGTCAGAAGCGCGTATACAATGGTAGGAAGCAGAACAGGCAGAATTGCAAGATACCAAAATGGTGTAGATGGAGGACATTGAGGTCAGTGCTGTGGAGGCTGGGAGGCCAACTGATCCCAGAGGCAGAGTGAGTGGAAGAGTCAAACTGATGGGTAAGGTCAGCAGCCTGGACACCATGACCAAAGTTGTTGTTGGTCTCCCAGATGAGACAAAGGCAAGCCTGGGAGTAGCATGGGCAAGCAATGGCAGGAGGCTCACATTGCAACGAGACCAACGGCAGGTGAGGGGAGAGGGAAGGAGACCAGTACCAATGGGATGGAAAGTATTGGTATCTGAGTGGGTTATAGTGTTGATGATAATGGTTTCTGGAGGATGGAAAGTATGAGAGGTATGACCCAGGGTACTCCCTCCAGAGATGTTTGTGGCAGTATCAGCTGATGTAGGTGACCGAGGTAAATGGGGGTCTTTGCAGTACCAGTGGTCCCTTTGGTAGGATATTTTGGAGGTTCTTGTGCAAATGGGAACCATTCCCTTCAGGGTGACTGAGAATGGTAGTGTTGCCCCAGCAATTCTCAGGACCAGGGTGATATGGCTGGCATTGCCTGTCAGGCTGTGGTGGTTGACTCCTTGATAGGAGAATGCTGTGAGGCCATCAACATGGCAGGGGGCAACTCAGAGGTGGATGCTGAAGGAGGTGGCGAGACCTTAGGGATGGCGGTGGGGTGATGCTTGTGTTTTGGGCACTTCTTTGGCTTTGGTTCATCCTCGTCAGTTGCAGCTGAGCTGTTGGCTGCGGTGTGTCATTTTTGGGCTCCCTTTTAGTGGTCTGCCGTATCCTTACACTTCACCTTTGCCACATGCACTCCCTGGGCGTCCAAGGTTGAGGTGGAAGTAGTTGCCTTAGCTGGCTCACCTCAGGCCCCTCCCTAAACTACATATCCCAGGATTCCTTAGGATGTTGAAAGTGGAATAACAGCACTATAACAGTCTAGTGTGGAAATGGTCTTGGTAAGGGAAATGGAAGCTGAGTGCAATGGATTGTTGGAGGCCGCTTGGGACTCCACTTGGAGGAACTGCTCCCAGCAGTAGCTCTTCAGGTTGGCCCTGTTTTTAAGTAGCTGTGGTACAAAGCCCTGACTAATAGTGCACTTGGAGACGATGTGAGTCTCACTCAAACAGTATAGACACTGGGAGCGGCTGTTGGAGAGTGCAACCTTCTTGGTGCAAGAAGAACAGATTTTGAAAAGACAGGTTTAGCTCACAGAGGCCAGCATGAGATAGGTAAATGAAGGGAGGGTGTGGAAAACACAAGGGATTTTTTGTTTGGTTGGTTGTGAGCCTTAGAGAGAAAAGGAAGAAAACAGAAAAATTGAAATAAAAGTAACGGCAAGCAAGAAGTGTGGAGAGAAGGCAAGGAACAGGAGCTTCTCAGCAGAATGATTTGAGACGTGTTGCTCTGAAGAGCAACATGGCGGGCTGGAACATGCATGGTATGTGAAAGGGGCGGAGCCACTGCCAAGCTCTAGAATATTCCAAGATAGATCTCTGCACAATCATGAAAACCCGTATGTGTGAGGCACAGAGACCATAAAGAAAGACTCTCCATTCCTGACAGAGGACCTATTTATTTGAAAAGCAAGCAAGCAAGCAAGCAAGGAAGCCATTCAATGGTTCAGCTGTGTCTGTTCCTGGCTTTTTAATCCAATCATATCGCAGCATGCAAATGAGCAACAGAATTTGGTCATAGGCATTGGTAACAGAATTCTCTTCCCCATTATATTCCATCACAGTCACCAAGGGTGCAAGAGGACACTTCTTGCAACATCAGCTGCACACCCAAGGACCTAGGAAGGGCCAGAGGTGGCCCTGCTATGCAGCCAAGTGAAGGATATATTGTGATGTGTTGGATATATTGGATGTAGATATGTTGGGTATATTGTGATGTGATGTGAGCATGGATATATTGGGAAGAGGTCAAGGCATAAATCACTGGAAAGCCAGTGTACAAAAAAACCCTATATTCCATTTGGAGGTGAGAAGAAACTGAAACAAGATTAGAGCTGTCAGTCCTATAACGCCTTTATCATAGCTTCTGACATTTAACAGATAAGAACAGGGACACATGAGGCCAGACAACATTCAGAGTGTGATCAAGATGGCAAAAGTTATTAACAAGGAAGAACACAAGTTTGGAGAGGTGCAGCAGTTTGCTTTTGCCTGAGCCTACTGGGAAGGGCAAACTTCCACTCTTTCCTCTCTTCACCCTTCATGAGTTAATAGAATGCAAGCTATTTTTGAATTCAGTTTGCAGCAATTGATGTAAACTGGGGACAAAGGGGGGAACTGGGAGGAGGAGAGACAGACCAGCACATTTTAAAAGGAGCTGGAAAAACAGAATGACGGAGGATTAATTGAGACTGTCCCCTCCAAACTGGGACAGTTAACAGGTATGTTTTATACATATAGATTGTGTAGCTATATTTGGAATACTGTGTACAGTTCTAGTCAAAAAGATTATGCAGTGCAGAGCTGAAAAGGTTCAAACAAACAAAAAAAGCAACCCAAATGATCAAGAGACTGGAGTGATTACTCCGGGAAGAAATTACAATGTTTAGGTCATTATAACTTAGAAAATAATTAAGGAAGGGAGACAACAATAGGTGTACAGAATTATGTATGGTGTGAGAAAAAGGATAGAGAGGTTAGCTCCCTGTTTCATAAGATTCAATGAAGCAGAACGATGAGAGATTTAAGACAGACCAAAGTAAATAATTCTTCACAAACAAACAGCTAAATGTTAGAATTCAGTACCATAAGATGTAGGAAAGCCCCTTTAAAAGGGGACTGGCCAGATAAATGGAAGACAAGGCTGTATTATTTCAGTGTCAGAAGCAATATCTTTTTGTATGCCAGTTATGGGAAAACATGACCAGCAGAGTGCCAACTGTGCTCACGTCCTGACTGTGTGCTGGGGGAAGCACAAATTAAGGAAGTGCCCTCTCATATGAGAATTGTGCCCCACGAATGAAATTTTCCTTCAGTCCCCAGATTGCAGAGACACTGAAGATAGTCCAGCATTATAGATACTGTGTTTGCATTCCCTTGGTCACTTTGCCTGTTCCTTTTCTTTGGATGCCGAAGCTGTATTCTTAAATGCTCAGTTTAAGTCTTATGTTACTGCAATTTTAGAAATCTGGGGACTGAAGGGATTTTTTTGAGGGGAGAGTGAGGACAGAATTCTTATTCAGGAAGGACACTGCCCTTATTCAACACACCTACCTGTGGCAGCAATACTCCTGACTATGGGCTTCCCATACACATCTTGTTATCCTGATTTCCAGGGGTCCTGGTCACCGTGCCCAATATAATATGAGGAATGGGAATTAGCTAGAACACACGTTGGCAAAAGTGAGAGGCAGGGTAACTGAGCAAGATCTTGGAGCCCAATGTATATCAGGTCAGGCCAGACCAAAAACCAAGCCAAATTAGTTAAGAAATGATTTTTATTTTATTTTTATTAAAAGTCAGTCACTGCGCACTTACACACATTCGCACTCACTCGCACAAGAGCTAAAAGAATTAAAAAGGGAGGAAAATTGATAGGGGAATTTTCGGGGGGTTTAGTGGGAGATACTGCACCTGGTCCAGACGTCTGAGATGTCAACGGGAGGAGAGAAGACGGATCTCAGCACGTGGAGGCTGAGGGGAGCGCTCGGCGGACAGAGTGACGGCAAGCGGGAAAGAAGCCGGGAGTGATCCAAAGAAGAGTTCGAAAACCGGGGGTAGTTATAGGGGGAAATGTGCCTGGAGGACAGTCTGTTCCCAGGGAGAACAATAGTTTTTGGAGGTGAAACAAAGCCTCCAAAAGGTCAGTGTTTAAGCTGATGGGCTTCTGACAGGGATGTCAATGGTTTTGACAATATGTTAATCACTCGCACTTGATGTTTTAATGGTCAGGAGCGCTAATCCTGTCACGCCAGCGATTCGGGGCAGAGTACCTTTTGTGTGCTTGATGTACTTTTGATGGGCTTTTACCTGTGCATGCCTGGAGGTCTCCTAGGGCGAAGTGACAGAAAATTACTGGCCAGACCGGGGGGGGGGGTCTTTATTTTTCTGGCCGTTTGGCCGTGCCGTTCTGCATGCTTATCCGGGGGCCTCGCAAGCACGGGGGGAGATATATATTTTTTCTGTAGCCAATTTTATTAATTGTCAAGGTCAGAGACCTGGGTGGCGAGCCACCCAGAGAAGGGAGTGTGAGAGCCAGCAAAGTCCAGCCAGGAGGAGACAAGCAAGTTCTTTACACGAGGGAGTTCATTTACCCAGAGCGTCAAGCGAAAGCCGTAGTCAGAGTTTCAAAAGCCAAGGGTTAAGAGTCCAGAGATCAATTCAAGGTAGCAGGGACCGGGTGCTGGGAGCAAGGAACAGGCAAGAGGAAGGCTTAAAAGAAGTTTGCCACAAGCAAAGGAAAGCCTCCAGGTAGGCAGTTATATAGCCCAAGACACAGGTGTGGCTAGTCACTGCTTCTTGAACTTAATCAAGGAAGCCTCCCTTCGCTCATCTCTCTTGAGTCTCCGCCTTGTTTGTGGGCTGATTGGCACAGGCTTGTTACTGCCCTTGCTAGTCCGAGCTTTGGAGATATTAAAAGATATCCCTTGATATCACAATTCGGTTGCACTTCTCCATTCCTTTCCACGTGCTTGCGAGGCCACCAGACAAGCACGTAAACAGGCTCGGCCATTAATAGCCGTAATATTCAAACTACAATACAGGCAGGCCAGAAATAGCTGACTCACTGCTTTAGGAGACCTCCAGGCAAGTACTCTAATTAAGTATGCACACCACTTACAAAAGAGCCTCTGCCCCGCGATAGCAGCTTGATGGGTAAACTATGCAATACTCAAGTACTCTGCGTCTGCATACTGGCTACTCTATTGTGAATCGCTACGATAACTCAGTCATGCAGATTCTGACCTTTCGGAGGTTTTCTCTCCAATTCCAAATCTATTGTTTTCCCCCAAGTACGGCATAGCCCGCAGTCACAATTCTCCTTATAAAAACCCTTGATTCCGAGACCTTCCTCGGATTGCTCCCGAGTTTCATCCCGCCTTGCTGCCGCTTTGTTTGGCGAGCCTCCCCAGCTACATCGCACCTCAGTTTCCCTATTTTTCTGGGCTTCAGGACAGTTGAAGTATCACCCAAACCAGCAATCCCTCTAAAAATCCCTCTGTACCACTCCAACCTTTATTTTCTTTAGTTATCTTGTATGAGTGTGTCGTATACACAGTTTTGCTTGTATTTAATAAACACCATTTATTATTTCAACTTCGGTGTTCTCCTTGACTCGACCCGACCCCATAGACATAGGGTTCAAGATCTCGCTACGTTACCCTGCCTCTCGTAACGCTAAGCAGTGCTCTGAGCTAATTTTCCCCACCTTTAGTTGAGCACATTCTGGTGTCCCTCCCGGGACCCCCATTTCACAGGATAACAGGCTCCAAACTATCTTCAGAATGGGACCCCTGTTGCCCTGAAGGAGCAGGCAGAGGGACGTCCGCGCCTGCTTGGTCCACGGCAGCAGGGGGAGCTCTTGAGCTGCAGGACTCACCTCCGGCCAGAGCCACAGGGACCAACAGGTGCTGCTTGTCATCAGCAGCTCCGACAGGGGCTTCAGTTATCACAATTAATATTAAATTGTAGACCCTGGGCTTGGGCTGCTTCATCATAGTAACAATCTTCACTAACTATGGCAGGAGGCAGGTTGCTAGACTTGATAGGGCTTTCGTCTGAGCTGGTAGGCCCCTTTTTAGTTCTAATGGTGAGTGAAAGACGCAGCAAAACTTTTAACAAATGTTGGCCCTTGGCTTTGCTGCACTGTTTTTATATGAAGGGCACATAAAAAGTGATTGGCCTTCATCACTCATTAGATTTCATATAGAAATCTGTGTCTCTTTCTAGGCCCCACACTTTGAGAGTAATATAGACAAACAGGGGTGTACTCTCCAGCTGTCCTGATTTGACAGGAATAGTCCCAATCAATCGTCTGCCATCCAACTTTTTGCAGAAACGTTTAAAATGTCCCAGTTTCTCTCTCCTCCTCCCACTTCTCCCCTTTCTCCTTAGCTTACAATCTTTCCTTCACATTCGTGGGTTTGACCTTTATGGATTTGATTATTCATGAGCCTTGGGCATCCCCCCTTCTCCTCCTCCCATTTGCTTGTGTTTTGCTGGGTGCAGAGAAGGCAAGGAAATGGAGGGGGAGGCACATGCAAGACTTCCTTCTCCCCTCCAGAGCTCCCCCCCTTCCCCTCCCCTCCCCCTTGGGTCTGCTACCACCATGCAACAGGCAAGGGAAAGGGAGGGGGATTGCAGGGGGGGAGTTATTTGCAGTTTTTCTACTTTTGCCAGGGTTCTGCACCCCCAACCCTCACAAAAGTGGAGAGGCCACTCTATTTCAATTGCTGAAAACAGAGTTCTACCTGGAACAGTAGTTCATGCTCACTTAACTCAGCAGGGGGGGAGAGGTGTGGAGGGGGCACAGTCTTCCCTCTCTGGAAGTGAATCACGTCACTTCTAATTTACCAGAGACATACCACATGGTCTTCAAGGGAGTTGTTGTTGTTGTCACGTGCCTTGACTTAAGGTAAACCCAAGATAAATATATCAAAGTTCTGTTGGCAGAGTTTGTTTAGAGGGAGTTTGCCTTTGCCTTCTTCTAAGGCTGAGAGAGTATGTCACTCAGTAGCTTTCCATGGCTGAACAGGAATTTGAACCCTGGCATCCTGGTGCCCTAGTCCAATGCTCAAACCACTACACGAGACTGGGTACAGGAGTAAAAACTGTACCCTCCAACCGTAACAATATGTCAGCGACAGTTCCAATTAATCCTCTGTCATCCCGCTTTTTGCGGTTGCTTTTATATTGTTCCAGCTTATCTCTTCTCCTCCCACTTTCCCCTTTTGTTCTCATCTTACTTCCATTGCTGCAAACTCAGTTTAAAATGCAAAAGTAGTTTACATTTATTGGAAAATGAGAGAGAGTTGGTGAATCGTCCCATTTAACAGAGCATTGTTAATGCACTCACAGAAGATGAACAGTTTACCAGTCCCACCTCAGTCTCCCCAACACACATAACTCTAGCTGAGGAGTAAAAACAAAAACAGTTTGGTTAAACGTATATAAAAGGTTACTTACAGATACTTGTGTATAATCAATACAGATTCATGTTCTTGAAGAATGGTAAAAAAAGAAATAAGCAATTACATGCTTGCAGGGTAGCATCTCTCTTAAGATTATCTCAGACCACATGTTCACAGGAAGGAAGGCAGAAAAACAAAGAGATATAGTAAACAGCAAGAGACATTGTTACCCTGATTTCTGGGGGTCCCGGGAGGGACACCTCGATGTGCTCAAAATAATGCGGAATGGGAATTAGCTTAGAGCACTAGTTAGCAATGCGAGAGGCAGGGCAACGTAGCGAGATCTTGAACCCAATGTCTACGGGGTCAGGCCAAGTCAATAACCAAACAGAAGTTAAGAATACTTGTTGTTCTTTATTTATAAATCACAGCAAACGTACGCACTCACTCAGTTAGAGAATTAACAAATACTGCACAATTGCGCAGCCACGCACACAGTCCTAAAGAAATAAAGAGGGGAAAATAGATAGGGGATTTTCAGAGGAGGTTTTGTAGCGAAATAGTACACCTGGTCCTGTAGCCCGCTAAAAGGAAAGAAGCTGGGGAGCGTGGGTTCTCAGCACGTGGAGGCTGAGGGGAGGCTCGTCAAACGGAGAGGCAGCAAGTCGGGAGGCAAGTCACGAGCGATCCGACGAGACGCTCAGAGTCAGGGGTTCTTATAGGGGAAAATGTGCCCGCAGGCTAGTCCGTTCCCGGGGAAAACAATGGATTTTGGGCTGGAGACAAAGCCTCCGAAAGGTCAGTACTTTAGATGATTGAATTATGACAGCGTTGTCAATACCGTAGACAGTATGCAAACACGGAGTGCTTGAGAGTTGCATAGTCCGCTCATCAAGCTGCCTGCTCGGGGCAGGGGATCTTTTGTAAACAGCGTGCATACATAATGTGATCTTAAAAGGTACTTGCCTTGAGGTCTCCTAAAGTTGCAGTCAGCAATTACTGGCCTGCCTGGATTGGGATTTGAATGGTTCAGCTATTTTCGGTCGCGCCTGTGTGCGTGCTTGTCCGGTGGCCTCGCAAGCACGTGGGGACGAATTGGTAGTGAAGGCCAAATTCCTGATATCAAATGACATCTAATATCCCACAAGTTCGGACTGTAACTACAGTAACAATGTCCTTTGAGAACAAAGAAATGCCTAGGTGCAGGAGGAATTAGGCATGTACACACAAACTGGAAGTTAGTCTAGGGGTTTTTTGCCTCTAAACCTACAACAATTATGCAACCTAACTAGCAGTGAATTCAAACGGCATGCTAAAGTTGCTATCCCAACAACATTCAATTAGCCTAGCAAAGGGGACACGAGAGGAAAAAGGCAGAATCTTGCCTGTCTCAGTGGGCTCAGCCAAAAGCAAACTTCTGCAGCCTCTCCTAGCTTGTATGTTCTTCTTCATTAATAACTTTTGCCATCTTGACCACACATGTGTTGTCTGGCCACATATATTCCAATTTTAATCTGTTAAATGTTGGGAGGATATAATGCTGCTTCCTATTGTGATTATCTGTTCACTTATATATTGGTACAATGGTTAGTAACTATACTGGCTTTATATAAACAGCTCTGGCAGCTTTGTCATTGCAAAAGCATGGCAAAAATAAATGCTGCCCTGCTTGAATGCATTGGGTGGCCTTTAACCAAGCCATTCTCTCTCAACCTCACTTAACCTTCCTCCTCAAGTCTGAAGATAAAACACTCATTGCCTTCCAGGGTTAGAGCAAAGGTGATATTGGGAAACTGGAGTAGGGCTCATAGCCCACCACCACAAAGACTTGGGCTAATTTTCACATTATCTGTAGCTTTAGTCCAAGACATTTTGCTGCCTCAGGTGATAGACAAGAATGGCTCCTTGCCTTTATTTCATACACAAAAGCCAAATGGAATAGCAGCTGAATTTTCCTTCAATACTAGTGTGATAGGATATGGTGTCCACTGCGCCTAAGGCTACATTAGGAGGCTGAAGATGAGCTCCTTTGTTTTCCTTCAAGAGCAGACAACTTAAGAGGGAAGGGTGGGAATGCTAGTATTCCCCACATCTCCCAGTCTACTGCCAGCTGCCTCGTTCTTCTGAGCTGAATTCTTCAGTCTGGTTGCTAAATAGAACAATGGGTCAGGGGGAAGAAAAGAAAAAGCAAGGTGTGGTTTTTAAAGCCCCAAAGTATGTGCTGTAAAATCTTAAGGAGCACAGAATAAATGGTGTAGATTAAAAGTAGATGAACTTCTGCTAGGTTTAAACATCTTCCTGGATTTACCAAAGATCACTGGAGTACCAAGCCTATGACTATTGCCTATTAAACATCAGTAAATATAGTGTTACACTACAACCCTGGAGATGAGGGTTTGATTCTCTGCTCAGCCATGAAAACCCACTGGGTGATGTTGGGTGCATCACATACTCCAAGACCAGAAAACTCTGCAATAGGGTAGTCCAAGAGTTGCCATAAATCAGAAACAATTTGAAGGTACATAACAACGACAACAAATGTCAATAAAATCCAGTAAAATCCAGTAGTAATTCAATGCTGTCTGAATCCCAGTGGAAATACAGAGCTCCATTGTGAGGAAATTGATAGAAGTGAGGAGAAACATAGCAGTCTTTGTTTTAGGAAAGGGGGAAATTAAATTTAGGTGATTCAGATCAGTGCTTCTCGCGTTATCTGATGTGAGGGACCACATAATTTTTCTTAATGTGCTAGGGATCAGTTGTTTCGATTGTTTCTGTCGTTTGTGGAAACCTTCCACAGACTGACAGTCAGTGGCTCATGGAGTAGTCCAGGAATGGGCCACTTTGAGTAGCCCTGCTTTAGGCAGTCAAAGGATCTGAAGTGCTTTGAGTGGTCAAAAGTACACATCTGAAGCCAAGTATAATACGGTAATGGAAAACGCTTACAGTGTATGTGCTGCATTGTAGTAATAGTACGTTTTAGTGGGGAATCATGGGAAATCTTGCCTGCACAGCCCTTTCCCTATATTTCCACAAGTAAAAGGACTACAGCTTTTTCTTCAAAAATGAAAAAAAAAAAAACCAAATGACTTGAATTCCAAAGGAAGGGCCTGACAGGTGCTTCAAGGGAGCATGGTCCTCACAAGCCTTCTTCTTCCTATAACCCTGTGCGTGTATATGTGTATGTACCTTCAGGTTGCCTGTCAACTTATGGCGACCCCATGAATTTCATAGGAGTTTATTAGGCAAGGAATATTCAAGAGGTTTTGCCAATTCCTTACTCTGAAATATAGCCTACAGCACCTAGTGTTCATTGGCAGTCTCCTATCCAAGTACTAACCAGGGCTGACCCTGCTTAGCTTTCAAGGCCAGAAAGAATCTGGTGCTTTTAGGGTATTTAGGCCCACCTACAGCCCTGTAGCTTACAAAAACGTTAGGCATTATTACAGTGCTGTAAAATTGACACCTCTAGCCCAGACCCTATTAATCTGAGAGATCTGCAACAGGTAGATATTGAACAGGTGTAGCTTTCCTCAGCAGTGCAGCTCTACATTGTGAAAAGCTGCACTGGGGTGGGGCAAGAGAATGTATACAATATCCAGGTGAAGAATGTACGGTTCTGCAAATGCAGCCAGCATGGTGAGTGAGTGAGGGATGCTGGAAGTTGTAGTCCAAAAACATTTAAAGTGCCACACATTCCATATTCCTGTCCAATATACTCTATGTTTAAAAAGTTTAAAAAAAACAACACAACCCAATGCTACAGTGGGAAGAAGGGAGGAGGAAGGACTTTAATTTTTTTAAGTCCAAACTATGCATTAGGCAGGAAATTTGCAAAAGCAGTCAATTGGTTTATAGCAACAGAAGCAGCAGGACATAGCCTCCAACATTTCACAAATGCAAACTAGGACATGCGTGGACAAGTAGCATCTGACTGTGATCAAAATGGCAAAAATTATTAGTGAAGAAGCACACACAAACTATGAGAAGCTGCAGCACCTTACTTTTGCCTGAATGTATGTTGTACTGTTACTGCAGTAGATACACCCTATCCCGGGATCTACAATTTAATATTAAAAATATCTCCAAGTGCTTGAGAGGTCCCCCGAACGAGCACATAGGCAGGCACGGTCAAATGGCCGAAAACAGGAAAAACCCGGTCAGGCCAGTAAATCCATAGTCACATAGCCCCAGGAGACCTCCAGACATGTAAAACATAAAATACAAAAAGGGTCCTCAGCCCTGAGGAACCGGCTTGAAGGGATTAACGCATCTGACACACAGCCCATCAAGCAAGGACGATTTGCATACAGCCAAGGCTTTGACAACCCTGGCAAATCCAATCATGCAAAGGACGTTGACATATTGGAGCTTTGTTCTAGCTCCTCCACCTATTGTTCTCCCCGGGAAAGGATTAGCCCTCCAGGTACCTTGACATTCACAGCCCAAGACAGCTCTGTATGTTCCTATGTTAAGGGTTAACTATGTTCTTGTTTACTGCACTGTCCTCTCTGCTAGCAGAAGCCCAGCAGTTCCCAGCACATAAAATAGATAAGCGTTTTCCCTGAGAGTCTCTTCAGCCTTCGCTTCACATAACAAAGGTAGTGTTTTGACTAACAAAGTTCCCTGTCCCTCGTTCATCCCATGGTGTGAAGAATTGTTGACAAGCTACTACTTAAGAGCAGCCTGAAAACCAGCTAAGCAGACAATGTGAGTTGCAATTCAAACAACGGACGGAGCTAATGGTCTTAAGTGTTTAGGTGACAAAGGATAACCATTGTTGTAATAGCTGAGTATTGTGGAGAGGTGGGGGAAACGTCCAGGTGTACAGGGACCAGGGTTGAAACAATCACAACTTGTTGGAAACTTTCCCAATTCAGCTCTGAGAGTCTGGCTCAGTGTTTGAAGCCAATTGTATTCAGAGCAGCCACACCATTAATCTGAAAATGACTGGGTCCCTTGCCTAAGACATGGGTGCAAGTGATCTATCCCATCATATTGTGTTCACGGTCAGTAATTTACCTCTTGCAGTGTGACCTCACCTCAGTTATTTATAGATAAATGCCAATAACTATAATGCCAATCTAATATTATTTGCCAATTAAAACAGGACAATCATGGGGGGGGGGTGTGCCGTAACAGGGTCACTTTTGATTTGGCAGAGATGCACCATGTGGCCTTCCAAGAGGCACAGGGATAAAAACTATACCCTCCAACTGCCCCAGTGTGGCAGGGCCAGTCCTTATTAATCCTCTATTGCCCCACATATTTGGCTACTTTTAAAAAGTCTCGATTTCTCTCTCCTCCTCACAGTTTCTCCTTTTGTCCTCCATTTACTTCAGTTGCAGCAAATTGAATTCAAAGTGCAAAAGTTATTTGCATGCAATAAATTCAGTGGTGAGAGACAGGAAGGGAAGGATTCTTCCCTTTTCTGATAGGCTCAGGCAAAAGCACCTGCTGCAGCCTCTCCAAGCTTGTGTGTTTTTCTTCCTAAATAATTTTTGCCATCTTGACCATGCTGTGATGTTGCTTGGCCGCACATGTCCTGGTTTCTCTCTGTAAAATGTTGCAAGGTATGAAAAAGCAGCTCCCAGCCCTGGCACAGCTGCTCATCCCAGCTGTATAGTCACCCTTCATGCCAATCATGGTGGGGTTCTTCTAACTTCTTACATTTGCTGCAGCAAAAATAGGCAAAGCTCAGTGAGATACCATGTTGACATTTTAAATAATTTATCAGAGCCATAGCACACCCTGTCATAAGGAAGCTCAAACCAGCTAACACAGTGTCAGTAATGCATCAGTACTGTTGTGCCTTAAGGATGTAGCAAGTTGCTTTATATACAGATGGTGTGTTCCTCCATCAATATAGTCCACTCTTCTTGGCAGTTGTTTCTCCAAGTCTTTCTCATCATCTGCTGGCTGGGCCAGAGACTAGACCTGGAACATTCTGGCTATTCAGCAGTTTCTCTACCCCAAGCTATAGTCCTTCTTAGATCAGGTATTCGAATACGAATGTAGGCCAGGAGGAGTGTGACCACAGACTGAATGACTGGAGACTGTGTGGTGTTCCAGGTAAGGTTGCCAGGTGAAGTAAGGTCTAGGGCTCCTGTCCATCTAATGCTTGGGTAGAAGAGGAGATTTCAACAGGTGTTGCTTGTCACACAATTGAGTGAAACTGCTCTTGTATTTTGCACTCAGTTTGCAGCAGTTTGGAGGAAAGTGGGAAGAGAGAAGAGAAACTGGACATTTTAAAAACATCTGAACAAGTGGGATGACAGAGAATGCCAGCTGGAGGTGATGCCATCCCTGCAGATGCCAGGGTTGAACTTGGAGCTCTCAGCATTCCACATATCTTCTCTATCACTGAGCTATAACAATTTTTTTCCAGCCACTGGAGTGAGGCCTAGAGCGCAGAAAGATTTTTAAAATCAATGACGTGCTGAAACTACCCGTAAGTGAGCAGCGCTAGTAATGGGTTCCAGAGCATCAGCCTATGACTGCTACACTATGACAATCTATGGCCCTGTATACACCAAAGATTAAGTCCCCTCAATTTAATGCTTCTTATTTTGGAATCAACAAGGAAAAAAAAAAGCACTGTCAACAAGTCTGCACTTTGTGCATAGAAGCTTTTCCCAACAGCTTCAAAATGAAAAAATCCTCACTGAAAGATGTGTAGTTGCGAACTGGAGGGGGGGGGGAGTCATTAGAAAAGAAGGAAAGAACGAAGCCCTGCAGTTTTCCTTTTCTCCTCTCAACCCTGGAAAATCGGGAAGTCTCGGTCCCTGCCTTGGCCACGGGGCGGCGCTCTTCCGCCGTACAAGTTCATTCCGGGAGGCGTTGCGGCTCCGAAAGGAAAACACCCGTCGAGACTGCGGGTGTGTGTCTGGGGGAGGGGGGGCGGAAACAACTGGAGAAAGGGGAGGGCGAGAGGGAGAGAGCAGTAGATTTCCACTGGCGCGGATGGGGCTGGGCAACCTCCCGTCTCTGGTTCGACCGCGCCCGCCCACGCAGCCGGATGAGTCATCCTGGGGCGCCGGCCTTCGCTGGGGGCTTTTCCCGGCCGCTGTAATGAGGAGCGTGTTGGACTGAAGCGAACTCGGGCGGCAAGACCTGGATGTCGCCCCCCCCCCCCGCCCCAGCGGGCCCGCTTCGTGCTGCAAAATCCGCTCCCGGCCCGACTTCTGCGACAAGACCGTACCGTCCGCCCCCACCCCTTCTCTGCTGGAACTGCGCACATCCGTGGGAGCCCCCCGCGCGGGACGGACGGATCGGGGACGAAAGCAGAAAGCGAAAACCGCCGCTCTGGCTCCGAGGACCGCTCGGGAAGAGGCGACGGACCGCCCCGTGTGTTGCATTGCAGTCGTTTGCAGGGCAAGCGCAAAATGGAGCCAGTGGGCGAGGGCGGCGCGGCGAAAAGCGTCATGCGGCGAGAGGGTGCTCGCCTCGCCCTCGCGGAGGTGCTGCGCGTCTGCGCCGCGATGTTGCGCTGCCGGCTGAACGCGGGGGCCCACGGGATAGGTTGCGCCAGATTTCCTTGCACACGGGAAAGTGGCGTAACCTTTTCCCTGACACGCTTGTTTCTCGGCGCAAGGACTTGTTTATCTTTTCGTCGGGGAAGATCCCTGTGTGCTGTGCATGCTCTGAGGACACGGAAGAATTTTCACTGTACCGATTTGCTTTACCAAGTGCCTTCTCCGTTTGAAGGGCCCTAAGACTAGTTATAACCTACCTGCAGTAGGAGGGAATAACATACAACACACACGTTTCTGAAACACAATGCCATTTTGCTATCTGCACTGCAGTCTTCTGGGCTGGCAGCTAACTAGGATGATAAAAGTCACGACTAGGTCAAACATGCTGACAACTGAAACCAGTCCAGTCTCACCGAATCCTGCAGCCCATCTTGGCACTACAGAACATGGTGAGGTGGAATAAGGCATTTCCCAAGAGCCATATTATTGTCTTAGTCCAGGGAATTAAGTCTACACGTGGCTTTTCACTTTTAGCCTTGACAAGAGCTCCTTTCTGGGTAATTTTTAACTTAACTGATTTCTAGGCAAAGAAGAGTAAAATAACAGAGAAACTAAGTTATCTCCAAATTGTTTTAAAGCAATGGAACTTTGGTGCATAAGGATTCACCTAGCACAGTGGTTCTTAACCTGAGGTCCATGGATCCCTGGGGGTTTGCAGAGCCCTCACTGGGGGTCTGTGGAGCCCTGCAGCTGGATGCCAGCAGCAGCAGGGATATAGTGGGAGAAGCAGGTGCCAAAACTGCTCCCTTATTTGCAAAAGAGGGAGCCGTTTGGGCATGCAACCACACCTGCTGCCGTGTCCATTTTGTATGGGATGTGGCGAGGGGTGTGGGTACCAAAGGAAACAGTGGCATATGCACCCAACAGTGGTATATGCGCCCAAATTGCTTCCTTGCTTGTTAAGGAGCAGGTTTGGTGCCCGCACCCCCTGCCACTGTCATGGCACTGACAAAAGGAACATGGCATCTGGTATTTCCATATATCTGAACCATGACTCTGGAGACCAGGGTTTGAATCACCATTTGACCATGGAAACCCACTGGATGACTTCAGGCAAGTCCCATTCTCTCAACATCAGAGAAAGGCAAAAGCAAGAAATGTTGCCAAGAAAACACCCATGATAAGTTCATCTTTGTTGTTGTTTTGTTGTCGTGCATCTTCAAGTCGTTTCTGAGTTATGACAACCCTATGGTGAACCTGTCATAGGACTTGCTGGGGCTGAGAGTATGTGATGTGCCCAAGGTCACCCAGTGGGGTTTATGGCCAAGTGGGGAATCAAACCCTGGTCTCCAGGTTCATGGCCAAACGCTCAAAACTCTACACCAGTGCTGGCTCTCAGGTTTGCCTTTGGGTCACCATGAGCCAGTTTTCAAAGGGGAAACATGAGGGTTAGAAAGAACCTTCTTCCGTCAATGTGTCTTCAAGTTACTTCAACGTTTTGGCAACCCTAAGATGAACCTATCACAGGGCTTTTTGTGGCAAGATTTGTTCAGAGGGCAGTTGCCACTGACCTCCTCTGAAGCTGAAAGAATCTGACTTGCCCAGGCTCATCCATGTCTAAAGCAGGGATTTGAATCCTAGTTTCCAGAAGCCTTTAATAAATAAATATTTGAATATTTAAATCTACATTTAAACATTTGAATCTTAAATCCTGGGTATGCTGATAAATTATATTTACAGGGGGTGACCAGTAAAGAAAATGTTAAGAACCATTGACTTAGCAGAACAGGGGTCTCCAGATGCATTAAATCAAATCAACCTCTGGAGTCCAGTATTACTCAGTACTTTTGGGGAGATGAGATGTACTGAGCCTGAGCCTTTAAACCCACAAAAGATGGATTCTACTACTGATTCATACTGGAAGACTTGAACCCATTAAAAACTGGTAAGTATCATTTTTAGCACTTAGTGTCAACCCACATCTTTCTGGTTAAAGTGGATACTGTACTTCAATATTAGAAGTTTAAGTTTAAAGCTAGTCCATGAGGGAAAAAGACTTGACTAGGTCATAGGAGAACTTTGTTCTCACACATTCTGGATTTTGTCATTGGTTTTCTTGCGGAATTTTAAATAGATAAAGAGCTTTTGCCTGTGCTTGATTAGGAAACTATCAGTTGTGTGCATGCATATCAGCTGTAAAGATGTACTGTAGCTTCTGAGGCCTTTTAAAAGAAAACTAAAATAGTTAAAGATGTCAGGTCTCCTCTGAGTTTGAAGAGCTGAAGATGAGTAAAACTGAAGATGACTTACAAGCGTCTACAGACTTCAAAAATCTTTCAAAAGTTTGTATCCAAGGTACACTTTCAAAAATAAGTTGTATGTAAAGCAGTATGTGTTTGCAATTTTGTAAAGAATGTGCATCTTGATTGTTTAGGGGATAATGGCCATTTTTAGGAGGAAAGATTTCAACAAAAAATAGACGTTTAGCACAATCATCCTTGAACTACTGTCATAACTCACTAGCACTTTGACTGTCATTCTAGGATCAGTTTCATGGTTCTCCCAACACTGCTGCACTCCAAAACTCCTGCTGGTAGAAATGCCAGAGGTGTTACCTTCATTAGCAGATCACGTAATGCTTTAACATTACAGAGCTTTTCCGGAGCCAAATCAGTTAACTGCAGTGAGATTTGAGCAAAATGGAAGAGTCAAGACCATTGTGAGGAAAACTCTGATTTCACTTTATGAAGGCGTCGCAGTGCTTGCTTTCTCTACAAAGAACTCAGAGCTGCTTCTGCAAGCCTGTTTCCTGTGGGCAGTAAGACATCACATGATGTAATCCATTGCAGTTGCTTCTTGCTTAGTCCTTAGGTTTGATAGACAGGATAGGAATCTCCAAGTTGTGTAATAGTGACAGCTTTTGTCCCTAAAAGCTTCAGACATGTTGGTACAGAGAAGTTACTTGTATCTCACTTGTAGAAATGGTTCTTGTATAATGTATTTGAAGGTTGTGAATAGTTCCTCGCAATCCCACTAGAGCTGTAACTCGCCATCCATAATCAGACATGTATTTTAAAAATTATAAGCAGTAAGGCCATTTTCCACAAATTGATGCATAAGGCAACAAAGCCAGATCAACAAGATTAACAAGATCATATCAAATCAGATTGTAGACGATTCACACTGGAATGTATTGATTTATCCAATCCAATTAGGATACTAAAATTAGGGGTATTCTGTTGTAATATCCTAATTAAGGCAACTCACGGATTATGAATTGTCAAAATGCCATAGTATTAGATTTTTTCAGTTCACATTGCAGAAGCAATCAGAATACTATTACATGATTTTTGTTGTTTTTTATTGCTGTATTAAGGGAATCAGTGTGATTGAGTATTGGACCACAACCCTACACTACGTACGTAATATGCTCTCAGCCCCAGAAATCCCAGTGAGTTTCACTTTAGGGTCACCCTAAGTCCAAGGTAACTTGAAGGTACACAACATTTAGAATTTTACAAACTGAAGTAAAGCAGATACCCTTGAGACCAAGAATGGGGAACCAACAGCTTCTCCACTCCCTCCCCATGCTGGACTAATTTTATCACCCCTAGCCACCCATGTGATTGGGGTTCATGTGAGTTCCTGTCCTTCCAAGACCTGGAAAAATTCCAGGTTCCCAGTTCTACTTTAGCTGTATGAGACCAACGTTCAACCTGCTCATTATTTCCAAGAATAGCTTCCAGCAGACCAGTGCAATATCAGATTCTATATTAACTCTTTGTACCTACCAAGTCATTACATAATTTCTCTGCACCTGCTTTATCAAGCATTCACACACCTGAACCATTCTCTCACAAAAAAACTTAGAACACACTGTTTGTGTATTTTTATATGCATTCAGAATAGACTGTAGAGTTGAATTAGTCCTATACTCCAGCCACTGGGGAAAAACTAGTGCTTGATAAACTCTTTTGCTCTGAGAAAGATCAGACTTTAATTTTGGCAGCCCAAAGATTTAGGGAAACATACTTTCACCTGACATGCTGAGCCCTATGACTGACTACTGCAATTTGATGAAACATTTTGAGCTTGTGCATCTTGGACATCTGTCCTGCCAACATTAATCAGTCACAAAGGACCATATGCCAGTCTACTGTAGTGAAAGTGGATCCCTACCCAATGAATTTTTACAAGGTATTGACAGAGAGGCAGGATGATAATCTCAGTGGAAGGCAAACAGGCATCTCAGTAATTCAGTCATGTTTTATGTCAACAGCTGTTGCAAAACCAGTGAGGGACTCATGCCAATTATCAAAATTCCAAAGTTTGTCATCTATTAGTTTTGAAGTAACTGGTCAATTACTACCCTAAACAAGCAGATTTATTAAGTAACATGTGGCAATCCCAGCTAGGAAGGTGCCCATTTCTTAATACTGTTTGTTTTATGGATTAGACAAAGGCACCCTTAGTTGTTGTATACCTTTGTGTCATTTCTGTCTTGGTAAGTAACTTTATCACAGGGTTTTCTTGGCGACTTGCTCAAGAGGGTGTTTGCCATTGCAATTCTGAGTCTGACTGCCCAAGGTTGCGTAATGGATTTCTATGGCTGAGAAGGGATTCAGACCCTGCTGTACCAGCATCTTAGTCCCTAACTCTATTCAGTGCTGGCTCCCTACTCAAAAGAAGCCTAAAGAATAACCTTTGAAACAATATCTTAAGAAGCCAGATTGAGAAAGGTTAAGTTCTAATGTGCTGTAGGCTACAAGTGAATAATTGAGTTATGACCTGTTAAGGGACTTCAGTAACATTAGAATAAAGTAACAAGTCAATTTGCAACAAAGCAGGTAACTTCTGTATGATACTCAAGACAGTTAAAGAAACTGACAACACTAGAATCACTAGCTCCTCTTAAGACCAGATGTGTATTAGGATAGCATGCCCCTTCATAATCAAAGTTGTTGATTCAGAGCAGTCTTGCTTATCTTTGGGGAAGTGCAACATTGGGCAATAAACAGCTTAGGTTAGATAATGAACTATACAGAATATTAACCATCAAGCACTACCAATTGAAGATTTTTATAAAACAGTATTACTTCGCCAATTAAAGCAACAATAGCAGAGTTGCAGCTCTGTCCTAACGACCTGACTATAAACACCAAAAAAGAAATACTCTACTAGGTTCTATAGTAGAATAGTATATGCAGCTTAAGCAAACTGAGCCTCTACTTTTGACATCTGTCTCTCAATTACCTGCTTTTATTTTTGGGCTTCTTCTGAATATGTAGACAGTAATACCTTTTGACCTTTACCTCTTTCTATCTTAGAATCTTTAATTACATAGTTATAGCCCAGACTGCTTGTTCTAAGATTCTACATGTACCCCCAATACTTGGCAACATATCTAGGATTAAAACACAACTGACCATTACACCATAAAAAAACTTCCCCAGAGGGAAGAAAACAACAAACTACTATGTGGTTTAACTTGTTTATTTTGTTTTGCAAACAAGTTGTCTTCACTCCAGCACGACTTGTAAGGGAGCAGAAATTGAAACCCAATAGAAAAGCAGCAGTAAGTCGGGAGCACAAGGTTTATAGGGGACTAACCCCAGCTACAGAAGGAATGGTTGATTGTTAAGACAAAAGGAATTTTATGACAGCTGCCCACAGTCAGTGATGGTGATCTTCTTGCTTGTCTTGCCATTTCTTGATCCAAAGCGCTCCATTGCTTCCACAACATTCATTCCTTCTTTAACATGGCCAAAGACCACATGTTTCCCATCCAACCTAAAAAGATAGATAAATTAGGGCACTCTTAAATACTCCTATTAATCTAGCTTGTGATTACATGAAGCTGTTTCAAACACTTTATTTATGACTACTGTTTTGGTAGCATTCAGTTTTCCAGCCAGATGCAACAAACAGTAACTGTGCTAGTAAGAAAGGCTCTGATACCCTTGCCTGTTTAACTTTAGATGAGACAATAGTCTCTTAACTTCAGGCATATGGCATTGTTGCTTCAACAGTAAGCTATCTGTAACCAAGCCCTAGTTCATAAATGAACTCTCAAGCCAAATACTCACCAATCAGTTTTGGCAGTACAGATAAAGAATTGAGATCCATTTGTATTGGGACCAGCATTTGCCATAGACAAGATGCCAGGGCCTGTGTGCTTGAGGAGGAAGTTCTCATCAGGAAATTTCTCACCATAAATGGATTTACCCCCTGTTCCATTATGGCGGGTAAAGTCACCACCCTGCAGAAAAACAAGATGTTTACTGCTGAAGCCAGATGTTGGGTTAAGCAATCCTGGTAGGGATCTTAAGGTTTAAAAAAATATTATGCTAACTAATCACCAAAATTTAGGATTAGGCCTTTTAAATTGTTTATTTCCAGTTATTATTCAACACAAGGCTACCAAAGTTTAAGATAAAGTTCAGTGTACACATATTCTCCACAATGGAAAATTAATATATGTTATATACCTGGCACATAAACCCAGGAATGATTCTGTGAAAGCAGGAGCCTTTGTATCCAAAACCTTTCTCCCCGGTGCTCAAGGCACGGAAATTTTCTGAAATCAGAGGCAGAAATAAATCAGAACATTTGCTTAGATGACTAGCAACAGTTTCAAGCTAACATGCTTACAGAGGAACAGTCACATTACAAACCTGCTGTCTGTGGAACCTTGTCTGCAAACAGCTGTGAAAGAAAAAGGAGACATCAGTTAATGCCATATTCACCCTGAGTGTACATATTTGCACATGCCTGCCTTAACATTCATTGATTTCTATGATTCCCCCCACAACAGTTAAGCTTGAAATTGTTATTAAAACTATGTCACCAAGCAATGCAATTTTCTATACTGAAAGAATGTTGTTGTGAACTGTTTTGTAACTGGCAGATAAGTGTCATCGATTTTGGCAGCATAAAAATATACCTACTGCTCAAGTTGTACAGATAACATTTGTATCTCAAGGTCTGCCTCCAATTCTGTTATCCATAAACTGACAGCTCTGAATGCTCATTTACCTGGACAAGTCTGCTAAAATGATACAGAAATCTCAAAGCATATTAATGTTTATACAACTGACATCCCACTCAATGGAATTAAGGCACCAAAAAACGACTGATAGAATACTCTTGTGGTTCCAGACTTGAGAGCACTCTAGAGGGAGCTCTGGCAAATACAGGATCTTTGAACAAGGGGTATGTGTGAGTATGTGTCTTTCAGTTGCCTGTAGATATGGCAATCCCATGCATTTCATAAGGCTTCCTTAGGCAAGAAATACTCAGGCGGTTTTGCCAGTTCCTCTGAAATATAGTGGATAACACCTGGTATTCCTTGGCAGTCTTCCAATCCAAGTACTAATCAAGGCTGACCCTGCTTAGCTTCCAACATGGGGGGGATCTGGTACTTTTGCTGAATATGGGTAACTAGAATACTATTACTGGGAAAACCAAAGCCACCTGAAATTTGGTTGTTACTGATCAGATCTAAACTTAACCACTTGATCATAACAAATCAGTGTTGCTGTCCTTTTTGTTGCTGCAAACTTCACTAGACAGCAAAATTAAAAGAGACACCCAAACATAAAACATTTTTCTTAAGAGCACTGCTTCACTCTGCTTGAAGGTCTCCCTCAAACGTGCAAGTGTCATTAAGTATCGCAAACAGTTCCCAAACCTCATCATTCTTAATTCATTCTCAACAACCTTGTGTCACCAGTATCCAAGCTTACTTACCACTACAGTCTGTGAATAGAATGGGGAACTAGCAATAGCTTCTGCAGAACCCCCATTTACTGCACTCTGAATCTTTCACACCGACATTTAGCAGGTTAAACTGACAGTCGTAGTAGTAGACAAGCCATCAAGTCATAAGAAATAAAATGTTTACATTTGCCCCGACCCCACGACGGCTCGCAGAAGCCCAAATGAGCTCTGCGGCCGCGATTATATTCTATTACTAAAGAAATGACAAACCGCACCCGTGCTTTTTTTTACAAGGATACAGGAAGTTCACAAGGCGTTACAACCGTACAGAACAAGACAATGGGCCACAGTAGAAAATCTGCACGCCCGACCGTAGACCGCTATGAACGGGGGCCAGATTCGCCAAGATGGAGGGACGGAAAAACCGCGAAGGACCTCATCTGGCCACCAGCGACCCTCTTCGTTCCCATTTAGAAGAGGGCGCGATTCGAATCTGACTTGACTTTACTGCTCCCATTACCGAGGAGAAAACGGCATGGGATCTTTAAGGAGCTAAACCTCAGCTTTAAGGAGCCCGATTATAGTCACGTTCTTCCCTGCGACCTAAAATTTTTTTAGACCGGCGAAGGCCCGCACCCCACCCTTGCGAGATATGGCCACTGCCCTCCTTTTCCATTTCACGCCATTAAAAGAAGGCGGGGCGTGGGCTGCAAGCAAAGGGGCACGACCGTCCCCGTGGCGTGTGGGGAGGAATCCTTTTTATTTTTAAACGTGCAAGTTTTCAGGGCAAAGCCCGGAGAGGCGCGCTCATCATCTGACATCTCCCGGGCGAAAAGGAGCCCCGAGTCCCTTCTCTTGAAAAGCAGGGAGAAAACCGGCTGCAAATCAGACAAAGGCGGCGCCGGCGGCGGGGGAGAGCAAGCTGGCAAGCTGGCGCCCCCCCCCCGGGCAGGCTGCGCGGGCCACGTGGAGGCGGCGACGCCCGCCAGCGGCGGCCCCGGGCGCGCGGCTCCCCCGACTTCTCCGCTCCACACCGCGCCGCAGCGAGGCCACCCCCCCCCCGGAAAAAAGGCCCTCACACGCCGCCCGTCGTCAACCGGACCCGCTTCTGCTTTCTTCCCCACCCCCTCCCCGGCCGCTTCAATACAATCAGAGGGATCCCAAAATGGCCCCGCGCGCTCCCTCCCCGGCAGGAAATGGCGGCGTCGCCTCCGCCCTCAGAGAAGAAGCGCTCTCTCCTCTGTCCCCCCCCCCGTCTTTCCCCAACGGTCGTTGACGCCTTCGTACCTCGAAGGTGACGCGCCCGAGCGGCTCACCATCGGCAGCGACATCGAAGAACACGACTGGGTTCGCCATGGCGGGAATGACTCAAGTAAGACAGAGAGAGAAAAGAGGGGAGAAAAAGCCACGGAGAAAAAAAACTAACGCGAAACACCCCACCGTCGGGAGCGCGGCACAGCAGAAAGAAAGGAAGGCGCTCGCCGAGCTTATATAGAGAGTGCGTCTCCGTCTCGACCTTCGCTCACGCGACCTTTCACCAATCACAGCAAGAAAAGTTTGCCGAGTGAAAGGTGAATTGGCCAATCAGAAATCCCTGTTAGGGATAAGGGCGGGTTCTTAGTGTTTCGCGCCTCCGTATCGGGGCGGGGTCTCTGCGAGAGGCGGGAACCGGGGAAAGGTATGTATTTTCTGGAAGCACGGGCGGCGTTGAGTGTGCTGGGCAGAGCTGAGGTTGTCATTTGGAGCGGGGGGAGGGAGGGGCATCAGCCGGATAGAGTGGAGGATGGGAAGCAGGAGTGAGGCGTTAAAAGACTGTGAGGGCAAGGTTTTGGCATCATGAAGCCAGTTGCCCTTGAATTCGATGGGGTTTATTCCTCGCTGATAGAACTCAAGAGCCAGCGACGTATAGCGGTGTGAGCGGTGGGTTTGGCTCAGGAGGCGCGAGTTCGAATCCCCGATCGGCCATGGAAACCCGCTGGGTAACTCTCTCAGCCGCAGGGGAGGGCGGAGGCAAACCTCCTTCTGAACAGATCTGGCCAGGAAAACCTTGTGGTAGCGACTTGAAGGCACACAGCAGCGACGTTAGGTTAGAAGACAGTAGAGAATGATGGAGTATTTAACCGTTCCTCCAAAGCGAGAACGGCTGTGCAAACTGGGCCAAAGCAAGTGTATTTATGTATTAATGACATTTATACCCCCCTTCCCCCCCAAAGATATCAAAGCAGTATACGTGCCCCCTCCCCAGGCTGAGAGTTGATCCCGGGCCCAGAGGCACGCAGTCACGCTCTTGGTGGGGTCTTGACACTGGGTCCCGTTGAAAGTGATTTATATATAATAAACTGTGATACATATGGCAAAATGCAAATTTATATCCTAAGACACTTAGGGAAGTGTATGTGTTTCGATTTTGTCACCTTACTTTGTGCTCACAAGAGTCGTGTGAAGTAGGTCAGGTGAAGAGTGGTTGATTCGGGGTTACTCAATGAGAGATTTGTAACTAAATGGTGATTTGAATCCAGGTCTTTCCAGCCCAGGTCAAAAACCAATTTATGAAAAGTATTGCTTAAATATAACCTGACAGTATGTACCTTCCTGATATCTGCCCTCAGGGATGTGATCTGGGATTAGGGTGCATGCATTCTTGACTGTTCGGGTTATACCCTCCTAGGCTCATTAGTTCCTCACCTGTATATTTATTGCTCATTCATGACTGCTGCCTTGGATTACATGGTGGTGTTCACATTTCTTCTCAAAATATGCACTGTTTCTTTTGGTGGTATGCTTGGCATGAAGGTGTACATTTCTCACACTATTTTTGATGGGAATATTGGATGCATTTGCTCCTGAAAGAAGAAGGCCTGTTGTGTTTCACAGTACTTTCATCCTTCTACCGTGATGTTTTATTTGAACTTCAAACCTGTAACGTCATTGTCAGCCAGCTGTAGGTGTTCAGATACCTTCTTCCCTTGCATGCTAAACCTACAACTTGGTTAAGAGCCTGAAAATATCTTACAGCCAATAACCAGTGGTGTACTTTGGTACCTAATGTCAGGGAAATCAATGCTTATTTCCCTCCTCCTCCCAGCTGCAGCTTTTTTGTGGCAGCAAAAAATTACTCTGGATGGTTTTTCAGCTCTCTGGAGCAGGTTTTAGGGTGCATGGTGGAAGGGCTGCAGGAAGGAAGGGGGAGTTGTCAAGTCTGGTCAGTTCTGGCAGAGGAATCCTTTGTGGGAAGCAGAGAAAGTATACAACTGATTTTTTTGCTTCCATCTTCTTTGAGGCATTCTTACATGTTAACAGAGGTGGGTTGTCACTGACAGTAAGTTAGTAAAGGACCATGGATTTTAAGTATGTGGGATTTGCTCTCCTTACTGAAGTGATGCATTCTAGCAACTGGATCCAGGTCTAAAATAATGGCTTGGAGATGCTGATGGGTACAAATGGTATATTGAGGTTGAGCCAATCCCCATGAGCTGTATACCTGCAAGTACAGATTGACGCCTGAGATACTGTGCTTCAGGAGAACCAGTCTGACAGAGTTCAAATTCCCCATTCTGCCATTCTCATTGGGTCAGTCCATCTGTTTATCTCAGCTTGAACTACCCCACAGTATTATTCTGGGCATAAAATGTTTCATTGTGAGGATAAAAATATAGAGGGTGATCAAAGTATAAATATAATAATATAATATAAACATAATTAAGAATTCTAAAGGACTGAAATGGAGGGGAGGCCTTTTTTTAAACTGTTGTTAAAAATAGGGAGTCTCTCTTGCATACTCTGACAGTCTCTTGCAAATACTTTAGAAATTCATTAACTTTTATGTACCAGCAGAACCCAATGTACCTTCTGCTCACTCAAATTAGGGTTTCCAAGAGGAGATGAACTCCATCAAGGGCTTCTCCATGCCTTCCTTTCAAACTAAGGAGTTTTAGTGTTGTCATCTGTCCTTCCTTTGTGGATTACATTTACCTCTTTGTAGGTTGTGTTTTGCTTTTCTTGGTTTGGTGAATTAATGAGAGGTGTCAGAGGGAAAACAGCTGCAGCAGGCAACTCCTGTCCATTATAGTGGACTGGATATTGTGAAAGTCTAAAAAAGTTGCAGAAGCATGCTTTGAATTGATTAGCTTAGAAAAGACTTAAATTGTATCGAGTTATACAAAATGGAGGAAATTACTTCCCCAGCAAATGATATGAACATTAGAGCTGTGATATCTATGTTTGAAATGATTTATTTAAGGAAAGCACTTTTGGAATCCAAAATAAATGACAAGCAACAACTGCATATAAACTGGTTGTCTGAAATCACTCGTAGAAGCCTTTAAACCAGGAATAATCTTATGTGGCCCACACCATAATTTCAAAAACTATCCGCAAGAGCTCAATGCAGACCTTTACAAGAGGGATCTGTCTTTTCTGCAGGAGCCCATTGCTCAAGAAAGGAGAGGGAAAGAAAGAAATGATGGCAGAGAGAGAGAGAAAGAGAAAGGAAGGCAGAGATTGAGGAAGGGAGGTCTTATTTGCTTTTGAGTTTGACTTCAGACTACCCATCATGGGTTTTGGTTCCTACCTCTAAGAGAAGGTGTCCTTTGTCAGAAGAAAGTTTGTCTACTTTTGCTCTAAACTGCAGCCCTGAATATATGTCAGAAGGCAATACCAGTTATAATGCTCTAAATAAGTTATTCCTGTATGGGGATAGGCACTCCAGATTCTCAACTGGGGGTGCGGAAGGTACTACCTGGGGAGCTCTCAGGTTCAGGGCTCTAGGTGTTGTTGGACTTCACCTCTGACAAGCCTCAGCAAGCATGGTCAGTGGTAAGGGATTTTGGGAACTGAAATCCAGCAATAGAATTGTAAAGTTGGAAGAGACCACAGGGGCCATCAAGTACAACCCCCTGCCATGCAGGAACACACACACAAAATACCCCCACCAAATGGCCATCCAGCCTCTGTTTAAAAACCTCCAAAGAAGGGGTCTCCATCACACTCTGAGGCAGCATATTCCACTGTTGAACAGCTCTAGGAACTGCTCTTCCCAATCACAATTTCTTAGCTCTTATCAATGACTTACACCCTCTAAGTCAAATAATGGTACCTCCCATAGCAGCTGTGCCTCTCTCCTTAAAAATACATATAACATATATATAAAAACCATGGTTGAAGGTCCCAGGACTGTAAATACACTATCAGTCTACATTGTGTTGGGTGCACAATTCTGTGTTTGATTCTGGAGTGTCAGTAGTGTTTGTCTACATTTTTGTTAATTAGCAGCATCAAATCCCTCCTAAAAGGAAATTGACAATGGAAATCAACTCACAAAAGCCTCTTGCCAAATGCTATTTATTTCATAGTATTATCCTTTCTGTGGACCAGATGTAAGAAAATGGCTGTGTTTGCTATGGCGATTCTGCGTCTGTATTCCACAAAAGTAATGTGTCCAAGCTTAGACTTAGATCATTCCTATGAGAAGCAGAAATGCCAGAACTAAGTACAATTAACATTTTGTTGGAGTTAGATGGAGGAATCCCTTGTCAATTGTGATGGTTGTAGCCTGCACTTTTTGTTCTTTCCTTTGACTTTGTTACCCTTTTGTTGCTAGTCTAGCAGTTTGATCATCGTTAGATTTTTTTTTCTTCTGTGCTTTGCTGATCGAGGCATTTTTTCCAGCATGGCCAGCAGTTATATATAGGTGACCTACTGTTTTGCAGGGAAGGTGTGGCTGCTTTGGTCAAAGTGAGAGCAGAAACATGACTCCCGCTTCCATTAGCTCAGTATGGGAGTGTGTTTCCATAACTCAAGTGGTAACATTGCAATTGTTCAGGTACATAGACCATTTCCGCACAAGACTGTTACAGCGCTATAATTCCACTTTCAACATCCTATGGAATCCTGGGGTTTGCAGTTTAGGGAAGATGTATCCTTTGCCACAACTGCAATATGCGGGTGAAGAAACTGTCTTTGTCCTCAGTTTCCCTTGTATGAAACATGGAAACAATATACCATTCTGGATCAGGGATAAGAATTTCCAAGAATTTCCAATCCTAAAAATCCGTCCAAGAATATCCTCTATTATCATTAAAATGCTGAGCCATAAAGAATACTGGCCAAGGTCCTGCATTGGAGGTTATGATAGAGCTATGCTCCATCTCCTGATCTAGCCCTTGAAACCCACCTTAAAAGCCAGTCTTCCATCCTGAGCAATGGAACTCTGTCGTGCTAGTGAGTGGGGTGCTGCAGGATGATGTGACCAGACCCTCCTGCCAGTGAGTGATGGTGCGATGGAGAACTGTGACTAGACTCCACAGGCCTCCCTGCCTCTGCTCCTTGCCCCATGGCTCACAGGCAGGAAGGGACTGGTCATACCATCCTGCAGTGCCTTGATTGCCAGCACTGGAGAACTCTGTTGCTCAGTACAACTCACTAGCTTTTAAGGTCAATTTGGGAGGCATTTAAATCATGAGAATGGTACCACTATAATATATGTGACCAGGAAACAGGCACGTGGTTATAAGTGTAACTTAATGGCGTTGTCACTACCTAACAGGATTGCAGCCACTGTAATTAACTGGATTACTGCAACATTGCTTTCAAGTGAGAATTTCCAAAACACATACCAGGTAGATGTTCATACAATTAACAGTTTCAAATAATTCAGGCAATATACTTATGCTAGTTTGGATTAGTGTGTATTTACTTATTGGATTTCTACCTTGCTTTTCTACTCAAATTAATGCTCAAGTTAGCTAGCCTTGGAATACACAAAGTTAGAACTGAAACATTAAAGTTCATCATACAAAATAACATATTAATAAAAACATCTAAGGAACCAACACAAATAAGGAGTTAAATGTATGTTTGAAAAAGCTTTTGTGATTTTTTTTTTACTTTAATGGATTAAATTAAATAACCTTGTAAGGATATGTATTTGCTTGCAGGCTCCTAATCACAAACCAAACATTTCCATGTATATGTGCTACCAAGCTCAGGTAAGTATGAACGAGGCATAGCTTTTTGTGTAACACCAGGATACCTTGCTGAGCTCCTGTGCTGAAGTGGGCTTCTAAAAATAACCCATTTCCCTAGTTCTTTGATATGAAGTGACAGTATTATCCTCAACAAAACAAGGGAAGTTGTGCACAGAAGCAGCCTTCCATTTATAGCAGATGTAGAGAACCTGTTGTTCAAAGACTTTTTGAGGCCCTGAATACAGTCTGACTCTCTGGGTCATCCTTTCGGGAATTGCTTCTGTTCTGTCTACGGGTGCATTCATGTCCACATACGAGAGAGGTATAAATGGGATGGGGTGGTTTAGAGCAAGAATGAACCATGCCATGCTAGAAACTCATTTTACTTCTGCATTTTAGCCCTGCCCACCATTGGCTTTGGCTTTTTCTTTTTTAACTTTTCCTGTGGCTCAGTTGTCCCATATAAGAAAAGATTCCCTACTCCTCATCTGCAGATTTCCTTTTTGGATCAGAAACCTCTGTGTACAGGTGACACCAGTTTCTTGGGTATGAGGAGCTTGTCTATGAGGCCCTCTGGAACCATCATGCCTAAGTGGTCACTCTCATTGCTGTTGTCACTGCTGACTATTTATGTGACTTTGCTCTCCTACTCTAATACACTGTAAGGCTCAGAAAGTAGAGATGGCTTGCTTTTGTCTGTGCTCACATGTTTGGAGAGCTGTACTACCCTGATCTTGTCTGATTACAAAAGCGAAACCACTTCAGGCCAGATTAGCAGTTATATGGGAGACTGGGAAAACTATAGGCTTGCTCTCCTACACTACCCTGCACACACATATATCATCTGCCGTTGGAGGTTAAGAAGTATTGGGCTTGGTTAATATTTTGGTGGAAGACGACCAGATAATACCAGAAATCTCTAAGCAGGAAAAATGTTAGGCATCTGTAATGTGATCAACTGGCATGTGTTACTGCCCTGGCTAGTCCGAGCTTTGGGGATATTAAAAGATATCCCTTGATATCACAATTCGGCTGCACTTCTCCATTCCTTTCCACGTACTTGCGAGGCCACCGGACAAGCACGTAAACAAGCTTGGCCGTTAATAGCCGTAATATTCAAACTACAATACAGGCAGGCCAGAAATAGCTGACTCACTGCTTTAGGAGACCTCCAGGCAAGTACTCCAATTAAGTATGCACGCCACTTACAAAAGAGCCTCTGCCCCGCGATGGCAGCCTGATGGGTAAACTATGCAATACCCAAGTACTCTGCGTTTGCATACTGGCTACTCTACTGTGAATCGCTACGATAACTCAATCATGCAGATTCTGACCTTTCGGAGGTTTTGTCTCCAATTCCAAATCTATTGTTTTCCTCCAAGTACGGCATAGCCTGCAGTCACAATTCTCCTTATAAAAACCCTTGATTCCGAGACCTTCCTCGGAACGCTCCCGAGTTTCATCACTCCTTGCTGCCGCTTTACTTGGCGAGCCTCCCCTCAGCTCCACGTGCTGAGCTACATCGCACCCCAGCTTCCCTCTCTATTTTTATGGGCTTCAGGACAGTTGAAGTATCACCCAAACCAACAATCCCTCTAAAAATCCCTCTATACCACTCCAACCTTTATTTTCTTTAGTTATCTTGTATGAGTGTGTCGCATACACTGTTTTGCTTGTATTTAATAAACATCATTTATTATTTCAACTTTTGTGTTCTCCTTGACCCGACCCAATAGACATAGGGTTCAAAATCTCACTACGTTACCCTGCCTCTCATAACGCTAAGCAGTGCTCTGAGCTAATTTTCCCCACCTTTAGTTGAGCACATTTTGGTGTCCCTCCCGGGACCCCCAGTTGACAGGGTAACACACGCAATGCCTCTCATTATATTTTTTTTTCTGCCTGAAGATTCGGAGTAATATGAAGACATATTTTTGAATGCAGGAAGAGTTTTTAACATTTTCTAATTTCAACAGGTTTCTTTGTTGTTTTTTTACAAGTGCTTATTGTGCAATAGTCATACATGTAATATAAAACAGCACATAAAATCATTGTGCAGTATCTACATTATCTATAGGAATAAGCTACACAGTGAACTGAAGTATGCTGGGAAATCTTGCTCACACCCAAAATACGACTTGTTATCATACCTAATATCAGAGGGGAGTGTATTCCACATAACTGTGGAACATGCTAAATGTCCTGTTTTGAACAACTCTGGAGTGGACTTCCAAGAGCATGTGGCAACAGCAGAAGGCCCTGTCTGGATGTCTTCAAGGACCACATGAGTCTGTAAGGGAGAAAGGAGCCTTTTAGTTGAAAAGGTTCCAAGTTACATAGGAATTTATGAAGTAAAAAAACCCAAACTCAACACTGTAGCAAATAGGCAGCCAGTGCAGTTTCTGTGGTGTAATGTTCTTTCAGGGATGATCCATTCAACTGAAAATTTTGTACCTGTGCAATCAAAATGTTACCCCATTGTTTACTGAATTGCTCAGTTCTCAAGACAATAAGAGATGTCTACAACTGGTCTTGCTAGGATTATTTTGATAGAATGAGCAACTATTTTTATTTAGTTAACAATGACAGATACAACACTGAGGTAGTGGTTTTATAAGCTTCTTGCAATTTTATTTCCCATAAGGTGTCTTTCCCCCTACCTGTTGTTCCTACACATGTGGCAGATTGTTTGGCTGTACAGATTTTATCTTCTGTTTATCCAGTATTTCTATTTTTTTTTGTCATGACACATATCTGTGAACAAATTTGTGATGTACTATGTATGTACCTATTCTTGAATTTTATTTTATAATTGACATTTTAAATTTTTTGCTATGTTTTATGTCCAAGGAAATGCACCTAGATCCCAACAGTACTGTGTACACTTACCAGGGAATGTGTCCTGTTGGGATTTATTTCTGAGCAGACATGGATAGGCTTGCATTTTCTCTTACCAGCATTAGGTTTGATGTCAGAGATGGGGAATGTGTGGTTCTCTAGATGTCATTGGACCATAGCTCCCACATCCTTCACCATGAGCTGGGTTGAATAGGACTGATGGGAGTTGGTCCAAACCACCAGGAGGATGACAAGTTGTCAATGGTGCTTTAAGGCAGTTGGGAAGCACCTCATAGTCTTCAGTGCTTTGTTGAAGATGAGGTACAAAAGGAAGCAGCAACATGGCCAGGCACGTTCTGCAGAAATAAATTCTGTGGCAACTTGGTATGGGAATGCCCCTGACACACATCTTGCCCTCCCAATGCTGCTTTCTTCTCACTCTCACCTTTCTGGCTTCTGAGGGTTTCCCTTTTCTTCACTGCCTTGCCATGCTAGCTCTGTAAGGTCTACATGGCAATTTTGTAAAAGAGATACAACAGACTTGCCTAAAGAACACAGTGAAAAAAAGGGCCTATAAATGATGGCCAAGTTCCAGTCAGCTCACAGATAAGAGCACAAGTCTCCAGCAGTGTGCTTACCCGCTTGTCTGGGGCAGAGGTGGCTCCCTCTATCCCACTTCCTCTCTGGGTGCACAAAGACAGCTAAGGAGCTCATGAGTGTAATGGTGGCCCCTGGCCTACCTAATCAGCCTGGGTGCATTCCAGCTGTTCATGTGTACCTGGGAGAAGGAGGAGAAAGATCCACTTTCAGCATAAGAGTGCTCCTTCTGGGTAAAATATGTTTATGTGTGCATCTGTGCCCTCAAGACTTTTGGCAGCACTGTGGGTTTCATATGTTTTTCTTAGGCAAGCAATACTCGGAGATGGTTTGCTGTTGCCTCCCTCTGAAATGTAGCCTATAGCATCTGGTATTTTTTGGTGGTCTCCCATCCAAATACTAATCAGGACTGACTCTGCTTAGCTTCTAAGATCAGGCACAGTCTGCTGCCTGTGGGAATACCTTTTCTGCAGTGTCAAAAGAAATACATATGCAAGTATAAACTGGCATCAAGTCACCAACAGCACTCTAGCTGTTGCCTTTGTAATTTAATTTTTTTTTATACTTATAAGAAAACCTGTGTGGTGTGTTAGATAGGAAAGGATAGGAAAAGAGATTCCACTTAAACCTCAGGAAGAACTTCCTGATGGTCAGAGCTGACCAGCAGTGGAATATGCTGCCTCGGAGTGTGGTAGAGTCTCCTTCTTTGGAGGTTTTTTAAGCAGAGGCTGGATGGCCATCTGTTGGAAGTGCTTTGATGTGGGTTCCTGCATGGCAGGGAATTGGACTGGATGGTCCTTGTGATTTCTTCCAACTCTATGATTCTAGGTAACATTGCTCCTGGGTCCCTGCAGCACCCATGGATTGTTTTTGCAGCCTTCACTGGTATCCTCCATTTCCTTCCTGCTGAATTTACTGTGGCAGCAGCACATTTGCTGCTGTTTTACATGTAAACAAGGTACATGGGTGCTGAAGACCCTGTTTTTAAGGAAAATCACATTAGAAAAAAAGCCACTAGGAAGCTCCATGTATGTAACTTATTTACAGGGTTTTTTTAAAGTGCCATTCTGGTGCATGGTAAGACTGCAGTCCAGACGTCTCAGTGTGTACTCTGGATGTTGTCCACTTCTGAATTAGAACATTGGACATAGATCAAGGAGGACTGAAATCTAAATTTTCACTTAGCCATGAAGTTCACTGGGTAGTCTTGGGCTAGTCATTCTCCCTTATCCTAACCTACATCACAAAATCACATGTAAAGATAAAAAAGGAGAGGGGTATATACAGCTGAGGTCCTTGGAGGAAGGATAGGCTAATAATGTGTGTGACGTTTCTTGCCGCCCAGCCTGACGCATCTCGTGTACAGGTCTGCACAGCCTGGGAGATTTCTGGAGCAAGCCAGGGCGCACACACACAGCCTGCTTCTATCCCCCCCCCCACTGGGAGTTGCAGCACCGGTTTCACTATTGTCCCCCTTTGGTCTCCTCCTACCAGATTGATCTCCCTCCCCTGCTTTCCTTAAACTCTGGCCCTTCTCAGCAATAAGAACAAGCAGACTTTTAATCCTAAAAGAAAGCAGCACTCTTGGTACTAACATTGTAATGGTAGTGTGTATAATACTGTATGTAGAATGACACTCTGTGAGACTGCTTGTATAAAGACAGAAAGTTACATTTTATTGAAACACTGTTACTGTAACTTGTTTGTAACTAAATTTTTATAATACAGCACACACACACACCCCTCTCTCTCTCTCTCTCACTATGCTCAGCTCATTTACTGTCAATTATTCACTCTGTTTCTCAGCTCTCTAACACAGCTCTTTTGTCTTTGTCCCTCACTGGACTCTTCTTCCCACCAACTCCCTCCTGTGTCAGTTAAATGTCTGTTTCTCCTCCCCCCTTGGTTCACCCCTCTCTTGAGCTCCCCAGGGTTCCATTTTACCGGCCAATCATTTTAAACCACTCCTGGTCACTGCGGAGGCTCGGTTACCATGCCCCTCCCTTCAGGTTTTGTCACAGACCTCCCCCCTTTACTCTTTCATTGCGTTGCTGAGACGTCTTAACAGGTCTCATCAAAAGCAATGAGGATTAGCAAACAACAGTTCTGCCATACTATTCATTACATACTTACCATCAATATGTCTATCAATGTGCATTAAAACATTTTACCAATCAACATAAACAGTGTAGATATTATTATTATTATTATTATTATTATTATTATTATTATTATTAACATAATACACTATAACTTAACACTTCTCTACTATACCTGTACTCAGGCTGTTCCAGCCAGGTATCTAACCCCCTACAAGGTATGCATTTTTACAAGGGCAGATAGTCAGTATGAATAACTTCATCCTTCTAGAAGAATGCATATAGACCTTGGGGTAACCTTAAAGGATTATTCCATTACATAACCCAATCTTTACACTCATTACATTTTATCCTCCTTCCGCTTGTCTGGATAAGGAGTCTGCAACAATGTTTTCTTGACCTTTGATGTGTACAACATCAAAATTAAAATCCTGTAGCAACGGCTCCGTCTTAACAATTTGGCATTACTTCCCTTTGTATGATTCAGCCAACAGTGTATGACGGTGAGTGATCTGTTCTCAAAACAAATTTCCTTCCCCATAAATAATGTTTTAATTTGTTCAGAGCCCATACAATCGCCAAGCATTCTTTTTCTACTTTGGCTAGATGTCTTTCCCTTAACAGCAACTTTTTATTGAGGAACATCACTGGGTGCAATTGATCATCCTCACCCTTTTGACTTAATACAGCCCCAAGACCTACATTTGAGGCATCTGTGGTTACTGGGAACAGTTTCTCAAATTCAGGAATGAAAAGCACCGGAGCTTCCTTTAATTTATCCAAAGCTCCCTGGCATAGCTGGTCCCACATCACCTTTTCAGGGTAACCCTTTTTAGTTAGTTCTGATAAGGGGGCTGCCGCAGAACTAAAATTAGAAATAAACCTCCTATAATACCCCACTAAACCTAGAAAAGCTCTCACTTTTCTTTAAGTGGTCTATGGCTTTGATTTTGTCCCTCTTGGGCTTGATATGATCACTGCCCACAATATAACTAAGGTATTTAACTTCTCTTTTCCCTATATGGCATTTTGGTGCCTTAATAGTAAGCCCCACTGTTTTAATCCGTTCCAGTGCCTGGTGCAGATGATGAAGATGTTCTCCCCAATCATTACTAAACACACCAATATCATCAATATATGCTACAATAAAAGCATTTAATCCTTGTAGGACCCTATCTACCAGTCTTTGAAAGGTTGAAGGAGCATTCTTTAACCCAAAGGGCAATACTGTAAATTCAAATAAGCCTACATGGGTAATAAATGCTGTTTTGGCCTGATTTTCTGGGCACATAGGAACTTGCCAATAACCTTTGATTAAGTCAAGACTAGTGATGAAATTAGCTCTTCCCATTCTTTCAATTTGATCACCCATTCTGGGCATGGGATAAGTGTCTGCTTGGGTTATACTGTTCAGCCTCCTGAAATCCACACAAAATCTAATAGTGTGGTCTGGCTTTCCAACTAATACCGCAGGCGATGCCCAAGGACTTTCAAATGGATCTATAATTCCCTGTCCCAGCGTTTCTTTAATCTCTTTTTCCACACTTTCAGCAAACTTCCCTGTTACTTGATAAGGCAAACTGGCAATAGGTATAGCATCCTCTGTTTTAATACAATGTGGAACCCCTCTCTTCCTGGGATGTTGGAAAACACTTCTGCATGCTTGGATAACGTGGTGCATACCTCTTCTTTCTGCTTTTCAGAAAGGGATTCATCTATATGGACTTCCTGGATTCCATGCTTGGGTGAGTCTCCTTTCTCTCAACATGGCAACTAATTTTGTTCCTCCCCACCATCTGTAATTGCATAGCAGATTAAATTCTCCCTCTGATAATAAAGCTTTAACATATTGGTATGAACTACTTTAGTCCCTTGATCACCCCCCAAGTCTATTAAACAGTTGGCATCATTGAATCGCTTCGTGATGGTCATAGGTCCAAACCAAATAAACTGCAACTTGTTCCCTCTTACAGGTCTCAGGAATAGTACTTTGTCTCCTGGATGATATGTTCTTTCTTGGGCTGTCTGTCGTACCAGGTTTTCTGTTTCTTCTGCACCTTTTGCATATTCTTCCCAGCCAGACTTAATGCAGACTTCAGAGTGGTTAATAGGTCATTGATGTATCTAACCACAACCTCTGATTCAGAGTTCGAATCTTGCTCCCAGCCCTGTCTCACTAAGTCTAATGGTCCACAAATCTTACGACCATACAGCAATTCAAAAGGACTGAAACCAAGGCTCTTTTGTGGCACCTCCCAATATGCATACAATAGATGTTGCAATTTCATATCCCAGTCATTAGGATTATTTGCCACAGATGCTTTAATCATTCGTGTCAGGGTACCATTAAATTGTTCTACTAGTCCATTAGTCTCAGGATGGTAAGGAGTAGAAGTTAAGTGCTTGATTCCACACAGCTCCCATAGTTTTTGCATCAACCTGGAGGTAAATGATGTTCCCAAGTCTGACACAATTTCTCTGGGAAATCCCAGTCTATAGAATATAGTGATTAAAGCATTGGAAATGGTGGAAGTCTCCAATTTGCTTAATGCGACTGCCTCAGGATATCGGGTTGCATAATCCACTAATGTCAGCAGATATTTATTTCCCCTTCTGGTAGCCTTACAGCAAAGGACCCACAATATCTATGCCCACTCAACTGAATGACTCTCCAATCACTGGCATAGAACATAACTTTGCCTTTGTCTTATCTCTACCTGAGCCTATTTTCTGGAAAGTATCACATGTCTGGCAATATTGCTTCACTTGTTGCCCTACCTTTGGCCAGTAAAAATTAGCAGTTACTCGTTGGTTAATGCGTTTGGTCCCTAAATGGCCTCCAAAGGTACTAGCACGTGCCATTTCAAGTAACTTTGCTCTGTACTTGGCGCTACCAATTGTCTTTGCTTTTCCCCTGTTCTATGGCTATGTTGCTTGATAGGCTCTTGATAAAGTTTATCATCCACTATTATAAATCTGGTTGGGACTTGAGGTGTCAGTTCCAGAGGACTCTTCCTTGCCAGTTCAAACAGAGGCTTAAGGCTCTCATCTAGCTTTTGTTCCTTAACAAACTCAAACATTGGGTTTTCATTAAGTTTACTAATCTGCAATAAATTTTTACTGCTGGTTATATTAATGTCACTAGTGTTGATCTTGTGGGTAGGAGTTTCTTCATTCAACTCCTGCTCCCTTATTAACTCTGCTGCTACAACTTGCGACTTCTGTGTCATGTGTTGGGTAGTTACGCAGACCTTGTGAATATGTTTGGCTAAATCATTCAAAATTAAGCAAGGAGCTGGAATATCTTCCCACACAGCTACCTTCCAGTCCCCTGTCCAGTTCTTGTATGAAATACGAACTACCTCAGTTGGCGCTGAAAATGCAGGCCCTCCTAAGCCTTTCAATAGTTCTTTCTCTTGAAGAATAAGGTTCCTAGGAGGAATCAGATAGGGCTGGAAAACACAGATTTATGAGCCTGTATTTTGAATTCCCCAGACAGTTTTCCCTAGAACCTCTATTTTTTCTACATATTCCTCTGTCCATTCTGTATCTAGAGTTACTACCATGCAGAGATTAGAACTTCGAGGAAAGAAACTGTTTCCTTCTTCCTCACTAGGTCTCATTTCTGTGGCAGCTGGCCTAGCTAACTCAGGTTGACAGGATTGCCTTTGCGGAACTGCCTCAATTTTGGTTAGGCAATATGTACATTTTGGCTTTTCCATTTTGTCCTTATCCACCCTCTCTGGGCACTGAAATTGAAAATAGCCAGCTTCACCACAGTTATAACAGAATTTATTCCCTTTTGGTGAGGAAATATTCTTTATTCTGGGCCTATTCTTTTCAGGACTGCGAGGAGTTTCTTTTGTCTTCTCAGTATCTCTCCCATAAAATGGCTGCCTGCCTTTAGGAATTTTCCTATCACTGCTTGGGATTTGTGGAGCACTTCTGATAGTAACTAAATGGTCCATCATTTGAGCTGCCTGGTTAACTGTTTTAGGCCTTTTGTCTTGTACCAGCCAGTGATATTCATAAGGCAAGGTGTTATAAAGTTGTTCAAGCCCTATAAGCTCTTGCAATTGTGCTTTTGTTTCCACTTCAGACCCTGAAACCCATCCTTCTAGTGCTCTCATTAATCTACACCCCATCTGTGAATAGGTTTCCTCAGGTTTTTTCCTCAGCCCACGAAATTCTTTTCGGTGATGTTCAGGAGTCAAACCAAATCTTTGCTTGACTCTTTCTTTAAACAAGTCATAATTATGGGCCTCTTCAGCTGACATCTGCCCGTAGATTTCTGCAACCACCCCACAAATTTGAGATCTGAGATAACTCATCCTTTCCTCTGGTCTTATTTGTAATTCACCAAACACTCTCTCAAAACTAATGAGAAAGGCTTCCACATTATCCCCTTTGTAATATTTAGAGAATCTTATCATATCTATATGAGGAGCTAGGCTATTTTCTTGTCCGTTCCTGGCAAATTGAGCTTGCAATTCTATTTCTCTTAATTTTAGTTCATAAAGATGTTGTTCATGAGCTCTTTGCTCCCTTTCTTTTTCATACTCCATTTGTTTTTCTTTTAGAGCCCTTTCCTCTTCCATTCTTTTCATCTCAAGTTTTATTTTCCAAATTTCTACACTCTCTGCCGACTCAAGTGTAGCCATTTCACCCAAGGGTTGTTCTTCCTCAGGGTTGTCCATTCTGGCTTTTGTCTTTTTTGATGGCATCAAAATTTTCGTATTTCCCTACTAATTACCCACACAGTTACCTCAGGAAATACTACTTTATTCTTTTGCTTAAACAACCTTGACAGTTTATCAGAGACAGATTAGGGACCTTCCCCATACAGTGTGTGCTTTTTACTCTTAGAACTGAGAAATATTCTTTTGGGTGTTCCTCAGATTCCCTTACTATGTACCTTCAAACTGTTACCTCAGGGAATCTTTTCCGCCTAATCACACAATCCAGGCTAGATCTCTAAATCTCTGGTCTAGATTTCTCCAGGATCCCCACTGGATTCTTTTACTCGAGACCCCACAAATTTTACAGTCGGTAAGGTTTCATCATTGGGTAAAATGTGTACACACAAACACACATGCACAGAACTGCTTAGATCTTTCTCAGGAATAGTTTAGGAATAATAAGTCTGATTTAGGTGTGACTAACATTGTGAAATTAATTCTGAAATTTGATTTTGTGGAGGAAATGAGGAGGTGTTTCGCAAAAGCCAGTGTGTCACTAATGTAATGTGAAAACCATGTATTCACATGTAATTTGTGCTTCTCTTCTTGATCCTGCTGTCATGCATTTTTGTAGCACCGATTCATTCAGCTCAGTTAACTTTGGTGAATATTTTACACAGTGAAGAATCCTGTATCTGTTCCACTGTCCATTGCAATTACAGGCATACCTCAGTTAAGAAAGAATGGACGATGAAGGTCCGTTTTACAAAGTATTTTTTTTTACTGCCCTGCTCCCTTTCTTCTTCATTTTCTGTCTAGCTGGAAATTTTCTAGTTGCAGCAACGTTGAGAGAATGGTGAAGGAGTGCTGGAGAAACACAATGTGTCTGCAGTAAAGCTTGAGCTGGCCAAGAATTGAGATTCTGCTCTAGCCAATGCTATTGTAGCTGTATGCGCCTGCCTTCAACAAGCAAGGTTAACTGCAACTAACTCTAGAATCCTTGCTGAGCATGCATGACCAGCAAAGCTGAGAGATGAGGAAAGAGCAGCCTCGCAAAATCTGCTTCATCAGCTGCCCTCAGCATGTTAAAAAGGCATAGATGTATAAGTTTGGCCACGAAAATAGAAATCATAAGAAAAGAAAAGATTGGTGAAAGAAAAAGTAAATCCCTGGATGCATGTTGGAAGGAGTCTTCAGTGGTCTCTAGTAGGTTCAGGGTTTTTTTTAATTTACTGAGTCGGGCTTACCTGGCCTAGTTGTTTCATTTCACATGTGCATATTGTTAGTTCTGGATAAAACGTTTTCTGAAACATGCGTACTCCTCTTTCTTCTTATAGTATAGAAGCCTACTCCTATTCTTTCTGTGTTATTTCTGTTTCTGATATCAACATTTCTGCTAAAGAAGTTATGCCCAGAAACATATGTTCATTAACTGAAGTATACTGTAATCAAAGAGACAGGTTTTTCTGCTTCTCTTTTTCTAAATAATGCATATAGCCCAGGTGTCTGCACGTTTTTTGGGAAATAAATATCTGTTCAGTTAATGGAGTTGTTGTTGTGTGCCTTCAAGTCTTTTCTGCTCTATGGCAACCCTAAGGTGAACCTATCACATAAGTTTCTTGGCAAGAGGGGGTTTGCCTTTGCCAACCTCTGAGGCTGAAAAAGTGTGAATTACCCAAAGTCACTCAGTGGATTTCCATGGTGGAGTGGGGATTTGAACCCCGTTCTCTAGAGTCATAGTCCAGTGCTCAAACCACTATACCACACTGGCTGTTAATGATATTAACTTCCTGGTAGATGACAAAGATTGTGTTCTTCATAATATAATTATTTGCATTGTTTGTGCTGGTGATTTCCATGGGACCCCAATTTGCTGATCGATTATGATGGTGAATAACTCAAATCATTAAAAAAAACACACCCTTGAATGAAATCAAGAACACATTGATAAGTAACATGCAAGTCCCAGGGTAGCTGATGTCTTACTCTCAAACAAACCAGTGTTAGAGAGGTTATGGGCAAAGGCTGGAAATGACATTTCTATAGGTAGTAACTTTTGAGTCTTTTTCTACAATTAATACCAGCATCATCAGCCCAGGGTGGGAGACGCTATGGCCCTCCAAATGTTGATACAATCACTATTCCCATTATCTCTCATATTTTGCCAGTGTGGTTGGGGCCAATGAGAACTGGAGTCCAACAACACCAGCCCAGCCCAGCCCAGCCCATAGAGTTTAACTGTTATGTTTTTGAGCAAACTGTGGCTTTAGTCTGATCCTCTATTAGCTGAGAGGAATTCTTACTGAATTCAGGCTTTAGGTGATGCACCCGTAGGATTGCATGGTGATGTTGCAATCCTATTCTCATTTACAGTCGACCCTCCATATCCGCAGATTCTGTATCCATGGATTCAACTAACCATGGCTTGAAAATATTCCCCCCTAAATAGTTCCGCAAAGCAAATTTTGGCCATTTCTGCACGACACTGTTATAGCGCTGTGATTCCACTTTCAACATCCTATGGAATCCTGGGGTTTGCAGTTTAGGGAGGGAGCAGCTGGAAACTGCAAACCCCAGGATTCCATAGGATGTTGAAAGTGGAATCACAGCACTATAACAGTGTCGTGCGGAAATGGCCTTTGATTTTGTCATTTTATATAAGGGATGCCATTTTATTACACCATTGTACATAATGGCACTTGAGCATCCACAAATTTTGGTATCTATGAGGGTCCTGGATACAGAGGACCCACGGTATTTAAAATTAAGCCCAATTAATGTAGTTAATTTTACTTCCAAGTCAACATGCATAGGGTTAAACTATCTGCAAAGGCTTGCATTTCTCATCAAGTTACAAGAGCCAAGAAGGATCTCTTGGGGGATGTTTCTTGGTGATTCTGGTGCTGTACCAGAAAAGTGGATATTTATTAGCTAGAAAATCAAAATAGATTTTAGAGTTGCTATGCTGTCATCTCACTACCAGTGAACCTTTGGAGACTGAGTCAGAATTTGTATTTGGGGATGGCAATGGGAAGAGATACTTGTCTGTACTACATTATTCCTAATTTAGGAACAGGATAAAGATTTGCCAGTTAAGTTTTTTTTTAAGAAAAATCACTTTTATTTGATACATTTATTTATATGTAAATTATTACTAAAATCAGTTTTTTAGTATTTATTAAGCATATATCCCAAAATGATTATTTTAACATATATATAATTACTTCCTTCTTTTAATACTTATTTATACACACTTCCTCCAATGAGCTGAGGAAGATGTATGGGGTATGTGTTTGTTCTGTTCCTATTCTTCCCTTTTCTATGAGGCATCAAAGGCTGACAGTTCCAATATAAAATGCAAAAATGCACCGAGACACATAGCATAAAAAGCAAGAAGAGTAAGGATATTAAAATACAATGCAGAGAATTGGTAGAAATGATGCCCAAAAGATCTTCTAGGTGCTCACTTATTTCCAAGAGAATTTCTTGACATTGCTTAATGAGCCGTCATTTAATCCAATTTGTTCGCATTCAGTCTCAGAATGCTTTGTTTTCCTTAGAAACTTCCAAGGCTGTCCCAAGCCCTTGCTGCTTGAAGTGGAGCAGCAAATAGTGTCCTCCACCCTCCACACTCAAGGAGAACAAGTAGTCTGGTGCTGAATGACATAGTAGTTGTAAATAGCTGACGCACTCCAGAGTGAAATGCTCTTTGGACTGATAAGAATCACCACAAGGTAACAGAAAAGTTCTACATGTTTGACTTCTGAGATTCTCAAAAGTCTCAGCTTGTGAAGGAGAGTTTTATCCATGCACGTGTGAGCCATTTCACAAACTTGTTAAATTCATTTCATTCCTCACCAGGCTTTTTGTCATCTTCTTTTTCTGGCTGACTTGGTGCTAGCCCCTATCTCTCCCTGCCCTTGTCACTATGCAGCACTTTGGGCCAGCCAAGCTACCTGTAGGCAGAACGTCCCACAGCCACTTCTTGTTCTCTGGCAATAGAAACAAAACAGTAATAAATTAAATACCAGTAATGAACAATTTGCTGCCTATTTATGACACTCCTAAGTCAGTTGCCCAAGGTGGGTTCTCAATCTTGCTTAATGTTAGTGGTGATCCTAGAATGCTTCAGCTGTAGAAGCACAGTTCATCTGCCCTCACATACTTTAGAAGATTGTGTGGAGAATGAAAGCATACTTAAAAAGTCCAGTCCAGGGGCTGCAGGATCCCCATTCAACTACGCCCCAAAGGTATCAAATTCCCTTGTGGTCACATAAGCCCATCTGAGATATTTATTACGGTGATATGCCGTTATGAATAATCTCAAACTATTACAGAATATAAAATAGCATATAATCAATTCAAGACATTGATCGCCACTAAGGCTATGATGGCCACAAGCATTTTGAAAAGTCAGATTAATGGAAGATGGTTCTTTCAGTGGATATTAAACATAAAACAAGCTTTGAAGAAAAGAAGCAGTCCGCCTTGGTGTACTAGATATTAAAACTGGGAGTGGTTATTGTGTAAAAGTGGCAATCTCTTGCTCTTTTGTGTTATTTCTTCTTATGATTATACCTCCATTTTAGCCACTAATTTATAAGGAGAAGCTTCAAGAATAGCACATGCCATTGCCTCTCCTGTCATAGCATGGAAGTGGATTGAGCTCCCAGTTCAATATGAATCCATATTGTTTCTCCCTGTTCTAATCCTTCAGCTGAAGAAATTGTCATCTCTGCTGGGGATGATGTGAGCATGCCTGTGTAAGGACAGAAGCGCTCATCCCACTATAAAATGCAACACATAGCATATATCCACCCTTTCCTTCAATGAGCTCTCCACCCTTCTTTAGCCTTACAACAACCCTGTGAGTTAGGTCAGGCTGAAACAGAGAGACTGGCAAAAGGTCACCCACTGGGTTTCATGGTTCCATGGAGACTTGAACCTTGATCTCCTATGTCCCAGACCATTGACACCACTACTCCATGCTGGCCTAGAAAAGATAGGGCAGGCTATATTTCAAGCAGCACCAAGAATCATGGAGTGACTGCTTTTGTGTGTGCGTGTTTTACATCAGGTTGTTGCATGCTCTGAGCAATAATCATTTGAGATATTAACAGAAGCGAAGCAAAATCAAAGTGGCTAAGAACACAGTCCCCCTAGCAATGGAGAGCTGTGGTACTCTGGTAGAAACAATAACAGCATTAGTGTGCCACAAGGGAATCTCCAAGTCCAGGAGAAAAGGAACCTTGCTGATTCAGTCAAGCTTTGGGAAGCTCCATTTTTAATTAACCAAAGTGGTAGATGTGTGAGAAACACTAAAAGCCTTTCTCAGCAATGCAGTGTCATCTGGGCTAAGTGATAGAAGCTACTGGGCAGCGCTTCCCTGTTTTAAGTATGGCTGTCCTTAGATAACACCAAGGTATCGTTTTGGTAGGAGCTGCAGGGTGAGAAGGCTTCTTAAAAACAGAGGAGTGGCCTTAGACTGCACAAGGAAATTAAAGATATGACTGATTCTTATTTGCTTTTATTGGTAACAAATGAGTCTCCTGTTTGAAAGAGGCTGAAGGAATGAGTGACATTCCTTGCAGGAACAAATCTTAAGAGGGGAAAAAGGGGAGGGTTGGCCTACAGCTTATATGCTGTGCTATTTTCTAATTAAAGGGAGGTATATTTAATGTAGTGTTCAGAAATTGGGAAATAGCATGTTTACAGCCACCACCATCAGTCAGAAATGCTACTACCTCAGTTTGCTACATGTTTAGGTCCAGCCTGAATGGGGAGATTGAAGAAAGCTCATCTTTGGTGCTAAAAGGGACAACTCCGCGCGGGTGCTGAAGGTTGAATAATGTATATAGCAAATGCACATTCATCTCCAGGCTATGAAATCGGATTCTTCATGCCAGTGAAAAAGACACGCTTAAGAGACTACACTGGATGTTTGCCTATTCTATTTTCAAGAGATTGCACCAGCTCTGCATCTGAACAATGGACCATATTGAAATGGACCAGTAGACAGTCTTAAGATACTATTGCTCCTTGGACTAGAAGGAGCTACAGTGGGTTTTTTTTAATTGATGTTAACTTAGTGGCAGCTAACTAAAAAAAAAAAAAGGTTATCATCTGTTTCAGTCTAGCCACAGAAGATACAATTTTTCCAGAGAGCAGAGATGTAGTTGCAAAATAGCAAAACAGACTCACCAGGCTTTCCTCTCTCAGACTGCTTTTAGTCCCTTTTCTTCCCTCTGTCACACACAAACCTGTCCCCTTCCTTTTAGCTGGAGGGGCAACACTGAATTCAAGCGAGTATTCCAGAGTTGTTTCTGTATTATGAATGCTTCTAATGATATGATATGGCTTACATGATTGGCCAGTATTCACAGAACATTTGTAACAAAGATTAGCATTTACCAAGTGATCATGCAGATACACCATTCCTTTGCTTCTGGAATTTGATAGGGGTGTAAATTTACAATAAAGCTGTCCTTGCTTGGCAGGATACCGTACACCTGGCTTACCTGTACATGGTGGTGAAGAAACACTTCATACATGGCTGCCTGAACTTGTCTTGGAGCTCACTGACTCAAGGGTCTGGACAGATTGTCAGAACTGAGACTGTTGTTGTTTTTGCGTGGTTTCAAGTCATTTCTGACTTACAGCAACCTCCAGGGCAACCCTATAACGGGGTTTTCTGGGTCTGAGAGTGTGACATGCCCAAGGTCACCCAGTGGGTTTCCGTAGCCAAGTGAAGAATTGACCCCTGGTCTCTAGGGTTGTAGTCCAATGCTCAAACCACTGTACCACACTGGCTTTCACTGAGAATTAGGGGAGAGTAAATGCCAGGAGGCTAGAATTGGGATCATATCTAAAGAGTGAACCCAGGAAAAAGCTGATCAAGAATCCAAACAAAGCCAGAACCAGGGAAGATTCTTACTGTCCAGACAAAAGTTAACCTTCAGCAACAAACTTCATAGTTCTTCCTGTTCGGAGCGACCAGTGGGAAGCTTACACAAGTGGAAGAACCCTTTTTTTCCTATAGAGGTATGTGTGGTGCTCCTCATGAGGAATAGGGATACACACAACCATGCATGTCTAACATTAACACAGCTTTTCTTCCACTGGGATTTGGTTTCCCAGTTCTCAGGCCCGGCCCTGAATCTCAAGGCTCCCTGCTCCCTCTTTTGTAGGCCATAGGGTAAGGGGAGGAATCTCAGGTACTACCCTAAAGAGATTTTTTTAAAAAGTGTGGTACTGGCTTCTCTTGCTGCAAGTTGCTTTGGAGTGGTTGATGTCTTCTTAGTTAGACTTAAACAGATTGATTGCCTTGAGCAACTGCAATTTATGCTTATAGTACTGACCTTACCAGGCCCTGCCCCTTGTGACATCACCAAGCACTGTTCCTAGATCTGAAATTTTGCTGTGCAGTCTCAGGGCCTGTGATTGTTCTGAACTGGCAACCCTCACTGGGATTGGGTGATTCCTCCTTCCTTCTGCATGTGCACATTTGGAAAAAAGAGCAGTCAATTTACAATATCTAGTGATGCCTCCTTCAAAGAAAACTGAGTCATTAAAAAAACACAAACCTCTGTATTTTCCAACAACCTGCTCTCCATAGTGTGCAACCAAGTGCCTCCAAAGGAAGCCTGCATGCAGAACATGAAAGCAGTGACTGTCCCCTTGCCCCAAACAGTGGGTGTGCAATTCAAGTATTGTAGTCTGGGATTTCGGGTTATTTATGAGGAATGATCAGCCCTGCCATTAGGCAGAGTGAGGCAGCCAACTCAGTCAGTGATACTAGGGGGTGTCAGCTGTATGATGTGGGACCTGCGTGCCACGTGACCTGCCCTGCATCCCTTAAACCTGCCTGCTGTGTTAATTATCAATAGCACTATGCTTCTGTATATTAGTTGCTGGGAAACATGAGAAGGAAGGCGCTACTGCAGTGGTTCTTAACCTGGGGTCCACGCTCCCTGGGGGGGGGACCGCTGTCCTGACAAGGGGGTCCGTGAAAACTTGAAGAAATGTTATGAGCTTTTACAGTTAGAATTGAAAGAAAAAGAAAGAAAGAAAGAAAGAAAGAAAGAAAGAAAGAAAGAAAGAAAGAAAGAAAGAGAAAGAAAGACGGACGGATGGATAGTCATACATTGATCTCAAAAAGCAGGAGTCTTTTGCTGGTGAGAGACATCATTTGTTTCATCACAATATCTCAAACCATTCAAAAGTTATGAAACTGTTTGATAGTACAAAATGCACTCAGCACTTGCTACTTCTGCATGCAGTGAAGACATGCAAGCAAATGATGCTGAGTGGTTGAAAGAAATATGTGATATTTCTTGCTACTACGCATACAGTCAACAATCACTTTAAATCTTGGTGGTCCATGGTAACAAGAGGTATTTAAAGAAGGTCTGTGGAAAAGGAAAGGTCAGGAATCACTGTGCTGTGACCTTCATGTCCTGTTTGGGGGCTTCCTATTAGGGCACTTGGTTGGCCACTGTGGAAACAAATTGCTGGACTAGAGAGGCCTTTGGGTGGATATTCTGGTCTTCTTCACTTCTGTGGAACTAAACCTGGAAACTTACTTTTAAGAAGAATGTAATGACATGGTGAAGCTATCCAAATGAAGCAGTGGTAGGATAGATGCTCTGGACTCCAAAGCACCTTCCTACCAAGGCTGAATGATGAGTGTTTGTTAGTGTGTTATGTTGTATTCATTCTTCTGAAAAGTGACTTTTCAATTTTCAGTGCAGGTGTTGTTTGTACATGAATTTTAGAGAGATAGCAGGAAGGTCACATTTTATTATCCTGATAGACTTACACACACACGTATACTCAGAATAAGAGGCTACTGTCAGGACAGAATACAGAGAAACAGGTTACTGAAGGAAATCAAGGAAGAAAGTACAGCAGTGGATTTACAGCTGAACATTAAGAAAACAAAAATGATGACCACAAATGATTTACATGACTTTACTTGATGAGGACATTGAAATAATTCCAGGCTTTCCACTCCTTGGCTCAGTCATTTATCAGAATGGAGATTGCAATCAAGAAATTAGAAGAAAGCTAGAATTTGAAAGGACAGTGATGAAGAACTAGACAGGACTCTGAAGTGTTAAGAAATATCATTGAATACTAAAGTTAGAATTGCCCATGCCATCATATTTTCAATATCTATGTATGGTTGTGAAGGCTGGACAGTGAAGAAAGCTGATAGGAAGAGAATCTACTCTTTGAAATGTGCTGGAGAAGAGTTCTACAGATACCATGAACTGACAAAAAGAAGACAAATAAATGGATCCTGGAGCAAATCTAGCCTGAATTTTCCCTAGAAGCGAAGATGATTAAACTGAAACTGTTGTACTTTGGATATGCAGTATCGTGAGAATACATGACTCACTAGAAAAGACAATAGTGCCTGATACAGTAGAAGGCAATAGCCTTCAGAGGGATAGACTTAATTTAGGAAGCTGTGGGCCCGAGTCTGCAATAGCTGAGCAGGGTTGTTGAAGATACTGTGACTTAAGTGATAGGGTCTCTCATTCATAGGGTCGCCTTGACAGCAGTTAATTGCAACAGCAGGGAAGGTATCTGGCTTTTTATTCTTCACCTTAGAATCAAAATGGCCGTTCTTGGGGATCATTACATTGTGTGAATTGATTTGAAGCAACTACTCACCATCTTGATAAATTAAGTGCAGCAGACAAGGGAGGTGAAGGCAACTCCTAGGATGGCTCCACGTATCTTAAGTTCTTCTTAAGAGCTACAGCTGGGAGCTTTTCAAGAGGGAGGAAAACATAATCTGTAGGAATTAGACTTGGCTGAAGTGAGTACAGCATATGTTTCCCACCTGTTCCCTTGAGGCCACCCTTCCACTTCCCCAAGCAGAAGCACCAGCCCCGTACCTGTCGCTTTAAGCTGAGTTGTAGCCATCTGTTCCCCTTGGGAGTAGTGGTCAACTGCAGTCAGGCACGCCAGGCAGCCCTAGTATGTAGATGTGCGAGTTTCAGATTTAATCCACCCAGCAGATGCCAAGATTTTATGATGTTACTAATTTGGAGACAACTGGACTGCTGGCCTGAGATTCTTATCAGCAGATCTCCAGTGAACACTTTTCAAATGGGGCCATGGGAGAAAGCTGACTACATTCTGTCCTCCACAATTTACCTTGATTCAATGATGCATTCACAGTTTTTAGCACTGATTTGAAAAGAAAAGCAGACACAACACAGCATGATGTTTGTTTTGGGCCCATTTCACCTTTTTGCTTGCTGGTGGTTTGGGATGTACAGATCTGTAAGTTGCACTTTCTTCAACATTTAATTTGTTTTAAAACCCAAGTTCTTTCTATTCTGTTTCTTTAAAAAATTGCAAATTTTGGTTAAGTTCTTATTAAAAGACTTAAATTGAATGGAATTCTCAACCATATGCACTGGCTAGATTCAGTCACAACAATTATGCCCAGCATGCAGAAGATCATGTTGTTTCGCCTGCCATGTGGCTTCCAAGTTAGGAAGCTTGGACATTAATTTTTTTTTTTTAAAAAAAAGAATGTTGTGTTGTGAATGTAGTACTTTTCCTCACACTCTTTTAATTTTCTTGTTTTCTCTCTTTGATATTCTCCATTTTCTTCTCTTCTCTTACCTCCTTTCTCTCATCTTTTACTTGTTAATTGCTGTCAAGTTGACTTCAACTTATGGTGACCCTACAAATGAGAGACTCCCAACCTGTCACCAGCAGCTCTGCTCAGGTATTGCAGACTCAGGGCCATAGCTTCCTAGATTGAGTCTATTCATTTGCAATGCTTTCTCTTTTTTCCTACTGCCTTCTATGTTGCCAATAATTGTGGTCTTTTCTGGTGAGTCATGGCTTCTCATGATACGTACAAAGTGTAGCAGTCTCAGTTTAGTCATGTTTGCTTCTACGAAGAGTTCAGGTTTGATTTGCTCTCTCTCTCTTTGGGTACGGATGCTTTCAAGTCACCTATGGCCTTATGGCAACGCGATGAATTACATAGGGTTTTCTTAGGCAAGGAACACTCAGAGGTGGTTTTGCCAGTTCATTCCTCTGAAATATAGCCTACAACATGTGGTATTCTTTGGTGGCCTTCCATCCAAGTACTAACCAGGGCTGACCCTACTTAGCTTAGCTTAGCAGGTGGGATCTGGTGCCTTTAGGATATTTAGGCCTTTGGTATGTTCTTTGATATGCTCTATCGTGAAATATTTCTGTGTCTTCTTTTTCTGCTTTAAAGTTATGTAACACATTTGTGGTCATTATTTTTGTTTTCTTAATGTTCAATTGTAAACTTGCCTTTGCACTTTCTTCCTTGACTTTCTTCAGTAATTGTTCCAAGTCTTTGGTCATTTTCTGCTAGTAGTTTGGTGTCCTCTGCATATCTTAAATTATTGATGTTCCTTCCTCTAATTTTCTTACCTCCTTTCTCTAAGTCTCATCCTGTGATGCGGCAGTCAAGAAAGTCAACTCAATTCTTGGTTGCTTCAATAGGAGTTTCGTGTCTAGAAGCAGACTCCACCACACAGTGATGGAGCTTAGAGCACATGAGGGGGGCAGATGGGCGAGGGCATGGCTATGACACATAGAGGCGGGGCTATGGTGAATGGGACAGGCCTATGGCATGCAGGGGTGGGGCTATGGCAGGTGGGGCAGGGCTATGGCACACAGGGGTGGGGCTATTGTGCATGGGGAGGGCAAGCAAGGAGCCATGGTGCTCCCAAAATTTGCCACTGGGAGCACACCAATCCCATTAGCCCCCCCCCCCGTCCCTATGCGACTGCCACCACACTCCAAGGCAACATATTCCAGAGCTTTTCAGCAGTGCAATATGTTGTATTGGAGTGTGGTGGAGTCTCCTTCTTCGAAGGTTTTTAAGCAGAGGCTAGATGGCCATCTGTTGGGACTGCTTTGATGGGTGTTCCTGCATAGCAGGGGGTTGGACTCGATGGCCCCTGGGGTCTCTTCCAACTCTATGATTCTAGATTGAGGAAAGTAATAGTACCACTATTCTCCTTTGGTCAGACCTCATCAGGAATATTGTGTCCAGTTCTGGGCACCTCATTTCAGGAAGGATATTGACAAACTGGAATGTGTCCAGCAGAGGGTGACCAAAATGGTGAAGGGTCTGGAAGCCATGCCCTATGAGGAACGTCTTAGCTAGATATGTTTAGTCTACAGAAGAGAAGGTTAAGAGGGGACATGATATCCATATATAAATATCTGAAAGGATGTCATATTGAAGAGGGAACGGGTTTGTTTTCCAGTGCTCCAGAAACTAGGACAAGGAGCAATAGATTCAAACTACAGGAGAAGAGATTCTACTTGAACCTGAGAAGAACTTCTTTATGGCAAGAGCTGTCCAGCGGTGGAACATGCTGCCTCGGAGTGTGGTGGAGTCTCCTTCTCTGGAAGTTTTTAAACAGAGGCTGGATTGCCATCTGTCAGGAGTGCTTTGATGTGTGTTCCTGCATAGCCGGGGGATGAACTGGTTGGTCCTTGTGGTCTCTTCCAACTCTATTATTCTTTGATTCTTTGCTTTATATACAATGTGCTCAGTGTACAAGTTAAACAGAAGGAGTGAAAAAATACAGTCTTGCCTAACCCCCTTGACAGTTGGAAACTATTCCGTTTCTACATATTTTATCTTGATGGTAGCCTCTTAAATTGATTGCAGATTACACACCAGGACAATTGCATGCTGTAGCACTCCCATTTCTTTAAAAGTGATCCATGCTTTTTTATGATTCACACAATGAAAGATTTTCTATAAAGCACAGGCTGATTTCCTTCTGAAATTCTTGTGTATGCTTCATTATCCAGTGTATGTTTGCAGTATGATCCCCAGTGCCTCTTCCTTTTCTGAACCCAGCTTGGACATCTGGCATTTCTTGCTTTGCCTTTGTTGTTGAATTTTGAGCATCACTTTGCTTGCATGGGAAATTAATGCAGCGGTGCTGTGACTACTACAACCCCTGGTGTCCCCTTTCCCGGGGACTGGAATATATATGGAGTGTTTGCAATCTATGGACCATTGTTTTGTTTTTCATATTTGTTGACAGATGGCCCTGGTGCTTTATTTCTCCTAAGCATTCTGAGTGCAGCTTGCACTTCACTTACTAAAATTGTAGGTTTGTCTTCAAATGGTTCTTCCTTGAATGAATCTGTCATCTTTCAACTCTTTTATATAGTTCTTCAGTGTATTGTTTGCATTTTTAAAAAAAAAAACTTGGTCATGTAATGTGTTCCCCTACTGGTGTATAGCTTCCCCACCCTTGGTTTAAATTTCTTTTCTTTTTTTTTTGGATCTTGTGAAAGAGGTATCTTGTTCTCCAGGGACTAGAACAAGGAGCAATGGTTTCAAGCTGCAGGAAAGGAGATTCCACCTGAACCTCAGAAAGAACTTCCTGATGGTCAGAGCTGTCTGGCAGTGGAATATGCTGCCTGGGAGTGTGGTAGAGTCTCCTTCTTTGGAGGTTTTTAAGCAGAGGCTGGATGGCTGTCTGTTGGGAATGCTTTGATGTGTGTTCCTGCATCGCAGGGGTTGGACTGGATGACCCCTGAGGTCTCTTCCAATTCTATGATTCTAAGATTCTTTCATTTTTTAAAATCATCTTATATTTCTGTTTATTGTTACAGATTTAATGGTATTACTGTTATAGATACTCAGTTTTGCTGTGGTGGTGGAGTCAAATTATCCTGATTTTTGTAGATTTGCATATTTAAAAAAATAATATTAAAAATAATAGGAACCAGAGGTGGCAACTGATATGGATCAGGATGATCTCAACTGTTTTAAGTTAAACAAAAAGGAAGTATTGGCAATTCTAATTCAACACCAGAAGCATGAATAAATATGTATAGATGCCAAGCCCTTTGAAGATTTTAAAGCTCAGCACCCCACAGTGGCTAGAACATCCCATTGCTCTGATCTGCTCTCATTCTGAATAAGATGCTGGCAGCAGACAGATTTCTGTGTTGCTCGGAATGGTACAGGACTCTTGCTTAAAGCAGGAGTAGGAAACCTCCAAGGGTGGGTGGGCTGCATTGCTCTCATTTTGGGACCTCCTGCAGCTCTGCCCTTGGAATGTGTTATCTTATTTTAGCATTTATTTATACTCCCTTTGAATATTTTTGACTTCCTGTGTAATTTTGGGTTAAATAAAAGCCTCTCTTGGTCCTAAAATGGTGTTATCTTCAGCTGTAACGAGTTTACTGCTCTTTGGGCTTTAACACTTCTGGCAGATCTCTGCTTTCCTCCTCTCTGCCAATTAAATATCATTGAAACTAAACTGCAGCAATGTTTGTTTACTTGCTTATTGTGTTTCCAATAAACAACATGGAAATTATACGTGTGTTTTCTTGAGCAACACAAAGTACCAGTTCTTGACAACTGAGAGGGCAATTTCGTACCAATCTTCAGGCCAACTGGTGACGAGCATACTCTTTAGGTTGTAGGAAGCTTCTGGATGTTGAGGACACAGGAAAACAGTCCCATAGTACAGCATTGCCTCATAGCTCCAAGGCAAAGTTGCCAGACTGAAAATTTGAGAGTTCCCATGGCTTTTAATGGTTGTGTAGAAGGCGGAATTTCAGCCAGTCTTGTTTGTCACACAATTAACAGGCAAAATCTGCTAAAATTTTGTCTTCTGCACAACCATAAAAAGCTGTAGGAGCCCTCTTCAGTTTTTACTCTGGCAGCTTTACACTAAGGTATGCATGTATGGTGGAGTAACAAACCAGCTCTGTGCTTTCCAGGAAGGAATGAATTAGAATGTAGCAGTGAAAGGAAGGAATGGCTTAGTCCAGGTTTCCTCAACCTGACAGCTATTAGACCTGTTGGCTTTTAAACGCTACCATCCTCAGCCCACACTAACTGTTGGTTATACTGGCTGAGCAGGAACAGACTCGTAGCCAAATGTATCTGGAAGGCACCAGTTCATGCTGCAGAAGCCTAGGCTGAACTTTGTTGTGATGCATGAATGGTGTTACTGTGTTCCTTCACCTGGATCTGTGTATTTGAAAGAACTTTGCTCAGTTTAACATGTTGCACAGTACCTGGAAAAACAAGGACTAAAATATGCAACAATTTAAAAAGTTGTGTCTGGTAGAGAGGCATTGGCTTCAACAAACCAAGATCTGCAGAGCACTAAAAGTTTATTAGATGTCTTTTTTGAGAATAACTTTCCCAAGAAACTGAAAAATTGAGCACCATCAACTAATGCTGTGGGGTGAGAATAGTGATGTGTTGACATGGGATGGTGCCCTGAACTTGGCAGAACACCACATATTGTTGTCACTGAATGGCTGCATTGCCTGCAGTGAACATCCACAGTTAACACAAATTCATTGTTATATGGAAGGAAAATTATGGTGATTATATTCTGGCTGATACAAACTGGAATACAAATTAGGCTATGCCATAAGTGTAAGATCCCTAGTGGTTACAGCTGCATAAGGAAGACCTGAGAGATGAGATGAGCCATCAACTAATGACCTCTTTTACTCACAGGCTGTATGGGAAGGCAGGCAAATGGTGAAGAGCAAATGTCTCTGGGGAAACCATAGTGTTAAGTGATAGACTGCTAATGGGATTAGAGGGCACGCCATTTGCAGAATCTACAAGTATACTTAATGCTGATAATAATACAGAATCTTCTAGTCATTGTTGATTGAATAAGCTAGAAATCAGCTTTGATCCACTTGGGGAATTCTCTGTTGGGGGGACTGGTGCAGTTGTATGGCCTTCCTTCCAAAGTGTCCAAGAATATTTCAAGAAATGTCAATATAGTTGACAGCAGAACCCTTTAAGGCCCCCAGATACACAAAACAACATAGCCCAAATGATGTTATGACTCATTAGGATGTTTTATATTGGGCATGTATAGAGTTTAGAAAAGTTACTTGTTTGGACTACAAATTCCAGAATGACCCAGCCAGCATGACAAAAGTAATGTTTCCAAGCTCTGGGTGTTCTATATGTTTACTGCATTGGGCAGACACACTACCCAACCTCTCTCTCTCTCTCTCTCACACACACAATTATAGGGGATAAGTATCCACAATTTATGTGGGGACATTTCAGTCTTTAGTTATTTCATCTAATTAAAAAAAAAAATCCTTCCAGGAACTTATGTCTTCTTTGCAGTACTGAGTCTGGTGCCAGGCAAAATTACCTACTTGCACGTGCACCCAATGCTTCGTAGTGTCACTAGGTAATAACTCCCCCACCTCACTCCTACTTCTGATTCATTCTCCACCCCCACAAGAGTCATCTTGCTCAAATTCCTCCATATGCAGTTGCCTTTCAAGCCTCCCTTGCCACTTGATACTCCAGCAGATTTTCATTCTTCATCCCTCCCATGTCACACTCCCTTGATCTTTTAGTTCCTCTCCATTTCCTTCCTGGCAGTCATCTGGCTCTTTTATGCATTTCAGTATTCAGCTACTTCCCCCCACCACATATTAACCAGCTCCCTGTAAGAAATCTAAGTATATATAGTCTCCACATAATTCCTTTTTTTGCTCCATCTAGCACAGTGCCGTCTGCTTTGACTGGCTCCAGGACCTCAGGCAGAGATCTTTCCCATTATTTGCTTTACGGTCCCTATGATACTAGAGAGTGAACCTGGGACCTTCTGCAAGCAAAGCAGGCATTCTGCCACTGAATGATGGGTCTTCCAAGGATAGTTGGAGATAGCCTTGTTATGCATGCAACTTCTCAGTTCTCTCTCAGTTTTTAGAAGAGTTCTAAGAGAACTTCCATTCCCCTAGATGTACCATGGAACCTAATCAAACACAAAGCAGTGTGATTCCTTGGGCTAGCTCAATAATCAGAGCTTGGGATAGTTACATCAGCCTGTGAGATTCTGGGAGCTGTAACCCAAAAAATAATTTTCCCATGCTTTGCCACATAGCGCTCTCGGCTTTCCCCACTTGTAGCTTTTTGGCGAGACGCAGACAGTTGATAGATTGTCTCCACCTGTACCCTAACTGAACTCATGATGCCAGTCATTTCCTCAACCCCATCCCTGCTGATTTTAGGAAACTTGGCCTTGGGATTACAGTGAGACAAATTCTTTTAAGAACTGCATGGTGGATCCCTGAAGCAGGAAAGGAAAACCAAGAAGTAGCATCCCCACTTCAAATTCTGATCCACCTTATTCAACACATTTACCCTTGGTGTTGCAAGTACTTTAAAATGAACAGTATGCAAGCTGTTTGGTGAGCCCCACCAAAAAGAATTCTTTAATAGAATAATGAAAGAAGATACACAAAACTCAACAGAGCTGTCAGCACTTGGACACAGGGACTCCCTGGCTCAGGAAACCTGGCCATGAGCAATGGGTATGATTCTTCACAGAAGGTTAAATTTTGGATCTCTTTGTCACCTTCCCAAATCTAACCTCAATTGAAGTAGGTCCCTGAGAGGGATTGGAAGGGAATGGCAGGTCAACACACACACAGTTTGGACTGATTTGTTGCACTTAATTTCTGGGGCTCAGGATTAAAATGAGTTAATTCTCAGCATCCAGATCCTACTTTGGTGGGACACACAAATGTCAAATGCAAGGGAGAGTCCCTGGCTATGGCTAAATGCATCGGATCTCTGGATGGTGCACACAGCCCCATGTGGAATGGTCTATATTACAATCTAGGAAGCTTATGCACATTTATACAGAGGACTTTTGTCCCAAGGCTTTGAAACCTTTGAGACTGTACAACAGAGTGATGCGCTTGCTTTTAAATATTTCTTTCCCTCCCCTCCCCTGCTTTTCCTCCCTCCTCACTTTTGTTTCCTTTAGTGTTTCTACATTATTTACAATGTTGTGCTTGTAGACAGATCCATCAACTGATAGAGACAGTATGTCAGGTTGTGTCCAGGGAACTGTGTGTTCTTTCAAACCAGAGATGCATTTCTTTACTGCTGTAAATCCATGGGGGAGGAAGGGGGAAGGGGGGAGGTTTCCAAGTCAAGCTCTTATGGGGGCTTTTGACAGAAAGAAAACTTTTGGAGCATGGAGCACTTCTTGATCCTGAAGAGGACAGGTTTTCTGATCCTGATTTGGGTTTGTTCTGGCACATCCATGATGCTAGAAGCCATCAGTGAGAAAACCAAAACGACAAACAGCTGCCATGTCCATCTCTGGAACAAAGTGTTTGGGCAGGCAGAGCTGGCTCCATGAGCCTGCAGCTCCAGTGACATGCAAGAGCAAGCAAGCTCCATATACTTCTTCCTGATGCTGTCAATCTCAGCCTTTACTTAGAGCTTTTGGGTTTTAAAAACATCAGGATATATATAAAAGACGCCCCCCCCAAAAGCCAAGAAGAGCAGCAATTATCATCCAACATCTTGACATGTTCAGAGTGCTGCTGCTCATTCCAAGATGAAGATCCAGACTCATGTGCAGGAGGAAATGGGGGACAGTCATTAGTTTTACTAAAACATCCGGAAGCCATCTGGCTCCACATCTTCCTTCCTTGGCTGCAAGTTTCCAGGATGTCTCTGGGGCAGCATCAGCAGAAACAATACAGCTGCTGTATGGCTAAGTGAGCACTGTGGCATGATCTAAGCAACTTGATAAAAACTTAATTCTTCATGAATAGTGCTCCCCACCACCACTTCTCTGGCATCACCGTTCTCTCTCCTGCATTGGAAGGATTTCCCAAGACAGCTAAAGTAGGCTGCCATAGGGTCCACGGGAGCCTTTCAGTTGGCTGGAGGCCATTTTGAACAAAATGGGATGACTGTCTGGCCACCAAAGTTCCTTGGGCTGCCTTAGGACATTCTGTCTCACTGGCAGGACTCACTGGACATTGCCATTATATAAGGCAAGGCCTCTTTCTGGATGGTTGCCTGGGATGCTAGGGGTGGACTGTGTTTCTGTAGGGTTGTGTGTGTGTGTGTGTGTACATGTGATATGCTGTCATGTGTCTGTGGTGTGCAGAGCTTGGTAACTGTGTTCCATAAGAGGGTGGCTTCAGTTGTTCTCAAACAAGGAAAGCAGATCATCGTTGCTGTTATTGGGGAGATCTGGGGGCCCTAGGTAAGACAGCAGCTCATCTGGGTTTGTCAGCTCAGGAAGAAGCTGAGGGCAAAACACAAAATAAAAAACAGGGTTAAAGATTGGCTCTTTCAACAACACATGTTAACACAACATCCCAAACAAAGGCCCCTTGTGGAATTAAATATACGTTAGGATGATTGGGAGGGATATACACAAAGCCCTTTTATGATTCCCTGAGACAATGGCTTGAATCCTGTATGGGAATTATGTCTCTGTAAGTGGATTTACATACGTGGGAATTAGAACGAACAGGTTGCTTATCTGTAACTGTGGTTCTTCGAGTGGTCATCTGTGCCCTCACACAATGGGATCTTCGCGCATGCGCAGTAGCTTTTCGGAACGTTCCAGAGCTGAGCAGCTTGGTGGGAACCCCTCCTCCATACGGTACTGAGCATGCTCAGTCCTGCCAAGCTAACGGTCTCTCCTCAGTTTTGAAGTCTGCCGAAGCAGGAGTGGAGGCTGGGCGTGTGAGGGTACAGATGACCACTCAAAGAACCACAGTTACAGATAAGCAACCTGTTCTTCTTTTTCGTGGTCTCTGTGCCTCACACAATGGGAGATTGAGTAGCTTACCATTGGATGGCGGGTCAGGTCCTACAGGATGGAAGACAGCACCGCACAACCAAAGCAGGCATCATGCCGGGCCCGGCAGTCAAGATAGTAGTGGCAGACAAAGGTCGAAGGCCGCGACCAGGTAGCCACACGGCAGAGTTCTTGCAGGTCAACCCCACAGAGGAGAGCTGCCGAAGATGCCATGGCCCTCCTGGACTGGGCGCGAAGCAGAGGAGCTGGCAGAGGTTGTCTAGCAAGTTCATACACCAGATGAATGGTCTGGAACACCCACTTCGAGAAGTGCTGGGTGGACACCTTATGACCCTTCCGGCGACCACCATAACAAATGAAAAGGCAAGGGGTCAGTTGAAAGGATGAAGTCCGTTGGAGGTAAAAAGCCAGGGCTCGACAGACGTCGAGGGAATGGAGCGAACACTCCAGAGGCGAAGCCGGGTCAGGATAGAAGGTAGGTAGTATGATATTCTGGTTGAGATGAAAGTCCGAGACGACCTTCAGGAGGAAGGAGATGTCTGGACGAAGCACCACCTTGTCATGATGGAACACAAGGAAGGGCTCATCTGACCTTAGCACTGTAAGTTGCCCAGCTCGCCTAGCTGAGGTAATAGCAACCAAGAAGGCCGTCTTCAAGGTCAGAAGGTGGTCATCCGAGGTCGCCACTGGCTCGAAGGGAGGTTGGGTCAGCTGAGAGAGAACAAGTGACAACGACCAGGGCGGGAGAGGTGGGGCAGTCGTAGGATACTGGTGTTGCAGGCCCTTCAGAAATTGCTTAAGCGTAGCATCCCAAAATAGCGCTGCAGACGGGGTGCCACGCGGTTGGTAGGCTACAATAGCTGACAGGTAAACCTTCAGGGACGAGAAGGCTAACCCTCGGTCCCGGAGTTGTAGAAGGAAAAGCAGCACAGTGGGCAATGTGGCCGGCAATGCCAGTTCATGCTGGGAATCGGCGAAAGCCACAAACTTTTGCCACTTACAAATGGTAGGACCTACTGGTGTACTTCTTCCTGGCTGCCGTAAGTACGGCCTGGATGGCAGGTGAGTCTAAAAGATTATTCTCCATGCATGGAGGCGCAGCAGTGGTAGGTCCAGATGTAGGACGCGACCGTCCGAGTGAGAGAGGAGGTTCGGTATGCAGGGGAGTCGTATCCTGCGCTCCCAGGCTGCCTCGAGAAGAGAGCCGAACCAATGTTGTCTCAGCCAATATGGGGCTATCAAGATGGCATCTGCATGCTCTGACAGAATCCTGGTTATCACTTGACCCAGCAGTGGAAACGGGGGAAAGATGTATAGGAACTCTTCATCCCACCGAAACTGGAAGGCATCCCCAAGGGATCCGGGGCCAAGGTCGGCTCTCGAGCAGTAGTGAGGGCATGTCCTGTTTTGACTGGTCGCAAAAAGGTCGATGGAGGGAGCACCCCAGCAAGACACTATGCTGTCAAAAACGGTGTTGGAGGCGGACCATTCGTGGTGACACGCCATGTCCCTGCTCAACGTGTCTGCCGTGACGTCTCGACCGACCAGGTGAACTGCGACGGGGTGGACACCCAGCGGAACGCACCCAGAGACAAAGAGGCAGGTGGACAAGAGTGGAGGAGTGGGTGCCCCCTTGTCTGTTTACATGACAGACAGCCGTCATCTTGTCGGACAAGATCTGAACTGTCCAGCCGACAACAAGATCGCGGAAAGCCCGCAAAGCCTTCAGGATGGCCAGAAGCTCCAGAGCACTGATATGGAGCCAAGTCTCTAAGCCGATCCAGTGACCTTGTACCGCTAGGTGGTCGCAGTGTGCTCTCCAGCCCAGTAGGGAGGTGTCCATCGTGACAGTGACCGTTGGGAAAGGCTCTACAAACAGCATTCCCGACAGTAGGTGTTGAGGTGAAAGCCACCAGTGGAGAGAGTCCCTGACTGGCCGGGGGACCCAGAATAGGCAACATTGGTCGTCTAGAAGAGGGTCAAAGGTTCTGATGAACCAATGTTGCAGTGGGTGGGCGCAAAGGCGGGACAGGTAAGTCACAGCCATCGTCGCTGCCATGTAACCCAGAAGTTGCTGAATTGTTCTGGCAGAAACTGCTGGAGCGCACAAGATGGCATCGGCAGCGTGTCCGAGCCCGCTTCAATGGCAGAAATGCTCTTGCGGCAACGGAATCCAGGGTGGCACCAATGAAATCCAGGGTGTGAGACAGCTCCAAGTGAGACTTCTTGGGATTCACCCTGAGCCCGAGGTTGGAGAGAAGAGTGAGTGTCAGATGAATGTCCTCGTACAGCTTTTGCTTGCAGGGCGCCACCAACAGCCAGACGTCTAGGTAGGGGTAAATCGTAACGCGCTTCGTGTGGAAATATGACACACAAGGGCCAGACATTTGGTAAAGACCCTGGGAGCAGAGGACAAGCCAAACGGCAGTACCTTGTATTTTCTGTGGTGGGGCCAAACTGCGATATGGAAGTAGGTGTCTTGTAGGTCGATAAAGGCGAAGCAGTCCCAATGCCTCAGGAAAGGGAGGATGGTAGAGAGAGTGACCATCTTGAGTTTTTGGGGAAGAATGTAGGAATTCACCCCCCTGAGGTCCAGGATTGGTCGAAGGGTACCGTCCAATTTCAGTACCGTGAAATATCGGGAGAAGCCGGTGGTAGCGGCTGAGGACAGGACCTGCTCTATGGCCCCTTTGTGAAGGAGGGACTGGATCTCCTCTAGAAGGGCAGGGGTGGCAGGGGTGGAATAAAAGACGCGTTGAGGTGGTATATTTTGAAATTCAGTGGCGTAACCAAGACGGACGATGGAAAGAACCCAAGAGTCTGTGGTGATTCACCATCAGGTGTTGAAGTGGCGAGCCAGACCCAGGTTTTTGGTGAGGTTGGTAGGCAGGTGAAAGGATGGATGTGGTGGCGACCTGCGAGAGAAGTCAAAAGCGGGACTTCGCTGTGGATGAAGATTTCTTTGAAGATGGTTGCCGTCTCCTGAAAGATGATGCTGCTGGAAGGGATGATCGAGAAGATGTCCGGTGAGGTGACCTTGAAGCAAAGGAGTAGGTCGAACGACGTCAGGAAGAATGCGAGGAAGACGGCCTCCTAGACTGAGGTGTAGGGTGGAGACCCATCTTCTTTGCTGTAAGATGAGCCTTTACCAGGTGATCCGTGGCCTAGTCCATAGTTGCGTGGAAAACCCCTTAACCATCAAAGGCCAGGTCCTTGATCCTCTTCCTACTATCCTCAGTAAGACCGGCGGAACGGAGCCACGTGAAACAACGAAGGGCAACAGTGCCAGCCATCACACGAGCCGCACCCTCGACAGTATGGCAGGAGGATAGGATCTGATGGTTCGACAAGACCACCAACTCTTTGTAGAACTGGATGGCGCTTGTTCTATGATCGTCGGGCAGTATGGGCAAAAAGAGGCTAGAACCTGTCCCAAATATTCTGTTGGTAAGCGGCCAGGCACGCTTGCGTATTAGAAATCCTGGCAATCAGGGAGGCCGCGGAATAGAAGCATCGACCGCATGAATCGAGATGACGGCCCTCACGGTCCGATGGAGTGGTGTGAGTCCTCTTACCGCCCTTAGTCTGGGAAGACTCCACAACAATAGAGTTCGGTACCAGATGATTAAAGAGGAAGTCCACATCCTTCTTCTGTGTCTGGTACAGGTGTTTCAGGCAGTGCAGTATTGGCTGAAGAGAGGCCGGTTGGGCCCATGGGTGTTTCAGTACCTCCTGCAGCACTGGAAAGAATGGTGTTGGAGCTGCGGACAGAGGGCGCATATCCACATAGTGGAAAACTGGGTCCTGCACCGTTGGAGCAGGGCCAGAAATACCAAGGCCCAGAACATTAGCCATTCGTATCAATATGTCAGAAAACTGCTTCACATCTTCCAGCGCCGAGTCCAGCGAAGGTTCACCAAAAGCGAGTGGCGGAGAGGAGTGAGAATCTGGCATAGAGATGGCCAAATCAGAATGTGAACTGTAGGACTGGGAAGACGGAGTAGGAGGCCTTTGTGGCCCAGGCAAATCCAGCACCGCAACAGAGATAGCTGTCGGAGGTGCTACGGTGGAGGCTGGTACCGTAGCCGGTACCGAAGGTAATACAAGTGGTGGAGGCACTGTTAAAGTAGACAAAACCGGAATAACCGATGGGATCAGAGGGGCCAGAGATTGAGTTGGCACGAAAACCGTCAAGGAAGCCGGTAGTGTCAGTGGCAACTGGGTATCTGGCGGTGGGCGTGAAATGGTTGCAGTCACGCGAGGAGGTGGCGAGGCCAGCCGAGCACAAGGCAAGCAATCGCGGGAGTAGCGGCGAGTCACGGATCGCCAAAAATAGGGTGAGCGGAACCGAGATCTCGAATGGTGGTACCGTGGAGTTGGACGATAACGAGACGCAGAGGATGGAGACCGAGAACATCGTGAGCAGTATGGAGACCAACGGCGAACATCAGCATGGTACCAATCTCTACAGGCTGGAGAATTAAGAATAATATGACTCTGGCTGCTCCCTCCAAAGATGCACGTGTCCATAGTGAGCTATGTACGAAGCTGAGGAAAAAGGCGAGTTGAGCCTTGTCCTCGAGGCCACGGTCAGGGTGGGCATCCCGTCGACGTGGGGATCTGGCTGTCACCATGTCCCGGAGGGCGCACCATACTAGTCTGAGTGTGGTCACAGGAAGAGGGCATGGGCCGGTCATGGGAAGGAGCCCGAGGAGCATCAAAGGCAGGTGGACGATCGAGTCCAGGATCGGCCAGAGTGAGCGACCAAGGCAGTGGAGCCTGCGTAGTCGGCGCTGCAAGCACAGGTGGGCTGGACTCAGCCGACAAAGATGGCGACGGTCGGCATTCAACATCGGAGGCGGGCTCCAGTAATACTGGTATAGGAAGGACTGGGCAGACTTCCTCGTGCTCCTCCGGAAGGTCAGAAGTAACCTCTTCCTCCACAGTAGCCATAGGAGGCTGTGTCAGAGGGGGCATCGGCAAGATTAACGACTGCTGGGTCGCTGGGGAAGGAGAGTGGTGCTTCTCCTTTTTCTTCTTCTTATCTTTGGCAGAAGGATCCGGCGGGTGGGAGGAAGACTATTTCCACTGGGCCATCGTTGCAACCTTGCGAGATTGAGACAAGGCCGGTTGGGAGCCTGATGAGGCATCCCCAGAAGAAGTCGTCACAATTGGCATCCTAGAAAGCTTCGGAATCCTTGGAAGTGAGGAAACCAGAGGCAAGGACGCCGATGGCGGTACCAAGCCCGATAGTGTCGAGGTCGATATCGAGGAGTTCGATGTCGACGAAGGTGTGGTTGCAGGCTTGAAAACCGCAGCCAGCCGGGAAGAAGTCATGGTGGAGGTGAAAAGGGCGGTGCTGGACGCCACCTGCTCCTTGATTTTTAGAGCTTGCTCCCAGCAATAGGATTTTAGCCTAGAGGCCCTGTTCTTTAGCGTCTGGGACATGAAGTCCTTGCAAATAGGACATGCCCGGACGTTGTGGGCCTCTCCGAGACAAAAAAGGCACTTGGAGTGAGTGTCCGACAACGGAACCTTGCAACCACAGGCACAAAATTTAAATAGCGCAGACAGAGAAGAAGAAAAGGGGGAAGAGTTCTTACACACTTTCCAAAGAAAAAAACAGAAAATATCGAAGAAGGAGGCGAAGCAAACTGCTCAGCAAAGGAAAGGTGTTTCCAAGCTGCTAATAGTTCGGCGGACGAAAAGAAACTGAGGAGAGACTGTTAGCTTGGTGGGACTGAGCATGCTCAGTACCGTATGGGGGAGGGGTTCCCACCAAGCTGCTCAGCTCTGGAACATTCCAAAAAGCTACTGCGCATGCGCGAAGATCCCATTGTGTGAGGCACAGAGACCACGAACAAGAATGGGTAGTTACTTCACTTCTGTATCCAGTTGAGGGCTGGTGTTACTACATAGTGGAGCTGGTGAAATCACCAATATGTGTCAGGCACCCCAATATGTGACATAACACTGGTGAGGGGGTTCAAGTGCACATTGGTGCCCTTGCTGGTGTCCTGTTACACACCTTTGCAATTCACTAACAGGGTTTTGTAGTGCCTCTGCTGTTCAGTTCTGTAAAGTTATGTTACAGAGAGGTTGATACAGGATTCTGGCCATTATGTATAACAGAGACAGTCATAGATCACTCACAGAACAGAGGTCTGAATGTGCTCCCTGCTATCTACTACTTAACAGTGAAACCAAGATCTCCTGTCTGGGTCATCTGCATTATTTATACATTTATATTCATTTATGAGCTACGTTTATATGTAGTCTTTTTTCCAGTGAGCTCAAGGCAGTGTAAATGGTTTGCTTCTAGCCCCAGCAAACCTAGGAGACAGATCAGGATGGGAACATAACTGGCCTACGGGCTTGCTGTGAGTTTCATGGCTCAGTGAGGACTTGGGACTCATCCAGCATGCTAACCACATTTTCATTTTTTATCAACTGTGAGCCTGACTCTCAACATATTTTGACTCTTGCATTGGTGAGTGAGTGCATGCGAGAGATAGAGAAAATGAGACTGACTCAGGCTCTGAAGCAGGGATGGGGAACATGCAGACCTCCAGCTGTGAAGATTCTATCATTCCTCACTGACTGTTGGCTAAGGTTCATGAGAGTTGCAGTCCAATAACATTTGGAGCATCATTCATTCCTCATCACTGCTCTAAAGACTTCAGTGTTTTTAGTCACAATGCAGGATTTCTCCTTGACTGACCGATCCTATTAGGACTGCCTGGTCCCATACAAGACTACCCGCTGATAAAATTTTTGGAGAGAGCTTTACTCTGTGACCCCAACTTTACCTGAGGCTAGACTGGTGAGTATGGGGGGGCGCAAATCCTACTCTGCAGTGGCATCCCCCTCTCAAAGAGTGTATATGGCCCACTCCGTATTTTCTCTTTTCTGGGAAACAGTAAGTATGGTGCTCTCTCACTGAATGTTTTGCAATTATTAGAATGTTACTCTGTCTTTCACTGAGGTTGCCTGCACCCCTGTAAGCTGGTTTGTGCATTCTGGGTTACCGAATTTTGATTATTGCAGTTTTAACCTATCTGTATTTTATTGTGTGTGTGTGTGTGTGTGTGTGTGTGTGTGTGTGCGCGCGCGCGCGCTGTACTGGAGGCTCTGACCCAATACCAGCAATATATAAATAATATAAATAAGCTTTAATGTAACAATCACTAATGGGCTAACCTCCTATAGCTCCTACAACTACAGCTGTGTGACAGGACTTCAGAGTACAAGCTCATTGTACAACCTTGGGCCAGTCATACTCTCTCAGTATAACCTACCGTATGCAGATATTGTGAGGTATGACAAGATAAATGTATGACACCTTGAGCTCACTGGAGAAAAGATGAGTTCTAAATGGAAACAAATATAACAAATAAGTCAGAGAAACTCTGGGATCAAACCCATCCCCCCACAAAAGAAACAAGGATAGAGAGTCAGACCTAGACTACACAGTGCTGGTAGGAACAAATTATTTCATTAGGTAAAGTGAAGTAGCCTTTTCAGGTAGCACAGTATTTCTCAAACTGATATAGAGGACCAGCAATTTTTCTCCCAGTTCACCAGGAGTAGTACCATATTTTTGTCCATTGGCTACAATTTCTTCTTTCTTTTTTAGAAACTCTCCAGTGATGGCTCATGGACCAGAACTGGCTGATGGCCCACTACTTTGATTAGCAATGAGGTCGCATATATTAAGGGAACAGCAGCCAGGTAGTACCTGAGGAGAGAACAGGTGAGCTGTGTCTGGGAGGATATCCTTGACTGTGTGTTTTTAAAGGCTTGTGTGTTTGTTTCTGGCCATATCCTCTCCCTGAGAGGGGGTGGGGCTTTTGCTGAGTCACTTACTTGCTTGAGGGGAGTGGAACTAGCTGTGATAACTGAAGCCCCTGTCAGAGCTGCTGATGACGAGCAGCAGCTGTTGGTCCCTGTGGCTCAGGGTGGAGATGAGTCCTGCAGCTCAAGAACTCCCCCTGCTGCCATGGACCAAGCAGGCACGGACGTCCCTCTGCCTGCTCCTTTGGAGCAACAGGGATCCGATCCTGAAGAGGCTCTGGAGCCTGGTTCAATAAGCCCCCAATCAAGGTGGAGACACAAGAGGGCTGTGCAAAGGGAGGCTTCCTTGGCTAAGTTTAAGAAGCGGTGACTGGACACACCTGTGCCCGGGGCTATATAACTGCCTGCCTGGAAGCTTCCCTTTGCTTGTGGCAAACTTCTTACAAGCCCTCCTCTTGCCTGTACCCTGCTCCCAGCACCTGGTTCCTGATACCTTGAATTGACCTCTGGACTCTTGGCTTTGGAACTCTGACTATGGCTTCACTTGGCGCTCTGGTAAATGAACTTCCTTGAGTAAGTGGTTGCTTGTCTCCTCCTGGCTGGACTTTGCTGGCTCTCCCACTCTCTTCTCTGGGCTGGCTTGCTTCCCAGGTCTCTGACCTTGACACTAGCAGCCACTAGGTCTATATAACTGTTGCCAGTTATAAGAGTTGAACAGGAGCTCTGTTAACAGGGAAAGCCAAACAGCATTGGCTGTTGGTAATTGGTGGGAGAGTTTTGAGGAGGAGACCCAGATTTCTGTTTGAGTGCCTACCGAAGACTACTGGCTATGGAATATGAGGGAGCTGCTGTGGTATGTTTGTTTTCTTGCCAGAGAAGATGGGTGGTTATACCTGCAGCAAGTGCAAGTTGGAGGAGAAGGTCCAGCAACTTGAGGCCTGTGTATGTACTCTTCAACATATTAGGAAACATCAGGTTTTCTTGGATAGAGCAGAGCAATACTGTGATGTTTCTGAGCAGGTGGTCAGTTCCCAAACACAGGAGATTGACACTTGGAGGAAAGTGATATATAGAAGTAGAAGCAACAGGGATCATTCAGTGAATTCAGAGCTATAGAATCAATTTGAAGCTTTTTCTCTTATCAGAGATGATGAAGAACATCAACAAGAGCAGCAGTGTCAGTCCTTGGAGAACACACAGGTGTCCCTGGAAAATTCAGCACATGGAATGGCCCCTACCAATTCTCAAAAGGGATGGGTGGTGGTGGTAGGGGACTCCCTGCTCAGGGGAACAGAAATAGTGGCTCGTAGGCCTGACAAGATGACTCAAGAGGTGTGCTGTCTCCCTGGGGCAAAAATCAGTGATGTCCCTAAGGATCTGATAAGACTTGTGAAGCCCACTGATTGTTACCACTTCCTTTTGGTCCATGTGGGAACCAGTAACATGACAAGGCATAGCCTTCAGCATGTTACAAGGGATTATGAGGCTCTGAGAAGGAAGCTGAAGGAACTTGACGCACAGGTTGTCATTTCATCTGTCCTCCCAGTTAAAGGACACAGTCCAGGAAGGAAGAGAACAATACTGGAGGTGAGCAACTGGCTCCACAGACAGTGTTGCCAGGAATGATTTGGCTTCTTGGAGCATGGTCTGCAGTTTCATGAAGATGGACTAATGACAAGTGATGGGTTGTACGTCACGGCAGTTGGCAGGAATGTTTTTGCTATAAGAGGCTCACAAACCTGATCAGGAGGGCTTTAAACTCAGTTATGTGGGAGAAGGTGACAGTATTCTTGAGGGCAGGAGTTCATTGAGTGCTAGAGAGAATAATCCAATAATTATTGAGGGAACTGAATGAATAGTAAAAGAGCCTGACTGTAGGAGGGGAAAAACCTTAGATAGGCAGCTAGGGGGAATGACTCATAGTCTTAGATGTCTCTAAACTAAGCCACAGAGCATGGGAAATAAACAAGATGAACTCAAACTCTTAACACAGCAAAACAGATATGATATAATAGACATCACTGAAACCTGGTGGGATGAGACTCATGATTGGAATGTAGTAATAGAGGGGTACAATCTGTTCCAGAGAAATAGACCAAATAGGAAGGGAGGAGGAAAAGCATTATATGTCAGGGATGTTTAAACCTGTGAAGAGATTCATGACTTAAATCCTGGAAGCCAGGTTGAGAGCATCTGGGTAAAAATTAAGGGGGAGAGAAAAAACAAGGATGTCATTCTGAGGGGGGGTCTACTACAGACCCCCAAACCAGACTGAGGACTTTGATGAGGCCTTGCTAAAAGAAGTGACCACACATTCATTAAAAAAAGAGATAGTAGTAATGGGAGATTTCAACTATCCTGATATTTGTTGGAAGTCAAATTCTACCAAGAATATCAGGTCCAACAAATTCCTCACTTGCCTTGTAGACAATTTCATTGCCCAGAAGGTGGACAATAAAGGGATCAGTTATTTCAGACCAGTGATGACCTGGTTAATGAAGTGAAAGTGGTGGGAACCTGTGGTGGGAGTGACCATGTTCTCCTGGAGTTTGTTATACAGTGGAAAGCAGAAGCCAAGCATAGTCAGACTCACATTCTAGATTTTAAGAAAGCTGAATTCAATAAACATAATGAAATATTAGCTGCCATCCTGTGGTCAGGCATACTAAAAGAGAAAGGAGTTTATGAGGGATAGGAGTTTCTTAAAAGTGAAATACTGAGGGCACAGTTTCAAACAATTCCACTGAGGAATAAAAGTAAGAGGTGTTTAAAGAAACCAGAATGGATGTCAAAAGAACTTTCAAATGATCTAAGATTTAAAAGGGTCATGTACAAGAAATGGAAAAAGAAGGAAATCGCCAGAGAGGAAGACAACAAAAAGGGTGTGGGAGAGTAGACAACAAAGCTTTAGGCACTGCCACTGAATGCATATGCCATGTTGGATGAGCGTGGGAAGAAATTCCAGGAGACATGATTATGGAAGGAGGGAAGGTCTGACCATGGAGCTCAGTCCCAATGGATATGAGGAACCACAAATGCCCCTAAGTACAGATTGGTGCATTGTGAGAGCTTGTGTACCTTATCAGAAGTTAGGGATGCCTCACTCCATTCTTAGGGCTCTCTAAGAGACCCTGAATTCTTGATCTCATACTAAAGGTTGCCAGGAGAGCCATGGAATACAAGGAGAATTCATTCTCTGTTTGGGCGGCTCTTCAATCTGGTTTTCTTTTAACAATACAGCATTTTTAAGGCACCAACTTAAGAGGATTACCACCCCCTTTCTCCAATGACCACAGGACCTCTTCTGCTCTGTGGCTTCTGGAAGAATGGAGAGGATTGTTTGACAAGGGTGAAGCTTGTGAGAAAATGCCACTGACATAGCTGAGATGGGTAAAAGGAGAAGACTTGTCACTGCAGCAGTGGCAACTTGATATCCTTGCACATGGAGGGAATTATGGAAGCAGGTAAAATCATCAGTCTGAGGAGACTGGTACAGGGTGGGCAGACTATTTTCTGCTCAGACCCCAAAATGTCAGCAAGACTTGGGCTGGAGAAGTTTCCCCTGAATTCCTCTCTGGAGGGACGGAATGAACATGGAGTGGAGAGAGGCAGAGAAGGGTGCAGAACCCACTGAGAAGATGCAGATCACTGGGAAAGTGGGGGGACACACCACCCCCATATCACACACTCTGGTCTCATCCTGTCCACTTTCTGGGACACAAGGGAGTATCTGGATGATTGGGGAACATAAGAAAGGCCTTGCTAGGTCAGAACAGCATCCTGTTTCCCACAGAGACCGATCAGAGGCCTTTGGTGAGATCGCAAGCAGGAAATAAAAGCAAAAGTCTTCTACTGCTGTTGCTCATGAACATACGGCATATGCCTCTGAACTAGGCCACAATACTGACTAGCTATCGCAAGCCTTATCCCTCAAGAAATGTGTGTAATCCCCTATTAAAGCTTCCTGAGTTGGTGTCCATTGCCACATCTTTTGGTTGTGAATTCTCTAAGACCCTGCAGGGAAGGCTGGCTCTAAGCTTGATGAGCACATTGCCAATGCGATTGACGTTTGCAAATGTTTGCAAAAGGGCAGCAGTCGGGGCTTGGATCCTCCCTATCATCACTTCTCCAGACCAGAGCTACGAAATGTGATGCACTTCAGATTTTCTTAATCTGCAGTTCCAATCAGCCCCAGGCATCATGGCCAACAGTAAGGAGCTACAGAGGTTACATTTCAAACTCTGGAAATGACCAGTTTGGCTGCCTCTACGTTAGACCTTTATGTAGATGCTGTAGGGTGGTCAGCCAAACTTAGTGCCTATACGCATCTCAGAAGAGCTTTAAAAGTGAAGTTAGGCAATGCTAAGAAAAAGGAATGTACAGGAAATCACAAGTGAACAGAGCCCAGAAAAGTGACTTTTTTGGACTACAGCTCTCAGAATTCCCCAGACATCATAGCCACTGACAATATCGTTTGGAGTAATCTGGGAGCTGTAGTCCAAATGAATAAGTTTCTCAAGTTTTGCTGGTGAGAGGGAATTCCCCAGGTTGTAGACATCTGGGCAAGTGAAACAGGAACGTGAGCATGAGGTTTAGCTACTCACATCAAGGGAAGACTCTGGCCCTTCCACAGGTCCAGGTGGCACTCCCATCCCAGCACTTGGATTGAAGGCAAGGTCCTGGCTTCCGTGTGCCTGGCCTCCGGAGCCCGACTGTCCCATGGGCTGCCGTGACTGGGGTGGGGGTTGGTTCCGATGGTGGAGCTGCTGCTGCTGCTGCTGCCCTGGTTGACTGCCAAGGCTGGGGTTGTTTAGCCCCTGTTGTACGGGATTGTGTGAAGAAGGATCCATCCTACTTGATGGAGGCATCTGTGTGATAAAGAAAGAGAACATAAAGGCACTGAGAAGCAGCACTGCAGGGTGGGGTAGGCCATTCTGGATCACAACTGCAAAGGCACAAGTAAGGATCTCAGCTATCTTCTATTTTAAAACCTCCAGATCTGGCATATTTTCTGTGGTACATGACCATATTCTACTTCTCTCAAAATAAACATCTGACACCTGCAGACAGCTTTGCATGTTGCACAGAACCTGCAATAGTAGCACATGTGATCTAGACTTCTTCTCCTCTACTTCTGGTTGCTGTGTGAGTGGAGGAGAGGTGTGTTGTGTTTTGCACTGAGAGAATGTACACCTTCCTGCTTCATATGAGACAGGGAAGCAAGAAAGGCAGCCCAATTCTGCATCCTCACACAACAATCTCTACTCTCTCTCAGCGGTACAAAGTTTCTCTTGGTTGAGAACAGTTAGCAAAGACAGTTAGTAAAGACTTCTTAAAGGCAAAAGTTGGAGTCCAGCTATAGAGCACAGTCTTTGATCCAAAAGATTTGAGGTCAAACTCCTGTGGAGCCTGCATTCCTCTGCACATTTCCGGGGGGGGGGGGCACACTATTTTCTCTTTGCCACTCTCCCCCACATCCATGCCCACTAAGCTGGAAGAAATCAGTCTGCATTCAAAATTGCATGAAATTCATCTGAAGGCCACAGCTAGCTCACTGCTAGTTGGAGGTGGAAGCCTATTATAATGTATTTTAAACTGATGCGTTTTTACTGTGTGGTGATTCTTTGGTATTATTAATTTCCCTGTCTCCCTAAATCCCAGGCAAATGAAATCAATAGCTGAAACAGAGCGTGCTGGTGGAATGCAAGTCTTCACCAGTGTACCTACATCATCTTCTGTGGATAGAGGCTGCTCCTTGTGCCCTGTGTCCTCCACGAGTATGCAAGAGCAGCTGGGTGGGACTCCACAGTACAGCTCCATCCCTGGCAAGTTCCAGGTGCCCTTGGGGGGGGTTCTTCCTCAGGTGTTCAAGGGCAGCCAGAATGCACCCTGGGCACACTCCATGGGCAATTAGTAGCCAGTGGGGTCAAAGATCCACCCAGGAGTCTTTCAGTTACTGTTGCACATCTGGGACAAGGGGTGTTGTGTAAATAGATATTGGATACTTCCTTTCACATTGCCTCAAGAATACATGTGCCAGGAATAACAACAGGTATGTCACTATCAGGATTCTATCCACATAAAGAAATGTCACTGATAAGGAGAGAAAAAAATTCATATTTTATAAAATGGTACCCAGAGAGCCAGTGTGCTGTAGTGGTTTGATCACTGGACTACAACCCTGGAGATCAGGATTTGATTTCTTGTTTGCCCATGGAAACCCACTGGGTGACCTTGGGCATGTCACACACTGAACCCCAGAAAACTCCACGATAGGGTCACCTTAGGGTCATCATAAGTCAGAAACAAAGGCACACAACAACAATAAAATGTTACCCAATTTATTTACCCCACGTCAGGCAACGGCAGCCTGCAGTCCAAGCAGGTGGGATTCTTCTCTTTCCTCCATAATACCAGAGCTTATCTGATAAAAACTGACTAGCAGGCAATTCAGAATAGGCCAAAGAATGTATTTCTTCATCCAATGAATATTTTTAGAGAATTCATTGCCTCAAAATGGCTGTTGCCTCAGATGCCCTTACAAAGAGAGCTAGTCTTGTTCACTGGGAATGGGTCTCTCTGCAATGATTAGCCATGGTGGCTAAGTGGAACTGCCATCTTCAGAGGATACATGTCACCAGAGCCAATACAATGGTGCAGCATGTTGGGAAAAGGGGGAAACTATTGCCTTCAGACCTGCTGCTGGGCTTCCTTAAGGCCTCTTGCTAGTCACTGTCAGAAACAAATACTGGATCAGATGAAGCTTTAGTCTGACCTACAGAAGTTCATTTGGTATGTTCTGATGCGTTTGCAATTCCCCACGTGGTGCCTTCCAGATGTGATATACTCCAGTGCCTATCATTCCAAGCCACTTGCAGCTCAACATATCTGCAAGGACCTGGCTGGGTGAAACTATCTTACAGTGTGACAATAGTTTTTCATTCCAAGGGTGCAGTATAAAATGAAGAGGGAAGGCTAGCAAGTCCCATTTAATGGCTGCTGAAGATGTCAGTGCATCAAATGTTTAGCATTAGTTATTTCATCTCCTCCCCACTCTGATCACAGATTTGGAGATTTTCCTCCACAAATGTTCATGGTTACTATTCTCTATCTGCAAGATATTTTCTTCCCTAGGGCAGCACATGCACTCTCTCAGAATGTTACATGCTTAGCTGTGACACTCTCACACACAGATTTTGAATATGCTTTCACTGGGCTAAAGGGAATAGGATGACGGCATCAGAGGGGAAGGGGGCCTCTTCAGACCTTCTGCAGAAGGAGAGGTGAGGAAGAAGCTCAGAGCTGAAAAGCTCAGAGCTATTATGATTGCAAGATGCAGAGACACTGCTTTTCAAAACATCTAGCTCTGCAGAACTCATTTCACATTCTGTAGCAGTGGCTTAGCACAAGGCAAGGAATTTGGGGAACAGTGTTTAGATGCTCACAGCTCACAATTGTTGCTGTGAACTGAGAGTATAGCACACGCAAGACTTCTCTGGAGCTTCTCAGCTTAGGGGTCAATTGCAATAGGAAAGGAACAGAAAAGCATTTTTTGATATTAGTAATATTCTTTGGAGGCTTCCTTCAATAAACTTGAGAAACCCCATGGCCCCCCTCACTGAAAATCGTGGGAATGACCAGATGAGAATGCTCTCATAGACTCACAGCAAGCTCTTCAGTGCCCCCTGGTGGCTAATATAGGAAATCACAAACAATAAATACATGATTATCATACGAAATGCATGAAAATTGACAAGGGTTTAAGTTTGGAACCCTTAAGAGTAAGGCTCTTCTGTTTTTTTCTTTGTAATCAATAAAACATTTTTTAAAAAAGAGTAAGGCTCTCCAAAGCCATTTCTGGGGGTTTTTGAGACAAAGACATTGCTCTCTATGAAAAGATAAGTGTGGCAAACACATTCTCATCTTAAATGCCTCCAGTAAATTCTTTGCTATCAGGCTACCTTGTTCCATATTTCAGAAATCTATAATGCAAATTGTAAAAATTGACACATGCTAGACTCCTTCCAAAATCCAGTAACAGGATTATTCTCTGTCATGGGGGGAAGGGGGGGACTTGCAAGTTGTTTCATGTACATCAATGAAAACAAAGAGGGCTGGACAACTGCAGGGTTAAGATCTTGGGAGGAAAACCTGACATAGAGAAGTAGCTGCTCTTCTTTCCCTCCCTTCCCATTCTACTCCAAGCAGAGATTCTTTCTGACCTGTCCAGTGATGGAGGGAGCAGGTGGCTTTTCAGGAGTCAGCATCGTGCTGGGAATGTCCGACTGGTATGAGATTGGGGGAGGTCCCTGGTTGAATTCATTTAATGTTGGGGTCCCAGGATTCACAGTAGGGAATGAATCTGGGAAAGTTCCAGGACCTGAAAAGTTTGAACCTGCAGAAAGAAATATATTTTAGGAAAGTGAACACCCCAACTCCTAAAGTCTCTTATGGTGTGTGTTAGAATCGAGATGATTCTCCTCCATACAGAACCGCAAAGACCAAAGGTGGAACACATACTGGATGGGGAGGAAACAACAAAGAGTCCTGTAGTGCCTTTGAGACTAACAGCTTTATTACAACATGAGCCTTTGTGGCCTATGGCCTCCTTCCTCAAATGCATGGAATATGATCAAGAAGTTCAGGTGTATCTGCACTGGATGCTGTTGAGGTAGGATGCTATTGATGAGGTCACAGTGAATTTAGACACAGAAAAAAAAATGACAGTGGTGGTTAGATTATGAACACTGACTTCCACAAAACTGTTGATGACAGGGCATACACCTTGCCATACGCTTATCACACAACATATGTGTGTGTAGGTTTTACCTATGCTTTACCTCTTACCTTTTGTGTCCACACCTGAATCTCTGGATTATACTCTATGCATTTTAGAAAGAGGGTTATAGTCTTATGAAAGGTTATGCTATAATTAATCTGTTCATCTTAAACCTGCCACAAGACTTTGTTATTTTATCTGCAGCAAAATAAACACAGCTACTCTTTGAAAATTGCAGAAAGTGATGAATGTTAGCAAGAACCAAAGTAGTAAGTTGGTGAGAATGGTGTCCCATTTGTTACTCCTTTGGGCTAGGTAAAGAAGGCCTTTCAAACACACTGAAAATGGCAGACTGGTTAGCACTACTTAATACTTGGCCACCAGAAATGGATCCCAAAATAGTGCCCGTTCTGTTGTGTCCTGTTAGTTCTGTTCTTCCTCCCTCTCCACTCCTCAGTTCACTGTTCCTGAGCAGGTGTAACTGAAATAATTACATATTTTTGTTCTGCCTACCCTACCTCTGCTTTCTTCTCCTCTCTTTGTTGTTTCTCCCGAGACAGAATTTGGACTGTAAGCTCCTTGGGCAGGGGAGTGTTGTAAACTGCCAGGTATGCTAAAGGCATAACACATTGTATAATTAATACTCTGGCCTTGCAAGGACTGAAACATCCAAGATCAATATATTGGATTGATAAACATCTTCTTGTGACAAAGAGGTTACATGGGTATTGATCAGCAGTAGTCATGGAACCTCATGCTGCTTGAGAACTGCAGAGGACCCATGAGCTAGACCAGGATTTCTAACCTGGTGCTGTCTGGATAGGTTGGCATGCAACCCCACTGTCCTATCTGGCATGGGGATGATGGAAGTTATAGTGCAACACAACTGTAGAGATGCAGTTTTTGAGTCTTTAATGGTATCTGAAAGGCAGTATACTTTTCCTGGGAAGAGAAGGATGCTTTCTCAGAGAACTAAGCTCTTTCCCTAATCATTATGTCTCAGACACCAACTTACTTTGGCCAGTGTAGTCACTGTTGCCGCTGCTGGCAGATGGGGGTTGCAGGGGTCCAAAAGGAGATGGACCAGGCCCCAGGGCAGCAATCATCTCCATGACATTGGGCATCACCATGTGGGTTGGGCTCATGGTGCGGCAACGCTTCAGCACTGGCCCATCCTGCTCCTCCTTGATGTGGATGTCAGGTTTGATGGGAACAGGTTTCCAGCTGCATGTTGGATCAATGGTGATCTCTTCATATTCAGAGCTAGATGGGAAGACAAAGGAAAAGAAGTTCAGAAGCTGGGCCTGGGGTATAGGGATTGGGTACAGCTCATCACCAAAGCATGTGCTTTACAAGCAGATAATCCTAATTTCAGTCCCCAGCGTCTCCAGGTAGGGCTAGAGAGCTACTAGTAGTTAGTCATCACAGATCAGAAGTGACTGACTGTAATACTCCATTTCCCATTGTTCCTCCCTTTATTTATGTTGGCTAGGGCTGATGGGAGTCACAGTTCCAAAATATCTAGAAGACCACAGTTATTCATCCTGAGCTAGACAGACCACTAGACTGACATACTGCATTATAGTAATGCAGCTTTCTATTTTCCTAATTCAAGCAGGAAACTTCAGGCCCTGAGTAAAATGTCTTTCATCCAGTACTTCCATGAATGTGAGCCAAGAACTGGGCTTGCACAACTTTGCATTCACTCTTAAAACAAAGAAGGAGACAATGGTTCTTGGAATAACATCAGAAGGGAGGAATCAAGTCCTCTTAGTACTTTTGTTGTACTCCAGAAGCCCTGCTGGAAATCATAGGCCAGGACCACAAATGCCACCACCATTGGTCATTGGCCATGCTACCTGGGGAAGATGGGAGCCAGAGGCCAGTGATATCTGGAGGGCCAGATCTAGCTCAGTCCTTTAGTAAGCTAACTGCTGTTTTCCTTTAAGTGTCCTCCCTAGAGTGGGTGCCATCCAAATCAGCCCCAGCCAACAGAATGGGAACTGCAGTCACAGAAGGACCGTGCTTGGAAAAAGGCTGCTTTACAGAACGGTGGCTTCCACTCATCAGAGATTATTTCAGTCTCACAAGAGAGTGGGTTAAACAATGTTAGGTTTTCATTCTTTCAGGCCTCTTTTGGCCTTGAGGTGTTCCCCGGATTATCTGAAACTCAAGGATGAAGGAAGGTCTGGGCTGCCATACTAAGTGGAGACTTCACACAAACCTCAAGCTTCTTTTTTAGTATTTCTCTAAGTGCTTGCGTGTGGCTGTTGTTCTTTTGCCAAAAGACTTGTCCTTGGCAGTGTCAAAGAGCTACTGAGGATAATTCAGTGAATTATACACCAAGGCCAGGACATCAGCACCTCGGTGCACAGCAGGTTTGATCTGGTTCCTTCTTGTTTATGTAAAGCAATGCTGTCTTTTTTTTTCCTGGCAGTGAAAACACTGGGAGTATGAGGCCCTCAAATGGTGGAAGGGAAGTTCTGCATGCTGGCAGGACTTGCTCTGGATTCTGGATCAAGGAAGGCCTGTCACACATTCATGAAGGCACAGGATATTTGAGGTTGGGAGGAAACTGTGTTCCTCTGAGGGAAAGGAAGGATGCTATTGGTGAAAGAGGAAAGGAATGAAGCCCTCCACTGAGCTTGCTGAAGAGCAAGGCTTATATCTGCTAAATAAAGACACAAAAAACCCTATGGTATCTTACTTTGTAAATCACTTAAGTGACAAGGAAACAATGTTGCTTTTGGTGCAATCTCTGCCATGCGTGGAAGGAAAGAACTGAGGGAAGTGAGGCCATTCTGTCTAACACACATGCTGTCTTCCAATCTGTCCTGGTATTTAAAAAAAAATATTTTTTTTTGGATTCTCACAATCCCAGTGGTTATCTGACTGTGGTGTTCTGAGAGAAACAGTTCACAAAAGAAACTTCTCCAAACTCTGATTTTATTTCATTTCTCACCAACCCACTCTCCCACTGTGAGAATGCCTGCACTCACAGATTAGCCAGGGGAACCCTGCTCAAAGCCTTGATGCGAGATGTAGAGTTGACAAAGGATGGGACATGATGGGGCCTTCTTGAGTGGTTTTTCTTTACTATCATAATAAAGATCTATTCCTAGTGATTTTTTACAAGTCTGTGCTTAATTATTATGAAAGTCTAAGTTCTGTCTCAAGTTCTGTGTTTATTTTAACTGATAGAAATTTTGAGTTTTCATTCGATGCATTTTAAAGGCTTTGTAGGTCTTTCAGCTGAGCATAATAATGTTTAACACTGTAAGCCCACAAACGGAATGGGAAAGAAGGAAGGCTGACAACTGTGGCAATACTGTAAACTTGTGTAGCTGAGATGAGTGACAATCCAGTGAAATATATGACATGGCAAGGATATGACTCTGGATAGCCAATATCCAAATTATTTCCATAACCGCTCCCCCTCATATGCTGGGATGGAGAAGGGAGGGTGGGGTGGTGGTTAGTGAAGTCCATCTATCAGACTTGTCCCTTAACTTGGAATTCATCTTCCCTATAATCTAATGGCATCAGCTTGTAAGGTCACTAAGGGTTTTGTCTTACTTATCCAATCAGTACTTTTATTTATTGACTTATATATTTATCCCATCCTCCTTCCAAGGTGCCATTTGGTTCTTGCTGTCCCCACTTCACCTTAATGTCAAAATGTGAAGGGTGGCTAGGTCAACTGGCCCAAGGCTGCCTGCTTAGCTTTATGTCTTGTACAGGAATCTGAAGCCAAATGTTAACTTACACAGTGAAAGACTATACCACACCAGGTCTTCATTTGGCACTCACTTAAAAAATGGGTATCTAACTCCTCACCTCTTCGTGTTCACTGCATTTTCAGTGAACAACAAGTGATAGAGTCTACCTGGGGCTGATTCGTCCAGTGGCCCAGATTCTCTAATGTTGCCACCCTGGTAATATTCCAACCCAAGTAATATTCCAACCCAAGCAGTTCTATAGTCTCTTCACATCACTGTAGGAGAAGGGGGTTAAAGCTGGAGGTGGGTGGGCAGCACAGGACAGCCCTCTAGTGTTGATAAAACAGCATCAGCACAAGCTGACTGTAGCCGGCTACTTTTCATAGAATGAAGGGACAGACGAATCATGAGACTTACTTCTGAATATAGATTAGAATCCCCAGCATGTACTGATCCACTTCAAGTCCCTCCAGCAAGGCTGTTTTACTGAAAGCAAAGGAAAGAGTGGAAGAAGAAAAGAAGTTAGCAAGGAGAATGGTGGAGTTTTTGGAAAAACTTCTTTGGAAGTTTTTAAGCAGAGGGTAGATGGCCATTTGCTGGGGGTACTCTAAGTATGTGTTCCCACAAGGCAGAGGGTTAGACACGATGGCCATTGTGGTCTCTTCCAACTCTATCATTCTGTGATTCTAAGGCTCGGGGAATTCAGAAAGTCTACACTGATTCTCCGCACTTTCTTTTTGCCTTCCTTCAGCACCACAGAAGTCTCCAATGTGTGGGCACTGCCACTGAAGTTCAGCAGACATTAGACATAATCTCATATGCAGGGCAGAATGGAGACTCAATCAGCTTGATGGAGTTATGTAGCAGGGCAGTGCTTAAATTCTTGTTAGCGCAACTAGATTCAATTGCTTTGGAAGTAAGGAGGCTGATACCTTCATGCCATGCTTGTGGGTATTCCAGAAGCATTTCATTGGCTGCAGTGGGGAAAGATGTGACCTGGTCAGATGGATTATACATTTGATTTAATGGAACCCTTCCCAGGTTGTCCTGCTGCCCCCTGATCGTAAGCTTTGTTTCAGCATTTAATAAACTCCACCCCATTCTGTGAAAGCCACAGACCCCAACCACATATACTCACTTGCAAACAGGACATCGCCATGTCCCCCTTTCACAGTTCAGCTGGAGGTAGGACTCCAGGTCAAAGCACTGAGCAGAAAAACACAGGAAACACAGTTGGAAACACAAAGCATTTGAAGTTGCAGGTTGCTTCAAAAAGTGTGGCTTTGGGGACAGTGATCCTCCAGTGGCCTGTTGTCCAAATGAGAGGAAGAGCCACACCTCATCTACCCACTGTAGAAAAAGGCACCCTCCCTCCTCAAACCACAGGTTGTTATTACAGTGATCTATCCCTAGCATAAGAAAATGGCCTGAAGGTGTGATGACAGCCTTTGGACAAGGGCAGCCTACACAAGCCACTCTGATATATGTGGCAGATAAATGGAATAGCTGTAACCACCAAAAAGTACTTAGTGGGGATAAAGCAAGAGACTCACCTGTATGTGCCGGCAGTCATGACCCCTCGCAGGAAGCTGGATTCTCCGAAAAGTGATGGGGCATTTCAAAGACACCTTGATGGCTGTCTGCTCCACTCCATCTTCACCATTTGGCCCTGGAGTTCCAGGGATTGTGCCACTGCTGAAGTTTCGTTTTACTATGGATCGAGAGGGGAAATGGCCTTGTTGCAAAGGAGCAAGCTCATTTGTCAGTGAGCAGCGAGAAACTGATGGCCATGGGATGCAGAGATTTCCACAGAGGCTGGGAAAAGTGCAGCTGGATCACAAGGCAGAGAACCTCCTCCTGTCTCTAACAGTCCCAGATTTTCTGGTCCCAGTCTGACTGCCCACACAGTCTGGATCTCTTGTGCCACTTCCTAGGTCATTACTTATGGTGTTCCAACCCAAGTTCTGAAAACTGCTCACACAGATAGATGGCACCAGTTGTGGGCAGGATGTGAATAGCTGATGGGAGGAAAAACCTGCATGCTGTGTTCTGCACCCCTTCAGTCTATGGTCACAGCTTTATCTACAGTGCAACCCAGGACCAGCCCCTCCCCAGCCACCCATGGAACCAGTCAACTGTGGCAGAGTCCCCAAGTGTTGCCATTGTTACTGTTCTCATGGATGCTGCAGCATCTCTCATTTTTTACTCATTTTTAAATTTTATTGTTGTGCGTTGCCTACCCGCGACTACTGGGCCGAGCATGACTGAGTATGGAAGATGTTCCAGTGGTGTGGCACCAGTATATTTTCAGTCCTAGCATAATGTGAGTTAAGACTGCTCTGTTCAGTTATAATTCTGGACTTCCTCTCCCCATTTCAAGAACCATGAAAGAAATTTCTGGTTTTCTGGATTCATCACAAAATTTACAGGCAGGACAAGATGTAAAGGAACTCATACTCACTTTTAGTGATGCAATGCTCAGCTGGCAGGAGTCGCTTTTTTATCAAACCCTGCAAAACGGACCGCACAGAGGGCCTGTGAACCAGCTGCAGAACAAAGAGATGAGACTAGGGAGGAAAAAAAAAAGAGGGATTAGTTGGGCTGAGGAAGATTCACAATAGCCTTTCCCATTCTGGTGCTTTCCTCATGTACTGGACTGGAACTCCTATCATTCTCAGACACTGTGGCCAAGACATCTGGAAGAGAAGGCTAGGAAGTGATTTTACTCCCTTTCCAGTGAGCATGTGGGGCCAACCAATGAACACACATTTGTGGGACATTTTAGGAGGGATTAAGGGAAGTAACTGTCAAGAGGATTTTCTGGTGGCTAAAGGCAGGATAGTCAGTGCTCTGAAGAGCGATCTTACTACTCTCTCAGGGCTAGGAGGAAGAAAACAAAAAAAAACATAGTGTGCAAAAATAAGCAACTATATCATAACTCAAGGTGTTACTCTTAAAAAGTAACTTATTGTGTAATTTGTTGCAGTGCACAGACACACCCAATATAATGTGTTACCTTTAGACATTTTTTCCCCTGTAATAACTCATTATGCTATTTTATTTTTTAGTTCTGGGAAGAGGAAAGCCATCCAGAAAAGAAAGTGTTCTGACATTTGAAACGGTTCCTTCAAAATTCTCCAAAGCCTTTTTTTGCCCTCAGATGTAATGAAAAAAGTAGTGTGTAAATGTTACTAGTTATATGAAAAAAACAAAACAAAACTATCTTGTCATCTGAAAAAGCTATCTTGTTTTACAAAAGCTTTGCCTACATTATTATAAAGAGTAACATGTAGGTGAAACAAAATCAGAAATCTCTATGAAAAGTCTCTGTAGTTTCAAGTCAGGAAACAAATTAAGGCACTGAAACAGACAAGCATGTTAATTAAATCTAAATTTGGTTTTAGAATTTAGTATACTTGAGGAAGTGGGCTTTGTGTCATTGTTAATTGGTATCAATATATAATTGGAATCAATCAATAACAAATTTAGTTAATTATATATAGTTATCATAAACTTAAACTTCTTCAATCTATTGAGTTGCTCAGCAAAAGAAAAAGAAAACTCTATATCAAAATATATTTCAAATCTGTTATTCAATTCATTCAGATCAACTTCCACATGTTACTTTTCTCTATCTTTCTTATTCCATCAAGTCCCTTTCTGCTATCTTAAAAACTCTCAATACATGACGGTGTACTCTATTTCTCTACTTATATTCAGTCGATTCAATAGGTTCAGTATATTCAATACAATCTATACAGACAACAATCAAACAGGGTTAGCATCAAAATTCCCTATTGCGTAATCAATTATATTTCCTTAATATATTCTTATACCTAGCTTTCCTCACTCTTTCAGCACATTCACTGTACAGTATCCTATATATGCAGTACTTTCTTTACATAGAATAATTATTTCTTAGTAAATCCTAGATCTCATATCTTTTAATGTGAGGAGGGGAGGCAATAAATAAAAGCTATGAAGACAAATCACGAGGGTAAAGGGAAGTTAGACCTCCTGTTGAGTCCAAATGTCTCTCTATCTTACTCTGTCTCTTTCTCGTTCTCTTATATGTGAATCTTATATATAGCTTGGTGGTGAAGATTATTCTGTCCTTCTTGAGTTGTTAATGCTGTTTTTGATGGGACTAAGTCTTTTCTTGTCCTGCCTGTCAACTTACTGCAACCCCATGGACTTTACAGGGATTTCTTAGGCAACGAATACTCAGATGTCATTTGCGAATTCTCACCTCTGAAATATGGCCTACAGCACCTAGTACTTGTTTGTTGGCAGTCTCTCATCCAAGTACAAACCAGAGCTGACCCTGTTTGGCTTCCAAGATCAGACAGAGTCCAGTACCTTTAGAGTATTTTTCTCCTGGTCCTCATGAAGCAAAAAACTGGCACAAATACAGTCCCAACCTCTAGAGGTTCAGGAGTATTGGGGAGGCAATTTTTAAAAATTTCTTTTGCGGAGAGTGCGGCCCTCTAAGGTCAGGGGGGAGGGCAGAAATGTGGCCTCCAACCCTCAACAGTTGTCTACTTTATTGCCTCTGTTTTACTGTCTTCATTCAGCATACAGCCAGTGGAGTTGGTCTTACCTTTCATCTACATATACTTGCTATAACTCAAAGTAAAATATGTAAGTTGTGACCACATCACCATGACCCTCCTTCCTCTGCATGCTATTTTACCATATTTGCTTGATGATTGAAGCCTGTCAGCTCTGAAAGCTAATATATGTTTTCTGTCTTTTGGTTGGGCCAATAAAAGGCTCACCATTGGCTGGATTTTGCTTTTCTGTTTTATGGCCAACACAGCTGTCCTGAAACTCTTTTGTAATGACATTGCTTGTAATGTGTTACTTCCAGTTTCTGAGACATATCTGTAATTTTGTCAGAGAGCAAAGCATTCGATGTTTTGGCTCAGCACTCACACAAGCAATGGGCATAAAGAAAGGCAACTGAATTAGCAGTCAATATGAACGTGAATTTGAAAATTGCAATAGGTTACAGCTGGTTAACATCACTCAGGACTTTCTCTGAGGTAAAGCAGAGGCACAGAACAGCAGCATCACAACAGCCATGGATTCAAATGCTCCCCCCAACCCAAGAAGAACTTACACAGCAGCAGGCGGTGACGGTGATCTGGATGGTGTTCCTGCCAGGCTGGCACACCTGCTTTAGGTAGAGGGGTTTGTGGGATGTCTTGTTGTCTCCCCGCTCAATGGTCAGAGGTGTGGCATTCACGCTGACCTGGACTGAGGCTGGCCAGTTAGTATTCATCTGCCGATCTTCATGGTGGTAGCATTTAAACTGCAGCTCCAAGTCAGGCCTAGGAATAATGGAGAAACAACTGAATCCATTTTTCAAAACTACAGTTCCTTAAAAAGGCAGGAACCCACTAGAAACAAGTGCAAGAAGTTGAAATTGCAGATCAAGGAAATGGCTGTTAAAAAAAGCAAGAATCTCTGCTGGTGCTCAAAACTTTGGCAAATAATTCTTCTCCTTCTCCTCCCCCTCCTCCTCCTCCTCCAAAAAGCCTGTTTTCTCCAAGAATGCCAGAGTTGGTTTATTCAACTTCTCCAACTGGGAAAAGGTGGAAGAGTAACTGTGGAGACTTGCACACAACCATTCCTGCCAGCCATGTTGTGACTAAGGATGTGAAAATCACTTAATGTCATTTTTGTTGTGTTTCATTGTGCCCCAGTTCTATATTAGATTGCAAGGCATTTTTCTTCTTACATAGAAATTATATACATTTCTGTGTATAAAATTTTAGAGTGCATATTTAAATATGCATTTCCCCTATTAAATAAAGAGTATGTTTGTATTTCTCATATGTATACATTTTTAGATGTTCACATTTTTAAAAGAGATGCTAGGTGCTTTTTTTTTAAAAAGGGATGCATTTTCTTTCTCTGAAACACATAACAAGCATTGCAAATGCGATTTCCAAGGCCACATGTATTTTGCAAGAGATGTTGGGAAGCACAAAGAGCATACTTTTGCTGAGAATTCTGAACCCCGCAATTTCCACCCCACCCTACTGTAACGTGTAGAAGCTATTACTGGAGTACCATGAGGACACAATTCAAACACACATGTAGCTGCAGCCAAACTGTAAGCAGCCAACCATGGGCTGCTATCTCCTTTTCCATTGCCTCCTTCTTTGTTTCCTTTTTTCACCTTTCCTTGTTGAGAAAACAATTCCTCCATCTCTGCTCTTTCCTCTTGATATTGTTTCCTACTTTTGGCCTCCAGGGCATTCAAATCTCTGTTTCTGACAATCTGAGAGTAACTCGTTTATTTTAGTTTATTGCCAGACTTGTTCTGGAAGCTCAGAACAGATGATAACATGTTTTAAAGACAAGAAACTGGCATCAATTAAAATGATCCAAGGAAATGGCTACGAAATGCTTGCCTAAAGATGTCTTTCCATGTTTCAGGAATAAGAATGAAGACCTGATCTATGGGGAATATGTCACAAGAAAGATTTTCTGCAGTAATATGGAGTGGTTTCTGAGAACACCCCTCTACCTGCCCAGGATACATGGATAGTGCATTTAAAAGCAAAAGCTTGCCAAAGTTCACTTTTTGGACTACAACCCCCAGAATTCTTCAGAAGGCTCAGGAACTGTAGTTCAAAAAACTAACATGTGCTTTCTAGTATTAAAGACTGTGATAGGGCACAGAGAAAGAAGAAAAGATGTTTATGGAGTTTTTTTGTGCCATGATCAGCAGCTCTGCTGGTTCATAAACAGAGTTGGAAATATTGATCCTGCATGTTCCTCATAGATCCTGCACCTACCATCCCACCACAGCACACCCTCCTCTCCAACTGGGGATGATGGGACATGTTATCCAATACACTTGGTGTAGGGCAGGCTGAGGAAGCCAGAAAGCCTCTGATCAGACATCAAATTCTGATGGCACTTGAATATCCCAGTTCTGAACCAGAAGGCTAAAAAAAAGTTGCTATGTCTCTCTTTTTAGCTAGACATAGTTAAAAAAAAAAAGAAAGAAAGAAAAAGAAAAAAAGATTCTTGTGCAGGAGCCCTCGTGCCATGAGGAAAGGAGGAGGGAGGTTATCTCACCTGAGCATCAGAGTCTTGTAAACAGAATCCCTGAGCTGGAAGACGTGGTTGCTGACAGCCAAGTTGTGCTGGAGGCGAAAGGGTTCCAACACCACCCCATCTCGCACGGGGAAGGTCAAGCGCAACTCGTCACAAGGGTTTCCTGAGGGGGTGAGACAAGAGAATGGAGTAGAGAAAGACTGAGGGTGCCAGGCTGCGGGCATCGGAAGCACACGTGCAGGCATGGGGGCCAGCCAGACTTGGTAGTAGGGGACACAATAAGGAATGGAGTGCATCTGGAGACAGAGCAAGGGATTGGTGGGTGGGATGGGGCGGCAGGTGGTGCAGAGAACAGGCCTGGACCCAGCTTCCCCTCTCTCTCACAGCATTATATTTTTCAAACATTTGGGAAGGAACTCATCCCTTCCAAGTGAAGTCCCTGAAGCATAATGGAACTCCTAAGTGCCCTTCTCCTGCCCAGGGCCATGTGCCCAACTGTCCAACTATCCTTTCTTATAGCTTCCATGGAATTCTGCAGGTCCCAACATTCTATGAGGCCAAATCCTGGTTCACAGCCCAGGAGTTCAAAATAGCTAGAGGGCACCAAGTTGGGGAACAGTGAATCTACAAACTGGTCATAGAACTAAAAATATAATTGCTTGCTTGCTTGCTTGCTTGCTTTTTCTTTCCTCCCTCCCTTCTTTCTTTCTTTCTTTCTTTCTTTCTTTCTTTCTTTCTTTCTTTCTTCATTTTCACCAAAACAGCACCAGTAGTAAATACATGTTACTAGCAAGCCCAGTTCTTTAGGTGGTAATTTTTCTGTTGCCTAACATCCATGCACAAGAGGCAGATATCATTAACCTTGGATGAAATCTTAGGTTTGCCAATGGACAGAACCATCTTTGGGAAAAACAGTAGCTATACCAAACAGTCTCATGAGAATTGAGCATGTTTTTGGAATCCAGAGAGCAAAAGGAGTTGGGTAGGTATTAAGGTAGGACGGCACAGAGCCATCTCTGCTTGTACGTTGTCCCCTATATATTTTAGACTAAACCTGTCATCATCTCTGACCATTTGTTGAGGAAAGCTGAGATAGAATATCCTAGAAGAAGAGGTACTTTTTTGTTGCAGATCCCACTTACATAAAAAGATTCCAACTGTTAGGTGGCACACAGAATATTCCTGTACTGTACCTGAGCTATGCCACTACCCATCCTTAATGAAAGATCACTGAAGCTATTCAATTTAATCTCAATATTCCATCAGAGGCTCAAAATAGAATGCAACAGTTTTAGTAACATTAATATAAAAACAAAACTACACTAAAAGAATTCCCTATTTCTTATCCATAGTCAACAAGAAATGCCTTTCATAATGCAATTACACTCAGGTTAGGACTCCGGGGGACCACCCAAAGGAAAGGAACATCAAAAAAAATTTCAGGAGCTGTGGAAATCTTTCTGGGGGACCTTAAATGTTCAATGTTGTGCATGGATGATGATGAATTTGGGGAATGAGGCATAATACAGGAAGGTTTTGTAGACATCACACTCTTGGGGGAATTAAACTTTGCTAGTCCAACTCACACCTCTAGACTCTCCTAATTTACTTGCTGTTGTGTGCCTGCAAGTTGTTCCTGACTTATGGTGACCCTAACCTGTCACAGGGTTTTCTTGGTGAGAGTTGTTCAGAGGGGGTTTGCCTTTGCCTTCCTCTGAGGCTGAGAGCATGTGACTTGCCCAAGATCACCCAATGGATTCAAATCCCAGCAGAGCAGGGATTTGAACCCTCGTCTCCAGAGTCATAATCCAGTGCTCAAACCACTATATCATACCATGTAGTGGTGTACCACACAGTCTATAACTTCCTATATAGTCAAACAAATGATATGCCTATGGGAATCAAGTCCTAATCTCAGGAGACAACCTGGGAGTATTTGTAGAAGGCCTGTACAGTATTTGCCTGAAAAGAAAAATTAAGAGTATATTAAGGGCTCCATAAGAACATTCTCCCAAGCATGCATTGTGGATTTAACTGCACCCCTCTGTCTGATGCATACACACAAGTCAGCCAGAATCCAAGGACCCTGACATGAACTTCAGACTTACCAGAGGGAGAAGGGTGCAAAGAGTTAATATTAGGTTTGATGTCTGGAAGAAACGGTGACTTCACATCCTGCCCTGGGGACATATATGGAGGGATGTTACTGCCAGGTGTCATTGGAGGAGTGGGATTGCCAGGGAGTGGGGAGCTGGGGTAACCAGGCATGGATCTTCCAGGCTGAAAAAAGAACCAAAATATTAGACTAACTTTATGTAGCCAGAGACAAGTTGAAAACTCTGCTAATAATGGACAGTGACAGACTAGTGTCATTCACCTATCGTGCTCAGTCATGAATCAGTGAAATTTGTACAAACCAAAATAACCTGAAGCAAGTCTCAAGCTTATACGTTCTTCCTTCCATACAGTTAAGAGAGGGTAACAAACTTCTGCTTCTGTTAGTTGAAGCTTGCTGTGCTGTCTGATCTGAATTACGGTTAGTTTGATCAAGCTATTTACAGTAACTATGATTTGAAATTGGCTTGTTTCAAACTAGCCTAGTTAATGCTAAGCTGCAATTTGTCAGGACAGACATGATAAACCACATTTAAGTAAAAATAAAACCAAAGAAGGAAGAGGAGGAGAAGTCAATGAGGCCAAGGCTCATTGCACCTTATTACACTACAGGATGGACAACTATCTAAGATTGGGAGCATTCATGCGCGCACACGCACGCACACAACTATCTGTCAAAAAGCTACATGCTGCTGATTTTTAAAAAATTGAGTGGGTCTTTAAAAGTCAAAATATACCCCTCACACACACAATGGGGATGGAGACATGTAAGGCTAATCTGTTTTATTCTTGCTCCCACTCCTGCCCACTCCCGGTCATTTTATACCTAAGAAAGGCCTTTTCACAAAGCTGAAAGCCAAAGGGAAATCATATCTGGTTTTAAAAATGGTCTCCTGTGGAACTAAACAACCTTGAGGAGGCAAAAACACAATGATATTCCCACCACACCCCAGAGAGTTGCAGGGGAGATATTCTGAGTAAAAAAAAAAATTATAATAAAACCATTTCAAATTGGATGGGAATCTTGGGGGCCACAAAATGGGCCTGGAAGGATGCATGCAGCCTATGAATCCCACTTGTGTAAAGTAACATGAATAACGCCAGAGTATGAGAAGAGTGGACAGAATCTGGTTATTTTTCTAATAAGCTTTTGAATATAGTTGCTCTTCTATAAAGGTTAAGAGACCAAAGAACAATGAAAAGAAACTCCCCTTCCACAAACAGGGGTGGTTAAGAGAAAATGGCAATTACCTACACAAAACCCAAATCTCCTAACTCAGCTAGCAAAATTCTTCTCCTTCTTTTTAATGAATGGTTGTGAGGGAAAGATCTATCCCACGTTAGCAAACAAAAATGTACAAAGCTAGTGAAAGACAGTAATTCCAGATTATTGTGAGGCACATGAGAGCAAGGTCTTGTGTATATAATATGGGCAACTGGATTCAATACCCAATTTTAAAAAGCAAGAAAAATAATCAGACAAGGAGAATGGTGTGTGAGTGTTCATATGTGTGTGTGTGTGAGAGAGAGAAACAATGTGAATGAATTTATGTTACGTGTAGGCTATAACACAAAAATAACATTAGAGTTCTGGAAACAAGCTAAGGTCATGTAGTAACAAGTGTGCTGGACTGGAACCTGGAAGATCTGAGTTAAAGATCCCACTTAGCTATAAAACTCATTGGATGAGGTTGGGCCACTCACTTTCCCCCAGCCTGATCTACCTTAGGATAAAATGAAGAGAAAGAATGCTGTGTACACCACCTTTAGCTCATTGGTGGAAATATGGTATGTAAAGGTAACTAATAAGTAACTAATAAAAGGAAAAGAACAGACAGTGAGAAATACCACAAAGAAATGAATACCTATCTCCACATCCCAGCTAAGAACCTAGCTAAGTCTTGATGAAAGTGAGCAAGGTCACTTACCCCATTCATAGTTGCCTGTCCATAGCTGTTGAAGTTGCCCCCATTGAAATTGGCAGTTTGACCATTGAACTGATCAGTAGGCTGGAAAGGGAAAACCAGAAGTCTGTTAAATATCAGAGGAATTTACACCTCCAGATCATCCCAACTGTCAAGAACAAAAACTGCCTTAATCTTTAATTTATGAACCTAAAGCCAATAATTTTTATTTCCAATGACATACATGATTATCCCTCCTTTTTTATGCCCACAGCAACCCTGTGAAGGTACATTATTTGGTTGATATAAGGTTGCCAGACTGAATATAGAATAAGGCTCCTGTATCTTTTAATACACTGGTTCCCAAACTTTATATCTCCAGATGTTTTTGACTTCAGCTCCCAGAATATCTTGACTGTTGGTCAACCTGGCTGGAGCTTCTGAAAGCTGAAGTCCAAAATACCTGGAACACGAACGTTTGGAACCTTCTCTTTAAGCATTAACGGATGCTGGAGAAGGAAGACATAGCATAAAGTTTCACCAGCTGGAACTATGTGAAATCTCCTCCTTCGCTGCCCTTTTAGATGCTGCATCCTCCCATACAGCTATTTACTGGTCAATAAAGAGTGGGGTGGAAGTGATGGGAGAGCATCCAGCTGTGTTCCTATAGGTGAATGCACAGCACTGAAGGATGATATCAGTGCTGCCCATCCAGCTTGAAACTGAATAACCATCAGTAATGGTTAATGGTTATCCTGAGCAATGCTGGGTAATACAGCTAATAAAAATATAAAATAAAACTTAGGTATGCTCATCGCATCAATATTATAACCTATATTTGTAAAAATGCAACAAAACCAGTCAATAGGATTGATCTTGTATGTTTATAAAACAACACTCCAGCCTCGAGAATATTTCTGAATAGAAAGAGAAGGTTTCAGATTTTTAAAAAAAATATATTCAAACTCCTCACAACTATAAAAAGCATACATACACATACATATATGTGGGTATAAATAACCTAAAGGCACCAAATCCTGTCTGATCTTGGAAGCTAAGCAGGATGAGCCCTGATTTGTACTTGGATGGGAGACCACCAATAAATGCTGTAGGTGCTGTAGAATATATTTCAAGGAAGAACTGACAAAACCATCTCTGAGTTTTCTATGCCTAAGAAAACTCTATAAAATTTATGGGGTTGCCATACGTCAAAAGTTGATTTGAAGGTGAGGGGGTACGTGCAGAAGCACGTGCACACACATATCACAAATATTTTCCAGGGTTAAATAAAGTAGTTATCCAATTAAAATGGATACCTTCTCATTCTTCGCATCCTGTGCTACCATAAGCAAAGAAGAAGGAGCCAAGTTTACAGAACTCCCAATCCTGATAAGATACAGCTGCCTCTCAGAGCAATGGTACAAGGTCAAGAAACTCATTAAGGCCAACAAGTCATCATTTTTAAACTAAGAATTTATGGAACTTTCTTTCCTATGGAACTTTCTCCATCTCTGTTTTTTCTCTATTGCCCCCAAAAAGAGATCTTTTATTTTATAAGATTTATCTTTGTGGCTTTCATCACAGTGATTCATTTCTCCACACACTCACTCACTCTATTTATATCCTATCTTTTTCCCAGAAGTAGGACTCAAGGCAGCTTATAATTTAAAATGAACACAATATAGATTTGTTTTATGTACAGTTGTATACATGCATGATGCTTTCACATTCCAGTGTTCCATATTATTAATAAGCTCTCTAATTCTTACATCAAGCTGCCTTGTAGTTTTGCCTACATATAGGTTATTATGTGACAAAGTAGGGAAGGCATTTATCACAAACTGGTTATGATACTGACTGTAGAAGTATACTTAAGTGTCTAACAGCTACCTGTGTCTCTGTTGTCAACTTCTCATTGCCATTAAAAGGGTCTAAAGCACAATGGGATGTGTGTTTGTGTGTGTCCAATCCACTATTGTTCTTTTATTCTTGTGTGGCTCTGCCTGTTTTTCATAATGGAAATCAAGGGGTTCCCAGACAAGCTTCCTATCCACCCCATAACCAGCTCAGCTTCAGCAGGGTGGCTCTATTCTGTGTCCTCAGGTATGCTCTGGACCCATCTCTCTGCCAATTTGTGAATACAGAATCACTAAACAAGGGAAGAAAGCCTATTCTTTTTTGCTCTTTCACTCAAACGTGATTATAGCAACCTACCTGTGAGTTAGCTGATGATTAACCTCTTAGGATATTTTTGGCCACATAGCTAGAGATCTAGATTGAGTAAATTATTAAAACTCCAATGGAAAGGGCAAATGTCAGAGACAGCAAAACATTCTTTTGCTGTAGGTTAAACCTGACATGTTTGTCCTCTTTAATGGGGATTCTCTTTCTCCTTTCACAGTTCAGGTGGCTTTCTCACATTCACAGAGAATTTTAGGACATGGTTACCATAGTAACTGGATACCTTATAGTATGGACCACTAGTGCCAGAAGCAGACAGATACTGGCTCATTCCCTGCTGCATGGGCATCCTGTGGCCAGCATATGATGGGGACGGAGCAGATGGCTGAGGTGCATTTGGGGCATATTGCCCAGCTTGGGAAGGGTACTGGCCAGCCTGCATATACTGTTGTCCTGGATAACCCTGGAGGAGACACAAGGAGAAGAGAACATAGTGAAAGCCACATATAATTTATTGACTGAATTTGTATACTGCTTTTCACCTGGGCAAGATGTTTTAACGGATTTTATAGTAAAATAAGATGTAAAAATGATTTAAGTTGTTTTGTTTTGTTTTTTAAACTCAAGTGCGAACCTCCTTCTAATTAGCAAAAACTATCAGCAGCAATGAAACTTTAAAAAAAGTAAGGCTTCAGCAAAAGAGTGCCTTAACCCAACTGTGGAATGCCAAAAGGCTTGGAGCCCAAAATACACAGCCTTCAGAAGGGGATTCTATGATTTACAGCAATAACTGAAAAGGCCCTTCTTCTTGTGGGACCAAATGTTGTCTCTAAATATGATGGAACTCTCAGTACTGCTTCCACAGTTTGTTTTCAAGTGCATCCAGATAGATAGCTTCAACTGCTTAGAATCAAAAGGTACTGGGCATATATTCCATCTTTTTTCCTAAATTGATCTTCTCTGATAATAAATGGAAGAAGCATTAGGAAACTATGAGAAGGTTACAAATTGAAGATGCTGCTATTCAGACTTCTTGTGAATCTCAATGAACAGTAAACACCTCATTTGGAAACACAATTAAACCAACTACAAGGAGGTACTTGCAGGAATGTCCTCAGATGCTCAGGCTGAAGACTTGCTACAGAGGATTACTGCCATACTATATTCCTTCTGCAAGCATCAATTATACCTCATCTGAACACTCATGACAAGTAGAGGCTGTTGACTCCTCCTACACAGGGCCTACTCCCAATGCAGTGTCAGCATCTGTAAGGACAGAAGCAATTTATCTGCCAGGTACCCTGCAAACATGTCACAGCAGGCCACTAAGAGTGAAATTTGAATAGAATTTAGTCTACTTTGTAATGAGGCTCTGAACACTCAAAAAAGCTCTGCTAGATGATACTATGTGGACGCAATGGTGACAGAGTATTAAGATTTCTTTGCCACTGTTACTTCCCAGAACAGATGTTTGAATGGACTCTAAAATGACCTTCACCGGATTTGCCCCAAGTTTCTGAACTCTGATGCTTAAACTGCTGTCCCTGCTTCTATACTGTACTCAGCCAGGGAGACACATGGACTCTAGTATGCTTGAGAGAGTTCCTTTGAACTTTTGCATAACTGTCAGAGTTAACTCTCTGTTCCAGAGACTAACTTGGCCTTTGACAGGCTAGCTGACAGGATAAAGTAATGGTACCAGACTAAGGAAACAAGTTAGTAAATATGTTCATAGTAGCATTTTCTACAGATTTATTAAGGGACTTGTAGCTTTAAAAATTAGGCAAGCATGACTTTCTTTCTATCTGTTCCAGCATTTGTCTTTGTGTGGTGTTTCTTCTGATTTACTTTAGTAACTATGGGTTTGAGCCACATTAAGTTATTTGGACTCAGATCCCACTGAAAGAACAGGCTACTTGCCTATAACTGTGTTTCTTTGAGTAATCATCTGTGAACTCACACAATTGGGACAGTCTGCACCTGGACAGCAGCAATCTGAAACCTACTATAGTTCCTCAGTGGCATTGTGGTGGTAGCCATGTGTCCTCCCACTGCACATGACTGGCATTTTTTGCGCCCAATTCCTCATTTTTTCAAAGTGCTGCCACAGCATAACCCAGAGGACAGAGCCTGACATGCAAGAAGGGAGCGCGTGTTTGTGTGACTTTACAGACGATCACTTAAGGAGCCACAGTTACAGGCAAGCAACCTGTTCTTCTTCATGATCTCTGTGACTCACACCACTGGGAGGTTGTACAGCTACACTCACAGGAGGATGGGAGCATGTCGCATTACCAGTGAAGTGAGAAATGCCCAATTTTAAGCCACTTCTTGCCTCTGGCAGATATCCCATCTATAATGATGGATGAACATGTAGGGTTATGCCCAGATTGTTGCATTGTTGACATCCTGAAGAGTTATCATCACAAAGGAGGTGTAAACAGCTCTGGTGGATAGTCCTGTCTTGTTGTTGGAAAGTTGCATAGCTGACTGAGGACTCGAGAAGAGCCTCTATATACTGAAGGGTATCCGCTGGTTCCAGTATAGATTTTTCATGGTTTATGATGAACCCAAGGTCTGTAATGAGGGACAGAGTGATGTGAATGTGATGGAAGAGACTTGGAGTGAAAAACCAACAGCCAGTTGTCCAGGTACAGAAACACAGTGAATCCCTGCTGGTGGAGACAGGTGGTTACAGCAGGAAGACATTTTGTGGATGCAAAGCTGACTAGGAACACTTAGTACGGGAAAGTTTCTGATCCCAAAGTGAAGTGGAGAAATAAGCAAGGAATGCTAATGTGAAAATAAGTGTTTTTAAAGTGAGTTTTAGCAAACCGATCTCCTAGACATAAAGAGAGGCAGGATTGCAAAGATTGTTGTCATCATGACATGTTTGAGGATCAGAAACTGTTGAGACTATGTAAGTCTATGATGGGCCACTTTCTGCCTTTGTAACCGTAAAGTACATGGAAAAGAAATCAACATTGTGAAGATCTCAGATGTGTTTGACTGCACCCTTGTGGAGAAGATGGGTGGTTTTGTCTCAAAGCTTGTGCAACTGGGGAGGGGGTAGAAAGGGAGGTATCAGAAGAGGGCATAGTACTGAATTTGATAGTATTATTGATGCATAACAGTACCCAATTGTCAGTGATAATAGGATTCCCACTTGTGATTTAATCTTGCAAGGTGGGAACCAAAAGTGGGGACAGAACTAAGCAGCTTGGCTGGCACATCAAAGCTGCCAAAAGTCCTGTGTCTTCTCAAGAGGATCTGAACCTTGATGAGTATGAGGATGCTTTGTCAGACAATGATCTTTAGGACTGCATACTTGTGTTTGAGGATTGGGGTGGACATTACAAGGAACAGGGAGATTGGTACCAGCATTGTTGGTAGGGGAAGGTAAGTTTTGTTGGAAGACTTTCCATTTCTGTGTCTGGTCTAGCTTGTTGTAGGTCTTGGCGTTGAAGAGATCTTTTTCATCAAACACTCAGTCCTACATAGTCACCCATACTTCAGATGACAAGTTTGAGATGTGTTGGCAAAGTATTACTGACCCTGCCATTATTTTTGCCTCACAGTCCACTAGGTGCCATGAAATGGCAATTTGTCGGTTGGCCAGTTTTTTGCTGTGCCTGGTAATCTGCATTCCTTCAGGAGAGGGTGGCAGTTGAGTTGATCTTATGGCCCAGGGTGTCCAGTTATACACCTTCCTTATCAAAGGGAGTAGTTTTTGGCTTATCTCTCTTGTTGGCTTTGAGCTGCCTCAGTGATAATGGAATTCAGAAGCAAGTGTTTGAAAATGAAGGCACACCTGACATCTTGGATCCTGTACAGATTTTTGATGCGGTGTGATGTGGGGTGGCAGAGGAGGGATTCTTTCATGATTGTCTGGAAATATGGAGGAGAGACACCAACACTAGAAGGGCTACTGGTGCCACTGATAGCTTTTCATTTGAAAACTGGGTCTGTGATTGGAAGTGCTGCTGGATTAACTTAAGAGTTCTAGGATGGGTCTTTGGTACCAGTAGCCAACTTTGAGAGGTGATGCTGCACTTGAGACTGTGGTGGTATTAGGCTAGAATGGAACTGGGGGCATAAGAGGTGTAAGGTAGTGTGGCATGGATAGGATGCTGAATCAATGTCAGTCTGCATGACTGTAGTACAACTGTGTCCAGTGGATGAGATAACATAACCATTGGTTGTCCATGATGATGCAACAAAAAGGCATGTCTTGAGTGGGATGGGGCAGAGTCCCAATCTCCTGGGATTGAGTCTAGTGGTAATGGGTACCAAGGGTTTGGGGTTGCCCATGGAGGTATCTAGGTTAGCTGGAAAAACCTGCCCATGGGTATGACATTGCATGCTGATAGGATGAAATGACAGAAGCTGAGGAAGGCTCCCTGAAGGTAGTGTGTTGACAAGGTCTTGATAGGATGGAGATTGAGAGGTCCTTGCCCTCTGACAAAGCAAGTGATGTCACAAGTCCTAAGGTAGTGAAGAGGGTGATTGTGAGACAGCCTGGAGCAACAGGAGCTGCTTGATCTGTGGTGGTGAAAATCTCTTCCCAAGATGCATCACTTGATATGTGGGGACTAGTGGGGTGCCACAGGGTTCTGTCCTGGGCCCAGTGCTATTCTTCATTAATGACTTGGATGATGCAGTAGAGGGCATGCTGATCAAATTTGCAGGTGACACCAAATTGGGAGGGGTTGCTAATATGCCAGAGCACAGGGTCAAAATTCAAAATGACCTTGACAGATTGGAGAGCTGGACCAAAGCTAACAAAATTAATTTCAACAGAGAGAAATATAAGGTCCTTCACCTAGGCAGAAAAATGAAATGCACAAATATAAGATGGGAGACACATGACAGGATAACAGTACGTGTGAAAGGGATCTGGGAGTCTTGGTAGATCGCAAGCTGAACATGAGTCAGCAATGCGATGCAGCAGTCAAGAAAGCCAACGAGATTCTTGGTTGCATCAATAGCAGTATGGTATCTAGATCAAGGGAGGTAATGGTACCACTCTATTCTGCTTTTGTTAAGACCTCATCTGGGATACTGTGTCCAGTTCTGGGCACCTTCAATTCAAGAAGGATATCGACACGCTGGAGTGTGTTCAGAGGAGGATGACCAAAATCGTGAAGGGTCTGGAAGCCATGCCCTATGAGAAGCGGTTTAGGGAGCTGGGTACGTTTAGTCTGCAGAAAAGAAGGTTAAGAGGGGACATGATAGCCATGTTTAAATATTTGAAAGGATGTCATGTCGAGGAGGGAACGGGCTTGTTTTCCACTGTTCCAGAGACTAGGACAAGGAGTAATGGATTCAAGCTGAAGGAAAGGAGATTCCACCTGAACCTCAGGAAGAACTTCCTGATGGTCGGAGCTGTTCGGCAGTGGAATATGCTGCCTCGGAGTGTGGTGGAGTCTCCTTCTTTGGAGGTTTTTAAGCAGAGACTGGATGGCCATTTGTTGGGAGTGCTTTGATATGAGTTCCTGCCTAGCAGGGAGTTGGACTGGATGGCTCCTGTGGTCTCTTCCAATTCTATGATTCTAAGTGAGAATATTGTCCACTGCCAGGTTTTCAGATCATATTAAACAAACCACAGCAAAATTCCCAAGGTTTATTTAGTTGCTCTTCCTGCAAACAAGAGTGATTGGGCACAACAAATCAGGGCACAAACAGATAACTTGTTTACTATGATGTGTGAAAGAGATCAATCTTAAGCCACAGTCCTCATGTACCGTAAAAACAAAGCTGTTCATTCTGAAGTGGCTCCTGCTGCTAGCAGGCTGGAAGGGTTAACATGACATCCGAATGGGAGTTCATACCTTTTTGCTCCTTCTGCAAGCTAGGATCATGAAACAAAGTTTATTTGTTTGTTTTGCAAAAACCAAACAGAAGTAAACAGGCCCCATGAATAGGCACCCAGCTAATTTATAGTAATCTAGTATTTTATGGAATGCTGACTTGCTATTGTGTGTGAACATGGCCTATGACAGATCAGGCAAATCATTTACTGGAATCTTTTTTGAAATACTATTTGAAAAAGAAACATAAAAATATACTGTACCTCAGGCAGAAACGATGGGAGGCAAAGAAGATACGAAAATCTTGTACTCATTAAGAATACTGTCAGTTTATAAGTATGTATTTTATTTTGTATTTTGTATATAAAAAATAAAATAAAATAAAAAGAAATCAAACCAAAAACTTGAAATCATTGTGGTAAATAATATGAGAAGGAAAGGGAGCAACTCTGAGATGCCTCTGTGAGATTGTGCAATAACTGGGATTGTAACAAAGTTACAAGCAACTAAAAATAAATGAGAAGATTAATTATGGTGAATGGTCAGATATAATAAATCAACATCATTTTTGTTGTGCAGGGGCTTTACTAATGAAGCAGGAGATAGGAAACTACAGATAGGATGAGAGGCATCACAGCCATTTCTCCTAAAGAATCTTGACAACAAAAGTACCTGTTTTTGATGATGATATAACTTGCGTGAAAAAAGGAAGCAGTGGGATCATCGGGGCAATCAGCACAGCTCATTTTTCCATTCCTAACACACTATTCTAAGAGTGTTTGCTTTACTGTTTTGCTCTTGTGTGTCCAGCCTTGTAAAAACAGTGCAGAAACTGCTACATTTTTAAAACCTGTTCCCTTCCCACATGCTCACCTCACTAGAGTAGGTCCTCTTGACACTTTGCCTGGGGATCTGCTGGCCTTGTGGGGGACCAGGGTATCCATGTTGGGGCATCCGTTGTCCTCCATAGATGGCATTCATGGTGGGAGGCCTCGCAGTGTTCATGCTCATGGGAGGCATCCCAGAAGCACCCATCACACCACCCAAGTTGGCAGGATTCATCCCAGGTGGCACAGCTGGTCCTCGGGGGCCCGAGTGAGGGAGGAACTGGTTGTTGAAGGGCTGCCCAGCCCCCATCTCCAGTTAAAAGAGAGAGAGAGAGAGAGAGAGAGAGAGAGAGAGAGAGAGAGAGAGGAAGTTGTTTAACACTATGGCTGTTTCCACACAAGACTGTTATAGTACTATTAGTCCACTTCCAACATCCTATGGAATCTTGTGGTTTGCAGTTTAGAGAGGGGCCTTTGAGGCCCTCCCTAAACTGCAAACCCCAGAATTCCACAGAATGTTGAAAGTGGAATAATAGCACTATAGCAGTCTAGTGCGGAAATGACTCATGAGAAGCCAGGCCGAATGGAAATGGGCTGATAGGTTACAATATATCTCAAACAAAACCAATTCCATTGGGCTTTGCCTCTCCCCACATTGTCATCCACAATCATACCACTAGTCCAAGGAACCTCATGACATTAAGAACTTGGGCCTGATGAGTCTTCCTGTTCTTCTTTTCCTATTCTATTCCCTTATCGTTTTGTGTATGACCCTTTTAGACTATAAGCCTGAAAATAGGGTCTATCTTGTCTTTTATTTTCACCTGCAGAGCAGGGCATAAATTCTATACATCAAAATAATAAATAAGGGGGCACAAACCATTCTAACAACAAAATACCCTTGTATTTAATAAATAGCCTGGTAGCCACAGAAAATAAGGAACTGCATGCTTTGAGGTAGTCTCTTGATATTTTCCATTGTTTTTGGAACCCCTATGTATACAGAGGCTCCCCTGCAGTCTAACCCATCATTCATATGGCATCAGATTTTGTCTGCTACCCATTAAACTATCTTGTAACCCCCACCCCACTCTCCAATCTGCCAGGTTTGGCAGGGCCCCTCCGGTTGCTTATTTTACTATAGGTATTTTAGATTATAAATCTCAGCTGTCATGCTGGTGGGGGGATTCTGACAATTGTACCCTCCCAAAAGGACCTTTATCTGGTTACTTTTATATTATTTCTCCTCAGCTTTTGTCCCAACTTTCCCCAACCTGGGGCCTTCCAGACAGGTTGGACCACAACTCCAACCATAGCTGGGAATGGTGGGGATTGTAGTCCAGTTCATCTGGAGGGTCTCAGGCTAGAGAAGAGTGATATGCCTCTCTTTGGGCAGGTGCCATTCTCCTCCTAATGAAACAATCTGTTGTGTTACACAGTTTTAAAGAGATGGCTATCTCTGGGCATCATGCTTCCCTCCAGACATCACCACTTCCTGTTAGCTTCTCTTCTTCACCCTCAGAACACCCTGGGAAGCATCACACACTGAATCACAGACTCGGGTCTTACCGCTCCATACTGGCTCAGTTCCTGGCTCTGCTTCTCTTGCAAGGCGGCAACTGTTGCTGTGGCCGTGGCTGTAGCCGTGGCAGCAGCAGCTGCCACAGCAGCAGCAGCTGCAGCTTGGGTGAAATCTGGAGTGGGTCTTCCAGTATGTGAAGGAATGCCCATTCCCCCTGGGCCATTTGGGCTGCCTGCATAACTAGAGAAAAGAGGAGGTTTAGAGTCAAGGCACCAAAACAATGGCACGCCCAAAGAGTTGACCTACTCACAGCTCCCTGGGCAATCTTAAGTAAATTATTGAACAACAGCAGCAACAAATTGCATTGAACCCTGCCAAATCACACTGCTGAGGTGGATGAAGTTTGGAGTAACCAGTAGCTGGTTTTTGAACAGAAAACTGTGACTTCCGTTCAGTTCTGGTATGCCAAACAAATTCCTAGGATCAGAATTTTTAAATTCATTTTGCACACAGCAAGCTCCAGCTGCTGCTGTTTTGTTTTTGAATCATGGTACTCTCGGTTCTTGCAAAAAATCATATAAGTCTGTTCAGTCTTAGCTCGTCTGTATGTGACAGGCAGAACTTGGTCTCTGAAGTGAAATATATGATACTGCTTCAGTCTTTGATGACATTAAGTTTTAAAAGGCAAAGCTGTTAGACCTGTTAACACAGAACTGAAATGTGAACCTTCCAACACAGTGTATAGCAGTTAGAAATCCAAGTATAGAGCTTGGGAAAGTTACTTTTTTGCACTAAAACTGCCAGAATCCCTGGAGGATTCTGAAAGCTGTAATCCATGACAGTAATTTTCCAAAGATATGTCTCTTGTGTTTAACCTTGCAGTTCCTGGTCTTTGCACCTAACTGTGTCTTTGCCCTGATATCCATACAAAGGACTCTCCTCTTTTACAACCTCTGCATGCATGAATGAGAGGTTGCATGAAGCACTGCATCCCATTCTAGTCAATGGATGTAGCAGGTGCATGTCTGCGCTGCCGCAGGTGCACACAGATTGCATCCTCTGATAATAATGGGACACAACACCTCCCATTTTTGGTTTTATGCAGGGGTTCCTGGAACGGAGCCCCTACATATATAGAAGGCACATTGTATATCCCTTTCTTTTTGGCTTAACAGGTTTTAAAATGAAGTCAGAACTTATTATAAATTTATCATTTAAAATGGAATGTGTGGCTCTGTTAGTAACTTTTGGTAATGCTACTTTTTAGACTCCTTTTCTTTGGAGGGAAAGAACTGCAAGGGAAACATTTTTGCCAATCATTGTCCACGCCACTGTTTGTGTGCTAAATCCATGGCTTGATCACGAGGGCTGGGGACTAGAGAATCACTGAGGTGATATTTTACTCCTATTTCATTCCAAGGCCATTTCTGCACTAGACTGCTATAGTGCTATTATTCCACTTTCAACATCCTATGGAATTCTGGGGTTTGCAGTTTAGGGAGGGGCCTCAAAGGGAGTTTAGGGAAGAGCAGTTTAGGGAGGGGCCTTCCCCCTGGAGCCCCCCCAAGACCTGTGCTACACCACAAAAAAATAAAATCTCCTCTAGGATATTTGGGGGCATTTTGCCATGTTTTTAGGCCATTCTGTGCCATTTTAAGCCCAAGAGAAGCCTTTAAAAAAAATCAGGAAACAGGTGAAGTCGCTTCCTATTCATTTCCTGTTTCAAAAAAAGACCTCTCCTGGGTTTAAATTGGTTTGGTGGGGCAAAAATAAGAAAAAAAAATGTCCTCCACATCACTTGCCAGTATTGTTCTTTGACCCCTGTGAGGCTCTAGTGGTCACAGAAACAGCTCTGAAGGTTGCACACAGCCTACGGAGTGCACTTTCCCCATCCATGGGCTATGTTAATGTTCAGCTATTTTTGGCCCTACATATGTGGCACTGTAGATCCCATTAGCCCTTGCTACTGGCTAGTGCTGATGTGAGCTAGAATCCACCATTATTTAAAGGGTAAAAGTTTGCTCATGTCTACCATAAATTTAAATAATAAATAGAAAACTATTTTTAAATAAACTAATTCAAATAAAGCACTGATATGGTTTGAATAATGATCAGTGTGAATTATACATATATAAATGGGAGAAATGACTTGGATTCTAGGATTCTATGACTTGTACAAATGAATTGAGCAAAAGTACATATGAGGTTATCTCATGTTCTCTGGGAAACTTATTAACAGAGACTAGACTCCAGGTGTTTTGTACTATATTCTCACCACTCTTGGCCACTGGGGCTTTGGAGATGGAAGCGGGGGGGGGACAACTCTGTGAGACAGAACCTTAACAATATTAGAAACCCAGGATTCTGTAATACAACTGAAGGTCACTTGTGGAAAATTCTTTTTATACTCCTGGACTCCAACTCTTGCAGAGCTGCAGACAGAACATCTTGGGGACACTTTGTTGGTTTTGACTGATTACTGGTTTGCACTTTCAGGAAACAGTGATGCCACAGGGACTAGAGTTAATGTTATCTCTGTTTTTAATTCACTGGATGCAAGATTCTTGATTTTTAAAAAAATCAAACACAATTCTGCTGTGTATATATTGTTAGCCATCTGGAAGACTTGTAAGTTGTTTAAAAAAACAGTATTATAAACACACAGACATACCTCTCCTCTTCTGCATTTTAATCATCATAACAACCCTGTGGAGTAGTTTAAACTGAGAGAGAGAGATAAGAGAGACAAGAGAAAGACTGGCTCAGGGTCACCTAGTAAGTTTTATAGATCAGTGCTCAGGGACTTCAACCTAGATATTCCAACCCTGTAACCATTGCATAACGCTATTTCTCATTCATCTGAGACCTAACTTTGCAAAATGCTTTGCACCCCTGGCTTCTTGGTTTGTCAGTTAATCACCTCTGGCATTCTGTTTGCACCTTTGCCATCGCTGATAAAGCTGTATCTTCCCAACAGACCTCAGAAGAACAAAGCGGAAGGCACAGATAAATTGGCTTTTACAACTTGGATTGTATAGTCAGAATCCAGAATTTTGTTTGTGCAGTTTTATGGTACCGCTGAGTGTTTGGGTTTTTACACTTCTTCAGAAAGCACTAAATCTAGTAATCAGATTACCATTCCCATGATTCAGTGTCAAGATTAATACTCCCATCGTTTCTAGCCATCATGGATGGGAGATGATGGGAACTTCAGCTTAACGTCTCTGGAGGCCACGAGGTCGGGGAAAGGCTGATATAGGGTAGCACCTCCTATAGACCTTTCAGCTTAGAGAAAGGCAACACCAGAGGCCATCTGGATAAGTACTTAGGATGCCTAGTCAAGAGAAGATGACGATCCAAAGATGAAGTGTCTCAAAGATTAGACAACTGAGCTGGTGACCATGAGCTGGCAACCAGACTTACTTGTACACATGCCCTTTCCCTCTCCACTTACTCAGCATTGGTGATAGCATGAAGGTGTTGACTCTTGAGACAACTAGTAAAAGATGTCCTAATGGCTGAGCTTTTAACACATCTGTTACCAGTCATCTCCTCCCAGCACACATAGGATTGATTTACATATGAAAAGGTCATTGAGCATTTAAAGAAAAAGTCCCCTTCTGGCATTTTTAGAATCCAGGAGGAGAAAATGAACCCCCGCTAGCAAAGAGAAAAGGGAGGAAGATGGAGAATATTTCTGTGTCATTTGTTAGAGCTTAGAAAACCTACTTATGAACTACAACTCCCAGAATTCCTCATTTAGCCATTCTGGATGTTGAAGCCTAAAAAAGTAACTTTTCCAAGCTCTGCTACCAGCTGTATGGAAGAATTAAACTTTGGCCCAGCTATCTGAAAGTTCATTCCAGCAACAGCTCTTCTCCCCTTCCTATTGCAAACTTTCTATTTACAGCATAACTCTCAAGACCAAGGCAAAGTAGAGTTTTGAAATGCATCTGAAATGGCTGGCTGAAGTCTGGGCACAAGACCACATCAAGAGACATTCTTGGTTATTGCCCCATAGTTGTGAAAGAACCTGGAGACCTGCCAAATTCTGAAGGTTTAAACATTTTCCTGAAGCACTCACTGATGGACCTCCTTAGGATGAGATGATTTTAACAGCTGGGGCTAAGTGGGGTTTTGGGGTTTTTGAGATGTTAAGAGTCAAAACAGGATTTTGAATAGTGAATTTTATTCACAGGCTTTATTAGGTTTAAGTGGCTCAGATACTTAAAACACATAAGTTAAACAGAGAGAATTTGGTTCCAGATAGGAAAACCATCCTTCTCCCAGATACAGATGTGTCTATTCTTTCCTGATCCTAAATATGACAATCATTCATTAGAGTTGCAGTGTTTGAATCAATTAGATCCATTAACAGTGCAATCATATGTGGTTATTCAGGAGACCATCCTACTGCATCCAACAGGACTTGCTCCCAAGAAATTCTGTTGAAGATTGCAGCCCCCCTCATTTTTTTTTCACAAACACAGTCTTATTCCCATCTATTCAAAACTATGTCCCGCTTAGTCCAAAAGCGTACTACAAAGATGACCCAGTTGATTTTACATAAGTATTATTTTCAACATAATGCTCATAAAAATAGCAGATGGTATCCACCATCTCTAAAAGTAGCATTCCCTATTTTTCCTTATGTAGGATGCAATAAGAGAGCCAGCATGACATAATGTTTAGGGTGTTGGACTAGGACTCTTAAGTAACCAGAGTTTGAATTCATGCTCAGCCATGGAAACCCAGTGAGTAATGCTTGGCAAATCTCACTCTCTCAGCCTCAGAGAAAGTCAATGGCATACCCCCTCTGAACAAATCTTACAAAGGAAACCCTGTGACAGGTTTGCCTTAGGATCAACAGAAGTCAGAAATGACATGGAAACACATAATACACCCACCCACATATGATGGAATAACTCTTTCTTCTGATCCAATGCATCCTGTGACACATATGCACATTAACCAAACAAAGTATACTGCTTGTTTCAGCAATATCATTTTACTCACATAACCAGTGGGTGATTTCACCAATAAATCAACAGCAACTTTTGAGTTTCTACCAATGGCACTATCTTTCTGCACTGTTGGGATTGTGTGCTCCTGTGAGGCAAGAGACTATACTGATGGCAGCAGTGCGGCTGGTAGGGTCTCCCATGTCAGACAGGCTTTTGCTGAAGAGCAGACTAAATGTGCCAAACAGTTACTGGGCAACAGCAGTGGGGCAGGTTGACATTGGCAGAGGAGTTCTCAGAGATAATGACTGTGACACCATAGCTACAACTTGCTAGTACTATTTCAGAAGGAGGCACCAGTAAATCACTTTTGAATATCTTTTACCACAAAAACCCTATGATGAGATCATCCAAAATAAAACAAGAGATGGTATTCAAAAATGAGACTCTCAGGCTGGATGGCACTCAACCATCTAACAGAGCAGAGCAGAGCAGAGGATGGCAATGAGTAGGGTTGTGGCTAATGACACAACTGGACTCAAGCTGAAAGGACATTCAGCAGTTGACATGTTCAGAGGTGAAAGAAAAGCCTGAAGCTGTGCAACACATATTATAGGTACATGAAATGTGAGCAGCATGAATCAGTGGAAGCTAGACATAGCTAGAATTGGAACATATAATCATTGTAGTAACTGGAGTAATGAGCTAAAGTGGGCAAGAATGGGACATTTGGGTCAGATAATTACATGGTGTTTATTCAGAAAATGAAAATCTAAGAAGAAATGGGGGTGGTATTAATACTAAGGAGAGATGTGTAGCAAAATCAGTCAGAGGATATAATGCAAAGCCTGACCAAATAATATCAGTAAGACTTCAGGGAAAACCAATATAACCATAATCTAAGTTTATTCTCCAATGATAGAAACAGAAGAAGGATCAAGAAATTAAACAGGATACTGACTGATTCTGTTTTATGAGGCCAACAGTTTGTTCACTGTAAACATATTCTTCAAACAACCAACAACCAAAGAGGTGACTGTATACATAGACAGCACCTGATGGCCACTACAGAAATCAAATAGACTACATAAATGGAAACAGAAGACGGGAAAGCTCCATTCTCTCTGCAAAAACAAGACCAGGAGCAGACTGTAGCACAGACAATGAACTGCTACTATCAAAAATTAGAGTAAAGCTAAAGAATAACATTAAACCAACCACTGTGCTAAAATACAACCTGAACAACACAAGAACACAAGAAAAATTTAAAGATAATATAAAAAATAGATTTGTACTATGAAGCCTAATTGACCAGGAGCCAGAACTCTGACTGAAACCAGGGACATTGTCAGGGAGAAATGCAAAAGACACTATCTGCAGCCAAAAAGAAAGAGAAGTATCAATGGTTGACAAATGAAACTCTTCAAACAGTTAAAGACAGATGAGAAAGAAAAGAAAAAAGTGACAGCCGTTAGCAACTTGCAAAATTAATACATGGGAAGACCAATCCACTGTGGATGGGAGAAAGAATCCATATTGTTTAGTGGTTAGGGTGCTGGGCTTGGATTGTGGAAATGCAAGTTGAAGTCCTCAGTGAGCCATGAAATTCATGGGATGATGGTGTGCCAGTCACCTGACCTACTTTCACCGGGTTGTTGTGAGGAAACAGTGCAGAGGAAGAGAACCAGGAGCAGGAGGAAAGATAGAATATCAGTCTAATACATAAATGTGTGAAGGGATCTCATGGTCTACTTCATCAGATGCCAGCAGACCTTACTCTACAAAACCTTATGCTACCAACTTTTCTCCCAGATATTCCCCAAAGTGCTACAAGATCCCTTCACATACTGATCCAAACTATGTCTTTGTTTTCTAATAAATAAGTATGTGAATTAATGGTGGGCATATCACCATTGCCTATGCACTGTCAGGCCTGTGCTGAAAACAGGTGTATACATCTGCCTATGTGTAGTTTCTCCTTCCTTATTTTTCCAGCTCTTTCTCCGTCACAATATCTAGAGAGCCATATGTTCCCCACCCTTGAAATAAATAACGGTTTGGCCAAGTTCATCAAAAAGCTACAATACTGGGGATATTCAAAACAGAAGCTGGAATTCTGTTGGGGACATGTCTTAGGTCGTGCCTTAGGACATGTTATGCATGTGGGGCCAAAAACTTAACCACTGATTGATGGACGTAGTCTGCTGATTGCAATGGAAGCGGAGCTACACGGACAACATGTTCATCTTTGCCTTGTCTTTGCAAGTTGCACCTCGTGCATTACATGCTGTCATTGTGCACCCTAAACTTTGCACTGTGGTTGTGCATTGGTGTTTTGTGCATTCCATAATGGCACCTGGTCACTGACATGCATTACTCAGTGTTGCTATTCTGCATGGGGGTTGCATAACGTATCTCCGTGTGGGGGTATTTATGCTACACTAAGGGAATATTGGATTGAGGCCAGAGTCTGTCTTTTTCATGGCTCAGTCTCCTGGCTACCTCCAGCTCTCTGACAGAACAATCAACCAGTCAAACTCTAATTGGTACTCAGGGTAGCAGTGTTGGATGAAGGAAGCTTATTTTACTAAAGTTCAGTGCACAACAACAGTTGAGGCGGATGGGGCCTCCAAAGAGTACCTTGTGGCGAAGCCTGGCCCTCCAGGATAAGAGTTGCGACTGTACATTCCAGGCTGCACGTAGCCCTTGCCAGTGGAACCCTCAGGGAAAGGCTGTTGTCCCATAAATTGAGGTGAGTTCATTCCAGAGCCACTGCTGGCCACGCTGGGCATCATGGGATTGCCAGACGTGTTTCCCCCAGGGCCCATAGGGTTTCCAAAAACCTGCAAAGGAGCAGAGCCCAAAAGAAGCACTGTGAGGGAGGAGGAAAGTATGACAAGAGGTTCTGAACTCCGTCTTCATCTGAAGCGCCCAAGTTTAGACCAGATCTGTAGTGTGTGCACATTTGTTTCAATTCTTTGATTTAAATCCAATATTTTATCCAATGTGAAAAATACTGGAGGAGGGGACAGCAACACACAGAATTAGGGAAAAGAAGGCCTCTAAGCCCATAATCATCCTAATTTGCATCAGTACTGAGTGTAAAGACCTTTTTCATAAAAATTCACACCCATTTCTCTGTCCCATCAAAAGATTTCTTCCTCTCACCACCCTAATTTTATTGGGGTAAAGAACAAGAAACCATGGCAAAATACTGCAAATCAGTCTAAGAACAACTAGGAGTACTTGGGTTCCTTCTGATTCTAAAAAAAAAATGCTGTTGCACATCTTGGCATTAACTTGGAAGAGTAGGGTTTGGATTGCCATTTTAAAAACACACTGTCCCTCATCTTGTGCCTTTCATAGTGGCTGAAGCAAACAGAGCCTTCCCCATATCAGTTAAAACTTCACCTGCTAAATCTCTGTGTACAGAACCAGAACTAATTCGAAAAAAAAAAGATAGCCATCCTTGGTTTAATAAGGCATAAGAAGTGAGGAAAAGCACAAGTACAAATGAGGTGGAGGGGTGGAAGATGAAGCAGAAGAGAGGCAAATATCAGAAGGATTAACGTACACTACCTACAGAGCAATGGAGATGCTAGAAGATTACAGCTTTGTCTCTACCATTTCATCTAGAAAGACAGTAAAGATAAGAAAGACAAAATGGATATCTGGATTCATTCAGGTTATAGTTTGATGCTTTGCTTTTATATAATTTTGAGCTCTTTATACATTGTAAGCAAGCACATTAAAGCCAAAATGTTTTAACGATTATTCAAATGGCCAGGATTTAAAGCTGAAAAAAGAGACTGAAAGAGCATTTGACACTGTTCATAAAAGTCTAACGAGACAACCCATGCATGGCTTGCAGGACAAAAGGATCCAACTGAAGAGGTGATTAGGAGTTCAGTTAAGACTCTCTATAAAATCCTGGCCTAACTGTTCAGTTCTGAAGTCTTGCAAGCAACTTTGTGAAAAGAAGCTAAAGACATTAGTGAAAGCAGATGCTTGCAAACTGTGGCCTTCAAGATATTGTTAAACTGCAACTTCTACCAGCCGTAGCCAGTCAGTCAATGATGAGTGATGGGAGCTATAGTCTAACAACTTCTGGAGGGCTATATTTTTCCTTGCCCTGTATTAAAGTTAGAATTCAGTGCAATCCTGTGCATGCTTGCTCACATGTAAATCACGAGTTCACTGAGATTTTAGTAAAATGCATAGCAGGAGTGGGCAACCTATAGACCTACAGATGATGTTGGACTGCTATTATCACCATCCCCCCAGCACTGGTTATGCTGGCTAAAGCTGATGGGAATTGTAATCCAACACTTGAAGAACTGCACGTTGGTCAGTGTAATGTCTAGAGTTACAGCAGGTCTATATGTACTCATACAGGAATAAGATGCATTGAATTCAATGAAAGTAGATATGCATATAATTATGCATATGCATATAATTAACTTTATTAATTAACTGCACAGTTTGCAGTATTGTTGAGCAAAGTAACAGCTTGCTTGCTTTCAGAGGTAGGAAATGTTATATTTATTGGACTGCAATCTGCAGATACTGGCTGGGGAATTCTGGGATTGGCAGATCAAAACAAGCCCTCTTCCAAGTGCTGCTTGTTTTCATCATGAACCTGAGCTCAAGCCCAAAGCAGTTTAGCTTAACACTGTTTAACAACACTTCTTAGGGAGCCAGGCTAAAATTTAAATCAATCAAAGCCAAAACCAGGATAAGGTGATAATCTTTCAAAGTGGACAAAAAGAAACCTGTTTTCTTAAAAATATATATATATCAGACATCTCCTTCCCCAAATGGGAGGCCAGGTATGGCATAAGTAAATAACTGTTATCTTTTTTACATATTTAGTTTTTGAAACCAGGCAAGTAAGGGAGGAATCTTAGCCAGGGGAAAGAACCCTGATCTTCCTCCCTAATAGCTTGAACACCATGGAATGCATTGGAATGATGGAAGGCAGAAGGCCTTGGTGGGAATGGAATGTACATTAATCTTATCTTGTCCATGCTTTGCAGGAGAAGGGGAAGCCCCTTCTGCCCTTCTCCTTACCTGCCAACTTTAGGCCCAAAGAACACAGGAGACAGAGTTCCTTTTGGAAAAAAAGGCAGGACGTTAATTATACTAATATAATTATTTTTCTCTTTCTGGAGAGAAACAGACTTAGGTTGCCTTCTTAAGCATGCTTACTGGAAAGCAAGATTTATTGCATACACTGGGACCAGCAGCACAAACCTGAAGGTCTGAACTTAATGGGGTTTACTCAGAGGTAAGTGTGTGTAATGGGGTGGGGACTGCATGATCTTCCAGATGCCATTAGACTGCAGCCCTTAGCCAGCACACCTTGTGGTGCGAGATGACAGAAGATGCAATCTTAACATCCGGAATACCAGATGTTTTTCATCCCTGGTTTATTCGGAACTCAAGCCTTACTTCTGAGTTAACCTGTTTAGGACTGTGCTGCTTGAACCAGAATTCCAATTAATGAAAAAAGGGCAGTGGATGGTGGTGGTGGGGGGGACCAAGGTTGCAGGGGAGAAGGTGGAAAGCAAGTTAGCAACAGCGTGTGGGAATGGATTAATGGAAGAGGGAAAAACAGGTAAATGTGACTGACAGCTTAGAAAGGGATGGCAAGACTACTTCCTGATCCAGAGCAGGTTATTGCATTTAAAAAAAAATCTAAAAAATGCTTTCTCAAGCAAATCATTCTTGCTGGAAGGACAACACAGACCTATGAAATATGACAACTTTGCCGGATTTTACATGTTGAAGCCTAAGGACATTATAAAAAGGGTGCATTGATAGCAGAGCTGGCACCAAACTTTGCCAGGCATCTACTGAGGTTCATGTGGAATTCTCCAGACCCTTTGACCCCACTGCTAATCCTCACTGTTGTCACTTCCTGTTCACCTGCCCTTTCCCAAACCAAGTGAGCACTGGTAGGGTCAAAAGGAGATGGAGCAGCAGTCTCTACTCCCTCCTCCCTCTCTGTTTGGGCAGCAGGGAAGACTGGGCTCAGGGGAACAGGGCAAGCAAAAGGACAGGTGCAACGAAGAGGAGGCATAGCTAGTCAGAGAACCTTCCCCTCAGGTATGCTGGCCTGAGGGTTCCCCTTCACAAACCTAGAACTGACAAGGATGGTCTCCAGGAAGTTAATCTAGCAGTTCTGATAACAGAATAGTCTTTTAGGGTAGCCTTTCCCAACACATTTGGGGATGAATGGGATGGCAGTCCCACATACCCGTACGTTTAGTGAAGGCTGTTGTCATGTCAGCTTAACAAAATCGCCAAGAATGGCAGATCAGGTGCCTGTCTTCCATGCATCACCCATATTGCTCTGCCCCACTGCTAGTCTCCCCTGCCACATTGTTTTGAGAGGCTGCAGAAGGTACCTGACTCTGGGATGTGTTGCTGACTCCCCACACCGTAGTTACCACTGAGAGAGATCCTGCAGGCTGATTGGTATTCTGTTGCCAAGGAACTGACTCGTAGGCATATGAACCATCACTAGGAGGAGAGAGAGAGGGAGGGGGAAAAAATTAAGAGCAACACACCATAATTTAATTAGAAGCCCTGGAGAAGTGACAGGAAATATGTGCAAGAAACAGGACATGAAGGGATATTCCTGGTTGAACAAGAGGAATAAGGGGGTGAGCATTTCAAAGCTGAGGAAAAAAAAATGTAAGGACAAAGCTTACCTAGAAGGGAAAGGAACAACTCCTGGAAAAGTTTTATTTTTAAAAATTTTTAAATCTATGGTTATGTGCTGGCTGGTGAGTCCTGAGAGTTATTATCCAAAAAAAAAAAAAAGAATTTTCCAAGCTTTGCAAAAATTCATAGATGTATATTGATTGCTCAGTGGCTGCAACACCAACAGTTATTTACACAATAGCTAAATAAAAGCCTCCATATTCAGAAGCAGTGTATCACTGAATTCCCATTGGTAGGGGGGCAAACTACAAGAGAGAGCTATTGTCTCCATGCCTTGTTTTGTAAGAACTTTTCCAGGAAAAAAAAACTAACCTAAAAGAAAAAAACTATTGTGTGAATCAGGGAGGCCAGAACTGAAGCCTTTCATTTGAATCAGCAGGTTTTCCATTTATGATCTTAAGCAATTTATCCCCATTCCCAAATAAGTGGCCTCCGGTTGTGCTGGACTACTATTCCCATCATCCCCCAACTACAACAATGTAATCTACCACAGCTGGAGGATATCAGTTTGAGGTGAGCAGCTGCTCTTCACAATGACCCACATAACAAACAGATTAACAAGTAGAGGGAGGATTCTCATATTGCCTTCACACATAACCCTTCTGCAAGAGCTTGGATGAGTTACTTTGGGGCAGGGGGATACACTTCCTGGAATCCCCAGTAACTTGTAGTCCAAAAAGTAGTCTTTGTAAACTCTGCCTTCCCATATCACTACAAGGCTCCTGTGACTTTGGAGTTACTTGAAGTACTGAGTACTCTACCTTATGCGCTGGGCATAAGCATTAAGGGCTGGTACCCAATATTCTAACTCCCAGACCCTCCGTGGGCTGATGTACCACCCTCCTCTATCAAAACCAGAAGAGTCTGAAAGTTAACTTCCAGTTTTCATTCCTCCCCCCTCCTCCCCTTTTAAAAATTCCTCTGCCCTTCAAAACAAGGCATGTGGAGGGTCTGTGCCTTTCTTTAAGAGACAGTTGTACTTAAAGTGTGCTGCCCCACATGTTAACCAAAATCTGTTTTGTGGGGGGAGCAGTTAGGACCACATGCAACCGGCATGTTGCCCACTGGTGAGCTTGCCCAATACCATCTTTGCAGTGAATGTCCAAAGCCTCAGTACCTCTCTAACCAAGGGTTCTTTCATATTATGCAATACAAGCACTATAATTCCACTTTAACTGCTATGGCTGCATCCTGTGGAATCTAGCATAGGTAGTTGGTGGGGCACTAGAGCTTGCTGGCTGAGAATTCTAAATACCCTTCCCTAAAGTGCAAATCCCAGGATTTCACAGGATGATATCTGGGCAGTTAAAGTGAATTCATACTGCTATAATAGTGCAGTGTGAAAGACCCCGATCTTTTTGAATTGGAGATGTCAGAGATGGAAACTATGGACTGCCTTCATGTAAAGTCGAGGTGAGCAACTGTGGGGGGGCTAGAGGCCAATTTCCCTGCTAACTCCCTCTGCCCTGCTATGGGCTGCACCCCAGCCTAACTGCATGAAAATGCTTACCTTCCCTCTGTTTTTTGTCCAAAATGGTGCCTAAAAGTGACATCACTTCGCTTCCTGTTGCCATTTTGGAAGAAGATATTAGGGAGTGAAGGTTCTGGGGGGACTGAAGAGGAGTCTTTTTACACATTTGGGAAGCGTTGGTTTTTTCATTCAAAAAGCACACTGAATTCTTTTTTAAAATGGAGGTTCAATGGGCTTTGAGGGCCACACATTCTCCACCTGATGTTAAAAAGAGTTCTACCGCTATGCTGTGAAGAGCATCCGCTGCCTGTCTGTTTTCAGGTTCCTTTATAAGCATAAGGGTTATAAACTGTGAAGTGAAACTTGTCATATCAGGAGCAGAATTAACCACTAGCACTGCAAAATTCTTCTGCAGAATTGAGGAAAACACTCAGTCCAATTTATTCCCAAGAGTAAAACAGGGAGGGGAGTAAGTACACAAATATAGATTGTCTGAAACAGAAGGACTGCAAGGGAAGGCCAACTTGGCCATACTCACCCATGTGGGGTGGGTGGGAGCGATGGTTTCATTGGGTTCATTGAGTTCATTGGCTACAAGAAGGTGAAGGTGTGGGTGCAGGATCTTCCAAGGCAATCCAGTGAGAGCAGCAGCCTCAGCCTCTTGAGTGTGATAGATCTGGCTGGGCTAGAGAGAAGGAAGCAGAAAGCAAGATATTTAAAAACCTTGACATTTTCAGTGGCCACAAGCTCCAATATCTACCTCCAAGAAATCTTTCCATCAAAGGAAAATCATAGCAACAAAACGAGATCTCTTTCATGCTGTACAGTTACTACACTTTTATACAACTTTAGTTTCCACAGAATCATAGACTTGGAAGATGGCTCCATCCTGTGCGACCCTGGGATTTGACATTCTGTGAGGTATTTAGAATTTTCCAGGTCATAGTGCTTCACCGGACAGACTACAAATCCCAGGTCCCGTTAATTGTCTAGCTAAGTCCGCATTGCAAGGTGCTGGGGTCTGAACATGGGGGCTTCTGTGTTCAAAGCCTCCACTTTGACACCAAGCTATGACTCTCCTCCCCAAACAGGAAATGGGAGACCAACCCAGCATCACTGTCTACCAGAGATCTCTCAACAAAAACTACTGGTGCCATAGACAGGCTACCTGACCACTGTAGCACATGCAATGCTAAAGCAGACTCTCTCATCAAGTGCTTTCTCAGTGATGAATAACTGACGGTGAGAGCTGAAGATGCACTGTATATTTCAGAGACACATGAGTCAACCTAAATACCACCAGATAAGTGAAAGATGCCCATCTAAATGTTATTGCTGCTGAAGAGGCAATCAAAAAGCCAGAGGTACAGAGGTACTAGTTACATTTGTGCATTTGCAACTTCTTTTAGTGCCTTCTGCATTAGTGAACTGAACATGGATTGTACTGCAAGTCTGGTCTCAAATCAGCCTTTATTCTACACAAACATACAATCATTCTAGCTCACTTGTTCCACCTGCAAAGTAGCAGAAGTTACTTGCAACCTTTAAAAGGTGATTAGAGAAATTCATAGTGGTTCAAGTATTGGACTACAACCCTGGAGATCTGGGTTTGATTCCTCACTCAGCCATGGAAACCCACCTAGTGACCTTAGACATGTTGCATACTCTCAGCCCGAGAATACTCTGTGATAGGTTCGCCTTAGGGCTACCGTGAGTTGGAAATGACTTGAAGGCAAAAAACAGAAACAAAACCCAGCAGGTTACTAATCAGTATAGCCAAAAGCTCTGAAAAGGTACTTTTTGGAATACGTGTCCTAAATGTTGGTAATGCTATCTGGGCAAGTTGCAATCCAAAAGAGTTCACTTTTTGAAATTCTAGGGCAGTTGTATATCACATCCAGGATCAGAAAGGCTGATCTGCTTTTACATGAAAGTTGCTACTAAGCAACCTAAACCAGAAACAGTCCTGCTACTCTTGTGCCTAGTTTGTGGGTTGCTCATTGACATCTCACTGGGTACTGTGTGACCAAGGCCATTTCACATCACACCATTTAGTACTATGATTCCAATTTAACTGCCATAGTTCCACTCTATGGAATTCTGGGATCTGCAGTTTAAGGAGCTAAGGTATTTAGAATTCTCAGTCACTGTGCTGTACTGACTCACCAAACTACAAATCCCAGCATCCTCTAGGATGTAGCCATGGTACTTAAAGTAGAACCAAAGTGCTATACTTGTACAGTGTGAATGGGCCCCAGAATGCTGGATTAGACAGGCTTTTGTTCTGACACAGAAAGATTGAGAGAGAAAGAGAGAGAGACAGAGAGACAGAGAGAGAGAGAAGCTGGTTTAAGGGCACCCATTGATCCACTGATGTTCTCTGGCTGAATTATGATTTGTGCTCTGGTTCCCCCTGTTCTAATCCAGCACCCTACACCAACCCACAAGTAGGCAAACTATCCTGGCAAAGTGGAGGCAGCTATGCCTGCAGAATCTCCTGAACTTATTCTGGGCAGGAAATAAATAAATGTTAATACCAACATGGGAGTTTGAAAGTAGACGTTCCAGCTACAGCCAAGCTGTAGCCATGGCCACCAACTTGGATGGCTTTAATAAAGGGCTTTTTGATCTATTTGTGAAAGATAAGGCTTCCTAGTCACGATGGCTATATGTTATTTCTTGTATCAGAAAATCCTTTCAAATGCCTCTCAAGCAGTTGGTAGCTCTCCTGTCAGTAGGGCAGGGAATCCATTTTGGGTTTTGGTCTAAATTCTAAGGGAGGATCCGAGATGCTGGATCTACTTGGTAGATAAGCTTTAAAACCTTGGACAGCTCTTTTAACTGGAGACTAAAGCCTGAAGTGGATTCATCACCCCACTGACGGGGAAGCCACCAGCCAGCCCTGCCACTATCACTTCAGAAGGACAAGCAGGACATTGCTACTGCATTCACTTTCTGTTCGTAAGCTTTCCAATAGCATCTCATTGGCTACGTTAGAAAACAGGATGCTGGTCTAGAAAGGTCTTCAATCCTTTATCAATCCTTGTATGGTGTCACTCCCACTGCAATTTTAAATTCATGCACCCTTTGTACAGTCTATAGGAACAGAGCTTGTGTGGGGATGAAAGTGGAAAAGGGGAGAGCCCCACACACTACCCTGAACTCAAGGGAAGAAAGATGGAATATAAATGTGACAGACAGATAGACAGGCAAACAAGTAACCAATATTCAAAGAGCCCTACACTCTACAGGCTGTAATGAAACTTCCCCTTATGTCCTCTTCTCCTCCAGTATCATCAAGGCTGCAAATGGGTGGCAGACTGCACTGCTACCTCTATCTCTCATGTAGAAGAGCAGGAAACATCCTCCCTACCCCTGATCAGGACACGAGTCTCTATTTCTACGACCCATAGATAGCTGGTTGCCAGGCAGGCATTCCTTTCCCCTCTCCCATCCCCTGTGAGATGTTTTTCTTCCTCTTCACCCTGTCCCTGCCCCCTACAGCTCCCCACTGCCCCAGTTTTCCTGAGAGGAAGTGGTCACATTTGTTCAGCAGAGGCTTTTTTTTTTCTCTGACTACTACGTCAACTTTATACAGCGGCCAGAAGGAACTTGGCGTTCTGCCCAGATCTGGCAAAACAAGGTCCTGGCAGGAGAAGCCTGGAGGGTTGGCCTAGTTACACCAGATTAACTCTCTGCTGCCCATGGCTTCCACAAACAGACACAACTCAAAGCTAGCCAGCCAACATGCTCCCCACCCTCCACACTACCCGGGCATTCACTACCTCTGTTCTTTATATGCCAAGGGCCTGTCACTGCCTTTTTTATTCAGGAAATGGGGTTAGGGTTGGGTGGGTTGTTTTGGTCATGCACTGGAAGCTCTTTGAGGAGTCCCAGAGCTAAGTGACAGAAACACACACTTTCATGTGCTCAAAGTCTCAGGTTCAACTCCTGCCATCTTCACTTAAAAAGTTTTGTTTGCTTCAAGACCTCAAAGGACCACCTCCCATCAAAGCAGATAGTGGCCTCGCTTAGAATAAGTTTTGTGTCTGTTTGAAGCTACATGGTTATGATCTGGGTAAATTCCTTTCCTCCTCTAGCCCTCAATATATGGTATCTGATTGTGGTTAACTAAATGCTAGTAAGAGACATGCTGAACATGTTGAGAAGCAATATTTTGCTTATTATCTCACAGAAGCCAACAGAGAAGGACGGCACTGTGCTCTCTGTCCCCCTGCCCCAATGTCACACTATCACGCCATCATATCCTAGCCTCCCTCCACTTGTCCAGGTCTTGGGGAAGGTCTGAAGTAGCTGAGAAATCTGCTCCATATGAATAAGTCTTTGCACAATTAAAGATCTTGGGACCGATTCACACTACACAATTATATCTCTTTGATTCCTCTTTTAACTGTCATGGTCCTATCCTATGGAACACAGGGCTTTGCAGTTTAGAGAGGGGTATTCAGACTTCTTAGCCAGCAACTATGTGTTTCACTGTTGTTGTGAACCTTCAATTCATTTACGTCTCATGGCAAATCTAAGGAAAAACTATTATGCGGTTTTCTTGGCAAGATTTCTCCAGAAGGAGGTTGTTTTTGCCTTCTCCCGAAGCTGAGAGAGTGCGACTTTCCCTAGGTCTCATGTTCCCAAGTTTCCATGGCTAAATGGGGATTCAGACACTGGTGTCCCAGAGTCCTAGTCCAATACTCAAACTATTATAAGTAATATACCACATAGCAACTCACTGGCTCTCCAGTGCCTCACCAGATTACAAACCCCAGGATTCCCTAGGATGCAGCCATGGCAGTCAAAGTGAATCACAGGGCTTTAACTATGTAGTGTGAAAAGGCCCTTGATCACCAAGGTCATGGACAATGAACAAGCACAATGAGGGCACAATTGAGTAAGAGGAGGTGAGCCAGCAAGCACAGCCCTGCCTATTATGCCTTCTCTGATGGTTGTCTAATGAAGGAACAATGAAAGAATATGACTATATTATGGGCACAGCTTGGAAATATTACTTTTTTAGACTATACTTCCCAGGCCCACTGGCCAGTGGCAAAAAAGAAATTCTCACTATTGTCTCTTGCTTACTCAGCCAAAGCACATGCTCTGTGGAACCACTTAAAGTTACTTTTGATAGCCCATTTTGAGGGACGAAGACCAAACATGAAAGCTGGTAGGTCAGTAAGACAACCGAAAGAAGCAGCTCAATGCTGACTGTGCTTCTTGCCAGCAATGGATCTTAAGCTGTGGGCTGATGCCATGGAGTGGTGAGCAGGCACTTGTATGGGAAGCAGCATTTGAAGAGCACGCAAACTTGGTTATGTCCTGTACAATTATCTGGAAAATTGTTTCAGAGGGGTAGCTTGGACAAGATGCTGTCAATGGGCCATGCTCCCCAGGTGCACTTCCCTCCTCTTACTCACTGTTGTGGCATATGCCCATGGAGGAACCAAGGCATGCAAAGTATTTTATTGATCCTTCACTTCACTCTTCTCTTTGCTCATTCAAAGAAGGCAGGTCACAAGATGGTGGTAACAACAACAACAGTAGTAGTAGTAATATCATCATCATCATCATCATCATCATCATCATCATCATCATCCAGGCAGAGCAGATGTGTGGCCACAAGAATCAGGGGACTGGCAGTCAGGTCTATATTGAGAAGCATGGTGCTTAGCAGGTGGCCCAGGATGCCAAACACTGGCGCCAACCTGGATGAACTTAATTGCACCACACATGCACGAACAAATGCTCAGAGGCACCCAATAACTAACTGATTTGCCTGAAGTCAGCCACACAGGAAAGTTGTGGCAGAGCTGAACACTCAATTCCAGTTAATCTCCCACACTAACTCCAGTTTGTTTTCTCTTTGTCTGTGGATCACAGCTGTGTGAATGTATTGCTTTACTGCTGAGTGAGATAAGAAAGTGTCTTTGGCTTAGAACTGCTCTGACAAGCTTTTTTGGATCCTGTTTTGTAAAGAAAGTTAAAAAAGCTTGACTGAGCCAAGTGCCCTTGGCTAGGAACTGGGAGAGCAGGAATCTCCTTCTGCGGCTGTTTTGTCCACTTCTCAGATTATCTAGGCCATGGGAGTGTAGAAGTAGGGTGGCAGAATTGAAAGACACCTTTGTGCAGACAGGTATGGCTCACTGTGCTTTGCCCAGGGCCAGGCCAATCAGGGAGCCCATTCCCCACTACCTCTGCTTTTCAGAACCGAAATGAAAATAGTGGTGTAGAGGAATGGGGAGAGAGAGAAAGAGAGGGGGGCAGAAAGAGGGAAGCCAATGTCTGAATGCTTTCCCCATTCACCCCGTGTACTAAAAAAACCCTCAAAGCCAGAATAACAAATGGGGGAGCTTTTGTACTTCCATCTAGTCTAAGCACTGGGGTTTTTCTGCTCTGTGCACTGATGTTCCAGGACCATTAGAGCACACTTTTTCACTGTGGAAGGAAAGGTGTCCACCAGCAAAGAAGACAGAATGGACATTCCATTCTGCCATCTGTTGGCTGGAATCCTATTTGGAAGCAAGGTGGAAAGACTGGCTGGAAGCAGCCCTTAAGGCAGGCCCCAATTTGCTCACGTAGGAAGGCAGGGAAGGGGTTTGCTCCAGGAAGCCTGCCAAGCTAATCTGTGTTTTAGAAGTCAAGCAAAAATATTTTTGGTTTGCTTCTGAGAGGGCTGGTTAATTGCCAAAAATTTTAAGCTGGTCAAGCTGTGTGTGTCATCTCTCCCTCCACACCTGCTTTAGGATTTTTGTTTGGTGGCTTTTAATTGGATGCTCTTAACTGGCTGATTTCAGTGGGCTTTATTACTAATTTGTGGGAACCGCCTCAATCTAGAAAGCAGGGTAGACTTTTAAAACACTCACACAGTGAAAAAAGAGTTTTATGGTCAAGATGCTGAGATGGGTCAGGAAATGTTGGGGGTATGTATACTGAACATTTCCCTTGTACCTTACACTTCCAGTGCCACAGGTTATCTTCTGTATTCAGAACTGAGTTGAAGGTGGGCTGAATATGTTTCATTTTCTGTGTTAAAACCACATTTCAGTCGAAGAAAGCATCCTCCATTATAACAAGCACTGGCCTGGTTTGTTGAAATCTGGCTTGCTGTGATTCCACTTTCACTAATGAACTACAATTTGTTAACCAGACACAGTTTGAAACTGTGGTTTGTTGTTGGCTTATGAGCTCCAGCTTGTTTTGTCTAAGACTACAAGCATGGCTTGTCACTGTCTTGTTTCCTTTGCTTCCCATCCTGAAAGTAGGATTTGCTAGAAGGCCCAGGGGCTGACAAAATGGCTGGGAAAGAAATAAAGCTGAAAAGGGAAGAGAAGACAAGGTTGATCCATCTGCTACACAATTCTTGGCTTACACAACAAACCATGTCATATGGTAACATGTGAATGCATCATTTATGTGCATATCAAGATTCACTTGTTGATAGGAAAGAGGATGGCACTGCTAGATCTTAGATGCCCTCTGCAAATACCAAAAACTACATAGGTCAATGGTTTGAAGCCTCTTTTATTTAGAACTGACTCTGCTCCAAAAAGAGTACATGAAAACATGTAAGTTTATTTAAATGCTCAGCACTTCTTTCATTTTCTTATCATTAGTGTTTCCTGCAAGACCTCACATGCGGAGACCCTCTCATATTATGAATTTTGTAAAGAAGGACACTCCCATTTGCAGCTGTAGTTATGCCACTAAACTCTGAATGCTACCTGATTCAACGGTAACAGCTTTTAGGAACAAATAGTCTCTTTCTGTTCATTGCTCTCCACCCCATATGCATGCAGTCCTGTACAGAAGCCAAAAATGTGACTAGCCTACTGCCCTCTCCCAATTACTAATCTTTTGGGGGCTAGCAGAGGTGATGAGAAAGGTATGCTGAGTGAAGAGAAGAAAGGCTTCGTTTTGCCTACAAAGCCATGTACCTAGATAGTTACACTCCTGGTGTTTTCCAGCCCACAGGTGGCCAGTAAGTGAGGATCAGCCATGCTGTTCCAAACCTGTCCCACCCACCACCCACCTTCTCTAGATGACAGGAGGTATTGAGCTATGATGCAGGCGCAGCATTACCAGGAATGGCCCCATCTCCTCTAAACTAGACTTTCAATGAGGTTATCACGCACCAGTCCTTCCCTATCTTACACTTTTGGCTGCAGGTGCATCTTGAAGGGAGAAGTTCTGCTGTGATCAAAACAAAGCCAAGCCAAAAGCAGAGGGTGGGAAATTGCTTTCAGTTCTGAACTAACCAATAGACAGAATCTGACACAGCTCCCAACTGTCACTTCAAAACCCCATTTCCCCCAAACAAAGCTGCTGCCTCCTCTGGGAGTGACCGCAAGCTCTCTAACGGCTTTTCTTTAGATTAAAAGACAAGGGTGGATTTTAAAATAATCTTTCTACAAAGCGATATGGCACCGTATGCCAAGAAAGGGGGCAGGGAAGTGTCCATCAGCCTGGTATCAGGTATGAAGAAAGAGCACAATGGTAAAGGAGGCAAAGAGCAGGCTGGGTGCACAGATATCAGAAGCATCAATGGAAGGGCAAAGTGGTGGCAACGGTGACTCACATACACGGGGTGGAGAACTCTTCTTGTCTCAAGAGCCAGCTTCCCGGCCAGAAAACCTTTAATGGAGTACATGCCAACAGTGGAGGTGGCCAGAGACTAAAGTAGATGCAGCCTCCTCCCACTCTCTCAGACAGGCACCCATCCACATTTCACTCACACAAACATCCTCTTCAAAGTATATATGTGCACTAGGGTTGCCAGAGTGAAAACTGGAAAGGGCTCCTGTACTTTTAATAATTGTCTAGAAGCGAGAATTTTAGCAGGTGTTGATTGTCACACAACCAGGTAACAAGCAACACCTCCTGAAATTTCCTCAATTCTTAAAAGTATGGGGCCCTTCTCCACCTTTTACTGTGGTAAGCCTAACGCATGCACAATTCTCAGACGAGCTATAGAGGTGTTATTTTGATTTCCACCATGGCCCTAGGGAGATTTAACTCTTTCTGTCCAGTATGCTGCTAGAGGGATGAAATAATGTCCCCTCCTCTCCTCAGGTGATCCATACCATGGAAATCATTCTGGGGAGACGTTGTGCCCTGGAATGTTGTAGCCTGGCGTGAAGACTCATAAATCCCAGGGCCAGAGATTCCCTAACCCTGCACAAGGAGAAAGGGATGTATAGGCCTAGAGCCAGCAAGTGCCCTTGTTGTGCCTCTTTGTTTCCACCTTATGGTGCCCCTAAAGTGAAGCCATCATGCGGTCTTCTTGGCAAGATTGGTCAGAGGGGGCTTGCCTTTGCCTTTGCCTTCCTTTGAGGCTAAGAGGCTTGCCCAACGGTTTTCCACGGCTGAGCAGAGACTTGAACCCTGGTCTCCAGAGTCCCAGTCCAACACTCAAACCTCTACACCACTTTGGCTCTACAGCAAGTACCCTATTGGGAGGATAAATCCAGGCCAACATACTTATGCTGTCATCAGAGTAACAGAGGCATAGCCTTTGTCCCCATTTTCTCTCTCATGCCAGAGCTTCATTCTCCATTCGCAACTAAGTGTGGTGCTGCTCTTGCATCCCTGCCAGACAATGAGTAGTCTTTGCTTCTTCTACAGGGGCTCAAAGGTAACCAGAATGACTCTTCAGCAAAGACCTCGGCCCAATAGTTACTGGATAACAGAGTTGTGCCTGGAAGCTCCCAGCTGTTCTTGCATGCTGGAGGCAACAACACTGCACACAGACATTCAGTATAAATCTTTGTACAATATCATTCAGTGTATATATTCCTAGGTAATGGAGAGTTATGCCAATGTATATCAACAACAGGATACTGGGCAAGATGTCCCCAGTCATGTCTACATATTTGTGAATAGGGAAGATCTGTGGTAGTGGCAAGGAGAAGGTTTTAAACATAAGGAAATTTATCACATGGAAATGGGAGGGGGGGATGGGAGAAAAAAGTAGAAACCAATATAAAACTGATTTCTAGCATTTTCACCCCAAACTGGGTATACCAAATAATGCTTCTGCAATCAGACTTAGGAAATCTGCAACAGCATTTTACCATTCTTCTTTGTGGTCTCTGTGGGCCTTTTCACACTACACTGTTATAGCACTATTGTTCTACTTTAACTGCCATTACATCATTCTGTGGAATTCTGGAGTTTGTAGTTTGGTGAGGCACTGGAGCTTTCTGGCTGAGAATTCTAAATGCTTCTCCCTAAACTGCAAATCCCATGATTCCATTCAATTTTGCCATAGCAGTTAAAGTGGAATAATAGTGCTATAGTAGCATAGTGTGAAAGGGCCCTGTGACTCACACAAATGGATCATCTGCATCTGTACAGTGCATCATTCAGAACCTTCTAGATGTAAAAGTTTTGGTAGTCATCCCTTCTCCACTGGTCCATGTGACCAGCTGGTTCCCACTCAATCCTTCAGTTCTTTTTTGTTCACTGCTGCAGCAGCATTGACAAGAACTGTTCTTGAGCATTCTTTTTGGCTTTTCAGAATATGATCTTGGACTTAACTGATTACTCTTATCAGATTGCATTTTGGTTTCTTTGTTTGGCTTATGGACCTACCTGACTTCAGCTATCATTTTACAGCTTTCTTGGTGTTTTGGCTTTGGTCTTTGTTCTCACCTGTACATGCCTTTAAGACCTCATGGACACTACCACCACCTTCAAAAAGTGCTTGTCCTGCATGGCCAAAATCCTGGAGAAGGATGGACACTCAAAGTGCCTGTTGTGCTTTACAGAAGGACACAAGATGGGGGCCTGCAGGAATCAGCATCCAGGACTGAAAGAACCCAAGAGACCATGGACTGCCTGATACTTGAACCACCTGTTAGATCCCAAGCACCTTCCACTCTGGGCAGATCCCTCAATACTGAAGCTGGTCCTTCTGTGGAGTCTCAGCAGCGTGCCATCCATTGGAGGCATAAGAAAAAGAAAAAGGTCAAGGAGTGTGAAATGCCCCGTCCTCTGTTCAAATACATCAGCACCTGGAGCTGTTCCGCAACTTTCAGCTCAACCTATTTCTGTCAAATCTCGATATTCTTCAGTGCAAGTGGAATGCAAAACCCACAGCTTGGTGTGAGAGCAGTTCCTGCAGATTCTCTTGGTCAGTGCGGTATTGGAAGGTGAGATCCTAGATTCCTCACCATGAGTTCCAACTCACGCTCAACTTCCAAACCATATGCATCAAAGTCTCCCATCACCACCTCTTGCTTGAGATCAACCTGCTGCTCTGTTTTTGCACTCATTTCATTGACACTGTTACCTCACTAGGTCTTCCATAGGTCCTATACTTCATACTCTGGATCAAGATCTTACATGTCTTGATTCCATAGCCTGTAGTCACACAGATCTCCATCCCCATGTTAGTACCATTAGGAAATGGAGCTGTCTAGACATCAATGTAGCAGAGCTTGCTATAGCAGGCTAGACCCAGAAAAGTTCAGGGCCTATCGTTATCGTGTCAGTTCCCCCTACTACTATTATGAACGGTCTCTATCCCATGAGTACATTTACTGCCACAGCTACAATTACTATCATTCTCATGATGACTTGGACCCTTGTTGGCTTGGTCATCATCCAACATTGACATTCAGATCTAACATTGGTTCTGCCTACCATGGAACCTAGTACAGTGTGACCACCTTCTCCAGCTTGATCCTAGCTGGTCACATGCACCCTCAGCAGGGCTGGCTCAGACCACATTCCCAAGCCGAAAACACTAACAGGACTTCCTCTGGTATTGCCACCAAGTATGAGGTGCACTCCACTTCCATCAACATCCCCACTTTGTCTTGCCCATCAGTCCCAAATGGAGTTGTCCATATCGGAGGGAGACTCAGATTCTTCCCTTGAAGTCTTCTGATCTCTTGGCTACTCACTTGCTGCTAACTGTGTTAGGAGGCTGTGATCCAGCTTCTTCCATAGGTGATGTCCATGCATTTGCTGACTAGATGCTTCAGATGGCAAAAGCCCCAAATCTTGAGGTTAAATAGCCTGAACCCGCAATCTCTGACCCTATTTATAGACATATTCAGAAACAAGCGCCAGTGCGAACCTCCATACCACTGTTTTCATCTCTGCTCCAGGTACCTCAGAAATCTTGGTCAGCACCATCTTCCATTCTGTTGGCTTCCAAAAAGACAGAGGAGTTATACCAAGTTGTGGAAACTGGCTCCAACTGGCTTTTTTCATCACACTAAGCAAAACTCTATTACAGTTGATATGGCACACTCAGTGTCCCTGCAGAAGCAACACTGGCAGATAGAGAGGGCAAGAAGTTCTATTCAACAGCTGTTCTCTCTTTCTCTTTCAAGGTGTGTATGGGAGCCAATCAATAGCAATTTTCAGAGAAGATGTCATCTTTTCTAGACAAGCTCCCAGAAGAAGATCAGACGGTAGTCTTGATTCTTCAAGCCGCGGCACACAGGTTGGCAGCCCAGCAGATTAACACAGCCTGTCATGTCACTGACTACAGTGGGAAGACCTTGGCTGGTGCTACAGCTCTGCAGTGCTATGCTTGGCTCCAGTCCTCACTCCATTTTAAACACAAGCCTGGTATGAGGAAAGCAAGAGAATGGAAAAAGGGAAATGGGGGGGGGGTGCATGTGCCCCGCAAATAATCAAATTCGCACAGGTCAAATCCACAAATGTAGAGGGAGGCCTGTATTTCATCATGTCAAAGAAGAACAGCGGACTGTGTCCCATTCTGGAACTTTGAGATGTCAGTTTCTGTATAGTGCCCAGATGTCTCACGATGATCTTTCTCAGCTCCATCTCTTCTGCTGCAAAATGGAGACTGGTTTGTGATTCTTGATCTAAAGGACACATACTTTCACACTGCAAGGGGGCCAACAAACAGACTTCTTTGTCTAGGGAGAAGAGCTTACTGTTTTTGCATCCTTCCCTTTGGTCTACGTTGCTCCATGTGTCTTCACAAAGTGTACAGAGGTGGTGGCCATTTAGCTCCTACAATGAGGAGTTATTCTCTTTCTATACATCAATGACTGGCTTATTGGAAATATTCAGCTCACACTTCACTTACTAGACTAGTTGGGACTAATCATGAACTTCAAAGTCTCACTTGAAGACATAGTAGCAGGTGAGATTACAGAGGTCCTCCTAGAATCTCAGGTTCCCATGGCCTTTCTACCAGATGACAGGTACCTCATGCTCCACAGAACCAGTTTATGGTGCCTACACAATCACAGTGCAGGCCAGCATGCTGTTCTTTCCTCCACGAACCACAGTAGGGGTTACCACAGATACATAGTTAGACAGCTGGGGAGCTCATCAGTGCTCTCAAGATGTTAGCGGTAATGAAAGCCTTCTAGGCTTTCAGGCTCTTTTTATGTGGCAAGACTGTTCAGGTACTCTCCAACAATACCATGGCAGTTTAGTTTTTTATCTAAACAAACAGGGAAGGGACAAAGTCAGACCCCCTAATTCAACCTCACACTTCTTCTATGGGAGTGGTGCATTCACCAAGGCATCTCCATCTCTGCAGTCCACCTTCCAGGAGAGGAGAATGTCCTAGCAGACACTCTCAGGAGGATACCCATGTCGTTTCATGAGTGGAAGTTGCACCCAGGAACTTTTCAAAAGATTTTCAGGCAGTGGGGTGCTCCAGACATGCATCTCCGTGCTTCATTCCAGAACAAGCAGTGCCTTTTGCTCCAGAACTCAGTATAGGAGACACTCGCAAGATGATGCCTTTATTTTTCTTTGGGGAGGTCCCACTATATATGTTTTTATTCCTTTTGCTCTTGTCACCAGGGTGATACAGGACACAGTGCATCCTGGTCAAGCCATGGTGGCCCAGACAACCATGGTTTGCACCTTTTTTCACCTGTCTTGAGGGGAGTTTCTCAAACTGCTAATATAACGGCAAGGTAAGACATCCAGACCTAAAAACACATAGGCTAACAACATGGTTCTTGTTCCTGTAGCTTCCACCAGATCATAGAATCATAGAGTTGGAAGAGACCACAACGGCCACTGAGTCCAACCCCCTGCCATGAAGGAATACACACTCAAAACACACCCAAGCAAATGGCCATCCAGCCTCTGCTTAAAAACCTCCAAGAAGGTGACTCCACTACACTCCAAAGCAGCACATTCCATTGTGGAACTGCTCTTACCATCAGGAAGTTATTCCAGATGTTTAGGTGAAATCTCTTTTCCTCTAGTTTGAATCCATTGCTCCAAATATTTAAACATGACTATCACGTCACCTTTTAAACTTCTTTTCATCAGGCTAAATATATCTAGCTCCCTAAGCTGCTCTTCCTAGGTCATGATTTCCAGATCCTTCACCATTTTGGTCACCCTCCTCTGGACACGTTCCAGCTTGTCAATATCTTTCTTGAATTGTGGTGCCAAGAACTGGACATAGCATTTCAGGTGGGAGCTAACCAAAGCAGAATAGAGTGGTATTATTCCCTTGATCTCAACACTATACTCCTATTGATGCAGCCTAGAATTGCATTGACTTTTTTAGCTGCCGCATCACATTGTTGACTCAGCTTGTGGTCCACTGTCAAATAACTGCAGCTGCACACAGTCCTCCCATTCAGCATTCTAATGCATATACATGGAGGAATTTCCTCTCCTTATTGCCCCAAGGAATTTCTACTGCTCAAGGACAAATTGATCACATGTTAGAGTTGCTTATATCTTTGTGATCTCCTGGAATACACAGACCTTCAGCAAACCCTCTTAATTCCAGCATCCTTTGGTTAAGAGGTTCCTGAAGGGATAAAAAAACCGTCCAATCCCCAGTGACTGGCCCTACACATCACTGGAGCCTTAAACTGGTTCTGGCCACACATGACCTCAGGCTGCTTATCTGGGAGACAGATTTCTTGGTGGCTATAACCTCAGCCAGGATGGTGGGGGAACTGGGTGTCCTGAGAGTTGACACTCCCTATCTACCTAAAGAGGGAGACTCTGGTGCAGGAAAAGAGTCATTCCACCAGAGCTATGGCTGTGTCAGTCACTTTCCTGAGAGCCATTCCACCTCAGGGCATTTGCAGAATGGCCACATGATCCCAGCCTTCGAACTTCATAATATATTATAGACTAGACACAAAGTCCAGAAAAGAATTCACATCTTAGAGAGCTGTCCTTTTTTCCTGCCTCGCATGACACTCCCTCACTCTATGGTGAGCAGCTTGCTAGTCTCCCATTTGTATGAGTCACAGAGACCACAAAGAAGAAAAGGTTGCTTAACTGTAACTGTGGTTCATTAAGTGGTCATCTCTGAACTCACACATCCCCATTTTTTCTCCCCTCCCTGTGTCCTGCTCTCCTTACATCTTTGGCTGCTATTTTGGTGTCCAGGAACTGGGAGACTGATCAGGAACCCCAGTGGTCACATGTACTGGCGGAGGAGAGGCTACTGCAAAAAGCTTATCTCCTAGCTCTGAAAGGTTCCAAATGATGCACTGTGCAGGTGCAGATGACCCTTTGTGTAAGTCCACAGATGACCACTCAAAGAACCACAGTTGCAGGTAAGTAACCTGCAGTTCACCTGCTAGCAATCTGTTACCCACCCTCCAAGTGCTTGATTGTTAAAGTGGTGTTATTTTTTTTTACCAGCTTCTGCTTCTAACCTGCAGAATTTCTCAGATAACACCTCTCATTTCCATGCCCTGAAAATCTTATGGCCAGTTGGCAACCTTATCTGCTAGAAAAAGTAAAGTAAAGAAAAAGTAATGAAAAGGGCAAGCCAACTTATCAAAGGGCTGAAGCTATTTCACAAGGAAAGAAGGTTAAAATGTTTGGGGATATTTAGCTTAGAAAAGGGGCATGTAAGGAGTAATGTGAAAGAGTTGTGTAAAGTTAATGCACTGTGAGGAGAAAGTTGGAAGAGAGACATTTTTCTCTCTTATAACACTAAAAATTCCAGGGTTGTAACCTGAAGTCAGATTTAAACAGCTAAAAGGAATTACCGCTTTCTACTGCACACAGTAACACTGTGGAATTTGCTACCTAAAAATGTAGTGACAGGTATCCTGGGCAACCATATGAATAAATTTCTGGAGGACAAGAGTCGGGGCTTCTAATGGCCTCTAGTTATGAGAGATATACATACGCTCCAACATTTCACACTAGAAAGCCAGGTAAATGTTGCCAAGCAACATCAGAGTGCATTCAGATGGTCAAAGTTATCAATGAAGAAAAATGCACAAGCCAGAAGAGGCTGCAGCTGTTTGTTTTTGCCCAAGCCTACTGAAAAGGGCAAAATTCTGTTCCTCCTCTTCCTCCTGCTGAATTGAGTGCAAACTACCTATGCACTTTGAACTTAGTTTGTAGCACTTGAAGTAAGCTGAGGACAAAGTCTGCAGTTGTAAAATAAGAAATACTATTTCACAATGTAGGAGGGGAAATTGTATTTTCAACCACCTTAAGCAACCCTGAAGTAGCAGAGTAGAAAGTTGAGCCTAGAACCTTTTCTCCTGGTGCTAAGTGTTTTGTTTTGACCTGCAGGGAGTTTTGATGTCAGGCAACATTAAAAAAAAATGTGGCACTCGTATAGTCCAGTCTATGGCTTCAGGATTCTTCAGTGAGCTTATTCTGCTGCAAATTTGCCACAGGCTTAAGACTGCCAAATAGTTTATATGTAAACAGTGTGAAAAACAATCCCATCACACTTGATTGCAAGGATGTGATCCACTAACCCCCTGTGGCAATCACTGGAAATGAGCTGCACTGTGAATAGTTGAGATGCCATGTTCACACTAACACTGATGAGTTGTGGGCTATTAGCTCTGTTTTTCTAGAATACTGACGATTATTTGTACTTTCTTCACATTCTTTACTTTACGGTATGGCACAGATAGGAATCTGGCCCTCCAGATGCTGTTAGACTACAGTTCCCATTATCCCTCCCCATTGGTTATGCTGCCCAGGATTGATGGGAGTTGCAGTCCTGCAGTAGGTGGTGGGCCACACACTCACTGTAATACAGGACTCCCAGAATCACAGATCTTAGAAAACATGCATATTTGGACATCAGAATCCCTGGTCACAGTGGCTGTCGGTGTCTCAGAGCCATAGTCCAAACAGGAACTTTCCAATCTCAGTGCTTAAGTTAAGCAGCATGTCATGCTCAGAATTACTTTTTTTGGGGGGGGCAAACCCTAATATTTGGAATTCATATGTTTACTGTCTGTAGGACTCATAACCTCAATCTTTCTTTTCCCTTATCTATTTTTTAAAAAAAGTATACAAATAAGTCTAAACCAAAAATATCATTTAAAAATACAAAGCCCTTATGCAACATCCCCAAGTTCAACTTTGTCCATGCTTTCATAGAAGAGCATGAAAGATTGCAGGGAATCCTGGACTGTCATGGGTAAATTGCAAGCCTTGGTTTTCCTGCAAGTATCTAGATAAACTTGGCATGCTTTGTTTAGTTGCATTTCATTTAAACCAGTAATTCTGATTTGTTTCTTCTTTTGCAAGCCATGACTGTAATTCAAGGTTTGTTCTTGGTTTACAAGTCCTCATTTGTAAGGGAGGCAACAAACCAGGATCCTCAATGCTCTCATATTAACCTCTCATACAAGACATTTCTGGTTTTGTTTAGCCTCTCACACTGCGTGCACTAAAGCACAGCTAAATCACCATAAACTACAACTCCCCCAAATCCTGGTATCATTCTATGAGAACACAGCCTATACAATACAAAGCTGGATTGTACGACACAGTTAAAAAAAAGCACTTCCTGACATTCTGACACAAAAGGAAAATAACTTTCCCCAAAGTAGTGCAACCACCTATAGTTTCTGTGTTCACATGCATTAAAATAAGGTGCTACAGATTTATTCAAAACTCAATTAATATAACTGATAGACTTAACAGTACTGTCTGGTATTTCTCCCCTTCAGTGTAAATGTTAAGATTTATACTGTACAACACTAGCAGCTGCTACGTACATGGTTGTATATGGACTCTTTTGGGTGTCTATTACAGCCTTTTCCAGTTTGGTACTGCTGACAGACCTTGTATTCAGACTACAATTCCCAGAACTCCCTTGCCGGCATGAACAGCGGTCATGCTGGTTAGGAGACTCTGGGAGGTTGTAAATGTTAAACTCTGAATTTCTGCCCACACTCAAAAGCCACTTTCTTCTTCAGAAGTTGTTTTACACTTCCCCAGCTGAGTTCTGACACTGGATTCAGAGGGTATCGTCTGACTCAGATTGAGCTCTAGTTAGAAGATATCTCTGATACTGCCCCTTTCCCTTGCCAAAGGCAGCCCAAGAAATTTGCTGTCTCAGGCAAATGACAAGACGGCACCCATTCCATTCTATGTATAAAAGCCACCTAGAGGGGCAATTGACTCTTAAAGAGTCCTCCGCAACACCAGAGGGCAGCTGTCTGCTCACAGGGGTACAGGCCAGGCTGTGTGGCACACACAGCTCTGGCCACCAAGAGACAGAAACAGCCAGGGGGCCTGCCACTGCTGTTCCATCCCACAGCATCCGCCACCTGAGGTGGTTGCCTCGCTCTGCCCGATGAAGGGCCAGCCCTGCCCCTTCGATAAAAAGGAGTAGGACCAAACCTTATACAAAATAATCGAAGCAGCAGGATCCCATTAATTCAGATAATAAGACTCTTTTGCTGATAGAGACTAGCCCAGTCATGGGTGGTGGTGGGAGTGACAAAGCCAATGGAGAGTTAATTGGGGACAAATCTGTCTGAAGTCCGAAGTATAATACAGTGTTTATAACCTGATCCTAGCAACCCAGTGTTCTATGTCTGGCATCCTTTGCAATTTAATTTAATTAAACAAAGCTTTATATATTTTTATTTTTCTGCTATCTGGGTAGAACTGGTGTTCATACACAGACTACACAGATGGGGAGAAATCTAGGGTTTTACCTGAAAAATAGCCAAAAAGTTAATTCTGGTAGAAATGAGAATGCCCATTTTTAATGCTTCAGCAATCCTCTCATATTTGAATTGTAGTGTAATGTGTGTGTTGCATAATGAGGACACAAAGCCCCAGTTCTGCCCAAAGAAAGAGAATAGTTTCTTTCAAGGTTCACTGAAGCCACAAGGTTGGATAGGGTGTGGGAAGTAGATGTGAAGGTAAGAAAACTATCTCTACCATTACAACGACAGTAACAAGACTTGTGAAACATTAAAGACTAAAAGATTTTTGGTGGCATAAGCTGTCATGCACGAAGAATAGTAAAGCTGGCTCAAGAAAGTTTGCTGCCAGAAGCAAAGGACAAGATTCCCCTCATCCCGTATTTAAAATGTCCCAGTTTCTGACTCGTCTTCCTATTTCTTTTTGTCCTCAACTGATTTCAACTGCTGCAAAGTAAGTTCAAAGTGCAAAAGCAGTTTATACACCATCAAGCAGCAGGAGGGAGAAGAAATGAGGGGCTGGAATCTTGCCCGTCCCGGCAGACTAAGGCAAATGCAAACTGCTGCAGCTTCTTCTGGTGTGTCTTTTCTTCCTCATTAACAAAGTTTGCCATCTGTGAAACTTGGCTTGTACTTCAATTCAGCTTCCTCCACCATACATCAGGCTGTGAGGAGGGGAAATACAATGTGCCCTCTGTATACACGGGGGTTCTGTTCCAGGAGGCCTCACATAAAACAAAAAATGTGAATGCTCCATCCCATTATCATCAATGGACACAATGTGCAATCACACATCCTGCTCCAGGCGTGCTCCTGTGGAATCCACTGATGATAGTCAGACACAAGGCTTCGTGCAATCTTGCATTCATGTGTGCAGAGGTCATGCCAGCAGAGGGTGCACAGTACTGGGAACCCCACCCCACTGGGAACCCCATCCCACCCACCCCACCAAGTCCTTCCACATCTATGGTGGAAGAACTTGGTGGTCTGAAGTGGCTACTTCAATTCTGCCCAATGGTAGGGCTGGCACTGAAGACTGACTACAAAAAGAAAGCAATAGGATTGTTCCTTGATGATTTACAATAGAGATGCAAGGGTTTTTTGCTCTTTAACCGTTTAACAACAGAAACAAAATGCTTCCTGTACTGCTTCAAACAGGGGTTATTTTTTGCCCCATGATGTCTCATGATGGGCTGCAGTTGCGCACATTTTATTTTATTTTGGAAAAATGCAACCAGGAAGTCACTTCAAGTTTGGACTTCCAGGGTGTTTTTTTTTTTCCAGCTATTTTTGGCTGAATTTCTATGTCTAAAGCAAGTTTTGAGGGCCAGGTATAATGTCTGTTGTTGCCAAAGGATCAGGAACAGGGATACACTTTATAGAAATGTTAGAACATACCATGGGGGATTATTTTAGTGTATAATGCTGCTCCAGAGGATTTGAAGCCATTTTATGGGCAGGTTTCACCTGAAAAAAAATGGGGGAAGGTTGCAGCTTCAAGAAGACTAGAAAAAGGATGGCAGGCGGTATAGGCTGCACTTTCCCAACCCCGGCTTTAAAAGTTGTCTGTTAGATATAGTAACCCAGACAAAAACTTTTAGCTTACATGCAAATCACCCCAATATATGGCATTTAGATGTCCTAACTAGTTCCACCTCCCGAACTCCCATCTCGTACCTCCTTCTGCCCACTCCAAGACCCATTATGTCGGACCTGCTTCAGGTTCTAGAAAGAAAAAACAACAACTGAACAGATCCCCAAAGCCTGAAGTCTATCTTTGCTTGTCCTAGAGCACTACTACTCAATGGTGGTTCATGGACTGATGCCAGTACACGAGCTGTCAACTCTTGGTCGCTGGAGAGTTTCCAGGAAATTAAAAAAAAAAAAGAACTGTAGGCAAAGGAAATATATACACCAGTCCCTGGCACACTGGGGGGAAAAAAATGCCGGTCATTCCTGCACATCAGACAGCATAAGGAACAGTGGTCTAGAGTACTACTACTCTAAGTGTTGGTCTCTAAGACACTGGCTGCTAGTCTCCAGAGAATTTCCAGCACACAAAGAAACAATGGCAGTCAGCGGATAAAAATACGATATCAGTGACTGGCACACTGGAAAAAAAAACATTAATTCCCCATGTCCCACATCAGATAGCTTGGGAAGCACTGGCATAGACCATACTGGCTTAGATAGCGTGTGGCTAAACAGGATGCCTTCTACCATGAAAATCTGTGACATGAGTTTTAAAAGCCAGAACTGCTTATAATGCCTGAGGACGTCTGTCAGCCCTCTGTCAGCCTTCAGAGGCTTCCACAAGACCCTCAGCTGTCTCAGCTGCAAGTGTCTTACATGGCTCCCTCCCTGGACTCTGCATCATTAATAGAGGAAATTTCATTAAGCCTTTCTGACGCAGGCAACTTTTTACAAAATCAGGCCACCTAAAAACCTTACAGGGACAGCAATCTCAGCGCATAGAGCACGACAGCACAGCAACCCCGCTCCTCTTGGCAACAGCAAGAGGAAGGATGACCAGCTCTAACTGAGGACACAACTCTTGATAGCTTTGTGTATGTACAGAAGCCAGAGGGGAGTGGGGTGAGCAGGGAAAATCTGTCCTGGCACTGACATTCCTGTTTTTGGGGGAACTGCTTTTCAAGGTTATGAAGGAAGGGGGGATGCTCCTCTTTTGCAATTTGATCACCCTGCAGAGAAGGTAGAACAACTCTCCACAGCAACAGTGACATAGTGTCATCTCATGCTCTCCCCTCCCTCTCTTCCCTCGTCCGAGCCCCAGCATCAGGCGGACTCTGGAACAGCACGTCCTGCTCGCTCAGCTCAGCTGCCTCCTCCTCTTCTTCCTCCTCCTCCTCCTCTTCCAGCTGCGAGAGCCAGTCAGCCAGAGCAGACCACAAGCAAGCAGCAGCACCCAGGGCCGGGTGCTGCTGCCCTCCCCACCCCCACCCCCAACCTTTCTCCCTCTCCCCTTCCCTCCCTCCAGTGTCCAATGCGGAACAGGACAGCAGGGTTGGAGCGGGCAGCACGGGGCGGGAGACGATCACTGTAGGAAAACATGGTTTGCCTCTCGCTGACCCCAACATTCCAGGAAAAAAAAGGCGTGCGCGCACACGCACGCACACACGCACACACACACAAATAAAGAGCTAAAGAGTAGCCTAAGAGAGAAAACAAACAGCTTCCCAGAGAATCCTCCTGGCCAGTTTTAAATGACAGTTTCCAATCCACCCACAAGCCTGAAATGTAATCCCAAATCTATCATCCTTGTCTTTGTTTTAAATCCTTAAAAAACACAAGAAAATTCTATTCTGCTACCCAGTTTTGGTATAAGCACTGTCACCATCCACTTCCAGCTTTGCTTATTTACATCTGCTTTCTGCCCTACAAGGGACCCATGAATTTTGATTATGACTAGAAACGGGATTTCAGTAACCGCTATTTTTTTAAGGGAGGAGACTAGCCACTGCTTCTTTGTTTCACCATGCCTCATTCAACTGCAATTTTTTTTTAAAAAAAACTTTATTTATTTACTGAATTTACATGTCACCTTTTCTCCCAAAGTGGGACCCCAGGCAGCTTCCAAAAGGTTAAAAAAATATTAAAAGCATACAAACATTTAAAGCATTAAAAGACATATTTAATTATAAAACTTATAATAAATTTTAAAAACTGCTAATAAGTAAGTAAAAGATCTCCAGTTCACTCATTAAAAGCCTGCTTACTCTCTCGTGTCCTCACCAGGTGAGGCTGGAATGGCGGTGGGACCAAGAGAAAGCCTTCTCCCACAGATCTTAGGGCTCTAGCAGCTTAATATAGAGATACACAGACCTAAGCAGTGCATGTCTCCTTGGAAGTAAACCCACCATAATTAAGTGGAGCTTATTTTCAAGGCAGCGTGCAAATGGCCACAGGAGCTGAGATCTTATGCACATTTACTTGGATTACATCCATTAAGATTGTGCTGCACAACTATAAAACATTTCTTCCCTTCCTTCTTAAAGATGTTAGAAATATCAGACTGAGACTAATAATGTATTTTTCTCTTCCTTCTCCCTATATGACTGTTGTTTTTCTGTTAGAATCCAACCTAAGGAAGAGTTTGGAGGAACTCAAAAGCTCAAGCAGCACAATTTTGGATTCATCGCAGACCATTTTATCTTTCAAAACCAACTTCCTAACAAAAAGCAAAACTCAGAAATATTTCACCCACAGAATTTTGCTTAAACCCCAAGAGCTTGGAAAAATTACTTGACGGGGGCAGGTTACCTGGGAAGATTCTAAGAGTTGTCATAAAAAAAGGAAATTTTCCAGGCTCTCTTTCTGTGTTTGCTTTGCAGAAAAAGCTGGTGGCTTTTCACTTGGCTATTAGCTATACATAGCTGTAGGTCCAAACAGATCTTATTGAAAAAATAAGATCCTTTTGATTTACCTAGAGCAGTGGTTCCCATGCATAGGTGATCTTGGACACTGGCTCTCAAAAACTCCAGCCAGCAAGGTCAACAGTCAGGGATACTGGGAGCTATAGTCCAACAACATCTAAGGATCCATATTTGGAAACTAACGATGTAAACAATGGAGCTAAAAAGAGCATCCCTACAGGGAATGGATTAATAATTATTTAGCAGCAATGGGGGCAACAGCAGACTGGAGATGAAGTAATTTTACTTTCTCTCTTTCTCTGACAGAGTCAGAAGGAACCAGATTTTAGAAGCACTCTTATATACTGCAATTTCCAGGAATGATGATGGCTGGAGGATAATAGAAGCTCCTCCCACCCCCAAAAAGGAAGTTTTCTGAGCTCCGTAACAAACCTTGGAGGTCATGGGCTCTACTCATTGCTTAGTGTAGAACTTATAATGCAGAATGCGACTACAGTTGACAGATGGCCATCCAGCCTCTGTTGCAATACCTCTAGCAAAGGGAAGCCCAACACCACTCCACTATCGAACAACGCTTACCATTACAATATTTCTCCTAATGTTTAGCAGAGAACAAATCTGCTCCACAGGACTGGCCCAAGGTATTTTCCTGCCTTTTGAAGAGAAGAAGATGACATCCTCATTAATTCCATGTCCAGAAGCCAAAGGGACTGGCAATTAGATCTTATTTCAGTGCTGACTATAGGGTTCTTCCACCAAACATGAAACCAGCAAATTAATTTAAAAGGTACCAGACAGACTGGGAGGCTCAGGAAATACAACTGAGAGGCTGCCATTAGCTGCCCCTCCATCTGTTACTCAAGCCTACTGTCTCACTCTCTCTAATGACAGGCCCTAGGTCCTATGGATTCTACAGTTCCATCTTCCTCCTGATAACTCTTCCGACATCTCAGGACAGTGATCATGTAGAATGACAAGTCTGTATCTTTGAAGCCCAAGAACATTTGGCATGTACACCGTGCTTTTCAGTTTTCACAGTTACACAAGCATCATGCTGTAAACCTAACAGTGACCTTGCAAACTAAGTTACTATTATTATCCTCTATATTGCAGAAGGGGGTCAGCACAGAGATATTATGGCTTAATAATCACAACAGAGGCTGAAGGACTTTCTGAATCACTGCTCAGCTGCTGGGGGTGGGTGGAATGAAGAAGGAAAATAACACTTTCTTACACGAAGTCAAGTTATTTATCTGTCTAGCCCAGGGATGAGGGAAATGCAGACTGTAAGCAGTCCTAGTCCATTTTTACGGCCCTCAAGTTACCCAGAAAACCCTCAAAGCTTCCCCAGATCAAAAAAGAACCCCAGGCAATTTTTCTGTCCCCAAATAGGCCCAAACACTACCAAACCTGCACCCTAAGATGGTGTATTTACGCAGGTCACAAAGACCACAAAGAGGAATGAAATGACAGCACTTCTGTTTCTCGAAAAGTGTATTCATGGTGCTTGTGATTATATTTAAAGACCTAAACAGCTGGAGATCTTAATTCTCAAGGGAGTGTCTCTCCCTGTTGGTGCCTGTGTAAGGACTGAGGTCTCAGGTGGGGGGGGGGCTCTAGGTCTCACCACTGAAGCCAAGACACTGTGAGGTTGTGAGAGGGGGACTCCTTAGCCATGCTATCCCAATTATGGGTGCCCCCCACTTGGAGGCCTGATTGGCACCAGGATTGGCTTCGTTTAGGCACCAAATAAAACCATGGCTGTTTAGTAAAGCTGTTGGATCTCATCACTTTACTTCAAATGCTGTGTGCATCATTTTAAACCCGTTTAAACTTTTAAATATATTTTAACTTCTTAATATGTGTAGTATGTTTTGGTCAAAAATATTTTTATTGTTTTGAATTATTTTAACCTGTTTGTACTGATTTTATTTGTTTGCCACTCTGAAATCTTTTGATATAAAACTGGATAGAAATACTTAAATACGCAGACACATACACACATATGAACATACTGGTGCTGCCCACTAGGTAGGATGGGAGTGAAAATTCACTGAACTTCCAGAGCGATTCCTCATCTCCAATTTAGCCCATTATTCTTTACTCTGGGACAGCAGTGTCTTTCTGAGTTTTAAAAGCAAGTGTTGAGAATGTGGAGCCTTCCATGCAGTTCCCATGATCCTTAAATACTGACTACACTAGTTAGGATTGATGGGAATTGTCATGCAACAACATCTAGTGCAACATTCCCCATCCCTGCTGAAAGGCCAGCCTTGTAAGAGACCAGCCTGCCAAAGGGAGAGTTGCCCTTTGTTGGCCACACCGGATTGGAAGTCCCTCCATGGAGACCAGGGGAATGTAGGCTACAAGCGTCTTAGTTGGTTCAGCTTAAGAAAATAAAACTTTCTCCCACATAGGCTGTTGGAGGGAAGACGGCTACTTCCTTCTTTTGACAGTCCATTGACTCACCTGCTTGGAATTCCTGGTCACCTCTAGTGAACAAATGAGTTGCTAAATAGAAAGGGCTAGTATGGCATAGCGGTTTGACTATTGGACCATGAGGGTTTGATTCCCTGCTTAGCCATGGAAACACACTAGGTGACCTTGGGCACATTCTCACCCCTCAGAAAACCCCTGTGATTGGTTTGCCTTAGGGTCACTATATGTTGGAAACAACTTGAAGGCACACAACAACAACACTAGAAAGAACAGTCCCCAATCACCTGATACCTAAGATCTTTCTAACTGGAGATTTTGAGGTTTGAAATGTGGACTTTCTACATCAGTGGTGGTAAAATTGTGGCCCAAAAATAGAATGTATCACCTAAGCCCCTTGATTTTTTCCTCCAAATGCCTCATGGAAATGTGGAATTGTCCAGGGAACAGGGAACTGTTCCCTTGTTTCTTCCCTCCATCCGCCATTTTAGAGCCAGAAGAGGCCTTCCTTTCAATGGGATCCTGACTTCTGGATCTTTCCCGTTAGATAGAAGGCCTCCCCTAGCCCTAAAATGGCAAAAAATGTGGCTAAATCGGTCCTTTCACCAATTTACACAGAGGGCATCTGTTTCTGTTTTTGTTTGTTTTTAATTTTCAAAGTTATGTTTCTGGAATGGGGTGGGGATTGCACGAGGGGCAGCTGACCCCATAATTCACAACGGTTGCCCACCTCATCCTATACCCAAAGCACTGCTTTTCCCCTAGGTTATGGGCCATCCCAAGGATCAGAAGGACCAGGGCTCTTGTGCATTTCATAATTACAGGCTTCCCCCATAACACAGGTTGTTAGGGAGTTTTTTCATACAGTGTATGTGTTGAAAGGGCTGGCAGACAAGGATCCTTCCGTCTCTCCACCCAGGGACTTGTGATAACAACTAGTTCCAAAAGCAGGAGGGAAGCTTTAAAAAGCCTGTACAAAGTGCAATAGCCAGTCTTCAGGAGCATTGCTTAAAAGAATGCAAAGTATTCTTTAAATTAAGTATCACCCATTTCCTTACACTGTAGCTGAGCAGAGAATACTACATCTGTAGCAGAGCTCTGTCTGGGATAGGTATGTAAGCCATTTTGGTTTTGACTTGTTCTTATTGCACGGACTGAAGTTCCCCAAAGTTTCACCCATACAGCCTCATCTATTTATCATCAATTATTGTTGTTATCAGTTTCAGCCCAAATCTGGAAATAAAACAGGTTTCATACAAAAAATAAATCTATGAAGGAAATAAGAAAAGTCATAATGCTGAATGTACCAATCTGCTTTATAACAAGGCAGAGTACCACACCATCCAGCCTGGCACTATCTGTCCTGATGGGTTGAAGGTCTACAAAGTCACACAGGCAGAGAAGTGAAAAGATTTTTCCTTCTTACTGCCTTATGCTTTGCTTTTTCCTGGTTGTAAGTGACAGAGAATGAACCTTGGACCTTTTGCATGTAAACCATGTGTTCAACCACACAGCTGGAACCTCTCCCCACCCTGTGGCACAGCATTACATTGTGAAAGAAAGCAAGGCCTTCAAACAGTAAGGCACCACTTCCCTTAGTGTACATCTCTTTCTTTTATTTTGGAAGGGAAGTCATTTGTTCGGACATTTACTTGGACTCTCCAAACTCTAGATCTGATGATCTAGAGTAGTTTTGCATCCCTCCAGATGGTGCGGAAGACTCTTATCAGCCTGACCACCGGTTCATACCCATACTAAAACAGTCCTGGGGACTGTTTTGGCAGGGACAATCCCAATTAATCCTCTATCATCCCACTTTTTCAGCTGCTTTTAGAAATATACCAGTTTCTCTTTTCCTCCTCTCATATTTTCTCTTTGTCCTGAGCTAACTCTCATTCATGCAAACTGAGTTCAAAGTTCAAATATAGTTTGCACTCAATTAACTCAGTAGCAAGGAGAGAAGAGGGAGAGGAGAAGGGGTGGAATTTTGCCCTTCCCAGTAGGCTCAGACAAAAGGAAACTGCTGCAGTCTCTTCTAGCTTGTGTTTTCCTCCCTGTTAATATTGTTTCCCATCCTGACCACACTCTGGACGTTGCTTTACCACATGTCTCTGCTTTCATCTGTCAAATACTGGAGGGTATGTTGGCTATGCTGGCTGGAATTGATGTGAATTATATCTTGCAATATATCGAAGGATAGACACTAGGGAAGCTAACCCTATAGCTTTTGCAGATCAACTATGAGGAGAAATTCAACAGAAAAAGACTACAGTCATCCCTCCACATTTGCTAGAGTTAGGGGCACAGGACCCCCAGGAAAGTGGAAAAACCATGAACAACTCTAGGCCCTTCCACACCATATTTAATACACAAAAAATTATGATCACCATATTCATCCCACCACTGAGTCCTTAGAGGCATCAGGGTCCATTCACAAGGCAGAAGTGGGTGGCTGGTGGGGCTTACTGCCACCTCCACTGCTGCCCCACACCATTTTTAATAGGGACTTACAAGCCTCGTTCTCAGTTTCTCAGTCTCACAAGGCTTGCAGTCCCTATTTAAAATGACATAGGGAGGTAGCAGAGGTGACAGCAAATAATCCGTGAATAATCAAATTTGCAAAAGTGAAACTCACAAATATGGAGGGCTGTCTGTGTTGTTGAAATGTCAATAATCTTAAGACCACTTTATGATAAACTTGTAACCAAATTTCTTCTACCTGGGTTCCTCTAGATGCACACTGGAAACCTTGAGGGGGGGTGTTAAGTCAAATTGTCCCCCCTGCCCCAGCTGCAGTTGCCACCACCTAGAGGAACTTTATAGTAGATAACAAGATAATAATGTCTTTCTGTGCCACATAGGCCTTTTGAGATCACAGACAACAACATCTCACAAGTATCTGGACGGCAGCAGTGCTTATTGACAGTTATGTTGAGGTTGAGGGGAATTGGAGGAGAGGAAGGAAGAAAAAGAGTCGTAGAATAACCCTGGTTTTGGTGCTTCTGTTTAGGTGAGGTTAGAGAAATGACTTCTGAAAAATAGCACCACCTACATTTTGTTGATGTGGTGGCATAATCTGATTGCACAAATAGCTATCAGTGACAGCCTGTGTATTGCCCATCCCACTTCAGGTATGTTGGAATACTTCTCCAATCACCCAAACTTTGATGGGTACTACTTGAGGCTAATGGGAGCCAAAACTTCCCAAGCGGGTAGGAAGCTGCTCTAAGCAATTACAGATCTAGACTTGGCATCTTCTTATTTCTAGGTTTACTGATTCTTCTAACTCAAAACTGCAAGATCTAGGTGGATTTTTTTCCCTGCTCTTTTGTATCAAGCTGGTTTGCATTAAAAAATTAAACTGAACAATATACATCATCTGTTCTTTGATTATTATTTTTTAATTCCTTTCCATAGCAGTATATAGAAGAAAAACAAAGGAGGGGTTTTTGTGATGGCAAGGAAAACAGATTATCTAAAAAAGTTCAACCAAGAAAATTTAGTCACAAAAATGATCTAACATTTGGTTTGGACTGCATAAAATAGCCTTCTCAATTTGATGCCTGCTAGCTGTATTAGACTGCAACTTCCACCACTGAGAATAAGTGCACAAAGGAGAAGAGAACTTTTGTACTCTTAGATGGGCTTAACACAGCTTCTAGCTGTGTGCCTTCAGGACCTTTCTGACTTATGGTGACCATATGGTGACTCTATCACAGGATTTTCTTCGCAAGATTTGTTGGTGTGTGGTGCTGCCATTGCCCTCCTCTGAGGTTGAGAGAGTATGACTTGCCCAGGATGACCCAATGGGTTTCCATGGCCAAGTGGGGATTCAAACCCTGGTCTCCCAGAGTCCAAGTCCAGTACTTAAAATACTACATCATGCTGTCTCTCTAAACACAGCTTGACACACAAAGAAAGGAGAACAGCTGCTGAAAAGCTGGCTTCTATGAAAGTGATCCAGGTACAGCAGCCCTACACCTCCTATGCAGTGGGTGGTTCTACATTTAATAACTAATATGGTAGCCCCATGCACATTTATTTAGATATCAACCCACTGAACACCTTACTCCCAAGTGTCCAAGGTAGTGGGACCAGGCTGCAACAGAACATAACATTCTGCCTTCTATCGTGTCAGGTTATTTTTCTATCTAGGCTAGTCCTGTTCATTCTGACTGGCAAATGCTCTCCAGTATCCTGGGCAAAGGCATCTTTCCCATCCCCTGTTATCTGACCCTTTCAGCTGGAGATACCAAGGACTGAACCTGAAACCTACCACATGAAAAGAATGTGCCCACTACTGAACCACAGAAAGCCTTATATAACCTTTTCTCATCTTTAATTTTTTTAGAACTACAACCTGATCCTTCCTAATTTCTAGAATTACTAATAAGTAGTGCACATATAGTTAAAAATAAACACAGAATATCAGAAGAAGAACCAAAATGGCTGCAATGGAAACAGTAAACCAGCAAAATAAATCAATTTAATCAATGTTTGACAAAGGAGAATGAAAGAAGAATTAAAAAGATATAAGTGGGCACCAGGCAAACCAACCCAAGAGGAAGTGTTCCATGGATAGGAAGCCACAACCAAAAAGACCTTGTCTCTGCTTTCTTACTGTCTGGCCACCAAACACTGGACTAACTGAGAAGCTTCATTGTGGATTACCTCAAAATACGGGCAGTTTGGTAGGGCAGAATGTATCTGTTTACTCATTTCCCACTATTCTGTTAAAAAGCACTCAAAACAATCTTCAGGCATCTGGCCCAAGTCATATGAGGCTTTGAAGGCAAGGTGTTGTAGTCTGAGCATTGGACTACGCCACTGGAGACTACGGTTCAATTCCCCACTCAGCCATGAAAACACACCAGGTGACCCTGGGCGTGTCACACTCTTAGCTCCAGAAAACCCCGTGACAGGTTCACCTTAGGACTGCCATAAATCAGAAACCAAGTTGTCCCTTCTACAACAGCAACAACTACTACTACTTTGATTGGACCCAGATATGCATTTGCAGCTATACAGTGATGCTAATACCAGCAAGAAGTATTTCTTCCTTTGTTTGTTCCTAATTAAGAACACAGCACAGTCTTGCTTTTAAGCAATAACCAGACAGTTACAGACATGTGCCAGTGGCTGTGGAGGCGCAGATGGTGGCAATGTCTTGAGAAGGCTTCCTTGGTGGTATCACTCTGTACGCAGAACTTTCTGTCCAGAGATGTTAGCTCATCTTCCTCTAATTTTTAAAAGTTTATTAATTGATTCTATATTATAATACAATCCTTGATTCTACCCTCAACAGCAGTGTGCAAAATAACTTTTCAATTAAGTTACACAGTCATAATACCAAATTAAAAGGTGTCAAAAGGGTTTCATTATACAGTCAACCAAAAAGAGTGGAATGTCTTTAGAAGACCCCCACCTTAAAAAAAGGGGGGGCGAGGAAGGGGGAGGAGGGAAAAAAGAGAAACATGACAGCACCTTTAAGACTAAGTGATTTTTATTTTCACATGAGCTTTTGTAGATATAAACACACTTCTTTGGATGCAATATCACTTCAAGAAGTGGGGTTTTTTCCTCAAAAGCTCATGTGAAAATAAAAAAACAGTCTTAAAGGTGCTGCCACATCTCTCTCTCTTTTTCTTCCCTCTTCCATCTTCCTTTTTATGTTGCAAGAGACTAACATGGCTTCTTTTTTGAAAGCTAACATTTTTGAAGACTGACATTCTGTTCCCCTACCATTCCTCAAAGCCATTCCAAATCACGATAAATTTTTTCTTTCTTTCCTTTAGATATTTGAAGTCTGTTAGTTAATCTTTCAATAAAAGCTATTTGCCACATCTTATTTTACCAGGTTGATGTAAATATCCCCTTTAAATCTTTCCAGAATCCAGTGGGAATGAATTTGGCAGCTACTACTAAATTCTTAATAACCAGTTAAGAGTTTGTGAGATGCATTGTCTCCTTGACAAAAGCCAAAAAAAGGCCAGAGGGCATTTTCTTCTTTAACTGAGCATCAGAGCATGGGCAAATTACCCTTTAGACAACAATCTCCATAACCCTCCAACCAGCATGGGGGGATTCTGGGTGTTGTCATCAAAAAGTAACTTTCCCAAGCTGTGGTATGCTCTGCTGGCAACTGAAAACCTTTCTCTTTAAACAAGGGAGTGATTCTGTAGTTGTCCCGTTTCATTTATTGACTGCCCATCTTGTCTGTGTTTCTGTCTCTGCTGAAGCTTCCTGCTTGTTATAAATATGTTTCACTGATCAATAGTGTTATAGCTTATAAGCCCCTATATCAGAGCTGGGAAATGTGTGGCTCTTTGGCAGATTGCCCTAAATCTGAACAGCCATATGTTTCTGAAGCCTTGCCCTTTATGCTTGTATATTCTGCAGCCCACTTCGAGCAGCTCTTTTGCTGGATGGGAACACACGTCCAGCAGAGAAGCTAAGCTGCTGCTGTCAGCCTCTAGCAGGACTAGGGTTGTTTTTGTTGTTGTTGTGTACCTTCAAGTGGTTTCTGACTTACAGCAAACCTATCATGGGGTTTTCTGGGCTGAGAGTGTGTGACACTCCCACAAGGACACCCAGCAGCTTTCTGTGGTGTTACTCCGATGGAAAAACCCTAGCCTGGGGTCTACAATCTTTGATATTAAACGTGATTCCGTGTGCCTGGATGAGCACGTAGGCAGGCACGGTCGAATGACCGAAAACCAGGTCAGGCCAGTAAAATCTCTAGTCATGTAGCCCCAGGAGACCTCAAGGTATGTAAACCCCCAATAAACAAAGGGTCCTCAGCCCTGAGACGCCGACTTGAGGGGATTAGCGTGTCTGCCCCAAGTCGAGCAAATATCCAACTCAGCGAGGACCATTTACACCACAAACAAACATAGCTGAAGATCCTGATACTTTAGCAACACCTTGCAATCCCATCACGCAAAGGAAATTACCATTGTGGAGCTTCATTATCGCTCCAACACTCATTGTTCTCCCTGGGAAAGGATTTTTTCCCCTACAAATAGTCCTAGTTTTTGTGCGTTTCTTCAGATCGCTCCTGGTCTTCCTAGCAGACCATTGTTCCGTCCGTTGAGTAATCCCCTCAGCCCTCCTCGTGCTGTGTCCCATCTCTCCGCTGCTTTCCTGGACCCCAGACTTCAGGACAAGGTGCAGTATCACCCCAAGTATACCCCTTCAATACTCTTCTGTCCATTTTCCTCTCTTTTGTTTCTCAATAGCTCTTGGGTGCGTGTGTGCATTGGTGCATGAGACTTGCCTTCAAATAAAATCATTTATTGGACATCCTTGTTTGGTTTTTGGCTTGGCCTGACCCCGTAAAAACTGGGTAAAAGACCCTGCTAGCTTACCCTGCCTCTTGTATGGCTGTCGCTTGTGCTCTGGCTAGTTTCCACTCCCCATCACGTAGAGCATGTTGAAGTGTCCCCCAAGGGACCCCCGAAATTAGGGTAACAGTGGCCAAGAAGGAAACTGAACCCTGTTCTCCAGGGTCCATAGCAAGACTGAAAATTGAAGAGTGCTCCTGTGCCTTTAACAGTTACATAGAAGACGGAATTTCAGTAGGTGTTGCTTGTTACCTGGTTGTGTGACAATCAACACCTACTAAAATTCCTTCTTCTATACCACCATTAGAGGTACAGGAGCTCTCTCCAGTTTTCAATCTGCAATGCTAAAGAGGATGTTTTTGTTTTGTTTTTCTTTTCTGACTGGCTACTAACTTTTGCAGACTTATTAACAAGGCTGGAAAAGCAACTTATTTTGAGCTAACCAAAACCGCCAAGTAGTAGTCTTCAAAGGCAGAGTCTGGAATAACTCAATGCAGGAACCCAGCCTGAGTGTGAGTATCTCAGGGACTCCCCCCACCCCAATCTAGGAAGAGTTAACATCTATGTAATATCTACATGCTATCAGTGCCAATGAAACCTTCAGCAACAGATAATCTGTCTATACACCCAGATTGCAAGCCTAATTCTTGAGAAGAGAGGCACAGGATCATCCAAAAGAAGCTGCTTGGTTCCTTTTTACCTATAAGCCACCTTTCTTCCAGTGAGTTCAAGGTAGCCCAAGAATCCTGTGAGGTGGGCCACCCTGGAAGCAAGTGGCCCAAGGTCATCCAGTGCGTGGCATGGTTCAGTGGGGACTAGAACCTAGATCTCCCAAGTCCTAACCCAGCCGGTGTGCCATAGCCCCATCTGAATATGATGAAAACAAGATACAGACATAGGGTATTAACTTCCGGAGTCTCTCACCCTGAGACTTTATATAGATAGCAAGGAAGACAAGATGAACCGCACAGCATTAGTCTTGGATCCAAGTTACATTTTAGAGACTACAGCTCTGTAAATCTGGTCATACTGGCTGAGAGACTCTAGGAGCTGTAGCCCAAAACGTAACTTTTCCAAGTCCTATCTCCTAGCCTTATCTTCTGGAATTGGCTGCCAGCTTGAAGCAGTATCACTGACACACAAGACCCCGAATACCCTACTTAGACGGCCTATCCTAAAAGACTACCTTCCTCACAGCCACTCTGAAGATAGCTTACTCCCATTTTACAGGTTGAGAACCAAGGATGAGTGCGTTTGTGACATAGTTAAGGCCACTGTATCTGAGCTGGAATTTGCACATAGGAGGGGACTGTTTGCTATAGGGCCAATCATGGCATTAGAGAAGGCCCTTAATCCTCTTCTCTTTCTCACATCAGCCAAATATGATCCAAGGACCAAGCAGAAATAGGTTATGGTTTTGTGATTTTAAGCATCTGAAACTCACTAAGCAAACAAAGTCTGCTGCTCTGTGTGCTCACCGGGTGGATAATATACAGTGTGGAGGAGGCCGCTTCTATTTGTTTGGGGGAAAGGCAGCAGATGATACAATCACAGTTGCCTAGTATCAGCCCAAGTGTTTGTCCAAGCTGGATAAACATTTCAATGCCCCTTGTCTTCTCTGGTTCACATTTCTTCCTTTACTGAAATCTTGTGGCAATGAGTTCCTCAAGTCATTGTCTCATATTCATTTTCATGTGTGTCTGTGTGTATACAATTAAGAAACAGAACTAAAAATATATATAAAACTAGCGTATTTACCCAGCGTTGCCCGGGGTTTTTATTTTCCTCTTAAGAACTCACCGAACCGTCTTTTCCATTTCCTGTAAATTTGCTCCATGTTTCCCAATGCAATCTGTATTCAGAGTTATTTACATACACAGTTTGGGTTCCTGAGGGAGTACACTGTCCTCCTTGCTGCTAGGCCTCATGTCCATAGCAACCGGCCTATTCCAGTACCTATAACTTTCCCCCATAGTCCCCAACCCAATCTGTGTTCTCTGGCAACGCTGATGTACTGGCTTTTGATGTTTTTGCTTTCTGTTGAATTTGTGCAATGGCTTTACGGTTTTCTGGAAGCATTTTTTGCTCTGAATTTCAACTTTACGATTCCTCACATATGGAACCCATACAATCTACTGTGTGAGGTGAGAAGACCCTGTAACTATGTTGTGTATGTCACTTTAATTTTTCTCACATATGCCTCCCAAAAGTTTTCTGGTAGCCTAATCTCCATAGCAACCGGCCTGAGGCCCAAGACCTCTCTGGCTGAGAATTCTAAAGGCCCCCGCCCTGAACTGCTAACCCCAGGATTCCACAGAATCCTCACAGCCAGCCAATCATATGAGGTGTTACCTCATACAGCCAATCATATGAGGTCTTCATCTGCCTGATGCAGACAAACAGACAAACGCACAGACAAACATTGACTTTTATATAGTAGATGAGCAAAATGTTTCAGCTTCTACATTCTTCAGTAAGAAACAGAGTGGCATCCAAGCTGGCAATTTAGAGCACTCTCTTTGTTAAAAATATATATACAGTCAGTCCTCCACATTTGGAAGTTTAACTTACTCTCTAATCACTGCCCCCCTCGCTTCCACCTCAGGCACGTCTTTTCTGGGGGAACCTTCCGTCACAAAGGTTCCAATCACGCCATGCAGCCCTTTAAAAACCTGCCTCTGGTCATCCCCATCCTCCTCATCTTCGTCTTCCTCCTCCAGCCACTGCCTAACTAGCTAAGGACAGCTCACAGCCCCATTTCTCAGTGCCATAAACTCTCTCTTTATGGCTCCCCACACACTCAAGGAAGGAGATGGGTGAGACAGAGGAAATATTGGGCCACCATGCTGATCCACCTCCCCTCCCTCTCCTTTCTCTGACCTGGTTTGTAGCCTAGGTGTCCATTCTCCCCACCATGCCTTGGCCCCCTTCCCATAGGTATACACACAAATTTTGATATTTGTGATTTTTCCTCTTTTGTTGGGGTCCTGCACCCTTAAACCCTGGCAAATGTGTGTGTGTGTGTGTGGGGGGGTAACTTTATATACTGTATATGTTATTCCCCCATCTCCTTTTTTTCCCCAATATTGGAGAAAAGGCAGGATATAAATGAAAAAAATGATCATCACCATCATCATCAGTCTTGAGTATCTAGATGGTTTGGACCACACAGTCCACCATCGCCACCCATCATGGCCAATGAATATACATGCTAATACATATCTAGGAATCACTGATCTAATTAATGGCTTTTTTTTAAAAGGATGGGCTTACACAAGAGTTGGGGGGGAGATGCTCTCTCTTAACCTGGGTATATTCATTTAAAATCTGTGTCACAGTGTTCATAGTTTCATTATCTTACATTGTATTTTAATGATGTATTGGCTTTCTGGGCTATCCACAGAACTAATAGTTACATTTATTGGCTAAATAAATTTAGTAATATTCACTTACTAAAAAACAAAAATAAGCATTGGCCAGTAGGTTGCTGCTTTACATAACAGAGGAGTCTGTCTGCCATGCTAAACTAGTTGGAGAATTTTGGCATTTTCCACAGCCATGCTCTCTGAGACTGTTTTTTGTGATTGTCAAGAGTAAAAAAAAAAATTGCTCCCAAACACCCCAAAATATCCTCTATAGGTCTGGAGGGCATTTCTACCATGTTTAGGATTCCCCTGGGACCCCCAGGGGTTGAAAAAAATCAATTTTTTTAAAAAAAATGCCCCAAAATGCCCTCGGGGTGTGTGGGGCATTTTCACCATGGTTATTTTTGGTGGGGGCAGGGGTCTGGACCAATGTAAGACCAGGGAAGCATTTTTTCTTAAAAAAACAAAACAGGGAGTAAGTTTCCCTGTGAGTTTTAAAATGCCCCAGGAATGTCTCAAAACATGATGAAAATGCCCCCATGTTCCCTAAAAGACTTTGAGGGGCAAAAAAGAAAACCCTTTGATTTTCTTGGAGGGGAGTGCAACCCTATGAGGTCTCATGGGGGATGACTGTAGCCCTCTAGCTTTCCACAGTTGCCCATCCCCAATCTAAAGAAAATTCTCCTAAGTGTAACACAGTTATTATAACCACACAAGCTAAGTCCTATCCTGTATCTGGAATCCCGGGATGAAACAAAATATCTTGACCCATTAAAACTGGTTGCTTTTTGGTCTATTTTGGGCACTCATTACCCTGGTTGAGGGCATATGCCAGAATGAACAAAGGGAATTTGATGAGCCTCAGCAACTTTTGATACCATCAGTCATGTATTTCCTGTACAGGTCAGGAGTTAGAAGCACCACATTCCAGTAATTCATCCCAGAGCTTGGAAAAGTTACTTTTCAGACTGTAACTCCAGAAAAAAGTCATGGCACTGGCTATGCTGAGATTCTAGGAATTGTAACACAAAAAAATTGACTTTTCCATGCTCCACTGGTGTTTGTTGGAGAGGCTTCAGAAGATTCTATCCCTACCTGTTGAACCTTCCAGGGTGGTAGCCTCTGTTACCTTGTTGCAGCAAAAACAACAGTCATGTGGCACCTTAAAGACTAACAAGTTTTATCTGGCATATACTTTTGTGGACTAAAGCCAATGGCTGCGGTCCATAAAGGGCAATGCCAAATAAAACTTGTTAGTCTTATGGTGCCACAAAACTTATTTCTAGTGAATGTTTTAATTAAGAATTGACTGTTTGCTTTTTTCATTTTAACATCACAATTACTTTTCCTTTTGTGTCATCTCATTTGGACTGAAAACCTGTCCATAAGAAAAACTGTCCCATTTCTCATATTTGTAAATCATTCTTAGAGGTTTTTTTGGATGAAGAATGGTATAAAATGTGTTAAATAAACACATGCACATACACACACCACAGGATCCATCCATTCAGGTTCCACCAGATTCTATCTCTGCTCCAATGCTCTTTAAGATCACATGAAATCACAGGGTGAGAGTTCATGGGGATTTGGAGTTCTATGTCCTTTATATGCCAGCAGGAAGGACGTCCTGACCCAGTGGTGGGGTTAGTGTTGAGCTGGATAAGAATAAATAAACTGCTACCTGATACAGATATAAATGGGATGCTTGATGGTGAGCCATCTAGTTAAACTCAGACTAGGTGAATGGACTGTTTTGCATGGGATCCCCCTATACATAATCAGCCTCATATAGAGTTCATGGATAAACTACATTTTAAAAAAAGTTTCCCTTTTCTGTTGTGAGTTCATTTACCTCCCTTTGTGTACCACCCCACACTGGGAGATGCAAGCAATAGGAAGGTTCCTAGTTTTGCTTTCTCCTCTCCTGGTTCCTCAAACACTGTATGAGCTTGGTTATTTATAGGGAGATCCTGCTCAAAACAGGCCATTCACCTAGTCCTTGTTCAAATGAATTGCTCACCATCAAGAACCCCACTGAAGTTTGTATCAGGTGGGGGGAAGAACAGGGCAAGTACGGCGTAACTGCCCTGCCCATATGCTTTGAACTGCAACTCCTAGTAGCCCTAGCCAGCACAGCTCATCGTGACAGATGATAGGAGCCGCAGATCAACAATCTCTAGGACACAAGTTTCCCTCTTTTAGAACACTAAATAGCTCAAAGTCAAGGTACCTTCAGAATAACCCTCTCCCAAATATATCTCTACATATACTGTATTAAAAGCTTGGTGGGGGAGAAATCCCTCAAAAATACAAGAAAGTATGATAAATGATGCCTTCTTTGTGATTTCTCTCTTACTTTGGAACTCAGCCTCATCAAATATATCCAGATTCACCTTCTGTTGATTTTATATGGATTATTTAAAGAAATTATTAATGGTGACTTTTTAAAATGGGTTTACTTTAGGTTTTGTGATCGCTTCTAAAAATTCATTTACAAGCTGTTTTGAAATTCTTGACCAAACGCAGCCTTCCTGAACCTGGTACTCTCCAGCTGTTTTGGTGTACAGCTCCCATCATCCTTAATTATGGGCTCTACTTTCCATGGGTTAATGGAAGTGGCATTCCAAAATAACGGGGGTAACAAGTTGGGGAAGGTTAAACTAGCATGGGGTTTGGGACTAACATAAAACCCCTACCCTCAAATGATTTTTTTCTGCAAGTTTGGTTTCTGCTGCTCCAGAGACTAAGGACACAGAGCAATGGATTCAAATTACGGGAGAAGAGATTTCACCTAAACATCAGGAAGAACTTCCTGACAGTAAGAGCTATTTGACAGTGGAATATGCTGTCTCGGACTGTGGTGGAGTCATCTTCTTTGGAGGCTTTTAAACAGAGGCTGGATGGCCATTTGAGTGTGTGTTCCTGCATGGCAGGGGGCGGGACCTGATGGCCATCGTGGTCTCTTCCAACGCTATGATTCTGTGATTAAACTCATGTAGAGTCAATGTTCATTCTTTTTTTAAAAAAATCAAAGTTATACTTAATTGTGGTCGGATAGACCTCATGACGAAATTAGTAAATGGAATGTGATGATGAAGCCAATTCACTGATTAAAATTCTTCTTCAATAAAAGGATGTGGGTTTTTTACAGTACAAATGGCACCAATATCCAAAAAGACTGTATCTTAGCTTTCTTTTTTTTTGAAATATTTTTATTAAACATTTAATTTGAAAATAAAATCCCCCCTCCCCACTTCTAAGCTTACATCTCCAGTTGAATCTGCTTATTTTCTTTACATACATTCATATATGCATGATTTCTACTTAACAAAAAGAAAGACAATTACATTGTTTCTTTTCAATTTCTTCTACCTTTGAATCTTTATCCAGTCCAGAACTACTCTCCATTCCCTTTCAAAATTTTGGATAGGTTTATTTTTCAAAGAAAATGATATTTTTTCTATCTCTACCATATCTAAGACTTTTAACTTCCACTCTTCAATATCAATATATTTCTTTTCTTTCCAATATTGCACATATGTCAACCGTGCAGCAGTTATTAAATATAACAGTATCTTCTGGTGACATCTTATTTCTCTTTGTTGCCCTAACATATTTAAAAAGTAAAACTCCGGTTTCATTTCAAAATTCATATTACAAATTCTTTGGATTTCATCATGTATCCCCTTCCAAAATTTTTTTGCTATCCTGCAAGTCCACCACATATGAAAAAAGGACCCCACCTTTTCATCATATTTCCAACATCTTGCATTCCCATTTTTAGTTATTTTCTGTAATCTTTCTGGGGTCATGTACCATCTGTGCAGCATTTTATAAAAATTTTCTCTTAAATTTAAGTTTGGTGTGAATTTTATGTCAGATTTCCATGCTCTCTCCCAGGTTTCTAATTCAATTAAATGTCCAATATTCTGCACCCACTTGACCATTGTATCTTTAACAATTTCTGATTCTATTTCTCTTTTCAACAGTATTTTATAAAATTTAGAGATTCTCTTCTTCTGATCACCCCTCATCAGTAAATCAGCTTTCTAATGATCCTAGGATTACTTTTTAGGCTGGCCTTTTGAGAGTCCAAGTACCTTGGGAACATGGAGGCTAATGAACAATTAGAACAAGGACAACTACAGAAGAGAACTATTTTTAATTGCATTTTATTTCCTATAGCTATACCTTGCAAGCCATCATATGAAAAATGTGTGTGTTATTTCTTCACACACACACACACACACATATGCACACCTTGTATAAAGAGACTGTGGAGTATTGTTGTTTTTAAATACAGTGGACCTTCCATATATGCAGGGGTTCCATTCCAGGCACCCCCAAGAACACTGGAAGTTGCAAATGCTCGCATCCCTTTATATTCAATGGCAGTGACATGCACACAGATGCTTCAGCATGTTTGTATGCACATCACCAGCATTTTAGGTATATCATACAACACTCCATGGTCACTTGAAATCACAGATCCAGAGGTTGCAGGTAAGGAAGGCCCAATGTAGTACGTGGACTAAAAACAGAAATATCTGCAATAGTTATATGCATCTTGTGACAAATGGATGCATGCTACTCTTGTTCATGTAGACATATACATTGAGGGCAATTTCACGATTCCTAACTCCTGAACTCAAAGAGCACTGTTGTTTAAAAATGCTGAGCAGGCAGAAACTCATTTGGTGAAGCTCCTCCCCAGCTCTGCACTTGTGAGCCAGGGAAAGCTATAGCTACTGTAATTTCTATGTTTCCCCTGCAGCTGTTAAAAAGCAGTGGGGCCCTTTCAGGGATAAAAATGGCAACTCTCATTCAGTCAATTTAGCAGCAACTGATTGTGGAAAAGAGGTCAAGTGGATTTTAGGAGCTGCAAATCAGGGGGACTTCTTAAAGGTTATCCCTAAGCAAGCCCACACAGACACAAAACAAAGCAAAAAGTCTTCTAAATGGAGACTGTGTGTTGCCACCTAATTGATGACTGGAAAGTTTTAAAGATAAAAGAGTCCTTCCAGTCCTTTGGATTTGGGGGTGGGAACAATCATGCACACGGCAATCTGTTAGTGCCCTTGGTTTGTGGTTTCCTTCCCCCACTTACCCATGTGTTTGGGGAGACCACTTGTTTGGATGGAATGGTTCCGATCTGAACGAAGGAGGCCCATCTGAGGTCCTTCAGGCTTTAACAGCAGCCTTTCCACAGAGCTATGTGAGGTAGCTCCAGCAGTGCAGGAGTTAATCGGATCTGTTCCAACTGGCAAGGCTGGGTGTGGGAGGCCGGGAGTTTTGGAACAGCAGTTGGACGTGGTATGCAGAGTTTTCTAGGGAAGCAGAGGAGGGGGGAGGGGTTTGCTGTGGAGAAGGGGGAACAGGGACAGGCAAGCCCATCCTTTCCAAGGGAGTATCCCAGAAATTATTAGAACAGAGCAAGATTATTCCTGTCCTATAAAATCGCAAAACCAAATTATGCAGTGATGGGGACTGGAGTGGGAAGCGATTCCTAACCTTCATGTGCTGGCAAGCCTTACTCCACAACCCAGGTATCTGTCAGAGATACTATGAAGCAAAGTGAACAGCAGCATCCCTAATACTATGTGCTCTCTGACCCCCAAGAGGAGGACTATTCACCAAAGACCTCAGTCCTACAAGCACTTACTTGGGACTGAGTCCTGTGGAACTCAGTAGTATCTGAATCAGAGTAACACCTACAGGATTGGGCTGCCCATTTCAATAACTTTCCAACTGATTTCCATAAGGCTAGTGCTAAAAGACAGAAATAACTAATCCTCTCTGATTGTGGTCATGCATAATGATAAATAAAAATTCTGGATTAATAAACCATGGTGTTAGTGCACACAGCCCATTTGCTCCTTCCACTGTATGGGCAAGTTGTGCATACCAGCACGCCAACTGTTCAAATTGTGGGTTATTAAGTCAGAACATTTGGGATTTTTGACATGTGGGGAGGTGCCTACTCTAGACCCTGCAAGTTCAATACCCCACCTTACTGTTGACTGCAGTTTGCACAGAAATTGTGGGGCAAGTAAAGAAGGATGAAACATAAACACTGCAGCCTACAACACTGGAGATTGTTCCAAAATCTCAAAGCTTCATGCTCTAGATGTTTTAAGACATAACAGTCATCGAATCTTAGAACCGGAAGGGTCCGCAGGGGCCATCTAGTCCAATCCTCTGCCATGTAGGAATACACACTACAGCACTCTTGAAAGATGCCTATCCGGCTTCTGTTTAAAAACCGCCAAAGAAGGAGAGTCTGCCACCCTAGAAAGCAGTCTATTCCAATTTCAAAAAGTTCTTATGGTAAAGACGTTCATCCTAATGTTTAGGATTAATCTCTTTTCTTGTAATGTGAACCCACTGATTCATGTTCTAGTCTCTGAAGCAGCAGAAAACAAGCTCAGTTCATCTTCTACAAGACATGACATCCCTGCAGGTATTTAACTCTGGCTCTTCTATCACTACGGCTATCTTATCACCTAAGATCCAGTGTGGTGTACTGGTTTGATCACTGGATTACGGCACTGAAGACCAGAGTTCGATTCCCCACTCATCCACGTCAACCCACTGGGTGACCTTGGTGCATCACACACTCTCAGCCCCAGAAAACCTCTTGACAGGGCCACCTAAGGGTTGCCATAAGGCACATAACAAAAAATCATATCGCCTCGGTCTTCTCCAAGTTAAATATACCCAACTCCCTAAGTTGTTCTGCAGTTCTCTAAAATCTTTTACTACTGGCCATGCTGGCTAGGAGTTCTGGGAGGTGAAATTAGCAACAATAACAATGACAACAACAACAACAACAACTACTACTACTACTACTGTAAGGTGTTCTCAAGTGTCCAGAGTCCCTTATGTACCTAGTCCATTTATAAGCCTCACAAAGGCCCAATAAATTAAATCAGTATCACTACCGCCTCACACGCCAGATGAGGGGGCTGAGGACAGCAGGGGAAGAAATTTGTGTACAGTCATCTAGTGAATTGATAGTAAAAATGAGATTCATCCTGAGGATCTCTTAATTTGCAGCTTTATCTCTTTGATGTCAAGCAACTCAAAAGAGTTTGAGACACCCAAGGAAGAGTACTTGCTTTCCATTGCCATGGATGAGTGAGGAAAGTGCCTTAGAGGCTCCTCCCTAAACTGCAAGCCCCAGGATTCCACAGGTTGTTGAAAGTGGAATAACAGCACTATAACAGTCTAGTGCGGAAATGGCCATAGTAACTACTTCTACAATGGTTAATTACATTGGTTCAATACATACCCAGCATACCTTGCTCACCTCCTATGGCAGGATCTACGCATTCTGACACTCAGCCTGGCGGATCCCAAGCTTCTAGTACAAAACAAAACAAACTGAGATTCAGAAGCCTGCCCCTCCCTGTTCTAAGCAAATTACTTTTGCTGTTGCTTAAAGAGAAAAATAGCAGAAGCTGGTGGTAAACAGTACAGCAGCCAAGGGATAAAAATGTGATGTGTGCATAACTGGCAAAGAATGGGACTCTCCCCACCTCCACCACACATGCACTGAAATGGAGGCACAGGGTAAATGATTCAACATTACAGAAAGAGGATCAATGTGATCAACACTAGGAAGCAAAAACTAAGGTAGGAATGGCATCATACAGTGTAGGCTACTGCCATATTGTGCACAACAATCCACAAGGACTCTATATCCCAATTTTGGCATCTGTGTGGGTGTTTATCAGCACCTCCCTTCCCTTGCAGAAAACTTTGCAAGTTTTGTGGTTTATCAGCAGCCACGTCATTTCCAATAAAGTGTGTTCTGACTTGAACTGAAACTGAACCGTATTGGGCACTGCTGCATTCAAGCACAAAAACCCAGCATGTCATGTTGAAAAAGAGACAACCTCATCCTCCCCTTAATCAGTTCTGCAAAGCCACATACACATTTGAAGAAAGACTTACAGGGGGGGGTAAGCAACTTCTGCTACCAGATGTTGTTAGATTGCAACTCTTAGCATCCTTCACCTTCAACTATGCTGGCTAGGTTTCATGGGACTTGCAGTCCAACAACATCTGGAAGGTCACAGTTGCCCACCCCTGGCCTATGCCAATCATTTGAAGCAAAGGCTCTAACCTTTCAGTTCCCAGATGTTGGTGAACCCCAAATCTCAGAAGTCCTAGCCACCATTTGGGAACTGTAATCCAAGAATATCTGTAGTTCTACATACTGGGAACCACTAGTATAGAGCCTATACCAAAGGTGGGCAGATTCCTGAGAGGCACCCCATTTTGATGCCTGACAGAGCTCTGGCAAGCTGCAGCATGACATTCCAGATGCCAGTTCTGTCCGTCAGAAAACATACTGCATCACTCTATCATTTACATGTGAAAAAGATCTAGGAGTCTTAGCAGACCACAAGCTGAACATGAGTCAGCAGTGTGACATGGCAGGTAAAAAAGCCAATGTGATTCTAGGCTGTATCAATAGGAGTATAGTGTCTAGACTAAAGGAAGTGATAGTATCACTCTATTCTGCTTTGGTCAGACCCCACCTAGAATACTGTGTCCAGTTCTGGGCATCACAGTTCAGGAAGGATATTGATGAGCTGGAATGTGTCCAGAGGAGGACCACCAAAATGGTAGAAGGCCTGGAAACTATGTTCTTTGAGGAACAGCTTAGGGAACTGGGTATGTTTAGCCTGGAGAAGAGAAGTGACATGATAGCTATGTTTAAATATTTGAAAAGATGTCATACGGAGGACTGAGCAAGCCTGCTTTCTGCTGCTCTAGAGACTAGGACATGGAGCAATGGCTTCAAATTCAGGAAAAGAGATTCCATTTAAACTTCAGGAAGAACTTTCTGACAGAAAGAGCGATTCAACAATGGAATACACTGCCTTTGAAATGTGGTGGAGTCTCCTTCTTTGGAGGTTTTTAAACAGATTTTGGATGGCCATCTATCAGGAATGCTTTGATGGTATATTCCTGCATGGCAGAATGGGTTTGGACTTGATGGCTCTTATGGCCTCTTCCAATTCTATGATTCTGTGACTTTTAGAATTGCTGGGATGGGGCCGAAGCAGTTAAAAAAATCATTTTGGAGAACATTTTGGTTTTCTTTCCTCAGAAATGCTTTTGCAGCCCAAAAATTTGTGTGTAAGTTGGAAGCTGAAGGGGCAGTGGGGCTCTAAAAGGCTGCTATGAGCCCCCTCCCTCTGTGCTCCATGCAGTCCTTAAGCTGCACAGTTCCCACTGCAGCCAATACCATAGGGTGGTAAGACACAAGGGTTTAATACATGGAAAGATACAGACAACAATAGCAGGCTTCTACCTTGCTTAGGCTAGTCGTGAAAAACGTGACCTGTCCCCACTATAGCATGCCATGCTTTCCTTGCTCTTGGGCTTCATTCACTCCTGTCCTACTTTTTTCTTCCTTTGGACCAACTCTATTACGTGGTGTTAGGACTGAACAGGAAGGAGGCATCACCTGCATCTTCCTCTGTTTCCACAGAAGAAACAGGCCTCAGCAGCAATTTTGACACTCACAGAAACCACATTTCTATGGGCGCACTGCCCCTCAGAGATCTCCCAGTCTAACCAAAACATGCTTCTCTGAAAGCTAAGTCAATCATCCATTCAAGCCACTTAACTATAAAGATGTCTCATTCCATCACAACAATATTCTCCCCTACTAAGAAAGAGTACAGGAGCCAACTCAAAGGCACCTGTTACTGGGGTCTTTCTCTATAAATAGTGCTCTGATTGATCAGGGATAATGCAAAATGGGGGAAGGGAACGAGCTCTAAAGAGAAAATTAGGAAAGAGTTGTGGCCTGGAATATGTTTTTTAGCAGGGATGGGCCAACCAAATCCTCGGATACTTGAATCCTCAGCAAGGGTTCGAGATTCGTGGATCCAAATCCCCGTGCCAAAATAGGCAAACCGAATCTTTCGAATCCACCAAACTTAGTTTTTAAAAATTGGCGCCTCTGGGGCACGCCAAAGGCCTGATTGGCCAGCGGGCCCCTAAGTATGTGAAAATCGCAGCATAAAGCCTCATGCGCACAGGAGGCTGCCTGTGCCCATTCATGGGGCTGCCTGTCCCCATGGCTGCCTCCCTCTGCAAGGTAATAATCTCTGTTCTTTTGACTTGAGACTGGAGGGTAGGGATTGGGAATTATTGAGACTTGGACTAGAGACTTGACTTGAAAGTCCCTTGCAGGACTTGGGACTGGACTAGAGGCTGTTTTTTTTTTTTTTTAAGTGCATTGTTACACAGCTTGAGACTTGAGACTGCAGGGTGCAGAATTGAGACTGGACTAGAGGCTGGTGTTTTGTTTTGTTTTTTAAGTGCCTTCCTTGTTGCAGGACTTGAGACTTTTCAAATGCTGCTTCAAAAACACTTTTCAGTAAGAGCTTTCTTTCCCTTGCTTTTTAAATCCTTTTTAAAAAAGGATTTGAAAGATTTGAGATCGGTGATATTTGTGGATTCCCAGAACTTTCCAGGGATTTGGATTCAAAAAATTCTGGATTCATCCCATTCCTACGTAGTCTGCACTTGCTTGAAAAAACTGTGAAACAATCAAGAAAGGAACTGCAAATGCACCAAGGTCTCAGATATCTACTCTGGCCTGAGGTATGGAGCATGTGGCCTGCAACCTGCATGTGGCCCCTACTTCCAACTCTGTGGTCCCTAAATCACCCCTACCCCAAATTATGGCAGATTCATCTTTTCCCCTTTCATCACATCAGGTGATGAATGGATATTCTGTGCTTCAGTCTGACAAGACTCTATTATGCAGGAAGATACCAGAGGACTCTCTCGTACCATAGAGTCACTTCAGCAGCAACTGTGGTAGTGGTAGCAAATTTCACCATTACTGCCAAATTCTGGCTACAGCAGGATTTCTGTCAATGAGGCAGCACCCAAAGAATTCTGGAGTGTCCACCACAATCATCTCTAAATTGTCATGTTTCTTGTCTCTCCTGTAGGCACAGATTCTGCTAGGCCTACTTTTTTTAGGCCCCAGGTTAACATGAACATTAAGTGAGCACCGTGGCCTATTTCTGTAACACTCTTCAAGAGGGTGTACAGACAAATTAAGTCACAGTGGCATATGCAAAACTATCTCTATTTGTCTGTATTTGTGGCTAACATTAGCAAGTTGATCTATAACAGTTGATTTAACCAGTAACCCCAGTGTGGTACAGAGATTTGAGTGCTGGACAAGGATCCTGGGAAACCAGGGTTTGAACCCCTATGGAAACCCACACAGTAGCTTTTGGCAAGCCACGCTGCCTCAGGCTCAGATAAAGGAACAGTGGGTCCTCCATATCTGCAGATATTCCATTCTAGGACCCAGCCACCCAGCCACCCCCCCCCACATACACACAAATGGGGAAAAACCCACAAATGCTCTTGTCCCATATTATTAATGGTGGCAACATGAGTGCAGATGCTTTAGCACCTCTATATGCATGTTGCCACCATTTTAGGTATAGGATACTCCACTCCATGATTGCTCAAATTCTCAGCTCTGGAGGTTGCTTATGTGGTGGAGCCACTGTAATAGCAAACCGCTCTGAGCAGATCTTGCCAAAAAGGCCGACAGGGTCACTGCACATCAGAAATCACTTGAGGGCACACAACAACAACAACAACAACAACAACAACAACGCCTATTTGTATTTGCCTGAAATCCCTAGCTTTTTCAGATGCCTCTGGGAATCCAGCTTGCTGGACGACTGAGTAAGTTCAGCAATGTGGATTTCAGCAGCAAACATCTCCAATAGTAAGGCGGAGGCTGTGGAGGGTCCAGCTGCACCTCCCCTGCCTGCCTCAGCCAACCCACTGTGTGTGACACAGCAAGTACTCATGCTTTTCCCCTGAATGCTGAGAGCCTCTCTCTGAACATGTTCTGAGAACAAGGAAAAACAGGCTGTTCCATCCTGGAACTATAGCTTGGAACAGCACTGCAGGAGGTGACCAGCTAGTTAGGCAATGGGTCTTGCCCAGAGGCAAAGAATGGCTTCCTCCCTTTAATCTAACCTAACCCCCCTCTTGCTTTCCACATGACAGCCAATCAATGAACCAGTAGACTGCTTAGTTTCTGTCTAGATTTACAGAATGGCAGAGGAAATACAGGTGGCCCTCCATATTTATTGTTTTGACTTTTACAGATTTGATCATTTGCAAGTTTCTCCAACCCCCTTCCTCCCCTGACCTCAGGCGTTTCTTTTCTGGGGAACCTTTCCCCACAGCAGCTCTGATCAGGCCATGCAGTCCTTTAAAAAATTGCCTCTGGTCCTCTTCCTCCACCACCAGCCACTCCCTGGCAAGCTAAGGATGGCTCACCGCCTGATTTCTCAGCACCACAAAACCTCTCCCAATGTCCCCCCACACACCCAAGGAAGGAGACAGGTGAGAGAGAGGAAGGATAGGGCCACCATGCTGACTCACTTCCATTTCCCCCCTCCTTTCCCTGACCTGGTTTGGATCCTGAGCATCCACTCTCCCCACCATGCCTTGGCCCCCTTCCCACAGACACACACATTTTGATATTTGCAATTTTTTCCACTTTTGCAGGGGTCCTGCACCCCTAATCCCAGCAATTGCGGAGGGCTGACTGCACACACACACACGCGCACACACACACACGCGCACAAACATACTTCACAGGATGGTAGTAGGAGAGATGTTTCTCTTCAGCTTAGCTGAAAATAAGCAACATTCATTATATTTTGTAGAGCTGAGATATCTCTGCAGTAGAGAATATTCCCTCAGAGGACATTGCAAATGATGAAAACTTGGCCTGCTGTTTCTAGCAGCAATTTCTATTTACTACTCTCAAGTCATTCAGAGTTCTGGTTCTTAACGTTAGGGTGGTTTCCTGTTCTTGTCTCTGTTTCCAGACCCCTTTGCCGCTACTTCCTCTATTGGAAGGTGGGTTTTGCTGATCCCAAAGCAGCAATCTGCAGCCGGCCTTGTGAAAGCTAAAGAAAAAGTTATCTTGCTTTCAGGAGCAAGATTTGTCACAATCCCTCTACTTTAGCTACAGAAGCAGAGACGTTTTTCATCCTGATGGGCCTAAAGCTACCTCTTAAGCTGGAAGGGAAACAAACTGTTTCCCCATTGCTTTTACAAAAGCCTGGAATTCCTTATTACAGGGTTCTGGGTGTAAAATCAAAAACCACTTTGTTTAGGGGATGTGCCCCTTGACATATCCAGCTCTTTTTTCCTTCTAGCATTCTGCATTTCGGCCCTAGTGCCCTACATTTAAGAAACTGGTGCACTGGAAGTCTAGATAAAGAGCATGAAATTGTTTTTGCCACCCTGCAGGGAAGGGGCGGAGAAGGGGTTAAGAGGCCAGGAAGTGCCTCAGAGGCTCCAGTTCCTGTTGTGGGCTCTGGTGGTCCCCCCACCCTTGAGAGCAAGGCTGCGGGGGCAGCAGTGTGCGTAAATGGTAGCAAACATTGCACTCCGGGAGGGGAAAGCAACAACAAAGAAGTGATGGGTGTAATCCAATAGTCCTTGGGATCCAGGAACTGATGGGCACCTCCTCCCTGTCCGGAGCTGTGCCTTATCTTTTGTGTAGTGAAGAGAATTTGGGAGAGAAGAGAGTCCAAACAGGGAGAGTAATCTGCTGAGCAAGCCCTGCCTCAGCCAAAACCTTTCCAGTTAAATAATTTACCGGGCCACTGATCAATCAGTTAACCAATCAATCAGTATGCTGACATAATTGTAAGGGAATCAAGATACGCATCAAGGTTCAGACAGGACCAAAGCCAGCCCCAATATTAGGTAGCCACTTCAGACAGCAGGCTGGGGAAGTAGCAATGTTAGGTATTTAATCTGTTGTTACAGTATTTTTACAGTCAAGGATAGGGAGAAGTGTCGGAGATTGTGTGAGATTTGTTGTTGTTCTGTGCCTTCAAATCATTCTGGACTTCTGGTGATCTCAAGGCTACCCTATAACAGGATTTTCTTGACAAGATTTGTTCAGAGGGGGTTTGCCTATGCCCCCCTCTGAGGCTGAGAGAGTCTGGTAGATATAGTCCCAAAAAGTAACCTTCCCAAGCTCTGTTCTGAAGTGATACTCACCTTATTCTCTGTATAAAGAGCATGGATGTTCTGGCAGGTCTGGGAGGAAGAAGTTGTATTTTGCTTTCAACCCCCACCTGATGTGTTGTTTTGTTTTGTTTCTTGTTTGTTTGTTTTGGTCTCCTGAGTCTCCTTCTTGGGCAGAGATCTGAGCCTAGGAGACTGATCTCTTGAGGCTGTCAGTTGTGGACTTTTTTTCCCCAGAAACCAGCAATGACGCCTCAGAGTGCAGCAGCCAACAGCAGTGGCAATGACAGCCGGGTCACCTGATCCCAGGAACAGAGAGACATCCTAGCCTTGGCAGAGAATATGCACCCAAGCGCAGTTCCAGCTGAGAGCACAGCTGGCAGACTGCCATGAGCCTGCGTTGCGGCTCTTCTGGCTCTCCCGCATGAAGAGCAGATGGCAGCAATCCTTGTGTTTTAACATGGAGGTGCTGGCCCTAGCAACTACAAGCCCCAACATGCAATGCTTTCTGCTTAAGGGGGAAGTTGCCTGGCTGGGAAAGGACTGTATGAGTGCAAGGGAGGAAAACACAATTGATGGCCATGCAGCTAGCTAACTGATTTTCTTAAACAAAGTTGAAAGGCCAGAGACTGGCACACATTGAAAACAGTCCACAAATGAAAAAGAAACTGGCCGAAAAATCACATACACAGTGAAACCAAATTCAGAGACTGAGAGCAAGAGAGAGGTCTAACCACAGGCCTCAGGCACAAGCTGATTTGGAATATGATGCCAGTTCTACCATGCAAACTTGGTAAGCTCCCAGTGAGAGCTAGTCAGTGTGTACATTACCTGTGTCTCTACACTTCCATCTCTCAAACTGCCATGGCACCATTAAAGGTTACTGTGTGTAGTATTACATTGCTGCAGTTTACCAGATTTTGCCTCTTCTGTGAGGCTTCTGTGAGGCGGAAGAATCTCTAAGAATTTGTAACTCAGTTTTATTTTCACCTTTCCATACCTTGTGTTTCATGTTTTTGAAGCCTGAAAATCATGATATCATTTATCACATAAACGTAACAGGTAATAGGATGTAATATTGATATATCAATGTTAATCTTTGAAAGAAGAAAGGTTCTTTTCTATTCTTTTTTGGTTGTTGGAAAAATGAAACAGGCAATAGGAAAAAGAGAAATGCGGGATATTATCTCTGAGAGGCTTGAAACAATTTGAGTGTCATAAACCATTTCAAAGAAGAATGGAAATCACCTTTCTCTTTATTCTTTAACTTCTAATTCTTATGCTTTAGCCCCTTTTTGTCTTTTTGTCTTCTTTTCTTTTCTTTTGTCTTTTCATGTATTTGTAGAATGTTAGTGTTTTTTAAAATTAATAAAGATATTGTTTAAAAATTATTACAAATGCCACTTATGGCCATGCTGTGCAAATCTTGCATGAACAAACCTCTGAGAAATCTCAAGTTAAGTGACAGCCTGCCAAGTCTCATGATCTACACTAAAAATAAAAGATTTAGCTTTTTACTGCACACCTATTTCCCCATCTCTTCCCACAATGTTGCCACTACTACTACTACTGTCATCATGGTGAGGCCTTTTCATTGAGGCCTTTTCTCAGTTCATGACTCAAGGTGATTGAGAACAGTTTTAAAGATAGCCAAAAATTCATGGCATATAAAATTAAAAAAAAAAGTTACTACAAAACAGTTAAAACGAATTAAGAACATAAAACCATCCAAAGAAAACAAAATAAAAATCCATCATGTTATAAAAGCCCCCTCCCCCACCCCTTTTAAAAGTCAGTTTTCAATAGCCTGCTGAAGCAAGACAGTCTTCACCTGCCTGCGTAAACACAGTCAGAAGGCTGCCAGTCTAACCTCTCTAGGAAGGGAGCTCACGAGGCTGGTAGCAACCACAGAGAAGAACCTCTCCCATGTTTCTGCCAGGTATGCCTATGAGGGTGGTAGGACAGAAAGAAGAGCCTCCTGAGAAGATCTCAAAACACAGGCAGGTGTGTAAGGGAGACTATGGTCCTGTATGGCTTTTTATGGCAAGGCCAGCATGATGTAGTAGTTTATGGTGACAGCCAGTGTAGGCAGTGGTTTGGATGTTGGACTAAGATTCTGGAGACAAAGGTCTGAATCCCTGCTTGGCCAATATGGTCCTTTATGGCTTTTAATGGTGAGAGCCAGAAGGTGTAGTGATTTGGGTGTTGGATTAACACTCTGGAGACCAGAGTTTGAATCCCTACTTGGAAACCCACTGAGTGACCTTGGGCAAGTCATACTTTCTCATCCTCAGAGGAAGGCAAAAGCAATCCTCCTGTGAAAAAATCTTGCCCAGAAAACTCTGTGATAGGGTCACCTTAGGGTTGCCATATGACTTGAAGGCACATAACAATAACAACAACGGCTTTTTATGAAAAGCTTTGTTAAAATACCAACTTCAGCCATGAATTGGCTTTGTGGTCCAGAACCACTATAGTTTTGTTGCCTTTGGCTACAAAGAAGAGGCAGCAGCAGTGGCTTTTCACTCAAGTTTCTTGAGAAAACAAATCATGTGAGGATTGTGTAAATTCATCTTACATGCTAAGAAATGCCACTGATACAATTAATACTATTGGCCTCAATAGCTTATTGTTGCTTATGCATTCCTGCATAATTACTTTACTGAGAGTCCTTCATTTAGTTAGGCCTAGAAGAAAATGTCCTGAGTTATCAGCTAAAAGATAATCATTTCAGATGTCCTCAAATAACCCTTCCTCAATATTCTGTCATTCGACTTGCAACTTCCTTAAGTTGAAAAAAAAGAGGTATGGTTCTGAGGAAATTAAAAGAAAGAGTTCGTAAGCAATGAAATCCCCTCCACCCCAATTTCTTTCCATTATCTTACATCTTTTGCCAACTGGAAAACAGAACTGTTTTTTTCCCCCCTGACATTTTGGTTAAGCTTTGTGACTTGTTAAAAACCAGGATTAGAAACACACGGCCTTTCCCTAGTTTTCTTGCTTCCAGTCTCAAAATGCAGTAGGCCACAGGAAAAGACAAGTCCCAACAAGCTCTGTATTCTGCAGTTAGATGCCAATTCTTTGGAAAATATTAACTCAGTTTGCTGAGGTCTATGCTACCGAAGAGCAGTTGTTTGCAGGTTCATCAGCCCATAACTTTTGGACTATAACCAGATAGAGAGTAACCCTGTCATGTACACTATCAAAACACAACACCACATTCAAAAGTCCACAAATACCTTTACCACCTCTCCCAACCATCCTTTCCAGGTCAAAGATTCCCCTCTTCAAGTTCTCTGTATGTATCAAAAGGAACAGAGGGCAACTTCCAGCCTTCAGTCCTAATCTGACCCAAGAAGCTCCCCCATCCAGCCCACAGAAGCCTGCAGTCAAGCTACGCATGGGCCTGCCCTGAAGGGATTGCTTGCTATTTCTGACCAATAAGATCTCAATATCATTGAATACTGAAGTTAGGATTGTCCATGCCATCATATTTCCAATTTCTGTGTATAGCTGTGAAAGCCTGACAATGGAAAATACTGATAGGAAATAAAATCAATTCATTTGAAATGTGGTGGAAGAGTTCAACAGATACCCTGGACGGCTAAAAAGACAAATGAATGGGTTCTAGAGCAAATCAAGCCTGAACTCTCCCTAGAAGCCAAGATGACTAAACTAAGGCTGTTGTGGCCATAACACGAGAAGACATGACTCCATAGAAAAGACAATAATGATTGGTGAGGCAGAAGGCAGTAGGAAAAGAAGAAGACACGTTACAGATGGATAGACTCAGATAGAATCTGCACGACCTGAACAGGGTAATTGATGACAGAGTGGCTTGGAAGTCTCTCTTCCATAGGGTGGTCACAAGTTGAACTAAACTTGACAACAGTTAACAACAACACGGTCTCTTTCAAACTATGCAGTTATACCCTTTTAATAGCATTTTAATTGCTGACTCCATCTTATAGAATCCTGGGTTTTCAAGTTTCAAGAGCTATAGAGACTTCTCTGCCAGACACTTCTCATGTCTGCCCACACTACAAACCTCAGGTATTCACAGGATGGCAATTAAAGTGGGATGAAACTGCTATAATTGTTTACTTTTTAAAAAGAGACCTATGTAGACCTAATTCCTAGTTGCCCATGGCTACCAAACCAGCGCTTAAATGTGAAATCAAGCAAGACAATTTCAAGTCTCCACAGAGACACAGATCTCACTGAGTGACCTTGGCCCAGTCACTTACTCACAGCCTGACAGACGTTACTGGGGGCCCTTTCACACTACTGAATTATAGTGCTATTACTCCGCTTTAACTGCCATGGCTTTATTCTCTGGAATCCTGGGATCCATAGCTTCATGAGGCAGTAGAACTCTCCAGCTGAGAATTTTAATTACCACTCACTAAACTGCAAATCCTAGGATTCCACAGGGTACAACCAAAGCAGCTGAAGTGGAATCATAGCGCTGAAATTCTATAGTATAAAAGGGACCCAGGTTTATTGAGAGGACAAAAACCTTGTATGCTACCCTGAAGAAAATCTGGGATATAAACATGACAAATAACCAAGACATCAATAAATACAAGGCCAGATTTAATTTTTAAACAGTCTGTAAATGAGACCCAGCATGGTGTAGTGTTGGACAAGAACTCTAGAAAACCAAGATTCAAATCCCCACTGAGCCACAGATACACACTGGGTGACTCTGGATAAGTCTTGCCCTCTCAGCCTAAATTGAAGGCAATAGCAAACCTGCTCTGAATAAATCTTGCCAAGAAAACCCTAGGATAGTGCTGTCTTACAGGCACATTGCAACAGCATGTCTTTGTCAAAGCAGTGATTCACAAATCATGCAGACTATCCTTCCACAATGTGGCACCTCTCAGATGTTTTGAACTATAGTTCCTGTCATCCCTGACTATGGAATAGAATGGCTGAGGCTTACAGGAGTTGTAATCTGAAACAGCTGTGTGGAAGATGTGCTGGCTAGATCTGGCTGAGGGCAGCCAACTGCAGCCCAGGGACTGCTCTGAAGGGGGACTGTGAGTGAAAAGTACATAATAGAAACACAGGCCATTTCTGCAATACAGTGTTATAACGCTATTACTCCACTTTCAACATCTTGTGGAATTCTGGTCTCTATAGTTCACCAAGGCCAAAGATGCCCTTCCCTAAACTGCAATTCCCAGGATTCCATAGAATGTTGAAAGTGGAATAATAGCACTATAACAGTGCAGTGTGGAAATGGCCACAGAGGCTGTCTCTCGGAGAGCAGGCAAGGTTTGGAGCTGATAGCAACTGGGAGCGGATTTGACAGAGAGGGACAGAATTGACAGGGATAACACTGAGACTTCTCAGAGACAGGACAGCTAGTCAGAAAGGAGAACTGACTCTGTTCTGGGGAGCCATGTCAGAAGAGATTGCTCAAGAGTTAATGTGTTGTATTAGTGAGCTTCAATAAACCTACAATTGCTATTATTTTTTATAACTGTCTCTGGCCTTTCTTTCAAGCCTGATAAGGAGTCAGCCGCACCTACCCAAAAGAACCCACATGACAACAGAGCCAAAGGTCACCCTCAGGCCAAGGAACCCAATCCAGAAAGGGATTCAGTGGGGGAGCAAGTGTAGGGTGAGTGGCAGGATTCCAAGGGCTGGAACTGCAGGGCCAGCCTGGGAAAAGGAAGCTGTCACAATCTGGTTCGGGAAAGCTGAAATATTCTAACAAAAACAAATTATGCTGATCTTACATGGTGCTGCTATTGCTTAGACTCCTCTCTCTCTCTCTCTCTCTTTGTACACCATTCAGCTGCAACTTTTGTGTTTCCTTTTGAATTTGTTATGACAATTAAGTATTAACTATAAATTTAACTTGTATCTGTACCTTTCTAACTCTAGTCCTAGCACTTTCATTACACACGAGTCAGGCTAGAATCCATTTTATTCTACCAGGGAGAAGCTGGCTCTACAAGACTAAAGGATGGAGGGGCAGGTATGTGTACATGTGTTGTGAATATCACATAATGAGTGCTACCACCCCCTCCAAAAACACAAGAAAACAAAACACCAAACCCAAACTGAAGTTGGCAGCTCCACAGGAGATGCACTCAACTGGTTTCAAGGCTGTTATTGGCACAGTTTTTCCATGGGTTGGGCCCACGGTACAACAGAGAAAAATGACAGGCACTCCCTAGAAACAGAGTCCCCAGTGACACTAGCAGCCGGCCAGGCTGAAAAAGCTCTTGCCAAGGATATTCTCTCTTGCAAGATTTTCTTTCTGATGTAGTTTATGTACTAGGTCTGAGTAATGTGAGAACAGGAATTCACCTGGGAGCCCCACATGCATTGTTCTGCAGCCCTCCTTGGTAGGCTATAAAAGTAAGAAAAGGAAGAGAGATGTGTCTTCAAGCAGAACGGTGGGTAAAGTGAGCTTTTTCTCTCTTGGAAGGATTCAAAACTAACCACCACTGCTCTGTGGTTGTATGTATGAGACTTACTTTGTAATATAAATGAGTTTTTAAACACTGTATAGCACTTGGACAGTGAAGAACACCAAATACAAAAATTATAGCTAGCAGGAGACAACTGGGGAAAAAAAGCCAGTTTTTATGTTCTTAAAAGTGTGGAGGGGGAACCACTGTTCCTTTAAATTCTGTGTGCCTTGCTTGCTGCAATCTGAGACCTTTTTCCTGCACCAGACTCACTCTAACTTAGTGAAGTCTTCAAAACACCTCCTCCAGTCTGTCTTAAGAACGTTACAATCATAGGCTGGGGCTTTTCCATTATTCCCACAAAAACCCTCTCTCCCCTCTCCTGGTTTCTTTCTGCACTTAACAGATACTTTGTTTTTGTCTTTTATTCTTTTTATTCTATCAAATGACAACATAAAAAAACAACAAACAAAAAAGAATAATACAATACTCTACAAGAAAATATCTGTAAGTCCCAGCTTATTCATTATTTCGCATGGTATTCCTTACCTAAATCTGCTTACAAACACACAGACGTACACAACGCACACTCCCAACCCAACTTCACAAATACAAAAACAATGTTTAACAGACACTTTGGAGAACAGTTCTAGTAAACTTAGAAACCAGTCGGGTATTTACTCGATGATTAACTGGTTCTAATATAGGCAGTATGCCATTCTTGCTTTTGAAAACACTACATCAGTCTCTCCAATCTGGTATGTTCCCCAAATGTGATAGGAGTTGCAGTCTAACACATCTTGAAGGTACACTGGATTGGGGAAGGCCACATTACATAGCACTAATTTTAATTTTGCAAGGAAATAAATTAATAAACATTGTGTTTTAGCAAGCATGCGTGCACGTACACACACACACACGCCCGCGCGCACACAACACACACTCTTAAGTAAACAGCCAGAACATCTAGTTTGTTTTTAACAATTCCTGCCAGGTGGCAATCCTTGGCAGACTATCTTGGCTCAGCAGGAGAGGCTGTATCTGCAATATACTCTCTTCCTCCTTGTCCTCCCCCACTGCCCAAAACAAACTTCAACCTGTCCCAACAGGAACTAGCCAGTTAAGAAACTAGCCAGGAAGTTCTTGATCTCCATTAAATCTCCCGGAATAAGGGGTGGGTTGGCATCAGGTTACAGGAGAGTACTTGGGTGTGACTTGAACACCTCCTGTGCTAGGAGGAGGTAGATTAGACCATACTTGTTTCAGCAATTGCTGTGATTTTATTGGGGGGGGGCACCCAAGAGGCACCAGATCCCATCTAAATTTGGAAACTAAGTAGGGTAAGCTCTGGTTAGAATTTGGATCGGAGACTGCCAGTGAATACCAAGTGCTATGGGCTATATTTCAGAAGAAGGAACTGGCTGGCTGTGTGTCTCTGCCATCAGAAGTGGCTTCTTGGGACAGTGGCTTCCTGATAGTGGCAATGAAACTGTAGAACTCTCTCAAGTGAAGTTCATTATTCCCCCAGTGGTTTTAAGACACCTGAGACAGACTGTATTATTTCTGAAGTGTGGTCAGCAGACTGTGGTGCAGTACGGGGCCTAAATACCCTAAAGGCACCAGATCCGTCTGATCTTGGAAACTAAGCAAGGTCAGCCATTGGGATATTGCCAATGAATACCAGATACTGTAAGCTGTATTTCAGAGGAAAGAACTGGAAAAACCACCTCTGAGTATTCCTTGCCCAAGAAAACTCTATGAAATTAATGAGGTCGCCCATAAGCTGATGTGCACGCACACACATAATGGGATGGACCTGCATGGATGAGGAAAGTGCAAGAAGCCATTAGTGAGGTCAGGTAAGGCCCAGCTTAAGTACTTGGAAGCATGGGACACATCAGTGCAGCACTGTTGTAAGACTGAGTAATGTATTCACTTTAGATGGCAGATGCTGAAAGTGGCAAATTTTCCACTCCCCCTTCCAATTCTAGCACAGTCCCTGCAGCCCTGGAAAGCTGCCAGTGGTCATCACCCAGACACCTGCCAATGCCCACCCTGCCCAGTGCTCCAGAAAATAAAATATATGTGGTAGAAACAGCATCACTCACGCATTCCTGCTACTACAGAGAGAGGAAGACACACAGCTCCTATGCCAGGGAAGAAGGTGGTATCAACTGCACTTTCTACCCTGAATGGTCCCCCTTCACCTCTACGGCATTTAGGGGCACAGTTAATCTCTGACACGGTGGGGTCCTAGAGCATCATGACTGTATGCTGTACCTCTTTCTTAGGGGAGGGGCACTGCCTTCTGAGGCACGGCAGGAGGCACTGGCAATGTCCTTGTGTACTCTTCCTCTGGTGGCAGAAATGGTGGGTTTTTCTCTTTGGTGGTGGTGGGAGGCACCAAGGTTGCCTTCTTTAAAGCAATCACAACTGCCATCTTCTTTTTCAGTGACAGTAGATGAAGAAGATGACACCACCATGTCTTCCTCATCTTATCTTTCTGATACAGATTCTCTTCCATCTCTTTCAGTATGAGGGGAGGGTACTCCAGGATGTGGAGGGTGGGGTTGGGCTGCTCTAGGAAATGTAGGAAGCTGCCATTGTACCAAACTAGAGTATCTGTCCTTCTAGAACAATGGTGAGAACCATGTAGTCCTCCAGATGTTTGTAAACTGCAAATACTGCAACCCCTAAATAACTTGCTCAACAGTTATGCAGGTGCTGACAGAATAAACCAAGCTTCTCCTTCTGGGATGCAGCTGGAGATCATGGAAGTTATAGTCAAACACATCTACAGGCTAGGATATACTAATCACTGGAAATATGCAGTGCCCAAGATGTTGCACTGCAATTCCCATTGCTCCCCAGCCAGCATACGGAAGGATGTTACTTTCCAAGGGTCTTATGATCATCTTACTCTTTTGTTCTCCTAACTAGAGAAATCCTTGCACTTGTGTGTTCAGAGGTCATGCCAGAAGAGGGCACACTTTAACTCCTTGCCTAAGAAAACACTATGAAATTCTTGGGGTCACATAAATAATAATTGACCATGTAGGAGTGGGGGAGATTTTTTTTTTGGTTAATAATAAGTGTAGGATGTCAATGAATTTAATATAATCTAATGAAGAATTATAAAAATTGCAGCTAATTATTGATTTATTTTTATATACTTATAATATACAAACATAACTCAGTTAACAAATCCTCTAAGAAAAAAAGCTTCTTTTTACAAAATCTTTTTATGCCTGCCCAGCCCCTTTCCTCCTTGTCCTCTGTTTAGCTAGAAGTTTTACAGCAGCATTGGCATGAAGAAGATGGTAAAGGGGGCTGGGAAACACAAACGTTCAATGTTGGGTTGCAAACCATCTCTGTAGTAAACAACGGCAATAAAGCCTGGCCAGGGAAAGAGCAGGATTCTGCCCTAGCTGGTCCAATTGTGTTGGTGCATGCCTCCTTACAACAGGCAAGGTAAACAGCAGCTGTCTTTGGAATCCCTTACTAAACATGCATGGAGAGCAAAACAGAGAGACAAGGGGAGAGCAGGTAAGCCCCACATTTGCTCCAGCATGTAAAAAAAAAGAGGCATAGATCTTTAAGTTTAGCCACCAAAATGGAAATTATTATAAAAGTGGACACTGGGAGAGGAAAACAAAAATCATCTCTGGATACATTTTGGAAAAAGCCTTGAAGTGGTCTCTAGAAGATCCCAAGTGTTTTTGTTTACTCATCCAGTGCTTACTCAACATGGTTGTTTCATTTCACCCGTGCATATCATTTTAGTTCTGAATAAAAAGACTTCTGAAACATGTTCAAGCTGCTCTTCTTTTTTTTGTGGTGCAGGAACCTCTCCCTATTCCTTCCATGTTATTTCTGCCTCTGGTACCAAAGTTTCTGTTAAAGAAGTACTACCCAGGAGCACAGCTACTTCATTAATGTTTACTCTTAACCTATTTTAAGAGTAAAAGAGTAAAATGTTTACATATTTTAATTAAAAAAAACTAAAAACAAAACAAAAACAAGGAACAGCAGCCCTTGAGCACTAGGTCAAGGTGAAAAATTCGTCCAACAGAAGTTGCTCTCTTGCAGTAGGTGTTCTATCCTACTCTCTAAACCAATTATTTCTACATTTATTTTACTCAAAGCTTGCTTAAGTTTGCTTTTTCCTGTTTCTTGATCTCCATGCACATTTACTTTTCCTAACACTTGTTCTGAATCCCAGAAATACCTGCACTATCTCTTTGATGTGGATTCCCTGGATTTGAGGTAACTGGTTACCAGTAAACAGTTGTTATTCAGCTATCCTGCCTTTCTCCCAATAGCAAGACTCAATATGCTCAAAAATATAGAACAAGATACAACTATATCAAATTCTGACTGTAATATAAAGAGGGATAACTTTGGTCTTTTTGCAGTATAACTGTAACTTTTTAGTTACCTTCACACTTGGAAATTGTGACCTCACTAAACTATCTAGGATGATTATCACATGACTCACGTTGTGCCTTGTGCTGATGCCTCGGGGTCTGTGGTTGGTGTAGAGGAGGTGATACAATTCTTCAGTGGCTTGTAGTATTCAGGAAAAAAACCAACAACTTTTGGTTAATTTTTTTTAAATGTGAAAGTAATTAGTTACCATTTCAAAACTGCAACTACAATGGAAATTTATTAAATTGGGTGGGCTTTGGAACTTCAACCAATTCCTTTGTAACAGTCCAGGTTCCGTATATTAACATTATATGTTCTAAAGTGTGGTTAGATCTTCCCACAGTAACTCTGGATACCTGTTTAGACTCTGTTTTATGAACAATATGCCTAGGTAAGTGTGGAGACAACCTGCTCTAATTTCAGAACACTCCAACCAATGATTTGCAAACACTAATTAAAGAAGAATGTTTCTTGTAGTAAAACCCACAATAAAATTAGAAGGTAAAGCTGTGTGTGAACAGGGAGAGGGAAGTATAGCACATACTTCTGCAATGTATCTGTTCTATACAGGAGAGCCCCCACTTTTTGACTCCTCACAATTTGATGCTTCTCAAATTAAGGGCAAATTCCATTAATTCAGCAGGAGTTCCACTCTTTCATCCGTTCTCCTTGCCTACAGAGGCTCACTTGGAACCACTTGCACACACATGCTGGCTGCAAAGTGAGCCGAATGGGTGGAAAAAGGGGCCAAGTGGGTTGAGAGACTTTGCAAGCAGCGCATGTGTGGCTGGTCCCAAGTGAGCCTCCGTAAGTCCTTCATGCTTCCTCCAATACAGTACATGGCTTCCATTTTACAACTTTACAACCAATTCAGTTTTCTGACACTGTTCCTGTCCCTAACCTGTCAGGGTCCATGAGGGAAGTCTATATAGTGATGGTGAACAAACACACTCTTGCGCCTTCTAATTCCTCTCAGGGCTTAATTTGAGTTTACACCCAGAATTTGGGTTCTCCAACTCTCCTAAAAGCTAAGTCTGTATCCCCAGACTTTACAACAAAAAAGGAAGACTTCAAGAGCACTATCCACTTTTGAACATTACTACTGGAGATAGTAATTAATAAACAGCAAGACAGGTAATTATACTTCATGTTGCAGGGAATGTAGGCAGAACCAAATGGTTAGGCAATATATGGTAGATTAACCACGTGCTTTCAGATGTAAACTAACAAAGGAGAGTTGACAAACGCATCGGGCCTATTTGCCAAGTGGCAACTTACTAATATGTAAAGATAATTTTCTGGTTAGTCAGATTTTTTTTTCTGAATAATTTTTTTTTTGTTAGATAGATTTTATTAACAGTATTATTAATTCTACTGAAAAAAGCTGTTGTTATTATTTTTAATACAGACTCATTAAAAGGTATCTACAATTCACTGGAGGAGAAACAACCAAGGAAGGAGTTGGAAATCGAAGCAGAGGTATAGAAAACTCAGGTGTAGCCAGAAGTCCCCTGGCACAATTACATTCTCTGTACCAGTTTGTTTGCCAAACCTTCCAGACTAGTTATGGTGATCCATACCTTACCTGTTTTCCTTCTTGATTACTCTAACACAGACTACACAGGGCTGTCTTTAAGAAACTTCAATTGGCAATGCTAGCTGAGGGATTTTGTGAATTGTAGTTCAAAAGATAACCCAAGCTTGTGTTCTGAAGTGCAGTTCAGTACTGGCTGTGGCCTATAAAGCTCTAAAAAGACATGAAACCAGTTTACCTCAAGAACCATCTTCCTCCATACGATCCAGCTTGAGAACTAAGAGTTCTGCAGAGTTTCTTCCTTCTGTCCCTCTCAGCATTTGTAAAGTGGCAACACGTAAGAGAGTCGTTTCTGTGGAGACCCCCATCTCTGGAACGTCATCCCTCTCCATCCATGGGGATATTTGCATGCTTGTAAACAAGAGTGCAAAGACTAATGGGCATAATGGATTTTGAAGCTAAAGGTGAGCAGGGCAGTGAACATTGCTCCTCAGGACAGTATCAATCGACTGTAACAGATTGTTGTCATTGTGTGCCTTTGAGTTCTTTCTGACTTATGGCAACCCTAAGGGGAATCTATCACGGAATTTTTGGGGACTGAGAGTGTGTGATGCACCCAGTCTCACCCACTGGATTTCCACGTCCGAGCAGGGAACAGAACCCTGGTGTTCAGGGCTGTAGTCCATTTCTAGAGTCGTAGACCAAAGCTCAAACCACTACATCATGCTGGCTCTCTGTAACAGATTACTAGGTAGTAGAATGGAGGTCTAGTATTTTCTCAGTGCTTTTGAGCATTTGCAGCACTGAGAACTAACAATGGTTGTTTGATAAGTCTGAATGTACATACATATGGATTCGAACTGTTGTAGCTTTTAAAGTCGTTTTGCTTAATGCATTTTTAATCTTCTTTCAATTATCTGGTTTTAGTTTGGAAGATTAAATTGTTCATATTGTACTCTGAGATCCAATCACAAAGAGTAGGATAGGAGTATTTTTAACAACAACAGCAGCAGCAATAGTGGTAGTAGTAGTTTTAGAAAACTTTCCAATAGATATCCCTCCCCCCACATCTCTCCTGTGGGCACTCATCTTCACTGCACTGTTTCTTCCTCCCACGACTTTCAACAACACGACTAAGACAGAGAGAAGAGGCTGATCCCATCCTCCAGCCCAGTCATGCTTACTGCTGCGAGCAGTCAGAGTAGTCACCGCCAGATGCAGTGCCTGTGCACTGGGGGAGGAATGACACAGACCAGGAGGCTTGTGCTAATCAGCACTGAGAATGCCAAGAATGAGCAAAACCACCTCCTATCCATCCCCCATCCACGGCTAGTATCCCCACCTTACCTCTGGGGGGGGGGTGAGAGAAAAAGGAGAATCTCCACCTTCCCTTCAACACAAAAGCTAGCAGTGACCTGCATATTTCAGACAAAGCCTGGCAAACTGTACCAACAGGAGGCCCAACCTCCTAAACTTCAAGAGTAGACTTCTGGAAGGTATTGCAGAAATAACAACGGCCATTTCCTCACTAGACTGTTATAGTGCTGTTAATCCACTTTCAACATCCTATGGAATCCTGGAGTTTGCAGTTTAGGCCAGGATTCTATAGGATGTTGAAAGTGGAATAATGGCACTATAACACCCTACTGTGGAAATGGCCAAAGAAATAACAAAGGCTTCAGGGCTATAGCTGAATTGGATGTGACACAAAAGACCCTGTACTTCTGTACTCTGCTACACTCTAGACTGGCTGGGCTATTGCTTTTATCATCCCTGTGGACACTGAGATGATAGGATATGTAGTCCAGGACATCTGCAACCCACTGCATTGCGGAAGGTTGCTTTACACAGCATGCCTGTTGGAATACAGTGCACTTACTAAATACTATTTTTTTCTGTTCAAAGTTCTGATTTATAAATCTCAGAAACCAAATTTAAAAAGTTGTACTTTGACACAATTTATTGAATTCCTTGTTTGACGGCTGCATGCCACACTTCAGTCAAGGAGCTCCGAACAGCCTAAGGAGCTTTATTTTATTATATTTTCACACATACCCTGTGACGGAGGCCAGGAGATAATGACTTGCCTGATGCTGGATAACATACTTCATAGCTGAGTTCAAGACCTGAATGGGGTCCTCTTAAGACTTCACCTGGTTCTGATCAACTGAGGTAGCAAACACAATGATAGGACTACACCATCTCAGAGTGCAGATCGGAATTAAGAGCCTGGGATGAAATGCTCCTCTCCATATGGAAAAAGAAAAAAAAAATCCCTGTCCACAGAAAACTAGCATGAAAAAGGCTTAGAGCCTTCAGCTTTCTCCCCTACATGCTAGCTTTCTCTGTGCAGGAAAAAGTATTCCTTTTTTTTCAAAATGGAGGAGCATTTCAGCCTGTGAAGACCCGAGTCATTCTAAAAGTGTCACAATCTTAATCTGCAAATTTAGTGTGAGATGTGGTCTCTCTGTCAGAAACGACCTGAAGTCACATAGCAACAACAAACTAGGCCTGATGTTCCATCCAATACAGCCAGCCCTCCATTTCCGCAAGTTTAAATTCCACGTTCTGTATTTGCAAATTTGTCTAATTCCTGCCCTCCCCAAACACATCTTTTCAAGGGGAACCTTCCTCTCATCAGCTCAGGCCACACAGCCCTTTATAAACCTGCCTCTGGTCTTCCTCCTCTACCTTCAGCTGCTGCTCACACCCCAATTTCTCAGCACCACAAACACTGTCCCGATGTCTGCCCACACTCATGGAAGGAGAGAGGCAAGAAAGGGGAAGTATAAGGCCACCATTCCAACCCAACCCTTTTCTCTCTCCTTTCCATGATCTGGCTTGGACCCTGGATGCACGCTCTCTCCACCATGCCTCAGCCCCCTTCCCGCACATACATACATACATTTTTCCACTTTTGCAGGGGTCCTGCACCCCTAACCCTAGCAAATGTGGAGGGACAACTGTACACTTATTGCAAGGAAAACAGATTTCCTTTTGCACAGGGCCTCAAAAAGGTACTCTGCAATTCAGAAGAAGCAAAATGTTTTTCACACTCAAACTTTCTGTCTCTAAGCTTAAAACCTGCCTTTCCCCAGAACTTGCCATTCATCTGAGAGGAAGGGTTGCTGAAAACTTCACAGAGACAGAACGCCAGTGGTTTTAATTGCCAGGGAAGAGTTTTATGGCGATAAACCACTAACTACTATTGTCATAAAGTGAAGGATGGCTCAGTTAAATGCAAAGTCCTCTCATCACACAGCCCCATGTTTTCACCGCTTCTGCTTCTCCTCATAACATCTCTTTAGCAGAGCTTGCAAGAGTTACAACTCCAAGAGCCCCCTGCCAGCAAGCTCGACATTTTAGATGGGACTAGTGAAAGCTCCATGAAATCCACAGTTAATTACCAGCCAGAAATTCCAGGAAATGGGACAGGATTCATATGTTGGTGTACTTCGCAAAAGAAATTACCAACTACATGAAGGTATGTACACCAGCTGATATCCCCATTCCACTCATAAACAGGTATTGCTGAAAGAATACAGCAGACATACCATTTGGCCACTCTTTAAGTATATTGGGAGTACTAAAGATGTTACATTAAGAAATCCACATTCAGTGTGACCTTGCATAGGTGTCCTAAAAATGATGAGTCAAAAGCAAGCAGAAATTTTGTGCCTTCCCTCACCCCAGTTTGCAGGCAAGGTTGGAAAGACTTAATTTGACAGTTTTATTAAAATTACTTTTGAAATCTTAGGAAGATCCAGAAAGCTTGTGTGTGTGTGGTGTGTGTGCTTTTTTGGGAAGGGGGTTGGCCTATTAGCTGAATATAAATTTTGAATTTCGTTTCTTGGTAGGTGCACCCTCTGAACCTAATGATCCAGTGTTTCTGTCATGGAGACTTCCCGGCCATCAGCCCACCCCCACCCACACCTCCATTGCATCATGCTGCTAGTTGAGTCGAAATAGGCAGGAAATCTGTAAGATGCAGGGACTGATGAGATGGTGAGTTTGGCGAGAAACAGTTCCCTTCATAGCACACTCAATGGCTTCAAATCCAAATTGTAATGGCTGACCTTGGAATGAGAGCCAAGGCCACATGCCGATTTCCTAGCATACATTAATTAGACTTGTTTTGGACAACAACAGTCCCTCCTCTCAAAAGCACAACTCTGTAATTTCTCATTTGGTTATGTTTATCTCTTGGATATTTGCTTCTATTGTTTATTAAAGCATTTATATTTACCTTCTGTTCAGTGAATGCTGAAGGCAGCTTTCCACAAATTAAAATTCACAATAAGTTTTTAAAAAAGAAATTATTAAGTCACAGTGGTAAAATCACCACCACTAAGACAGCAAATGTATTTACAGAATGTCATGCAAGGATCAGCAACTGTGTGTGTACATGTGCTTTCAAGTCACCTGTCAACTTATGGAGACCTCATTAATTCATAGGGTTTTCTTACAGAGGGAATACTCAGAGGTGGTTTTGCCATTCCTTTCTCTGAAAGACAGCCCACAGCACCTGGTAGTCTCCCATGCAAGGACTAACCAGGTCTGACTCTGCTTAGCTTCCAAGATCAGACAAGATTTGGTGCCTTTAGGGTATTTAGACCCTTTGCTATAACTCAATCACACTGCTGGCAAGCCTTCTAAAACAATACAGTTCATGTCAGGTGTCTGCAAACCACTAGGCTAAGGACGAAGTTCAATTGGGAGAGTTCAACAGTTTCAGTGCTATCATCAGGATATCCCTGTCCAAAGGAGCCACTTTTGACGGTAGAGACACCCAGTGAATCTTTTGGGCACAGGTAAAATGTACCCCTCCATGAAAATGTCAAACAAACAAGGTATCTACGGTTATGCACAGGTCACAAAGGCATGTTTCTTCTACACAATTACCAAAATGATAATGCAGTGTGATTTAGATTAGTTGAAGGACAGAAAGAATGCTTTGTTGGGCAATGGCACAGGCGGAGAATTAAGGGTTTTACTGCTCCGGCACCATCTTTCAAAAAACAGCCATTCTCCAGATAATCAGTTGTGTTGCTTCTAACTAGCCTCTCCGCCTCACTTACTCCATCTTACTCTGCAGCCAAATTAGCTGGAAAAACGCTTCCGTTTGTTTCTCTAGTAGTGATTCACCACGATAGGGATTTGGAACAAACAAAAACAAGGGGTGGGAGGGAAACATCTGACAAGGTCTGAAGTGACACAGAGGCCAACATGCTTGGAGGGGAGTTGAACAAAAGAAAGAAGGAGGAAGATTCAGATGGAAGGAGAATGGAGTGGGTGGTCTGCTTCACCACGGGCCTACCATTCCACATGAATGCAACCAGTGCATGGTTTTCAGCACATGACTTTATTTCTCCTACACAGGGACCTACATAGATGTTCACCGCGCTCACATGTATAGAGCTAAAGATGCCTACCTAAATGGGGCTGCCAGAGTGAAAACTGGAGGGGGCTCCTGTACCCTCAACAGTTGCAAGAAAGAGGGGCATTTAGGAAGTGTTGCTTGTAACCTGGTTGTGTGATAAGCAGCATCTGCTGAAATTCTCTCTTCTACACAACCATTAAAGGTATAGGAGCCTTCTCTAACTTTTACTTTGGCAACCCTGTACTTAAGTCTTACCTCCGCTTTCACTGTATATCCAGCTTCTATTGAAATGTTAGCATTTAGCAAAAAGCTCTGAACAGGACTCTCTAATCCTGGTCTGCTAAACAAAGTTACAGAGATTCCATGATAGAGGTTTCTGTTCATAGGAACTCTGTAACTACATTCACACAAATATGATTACACAGTCTGATCTTTAGCCTTAATAACAATACCCATGCTATAACATAACACACGTAAATGCACCTAACTCTCAGATCATTCTCTGGGCCAGAACTTGTAAACATGACTTTTTTTGGATTGCATTTCCCAGAATCCCAGAATCCAGCATGTTCTTCCAAGTTGTGGACAAGGCACGAGCAGATGAGGGTTTTAGATCTGCTGTTAGATTGCTTGGTGACTTGTGGCAGATAACAAAGATTTCTGAACTCCTAACTGTCAACAATACCAACAACCATCTACATTACTCTATTAATTTAAGAAAACTGAGGAAGAAAGAAGAAGAAATGCCAATCAGCAGCAGACATTTATGTCAAAGTACAGGGAGCCAGCATGGTATAGTGGTTTGAGCACTGGACTATGATGGAGGCAAGGGTCTGAATCCTCACTCAGCCATGGAAACCCACGGTATAACCTTGGGAAGTCACACTCTCTCAGCCTCAGATAAAGGCAAAGGCAAACCCCTCTGAATAAATAATACCCTATGATAGGGTCACCCTTAGGGCTGCCATCAGTCAGAAATTACTTGCAGGCATATCACCGCCACCACAACAACATGGAGCTCAGTTAGTATACTGACAACAAATACTTGGTTTGAGGTATGGTACCCTGTTTCTTCATTCTAGCCTGGGTATAACCGTCCTGATCTTGCACCAGACTCCAACTGATAGCCCTTGAGATTATAATAAACAAAGTAGATCCCAGAAGCCTGAAGTCTGCCCATCCATGCTCTGGGCTGTTTCATGCACAATACACTTTTCTACAAGGACACAGGACGAGGATGTTGAAGATGCGTGTATATATCTAGCTCTCAGTTTCAAGGTTCAAAATAAGACATAAGAAAAAAAAATCATAAAAATAGCTCTGGATTAGGTGGATACAAACTACTTCTACTCCAAAACCTAATCTGTGATCTTTGTGTAAAATCCAGGAAGACATGGGCAATACATACACTGCTGGTACAATGGAAAAATCTATGTGTTCTTCCCTGAATAAACTGAATAAACTCTCAATAAAAATTATACAAAAAGAAAGAAAGAAAGAAAGAAAGAAAGAAAGAACCTAAAACAGGTTGTTTGTTATAAAAAAAAGAGGCTTCTGGGATCTACTTTGTTTATTATAATCTCAAGGGCTATCAGTTGGAGTCTGGTGCAAGATCAGGACGGTTATACCCAGGCTAGAATGAAGAAACAGGGTACCATACCTCAAACCAAGTATTTGTTGTCAGGTAAGGATATAAATGTATGAGAAATCAAAGAAGAAATAATGTAACTGTTCTTCTCTCTGTAAGATGGAAATTATGTTTGGAATGGAATGGAAATAAGCAATTTCAGCTGGAAGATTTAAACATGGAAGTGTGTGTGGGGGGGTATTTTTGAGATAAACTTTCCTGAATAATAAATCCCCTCTTTATCCTACATTTGACGTACATTATAAAATGAGTCTAATTGCCCTGTCTAGAAGACTGCTTAGGCAAGGATCATCACAATAAGCCATGGTAATCCCTCAAGTGCGACATGGGACTGATATATGGGGACAATGCTATCCTACAGCAGTTGAGACCAGTCACAATAGGTTCTTGAAGAACTACTGAATGTTCCTCAGCGGTTTTCTCCTCACTGCTATGGCTGGACGTTTATCTTCCTTCTATCAAAGAAAGAACACATAAAGCATCTACACCTATAGCAGTGATGGGCAACTGTGGAAGGCTAGGGGGAATACAGTAGCCCCACCGCAGAGAACTTGGAGGATCACATCTCTTCACTGCATCTCCAGCAAGAAAAAAAAAATCAATACTGTATATCAAAAAAACTTTTGTGTATAGGGGCATTTTCACCATATTTTTGGGCTTTAACTATTTTAATAATTTAATGATTAACCATTTTAGGCCCAGGAGAGGCCTTGTTCAACAACTGGAAGTGAGTAGAAGTAATTTCCTGTTCACTTCCTGTTTCAGAAATGGGGGGGGGCTTCTCCTGGACCTAAATTTGTCTGTGGAGGAATGTGGTAGAAATGTACCCCATGCCTCCCATAGGACATTTTGGGGCTGTGTGTGTGTGTGTGTGTCTGTGTGTGTGTGAAAGATTTAAAACATTTTAAAAACTAGAAGAATTTAAAAATGAAAAAAAATGTTTATGACCCTTAAGGGGCCACAGAAGTGCCTGCACTTTGCCCACTTTTACTTTATAGGAAAAGACTGATGGACTCAAAGGAAATCCAGAAATCCAGAAAAACAATGTTTCATTGAACAACACACTCAGGACTGATGGGCCCATTACTAGTCAACAATTTTCTTTCAATCATGTCCAGTCCTCTTTAATTATCATTTTTAATTATTAGAAACAAAATTGGGGTAAAGTTGATTTTTAGAAAAATGCACTTGTCAGCCAACTTCAAGTATTCCCTCACCAGTATAAGAGGACTATTTTCAACAGTACTTCCAAGACCTAATCTTTGTTGCCCTCACTGCCCCCCATTTTCAAACAATGCGCTCAACTTACTTGGAAAGAAGGTATAAGGGATTCCCCAACACACGGCATCTATGTATTTGTGGCCTGGAGGTAGAAGACCTAATTCATTATTTACTGTGCTGCCCCTTATACAGTGACTCCATGACTTATTTCCTGAAAAGTCTTTTAAGAGAAAGACCTGTATGAAAGTTACCAGATATTATATGTGGCTCTTTCACAGATCAAACTAAATCTATCCCTATCAAAGTTGACACCTTTGCACGAGCAGCACAGATTGGCAATGGACTGAAAAGTTGTCTCAGTTGCCATTACAGGTTCAGTATCCCTTATCTGAAATGCCTGGAACCAGAGGTGTTTCGGGTTTTGGATTTTTTCCAGATCTTGGAATATTTACATATACATAATGAGATTACACATCCTTCTTTCACTGTGGGGTCTGTTGTTTTGTCATTCTCCCCCTCTTACCTTCTTCCTGTAGGAAACATGAGGGAATTACTGATGTTCACTCAGGACTGTGCACATGCTCACAGCTTAAACTCTCTCAGTTACCTTGGCGCCTTTCCTCCCCTCTCAGAGCGCTTTGGACAATGTGTGCAAGCTTCTTGCTAAGTGAGCTGAGAGGGAGGAAAAGGAACTAAGCTAACTGAGAGACTTTGCCAGTAGTGAGTGTGCCCATATACAGTCTCAAACGAGCCTCCATAATTCCCTTACATTTGTAATCGACAATATACCATATACAAATAAAAATAATAATTAAGCTAAGTTCACATTAGCCATGATTTGTTGCTTCAACCATGAATCCTCCTACAGTTCACTAAATCACCATTTGTTTTTACTGTGTCTGTTTTGTTTCTCTTCTGAACTTTTTGTCAAGTCCTATTTCAGAATAGGCAACTGGAAAACAGGCCAGAGACAAGCTATGGTTCTGGATTCAGACATAATGACAACCCACGGTTTAAGTCAAACCAAGGCTCATAAGCCAATAATAAGCCATGGTTTCTTACTGTAGCTTCTAGCAGGCTAACAAATCACAGTTAGGGATGGAACAAGTTCAAATAGAGTAATTCTGGACACCAGAATTCTAAAAACCATGACCTGACTTACTGTTATGTGTAAACCCAACAACATCTGTATGAGTCACCCACTGTCACAGGCGCCAACAATTCTGGGCTCTTCCCAGGTAATCTATGTTACAGGAAACACCAACTTAATTCTCACTGTAGATTCCACCTAAACCTAGAATATCATGTGGACATCCTACCCATTTAAATACTGAGGCAGAATACTCTCTGACACTAACCTACTGATGCCCTATTAAAATCAAACTGGAATCTTAGGTCAGATTTGCCTCAAATGGGCCCAAAATGAGTTAGGGAAATCCAAAATCTCAGATGGCATGAACAGAAGCCAAGTAGTGTAACTAAGACTTTGCAACCTCAACAGTTTGATATTTTCATTCTGGTAGAGAGAGGTTTCATTTTGGCTATTTTAAAATCTCCAAAGGACCTTGTTTGCATCTTTTATTTTTGAACTCTTACACTTTTAAGTAGATTTCCCCCTCCCATAGTAATTCCCAACCCTTCTTTTTTCAAGTGATGTTACTATCACCTATGTTTACCAAATGTTACTTAATTTTAATTACCAAAAAAAAAAAAAAAGCAGAGCAGAATGCCCATAGACTTCAAGGCCCCTTTTAGGAATCTCAGCTCATATTTCATTAAAAATACATTTTTAGCTCTCATAGAGCAGAAAAGATTCCAGAAAAAATCTCCCAAAAGAAATAAAAGGTAGCACACAAATCTGAGTTTCTGAAAAGGAGGAACCACTCAAATACTTCTGGAGATGTCAACAGAACACATAAACTTATCATATGTCTCCTGCTCATTATTAGCTTCATTGTGGCACTCAAAACCAAGTAGGACGCCAAGCACCGCTTGGGGTGGAATTTTTCCTGTCTGTTGGGCAAGCAGCATTCTTAAAACACAGAACCTTTATTCTGGATTAGTTAAACCAGAGTAACCACTGGTTGATCTGATGGGAAGGGCAGTGCCTCTCAAAAATCTGTTTGAAAAATACACCCCCACACTTGAAGCAACCCAGATGCAAGAACAGCATAAGCTTTTGTGCCCTTTTGCAGCTGGGTTGGGGAGAAAGTGGGTAAAAGAGGAGCTGGAATCCACGGCCTGGGGCTTGATACACAGCCAATTGTGCTCAGCTGGGAGGTGGCTCAGTGCGTGCACTCCCATCCCCCAGCACAAGGAATCCTGGGCTGCTCTGACCCAGATTTTCAAAAGCCTCGCAAGCCAGGGCCGATCAGATGATACTCCAGGACTGCTCCCTGCCTGGCCTCTTGTCTGCTTAGCCTCTGCTTCCTCAGCTCATTTACAGCCTCCTCTTTCTCCTCTCTCATCCCACACCTCCTCCTCCTCCTCCTTCTCAATGCTGCTACAACAGTTCCCTTCTGTGCAGCTTGTGTTTTTTTAACTCCCCCTGATCAGTTTTACCCTATTGTTTCTCCTTCCAAACCATCACCTTGACACTTCTAGGGACGAGTTAACCAGCGAAAAGAAGAGTACAAATTGCCCTGCAATCTAGGAGCACTCATGTAGGAATTACTGCAACCTCCTTCACTGACACACAAACATGAGACAATAACTTTCTCTCTTACTTGCAACAGCCATATTAATTAATCTAGTCTTGCTCGCATTTCCAAATTCCTCTGTAATCTCTCTTGCTGCTGCATATTTGTCTGGAAGCATGCATGGAAAAGGCAGGCAGAGGAGAGAAATTCACCCTTTGACCACTTTTTCATCTGGCTTGGATGATAAAACTATACACAACTTACAACAGAACCTTGCCTGTTTGCCAATGAAGGCCCGCTAACCCTGCCTGTTGGTACCTCAGCGGCATGAAAGCTGTTGAAAAAGCCCATAGTTGCAGGAGAAGGGACTTATTTGCATTTAGTGATGTCAAGAAGCCACACTTGGAAGGTTTCAAAGTTCCCCACACAACTTCTGGGGAAAACACAGAAACAAAGCTATGGCCACTCCTAAAGAAAAGGATGGGTGGGGGCAGCCCACTATAGTGAGACAGTATTTGCTCATCTGGGAATCCCCAAGTAATATTGTCGCCGAGGGTAAATTCAGTACCCTTGGTTTCTGTGAACGACTATTTGCTGCCTGGAGTTCTGCCCTATTTGCTACTTGCTATTTAGGCAAGGGGCAGTTTTTTCACGGAACATGTGTGAATAAAAAAAAAAAAAGCAGTCATTGCATCAAATTACAGTATTCAGTGCTGCATTCTGAATAAGAATTATTAACTGAAATCATGTTCCATTTTTTTTAAAAAAGGACATTATAGTGCCAAAAGAGGCACACACATATTCTTGAATTAAGTTACATTTACTTGCTTCTAACAATACAGGCACCCCAAGATAATTACTACAGAAAATGTGAAGAGGAGTGGCCATTAAATATTTTATTTAGTGTGTTGTCTGAATTAAAGATCTTGGCATATTACAACTAGTTTGTTCTTATCTTGTGAATCCTGGCTTGCCAAGAGTAGCATGCCCTCTATTCTCTGTGAATACAGCCAATGCCATGTGACAGGGCAGACTCCATCTCACGGGCTATGGACAAACTATCTCTTAGTTTAACCAGATTGTGGAACCAACCTATGGAATCTCCTCTCTAGACCCTTCCTTTTTTTATGAGACTGGGCGCTGATAGGCTATGTCATCCAGAGCAACTCTGACAGAAGACAATATGAAAACATAAGGCTAGATTTCAGAAACAGCCTTCAGATGAAATTTGGGTGTGGGCAAAATTTTTGGTGATTATTTTTTCAAAACAAAGGAGGACCAAGGGCACCCATAGGGCCTTCAGTGGTCCTGATCCCCCAACACCTTCCTTTTTGCCAGGAAAAGGGTGAATTGCTTCTCCTGGAAGTTTCCAAGAGCAGCCTATAGAAGCCATCTTTTAAACAAGGCTGTGGCGTCCCCCTGCGCAGATTAACATTTTAGGAATAATCATTTCTAAAAACCAGAATTAGACTTCAGGCCACTTCTGGCTTTTTGTTTTTGTTTTGAGGTTTTGATATTTTTTTGTAGTTTTTGTAGCCACTGGAAGGTTCCAGGGTTAGAAAACTGGTCACTAGATGGGACAAAGTTGTCTATCCCTGTCTTGAAAATTGAGGCATAACTCCCCCAAATTATTCCAAATTCTGATTCTCATTTTCTTTCTTGAACCCAATTAAGTTTGTTCCTAATCAAAATACTATGGCCTCTCTTCAACTGTTGTTGCGGTTATGTGTCTTCAAGTTGTTTTGGACTCATAGCAACCTTAAGGTGAATCCATCAGAGGGTATTCTTGGCAAAATTTTTCAGAGAGGGTTTGTCATTGCCTGCCTCTGAGCTGAGAGTGCGTGTCTTGCCCACAGTCACTCAGTGGGTTTTCATAGCTGAGCAGGGATTCAAACCCTGGTTTCCCTAACACACTACACCATTTTGGCTCTCCTCATCAAGTACACTTGCCAAAATGCAAGATAAGAGACAATACCCCAAGGCCCTGAAGCAATATTGGAACTTTTTTTGGATAGGATCCAGCACATTGGATAGCTCTTCTAAAGTCTGGACTAAAAGCAAGGTGAAATCGTTCTTCCCACTGACATGGAAGCCACCAGCCATCACTGGATGAAACAGGAATAAACAAGTTGCATGGTCCAACATTATTTTAGATGTAAAAATTCATGGATTAAAGTGGCACATGAACACAAAGAACTATGTATTATTTTTGACATAAAGTTGAAGGCTTTCACGGCCAGAATCCATAGGTTGTTGTGGGTTTTCTGGGCTCTGAGGCCATGTTCTATTAGTATTTTCTCCTGATGTTTCACCTGCATCTGTGGCTGGCACCTTCAGAGGATCTGATCCTCAAATAGAAAAGCTGAAGCAAGAAACAGCTCATAGAAGACAACAAATATATTGTATGAACACATCCTGGCTACTACAGTTGACGTATGTTGGAGCCTTTTACCCAAATACGTCATCACTCTTCTCTTCCTGTCATGGTGCACAATTAAACCAGAAATTTAACCAGAGTTTCCTATGTATTCTAAATTTGAAAAATATGATTGCCAGTCTTGGAACCATATTGTCAAACCATGATTTGAAACTGCATTAAGCTCCTACCAACCTTTTTTTAAAAAATGATACTGTAGTTCTCTAGTTCAAAAGAAATGGGAAATTACAGTTAACTAACACCCTGGTTCAACTGTGCTGCACCACAAAGGGAGGAACAAAGGAGACCAGGGTGCAGGCAAAAGGCTCATTCACTGCTTAATAAACGAAGACATGATCATCCAGACTGGGTCATTTAATCTCCCTGCTTAGGCCAAAGCCTTAGAAGAAACGCGAGAGATACCAACACTGCAGAGAGTGAAACTCCACTCAGAAAAATGCCTAGCTCTTAAAGGCTCCATTGTCACAAAGAAGGGTTTAAGCCTTGTCAGAAGACCTTTCACCTCTGTATTGTGTATTTTACTGCTGCCTAATAATACCCAGCCAACAGGCCTTCACTCTCTAGATTTGTCACAGATGTCACCCAAGACAGTTTTGAAAATAGCAATTTTATTTCTGAACAAAACTACCACCCTGCGGTCCTATATACACAAACAATAACATAGAAAAATTTAATATATTTCCTTTAAAAAATAGCATTGACAGTATGAAAACTGCAAGCTCACAACACTTAACATAGTAATTTTAAAAAACACAAAAAACAAAATAAAAAACAACACCCCCCCACACACTTTTTTGAGTAGAGACCACTTTTTGAGAAAAGTTCAAAGCAATTTACGGTAACTAACACAACTGAAAATGAGCTATAAAATAATTCAACAGTAATACAGAAACAACTACAGAAGGCAATACTGAAAGCAATGTATTTACCAAAAAGCCAGACAGGAGAAGCATACCTCATACCCTTTTCAAAAACAACAACAACCACCACCCATGGGCAAAGTAGCTTTTTTCAACACTTCAGAAAGAAAATACCAAAATATTGGGCCAATGCCATTAAGGCCCAATTTTTGGCTGTTGCCACCTGAACCTTCCATAGAGATGGCACTGACAAGAAAGTCTACTAGCTAGGCCTTAATTGGAGTTAAACTGACCCCTTAAAATACGAGGGGTCACATGCAAAACAACTGCCACCTGACATAAAAACCACACAGGTGTTGCTATGCACTCTTAGCCTCTTTACATAAAGCAGCAGCCATGCAAGTTTGTGAAACAGCTGAGCCAATTTTAACCACGCCAGCTAATCCCATCATGTTCAAGGAGATTAGCTGGTATGGTTAAAATCAGTGCAATGGTGCTGTGAGCTTTTACAGAAGCACCTAACCACAGAGAGTAGTGCTATGTTATGTGGCTTGTCTTTTTGGCAGCAACCGTGCCACCACACTAATAGGTATACAATGAGCCCCACTCTCTGCCTGAACAAAGAAATAAAAGAGAGGCTTTTAAAAAGGAACTAATCAAGTGGGATTGTAATGATCTTGGGTATAGTCATATTGGACAAAGTAGCAGCGCAACTCAATTTCTTTCCCTACTTGCCAAGTTTTACTTCGTAAACTCTCTGGGGCAGAAATTCACTCTTTTCTATTTTGTAAAGCACAAGCACCTTAAGGTTCCACTCTACTCCTCTTTGTCAACTGTGCACAAGGGAGATTATATCCTTGTTGCTTTGTGCCTTCAAGTAATTTCTGTCTTATGGCGATCCTAAGGTGAACTTATCAAAGGATTTTTCTGGGCTGAGATTGCGTGATGTGTCCAAGGTCAGCCAGTGGGTTTCCATGCCATAAAACTTATCTCAGGCAGCTGTTAACCACTTTCAGAAATTTAGTACTGTATATGTGTAGACAAGATAGTTTGCACAAAGAGGAACACTGACTCTTCATGGATCCCCTCACATGGAAGAGTCTACATATGCACAGCTCTGTTCATACCATCATACATATGTAGGTTTTATATACATGTACAACCTAACCTGGAGAATTAATATAGTGTACGTAGTAGAGTGGTAAGCAACAGAAGTCCTTCAGACATTTTGGATACAACTTTCAGAAATTTAATCACTGGCAATGGTAACTGGGGCTCATGGGAGTTCTAGGCCAAAGTATCTGGAAATCATCAGTTTGCTTGGCCTTGGTGTGATGTTTAGAGTGTTGGACCAGGACCAGAGAGAGACTTGAACACAAATCTCAATTCAGCCATGATGTTCATTAAAAACTAACTTTAAAAATGTGAATAGTGTAGCTATAATAGTTAGCCACACATAAAAAAGCTCCCCCTTTCTCAGTCTCCGATCTAAGCAGCTGTCATCAAGCTACTGCTTTACCAGGAGGAACAAACCTTAAGTTCAAGTATGAATCAAGACGTCATGAGTCAGGTAGTTTTTGAACCACAAAAAAGCCGTTCCACGTACACAAATTGGATGCTACACTCATGTCTGACTCATTTTAAAAGAGGAAGAAAGGTATCATCCACTCTGATGAACACCTAGGAAGTGTTGGTTGTGAAGATTCTCCTTAAAGCATATTTGTCTGGGAGAACAAAGGCAGTGATACCTGTCAAGTTCACAGCTTTTCTTTCAACAGTTGCAAGTTCAAGGCAGAAAAGATTTACATGTCCTGATAAATCATAGTTTGTGCTAATCACAGATTATCACTAAAGTCATGAATTGGACAGCAGACTACCAAATAAACCATGACTTCTTGTCTCAATTTCTGGTTTGTTTCTCTTGTGCACCTTCTGTCATCTTCTGTTCTGCTAGCTGATTCCTCCCTCTTTATCAGAATCCTTTCAACAGGAAAGAAATTGTTGCTGGGCTTGGAAATATGAAATACAGTCCTATCTGCACATTTGTGGGTTTGAACTTTGTGAATTTGATTATTCATGAGGTGCACGTGTCCCCCCCCCGCATTCTTTCCCTCCCATTTCCTTGCCTTTTGCCTGGGCACACATGCCTTCCTTCTCCATGGCCGGGCAAAAGGCAAGTGAATGGGAGGGGGGAGACCCAGAAGGAAATGGCAGCTGGGGTACGGAGAAGGTGGGAGTTATTTGTGGTTCTTCCATTTTCACGAGGGTTCTGCTCCCCAAGCCCTTGCAAAATTGGAGGGGCCACTGTATATATTGGGGTCAGGAAACTTAAAGAGGTCATACGCTCTCTCAACAAGGTTTTTTAGGTAAGGGTGGGCAACCCTGGTAGGTCCAGCAGCTAACCTCTCTACTCCATACAACCACTGGCCACACCTCCTGCCACTCACCATCAAGATTTGGGAATGGGCAGACAATGAAAAGGGGGGGGGGACTCCCCTATGTTTTCCACAAAGTGCATTTTACATGAGAAAAACACACTCTGGGACTACATGCCTTCTTTCAGATAAGAATCATGTTCTCGGAAGCCTTTGGGAAGGACAATTCTACCAAATAAGGCAGCTGCTCAGAGAACAACTTGGGGAGAAATGCACATTTCTGTAGTACTGCACTGCCAACATTCAGCAACCGTTCATGGGGGGAGCTGGGGAAAGGCAAAAGGGCCTTCGAGACTACATGCAGCTCACTGGCACATGCTGCCCACCTCCACTTTAGACCCAAGACTAAAATCCAACAACCCATATTTACTATAAACACAAAATCACACTTCTACTTTGCTTTAATATTTCAGAATAACTTTGACCCATACATTCATTATTATTGTAGACAAATTTAAAATGCACACTATGTCCATACTTTTATATTGGAAAGTGAATAAAATTCAGATTTTTGCCATTCTTTAACCCCTTTTTAGTTTGCATGAATTTTGTGGAAACAACCACAGCACCCATTCCTTGTGCCAAAATGCCACAAGACTTTTTACCCTTTCATCCTGCAAGTTAATGCAAAAGTTTCAAATACCTCCTTGCTTCCTTGACTGTTCACTATTATAATTAAGACTTACCTCCAATGTGGCTATGGGAGTGTGGCTGAGACGCTTATCCAGAAGTTCAAGCAACCACAGCCATGCCCTCAAAGAAAGTCCAAAAATGCAGGGAAATGTCTTGTTCCACAGCAACAAACCATTCTAGCAGTTCTTCTCTCCACTGAGGAGCAAGTCTTTTGTAAAGCTAATGAGTCTTACTAGCTCAATTAAGACTAACCCAACCCATAATAATTTGCATTAGAACAGGACAGCTCACAACAATATGCAGTTCCTGGGATAACTCACACCCACACCTCTACTACTGTAAGGGCTGCAGCTAAGCTCAGAGGGATGAGGGATGCCTGAAGGGGGTGGCAGATAACATCACCATCAAAAATCCTTTGGTCTACTACATCACTGTGTTTAACAATATATAAAAAAAGAAAAATGGGAAAAATGTGTGTTTGTTCAACAAGTACCACCAAATCATCTCAATCCTCACCCTGGAGGTTGGGCAGCTTTTACCTAACAAATGTAAATCATATTTTCATCTCTCATACAACAGATTTTTTTTCAGCCACTAAACTATGTTTACAAATCTGTTCTGTTCATCATAACAATTCTACTGCTGTGTGGGTGGCACAGAAAGGGATATCTGACAACAGTGAAATGTGTCTCAGACTGACTCAGAGGTGGAGCCCTTCCCACCTTGCTCTTTTCCATTTCCTAGAAAATTTTGGTTCTGTTGTATGGGCTCTATAACATCCACATTTGTTTTCTTTCCGTTCAACCAGCTCTATATGAAGCAGCTCCTTATTTAGGAAAAACTAAACAAACTAGGCAGAATTCAGGTACAAGTGGCTGGGGCATTACTGAAAGCCAATCTAAGCCTCATAGAGGGCAGGACTGCAGAGCTTCTAGAATGCCCAGCAGGGATTATCTTTTGGCCATGGTTCCAGATCAGGAGTCTTCCTATACACAGAAAGCTAGCATGTCAGGAGGATGTTAGGCTATTCATTCATTCATTCACTCATTCATTTGCAGGCAGACTCTGAAGCAACTATGTATCTTACACAGAGCCAGACCACAGTTGGGTCTACACCACTTGTGTCAAACACAAGGCTTGAGGGCCGAATCTGGCCCACCAGGCCATTTCATGTGGCCCTCACACCTCTCCTGGAGCTGCAACACTCCCCCCACCTGGCAAGCCCAATCCCCACATTGCAGACCTCTGGCTGCTGGTACTCTAAAGAGGAGCCTAGCAACCAGCACTCACCATCTACTTCTACTTCTGACTGCTCCTCTGTCCAACTCTTGCGAGCCGTGCGGAGCATTGCCATGATGACCCATGGACAGAGGAGCAGCCAGAAGCAGAAGTAGATCGCAAATGCTGGCTGCTGGGCCCGTCTTCAGAATACTGGCAGCCAGGGGCCCACAATGTGGGGATCAGGCTCACCAGGTAGAGAGAGAGGCAGGAGGGCAGAAAGAGGCACAGAGAGGGCCTGGGGGGGCAAAAAGAGGCACAAATCAGAGCACAATTACTTGTTCTGCCTGTCTCAACTGGGACCAAAAACAAATTTAATGTAATAAACAGTGCTTGGTAATATTTGTCTGATGATTAAAAAATAACTTTGTTTTCAACACTCATTTTTCAATAAATTGTACAACAGTTGTACCCTTGAATATCTGCTTGCCATTATTTTTCCTAGACTTCTAGTTTCAGAGCTAGTTATTACTAAAACCAGTGATAATTGAATTCAAAGGTAATTATTTAATATGATAAAAGAGTAGATACATTTATATAGTCTTGCAGATACAACTGGCACTTTGAGGGCAACCATAATGCTGATGCGGGCCAAGATGAAACTGAGTTTGACACCCCTGGTCTACACTGTCAACATGACAGTTCTATCAACCTGATCTGCCTAGCAACCTGGTCTGTCTAGCTGAGTACTGTCAACACCATGGATGGACAATCTAGCACCCTCCAGATGTTTGGAATTACGCCAGCCAGGGTGGGTTGAACCTGGTATATTCTGCATATAAAACACATCCTCTATCATGAGCTGCAGCCTTGTTCAAATAAGCATTCCCTACACACTCACAAGTAGAATAGGCATCTCTTGGGAAGGCCTGCAACACATGGGGGTACAGAATTATTTCTCTCACATTGGTGAAGACCACAATCACAACCTCGTGGAAGAACTCCTTAATAAATACATCAGTCCTTTGACATACATGGCATTTGTTGATGGTATTACTTTTTTCTCCTAGCCTCTTGGCAAGGAACCCACATTGTTCCCTTTGAAATGTCATCACAGTTCTAACTTCTTTCAGCTATACCCCACCATGAGCATTTCTACTCTAGTATCAACTTCCTTAATAATGGAGCCTATCAAAGCAATCAAAGACTGATATGTGGAAGACCATCACACTTATACCCACAGAACCATCCATCACCCAAGATATAAAATCTATCAGTCATGTATATATCCTGCTGCAGATATAGCACACAAATTGCTCTGAAAAAAATAATACCCCCTTTTGATTTAAAAGCAAACCAGTTTCCCATGGCATCCCAACCAGATGCTACAAAACTCTCACCCATGGTTGGGATGTAATCAAATGAAAATATGTTCATGGAAGTCAGTGCCGCAAGATGTGGTGATAGACAGCACCTCAGATGGTTTTAAAGGGGGTCAGACAAATCTATGAAGGATGTCTATATTAATGGCAGAGCATGGAAGTTACTTCTTGAAAGTAATCGGTTACAGTTAGGACTGAGCCCAAAGAATAGAAAGTTTATCTTATAGCTTGCTTCTGGGAGTTCCAGCCCAAAAAGCATGGAAGGCTATAACTTGCCTAACTCACTTTACACCAACTTGAGAATTAAACAGTACTATTAACCTATTTATTGCAGACTGTGATCTGAGGAAGGGAAGAGAAGACTACTTCATAGTTTGCGGTAAAACTGAGACTTGCCAATGTAGGATACAGGCTCATAGCCTTTATGCTACAACACCTCTCAATCAACTGTCCTACAAATATACTAAAACTTTTATGGGTGTATACCACTGCTATTTGGAAGATGCTAGGATTTGGAAGGTGGGATAGGCAGGGTGTTAGGTTTTTTTTTAGTATTTTCAATATGAATACTATATTGAGAGCCAGTGTGGTGTAGAAGTTTCAGTGCTGAACTATGACCTTATTACAGCCCTGCGCACCCCCCAGGATTGGAATGGTTTAATTGGCAAATAATATTTGCTTGGCACCATATTGATTGGCTTTCATATAAATGATACCTGAGGTGATGGCAAGGTCACACTGGAAGATGGGAATTCCTGACTGTAAATGTGACATGGCAAGGAAGGTCAGCCTTAGCTACCTCTAAGCAGAAGACCCAATCAGTTCAGGACAATAGTGTGGCTGCTCTGAATACAATGGGCACGAAATATCCAGCTGTACTCTCAGAGTCAAAATAGGGAAGTTTCCCACCAAACTGTGATTGACTTAACATTGGTCCCTGTCCACCTGGATGTTTTCCTATTGTCTCCCCACCTCTCCACAAAATCCAGCTATTATGACAACCATTATCCCCTTGTCACATCCCCTTGTCATTCACCTTGGGACATTTTTCAGGTACAAATACTTCTGACTTCAGGCTGCTCACTGATCCAAACACCACTCTGTCTATCCGATTCCTGAACAAGAACTGTCATTAAGTTTCTACCTAAGCCACATTGCTATGTCCTCTGCTTCTCTCTGGACTGGTAAATATTGCCCGACTCCCTCAAAGTCCTCTATCTCACTTCCTTTCCTTTCCTTTGGTTAGCCTTATGTGAGTGAGTGCTTGAATCATTGCTTGCGTGAGAGAATTTATTTCAATAAAACATATTTTTAGTCTGCTTTTACTGTCTGGCTGGTCTTTTTCCTGTGTAAGGCTGTAAACGTTGGTATAAAGATCTTGCTAAGTTGCCCCCCTCTCACAAACCTCTGAACTTTGAGCTAATTAATTCCCCACTTTTGTACAAAGGTATTGACATCATGGGGTGGCCCTCATGGCACCTACATTTTGGGGTAACAACCTTGGAGACCAGGGTTCAATTCTCTGCTCAGCCACAGAAACCCACTGGGTGATCTTGGGTGCATCACACACTCTCAGCCCTCAGAAAACCCCATGATAGGGTCACTTTAGGATCCCCGTAAGTTGGAAGTGACTTGAAGGCATGCAAAAACATACTATATTAGTTCAAGCAAACGAAACCTTGTGCCAGCTTCTTTTTTTCCTTGTCTCACTACAGTTATTTGTGCTGTGAATCCTCTCTTCACTCAGATTATTTGCTGTTATTGTCTTGATTTGTTAACTCAGCCAGGCCAGCCACCAATGCCTATCATCTATTTGGAGCCACCATCTATTACAGTGGCTCCCATTCTTGGGTTTCCAGATACTACTGCACTACAACTCCCAGAACCCCCAACCATCAGTCATGCTAGCTGGGGATTCTGGGAACTATAGTCCAAAAGGATCCAAGGACAAAAGTCTGGAATATACTTCTGCTGCTGCCTGCTAGGGTGTAGAATAGTATAACTTTGTGATTATCGGTTGCTTGTTTGAGTGGCAGGCTTCTTGCTTTGGAGTGAACACACTAAACTGGTTTGCTAGGTAACACAAGAACAAATGTTGTTTCACCACCCAGCAGTACAATGCTGGGCAGGGCCAGAAGCAAGATACACAAGGGGAAAAAATGCAACCTTCCTTCCTTTCTTTCTGCTTGATCTATCTGCATTTCAGTCACTGACTGCACCTCCATCACTCTTCAAAATCATCTGTATGCCTGCTACTCAACGTATGAATTGTGGGCACCTCTTGCAGCAGAGCATCTGACCTTCATCAGAAGTACCCATCAAAAAGGGGAAAAAAAAAAAAGGCCACCAAGCATTACATAAAAGAGTGGGCGGGTGATTCAGTACTTAACCTACTTACCTAGTGAACCTATTTAAAGACTAATGCAACAGGGTAGAAGGAATAATGGCACCACACCCAACATGGGATCACAAAATGAAGGACAACCTCAATCAGAGACTGGGAAGCAACAGCGTTGTATGGAATGTGCAGTAAGGATGGGTTAGAATTTCATTTCAACTCATTTTTGATAAGCATTTACCAAAAACTTGCAAAATTTTTCACTTGTACAATGGAAAAAAGTTGAGATCTTTTTTTAAAAAAAAAAATCTGAATGTGGGAGAACACCAAAACTGACATTCTAACACCCACCCATGCCCAGGACTTAAGACTGTTTAACTCTTCAGAGTCTGTGTTTGAAACCCTGTATATTCAGCAACGTTGCTGTTGTGTGCCTTCAAGTCATTTCCAACTTATGGTGACCATAAGGTGAAGCTATTATGGGCTTTCTGGGGCTGAGATTGTGTGACACACCCAAGGTCATCCAATGAGTTTTCATGGTTGAATGGGAAATCAAACCTTGGTCTCCAGGGTCATAGTCCAAAGTTCAAACCATTCCAACACACTGGCTCTCTCAGCCACATTAATGATCTTGAATTAGTGCTGCCATCTTTTTTTCCTGGAAGGTGCCTCATCTTTAACACTTGTTTGGCAGGTAGATAAAACATGGATCTCACCATGCTAGGATTAATTGGACCAACTGAATTTGGCCAATGATAATGAAGGAGAATTTCACTGCAGCTCTTTTAATAAATTTTAACATACGCAAATTTCTTCATACTTGAGATTTAAAAATTTGAATGTAAGAGAAACTATAGCTAACAGACTTTCCAGCTCCTAGCGCAGAGCAACTTGGCTTTCACAGGCCAAGTGTATTAATCAATCTTAATAAACCTAAGCAACTTTTAATATTTAAATTGAGATGTTGTATGAGTCAAAGAAATTATTGGTGTTACACTTATATCCCACTCTTTTTTCAAAGTACTTAGGGCAGCTGTTTGTCTCCTCTGCCAATTTTACGCTCACAACAACCTTATGAGATAAGTTAGGTTGATCCAATAGAGTAGCCCATTCAGGTGCAATAAAATTCATGACTGATTGGGGCTTTATCTGAGATGGGGCTACAGTGCAGGAGCCACAACAGGTTTGATGGAAGCTGAAGTCCTAACAACATTTGGAAAGCCACACATCCCATCCAAATCTTAAACTTTGAATTCCTGATTAGTTTGTTCACTCCTAGTGGTGCAGCTGAGAAAGAGTGAAGGTGGTGCATGTCACTGTGAAACTTGTGAACAATAAACTGGGATTCTGTAGAATTTCAGGTTAACCTTGCGTGTGAATGAAACCACTATTGTAGGAACTCCAACTGCAATGCCTGTCTTCTAGTCACACTCTGTACCCAACAGTTAAGCCACCAAGTTTCAGGATGAGAATTTCCAGTTATTGAAACCAAAGTAACGTATAAGTTCCCTCTCAGATTTTTTTTAAATAGTGCTCAACAGTTACACATTGCACCTAGCAGAACACTTGATAAGAGAAAGACAATGGAAGACACAGAAACTTTCTTGTTCAATGAGTAATATTGCTCTTTTGTGTGCCCCTCCTTCACATTTGTGTGTGTTGAATCTGAAAGATGCATAGATTCTCAACATTCTGGTAAGTGGAATAAAGGGGAACTGAAAATGAACAATCTTTAGCTTGATGGTCCCCTTTAAAAAGGAATAACTGGAAACAAAATCAACTCCCTGCAGATGTTCAAGAAAACAACAACCATGTACACTTCCTAAAAGGCTTTTGAGTACTGGTGGCCACAACAGGAAAAGAAATCCCTGCTGATTTCAAAGATGCCACAATATTGATGTTTGAGCCTGGGTATCTTATGTATGTTTACTCGGACATAACTCTTACTAGCATCTATGCAGCTTAGTCCTTGGTAAGAGGCATTAGTTTGCAGCCCTAGTCTCTCTGGGGACTAATTCCTAAAACTGTAAACTTCATGCTAGTGTATTTGATATTGTTATGGGTCGAATAGATGGGTAGATTTCTCCATCCCACTCAGCTCTGCAGGTGGTACTCTCCCAAACAAATTCAGGTGTAGATCAGGGCCAAGGAAGGTGCAGCTCTGCAGATGCTGTTGGACTGCAACTCCCATCAGCAAAGCCTATGGCAAATGACAATGGGAGTAGCAGTCCAGAATCCTGTGGAGGGCTACCACTGCCAACCCCAGTATTCAAAATCTACCAGTTACACAACCCCTCCCACCTTGGTGTCCTTCCTGTGTATTATACTACAACTCCCCATTGATCTCCAAGAGCACAGCCAATAAGCAACTGTTCAAGCCTCCTGAAAATGTTATCTGTATGTTATGTAATTCCCAGGATCACTTACTTTCCCTCACTGCAGACTAATTAATCTGTAATAATTACTAGTTCTTAGTGGCTCTTGTGGAGAACTGTCTCCACAAACTGTAACATCACTAAGGTTCACGTCACACTCTAAAGTGTGACACCATTTTAAAAGAGGGGCATAGGAAGTAATCATCTACCATTATTTAAAAGCAACCCTGATTTAAGGTCACCAAACTCTTCCAGTTTGCTGTAGATGGGGTTGCCACCTTTGGCTGGATGCCCATTTGCTGGGAGTGCTTTGAGTGTGTGTTCCTGCATGGCAGGGGGTTAGACACGATGGCCAGTGTGGTCTCTTTCAACTCTATGATTCTTTCCACCCAGCTCTTGCATTAGCCATTAGCAATGATGTGATGTTCAGTGTTTGCAGGTGGGTGATGTTTAGATCCACAGGAGGGAAAGTTTCAACTGCTTGCCTGCCTATTAAAAAGTCCAAGAGTGGGACCTTTTTTAAAAGAAGTGGGATAACTTTAGTTGAGGAATTTTGACTTTTTAAAAAAAAAATCTTAAAGACAGAACACTAACACACCACTATAGATCCAAGGGGGCCTCCAAATAATTTTGTAGTGCAGTTATGGTGGTGACTGATTATTGGAGCTGTTATCCAACATCTGAAGACCTACATATTCTCCATCCCTCCTACAAAGAATGTATGTGCAAGGTCAGGCCCAAGTGCCTTGCATATGACATCCCCAAACTTCTTTCTTTTTAATTGCCCTTGATTATGTCCCTTGATCTTCAGACTTGGGTTTGCTGTGAAAGAATTCACTTGCTAAGACCAAGATGCTCTTAGAATCAGTAACCGAGACTGGCCTTACACTGGCGGTCCATTGGATGACGGCTGCCCCTTTCCCTCCAGCTGTGCAACTTCAGGGTGCACTCCCATGGCCAATGACGGGCTGTCTGGACTGGGAAGAAGGAACTGCGCCCTACTGCCCTCTACTGCTGTTCTGCAGCTGAGGGAAAAGTATCAAGTGAGGAAATACTGGATACCTCCTTGCACAACACCTAAGACCTTAGGTGCTGCCATAACCCTCCACAGCAATGTAAGTCACTAACTGGACTTCAGGCACAGAAAAAAGCACAGTCACGGTGTCTCTAGTCAACTGACAATGCTCTAAGTGCCTGCTCTATCTTGCCCTTGCCTAGCACAATGCAAAATAATTGCACCCCAAACAAAATAAATCAAACATGAGCATACATTTAAGTCAGAGTTGGGGAAAGTATGGCCCTTCAAAGGGTGCTGAACTGCAACTCCCACCAGTCCTAGCCAGTACAACCAAAGTATCATGAGAGGTGCAGTCCAACAATGCCCAGAGGGCCACATATTCCCCAATTCTATTCTAAATGCCACACTACATGATCAGTAGACAACAGATCTAAGATGAGCAGTCAAGTGCTCTGGTTCTCTCTCGTATAATTTTCTACACTGCACAAGTAGGATTCTAGAGAGAAGGTTAGCCTTCTTGCGGGTGGCGGTGATGGCGGGAGACAGTATTCAAATATTTGGTTTCCCCCCACTGCAGTCCGACGTGATACACTCTGACAAACAAATGTGTCACATTGGGCTGCTGATTGCTCACTTTGGCTCTAAGCCCTACATAGCTTTGAGAGATGACACTTTGTTCCAGAAGGCTGAATACCAAAAGGCAATTCCACTGAATTGACTACATCAGGCAATTCCACTGAATTTTTACCAAATGGACTGTCTCCTGTGCTCTGCAAATAAATCTCCAGATTGTTACTATTGTTACTATTCTCCTTCCATGGCTCACCCTTCCCTGTTTTGCATGTGAGCAACCTTCCTGAGGCTGCAGTCCCAAGTGCTTTTACTAGGCAGTAAACGTCCTTTAATTCAGCAACAATGGCTTTGAAATAAACATGAGTAGGATCATGTTGAGAATTACTAGAGGAATGTAGAAATCATACTGTAAACTTCTTATACCATAAATCAAGAGTGAGAGACCTGAAACATCCTAGATGTTGCTGAATTTCAACTCCCATCATACCTGACTATATTTATCTGAAAAGTGTTTTTATGCCAATCTAAGCAGAATATCACAGAGTGGTTTCCATAACTTCATGGGTAAAAAATCAAGTTCACAGAATTTTCTCCACTTGAAATAATTTCTTCAAGCACAGTTAAAATTAACCACAGGTTTTTCTTTTCAGCTTGAACAAAACTGTAAATTGTAGTTAACAAAAAATGGAAGCTAACCCTTCCACTGTCTTCCTCATATCCAGGCCAAAGGAGAGTAAAGCAAAGTGCATGAACCTAAGAGCTGGAGTTTGTTCTCACCAGGATAAACCAGGGTTTACTACAACTTCTGCTGGGAAACTAGCTCTACTAAGCATAGGCTCTCTACCAAGTTCCTGATGTGCCTTGCAAATAATTTCCTCTTTCAAAAGGTAGAGAAAGGAACAAGGGGATCAGCAATCCTGGATTTGAGCCTAACCAATAAGGAGGGATTGATCACTGGAATCATAGCAGTTGTACTTTAGGAAGAGTGACCATGTAATGCTAGAATTCATGACTGTAGGACTGGCCGAAGAAGAGTACAGTTCTCCCTCCACATTTGCAGGTTTGAATCTCACAAATTTGATTATTCACAAGGCACCCATGCCTCTCCGCATTGCCACATTCTCCTCCTCCTCCCATTCTCTTGTGTTTTGGTGGTGCAGAGAAAGAAGGCAACCATGCAGAGGCAAAACGTAAGGCAAAGGAGCGGGGAGACGCAGCATGCATGCTTTCCTTGTGTCCTGTGCAGCTCTCCCCTCCTCTGCTCCAGCACTGAGAACTCATACTGAGGCAAAAGGTAAGGGCATGCATCCTCTGGAGCTCCTCTCATCCCCTTGCCCCTGGCCCCAGTGCTGAGAACTGGAGCCAAGGCAAAAGGTAAGGCAATGGGGCTGGCTAGACACTTGCATGCGCTTTCCTTGTGCCCTCCGGAGCTCTCCCCTCCCACTGCTTTCCTTCTGCCTCAGTGCTGAGAACTCATACTGAGGCAAAAGTTAAAGTAGTGGGGGACACACACACTCCTTCCTTATCTCCTTCAGAGCCCCCCCTCCCTTGCCTGTGGCCCAAGTGCAGAGAAGAAATGCTCCCATGCCAGAGCCCCACAAGGGAATGGGAGGAGGATTGCGGGGGGAGGGGGTATTTGTGATTTTTCCACTATCACAAGGGTTCTGTGTCCCAAACTCTTGCAAATGTGGAGAGCCCAATGTACAGTCAAACATGAACCTCAGATTTCACAAAAGTTGATTTTTTAAGTTCAAGGAAATATTGGGCAGAATTCCACGGCTAGAGATGCTAAAGTAAAAAGATACTCCGCATGCTGAGATTTCATGAAGAAGGAGCTACTGAAAGCACAATCACAAACAATTCCAAGGAAGAAGAAAAATAGGATGGAAACACCTGAAAAAGCCAATGTGACTGCAGATAAACTCAAGGAGGAAGTGGAAAGAAAAAAAATCACACATATAAAAAAATGGAAGGAAGGATGAATCACCAAGGAAGAATACAGATGTGTAGCCCAAGCCTGCAGGAACAGTGTGAGGAAAGCTAAAGGTCAAAATAAGCTGAGACTGGCTAGTCAAACAGTGAGCAACAAAACGGAGGTTTTCAAATATGTTTGAAGGAAGAGAATGACAAATAAAATGGTGGGCCTGCTGCTCAGCAAGGATAGTAAAACGGTAACAGGTCATAATAAAAAGGTAGAACACAGCTCAATGCCCATTTTAGTTAAGTTTTTTCCCAGAAAAGAGGACCCTGTGCTTCCATGCATCAGCAGGTTTTCGGCAACGAATCCATGTTACAAATCAAGATTGATAAGGAGCTAGTCAGGAATCACCTGATTAATCTAAATGAATTCAAACCTGCAAGGCCAGATGAACTGTCAGAATATTGAAGGAACATGCTGACATACATGTAGAACCACTTGCTATCATGTGTGAGAAATCTTGGAGAATGGGTGAGGTGCCAGAGGACTGGAGATGAGAAAACATCTTGCTACCCTACCCCACACCCCCATCTTGCAGGATGTGCTTTTTCATACGGCTGGAAATATATGAATCGAAGGCACTCTGACCGGAAGAGGTCAAGCTGACCTGAGACATGGTCAGGCCATAAATTCTAAAGGGATTAAGCAGAAAACCCTGGCATAAAAGTGGTTCAAGCTAATCTCTTCATCAGTCCCAGATCTTTACATTTCAGAATTGGCTCAGATAAGACCATCCCTTTTGATCTCACCCTATGGAAACCTTTCCTACACCTCTGTACTATTCCAGACTTCAAGAGATTATCACGATTCCCATAAATTCTGTCACTCTGGTATCAAAGCAATAATTTACTCTGAAACTCTTTGTAAGTTCCATGAGAAAGTTTTAAGGCTTTGCCAGAACACCCCCTCAGGACCGGAAAATATCAATATAAACCCTAACTTTGACCCCAGCAACTTGTAGCATTTCAGGTGTAATACATGTCTCCCACAGACCGCTGTTTGCTACCCTCAGACGCTACCTGAACCTCTCTGCTTCATCCTTCTTCTCCAGGATTGGTAACTTTCACCCTTTTCCTCAATTTCTCTCTCTATCCAACCTTTCACACCTTTCTTTCCAACAGCCTTGTATGGTGCTTAGAGTATCTGATTTCCTGTGTGTTTCTGGATTCCAAATAAAATACTCTGTTATCTTTAATTAAAGTCTCTCTGCAGTTAGTACTGGTATACATAGGTGAAAAGATGCTGCCATTACCCTCCTCTCACAGGCCTTCTTTGAGCTGTAATTTCCCCAAATATTAATGAGACACTGGCATTATGGTGGATTCCACCACCTTTTAATCTCTTCAAAAAAAGGCAAAAAAGAAAATCTAGGAAACTACAGGTCGATCAGCTGCAGGCCAACCTCAATACCAGGAAAAAAAAATCAGAATATTATTATTGCAAATATCTTGATAACAACACGGTGATTAGTAGGAGTCATCACAGGTTTGTCAAGAACAAATTCTGCCAAAGTAATCTTATATCCTTTTTCATAATGGGTCACTAGCTTGGTAGATAGTGGGAATGTTGTGGATTCTGTCATTTATCTAGATTTCAGCAAAGCATTTGATAAGATCCCACATAATATTTTGGTTAGCAAACTGACTAAATATGAGATAGATGGAAACGCCATCAGATGAATCCATAATTGGTTAGAAAACCATGCTTAAAGAGTTAAAGTTAGTGGCTGTACTTCAGACTGGATGGAGGTCTCCAGTGGAGTGCTTCAGGGCTCTGTTGTGGAGCCAATCCTCTTTAATGATAATTTAGATGATGGGGTAGAGGGAATCCTTATCAAAATTCCTGGGAGGGATAGCTAAGATACAAGATAATAACAGAATTCAAAAGGACCTTGATAAACTGGAAAGCTGGTCAGAAATTGATAAAATTATATTCAATTGAGACAAATGCAAAATTCTACATTTAGGCCACAAAAACCAAATGCACAGGTATAGGATGGGGGATACTCAGCTCAGCAAAGTAAAGGACGTTGCAATTATTGTTGATCTTAAGCTGAGCATGAGCCAGCAATGTGATGCTGCAGCAAAGAAGGCAAATGCTGTCTTTGCTTGCATTAATAGAAATATACTTTCCAAGTCATGGGACATAATAATCCCACTATGTTCTGCACTGGTCAGGCCTCATCTGGAGTACTGCATTCAGTAGGCACCTCATTTTAAGACATACTGAGTGAGTTCAGAGAAGGACAAGAACAATGATAAGATGTATGGAGAACAAAACATATGAGGAAACATTAAAGGAACTGGACATATTCAGCTTGGTGAAGAGAAGACTGTGGGGTGAGATGATCATACTCTAAATTCCTCAAGGGGTGCTACAAAGAGGAGGGTGCCAGCTTGTTCTCTGCTACCTCAGACGGCAGAACTAGGCAACAGTTTTAAGTTAGAGGATGATAGATTTCTATTGAGTATTAGAAGGAAATTCTTGACAGTGAGAGTGGTTCAGCACTAGATAGGTGCTGAACCATTTGCCTAGATAGGTGAGGGAATCTCTTCTGAATGTTTTGAAGAAGAAGCTGGATAGTTACCAGTAGTTTGCTTAGGTGGCTCTGTAATGGTAGAATAGTATTTTTCTGCCTTTGTTATTTTCTCTTTCTCATTACGGTTTGGTTGTGGAAGGGGCGAGGTCAGAGCCTTTTTGTGTTTTAGAAAGTTGGCATTTAATTAGTAAGTTAGTGTGTTAGTAAGTTAGTATATAGTAGGGTTTTTTAGTTTATTGTTTTAGTATGGTATTTTAATTTTAGTTTATGTCTATGTCAGAAATGTTACTACATATTTATGAGCTTTGTGTAAAAATTGATAAATTAATATAAAAAATAGAAGAGGAGGCTGGAGAGCTACTAGCTGGGGATGCTCTAGTTGGAGATCCTACACTGAGCAGCAGGTAAGACCTGATGGCCCATGGAGCCCCTTCCGTGGTTCTATGATTACACAACCTAGTATCCTCTAGTCTGAACCACAACTCCCACCATTGCTGACCATTTTCCACAGATTGGATGGGAGTTGTACTCCAAAACATACAAGTCCTTTCACAGCAGCTCCACTGGCTATCAAGCTGCGTAATTCCAAGTACTGATTATGACCTATAAAGCCCCACATGGCTCAGTCCAAGTTATATGAAAGACTATATTCTCTCATATGAGACTGTCTAGGTTTTGAGATATTTAGGATGTCTTCTCTCCATCTCACTTTACAGGTATTTTGGGTGGGAATGTGGGAGAAGGCTTTCTTTGTGGTTGCTCTTGGGCTTTGAAACTCTCTAGAGCAGTTGTACCATGTCTTTCTGGAGACAGGAAAAAAACTTTTTTTTTATTTTCATAATCCTTTGGGACCTGAGTACTCATATGAAAAGTGCTTTCAGTAATGTGTTGCATTGGCTATATTTGTTTTGAAATGCAAATTTAAATTTAGAGGGGTTTTTTTTCAGTTTAATGTGTATGCTCACAAATGGCCTTTAATTCTACTCATAGTTTCATTATACTTTAATTTTTGGATGGATAGTGAAGTAACTGATGTCCCACAGAGCATGAGAGACTGCCTTATCACACCATACCTTAATGCCGTGTTGTTCCACTAGAATCCCACTATAGCCATTCCTGTGATGGTATCAGGTTATTAACACTCTCTATTGCACCCTTTTGACATCTCCTGAGGATGAGTAGTATCATTTGCACTGTCCTTCCCTCCACATTACACTGTTATTACTCAAGCCTTTTCCTCACCCCATACCTCATGATTGGTCTGGAGGTTATTGGGCAGAGATCTTCTTGGGAGTAGCTAAGGGAGGGACAACCTGGGAACGCCCACACCTCACTACAGAAGGAAGCGCTATGAGGAAACCGCATTCCTACAGCTGACTGCATTGTTGCAGGAAAGGAGGACATTAGTGGATTGTTTACAGTGTGAAAAAGGGCACATTTCAAATGGACTGCAACACAATAGTTGCTGGTGAGCAACGACATCGTGTGATAGGACTGATCCTGAACCAGGAATACTGCATTGCTCTGGCAGTGTGACACCTTCGTGTGATAAGGCCCTGACTCTGAATCCAATTCATGACTTGGAGAAAAGCATGAAATTCATTAGAAAAACATCTACATTGCCTACTGGTTTATTTCTGGGACCATTTCAAGGTGATGGCTTTGATCTTTGCACACATGAATAGTCTGAATGCTAACACTAATAGAAACTTGTTCAGGATCTTAAGGTCTTTTAACACAATCCTGCTCTAAGTTTTTTCTTTGAAAATGACAAATTGGTACTAATACATTTTTATTCTATCTTTCTGCAAAGTAGGTCTAGATGATTAACATGGTCCCATCCTCATTTCATCCTTACAACAATCCTGTAAAGTAGGTTAAACTGAAGGTGCATCATTGGGCCAAGTTTGCTCAGTTTGTGAAAAAAGATGTCCCTGATTTTAATTCAACATTGACCCACACCTTCCTAATTGTAAGTACTCTAATGAGAGCTAGCACGATATAGTGGTTTGAATGTTGGACTAGGACCCTGGGAGATCAGAATTTGAATCTCTTCTCAGCCATGGAAACCCACCAGGTGACCTTGGATGAGTCACACTCTGACAGCATCAGAGGAAGGCTTCTCTTTCTTCTCCTTTGAAAAAATCTTGCCCAGAAAATCCCATTATACATTTGCCTTAGGGAAATGAAAGCACATAGCAGCGCAAGTACCCAGTTGATGCTGGACTTCAGGTCCCATTACCTCTAATAATTTGCTATGTTTGCTAGGGATAATGGGAAATGTAGTTCATCCCACAGTTGGGATGCCAATAAACTAACAGACATATGCATTTTTCATACAGTGGCAATTGAGCTGTAGAACATGCTTGTCCAAGAAGCTTAGGTCATTTCCACAGTACACTGTTATAGTGCTATTATTCCACTTTCAATATCCTATGGAATCCTGGGGTTTGCAGTTTAGGAAAAGAGCTCTTTGGCCTCAGTAACCTACAAACCCCAGAATTCTACAAGATATTGAAAAAGAAATAATAGCACTATAACAGTGTACTGCAGAAATGGCCTTAGACTCCTTTCACAAACAGGGAAGTACTTTCATTCCAGCAGGTATATGGAAATTAATACACAGCACTGCTGTTTCATGTAGTTTTACATGTTTCCTTGTATTAGCATAGTTGCGTTGCTTTTATTTTGCAGAGCTACTTCTTATTTGTATTTTAGGTTTACTATAAATCACTAGTTTTTCTGTCAAAAGCTGACATACAACTTGTGTTTGTTTTTGCCATGTGCCTTCAAGTTATTTCTGACTTACAGCAACCCTTAGGAGAATCTATCAAGAATTTTTTGGAAAGATTTGTTTGGGGGGGGGGGTTGCCTTTGCCATCCTCTGAGGCTGAAAATGTGATTTGCCGAATGTCAGCTAGTCGGTTTCCATGACCGAGCAGGGATTTGAACCTTCATCTCCAGAGTCATAGTCCAACGCTCAAACCACTACACCACATTGGACCTCTCTGACCCACAACTACTATAAAATAAATTAACAAACTGGCATCAAGCTTCTTCTGCGTGAATTGCTATAAAAGGGATAATGGCTATAAAGTTTAAAACAGTGCCTCCATTAATCACTACTGGTGCATTAATAATATTGGTACACTTAACCTGTTTGTGCCAACTACAAAGGCTTTCCTGGATTTATAGTTCTGAAAATATCCAAGGAGATAAAGAGAATTTCTACCTGTGCAATTCCTTTTATTGACTATTTTTAAGTTAGCACAAACCTGGTTCTCCAGTTGTACAGGAATTTGGTTGGGGATACCACCAAGATGTTGCCACCACTGCTTCATTCATCCAAACCCAAGAAACTAGTATTATATTTGAAAATTGTTACAACACTAACAAATGCCAAATTTAATTCTGTAATATTTCGATACGTAACTAGTTCATTTTTGGACTGTCTATCACTGTTCTTTACAACATCAGCACAGAACAAGGTTAGATCTGCTTTTCTCCTTAAAGACACCAAGTGCCGCTAATCCTTGCAAACCAATTATTCCCTTGTTGACACTCTGGCCATGAAAGAGAGATGCTACAGCCATCAATTTCCATCCAAGAAAAACAAGTCTAAAACTGTAATCCATATCACTGGGCAATGTATGCTGCTTCCCTGTAGGAATGTACTCCCATGGATACAAATTGGCTCTGAATACAAATACATTTAGCTCAGATAGAGAATGGAGTACATGGAAACTCTGCAGGGCTAAGGAGCAGCCTGTAGCTCATGCATGTCCATCTCTCGCATGACGAAAAAGTTTTCCCAGATCAAATTTTGCATGGAGGAACTTTCAATCACTTCATCTCCCAAATAATACTTTAAAATCAAAATTGTTCATGCCTGCAGTTACAGGTTTATTTGATATCCTGTAATGAAAAACTGGTGGTGGCAAAATGACACACTAGGCCCCTCTAAGATGCTCAAGCCAAAAACCAAGGCTAAGATTGGTTATGGAGAGAGATGCTAACCTATCTTCTCAAGAGTTGCAAACTAGCCCAGTGAAAAGGCGACCAAAGCGAAAAGAAAGTACATCATACTGTCTCCAACCTCCACAAATTCATTCACATGCAAAAAACTAAATATTAGCTGTCATATCCTACATGTGTGCTAGAATTTCTAAATTAGCAAGGTGGTAAGAGAAAGCAATACACTCAAGGGACATGAACCAGAGAGAGGCAGGACAAGCTTTGCAGAATCAACCCAACCTGCCAAATTACTGCTGAGTGTTCCCTGGTCTGTAATGTCTCTTTCCATTCAAATTTTCACGAAATGTGTCAGAGTACTGGGACTACAAACTTTCTCTCCTTCCTACAGTTGCTCAACCAGAGACAAGGGTATTTGTCATGACAACTTGGTAAGAGGACCTGCTCTACACCCCACTGCTGTCTGAGGTAAGACTGGATGTGTAAAGAGGACTGAGGTTGTTTGTCTGTGGCACCCAGATTTGTGGAATTCTTACTCTCAGTTTTGTCTTCTATTCCAGGGAAGAGACATAGTTCAGTGGTAAAGCTCATATTTAACATGCAGGGTGCCCCTCTCCAAATAGAGATAGAAAACACACCTGTTTGAACCCTGCAGACCACAGTCAGTAACTATAGACCAGGAACTGACAACTTATCTCCATCCAAATGTTGTTGAACTGCAGTTCTCAAGGTCCCTCACCACTGGCTATGCTAGCTTATGTTGAAGTAAGTTGGTCCAACTTTGGGAGCGCCCAAAGTTGCCTATCCCTGATGCAGACAAGGAATCTAAAACCTTCTGGTCCTTCAGATATTTTGGACATCCGATCCTAAAATCCCTGACCATTGCTCATGCTGGGTGCAGAAGTCCCATATGGAAGACCGCAAAGATTGAGAACTACAAGTACAGAGGATGCTGAGCTAAATGCATAAAAGGTCTAACTTGCAATCAGAAAGTTTCCTAGTACAAAATTTTTTGACATGTGTTTGAAGTGGTGAATATTAAATGTGTCGAGCCCCCCTCTCAGTCTTTTTTTCTGTTTTGGAATTGCTGTGGTTTATTTTATTCTTGTTTCATTCATATTGTCTTCCCTCCCATGTTTTTATCTGACTCTTTGGTTGCTTTGGCCGGTCTCACTAAGGCCAACATTTAGGCTATTAATGTCTTAACAAATAAAATTAAAAGGAGAAGGGAGACCGCTTATCTTCCCTCACTCTGGGAAGGATACTGCTTGAGTCTTCATGTTTTCAGAATACCCACTTATCCTATGGATCTCAGTTACAAATAAACTTGGGAAACTCTTCCCTCATATAGACTAGCCATCTTTAGAGAAACAGAGAGGATAACATGAGCTGAGCAAGTAGCAACATAAAGAACTGATGCCCTCTCCACCCTTTTCTATATTCAATATATATTCAATATTCTATATTTCTATATTCAACCATTCAGACTAATAAAAGAATGCTAGAGAACAAGACTAGCAGCAGAAGACAATTTGTTCCAGTTGTAGATGTATATTCCTTCACAGTAGCAGATCACAGTCAGGGTACAAAACAAGAGAAAGGTGAAATATCACACTTGCATTAAAGTAAAAACAAAACAAAAAAAACTCTTGTTTGTATGCTTTAGATGATTTAAAAAAACCAGCAAGTTAGCTAGAACAGATTGGAACTGCACGAATACTAGAGTAGAACAAGTTACTAGATATACCAGCAACACTGTCTGATCCAATAGCTTGCTTGGCATCTTCTCATTCCCAACTCTGTCTGCACTCAGGTAGCTAAATATCTTTAAAGAGAGGAAACCATAGGAAAAAACTCTCTCTAGCTCCCTTCCTTGGATTTTCAACTTAAACCCCACAGCTTTTCACCCCAACAAAAGGACTTAAATTCTGCCCAAATCCTCTGCATCTAAGATCTCTTCTCCACAAGAGTGTCCTGATGAAACACTCTCCAGCTCGTGTATAACACTTGACCTTCTCACACTATCGTTCAGGGCAAAATTTATTTCCAGATGTAGCACTACAGAAGGCTTCCCCAATCTGGTGCCCAGCTATTTCTGACCGCAAGGCCCATCAGTCCCAAACAGCAGGTTCAATATTCAGAGATTATGAGAGCAGTCACCCAACCCCTCTGAAAGGCATCATAATGGGGGAAAACTGAACTATAACGCAGCTTTATGGCAGACTCTACAGCTCTTCTACAGGGATGGGTGCTTCTTGACATTTTAAGTTTTCCCAGCATCAAAGGAACACCCCTGAAGTGCTGCTAGTTGAGAAAGACAATTGCTTCTGAGAACCAAGGCATCTCTCTTCAAAATAAATAAATTTGTAACAGAGGTTCAGGTCACCTCATTCTCATATCCAAAGAATGCTCTTTCCACCACAAAACCCCCTCATCTCTACAACACAAATCAGACAACAGCCGGACAGACAGCAGGTGTCCTTTGCCACCACTTCATAACACCCTCCACAATGCCCACATCTCTCAGGGCAGGTGCCACATCGTGCCCACATCTCCCTATGGCATCACTTTTTGTTGCCATAGAGACACCTCCCCCTCGGTTTGGCATCCCGTAGCCAAAACCACCAAGCCAGTCAAGACGGACAGACAGATACAATTTTCTGGAGAAACAATAAAACATGGCAGCCTGGCTGGGCTGAGTGTCCTCAGCCACTGGGTGAACCCCCCTCTCTCCCTCCGTCTCTCTCCACTCAGCCCCTGCGCCCACCGATCCCCGCCAGTCGCCGGCACGGACGGCACACACCGGGGAACCCGGGAGCGCCCGGCCAGGCTGTCGCCGCAGACAGCGCTACAGCAAGGGGGCGAGCACTGCCCAGCGAGACAGCGAGGGGGTTACCGCACACGCCCGCACACTCTACTTCTTGTCCGCCCCCAATTCCCCGTCCCACGGGGGAGCGCCCAGCCCCGCCGCCGCCGCCGCCGCCGCCAAAAAATCCTCTTCCGACCTCATTCAGAAACCGCCGGCCCGCCTCGCCCTCCCGTGCCCGCCGCCCGGCCACTACCCTTCACCCACCAGCAACCTCCACAGCAGGCTGAGGCGGCAGAAAAGGGGGGGAACACACCGCGCTAAAATGGCCCTCGTCTCCTCTTCTTCGCCTCTGCTTCTCCCTCCAGACGCGACGCCGCTTCTTCCTTCCCTCGGCTCGAAGGAGGGGGCACTCCGAGGAGGAGCCGCCGCTCGCCCTTCGCCGCTGCTGCTGCTGCTGCGCCGCTCACAGAGCTCGCTGCCCGGGCTTCATCGTGGCCGCTTCGCTGGGACTGCTGGCGGCGGCGGCGGAGGAGGGGAGGCGGCGGCGGAGGACGACGGGCGGGCGGGCGGGCAGTCGCTCGCTCGGGCGGCGGAGGGACGGTGGGGAACTAACAAAGCCTCCCGGGGAAGCGGCGGCGGCGGCTGTCCGCCTCCGGCTCTTCGCTGCGGCTGCTCTTGCTACTGCCGCTGCCGAAGCCCCAGACCGACGAGCGCATCGCGGCGGCACCACCAGGAGCAGCGGCGGCGGCGGCGGCGGCGGCTCCCCACCTCCATTCCGCCTGCGCTTTTCACCTCACGGCTCCAGTTGCACAATAGAGGCCCGGCAGCCTCATCAATATTCATTGCCCGCCTCCCCTCGCCTCCTCCCCCTCCTCCGTGGACGACGACGCTACAGGCAAGAGCAATAGAGTTCCTATCTCCGGCTCCAGAGGAGGAGGAGGAGGAGGAAGAAGAAGAGGGGGGGGGAGACTGAGGGAGGAGGAGGAGAGGGGCCCGCTCGGCGTCTGACGCAGTCCTTTATCTGCCTGGCCTTCGAGCCCCCGCCGGGGGCGTCCGGAGGCAGCTCTAGGGCGGAAGAGGGCGCCCCGGGAAATGGCTGTTGTGGGTGGGAAGGCGGCTCGGCTCTACCCCGGGTGGCGGCCCCTGAGCTGGCGCTTGAGCGTCTGTTTTTCGCTCCCTCCTTTCTTCCTCCGCCGGCGCTCTGCGAGGGGAAGGGAAGGTTTTCGCGCGCCCCTTCTTCACGCGCTCCGAGTGGGGGCCGGGTCGGATCGCGGCGGCGGCGGCGGCGTTTTAGGCGGCTCTGCGCCAAGGACCGGTGGGTGGGCGCGTGAATGGATGAGGCAGGCGGGGAGGGCGGCGAGCAGGCGGGTTTGGGCCAAGCGCGCCGCCTGTTAGCGGAGAGGTTTCGTCACCGCAAGGAAAAAGGCCGCCGCCGCCGCCGCCGCCGCCGCCGCCCCCTCGGGTGCCTGTCAGGGGACGGGGGCCTCCAGGTCGCGAGCTGGAGGCAGCGTCGTTTTCTGGCGCGCGGCTTCGGGGGCCATTTCCGCACTAGCCTGTAATAGCGCTGTGATCCCACTTTCAACATCCTATGGAATCCGGCCGGCCCCTCCCGAAACGGCAAACTCTAGGATTTCATAGAATGTTGAAAGTGGAATCATAGCGCTATAACAGGCTAGTGCGGAAACGTCCGAGAACACTGCGATTCCAAGGAATTAGCAGGAGGGGGCCGTTTCAGGCGAACACCCCCCCCCCCATGCAAAGCCACCGCAGCTGTGAATGCAGCCGGGCTACAGGCTTCTCAGGCAGCACCTACGGAGAGTGCCGCCCACTGACCCATCCTGAGCTGGGAGTGGTGGTGCTGGCGGTGACTCTGTTCGGTCTTTCAGTCTGAACTTTAAAGGAGCTATTCAAGATGCTGAACCTAATTTGGGCACTAAGATTCAACAGCTCAGATAAGTTGTCAGTGTCTATTGTTGTAAAGGTTACTTTGAAGCCCACTGAGGTGTATGGCTTAGAACACTGGTAAGGAGGCTTCCAGATGCTGATGAACTACTTTTTCCATTGCACTTCACCCCTGGACAGGCAGTCTAGCACTGAGGGGACCTGAAGCAACAACATTTGTACAACCACAGACTCTTCACTTTTGATTAGTGTCAGGTCAGGGCTGAGAGCACTAGGTTCAGATCTTCACTTAACCATAAAGTTTGCTAGGTGACCATTACAGCCACTCATTATTTCTCAATTTGACCTGCCATAGGGGTTGTAAGGATGAAATGTCTGGTAGTGGGAACTACATATGCAGTCTAGACTAGTGCAACTCAAAGTGATGGACCAAGAACCATTTGCTGCCGGTTCCTGGCGAGTCTCTGTGAAGAAAGACAGAATTGTAGGCAATGTTCATAAATATGGTGCTAGTCCCTTAGCATATTTGTGGGGCAAGGAGGAATTTTTGGGCCCTTACATCAAGTAACCGGAGAATCACTGGTGTAGACCACTATGGAGGAAAGTTATTCTATAAATGAAGTAAACACAGTCAGCCCTCCACATCAGCAGGTTTAACTTTCACAGATTTGATTATCTGCAAGTTTCTCCAACCTCTGCCTCAAGTGCTTCTTTTTCTGGGGAGCCTTTCCCTCTCAGCAGCTCCGCTCAGGTCACATGGTCCTTTAAAAACCTGCCTCTGGTCCTCCTCCTCCATCAGTAGCTGTCTGGCCAACGAAGGATAGCTCAAAGTCCAATTTCTCAGTGCCACAAAGTCTCTCCTGATGCTGCCACACACACACACACGCAAGGAAAGAGATGGTAAGAAAGGAAGTATAGGATGACAATGCCAACACACCCTTTTCCCTCTCCTTTCCTTGACCTGGTTTGGATGCTGGGTGCACCATGCCTTGGCCCACGTCCCACAGATACACACACACATTCTGATATTTACAGTTTTTCCACTTTTGCAGGGCTCCTATGGCCCTAACCCTAGCAAGTGTGGAGTGCCAACTGTACATTCAATAAATTATTGTAGGTGTGTGGTACTTGAACACTCAGCATAGGTTGATATTTTTATCCTCCAGGTAGTTTATGGCAAGATACTCAATTCTTCCACTCTTATTCTCACAACAGCCCTGTGAGGACGACTAAGCTAAGAAATAATGAGAGACCTGAGGTCATTCAGCAAGCTTTGTCATTGGCGATTCTCGCTTTGTTTTCTCATGTAATGGAATTCAAGCTGTTATGCAAACAGTTCCTGTTGACACATCTCCTATGCAAGCCCCGGAGGCTGGTGGCTTCCACGTGAGTGGATGGTGAATCCCTGCAAAGTTGTAGTCTGAAGTTCCCAGTGTTTAGAAATTCAATTCCCAGAAGTCCCAACCAGTAAGGCCAGTGGTATGAAATTATGGGATCTGAAGTCTAACATAGTCTTCAAAGCCAAAGATTTCCTGTCCCTGCCCCATATCCATCTATGAATGAGGTGGCAGTTGTGGCCATCCAAGGTGTTTTTTGACCTCTGACTTCCATCAGCCATAGTGATTTAGGGAGCTTGGCACGTTTAGCTTTGAAAAGACAGAGGTGACATAATAGTTATCTTTCAGTTTCTGAAGGGATGTCATGTAGAACAGTGGTTCTTAACTTGTGGTTTGAGGACATGATATCCTCACAGGGGGTCCACAGAGGCTTGAAAAATTTTTACAAGTTTTTACGGTTAAAATAGGAAGACTGACGGACAGATTCTCATACATTGATCTTAAAGAGCAGGAGCCTTTTGCCAGTGATAGACATCATTTGTACAATTTTTCATTACAGTATTTCACACTTTCTCTCCAAATTTGAAAACTCTTCATGAGCAACTTTAAATATTTTTGATGCACTTTTAGGTTTTAAATCTTGAGTTAACTCTTGGTAGTCTGCAGCAACAAAAGATATTTTAAAGGGGTCCACAGGAAGGGCAAGAACTGCTGATGTAGAAGATGGAGAATGCTTGTTTGCTGCTGCTTCACAGATTAGAACACAAAACAATGGATTCAAATTACGAGCAAAGAGGTTTCACCTAAACATTAGGAAGAACTTTACTGTAAGTGCTTTTAGACAGTAGAATAGACTGTGTCAGAAGGTGGTAGATTCTCCATCTTTAAAGATATCAGAACAGAGGTTTAAGGAAGCCACAGCACTGAGATTGCAAGACCTGAGTAAGGCTGTTGTAAACAGAGTGGCTTGGAAGTTCCTCCTTCGTATGGTCACCATGACTCAAAGTTGACTTGATAACAGGTAACAACAACCAACAGAGTACTTTAGTTTTGTATTCCTATATGGCAGGAGGGTTGGACTAGGTGGCCCTTGTGGTCCTTTCCAACTCTCGGATTCTATGAGTCTGTAATTCTAACATCTGTAAAATTAGTGTGTGTTGCCTTCTTCCTCCTAGTAGAAGAACTCAGAGCCTACTTGAATTCTACACTGCTTATTGTTTTCTCACATAATCTCTGCTCCAAAGCTGATGTTTTCTAAAATTATACATAGGCCAGAATGTGGTTGAGAACCAAGAAAAAGGCAGAGGCAGCCAATGTGGACTGAGTCCATGGCAGAACTGTACCCAAGCAGCTGACTGGCAGGGCCATTGGGAACTGTAGGGAATCCCTTGGGTAAAAAGACCTTTACATAAGCAAAAATGCATGTGGTAACACAGCCAACAGTTGTTCTAGCATACGGCAGTGCTAGCTGGTGACTCTGGCATCAGTGAGACAGTGAATCCACTTGAGACTTTAGCCCAGACTTTAAAGGTGCTATCCATGGGGCTGAACTCAATGGTGAGCAGCTGGGACAGCTCCATTAAAGTCTGCACTAAATCTCAGAGGGGGTTAATTGCCCCAATGACATTTAAAACATTTAGATTCTGGCTATAATAGCATCATCACCATCATCATCATCATTATCAGTTTTACAGTCTGCCAAGTGTTAATGACTTGAGATTTAGACTAGCCATTCCACAGAATCTAGGAATCAGTGACACGTGACACATTCCAAACACTGTTCCTTTTTGTAACTGAATGAATGAATTTGTAATCAATAGCACAATAGCATTATTACTGTTGTTATGATTTACACCAAACAGAGAGAGAAATCCCTCCATCTTTTTTTCTCAAGCTTGCTGTCATTCCCATCATGTGCAGAACCTGAAGCATCCTGTTGAAAACACTGGGGGCAACCATGGTGACTGGCTATCCTTCTAGGCACTTTTTTTTTTTTTGCATAACTACAAACAATTCCGAAACTTCTCCACAAAATTGAAGTGGCCATAACTTTTCTTTTTTTTAAAAAAACAACAACATGTACCTGATTTCAAAAAAAACTTGAAGACATGGCAGCCCTCTTACAGGGGGTTAATCCTGCCAGGTTACAAACAAATAGGCACAGGAGATTTTTGTGCCAGCAACCTTAAGGTTTGCTTCAAATAAACCATTATTCTTTTTTCCCCCCATAATAATGCATGAAATTTGAAAATAGAGTAGCCTCTTTGGAGGGGATTAATCTTGACATATTCCAGGCAGATAAGGTCAGGGATTCTTGAATCTTTTGGGGGCTTTGAGCTTGCACAAATGGTTAGTTGTGCTAGTAGCTGTACATTTTATGGGCTTGCATAAGGATTCAAGGACCTCCTTATGAAGTATTTTGCATGGTGCTACAACCGTCTGTGGCTACTTTTCCTACAGTAACACAAAGGCACAGCTCTATTCTCCTCTCAATAATCTGAGAACCTCAGTTCTCCTGGCAATCTTGCAAAATTATGCTGGTGGAGTGTTTTGCTATGCTGACTCTCAACAGAATTGTGGCCTCTGTGTGAACTACTTTTAAAGTTTGCTTCAGTATATTTAGTATAAATTTGCTTTAATATATTTAAATCAGGGGTAAAGCAATTTGCCCCCAAATGCCCAGCCAGGCCACACCTGCCCAGCAGTGCAGGGAAATGTGTCAAGTTTTCAGTTGTACACTGATCACAACGGTGACCAGAAGTGATGCTGTATCATTTCTAGAGGCCATTAGGGCCAGTATGTGGCTGCAAACTAAGGTATTTTTGACAAATGGGGGTTTCTATGGGGGTGTGAGGGAGTGCTTTGGTATGTTTTTAGGTTAGGGGTAGAGTTTGATGTTCTTTTTGGGTGAAATACACCAATTGCAACAAAAATGAGTACTGAGGAGCTTTGAGAGACTGGAGAAGAACTTCACAGGCCACAAAAGTAGGCTTGAGGTCGCATATGGCCCACCCTTAGTTTAAAGCTTGCTAATATGTATTACTTTCCAGTGATGTTTGTGTGTTGCTTGTATATTAAGATTTACACTGTGTGTGTGCAAGTAACACACTGCAGACAAACAAAAAGGAGATATTTTTAAAAGGCAAGGATACTAAACACCAGCTGAAATCAAACCCAAATCTAATCTTAAAAACTAGGGCCAAAACTGGTAGAGTTAAAGAGATAAGGGAGATGCCAGTGCCTAATTAAGTTAGGTTATTTCCACCCTACAGTGTTATAGTGCTGCTATTCCACTTTCAACTGTGGAATTCTGGGGTTTGTAGTTTCCCGAGGCCAAAGAGCTCTCTGGCTGAAACTTCTAAAAGCCCTTCCTAAATTGCAAACCCTAGGATTCCACAGGATATTGAAAGTGGAATAACAGCACTATAACACTGTAGGGTGGAAATGACCTAAGTATTAAAATGCTATGAGACCAACATGCACAAAGCAAATAACACACAAGTAAAGAAGGGGATGAGACTGGGCTGAAGAAGGAGAACTGAAGGTTGGTACTGGTATGATAAAGGAAGGAGAAACTCAGGCTGTCGTAAATTCAAAACTACATCCAAGGTCTAGAAGAGCTCTTTCCTACTTGAAGAGAACTAACAAAAGGATAGAAATATCCGTCCATGGAGTGGTGCTGAGATCTGCATCCGTTTGAAAGCTAGAGCTATCCATAAGTCCAGCTCCTCTCCCCACATTTCTGGTGGTGCTTTACAGCATTATGAAAACGTGGTCTGGCTTTCAGGCCCCTCTCTAAACTGCAAACCCCAGGATTCCATTGGATGTTGAAAGTGGAATGACAGCACTGTAATGGTCTAGTGCGGAAATGGCTACTGTCTGTGTTACTGAATTGGTTCAGTGTGATTCAGACCAATTCAAATAAATGTGATCCAGTTCAGTTTCACTCTGGATCCGTCTGATTTCATCTCATTTCTATATGGGATTCAGCCAAATGGGTTGCACATTCCTGGACTTGAATACATGATGGGCCAGCCTACAGAGGCAGCATGGTGTAGTGGTATCACTGTTGGATAAAAGCTCTGGCAGCCCAGGGTTAGGGTCCCTATTCAGTTGTGGAAACCCATAGGGCCAGGCAATGACAAACTTTCTCCATATAAATCTTGCAAAAAAAACAAACAAACCTAAGTCAGAACTCACTTAAACACATGCAACAACAACCTGTAGAGCAAGGATAAATAAATGCAGTAGGACCCCATCCCAGAACAAAACCTGAGAATGACCACAGATGTACTTCTAATTCTTTAAATTTGTGTTTTGTGTATGTGTGTATATTTCAATTTAAACAGTGCAGGGAGAGCCCTACAACCTGTTACCCTGATTTCTGGGGGTCCCGGGAGGGACACCTAAATGTGCTCAAACAATGGGAAGGGAATTAGCACAGAGCACAAGTTGGCAATGTGAGAGGCAGGGTAACGTAGCGAGATCTTGAACCCTAAGTCTACGGGGTCAGGCTGAGTCAAGGATGAGGCAGATGTTGAAATTAATAATAATTGTTTTATTTAAGCGCAATCAAACAAGTGTATGCAACACACTCACACAAGAAACTGTAGAAATAAAGGTAGGAGCAGATAGAGGAATTTTTAGAGAAGGTTTGGTATGGGAAATACTATACTTGTCCTGAAGCCCGGTAAGAAGCAGAGAAGCTGGGGAGTGTGGATCTCAGCACGTGGAGCTGAGGGGAAGGCTCGCTGGGCAAAGCAACAGCAAGGCGGGATGGAAGCCAAGAGCGTTCCGAGGAAGTGCTCAAAGTCAGGGGTTCTTATAGGGAAAATTGTGGCCGCAGGCTAGTCTGTACTTGGGGAAAAAAATGAGTTTGGGGCTGAAGGCAAAGCCTCCGAAAGGTCAGTATTTTGAATGATTGAGTTATCGCCAGATTGTCAATAGAGTAGCCAGTATGCAAACGTGGAGTGCTTGAGCGTTGTATAGTCTGCTCATCAAGCTGCCTGCGCAGGGCAGGGGATCTTTTGTAAGTTGCGTGCATACATAATATGGTACTTGCCTTGAGGTCTCCTGAAGCTGCATTAGGCAATGACTGGCCTGCCTAAAGTGGGATTTGAATGATTCGGCTATTGTCGGCCGCGCCTGTGTGCGTGCTTGTCCGGGGGCCTCGCAAGCATGTGGAGAGGAATGGGTACAGAAGGCGGAATTATTGATATCAAATGATCTTAATATCCCACAAGCTTGGGCTAGCAATGGCGGCAACAATCCCCCCCCCAAAAATGGGTGATGTTGGGGACAGTATCGATCATTTTCCAATTAAAAATCAAAAATAGTTTTAGAGCCAAATAGGGGTCTACAGGTTCAGAGGTAGTATTTCTCCATAGGAAAAGGGAATTTTGGGGGAAAGCAAAGCGTTTCTATCTTATAAAAACATTCCTAACTAAAACCTAAACACATTCACACAAATGCATAGTAATAATAGGCAATAAAACAACAGCAAATCGTGCCAACAATTGAGAAGTGGCAGTAAATGAGCAATTGAGGCAAATGTCAAAATGCAAAGCAGTTGAGTCTTTGAAGCAAAGCGTGCCTCCCAATGAAGCACTGCAAGTCTTGAGCAAAGAGAAAGTGGTAGTGGTTACAATGTATCCAATTTTGCAAAACTAGCTAACAGTCGCGAGCTCACTATTAGCTGCTTGCATCTTGCAGATCTTTGGAGAGAAGAATAGTCCATATGAAGCTTCTTCGGGGATCAAGAAGGCAAAAGTCTTTCAAAAGTGGGTTTTTAAGTCCAAAGTCCTTTGTCTCTGTCGGGAGGTTTTTGGGTCACACACACCCCCCATGGTCCCACAGCTGCTGCAGAGGGCTCAGGCATCTCCTTGGACTGACTCCCGATTGGAGCTGCGATTTTCTTCTTCACCCCCCTCGATACCCGGGGGAGATGGTCAGGTCCGGGGGGTCTTCCCGGTTCTCCGCAGCGGTCGACCTATAGCTATTTTGGCAACAGAACTAACAACAAGGTTATCCAATACATAGATAATACGCAAATTACCAGCTCAGCGCCTGATGGGAGTTCAAGTGGAAACAATTTTTGCTCACTGTGAGCTGAAAGTATATGTGGGAGCAAGGATTTAAATAGCTCCCAAGTATAGAGCTGTTTTGGCCGTAGGAAGGCCGAGAAGGGAGCGAAGCTGTGAATTCAGAACCCGCATCAATCCGCCAGCCCCGCGGCCGGGTTAGCCAAAGTCACTCCAGAACAAGGTGGGATTGAGATATCCAAAGTCATTCAGGAATGTGGTCTGGTTCCAGTTAGCAGACAAATAGCCAGACAGGATGAGGTCTTACTTGGCAGTTTGCTGAGGTTCCCCCATCGCTCAAGCCCGGAGCCGGACTCCAAGCCTGATGATGTACACCGAGGGCTTTGGGGTCTGCAGGCACGGTGCTGGTAGCTAGATGTAGGTTCTGAGTGCACAACTTCCCTACCTCAAGAAAGCTGGATTCCGAGGCAGGCCTGAAAGATGGTCGCCTTCGTATAGGCTTTTGAAACCAAATGGGACATCCAATTCAAAACAATTCACATTAATAATTAACTATTTACAAACTATGAGCCTCGGAGCTCTCAGTAAAACCGGCCAGCTTGAAGCTGGAAAATTTGTTTCTTGACCCACAGTGCGAGGCCAATCAAACATATGGCTAGTATAATTTGAAAGATAACCAGAATTATTAAAGGGTGCAAAGCGAAGTGGGTGCTTGCCCCGTGGACGACCAGCTGAAGGTGTCCCACCATGACTGACGTGAGGCTGACTCCAAATCTTCTGATGATTCAACAATTACTTTCATGGAGTGATTGACTGTTAATGCAATCTGATGGAGAGAGTGCGAAACCTCCAGTACCTTATTGGCGAGGCGGGTGAGATTCTGTAGCCATGTAGACACGGGAATCTCATCCTCGATGTGGAATCCGACTAGTTCAGACTCCGTGGGCATGTATCCATTCTCTAAGATATAATCTTTTATCTCCCACCTGAGATAGAAGTTGTTTCCAAAACAATCCTGTACGTGCTGAGAGCAAAAGCATGGGTTGCCAGCGGTGCAGTTGATGCTTACTGTCGCACCACTAGGCAATACTGTTACATTTGAACATGGGGTTCTTAAACAAAAGCACTCTTTATTAATCTGTGCCAGGACTGTATAGTTTACTGGTATGATCACATATTCAGAAACATTGCTATGACCAAAGCTGTCAATATTGCAAAAACACTGTACCCAATGGTGATGAAATAAACAACCGGATAAATCAAATGAGTGCGTACTGTTGGACCAATGGTACATTTATTGGGGAAGTAAAGTGGCATTAGCGGCTATTAAGGGTAGTCCTAAATGGGATAATGGATGGAAAATTACAGGGTCCAGAATCCGCTCGTGTACGACTTCCACCTTGAGAGTTAGGCTCTCCCAAGTGGCATGCTGTATCTGCGCCAAAGCAGCGGGGTGTTCTAGGGACTCCGGGTAGCGCTCTCTCAGCAGGCTCAGGATCTCCGGGTGTATTAATCCCATGAGGCTGGCCTGAATCACCTGAGCGGCAAAGGTGATTATGTTGCTTTGCAGTTGCATACACTGAATAGCAACTGACATGTTGTGCGTCATGGTTTTTAAAACACGACCGAGGTCAGACACTATATCTCTCTCTGCACCAGCCCACTGCGGTAACAATTGACTGATCAAATCCATTCCTCGCGCCAGGTTAGTTAGACCAGCAGCGGAGGATATACCAATTTCTTTAGTCTTGGAGCCAATCATGCCTAATTTATTTGCCAGTACCTCATTATCCATAGCATTTATTATTGCGCCGCCAGTGCCTATTCCTCCTAAGACAGTCCCTAGCACGCTTCGCTTAGGGCGAGTGTGTGTGTGGGAAAAAGACAGCCACTGCTTTTCCCAGTGCTCCCACTGTGTCCATGCTAACTTCAGATAAGGCTGGCAGGCAGGAATGACTCTTGAAATATTAACTATTGTGAAATTTAGAACCATGGTGGTGACAACAGGTTGGGAGTTCGAGTATGCGACCGCCTCTATATCCCTACGGATTATGGTGCTCCCCACATACATGGCGGGGAAACTAGTGGAAGGAGGAGTATAAGCAAGGGAATCTGGGCACCACATTTTGCCACATTCGAATTTGCAACCAGTCGGGGTACGGGTGAGGTTACGGCACATGAATAGAAAGGTTTTCCACTCCCATGCTGGCTGACAATCCTCGTAGGTGAACCTAATTACAAACAGGGAGGCATTGCGGTACCGGCTCCAGTCCATTCTGATGGTCAACGGAGACAGGGCAATGGCCATTTCTGTGTAGACCTTAGCTTCTCTACCAGCCACAGACATGCGTAGCTCTGAGCTAAGCCTCCCTTGGGGGCATACCTGTATCTGTGAATACAATTCAAATGGATACCTCTTCTGAAACCACGGTAGCAGCTGTGAATTTCGTAGCAGGGCTTCTGCCTCCTGGTAAGGATTCCAATGGCAGATTGCCTGCACGTTGAATTGCCAGTTGGTGCTGAATTGGATGGTGTATTCGGGAGCAGCTCCGAGGACACATTTAACTAATGAAAACAGTACTGCAATCCATGTGAACGGTCCCATTCCGTCTCCCTGTAGGGAACACAGATACGGGAATCTGTCACTATTAAAACTATGTACAAAAGCTATTTACAGAAACGGGAAGGCCAGAGAGGGCGCCACTCCTCTCTGTCCCGCTCAGACAATGGTCATTTACCCATTGTCGAAGGCCTCGTAGATTGAGACAAATGTCTCAGACAAATTAATGGCTGGCACTTCCTGGCAGTTTACAGAAGTCTGGCACATCACTGGGCTCACATTAGGCTTTTGGGTGCCTGGATCGTCCGGCTCGGGAACTACCACTGAGGCGGGATCAACAGGCTGACCTTTCCATTCTTTAAGTTGGGAGACGTGGAAGAATTTTAGCCAGTCTCCCTTCTTCCTTGGTATGCAGACCTGGTAGACTGCAGGGGAAATCCTTTTCACAACGGGGACGGGACCCACCCACTTAGCGGCAAGAGAGTCCTTGTCCTTATAGAAGTTTCTATAAAGGACTAGCTGCCCTTCTTCCCACTGGCATGGATGATGAACCCATCCCAGGCTCTTGTCCATCTTTTGCAGGTTCTTACCTAGTTGTTCTGCTACCTGCCTATGTATTTGTCCTATATGCTGAATCAGATTCTTCACCCACTCGTTGTTCAAAACAACGGGTTCCAAATCTGAAGGCAAGCTAGTATCGATCCAGAAGGCTTCTGGCAACATCATTTTACACCCTGTCATAACCATGTGTGGTGTAAAACCATGTGATGCCACGGTGCCTCTGAATGCCATCAAGATAATGGGCAGTTTGACATCCCAATCCTTCCCCGAGGAGCGCACAACCTTCCGGAGTGCCTCCTTCAAAGAACGGTTGGTACGTTCTATCTGTCCGGAGCTTTGCGGGTGATGCGCAATGTGGAATCGCTGGCGTATGCCCAGAGCCTTGCACAATTCTTGGGTCACCTCTCCAGTGAAGTGAACTCCAAGATCCGAGTCAAGGTCATGTGAAACACCCCAGTGAGCCCAGACACTGTTGAACAGCAGCTGCGCAGCTGTGCTAGCTGTATTGTCTCTGCAAGGGAATGCCTCTACCCATTTGCTAAAGGGATCAATTACCGTCAAGCTGTACTTGTTCCCTCTAGGTGTAGTGGGCAAAGGACCTATAAAGTCAATTTGGATTCGAGTCCAGGGATCCTCAATCTGTTGGTGTTGAATGGGAGCTTTGGGACTGGAGGGGTCAGCGTTGACCATGGCACAAGATAAGCAATTGTCAACCCATTGGTTAACATCTTGCTTCATCTGGGGCCACCAACCGGTTTCCCTAACCCTGTCCAACGTGACTCCTCATCCACGGTGTCCCTGCTCATGAACGAATTGGATCACGTCCCCGCGGAGGTCTTTGGGCACTATCCAGTGGCGCTGGCCGCTGGCATCGATGGCCCAAAATACTGTTCTATCTTAAAGTGGCCAGACTCGTCAGAGCCGTTTCTGGCTAGTTCAGAAATCTCTGGGTCTCCCTTCTGAAGGGTGCCCAAGTCAAACATAGGGGGAAGCAACATCTGCTTGGGATTGACATTGATGGTGGCGATGGGGGCCCCATCGTCCATCAAAGCCGCGTCCCTGGCAAGGGCATCTGCCCGGTTTTCCACACACAAGTAGCCATGCCTTTCTTTTGGTGCCCTCGGACATGAGCAACCCACTTAGGGGCAGTTCTCTCTTCAATTTGGGCAGCAATGCAAACCCATTTGTCCAGATGGGCTATGGGTTTCCCATCTGCAGTTTTCAAGTCATTTTGGATCCAGATTGGAAGCCACACACTGGCTGCTTTAGCAGTCCAATCTGAGTCAGTGTAGATGGCTAAGGGGCAGTCAAGCGGTTCGTGCTCTAAGATAGCCTTTAGAGCTTCTACTTCCGCCGCTTGGCTAGAGTGGGGCCTGGCTTTTCCCTGTAGGGTGAAGGAGTCTGTGACGTGGATCGCTCCAAAGCCTGTCCGTGGGTCCACGTGCATGGAGGAACCATCACAGAACCAACATGTAAAGCCTTGTAGTTGAGCTTTTTCGAGAGAAGCTCCCCATTCCACTGGCCAATTGGTCTTGTACATAGGTGGTAAAGGGCACTCATGTGTGGCTCTGGTCACAACTAGACCATAGGGAGCCGGTGGATCTTGTGGTTGTTTCTGGAAATCCACCCCACATGACACCAGGGAAACGGTCCATTTGGCTATCCGAGCATTGGATACCTGGCCATTCTGGACCTTTCCAGATAGAATTTACTTAAGCAGTGTGTGTGTGGGGGGGTCTGGACAATCACACGGGCGCCTCCAATCATAAATTCCCAGTGCATTACAGCCCAGACTAGTGCGAGGCAAGTTTTCTCTCAGGGGTTGAATTTAGCCTCATGGGAGTTCAGATTACGGGAGGCGTAAGCTATTACTCGCTGAGTGCTGTTCAGTTGCTGCAATAGGACTGCTCCTATACTCCTATTCGAGGTGGCTAGTTGTATGAGGAACGGCCTAGACATATTCGGGTATGCCAATGTTGGCGCTTTCATAAGGTCCTCTTTTAACTGTGCAAAAGCCTGCTGTTATGCAGCTCCCCACTCCCACTGGGCATTCTTTTTCAACAGAGCATACAGAAGCTTTGCCTTGGTGGCAAAAGACTCGATAAAATCCCTGGACAAATTGAAAGTTCCCAGGAGCGAGCGAAGAGAATGCATGTCTGTTCGGGCAGGTAATTTCGCAATTACCTCAACCCTTTGTGCATCAGGAGTGCGTCCTTCTGCTCCTAGACAAAGACCTAGGTATTTGACCTCCGTGGTCACCAACTGTGCCTTTTCCCTACTGGTGTCAATGTCAGGCGGCGGCTTAAGCAGAAAACGGAGGCAAGAGCCGAGTTTTATGGCTTTTAGTAATAAAGTGATAAAGTAAACAAGAGGTTACATCACCCAAAACGAACAGAGGCAGCAAACGCAACAGCTAGGGTCGGCCTGGAACAGAAAGCACAGAATGCAGATTTCCCAGATGGAAGACGGTTGTTGCCCCATGCCCAACTCCCCCCAGCGTCGGTCTTAAGTACATAGTCTTTAGCTCAGCTGGGGCTGGTCAAACGTCCGTTGGCCCAGCTCACAGCTGGAGGCCCTCAGACTTCAGACGCTTCTCTTGCAACCGCTTCGATCTGCGCCCCGCCTCCTTCACCCGCCTCTGGAGGAACGTGGGGGGAGGGTCTGCAGCAAACTCCAGGCTGAAGTCAGGAACAGCAGCTTCTGTCGAGCCCGAAGCACTGGTCTCATCTGCTGCAGGTACTGGCTCGGGGACCGCTGTGGGGTCGCTGGCAGGCCCCTCCCTTGTCCCTGCAGGAGCCCCCTCTGCCCCCAGGGATCCACCCCCGGCTGGGGTTCCCAGTCTAACTCAGAGTCCCCCTCTGAGTCGGCAGCATGCTCAACCTGGCTCATGATAACTGGCTTTGAATCCAGTGTCTCTAAGGATAGCCAGTACTTCATGGGTAATGTCCCTAGTTTTGTCTTCCGAATCTGAATGGATGAGGATGTCATCCACGTAGGACAAGACGTGGGCTCGTGAGGCTGGCTGCAGCCTAGACCACATCTTGACCACGTGCGCATGGCAGATGCTAGGGCTTGAGTGGAAATCCTGAGGCATTCTTTTGAATACGTACTGTTGCCCTCGGAACGTGAAGGTGAACTTATACCAGCATGCTTCATGTAGCGGTATTGAATGGAAGGCATTAGCCAAATCCAATACGCTATAATATTTGGTGCCAGCTGCAATAGCAGACAAGATCTCATTGTATTTGGTCACGACTGGTGCTACGGGGGGAGTGACGGAGTTCAAAGCTCTGAAATCCACTGTCATTCGCCACGTTTTACCGTCAGCCTTGAGCACAGGCCACAAGGGCGCGTTACAGATGGACTGCATAGGAGTGACTACGTCCCACTTGACGAGTCCTTCAATCGTCTTTCCTATGCCTTCCTGTGCCTCAGCAGGACACTTTTACTGCTTTTGTGGTGGGGGATCCTTGCCTTCGAGTAACACGCAAGCACCCTTCACCTTGCCACGCTCAATTTTGTCTCTAATCCAAACTTCAGGGAACGCTTGTACCCATGGGTCAGTGACCACACACTGCATGGGGGCAAGGGCCTTAATAGCAGCACAGCGGTGTACCGCGGAGATCTCGGGGGGTCCCTGGTCTAATTGCCACAAAAAACCGTTCGCGTAGTCAACTGTAAGCTTATTTCCCCCGAGGAATCCGATGCCCAAAAGGCCTTCGTCTTCCCCACGGTTCTCACAAGCCCACAGTTTAAAACTGAACGTGTTGATGGACGCAGGGATATTGGTCCATGCCTCAGCTTGGTGTCCCCCCCCCACCATATCCAGTCAACTGGACAGTCTCAGGGGTGGGCTCACCGTGTCTCACTAATTTGGGGTGCAGCACATTTAGCGCTGCACCAGAATCCACAAGAAGGGTGGCAGGAGTCTTGTCCCTCTCGGTCCCAATGCCTGCCTTCACCCAGAACCTTCCCCACTAATCTGGCTTCAGCTGAGCCATGACGTTGCAGGGAAGCTTCCGGGACCAGGGGCACCCCTATTCCTGCAGGTCCAGGCTAGGATAGTATCCAGTCGGAGGAGGGCCGTTAGTCACAGTGCTGACCTGCTGCTTGCTTCCCGCCTGAAACTGCTTCTCCAGGGCTTCCATAAGTTCCGATGTTGGCCTCTTGTCAAACTGGCTCATGTCCAGTCCGAACCATCTAAGCATGTTCCAGATCCGAATTCTATCCAAAGAGTACGTCTGGGCAGTCGGGTCATAACCACCAGACATCTCCCTAGGAGCACTAGTGTCCAGAGTTTGCTTTGGGGCTACGGGCGGCTGAGCGGAGTTCCCGGTCTTGTTGGGCGGACCGTGGGAGTCCCTAGCCTGCCACTGCCTATTGTCCTGTCTGGGAGGACGGTGCGAGTTCCAATTCCCCTTGGGAACGGAATTCGGAGCCATCTTCCTGTGCTGGGAATGGGGTCCATAGTTGGACTAGGTAACCTCCTGTATGGGCTCCCAATTCCCTCCGTCACGTCTATGGGGTTTGGATGGGGGCTTCAGAGAACCAGCCTCGCGAAGCAGGTCAGAAACCCGCCAGAGGTTGCTCCCGAATTTCTCCCATCCAGTTGTAGCAGGATCCACTAACCCTAGGGCCATCTTTGTCTCGTGGTTCAAGCCTCCGTACAATAGAGTCTTGAACTCCAAGTTATAGCCACCAGGGGAACCTTTTCGGCTAGAATGGCCAAAAGCTGTTTTCTGGCCACGTACGCTTCTGGGTTTTCTCTAGGGCCTTGCTCCTCCATGACATAGAGCACACTAGCACTTTGCCTGGGCCACAAAATCCTAATTACCTCCCACATCCACTCGTGGGCCTCCAAGAGGACTAGCCCTCGGGCAGCCACGGTGGATTCAAGTGTGGGGAGTTCTGATGGTGACATGCACAGCCTCGCCAGTTGGGTCAAATCCTGGCCGTTGGCTGTGGGGTGGGAATGGATCACTGCATTTAACCACATGATCCCTGTTTGTCTGTTCAGAGGACCAAGTTGATCTGCAATCGCCTTGGCCTCTGTGGCTCTCCAGGGAACTCATGTCTCAGTTACCTCAGTCTCCTGTACTTCTGGTCTAGCTGATCCTCCCTCTCCTAGGGGGGTGGTCCGTCTGGTCATGGACCGTGTCTTGACCGGCTGGACGGGGACCCTGGGGTCGCTCCAGTCTGGGTTGTGGGGGAGAGTGGCTAGAGCATCCTCGGGCAGGGGCTCTTCCGCAGAATCACAAGCAAATGAGGGGAGTAGCTCTGGACACATCGCTGAAATCAAGGCCTTGCATGTCTGAAGCTGACTCTCCAATGCAGCTATCTGCTTATGGCAAGCCGCGTGACTAACAGCCTCTTGCTGCTCTTTGACCTGCCCTACCATGAACTTGGCTGCAGGCCTGGTGTGAGCTAGCTCAGCTTCTAAAGCACGAGCTCTCTCCTCCCAAGTCTGAGCCTGCAAAGTGGCAGCACTCAATTTCTGAGCGGTGGTCTGCGCGACAGACATGAACGTTACTTTGTCTGCGCGCAGAGCCTCCATCTTGGCATGAAGCCAGCCAATTTCCTTTTCTGACTCTCCTAACTTCTCTCTGGTCTCTACCAGGGTCCTTGAGGCGTCTCTGGCTGTCAGTCAAAGTCCCCATGCGGCCAAAGCATCCTTTGATGGCCCGAACGGGTTCCTTGACTGGCGCGCCTGAGCATACGCTTCCCTTAACGTGGCAAAGGGATCTGCCGTCTGGGAGCCTGTCTCCTTCCAGGGGCATTTCCCCTTGCTCAACACCCACTTCTCTAATTTCCCTCTGACCTCCCTCTCGAGCATGAGGTCCTTCACTGCTACCTTATTGCCTTCAGCCATTCTAACCTTACACTAACACACAAGAGGACCAGGATCTGGAGGGATGGGTAGGATCACCGAGACCCCTGGGGGATTTTAGGGAAACGAACTCTGCGGAACTTAGCGAGGGAAGAGGTTTGGGAACCTAACTCCAGCCTGCCCAGAAAAAGTCACTTTTGTCTGGCTAAGCCCAGCCTTCCACCTCGACAGGTTAGGGACAAAAGGACGAGGCAACGGTTCAGGGACGGGGAGAGTCACCTAGACTCCAGGGAAACCATCACGAGTACTCTACCTGCCAATGAAGGGGGGAAACGAATCCAGTGGAACTTACTACACCGCCCGGCCGAGCAGCAGGAAAAGGGGGCAAGGAACCTAAACTGAACTGTCCCTAACAGTTTTTTGGGTGAGGGGGCCCTTCCTCCACTTCAGGCTAAACTTTCTGAAACCCTAGTCTAGGTTGGGATTCACCACCCGCACCTACTTCGCTAGCTGTCGGGACGCACCCGAATTCAAATTCAGCCGGGATGCACCCACACTCTCTAAACTACAAAACAGGACGCACCCGTGTCTCAAACTGGGGGGGGGGGTCTTCCCTAAGTCCTTTTTGCCTTGCCTAAAGTGTTGCGTGCGTGTGGACTGTTCCTAACACCCTAGCACTTCGGATCCCAGCCCGCGATAGACCCCAAGTTAGGGATGTGATTCCCAGGACAGCTTGTGCACACCCCTTGCTATCGGTCTTGATTCACTGCCCGAGAGCTAGTGACCAAGCCGGGGCGGCTGACATACACAAACCAAGCAAGAAAGGGGGACAGATTTCCAGCCCAGATAGAGTAGCTCCTGGAGCTCAAGCACACAGAGCTCACGCACACGTGTTCCTTCCTAACAAAGCTCTGGAGACTTGACCGGCCGTCACCTAAGTCTACACCAGCCTGCTTTGAGAAGGTTCGCGACTCCTGCTCAAATTAGGAGTACAGGGGTTGCCCGTGTTACTCCACCACTCTGTTACCCTGATTTCTGGGCTCGCGGGAGGGGAGGGAATTAGCACAGAGCACAAGTTGGCAATGTGAGAGGCAGGGTAACGTAGCGAGATCTTGAACCCTAAGTCTATGGGGTCAGGCCGAGTCAAGGATGAGGCAGATGTTGAAATTAATAATAATTGTTTTATTTAAGCACAGTCAAACAAATGTATGCAACACACTCACACAAGGAACTATAGAAATAAAGGTAGGAGTGGATAGAGGGATTTTTAGAGGAGGTTTGGTATGGGAAATACTATACCTGTCCTGAAGCCTGGTAAGAAGCGGAGAAGCTGGGGAGCGTGGATTCTCAGCACGTGGAGCTGAGGGGAAGTCTCGCTGGACAAAGCGACAGCAAGGCGGGATGGAAGCCAAGAGTGATCCGAGGAAGTGCTCAAAGTCAGGGGTTCTTACAGGGAAAATTGTGGCCGCAGGCTAGTCTGTACTTGGGGAAAAAAATGAGTTTGGGGCTGGAGACAAAGCCTCCGAAAGGTCAGTATTTTGAATGATTGAGTTATCGCCAGATTGTCAATAGAGTAGCCAGTATGCAAACGCGGAGTGCTTGAGCATTGTATAGTCTGCTCATCAAGCTGCCTGCGCGGGGCAGGGGATCTTTTGTAAGTCGCATGCATACATAATGTGGTACTTGCCTTGAGGTCTCCTGAACTGCATTAGGCAATGACTGGCCTGCCTAAAGTAGGATTTGAATGATTCGGCTATTGTCAGCCGCGCCTGTGTGCGTGCTTGTCCGGGGGCCTCGCAAGCACGTGGAGAGGAATGGGTACAGAAGGCCGAATTATTGATATCAAATGATATCTTAATATCCCACAAGCTCGGGCTAGCAATGGCGGCAACAAACCAATTGAATTGCTTTTAAAAGGCTTCTAGGAGGTGCAAATCACTTTTTATTTCATTTTACAATTGGCTATAAAAAGGAGTAGTTTGTGGAATTGTCAGGGGCTAAAGGGAAACTAAAACAGCCTTGTGGGGTTTCTCATGGTCCAAAGGCCTTGTTTTGGCCACTCCTGCTATATAGAGTCAGCCCTCCATATTTCATGGATTTCATTATTTGCGAGTATGTCTGACCCCTGCCCACCCCCACATCTGAGGTGCTCCTTTTCCAGGGCAACCTTCTTTCTTGATGGCTCTGATCAGGCCGTGCAGCCCTTTAAAAACTCTGCCTCTGGTCGTCCTCGTCCTCCACCAGCCACTGCCTGGCAAGCTAAGGATACATTGCAGCCCAATTTCTCAGCACCACAAACCCTCTCCCATTGCCCTCACACACCCAAGGAAAGAGATGGGCAGGAGAGGAGGTTTACGGCTACCATGCCAACCCACCCCTTTTCCCTCTCCTTTCCCTGACCTGGTTTGAGCACTGTAGATTCCCACATAAACAGACACTTTGGTATTTGTGGTTTTTCCACTTTTGCAGGGGTCCTGCCCTCTAACCCTAGCGAAGGCCAACTACTAATAAGGAATTCACTGTCTGAATACAGATCTTCATGTAATCAAAATGTTTTTTATGCCATTATTTTTAATTAGTTATGTACAATTACCAGAATCCCCTAACAAACTTACTGACTAGGAAATTCTGGGAAGTATAATTCAAAAAAATATTTTTAAGCTCTGAAAATGATATTATTTGACATTTTGAGAAAAAAATATTGGAAAGTTGGCATGATGATGGTTGTATGTGTTGCACTATATAAACCAGCCCTCCCTAACCTGGTGCTCTCAAGATGTGTTTGATTCCATGATGACCCGGCCAGCACTGGCTACTCACTGTGATCCAGCAGACCTACAAGGCACCAAGCAAGGAAAGACTGACAAATACCCAAGCTTACTAGAAACCCTTACAGAGCACAATAGAGGAAACTGTGTGGGAGGCAAAACTACCACACACACAATAATTTCCCCCACTGCCCCAAGAAGTAAGGCCAAGTGTAATGGTGCTGTTGCAATCTGGTACAAAGCCCAGTTTAGCTATAACTTTCTGAGGCCATCTTGGGATTGTGACATGAACTTAAGAGACCTACATTCAAGTCAACCACTTCCTTGCCTGGGGACTTCACTGCACGACTGTATTTCAGCCTTGGTCATTTCCCTATAAATAAGAAGAGAGTAAAATTATTTCTTTCTCTGAGTTGCTGTGAGGGCCAACCTAAAAACAATAGTGGTCTCACTTTTATCTTTGTAAACAAAAAGACTAGAACTTAACTATTTGTTTAACAAAAAGCTGAAAGCTGAGGGAAGATGTTTAGAGTCCCCACCACAGTGCCTGCACCCAGTATCTACAGCTCTACTTCACAGCTCTGCTCATAACTGGAGCAATTCAACCTTCCCCTGCACTAGCAGACGCTATGCACGGTAATAAGGCACAAGGGAATACTATAACAACTTCTGCTTCCCACTAGAGCAGGGCTTCCTAAGCAGTGCGTCACAACACATTAGTGTGCTGCCTATAAGGTGTTGGTGTGTCACCTCCCCGGCCAAAAAAGACCCCCTACTTGAGCCTGGCCTGCTGCTGTTAATCTCACTGGGGCCCTTCCCCAGCAAGAGCGACGGCAGTGGGCAAGGACCAGGTGGGAGGGGGCTGCCTTTCCCCCGGCTGCTGCTCTGGCTGGAGCCTTTCCTGGCGAGGGTGGCAGTAGCGGGCCAGGACCGGTGGGGGCTGCCTCACCCCACCCTCGATACACCTCTGGGTACCCCCAGTTTGCTAGTAAAGCTGAATTACTGTGTCGCAAAATGAAACATGTCCAAAAAGTGTGCCACCAACATGAAAAGTTTGGAAAGCTCTGCAGTAGAGCAATTGTGTTTCCCACTTTGCTGCTGTCAATGTCCAGTTCCAGGATAACCACAAGAAGGGAAGCAAGTTGCCCATTAACAGTTGGCACCTGGGCCACAGACTGGGGTGAACTTCTCACAGTCTTCCTCACTATGCTATTCCTGCCACATACTAATTGTGTATGTGTGGTTTCAAGTCTTCCACACGATGCTATTCTTTTCAATTACAAATTAACACATGTGGCTTCAAGTCTACTGTCACTTTTTGGCAACTCCATGTATTTCATAGGGTTTCCTTACACATGGAATACTCAGACGTAGTTTGCAATGGTATTCCTCTGAAATATACTCCACAGCACCTGGTATTCCTTGGTCATTCCCTACCCCAGTACTAACCAGACCTGACCCCTTTTAGCTTCCAAGAACAAATAGGAGCCGGTGACTTCAGCACATTCAGCCTCATGAGTTAACATACACAAAATTTGTTGAATGCTCTCTCTTTTGTCCTTTCTGTGTATGAGAGAGGTACTTCCTCTTTGAGGGAGAGACACTGAGAAAGTGGTCACACACCTTCTCAGAGTATATTATTGTTTACTGATACCATTTATATCCTCACTTTCCTGCAAAAAACTTATGAGCGAGTACATGGTTCTTCCATCTCCCTCATTTTTATCTTCACAACAACCCTGCAAGGAATTCTAGGAGGCAGTGACTGGCATGAATTGCATGAATGGCAGAGTGGAGATTCAGATTTGGACCTCCATGGTCATAGGCTGGCATTCTCCCCACCATGGCATGCCCATTCTAGTTACTCATTTATTTATTGTACTTGGAGATTACCAAACAATGTAACTGTTCTAGGAAGAGTACAAGCAAATTAAATATTAATTAATATTAATATTAAAATTAAAAACAAACCAGTAAAACAACAAAACAAGAAACCACTGGAGACCTTACAGCATAGTATCCTGCAAGCATATATGGCACATGGAAATACTTGAGATTTTATAGCATGATTTTTAAGTGCTACAAGACTGCTTAACCTATTAAAAACAAGAACAATAGGTTTTTTTTAATTGACTAAAGACATTGTTGTTTTTCTGTGCCTTCAAGACATTTTTGACTTATGGCAATCCTAAGATGAATCTATTATGGGGTTTTATCACAGGTTTTATTGACAAGATTTACTCAGAGGGGGGTTGCCTTTGCCTTCCTCTGAGTCTGAGAGAGTGTAATATGCTCAGTGTCACCACATAGGTATCCATGGTCAAAGGGGCATTTGAACCCTGATCTCTCAGAGTCTAAATCCAACACTCAAAACACTACAACACACTGGCTCTCATAACAAAATATGTTGTTGTGTGCCTTCAAATTGTTTCCGGCTTAAGGCGAACCAACCTATCACAGAGTTTTCTGGGGCTGAAAGCGTGTGAAACACCCAAGATCACCTAATGGGTTTCTAGGTCCAAGCAGGGAATTGGATCCTAGTCTCAGGGTTGTAGGTCCATGCTCAAACCACTATACCATGCAGGCTCAACTAAATGTGTATGTTGGAAAAATGTGTACCGATGTGATTTAGTCAATGTAAGAAAAGTTTATAAATGCATTAGGAAAATATGTTCTCAAAATTGCAGAAAAATACATGTGTACTTCCATGGAGGAAAAGGTACCACAGTTTGATACAAAAATGAGAATGAAGACAGAATGCCAGTGAGAAATTGAGAAACTCGAGAAGAAGATGGACAGATGTTCACTTCTGTGCCCTAAATGCAGCAGGACTCGGTTAATTTTAAAGCAACTGTAATTATTCATATTTCACCATCTAAAGAGGACGTCCTTCTTAAGACTATTAACTGCAGAGCCTAGAATTACCCAGCCTGCTGGGACGCATATCAAAAGAGCAAATAAATCAAGTAAACATGCACCTAGTTACTTATTTTTCAGAACTAAGAATCCAAAGGAACCTCCAATGTTCGTAGATCTGTCAGCTGTATTAAATAATACCCTTTCAAAGGCCTAGAGAGCAGGAAGCTACAATACCCCTTGGCTAGCTGGGAGCAAAGAGAAAGTGAAGGGCTGCTGGATGAGGCAGGACCCTGTCACCCTGAGAATACCTTCCCAACAGTTGTTGTTGTTGTGTACCTTCAAGTTGTCTCCAACCTATGGTGACCCTAAGGTAACCCTATCACCCTATCATGGGTTTTTCTGGGGCTGAGAGTATGTGATGCACCCAAAGTCACCCAGTGGGTTTCCATGGCTGAGCAGGGAATTGAACCGTGGTCTCCAGCATCATGGTCCAGCACTCAGACCACTACATCAAACTGGCTTAAGCACATGGGTTTTTCTTTCTTTATTTGGAATACCATGCTTATATTCTTTTTTATACCCTCAAAGGTTCTCAAAACAGCTTAGAAAAGATTATTAATATGAAAACATAGTAAAAACTAATATAGAAATACAAATCTCATAGTGCCCATAGGATTCACCAAATCAATGTTTCTCTGGCTACTTGATCTGCAGGGCTGTCAAATATTTCTTCCAAATGTGCCAAGGACCGATTTCTATGTATGGCCATGTGAGTGAAGGAAAGACAACCTCCATTACAAGCTAGGAGCTAGTCACATACACAGGAGTTCTAGCCCCTCCCGTCTGTGGACTCACGACTCTACCTCACCTGTAGCATCTCTCCCTGGACATTGCCTTATTTGGAAGGTAGTTTGTAATTGGAGGAAACCTTATATTACCTGCCCCTCTGGACATTTCCTTATATGGATGGAAGTTTCTGGACATTATCTAATATGGGGCGGGTGGTCTGCAATTGGTGGAAAAATGCCGCAGTGGGTGTGTATGCTGTTTACCTGGATAAAAAGGCCTTGCCAAGCCTCTGGCCTTTGTCCTGAACCTCCGGCACCCTGCTGCAGCAGATTTATATATTTTTATACTTTTATACTCAATAAATCTGGCCTCTAGCCTTTGAACCAAGAAACGTCTGGTCATTTGCCTGTTTCTCAGAAGAAGCTGTCCTTCTTAAGGGCGCAGAAGGTGACAGTCATGAAAGCTAGACAGTGAAGAAGGAGAGGCTGGACGGCCATTTCTGGGGGTGCTTTGAGTGTTTGTTCTTGCACGGCAGGGGGTTGGACTCGATGGATATTGTGGTCTCTTCCAACTCTATGATTCTGTGATTCTAAGAAAGCAGACAGGAAGACAATCAACTCGTTTGAAATGTGGTGCTGGATGAGAGTTCTATGGACTGCTGAAAAGACCAGTAAGTGGGTCTGAGAGGCTGAATTCTCTCACTGGAATCCAATTACAACTGAGATGGTGGTACTTTGGACATATAATGAGACAATATGGATTCTTGGGAAAAAATAATGCTTAGTAAAGTGGAAGGCAGAAAGAAAAGTGGAAGACTGCAGTCCAGGTGTATTGATTCAATCAAGAAAACCACGGTCTTGAATTTATGAGACCTGAGCATAGCAGCTGATGTTCAGGAATCTTAGAGGTCTCTCGTTCATAAGATCACCACAGGTGGAAGCTGTTGTTGTTGTTGTTAACTGCTATGTAGTCGACTTCAACCTATGGTGACCCTATGAATAAGTTACCTTGTCTAGTCGACTTCAACCTATGATGACCCTATGAATAAGTTACCTTATATTCAGCCATCCTGCTCAGGCCTTGCAAATTCAGGGATGTGTTTTCCTTGATGAGTCTGTCCATCTAAAATGCCGCCTTCCTCTTTTCCTGCTCCCTTCTACCTTGCCAAGCATGATTGTCTTTTCCGGTGCATCAGGTCTCCTCATGATATGGCCAAAGTATGACAGCCTCAGTTTCGTTATCTTGGCTTGCAGACTTGACTGGGTCTAGGACCCATTAGGAATTTGCAGTCCCACCACCATGGAAAGGTAGCGCCATTGATGAGAAGGGGAAGTTGACAGCAAACACCAACAATTAGAACCCTGGGACCAGCACTCTGCTTGTTTCTTTCCTTTCTGGAAACTCACCAGGGACCAGTGGTGAGTGGCTCAGGGACTGGCACCAGTCCAGGGATGCCCACTTTTAGTAGCACTGCACCAGATGCCCCACAGTAACCCTGCCTTCCTTCCCTTATTCTTTTCCAGCCTGATAGAACAGCTGCCTAATGACACCTGAACAAGAGGCAAAGCTTGATGTTCACTCAGACCTTAGAACTACTAATGTTAAAGCAGATTTTTTAAAGTGTTCCTTCAGAAATTAAGTTCTCAGTGTTAACCATGTTAGTGGAAATTATACATTAATTTGTTGTGGTAATCATTAATAACCCATTAGTAACATGTTACTTCAAAATCTCCAGAAAATCTAATAAAATTAACTAATAACTTGTAATGCCCCCCCCAAAAACCTTTGAAAAAATCCCCCTAAAATAAATTAAAATGAAATAAAATTAACCAGTACCCAACTTTTTAATGCTTTTGTTGCTTAATGTTAAAATAAACACTAGCTTTTAAAATTTTTGCTAAAGATGTAACAAATTAGGAGTAAAGATTTAATTTTAATGAATTATTTCTGAGTTTTTCTGATGCTTTATATTCGTTATATGTTTTGAACAGCTCTTCCCATCTAGGCAACAAATAAAATGGGGTCCTTTTTCCAACTGCCTGCCTGAAAGGCTCTGAACCAAAGCAACTTCTGCAAAGGAGCAAGAGTGACTGCTTGAACGGATCTTTGTTTTGAGATGGACACCTAAGGATACTAGCATATCTGGAGAAAGGGTCATAAACAAAGGGTGCAATTAGCATCGCTAACATTACCCATTTTCCCTTGCCCCAGGGCACAGAAGGCAAACTAACAATGGGGTGATCGATACTTATCTGAGAACACTAGTGTTTAATGATCTCTCAGGACAAGTGCAGAGAGCATTAGAACAGAAAACACTAGGGGACCAGGACAAAGAGTCTTGTGGCACTCTCAAGACTGAAGCATGTTGTTGTGGTGGTAGTTGTATGCCTTTAAGTCATTTCTAATTCATGGCAACCCCACGGCAAATCTATCATGGGGTTTTCTGGGGCTAAGAGTGTGTGACACACACAAGGTCACCCGGTGGGTTTTCATGGTCAAACAGGGAATCAGGTTCTAGTCTCCAGGGTCATAATCCACTTGCTTGGCTGTCCCTAAAGCATGAGCCTCTGTTGTTTAAAACTCGTTGGCTGAAATACACTTAGGGACACATGCACAAGTAAGTCATGCTATATCATGCCTAAATACCATAAAAGCACCAGATCCCACCTGATCATGGAAGATAAGCATGGTCTGCCCTGGTTAGTACTTGGATGGGAGACTGCCAAAAAATACCAGGTTATCCGTCCGTCCGTCCGTCCGTCCGTCCGTCCATCCATCCATCCATCCATCCATCCATCCATCCATCCATCCATCTATCTATCTATCTATCTATCTATCTATCTATCTATCTATCGATCAATCGGAGGAAAGAACTGGCAAAACCTTCTGAGTATTTCTTGCCTAAGAAAGCCCTCTGATATTCATGGGGTTGCCATAAATTGATAGGCAACTTGAAGACCCATACACACATGGGTCATACCATCTACACGGCACCAAAAATTCACCACTGCACAATGGACATATTGTGCTGATAGGGAGCAAAAGTGGAGTTGCACAGACTCTTAATCTGTGCCTTATCTTTGCAAGTTGTGCATTGTGTATTGTGCATTGCTCTCAGTCATTGACATGTACATGGAGGTTGCATAGTGCTTCCACGGCAGGTATTTATGCTATGCTACAGTGATGTTGGATTGCGGTCCTTTGTGTGTGTGTGTGTGTGTGTGTACATTTGTGTGTACAGAAACTCACACTCAGTATACATGCAAGTTGGGGAACAGGATGGTAGACAGTAAGGTCAGAGGGGAATGCAAGATAAATTTAATTGCCCTGCAATGGTTATCTAGCATATTTGACATCTGATGTGGATCATTTTTTTAAGCCCCCCCAAATTATTTGCAGTAATAATCATGAAATATATTAATAAATATATGAAATAAACATATAATAGCCAGAAAAGAAATGCAGAGGAAATGCAGACAATAAAAATTCTCTCTTATTGAACTGTGTATATATAATGTGAATAAAAACTAATTAATTAAATAAGAAATAAATATTATGGTACAAAAAAGAAAAAAGTAATGAGTCCATACATTTAAATTACATAAATAAAAATAAAATTACTGTATTTTTGAAAAGAGGGAAAAAACCTTACCCAATGTATGTTTGTAATATGATCCCTAGTGCCTCTTCCTTTTATGAACCCAGCTTGGATATCTGGTATTTCTTGTTCCATGAAGGACTCTGTTGTAAAATTCTGGGCATCTCTTTGCTTGCATGGAAGTTAACCCAGCAGTCCACTAGTAACTGCAATCCCTAGTGTCTTTTTCTGGGGATTAAAAGGTATCTTGAACTTTCCCAATCTATAGGCATTATTTTGTTTTCTATATTTGTTGGCAAATTTTAGTTAGAATTTGAGTGGATTCTATCTCTGTAGCTTGGAACAGCTCTATTAATCTGCCACCTGTTCCTGGTGATTTATTTCTCTCAAGTGCTTTGTATGCAGCTTCCACTTCACTTTCTAAAACTGTGGGTTCATTTTCAAATGGTTCTTCCTCGAATTAATCTGTTATCCTTCCATCTCTTGTATATATTTCTTCAGTTTAATGTTTCCATCATCTTTTTATTTCGTGATGATGTTATGTTGTTCTGCTGATCATATAGCATCCCCACTTCTGGTTTAAATTTCCCTTTGATTTCTCAGATCTTGAAGAAAAGATCTCTTGTGCTACTTTTTTTTTGTCACCTTCTATTTTTCTGTATTATTATAAAAGTTATCTTTGTCCCTGTGCAGAAGTTCCTGAACTGTTGTGTTCAAGATTCTGATGCTATTTGTGTTTCCTTTTTCTTTTGCTTCTCGTCTGACCTTAACTGTTTGAAGAATTTCATTTGTTATCCACTGAGGCTTCTCTTTCTTTTGGGCTGCAGATAGTAAGTTTTTTGTATTCTTTCCTGACAACATCCCTGGCTTCAGCTGTTGCATTGGAGAAAGTTAGTTGATATCCACAAATGTTGGTGATAAAATATAAATCACTTAGCCTTAAAGGGGCTGCTAGACTCCTTTTGTCTCCTCCTCCCTTTTTCCTTCTGCAGCAACAGACTAGCAGGACTACTTCTCTGGAACCAAGGATTTCATTTTCAGAAGGAAGTGGCATCTATCATTGCCCCATCTTCTCCCTTGCTTCTGCCTTACACAAGGAAATTCCATTGGGAGGGGAGGGAACAGACTTGACTTGATGCAGATTGGGCGTGTCTCCTGCCCGCTCATGTTTCTGGCAGCCAATGTCTGTTTCCCTTTTCTGGAGCTTCTACGAGGGAGGGGAGAGTGAGGAGCCAACATTGCATCCGGGGGTTCTGTTCCCCATTAGAATGCCACTGTTTTCCTGTGATCTCATTGTGTATACTCCTGGTAACAATTCAAGTTTAGAAGGTTGCTTTTTAAAGGCAAATAGTTACAGTTACTATTAGAAGGGCTCAAATACTTACAGCTATAGGTATGCTTGGTAAAATGAATTCTTTACTGATCCATCTTTTTAAAGTAACTAAAATGGTTACCTTTTAGTTACTTGTTAAATATGAATGCACAGCACGCAATACAGCATAAGCCAGGACTCGAACCTTGGGATATTCCGCCTGCACCATTTTGTGAGACCATACTCCCATAACCATAAAAGAAACTAAAATATTAAAATCACACTACAAAAGGAGTGATGTGTTCTGCCATTTTCTTATGACAATAATGTACCTTAGCTGTATCATTGTTACTGGAAAAACTCTCCCTTGGTTCTGTAATGAGAAAAGGATTCAGTTGGTTTTGCTGCAAATTCCCCTTGGAATGTGTTACTTTTGGGAAGGAGTAAATGAGAGCCAGTGTGTTGTAGTGGTTTGAGCACTGGAATACAATCTTCAGGGTTTAATACCCTGCTCAGCCACGGAAATCCATTGGGTGACTTTGGCGCATCACACGCTCTCAGCCCCCAGAAAGCCCTGTGATAGGTTTGCCTTAGGGTCACCGTAGGTTGGAAACTACTTGAAGGGACTCAGCAACAACATCAACAACAGATAGACTATGCTCTACAGTACTGGGAGTGGGAGAGTTGTTACCCTGTGTACTGGGGGTCCCGGGAGGGACACCAAAACGTGCTCAACTCAAGGTGGGGAAAATTAGCTCAGAGTACTGCTTAGCGTTACGAGAGGCAGGGTAACTTAGCGAGATCTTGAACCCTATGTCTACGGGGTCGGGTCGAGTCAAGGAGCACACAGAAGTTGAAACAATAAATGACGTTTATTAAATACAAGCAAAACAGTGTATGCAACACACTCATACAAGATAACTAAAGAAAATAAAGGTTGGAGTGGTATAGAGGGATTTTTAGAGGGATTGCTGGTTTGGGTGATACTTCACCTGTCCTGAAGCCCGGAAAAATGGAGAGCGAGGCTGGGGTGCGATGTAGCTCAGCACGTGGAGCTGAGGGGAGGCTCGCCAAGGAAAGCGGCAGCAAGGAGCGATGAAACTCGGGAGTGATCCGAGGAAGGTCTCGGAATCAAGGGTTTTTATAAAGAGAATTGTGACTGCAGGCTATGCTGTACTTGGGGGAAAACGATAGATTTGGAGTTGGAGACAAAGCCTCCAAAAGGTCAGAATCTGAATGATTGAGTTATCACTGCGGTTCTCAATAGAGCAGCCGGTATACAAACGCAGAGTACTTGGGTATTGCATAGCTTACCCATCAAGCTGCCATCGCGGGGCAGAGGTTCTTTTGTAAGTGGTGTGCATACTTAATTAGAGTACTTGCCTGGAGGTCTCCTAAAGCAGTGAGTCAGCTATTTCTGGCCTGCCTGTATTGTAGTTTGAATATTACGGCTATTAACGGCCGAGCTTGTTTACGTGCTTGTCCGGTGGCCTCGCAAGCACGTGGAAAGGAATAGAGAAGTGCAGCCCAATTATGATATCAAGAGGATACCTTTTAATATCCCCAAAGCTCAGACTAGCCAGGGCAGTAACAGAGTTCTCGCCCAACTTCTTTTTTGCAGCACTGAAAGCCTCCTAGGACCGCCTTCCCAAACTCAATTAAAAAAAAAAGGTCTGAAAACCACCAAAACCACCACAAAACTGCTCTAAAACATGACACTCCTCATAACTTCTCATCATGTCACTTCCAATCCTTCCAAAATGTACCAGTGTGGTCTGCTTGTACAGGGGGAAAACAGGTCAGTTTCTGTAGTACAGACATTTACCTGGGCAGAATATGCATTAACTGGCAGATCCTTTGAATACTGGAAGAGATTTCTGACTCCCAATGGTTTAACAAAAGTGATAACAAAATAGCTCCTCACTCATCTCCTCTGTCCTAAATTATCCTAGGGAAATGAAGGAAGCTTGGGGTAACACCAGAAATGAATTTTGTGTGTTAAATCCAGGGCTAATCAGACCTCCTACAGCCCCAAAGTAGTTTTTTAAAATACATGCACACACACATTTATAACTCATTGTTTTAAAAAATCTGTAGGTGTGGCCTGCAACATAAAAATTGTCCCTGAACGCTCCCAAGTTACCCAACCCATGTTCAATTAATGTCAGGTGTTTTAAGTTGTGGCACTCAAGCCAGACTCCTGAGCTCAGGATTCTTTAACGCTAAGCTTACAGTGTGCCCTTTGCCCCAGGCTGATCTCTACCTTCTAACAGAAAAAGAAAGAAAAAAAAAACAGATTGGCCCACCTGTGTTTCAGGGGCAACTGTCACAGTCATATCCTGGCTACATGGCACTTGGGCCTCAGCTGCTGGGAAGAGAGTTTCAAGAATTAAAAGAGAACTACCAGTACAACAATAAACAGCAACATACATTTCCTGAGTTTGACAACTTCAACCCTTTCATGTCAGATCAGTGATAGGGAACCTGTGGCCTTTCCAGAAGTTGCTGGACTCCAACTCTCATCATGCTGTTGTTGCTATTGTTACTGTATGCTTTTTAGTCATTTCTGACTGTATGACATACCTGTCACAGGGGATTCTTGGCAAGATTTGTTCAGAAGGGATTTGCTTGTGCCTTCCTCTCATGCTGAGAGAGAGTGACTTGGCCAAGGTCACCTCATGGGTTTCCAAGGCTGAGCAGGTATTTGAAGCATCATTTCCAGAGTCATAGTCCAACGCACAAACCACCATGCCATGCTGGCTCTCCAGCTCTCATAATCGCCTACCACAATCCAGCTGATAGGACACAGATTCTCTAAACCCACCCCAGAAAAAGGCATTGTGAGAGGATGGTGAAGATTGTCTTTGCCCCATGTAGTACTGGGTTGGGTTGGACTAGATGATCTATAGGATCCCCTACAATGCTACACGTTTACAGTTCTATGTCTGCATGTGCTTGTTGATGCTCCCATTGCTGCCATGTTGCAAAGTACAGTAGTGTCCTCTTTGTCTTTTTACATATGAAAGGGGCTTGCAGAAGTCACTTGATCTGGGTTTCCCCTCCTTTTTTTCCTCAATACTGTATATAGAACTGTGAGAATTGTTTATTTATTACATGTATATCCTGCCTTTCCTCCAAAGCAGCACAAGGTGGCATATGCAGATCTTTCCCCCTGCTCCTCATTTGATCTTCACAATAACCTTGTGTGGTAGAGCAGGCTAGCAAAAAGTGTGTGGTTCTATGAGATTCATCGCAAAGATTAATGTCATAGTCTTATAGTCTAGCCTAGGAATGGGGAAGCTACAGCTTCCATCAGCCCTAACTATTGGTTGTGCTGGCTGAGGCACATGGGACCTGGAATGCAACAGATCTGGAGGGGCCCAAATTCCTCAAACCTGCTCTGACCCCTACATCCAAGTATTCCCTTGCTAAACATAGAGAGAGAGACTACTGCACAGAACAGTTTAAAGCAAACTCCATGTTGATCTTTCTATGATAAAAGGTCAGTTGAGCTGACACCATTCCCCACCACCACCCCATTCCATGTATGTGCCATTTCCCTTGGACACACACATGGAGGAACATAAGATCTGAACCAGGGCAGTCACTGATATGACTGGTAATACTTTTCCTGGCTACTGTGATTGTGAGAAATGCTGCTGACAACTCGGTCCACAAGTGCACATTTGTCCGGACGGATACATAGGCCCAGGAGCTGTCAGGAACAGCTGCTCATAGTGAGAAAATTGTATGATTTGACCCAGCCCAAAAAGCATGTCACATTTAGGTGACAGCGTGAAAGACTAAATGCTGTCATGATTTTACATGTGATATTATCACATTTATGGAGTCTGAAAAGACCCCACCTAACTGATCTCACCTTCTGAGAGAATCCTGAGCACTCTCTCCAGTTAATCAGGATTTCCAAGCTCCACAGGCACCCTAGTGTGTGACCAAGGCTTTCCCTTGGTTCCAGAAAAACTGGTTATGTCAGCAAAGGGAGCTCTCCCATGCAGCAATTGCCTTTAGACTACTTGCTTTGGTGGTGGGACCCACCCAGCAGACATAGAAAAGAAGTCTATGCTCTATCATAATCTGACAAATGATATACAGAATGCACAATCAAGAGAAATGCAAAGTCTCTGACTCTTGATGGTCTTTTTATTAAGTTTTAACACAAAGCAACAAGCACAAACTGATTTTTTAACATGAACTAAAATTAAAACACTGTACTAAAACTCTAAAATAAAAGCTCTAAACGTTATACTCACCAAAACACTAACTTACTAACTAACTAAACACGGACTGAATAAACATAAATGAGTTCTGGCCCCATCAAACCAAACTGTAATGAAAAATAAAATATTTTTTAAAAAAGAGAAAGAAAATAATATCACACCTAGCACATTCCTCATGGCGAAACCACACCCACCCACCACTTTTCCATGTATCACCATCAGAGGCCCACTCAACGGAAATGATACCTGTTGCCTGCTCATCTCAACTGGAAAACAAAGAAGGACTAGAACTCCATTACAGGCAGCTCTCCAGTTCCAGTGACTGCAACTTGAAGAAAATTAATCTCTCATAGGCCCTTTCACACTACACAATTCTAGCACTAAGGCCATTTCCACCCTACACTGTTACAGTGCTATTATTCCACTTTCAACATGCTGTGGAATTCTAGGGTTTGCAGTTTGCTGAGGCCAAAGAGCTCCCTGGCTGAGAATTCTAAAGGCCCCTCCCTGAACTGCAAACCTCAGGATTCCATAGGATGTTGAAAGTGGAATAATAGCATTATAACAGTCTAGTGTGGAAATGGCCTAACATTCCACTTTAATTGCATGGTTCAGAACTATGAAATCCTGATATTTATAGTTAAGGCAGGAGTATTTATATTTCTCATCCAGAAAGCTCTACTGCCTCACCAAACTACAAGTCCCAGGATGCAGCCATAGCAGTTAAAGTGGAATCCTATTGCTGGAATTGTGTACAGATGTTAATGTTGCAGGACTACTGTGGGCTGGATTGGAGTTGAGGAAAAAATTGCTACCATAAAATAGATTATTAACTTTGTTTAACATGAAAACAAATCCATAAACATTTCTGGAAAGTTCCAGTTAGCTAGGTGTTATTATAGTGTCTACAACTAATAAGTTGTCATTTAGGATAGGGTTAAGTGTTAAACCCCAGAAGACCCTGTGATAGTTTCGCCTTAGGGTCACCATCAGTCAGAAGTGACTTGAAGGCACGCCACCAACACAACAACATAACTGAGTATAAACATTGAAGTAGGGATGTGCAACCAAGACCCTAATGATTCTGTTAAACAGCAATTCCCCTCAGCACTGACCAGCATATATTTATATTTTCTGCAAAGGATTTTAGTTCCAAAACAGCACAGGAATAGATTTATGCATGTATGCAAATCCTACTTTCAGCTCTGACAACATATTTATGAGTTGAGCATGTGCTCACAGGCTAGATGGTACAATTCAGAAGCAGGGATCAGCCATTCCTTCTTGGTCCTGGAGTGCATTGCAAAGTATGATCAGATTACTAGTGATCATTCAGCCTGGAAATCTCCTTTTGAAGACTGCATACCCCTCAACTGTTATGATTTTGGCAGAGACAGTCCTAGGCCGTTTCTGCAGTACACGCTTACAACGCGATTATTCCACTTTCAACATCCTATGGAATCCTGGTGTTTGCAGTTTAGGGAGGGAACAGCTGGCCCCTCCCTAAACTGCAAACCCCAGGATTCCATAGGGTGTTGAAAGTGAAATAATCACGCTACAGGAATGTAGTATGGAAACGGCCCTAATTAATCCTGTATTGACCCAATTTTCAGCTGCTTTTAAAATGTCCCAGTTTCTCTCTCCTCCTCCTCCTCCTTTCTCCCTTTGTCTTCAGCTTATTTCAAATACTGGAAACTGAGTTCAAAGTGCAAAAATAGATTTCACTCAGTTAACTCAGCAGGAGATTCAGAATCAGGCAAAAGCAAACTCCTGTAGCCTCTCCTAGCTTGTTTGCCCTTCCTCATTAACAAACTTTACAATTTTGACTACACTCTGATGTTGCTAGGCCGGTTTTGATCTGTAAAATGTTGGAAGGTGTGAGACTGTACCTCCTGGTCACAACATCTGACCAGATTTTTGGACTTTGCTGTCTCTTTCCCATCTTCTGCTGTTGTATCACTGAGCCTGATATATAGAGTTTTTAATAACAAAAAAGCTTCCACATTTTTGTGGCACTTTGGGTGGCAACTGCAGTGGGTCCTGGATGACTGACCCCAGATCTCATGGCTCAGAACGACTAGGACTTGGAACCTTCACCACTCCCAGTCCAGTACTCTAACCACTACAACTTCATGGATTTTAATATTTTGTTGTTCATTCATAATATATCAAATCTGCAACCTGAGGAAACTCTAGAATGAAACAATACTGGACCCTTCTCCATTATCTCCAACATTTCACAGATGAAAACCAGGACTCATGGGGCCAAGCAACGAGTATAGTCAAAATGGCAAAAGTTATTAATGAGGAAAAAGCTAGGAGAGGCTGCAGCGGTTTGCTTTATTCTGAGCCTTCAGAGAAGGGTAAGTTTCTGCTCCCTCTTCTTTTCGCCCCAGCCCCACAATGTTAAGTAAGTGCAAAGTACTTTTGCATTTTGAACTCAGTTTGCAGCTACTGAGGTAAGCTGAGGAAAAAGGGGGAAAGTGAGAGGAAACTGGAACATTTGGAAAGCGTCTGAAAAAATAGGATGACTGAGGATTAGTTGGGACTATCCTTGTGAAATTGTGACAGTTGGATGGTATGTTGCTCATTCAGAGGCCTTTGGGAACTGAACCAGGGACTTTCTGCATGCAAAAAAAGTTGAAGTGCCTCTGAGCCACACTCCTTCTTGTTTCTCCCTGTTCAACTAACCTCCAAAAGTTTGCTTGTACACCAGAAAAGTGTGTGTCTGAGCTGTTCATGAGAAATGAACCACACATTGTGATTTGCAGCAAGAGTTTTCTGCCATGCCACCTGTTTGTAATGTTGCTCTTTCAGACTGTAGCTCCTTTGCCACTGCCATGCTGGCTGAGGAGACCACATGATCTCCAAATTTTCACAGATGAAAACTGGGGCACATGTGACCAACCAACAGCAGCATGATATCCAGATGGCAAATGTTAGTAACGAGCTAGGCCACATAAGCTAGGATTGGTGGTAGCAGTTGCTTCTGCTTCAGCCTACTGGGAAGTGCATGATTCTGCTCCTTCTATTCTTCTCTCCCCATAGGGTGCAAACTGTTTTTGCACTTTGAACTTAGTTTGCGGGAACTGAAGTAACCGGAGGATGAAAGGTGAAAATAGGGGGACAAAAGAGAAACTGGGACATTTTAAAAGCAGGTGAAAAAGTGAGATGACAGAGGATTATTTGGACTGTCCCTATCAAGTTGGGACAGTTAGAGACTCTGGGAGTTGAAGTCCAAACCAGAAAGTTTTCAAAGCTCAGCCTCCTATACTGTATTTGAGCCTCTCTCACCTCCTCCATCTTTTCTTTTTTCTTTTGCCTTTCATTTTGTGTGGGTTAAGTTGTGGCAAACAGTGACTTTGTTCAAGGAGGACAGGGGCTTCCTGAGATAGGCCTCAGCCATTCCACATCTTTTTCTGCCTCAGGAAACCATCCTTCTCAGGAATTTAAAATGAGAGCAGAGGCAAGCTGCTTTCACCTTGAATGACCTTTCACTATGTATGCCAGAGAACTGTTACTCAGCCGCTCAGCAGGGCTGACGTGATTTCTACAGTCAGAACATCCTCGCAATGCATGTGGGTGTGATGAGAGAAATCGAAGACAAGAAGGCAGCCTTCTAGGATCCCACAAGAAGCTTACTTGGGGCTAACCTTTTCAAAAGAAGGACCTTTCTGTATCCTGTTAGCCTGGCTCTCTAGAGAGAATGTGGCCTACCAGGGGCATTGCTCACGTCGTAAATCTATTTCCTAGTACCCCTGGTCTATTCACTGTTCTGAAAAGGTACTTTTTGGACTGTGACTCTAAGAATCTGCTAGCCAAGAGAAAAAAAGTATCATAATTCAGGGTGTGATAGAATCTCTGCTGCCCAACTGGTGGACCGGCTGCAAGGTGAGGATAAAGGAGATTTGCAAAATGACAGAGAAAAAAAGAAAACAGTCATGTAGTGAGAAGAAATTGGCAAAAGTGGGGAGTCAAGGACTGAGGAAAGAGAACTACAGAAAAGGTATGGGTTTTAAGAGAGAAAATCAGCGGCAGAACATCAGAGGAAGAAGAGGATATCTGAGGGGAAGAGTACAACAGGAGTTTGTTGCAAACCACCTCAGGTCACATACTGGGAGAAAATTGGGATGTAATATAAAGAAACAAACAAAATAATAAACATATCAAGATACAGAAGAGCCCAATGGCTGTTGTATGCCGTCAAGTTGCTTCGGACTTCTGGTGATCCTAAGGAAATCCTGCCATGGGATTTTCTTTGCACAATTTGTTCAGTGGATGCTTGCCATTGCCCTCCTCTGAGGCTGAGAGAGTATAACTTGCCCAAAGTCACCCAGAGGGTTTCCACAGTTGAGTGGGGATTTGAATTGTGGCCTCTGGGAAGTCTAATCTAACATTCAAACAGTAGACCACACTGGTTCATCAGGGGGCCCAAGACAGAGCAGTAAATGGTGCCCCTCCCACATCGAAGTCATGATCATGGCACATAGTACCCAAGGGCATTCACTTTCTTCTGGCATCTGAGGCAGAAGCCCTCCCAAACACATCTTTCCCACATTGATAGCACAATGACAATGGTGTATCTAGGTTTAACAGCACCTAGGGCAAGTGTGGAAGTTGTGCCCCTAGGTGCTTCTGCCGCCCCCAACACCCCCACGCCAGGCCAGGAAAGACCCTGGCAGGGGTGGTGGGTCAGCGGTGGGCAGGGGGTCAGCAGCAGTAGGCAGAAGGGCTGCTGCTGCCTCTGCTGCCACCCCCCCCACACCAGGCCAGGAAGGACCCCGGCAGGGTCGGGGCAGCAGTGGGTGTGGATAGGGCGGGCAGGAGGGCGGCTGCTGTTGCTGTCGCCGCCACCCCCTCCCCACACTGGGCCAGGGCCTTTTGTACAGACACTTAATCAGAAGTGGGCAGATTGTGGCATTCCAGTTGTTAGACTGTTACCTGAAAATCTGGGGGTCCCCAAGGGATGCCTTGATATGCTCCAAGTGATGGGGAAAGTAAGCTCAACGGAGCACAAGCAATAGCAATGCAAGAGGCAGGGTAACCTAGCAAGATCTTTTACCCAGTTTTTATGGGGTCAGGCCCAGTCAGAAATCACACAAAAATGTCCAATGAATGACTTTATTAAACAGTAATAGCACTCATCAATGCAAACACTCACACGCACATCCAAGGGCTAAAAAGAAATAAAGAGTGGAAATAAGATAGAGGGATTGTTGAAGAATTTGTGGTTTGGGTGATACTGCACCTTTTCCTGAAGTCCTTGGTCCTGAAAGCAGCGAAAGAAAAGGAACTCAGCAAAGAGACACTGAGGGGATCACGCGGCTATCGGGAGGAGGGAACGGTCAGTTGGTATGACCAGGAAGTATCCAAAGAACTACTAAAAAACGGGGACTATTTGTAGGAAAAATTTACCTTGAGGGCAAATCCTCTCCCGGGGAGAACAAAGGGGAAAGCAACGGAAAACAACTTCACACCAGCACCTTCTTTGACATTGGAAGATAACAAGGTGTTACCCAAGTATCAGGATCTTCCGCCTCTTTGGGTTGCAGTGTGAGTTTATGTAGATGGATTTTGCCTGATAAGGTTTTATTGATTCCAGTGCCCAACTTTGTGGGAAAACTCTTAATCCCTTCAAGTTAGCTCCTTAAAGGCTGATGATCTTTAGTCCACTGTGGGTTGGCACAGCTTGAGGTCTCCTGTGGCTACATGACTGGGGAATTTACTGGCCTGACCTGGTTCTTTCGATCGTACGACTGTTGTTGTCTATGTGCTCATCCGGGTGACCTCTCTGGTGGGTTAGATTAATTTTATATCAAAGTTGTAGACCCCAGGACAGGGTTTACTAAGGGGGCAACAAGACTCTAGTTCCCATCAACCCCAGACAACGAGCAGGGATCATAGAGGCTATAGACTAGCAAAATGCAGAGAACTACAGATTCCTCATCTCTGTCTTGGACGGAGACCCTGTATTAAGTGCATATACCGGTTTTTCACCATTTCTCATGATGTCAAAAGAGGAAACCACTAAGCTAAACAGGAGATTATTGTTTGCTGATAAAGCTGGACATGAAAGTGATCATCAGGAAAGAATATGACTGTGTTTCCCAGCAATCCTTTGCCATCAACCAGTGCAATGTTCTGTTTTGCATTGTGAAGCAGAAAGAGAACTGCTTGATAGCTTAGGACCACCTCTGATATAGCCCTTCTTCCATGAAAGTTCATAAATAAGGCCTTTATTTGGAACAGAGGAAGTATCCATTGTATGTGTGTCTGTGTGTGTGTGTGTGTGATTTTGAGTTCTGCTTCTCCTTGCTGACCCCTGAAAGATAAAAGCTAGTGTTTTCCACAGAAGACTCTTCAGTTTCAGGGGTTTGACTGTAAGACTGAGGCCCTTTCCACATGTGGAGGGGGAAACGGGGGAAAACATGCTGAAACGGAGCTTACCGGCAGCCGAGTAAGTCCGTCCCCATGCGGAGCAGCGTGAGCTGGCTGTTCCGCAGTCCTCCGGCATCCAAAATGGCAGCTTCCGGCTGGCGGAGGCTCTCCACCAACCGGAGAAGCTCACCAGCTGGAAGTCCACCCCCAGCAGATCTGCAGGCATGCACTGGTGCGCACCTGCAAATCTGCACTAGAGCGCGGCAATGGAGTGGCACGGAGTGGCGCGCTTCGTGCTTTTGAAAAATCTGTAAAAACAGGTTTTTAAAAAGCACGCTGCGCGACCACTTCGGGTCGCTCCGGAGCGGACTGAGGTGCGGAACTGCGACAAGTAGTCCGACCCAGTCCGCTCCCAAGGTGTGGACAACCTCCGTCAGAGGTTACACCACGCCGTACTACTTACCCCGTGCGGAAAGGGCCTGAGATACAGAACCACCCACTCTAATAAGTGTTACATGCAACCCACAGGCTTTTGGGGCCAACCGCTAACAGTCCAAAGAAGAGACAAAATTCCCTCTGATGCATCAGTTTGGTGAAAAAGATGGTCTGAAACCAGATAGTTCAGTGGAAACAGATAATCCCCTGCCCTGTCCATTCTGATGTTTCCTAGTCTGGGTATTCTTCTCTGAGTCAGGGATGCCTTAAACACATATGTATGGAAGGAAAGGGGAAAATGGAACTGGATGCCATTTACATGGAAAGATATAAAGGAATCCTGTAGCAACTTTGAAACTAGCTGAGAAAGTAAAATTTCTGTGTAATTTTTCATGGACCTCAGTCCACTTAGTTGTCTTTTTTCCTCCATTAATGTTACAGGATTCCCTTCCCTTGTTATGCTGAGACACACTAACATGGCAGCATCTTTGAATACTACTACCATATACATAATTAATCAGAAGTATGTCCTTCTGAGTTAAATTGAGCTCACTTCTTACGTTTAGCATGCTGGTCTTGTGTCCTGTACAGGCCACCATGGCCATTTCCGCACTGGACAGTTATAGCGCTATTGTTCCACTTGCAACATCCTATGGAATCCTGGGGTTCCAGACAGCCCCTCCCGAAACTGCAAACCCCAGGATTCCATAGGATGTTGCAAATGGAACAATAGCACTATAATAGTCTAGTGCAGAAATGGTCCATGTGCCTGTTATACTCAGCTCCTCACATTCTTCTGTTGGTTTTCTATCTCAAAACCCATCCACTGCTTTTCTGTAGCTCTCTTGCCTTGATTATCCTCTTTACCAGCCACTCTTAAATGCAACTAGATGATGTTAGACCCTGGTCAGAAAGGGCTTGGTGTATTACATCACTTTTTTCAAAATGTGGTATGCCTGTATCCGTTGCTGTGTTTGGGGCTCATTTGGCTGAAAGAGGGCCTGGCATATCCTCCAGCTGTCTTAATTTGGCAGGATTCCCAATTAATCTTTAGTTATCCCAGTTTTTCAATTGCTTTTAAAATGTTCCCTTTTTCTTTCCTCCTCCCACTTCCTTCTTTTGTCCTCTGCTTATTTCATCTGTTGCAAACTGAGTTCGAAGTGCAAAAGAAGTTCCCACTCTATTAACTCAGGAGGGAGGAGAGGAGAGAAAGAGGTGAAATCTTGCCCTTTTCAGTAGTCTCAGGCAAATGCAGAGTTCAGCAACCTCTCCTAGTTGATTTGTTCTTCCTCATTACCAATTTCTGCCATCTTGACTACACTCTGATGTTGCTTGGCCACATGTCTTAATTGTCATCTGACTGAAATGTTGGATGGCATGTATTGCTATAATTGTGTAGCACTGTGAATGGGCCTTTTGCTGATGTAGTGATGAACGAAAAGGAAACGTCCCTTTTTAAAAGGTACACAGGAAACATCCAACTTGCTTTGAAGCCGCATTATTCTTCTGGGACTTCTAAGAATATTGTTTGACTTTGCAACAGGCAAGGTACATGTGCCTTGTTTTAAAGGGAAACTTCCTTTCTTTGGTGTCCTGCTACCGAAATTTGGCAGCACTGTGAAAAATTTCATATCAAACTTTCAGGTTCTTCCCACCAATTTTTTTAAAGAACTCAGTGTACATTGCAAAGTTCTTGTCAAAACTCAGGCCGAATGATATTTTCTCCCATCCTTAGTGTGGAAAATAAGACATTAAAAATTAAAGCTGAGATTCTAAATCACAGTCTGTATTTTGTAACTTTAGAAGTCTGTTGCAGAAATGGTTTGAAACCTTGTTAGTGAATTGTGAAGGTGTGCATCCAGGCAAGAACCACCCACTCTAATAAGTGTTACATGCAACCCACAGGCTTTTGGGGCCAACCGCTAACAGTCCAAAGAGGAGACAAAATTCATCCAGTGATGTACATTGGGTACTCCTGTTGTGCTCCAACATTTCCTAGATGATGTCCTGATGTCCACGGGTGCCCTTTTGCACTGACCCATTGTGCATCATTCACTCCACAGTCTACCACTGTGCAGCAGACATCTGTAGGTAGTAATGTCACAGTAGGCTCGCGGTGAAAACTGACGTGATGAAATTCCTGGATTCTATTTCCTGCTCACGTAAGTCCACTTACAAAGATGTCTCTTACTGAATTCCAGCCCATAAATGCTGACCTCTGCTGAAACAAATGAAAATCACTTATTCAACACTTCACCAACATGCTGTGAAAACTACTCTTTATGCTGAGGGGCTTGGGATCTCAAGGGAGATTCTGGCATTTATGTCTACGTAAGAACATGGTAGTATAGCACATGCTAGAGAGAGAGGGATAGAGAAAAGCAGAAATTTGTCCTGACAAGTACAGCTGAAGTTCTTATGACTTGAAAGACTAACAGATTTGTAGTGAAGTAAACTTCCATGGATGAGAAAGTAGGCCCTGTCCACAAAATATTATGCCACATTAAATGTGCCAGTCTTTAAGGCATCACATGATTATTTGCCATTGCTCTCTGTGTGTGTGTGTGCGTGCGTGTGTGTGTAAGCAATAAACAAGGAGTCCTGAGTTTCTCCAGCTTTGCAGCAGCACCACACAACTCCTCTGCTCACTCATGCTTTAAGCACATGATAGCTCTCCAGCCAGTCCTATTGGAACATTATCTATTTAGGATGTTCTTCAAATTTGCCCTTTTCAGGTACTTTGCACCTATTTATACATTATTGTTCCCACTGTTGTTTTAACAGTGTAGTTGTGACTCTGGTAATGTACCACCTGTTCACATGATTGTGCATCAGTGATAGGGCACTAGGGGAGCATTTGCATGTGGCTGCATGTGCTATTGGCAGTAAGGGTGGAAATAATTTACATGGCCGTTGGGCCTTAATTACCACCACTTTGATTCTGCCAACTCCTGCAGCTCCACATTAGCCAGTTCCACTTGAGAGAACAGAAAATTAAGTGCTATAAGGGGCCAGATTAAATGTTAGCCCCCATGCAGGCTAGGGTGACTCTCTTACTCATACTAAGGAGCTGCGTTTAAAATCTACTTCCCTGCATTTTCTGTCTGCACTGTATGCCTCCAGTACTGGTGCTGTGGCCCAGGGATTTGGAACTTGTGGCTTTTGAAATTTTAGTCAACTACTGCTCCCATGATCCCTCAGCATGAGATGCCCTGATGAAAAAGAATAAGACTCCTGCAGCTCAAACGGCAGTGTGGAAGAAGTCATTTTGCCAGGTACTGGTTTTGTGATTTGCTACACGTGCTGAGCAACCCTCTTTTACCCAACCATTTTAAAAATAAGAAGCCTAGTTCTCTTTTCACATGGGGCCATTCTACTCACTACTGGCTGTACTGGCAGGGCCTGATAGGAACTAGATTGCAGTATACAGATGGTTGTACATTCTCCTCTTAGGGCACTACTAGCATTCAGAGTTCACATCTGACCACAAAGTATTTTAGCCTGTGAAATATGGTAGAGACACTAGCTTTGCCTGATTTTTTTCTCCCCTAAATTAGACAAATGCGTAAGAAGATGAGTTTATTGATGGCTTCTAGTCATGCTGAAGAGCCAGTATAATGTAGTGGTTTAAGTGTTGGGCTAGGACTCTAGGAATCCTCACTCATCCATAGAAAACTACTGGTTGACCTATGACAAGTCACACTCTCTCAGCCTCAGAGGAAGGCAATGGCAAATGCCCTCCAAACAAGTCTTGCTAAGGCCATTTCTGCACTAGACAGTTACAGTGCTATTGTTCCACTTTCAACATCCTACGGAATCCTGGGGTTTGCAGTTTAGGGAGGGCCTTTGAGGGCGCTCATAAAGCTCCATAACAGGGTCACCTTAAGGCCGCCATAAATCAGGAACAACTTGGTGGCACAATACAGTAATTACTCACGTCTGACACATGGAACCTCCATGTTCACAGGTAGGGATGAATACCAGTCACTGGTGGGGTGAAGGACAGTCTTATTTATGGTCTTCCTGGGGGACTTGCCTTTTGCAAGCTCCCAGGAGGGCGCCCTGTGGGTCTGGAAAAGAGAGACCTTTACACAAATTCTTAATTGCCAGAGATCTAGCAAAATTCCACTTGATAATTGGGTTGAAGTCCATTGCCCCCCCCCCCCCCCCGATAAGGACTAAATCCCATCTCATCCACCCATGCCGCTGCAGTGGTGGCAAAGACCATGGCTCTGTAAAACATAAAGCTGTCAGGGGTGTGATTCTTCTTTTAAACAAGGCACCTGGCCCTATACACCTTGTTTACATGTACAAAAGTGGTAATTTTGCTGCTGTCACCACATCAAATGGGACAAGGGGGACCACAAAAAGGATCTGAGGAGGACTATATGTGATATTATGGCCACCTGGTGCCCACCTCTGGTGTTAACAAAAACAAGATCTAAATCTCTGCACTCATACACTTTTTTTTTTGGTATTCCCCAAAATAACCCGAATGCTTGCCTAAGGGGGGGGGGGTGCAGGCAAAATCGTGTAGCCCTCCATGTGTTGTTGGACTGCAGATCTTAACTGCGCTGTCTCGCGTAGCCAGCGGTGAGGGATGATGGGAGCCGCACCTGGAGAGCAACATGACGACGTCGCCCCGGCTCCCCTTGGCCGGACACTCACTTATCAAGTAGAAATGCCTGGCAGAATGACCAACGTGCAGGTTATTGTCGGTATCAGACCACAGTCAACATGAATGCTGTTTGTGTTTAACATGCTATGACATGATTTCAATTAAAGCATTTTAAAATGCCTCAGTCCCGCGTTGCTGAATGTCTGGTCGCAAGTCTACCGTCTGCGCGGGCGCCTGCCACGCAACCTCTCGAAGGCTCGCTGGCCAACCCCGGTTCTTCGCCATTCCCAGCGTCCGGGCTCGGTCCGCCTTAAGAGTCCTCCGGCGCTACCTTAACCCCCCCCCCCGCGGCAGCCCGAAGAGAACCCGGAGGCGCTGCTTGCGGAGGAAGACCGGGTGGATCCATCCATTCCACCAGCTCAGAGGGGCGCAGAGAACGGACCGGAGACCTTCGAGTGCCGCGGGCGGAATAGTTTTTTTTGGTGGTCGAAACGGAGCGGCGGGTGTGATTGTGGGCCGCGGCTTAGCGAGTCTAAACCGAGAGCAGAGTCCTCCGGCCCGGGCTAGATTGGCGGAGGAGCGGCCTCCCCTCCGCTTCTGACAACGTGTAAGAGTTCCGGGTGAAGCGGGGGAGGCCCAGTTTTAGCCCTGAGAAGAAGGAGTGGAAAGTCCAAGGAGCGTAGACAGTTTCCAGGGACGACAGGCGCTTAGCAGAAGAAGCTCCTGTACTCCGAATCAAGTCCTTGGTCCGTCTAACGTAGCCCCTTTCCGCACTAGCTTGTTACAGTGCGATTATTCCACTTTCAACATCCTACGGAACCCTGGGGTTTGCGGCTTAGGGAGGGGCGTAAAGGGCAGGGAAGGTCAAGAGTCTGCGCGAGTTGTCCTCTCGCTCCACTGAGTTAGCAGAGTGCGAAATTTTTTGTACTTTTGTACTGAGCGCAAATATTTTTGTACTTTCAGCTCAGTTTGCACTACTTGATATAGGCCAGGAACAAAGGAGAGGGAAACTGGGACATTTTAAGAGGAGCTGAAAAAGTGGAATGGGAATGGACTAATCTGCCAAATCAGGACAGTTGGAGGGTATAGGCGGGGGGCGGGGGGAGAAAAAGGAAGCTGGGAAGCCCCCTCTGCAGGGCAGGGAGATGCGCAAAGGTCAGGAGGAGTGAGTCGCACCGCATTTCTCTCTCCCTCGTATGCGCAGATTCTAACACAAACTTGAGACAGAGGATGGAATTCCTTTCTTCCAACTACATCTTTTTTGCGCTGCGAGTTGGCTGGGTGTGCTGCGGGTTTTAGTCTGGGGAGCAAAAAACCTTTTCTGAGTTCTGTGCTTAGGCTATGCAGAGAAGCGCCTTTTGGTTTTTTAAACCTCTTTGGAAGACGGTAAGCACGCCATTCTCTCTTTTTCCCAAACACATTTCTCTTCTCCCGTGCCCCAGTTCGTCCAGTCTTTACTTTTCTCTGGTAGTAAGATTGAGTCCACCCAAATAAGCACAGGGGGAAAAAAGCCCTTCGAACCACCGAAGGAAGTCCCCCACCAACTTAAGTGGCCAGGTGTGTGTGGTGGTGGGAATTCATAGAATAACACTTCCCAGCTGTGATGCTTCTGGAAATCCCCCACCCTACGTGGCAGTGGGGCTTAGAAAAACCATCCCGTTTGGTACCAGTGTTAGGGTTTTCCATGAGCTTAATTTCCAAGTGGCAGCTGAGTGTTGTAAGCTGTACGAAGGGAAGGATTAATTCTTCCACCCTCTCAAAAGCTGCAGCCTTGCTTATTTTGCTTATTTTTTGATTTTGTACACCAGTACCTGGGCTTGGTGTTTTGGCTCCAGTACCCTTTCTTTATTGGTTGGGTGTCACTGGCCGTGCTGGCTGGAGGGTTCTAGGAGCAGTAGTTCTGAACAGTAACTTTTCCAAGTTCTCTAGTTGGAGTCATTCCACATTATATACCAATCTGAGGAGACCTGCTATCTCATTTCAGCTAGTAGTTCTTTCCCTTAACATTATCAGCCCTCAGTCTTCTTTTCTGATTAAAACCATTAATGAGGACATTCAGAATACCTGTCTTACTACTGGATTAAAGCCGGAGTCATCAGAAATGACAGAAAAGCTTAACAAGTCACCATACCAGGGATGACACACACGTTCCGTGCTTCTCCAATCTCTGACAAAGGTGGATAAAAACACCCACTAGAGAAACCATGAGCATTTCTGTACGAGACTGTTATAGCGCTATTATTCCACTTTCAACACCCTATGGAATCCTGGGGTTTGCAGTTTAGCAAACCCCGGGATTCCATAGGATGTTGAAAGTGGAATCATAGTGCTATAACAGTCTTGTGCAGAAATGGCCCATGCTAGCAGCCTCCACCTTCTGGTTTTGCCCCTTCTGGTGCAACCATATCTGTCACTTATCTGAAGCACACACAGCAGTCACGCTCAGAAAGAACAGAAAAAGAGAGGCAGATGTCCTCAAAGTATATAAGGCTATTTGGCCTTTCTTATCCTAGCACTAAGGAGAAGCAATTTATGTTACAGTTCATAAACCAGTACTAATATTTTCATGTTTGCCAGAAGCAGGACTTTTGAAAAACTAATGGCTTTTAATTGCATATTTGAGACTAAACCATTTTGGACTAATGACAGTGGCAGGTCATAGCTTGCTGTTTCCCCTGCTGAAGGTTCCAGAAAAAAAGGGAACTTGAGGTGGTGGGTTGCTGGGAAGAAAGAAACCCTGTAACGAGGTCCCCATATCTTTATCTTTATCTTTATGGTTTGGATGGGCACCATACCTAATTGGTATCATATGTAATTGGCAACACACTTTAATTGGCACTAATATCAAATTCAAGCCTGAGAGGTGACGGAGAGGTCAAACCGAGCGAGGGAAAGAAGTTGACTGTAAATGTGAGAAAGGATAGGTCAACTCAAAACTTCCTCCAGGTAAGACTGAGTCATTTGTCAGGCAAATGCACACCATTCCTGTGGATAATAGGCTTAAATAGAAGCTGGAATTTTCCAGGGAACCCAACTGTGAGGAACCTACCAGGACACTGACGGACAGATATCTGTCCCTTATACACCTGGATTTTTTCCTCTTTCTTCAGAGCACCCACAATAAGACAGCTATTACAACATCCATCATGTCTTTGTCAATCAAGCACTAAGCACATCAGCAGGCAAAAGACCCATTATCCACAACAGGTTCCCTTTGTCTTGCATCTGGAAGCTTCATTGCCACAGGCTATTTTCAGGGTACAAATACCCCTGATTTACCCCTGATTTCAGGATGCCCAGTGCAGTCTCTTGCCTTTCTGAGCATCACTCTGTCCGTTTGATTCCCAAACTGAGCTTGGGTCCAGTATATGAGTCATTTTGTTGCACTTCTCTGCTTTTTGTCGGATCCAGAAAATATCGCCCATACCCTTCACAGTCGCTATCTGCTTTCCTCACTTTTCCTTCAGTTAGCTCTTGTGTGAATCTGTGATTGTGTGTATCTTGTGTGCATGCATGAGTGAATTCCCCTCAATAAAACACATTTTTAGCTTACTTTTGAATCTCTGGCTGGTTCTTTCCTGCGTGTGCCCATAAAAACTGGTAGCAAGATCTTGCTAAGTTGCCCCCGCTTTTGCAGACTCCTGATCTGAGCTAATTAATTCCCCACTTTTTCAAGGAGGTATTTGGCATTGCAGGATGGCTGTTGTAGCACCTGTTAACCAAAATGTCCCAGTTAGGCACTTAGATTCTGCAGACCTAACCATGCCTCCCATCATCCCTGACCATTGTCTATGCTGATTGGAGCTTACGGGAGTTCCAGCCCCCAATACCTGGAGGTCCACAGGTTGGTAGCCCCTGAATTAAGTCATAAAGAATACAAATTTCAATGAGACAACTGAGAATTGGTGATCAGTCTTTGCTTGGCATGTCATGGAGTTTGCTCTTTTTTTAAGCTGCGTGTGTAGATTTTGCTAGCAGGCAATATCCCTCTAATGGGGAAGGAAGAAATGCAGTGGCTACGGATGGTCTCCTTGTGGGGACACACTTTTTGCATCCTGCTTCCCTGCCTACAGGCCAGAAGGAGTGTTGTTGGCATGGTGACAGCCTGGCTAGTGATCTGCCTTTCCTTGTCCTAGGTCTTGCCGCGCTCATTTGCAAAGCAGCCTTAAGGGGGTCTGAAATCCCGAGCTGGTCACAGTGAGCCAGGCAGCTCATGGGTGTACCTGGCAGAACTGACATAATGTTCTCGTACACCATAACCAAGCTGCACAAAGGGCTGTAGAGGTGAAAGGAGAGGCTGGCGACCAATTAGGTACTCCATCACTGATTCTCAGGGCTTACTTCTTACTGTAGCCCCTTCTCCCTTTAACATCTGCACATGTAAATCACACTCCACATCTAATTCAGAGGGCAAAGGATTAAGCTGTCCATTTTGAAACAATACTGTCATTTGGTAAGAATAGACAGATTTGTCCATGTGATAGACTTTCATTGCACTGGTTAATTCAGGGCCAGCTCTACCATTTGGCAAAGTAGATGGCCAGTGGTTGGGAAGGGAGTAAAAGTGGCAGCCTCTCAATTATTGTTCTTGAGCCCCCCTCCCCAGCTTCATCCTGCACCCCTTTCATTAGTCTGCCGGTCTCTAATGAGGTGAGATAAGATTCAATTGCCATCTTGTCTGTTGACTTCAGCAGCAAAATTTCTTTGGCCACCCTGGTTTAATGAATAGAGAGCTAATACCCAGAGATCCAGAAGAGGCCATGTATAACCTGCTGGATGGTCTATTTGTTGTTTTCTTTTTAATGGTTTATGTTTCTAACTGGATTTAATTTAATTTTTTGACACCTTGATTATATTATTAACTTTTGTATGCTGTGAATTTTTTGCTATGTTTGTTTTAGCTGTTGTAATGCAAGATATGAAGGAACAATTACATTTTTGTTGGTCTATGCTTTCAAGCTGTTTATGGATTTATGGTGATCCTAAGGCAAGCCTGAGAGCCAGTATTGTTCAGTGGTTTGAGTGCTGGACTACGAGCCTGGCGACCCTTCTTGGCCATGGGGTAACCTACTGGGGTGATCTTGGGCATATCACACACTCTCAGCCCCAGAAAACCCCATGATAGGTTCACTTTATGATTGCCATAAGCTAGAAATGACTTGAAGGCACACAACAGAAACAAGGTGAGCCTATATTGAGGTTTGCCATTGCTTTCCTCTGAGGCTGAGAGTGTGATTTGTTAAAACTCACCTAGTGTTTTTCCATGGTTGAACAGGGATTCAGTCCTGGGCTCCCAGTGTCCTAGCCCAGCACTCAAACTACTACAGCATACTGGCTCTCATGACTAAATACATATGTTGGAAGCATAGATTTTGCCCCCAGGTCTGGTGTCCCATGACTTTGCTTTTGAAGGACTGAAACAAGCAGTGATGACAGTAAGAAATAGTGCCCTTCATTTACCTTTCTTCCTTCCTTCTGCCTAGTGGAGCCAGTGGGGTCCAGAACTGGTAAGCAAGTGAGGAGGCAATTGTGATAGTGGTGGCCATCCTGCCTGAGGCTGGCTCCCTAGACTGGAGCAGCATTCTCTTGTCCCTTCATCCAATAAGCTGGGTAGGAAAACTTCAGCTCACCATACGTTTTGGTCTACAGCTTCCATCAGTCTCACTCAACATGGTCAATGACAAAGTATAGTGGGAGCTGTAGTCCAAAAGATTTGGAGGAGCAAAAATTCCCCAACTCTTCCTATGCTGCAAGAGAGCTGCTCTTGGCAGAAGGCAGTGGAATCCTGGTGTCTCTCCTGAAATGCATGACATGCCCTTATTGTTTGTGCTATGTGTGCCATTGACTCCACATTAACCATTTTAACATTTACTGCTTTTCAAAGGAGAGGTACTGCTTCCTTCCATATTAGCTCTCCATGCACTTCCATGCGCAAGTTTCCAGATGCTTTCAGAAAACACTGGTCTACTGGTTAGTGCTAGTTCCAGATGAGTAATTGAATCAATTGTTCAATGACAAGCGAATACATGGATAAATCCCATTAATTCAAAGGTCTACACTAGTTGAGAGTAACTGAGGCCATTATGAGCAAGCTGCTGGTCAAATTCTGGTTCACCTTGACACTGACTCATGGTCAAGGAAAAGACCGCCAAGATAGGGCTGGCCAAGATATTTTGGAATCTGTGACAGTAAATCCCGTAAATGCCTCTTCCTAGGAGAAAAGAAAACAAACTATAATAAATTAAACAACAATTTACTGCTTTTTCAGGACATTCCAAATTGGCTGTTTGAAGTTACCTCTTCCCTCTGCCTTGCATACCTCCAACATTTCACAGATGAGAATTGGGGCACATGTGAACATGAAAGTGTGGTCAAGATGGCAAAAATTATTAATGAAGGACACACAAACTGGGAGAGGCTGCAGCAGTTTGCTTTTGCCTGAGCCTACTGGGCACGTCAAGACACTACCCTTCCTCTTCTCTCCCCTCTGCTGAGTTAATTAAGGCCATTTCCACACAAGCCTGTTATAGCACTATTATTCCACGTTCAATATCCTATGGAATCCTGGCTGGCTCCTCCCTAAATTGAAAACCCCAGGATTCCATAGGATGTTGAACGTGGAATAATAGCACTATAACAGGCTAGTACGGAAATGGCCTAAGTGCAAACTATTTTTGAACTTTGAACTCAGTTGGCAGCAACCTAAGCAAGCTGAGGATGAAGTGGAAAAACAGGAGGAGGAAAGAGAAACTAGGACATTTTAAAAGCAGTTGAAAAAGCGAGATGAGAGGATTAACTGGGACTGCCCATGCTGAATCGGACAGTTGGAGGGTATGGTTTCACCATAGAAGCAGCTTCCATCTCTCTTCACCCCATTAGACCTAAGTGGCTTTGGTAGCTACGAGTTCATCTATCAACTCCATCCCTTTTTTCAGCTGAGGTTCTTTCTGGATGAGGGTGGTCTAGCAGTAGCTCATGTCTCTCTTTGTGCCCATTTCTATAGTAGTTGCCAGAAAGTATGATTGCAGACCTGAACCAGGCTGGAGGGTAATGCAAAATAGTCTTTCAGTGGCAAATACTGCTTTTGAGGTTTCTTGGGATGCTGTTTGAAGATTTTTCTGCCCCCCTTATTTTTTTCCATTGGAAGAAAGGAGACCCCAGGTTATGATTGAGCTGCATGTGGCCCATGGGCTTCATGGCACAAAACACATACCTTCCAGCAATCCCAGTGTGATAGGCATAGTTGTGGTTAATCCTCTTATGTCCCACTTTTTCAGCTGCTTTTAAAATGCCCCAGTTTCTCTCATATTCTCATACTTTTCTTGTTTGTCCTAGCTTACTTCAGTTGGTGCATACTGAATTCAAAGTGCCAAAGTAGTTTGCATTCAATGAACTCAGCAGGGGGAGCGCAGAAGAGGAGGTGGAGCCTTGCCCTCCCCAGTAGATTCAGGCAAAAGCAAACTGGTGCAGTATCTCCTGACTTGTGTCTTCTCCTTCATTAATAGTTTTTCCTGTCTTGACCACACTTTGATCTTGCTTGACCAGATGGTTTTCATCTGTGAAATGCTGGAGAGTGTGTAAATCATGATTGTGCTGTGAGGTTTCTCTCCCTATTCTCCTCAAACTCTCTATTCAGATCTCTTTGCCATCAGAAGATCTGCAGAGATTGACCACAGATCTGGTCTTCCTTGTGGTGGCAATCTGACTTTGGGACTTTCCTTGCCAGAGTGGTTTGGCCAGTGCTGACTTTGACATCTTTTAATTTCCCTTCTAATTTTCCCACAGCTGTCAGCTATGTTTTCACTTGTTTAGGTTGCTGTTGAGCTTTATTATGTTGTTCTGCATATTAGTTTTTGTTCTACTGTCTCTAGACAGAGAGACAGATAGGAAGCAGCCCTTACGGTTTTGTATTAAAAAAGAGCCCGGCAGAAATATCTAAGGGGAATCAAATATATTTGGATAAATCCACTGAAAGCAATAGTTTTGGTACTACCTTAAAAATCTCCTAGGGTGTAATTAAGACAGATGCCATCTTGCCAGCTGATGGCAGCTGCAGTTTGTTTAGAGTTCACAAGAGGCACATTGAGCTTGTCCTAGACAGTAATGTCTGCTCACAGTCTGCAGCAGAAAGAATGCCTTTTGGACTCTTGCCCACAGAGGGGCAGTAGTATTTCAGTTTGTTCTGACTATGAGGGCATGAACATCAGCACACAGCACCAGCTGATCCTGAACCTCATCTGCAGTGGCATCGCAAAGCAAAAGATCAAGGGAAGAGCTGGGTTTACGCTGTGTCTCAAGAGGTTTCCTTTCTGTCCACGCTGTCCAAAGAGGAGTGGACTGTGATGCCAATGAAACAAAGTGTCCCTACAAGTGGAGATCGTGCTGTCAGATGTTGCTGTTTTAGTTAAGTGCTGTCAAGTAGATGTTGACTTATAGCAACCGTATGAATAAGAGACCTTTAGAATACCCCATTGTTAACAGCTCTGCTTACATCCTGCAAACTCGGGGCTGTTGCTTCCTTTAGTGAGTTCATCCTCCTTTAATGAGGTCTTCCTCTTTTCCTGTTGCTTCCCACTCTACCAAGCATTATCATATTTTTTGATTAGTCAAGCTATCTCATAAAAGACTGAAGTACAATAGCCCCAGCTTGATCATTCTGGCTTCTAGAGAGAGTTCGGGCTTGCTAGAACACGGGCATTTAACAAAGCCGACAAAATGAAAAACAGTCTTGATCCACTTTTCTTGCAGAGCAGGAGTGGGGCAGTTATGTACCTCCAGATGTTATGGGGCTGAAACTCTCATCAGTCCAGGGTAGGTAGCCAGTGGTAAGGAATGATGGAAGCTGTAGTCCAACAGCATCAGGGGGGCTGCCCCCCATCCTTGTTGCAAAGTATTACACATCAGTAGATGGAGCACATATTTTGTATGGGAAAAGTCACAGGTATTAATTCTTGGTCTCTCCAGATAAGCCTGGGACACACCCCTTTCTGAAATCCTGAAGAGCCTCTGCCAGTCAGAGTGGAGTCTGCTACTTGATATAGAGTCTGTCTGACTGAGAAGGAGGCAGAGTCCTGTGCGTTGACATTTGGTACTCAAAAAAAAAAAAAGGAAAGAAAGAAAGAAAAAGGATCATGCTGCAAAAAACAACATGAACAATTTTGGAGTGGGCTGTGTTACCCTGATTTCTGGGGGTCCCGGGAGGGACACCTAAATGTGCTCAAACAATGGGGAGGGAATTAGCACAGAGCACAAGTTTGCAATGCGAGAGGCAGGGTAACATAGCGAGATCTCGAACCCTATGTCTATGGGGTCAGGCCGAGTCGATGATAAGGCAGAAGTTGAAATAATAATAATTGGTTTATTGAAATACAATCAAGCACGTGTATGCAACACACTCACACAAGGAACTATAGAAATAAAGGGAGGAGTGGGATAGAGGGATTTTTAGAGGAGGTTTGGTATGGGAAATACTATACCTGTCCTGAAGCCCGGTTAAAAGCAAAGAAGCTGGGGAGCGTGGATTCTCAGCAAGTGGGGCTGAGGGGAAGGCTCGCTGGACAAAGCAACAGCAAGGCGGGATGGAAGCCAAGAGCGATCCGAGGAAGCGCTCAAAGTCAGGGGTTCTTATAGGGAAAATTGTGGCCGCAGGCTAGTCCATACTTGGGGAAAACAATGAGTTTGGGGCTGGAGACAGAGCCTCCGAAAGGTCAGTACTTTAGGTGATTGAGTTATAGCCAGATTGTAAATAGAGTAGCCAGTATGCAAACGCGGAGTGCTTGAGCATTGTATAGTCTGCTCACCAAGCTGCCTACACGGGGCAGAGGATCTTTTGAAAGTTGCGTGCATACATAATGTGGTACTTGCCTTGAGATCTCCTGAAGCTGCATTTGGCAACGACTGGCCTGCCTAGATTGGGATTTGAATGGTTCGGCTATTGTCGGCCGCGCCTGTGTGCGTGCTTGTCCGGGGGCCTCGCAAGCACATGGAGAGGAATGGGTACAGAAGGCCGAATTACTGATATCAAATGATATCTTAATATCCCACAAGCTCGGGCTAGAAACAACGGTAACAGCTGCTATGCAGAAGACCAACTTGTATGTATTTAATTTAACTGGAAGCAACTCGCTTTGTATTAGTAAAGTGGGGTTGTCATAGCTGATATGCATATTTCTGTCATGAAAATAATGAAATGAAAACAGATGTAGTCCTCCTGCACAACGGTATGACTAGAGATTCCCTGGCTTAGAAAGAGAATTAGCAGTGGCAGAGTCCTAGAGGTGTCACATCAGAAGTATTTCCCACTGAGTCCGATGGGATTCAGATCAGGGGAAACTGCCATCAGTAATTACTTTCCTGCTGAAGTCTCTTACAGTGATAGAATTATTACTTCCAGAGGATAACTGTGTTAGCTTGCTGTAACAAAACAATCACTAGTCTTCTGGCACTTTCAAGACTAACATATTTCTTTTGCAAAATATAGTCTCTATGGTGTACAGATTTGTGAAGAATTACCTGAATTAGAAGCATTCACACATGCACACATATAAATGCATCCAGAGTTGCTGAGAACAGTCAAATATTTTTGGGAGGCAGGTCCCCCAGCTGTTCGCTAGCACTCCATCTGTGCAACAGGTGGGGGTTGCCAGTGGATGACTGTGGGTAGGCACCATCAATCTGGGGTGGTGGCTTTGGAGCAAGAGGGAGGCGCTCTAGCTGTGCATGAAAAAGAGGAGGGACAAACCCTCCAATTATCCCAATTTGGTAGTGACAGTCCTTATTAGTCTTCTGTCATCTCGCTTTTTCGGTTGTTTTTAAAATGTCCCGGTTTCTCTCTCCTCCTCTCACTTTCCTTCTTTAGCTTTGCCTTACTTTAGTTGCTGCAAACTGAGTTCAAAGTGCAAGAGTAGTTTGCACTCAGTTAACTCAGCAGGAAGAAGAGTAGAGTCAAGAATGGAATCTTGCTCTTCCCAGGAGTCTCAGCCGAAAGGAAACTGCTGCAGCCTTTCGGAGCTGGTGTGTTCTTCCTCATGAATAACATTTGCCATCTTCATCATGCTCTAATGCTACTTGGGTGCATGTGTCCCAGTTTTCATCTGTGAAATGTTGGAGGGTATGGAGGATTGGAGTAAGGGATTCTTCTCTCACTTCTCCCTCCTTCTCTGACTTCCCATGAGTCATTTACCTGGGGCCTCTTTGTGGGTGTGCCTGAACCATTCCTAGCTGTAAGGAAGATGGGCAGATGGACGGGGCAGGGGAAGGAAGAATGTGATAGCCATTTGGTGTGGTGGGTGGAAGAACCGGGATATGTCACTGGTGCATGGAGTAGCCTAGAGCCTGGTTTGGTTGCTGTAGGACTTTCCTCCTTCGCTCCCACTGTCAGGCCACTTTGCTTGGCTGCTGCAGGAGTGACTCTCAAGAAGTCCAGCTTCCTTCTTTGTCCTGATCAGTGGCAGTTTGGAGTCTCTGGTGAACCAGTTAAACATCTTTACATGGGATTTCAAATTTTAAATTTTATAGATCAGGTGGTATATTGGTTTGAGCATTGGACCATCATCCTGGAGACCAAGGTTTGATTCCCTGCTCAGCCATGGAAACCCACTGGGTGACTTTCAGCAAGCCACACACTCTCAGCCCTGCTAAAACCCGTGATAGGTTACATTAAGGTTTGCAAAAGTCAGAAACAACTTGAAGGCACACAACAGAGTATTTTCTTTGAAATTCACCAAATTTATCATAGATGTCAAATACAATTGAGAAATAATCATACATGAGAAAGATAAAATCATGTGGAATAAAGTTGGGCCCTGGACTATATTCTGGATTGCAAGGCCCAAGTACTATGTACCAGCTTCCCCTTGCCCTCAGCCACCCTCTGTATGCATTGGCTGACACTGTGGGATTTAAATGATCAGTTCAGAGGGAAGTGAAATGCACAGAGTGTGGTGAGAGACAAATAACACTGCCCATTCACAAAAGAGGTGTTGGCAACTTCATATCCTCCACCTGTCCTGATTTGGCAGGGAGAGTCTCGATTAATCCTGTCATTCTACTTTTTCAGGTACTTTTAAAATGTTCCTGTTTCTCTGCCCTCCTGCCACTTTCCCTCTTTGTTCTCATCTTACTTCATCTTTCTGCCGTTGCTGCAAACTGAATTCAGAGGGCAAAAGTAGTTTGCATTCAAGTAACTCAGTAGAGGCGAGAGGAGAGAGAGAATCTTCCCCTGCCCAGGAGGCTCAGGCAAAAGCAAATTGCTGCAGCTTCTCCTAGCTTGCCTGTCCTTTCTCATGAATAACTTCTTCCATCTTGACCATACTCTGATGTTGCTTGCCACATATTTCCTGGCTTTCAGCTGTGAAATGTTGCAGCGTATGCAGCCTGAATCTGGGCCTCAAAGCCAAGACAACTAAACTAAGGTTGCAATATTTGGACATATCATGAGAAGATATGACTCACCAGAAAAGACAATACTGCTTGGTAAGGTAGAAGGCAGTCGGAAAAGAGGAAGACCGTGTTACAGATGGAGAGACTCAATCAAGGAAGACACACCCCTGAATCTGCAAGAGGTGAGCAGGGCAGTTGCTGACAGGGTGACTTGGGCCATTTCCGCACTAGCCTGTTTTAGCGCTATGATTCCACTTGCAACATCCTATGGAATCGTGGGGTTTGCAGTTTTGGGAGGGGCCACTTGGCCCCTCCTGAAACTGCAAACCCCAGGATTCCATAAGATGTTGCAAGTGGAATCATAGTGCTATAACAGGCTAGTGCGGAAATGGCCACGGTGGTCTCTCTTCTATAGGGTTACTATAAGTCAAAGTCAGCTTGGTGGCAGCTAATGACAACAATGCAGCTCGTACTGTAGTGTGGTCATTTGCAAAAGGTTTACTGTTGCAGTTGCATGCACAATGAGTGACACATTTATTTTGCCTTTTCTTTTGTTTTGTTTTTTTTAAAAACCCAAATCTCTGGGAGATTGCATTTGACAAAAATGTACACTTGGGGGCTGTTTTAAACCTAGCCAGAAACCTGTCCTTCCATAAAAGTAGCAGCCAGTTGCTATGGGAACAACATTCATATTCCAGTAGAGTTCAAGAAGCTGCAGCCTAGAGAATATGGTTTTCTTACTTTCTTGTTGCTGTGTGCCTTCAAGTAATTTCTGACTGACTGGTGGCCCTAAGGAGATCGTATCACAGAGTTTTCTTTGCAGTTTTTTTTCAGAGGGTGCTTACCTTTGCCCTTCTCTGGGGCTGAGAGAGGGTAACTTGCCAAAGGTCACCCGATGTGTTTTCATGGCCAAGTGGGGATTTGAAGCCCTGGACTCCCAGTGTCCTAGTCCAAGTCCAACATTCAAGCCACACTGGCTCCTACCACTAAATTTAAAAGGGGGTGACCACTTACATACTGCAAAAAAAGGGGAACTCCATTGGCAGGAAGACAGACAGAGACACAGAGCTGAATGTGCTAATTTAAATGAATGAATATTGTTGTGCTGTGGTATGCCTTCAGGTTGTTTCTGAATTATGGAGACCCCAAGGCAAACGTATCACAGGAGTTTCTTGGCAAGATTTGCTCAGAGGGGCTTTGCCTTTGCCTTCCTCTGAGGCCGAAGGAGCGCGGCTTGCCCAAGGTCTCCCAGTGGGTTTCCGTGGCTGAGCAGAGATTCAAACCTTGCTCTCCCAGTGTCCTAGCCGATGCTCAAACCACTACTCCACACTGCATCTCATATAAATATGGCTATAATTTAAGTCCAGGTGCAGAGGATGCACTAGATATGCTTCAGGTACTCCAAACAAAATGGTTGGCCTATCCAGTTGAAAAATTGTTAACATAATTGTATGTGTTTTTATTGTCGATGTTGCCTTCAAGTGATTTCTAGATTACGGTTATGCTAAGACAAACCCATCATGGGGTTTTCTTGTTCATAGAAGGTTTGCCTTTAACCTTCCTCTCAGGCTGAGAGAATGTGACTTGCCCAAGGTCACCCAGTGCCTTTCCATGGCTGAACAGGGATTTGAACTTTGATCTCCAGAGTCATAGTCCAATGTTCAGACCACTACACCAGGGCTTCCCAAACAGTGTGTCGTGGCACATTAGTGTGTTGCCTGTAGTGTGTTGGTGTGTCACCTCCCTGGCCAAGAAAGACCCCCCACCCAAGCCTGGCCTGCTGCCGTTGCTCTCGCTGGGGCCTTCCCCGGCAAGAGCAACGGCAGTGGGCCAGGACCAGGTGGGAGGGGGCTGCCTCACCCCACCCTCGATACACCTCTTGGTACCTCCAGTTTGCTAGTAAAGCTGAATTACTGTGTTGAGAAATGATACATGTCGAAAAAGCGTGTCACTAACATGAAAAGTTTGGAAAGCTCTGCAGTACACCTCTCACATGTATGCACACATTTAAAATATAAGTCATTGTGATTCCACCACGCTCTAAGGGACATAAGAGTGAAGAAAAAAAAGAGCACAGGACAGAAGACAAAACTAAGGGGGGAAAAATAATTTGAAACGAACAATGGGAAAGGTGATATCTCATTATAGGCCCCAAGATATCAACAGAGATGGTTTCTATCTACTACTGTGCCAGATGAAAGTGGACACCTGAGCATGCACAGTAGAGAGAGGCGGAACCATTGCCTAAACTCTTCATATCTAGAAGGTTCTAGAGCAGAGTTTCCGCAGGGCAGGCGCGTCTACGTGACTCTCAGTGGACAGAACATTCTCTGTCTAGTGGTGGAAACAGAAAGTGCAGATTTTAAAGGGAACTCCTCCCGACCCCCATGTAGCCATCACTTGCATATTGAGAAGAGCTCTACCTGCCATGAGATACTTGTGCCTTTTTTGCCAGGCACCCTCAGTAAGGGTGGCACATGCCGGTCTGTGAGCAAATACTGCAAGCCCTTAAGGAACAGGGGTCTTAGGTCTGGGAGGAAGAGCCTGAGAAAGATGGCATAAGTGGAAGTAGAAGGGGGTCTTTTGAGTTTCCCAAATGAATCATAGCAGGAAAGGGGGGGGGGGGGACAAAAAACAACACACTCACTCTCCTGTAGTCTCTAGACCTGCTACAGTGCTTTCAAGTGTAACCCTTCAGTTCACCATTTTAAGTTCCTTTCTTTCTGTTAAATTTTGGCTTGAACCCACTCTACCCAAGAAGCTGGAGATTCCAGTGTGGATGTCTAAGTACCATTTTACCGAATAGCAAAAGACTGGAAACACAGTTACCCAATCCTATTTGTTGGTATAACTATGCTGGAGGAGGAGGAAATGGTGGGGGCAGTAGATGGCGGGGTGGAGAGATAATCGCCCCACTGGTTCTTGGTCTGCTCCAAAAGACCAGCTTTATCTCCTGATGGGGTTGGCTTTTGATGTTGTTCCCCTGGTTGATGTTATGTCTTGGTCAAGAAAGTGACCCGTATGCTGGTGTTGGCCAACAACAGGATTCCAGTCAGAGATACCAGAGAAAAGGTATTCGTTAGTACAGTGTTTCCACCCTATTGCCAGACCTAGATGTGGCAAGGAAGATTTGTATCTTTATTCACAGTTAAGTCTGGGAATCCATATGTGGTTCCTAAAAGGATGCATTCCCTCCTCATCGGCACTGTTTCCACCACTTGGTGGCGCAACCTCCCAACATGTAAATGGTTGGAATGCCAACATGCTGGGGAAAAAAGTGATGCACAGATGTAATTCTATAGTGAAAATAAATACTCCACCAAATGGTGGAAAGAGTGGATTTAAGGTGAACTCCTCCTCAGCCCGTGCAACCCACATCTGCATATTGGGCAAAGCTGTACTGTTTTCTGTGGCTGCTGGAATAAGTTAAGGAAGAAAAAGGTTGTGAGATGCTTGCATCTTTTTGCCAGCCATCGTGAGCAGGAGTGCTGCATGTCGGTCTGTGCCAGCTCACCCTGCCTAGAAATGACCTTTCCAGAACAGGAGTTGTGGATGCAGGCAGGCAGGAACCGAGAATGCTGGGATAGATGGTGAATGGATCTTTTAGGACGTGTCCTGCACTTAAATTCCAACAGAAGAAGAGAAGAAAATTGGAGAGGTATTCTTCACTTTGTGAAAAGAATATTGAAATACTGAAATCTTGTTATTAATAGAGACCTGCTCAGCTTCATATATACAGCTCCTTTGCCGAATCAGTAGGTGGGAGATCACCAGCAGCAGAACTTGTCCTCTGGGGCTGACATTACTAGTAGCTTGTGATGTAACAACTCTTAATGTCTGGGAGACCAAAAGTAGTTCCACAAGTCCAACTGCTGCCACCTGCTGGTTGGAGTCCTTATTACAAAATACCCCATCTGTCTCCCTCCTCTCCCAAGAGGATAGCATGGTGCTTTCACTCCCCTGCATCTAGCCCTCCCGCTATTTTCTGTGGGTGGTGTTTATATTGCAGTGCACCCCAGCTGCTGATTCTGGACCTGTTGCAACACTTTCAAACTTCATCTTTTTGGGAACTATTCACAGGGACCTTATGCACTGGATGCATTCCTTAACATTTAATTAAGGGTAAAGAAAAATAAATGGAGAACCTCTATCAGACCATCAACACCTATGGATTCAGTGGGAAGCTCTAGATTAATAGATCACTTCTGTAGTTCCTTCCTTCCTTCCTTACTTCCATCATGTGTTGTTAATTTGAATAAATGCAGTGTTAACCAGAGTAAAAGCCACTGCTACTCAGACATCCAAAGCGGGCCATTTCTGTGGCCTGCAGGGGTCAAAATTTTTTGCTCCCAAATACTGTTTAGGTGATGGGGGAGCATTTCCAGCAAGTTTTTGGAGCTCATGGGCCAATGTAGGCCAAGGAGAGACTGCCCTCTTTTTTTTTTTTTTTTGAAAAAAGGAAGTGACTTTCACTCATTTCCTATTGGTGAAAATGGCCCCAATGGATAAAATGGCCTAGGAAGGTGCAGAAATAGAGAGAAAATACACCTATTCCCTTAGAAGACTTTTGGGGAAAAGTTTTGCAGGAATGGGTGTGGTTCTCCAAAATCGCCTGGGGGAATAATGCATCCCCTACGCCTTTTACAGTCACCTCCCCCCTTACACATTGAATATGAGCCTGGCTGTTACCCAAGGGTTATACAGAGACTACAAAGAAGCTGAGAGTTATACAAATCCAGATGTAGGAGAAAATACAACAAGATTCATACATCCAGCCTAGGGCATCATGAGCGAAGAGCTCTTCATTTTTTGAACCCCTCTGTATTTAACCATACTAGTGCTGAGTTAACATTACCACTGTATTCCTCTCCCTTGAGAAGCTAGTTATCTTCAGCATCTCACTGGCAGGTAGGCAACACATAGTCCTTCTGCATGCTGGGAACACCTGTGCCTATTGAATTTGGCTGGTGCAGATGGGGGATATTGCTTTTTCCCCAACTTGTTGAAGAATTCATTCAAAACCATAGATTTTTTTCATATTTGGGATGAAAACAGCTGAAGGTTTTTTAAAAAAATGAACATGGGCAAAAAAAGCACCAAGCATTGTCATCCCTCAGTGAGAAGGAAAACGGTTTCAGGGAACTTTCCAGAGTCCTGCCCTGTTTTGGTTTCCTAGATAAGACAGATATGTCTATATTACAGTTCTGACATCACCAACTCATTATTAGAATAATATCTCATAGCCAACCCATTTATACAGCAGTAACAGGAAAAACCAGCCCTTGCTCTTCCTGCTTTTCAAAACTGGAGAACACTTTTCTCTCAAATAAATTTGTACATCAAAGCAACAGGCACTGCTGAATTTACAGAATGAATAAGGGAACTGGTAAGATGAATCCTGTGAATGGAATACCTTGGGTACCAGAAAACTCCCAAGTCAGAAAAAAAAGACCCAGTTATTTTCTGTGTGCCCAGGATCTTATTCCACCTTTTGGTGTTATGAGCATTCATTTTGTCTGAAGAGCTCTACCAAACATTGCTTCTTAAAAGTAAATTTCAGTCCTGGTGAGAGTCTGTGTGTTTTACCAGTTGGGTGTTGAACAGGAACTTGGAAGAACTAAGTTCAACTCACTTTGTTGTTGGGTACCTTCAGTTTTTTTCTGACTTATGGTGACTCTAATGCAAACCTATCATGGGGTTTTCTTGGAAAGAGTTTTCAGAGGGGTTTTATCTTTGCCTTCCTCTGAGGGTGAGCGTGACTTGCCGAAGGTCACTCTGTATGTGTGTATGAACCTTCAAGTTATCTGTAGAATTATGGTGACCTCATGAACATTTCATAGATTTTTCTTGGGCAAGGAATAGTCAGAAGTGGTTTTGCCAGTTCCTTTCTCTGAGATATAATTTACAGAACCTGGTATTTGTTGGTAGTCTCCCATCCAAGTACCAACCAGAGCTGACCTTGTTTAGCTTCCAAGATCAGATGAGATCTTGTGCTTTTAGGCTCTGAAGGTCACTACTTGAGCCTTTACACTCACTGTATGAACTAGGTTCAATCAGAGGACTGCCAGGTGAAATAAAGTCTGACAAATAACATCTGTAGAAATACCCTCTTTTACACAACTGTTAAAGGAACAGGAACCATGTCCCTAATATCACCTGGGAACCCAAGCCACTCCAACTTTTGTGGGGTTTTTTTTTCGTGGAAGGAGAATTATGTTTGCTGCATTTTGCTCACTGAATGAAAGGCATGATATAATTTTGTAAAAACCCTCAGAAGATAACACTTAATGCCTATGCTAATATTTTGCTGTCATCTAATAGCTTCATTGTGACTAAACAGAAAGAGCTGCCAGACTGAAAACTGGAGACAGCTTAACTTGGAGAAGAAGGAATTTCAGCAGGTGTTGTGCATCATGCAACTAGGTAACAAGCAACACTTGCTGAAATTCCCTCCTTTACACAAACATTAAAGGTACAGGAGACCCCTCTTGTTTTCACTCTGGCAACCCTAGTATGAAAACATCTAGGTCCTGCACTGCAGTCTGCAAAAAACTTCACAAAACAAAACACTCTGGGTATCAGGTTGGGGATACCTGGCAGACTGTAGTGGTTTGAGTGTCAGGCTAGGACCCTGGGAAACAGAGTTTGACTCTTTGCTTGCCCATGGAAACTCACTGGCTGATCTTAGATCACATTCTCTGAGACTCAGAGAAAGGCCATGGTAAACCTCTTCTGAATAAATCTTGCAAAAAATCCTGAAGGAGAGGATCACTATAATTTGGAGTTGACTTGAAGACACAACAACATGCCTGGTTGGGCTGTGGCCATAAAACTCTTCCAAGCTCCTTAAGTAGGGCTTATGGGCTACTATGATAGAAACAATGAATAAGTTTCAGGCTAGTTGAGTATTTTTGTGTTCTGCTATCAGCATCAAAAGTCCTGTGAATGACTGATGTTAATCTTTTAATTATCATTGCTCTTTCTGTGTTTAATTTCCCTCTGACCTTACTGCCCACAATTACACATCCCAAGAACCACACACCACATCCTGATGTATACTACCAGGTGAAATCCATGCATCTGACAAATTGGGCCATAATTTGCACAGTTATGAATAAAATCATTACTCTTGAAGGTCCCATAGGACTCTGCAAATTGCAGCACTGGAAATGATTCCTGAACACTAATGGAAACTCTAGTTAGTTGATGCAAAGCAGATTCATTAGTGGCCACTTGTGTCAGACAGTACTATTGCTTCAGAGTTCATAGAATCATAGAGTTGGAAGAGACCCCAGGGGCCATCCAGTCCAATCCCCTGCCATGCAGGAACACACATCGAAGTATTCCCAACAGCTGGCCATCCAGCCTCTGCTTAAAAACCTTCAAAGAAGGAGACTCCACCACACTCCAAGGCAGCATATTCCACTGCCAGACAGCTCTGACTGTCAAGAAGTTCTTCCTGAGGTACAGGTGGAATCTCCTTTCCTGCAGCTTGAATCCATTTTCCACAGAGACTTGGGACTGAGCTTACCTCTCACCCATTTAGTTCCAGCTGCTGGAGGAGCAAAAATATTCCTTGGCCTGGGAGCTATGATCCAAGTATCCGAACTCAGAGCCCCAGGCACACCACATCATGAGCTCTGTTCCCACCTTGTGACAACTCTTTCACAAAGTGAGCAGCAAGCAAATACTTGCAGATTACTTGCCCTATGAACAGCTTTTCGGGAGTTCATGGTCTGGGAGATGAAAGAAAGAGTTAAAAAATCAAAATATCTTTTCATTATATCTTGTCTCATCCTCCTAACAATTTGATTTAAACTCTAAGTTCTTTGGGGAGAGAAGCATTAACATTTGGAAAAACATTGTAAGGTATTCTGTGCTTCAGGGAGAGACCGGGATACAAAGAACTCCCCAACACAGACTTTAAATCTATAGGGCAATGGATGGGTGAACTGTGACTCTCTGGTGGTTGTTGGATGGCAAGTATGATCATTTCTCACCACTGGTTATGCTGGCTAGGCCTGAGAAGAACTGCAGTTCTATAACATTGTTGTAGGGATTCCTTAGTTGTTCTAGAGATAAAGAGCACACTAGTAAAATCCATAGAAAAATCATTGCAGCACTTTATCCCTATAGCTTAACAGTGGCATGAATGAAAAGTTATCAAGGGCAGAGCTTGGAAAAGTTAACCTTTTGGATTACAACTGTATGAATCCCCTAACCAGCATGGTCACCCTAGCAAGGCCATGCTGATTGATTATAGAACATTTTTGCTATTTCATGGTAACGAATCGTGACAGTTGCAAGAAACTCACACCTAACTAAGGCTGCTAGATTAAAAACTGGAGAAGGTTCCTGTACCTTTAATGGTTGGGTAGAAGAGGGAAACTTCAGCAGTTGGTGCTCATTAGCTGGTTGCATAACAAGCAATGCCTGCTAAAATTTCCACTTCAACAGAACCATTAAAGACATAGGAACTCTCTCTGTTTTTTTAATTAATTAATTAATTAAACTTTGGCAACTCTTCCTAATCTTTCAAACAGCACCAGTCCATTCCTGCCTTAGGCTAATCTAGTACTACGCTAGTGATGTTGCTGTTGGAAGTTAATAATTGAGTTTCTCTGTTTTGTATCACTCTAAAGAATAAGATGGTAAGTTATCCTTTATTTTGTTGCATTAAGAAACTGCTTTCAAAACAGGGCATTTGAAAACACCATAGCTTAGTTATTTGACTTCAGAAGTATTTACTTTTTTTTATTTTAATTTCAGCTGTTCTTAAGAGATGATAGTTGCTAATAACTGAATCATAATTCCATTTGTAGTGTTAACAGCCTCATTGAGTAGGCTGCTACTACTATATATAGCAAATGTGGGAGGAGGAAGGTTCGAAGCAGACAGTGATGTTAGGCAACATATAGGAAAGGTATTGATGTGAGACAATATTTGAACTCCAGACCTCCAGGCCTCGTATTTCTACTCCATGCAAGTATTTAGGGGCACTTTTGGGAAAACCTCATTTCACTTGCATCCTACCTCCTAATAATGATGATACTGAATGATAACTGAAAGTACCATTGGGTTGTCAATATTTCCCTACAAATCTATGATAGATATGACTGTGAAACCTCTTATACAAGAGACTATGGAGTAAGAAAGAATCCTTTAAGAGCAATGAGTAACTTATCATTGCTCTGTGATATCTGCCAGGAAAGAGCAGAACCATTCCACATTAGCAAAGGGAAGAAATCTGACTTTTCATTCTGCTAAACTACCTTGAGGGCCAGACCACACAGCAGGGAGAAATAAATCTTCACATTTTTGTCTGTGCTTTGGTTTTTAAATACCAGCCATGTCCCCAACTTCAGCAATGATAAAATCAGGACCACAGCAGATGAAGAAGTTTACCTTTTCCATACATATTATGCAGTGCTGCCAAAATCACCTGCTGAAGCTATTTTGCTCTGGAATGGAAGTTCCTCTTGGCAGGTTTCCAAGGTATTTGGAAGTATCTGCCAGTTTCTGCTTAGAATTTGAGCTGCCTGGACAGGAAGCCTTTCACTTTTGTGAAGAAACTGGTGTCTCACAGTAACTTGGTTTTAAGATATTGTACTGAATAAATGAGAAATGTGTTTATCCAAATACAAAAGAAGGAAATTATCTGTTTATAAATAATAGAAAAAGCATAATCTTAGAAAATACCCTCATATATGAGGGAAAGGGAGGTGAGGGCTGTGTCTTAAGAGGGTGCTTGCCACCTACAACTTTTACCAATAGTTGTATTAATAAAAACAGATGTTAAGGGAGCCAAATTTTCTTTGATTCCAAGCTTTTTAGTCAAGTTGATCACTCCATTAAATGTTGCAGTTCTAATGTCAATCAAACTGTTTTAGTTTCATAGTGCCAGTGTATGATGCTGTTGTGTTCTCTTGCACTATACTTAAGAATCCAATCTCTGTGGAAACAACTTTCTACTTGGTGGCTGCAGAATTTTTCAGCAAGACATGATATATAATCCTTAATACCTGCTAGTCAAAAGCCACTGACAGCAGCTTTAAAGCCACTTGTTAAGCATCTTAATATGGACCCCAACAGGTCAAATCAACTACACTGGACTGACATCCAGTGGTGGCTGCTACTGCTGATACAATACTTATCTAATCTTAGAGAGAGAGCCATCTACAGTTCAACAGCTGGGATTTCTAAACACAAGTCACTTTTTCCTTTTTAAAGCCAATGCCACAGCCAATCATTCTCACATCTGGTACAAGGTTAGGGCTATAGTGCCAGTACTGGAGTCTCTGGATGTTGAGGGATTGCTTGCAAAGATCTCCTTCAGGAGACGGAAGAATCAAACATATTTTTGAAGGGGCAGTCAACACTGTCTCTCCTCACACCCCACAGAACTGCAGACTGCTGAGCCACACAACCCTTCTGAAGGTACGGTCACTTCAAAATGACCTTTGAGCTTTGAGTGAGACTGCTTCGAGATGGAGCCCAGTGTCAGGATGGGCTCAACAAAGGCAACTGGAACAAATAGCTCAGACAAGCACAGGTCTTGATTTGCCTGCCACCGTTCAAGCCATTTTATTAAATACTTTCACAGTAAGCATGCAAAATTGAAGAACAATGCACCATTATTTGATTTCCATTTCACCTGCCTTCAGGAAAGAGCTGTGTCATTTGTACTAGGTGAAAAGAATGAATCTCAGACAAATGAGCAAGCTGAACACACTTTGGCCAGAAGATCAGGCTTTATTGTTTAAGCCAGACACATTCTCTGTTTAATGTCCTATTTGAAACCAAAATAAATAAATCAGGTTGTGAGTCTGAGGGGAACTCCAGGGTAGTGCTAGCCTAGGACAGGCAACCTTCCTCTCTCACTAGCCCCTGCTTTGGCAACACCACCACTGTCCTTCTGCAGAGCTGAGGAATGAAGATTGCAATCCCACTTCGAGCAACCATAAAAACACAAAACTTGACACTGTCCCCCTCAAACAGTGGGCATCATTTTTAGACTGTGCTGTTTCCAGTAGTGAAGCAGCACAGGTATTTTTATTATAGAAAAGTCTTTATTCACAAGATGGCACATGTCTTTTGATATGACTGGCAGCACACACAGGAGAAAGCTAGAAGACAGAAGAAACTGTACTTCTTTCCATAATGCCCAGGTTAGCCAGATGGAGCAGAGCTGGACATCTCTCACTGAAGACAGCCAGAATGATCAGTAATTTGGGAGGAAGGATGGGGGCTCCAATATAATGTGGTAGCAAGTTCAGATCACATCATCTCTTGAACTTCTGCTCAGGAGATCAACACAGAACAGACATGGACTTAGGATGAGGTGTGATTCTGTGGGTGCTGTGTCTTCTGTCCAAGGCAGGTGCAACTGGGTTCAGGATTTTATTGCTTGAATGCCCTTGCCAAATCAAATCATTGCTGCCATTGCCACTACATGACACTGCGCCAACTGCATGAAGCCAAAAAGAAGGTACAGCCAAAGCACTGAGATACATTTTGATACTGGTAGATCACTGCCTAATTACTGTGATTGGAAACAGCTGCCAGTTATCAGCAATATGTAATGAGAACCATCAATCTCTGACACAAAGGCCACAAGTGTGTGCGTGTGCGTATAGTGTTGTGTGCTGAACTGGTTGTTTCCAAGCCTAAGAACTTCATGTAGAAGGTGAAGAAAATTAATCCTGCCAAGGGCAGTCAAAATATTTCATTGTGCATATTGATGAGGAAATAGAAACACTCAGATTCACATGGAATCCGTCGGCTCTGAGCTCTCATTAGGTTATTGAGAAAACACTTCACCTCCTAAAAGGGTCCAAGTTTTGCCAGCAGGGTATGTACTCAAAAAAGCAGAAGAAATTCCAAAAGGCAGCATGACAAAGAGCTGGAGAGGCTCACAGAAAGCAGTTAACTCCTGACTTCCCTGTCTAAAGCCATCGCATACAGCTGACCAGTTTCAACACTCAGGGTGCGTCTCCACAGACTGTATTTTCACAGCTTTGCAATGAAAAGTAGGTACCAAGCTACTCCTGCAGTCAAAACTGCATGCAAAATTGCCTGCTTCTAGTCTAAACTTGCAGAGCTAGAAAAACACAAGTCAAGCACCTCTTCAGCCCAGCAGCAACAAACAGTAGATGTTTTCATCCATGTTTGAGCCTACTTGCACAAGTAATTATGTGGAGAGAAAGTTGTGTACAGAGACACTGATTCAAATGTTTCTTGCAGGCTCTAGATGAACAATGCTAGACATGCATGATCCAGATTTCTTTACAAGTTTTATAGCAACTGTAAAAAGTCTTTTATCTGCCAATTCCATATGCACAAGTAATCACTTAAAACACTGCTAAAATAATACCCTGAAGTGATTGTTATGGAAGAAACTTCTGAAACAAGTATACAGCAAAATGTGAACCCATTTGCCAGAAATGCAGGAAAAGTGCAACCTGATTCTACTCTGTGAAGGCATCTTGTTCAAGTGATAGAACTAAACCTCAAATGCAGCTTTCTCTCTCTCAAGAATTATTAAAAACAAAGATGAACTTTGCCGAGATGTAAGCATTAATCCCAAGTTTTCCTACTGGAGACATAAATGTGTGGAAACCCAGCTAATCTTCATATATTTCCAAGAACAGCTCACTCTGTCTGCAGAATGAGAGTCAAAAGGCTAAGCAGACCTGAAGCTCAGCACACAGAAAAGGCTATCCATGGTGACTATATGACAGAATCCCTGGAACCACTAATACAGATTCCGACCCGGGATGTGATATAAGATTACTAAGGGCTACAAGTTTTAAAACACGGGAATCAGATCAGTGCCTGGCTGTGTTACTTTGTCTTTTTTAAAGGAAAGAAACTTTCTGCAGCAGAATGTTTGAATTTGGCTGTGGGCAATGCTAGGCCTCTAAGCCAAAGGAAAGAGCAGCAGTGCGTCAGGATGTTGGCCCTGCTTTCAGTGCTGGGGATGTGGAGCTTAAGGAAAAGAAATCTTTGGACACAAAGTGAAGATCTATGCCAGTTCAAATGGTTCTAGAGGGGCAAAGGGAATGGGAAACCTACCATGTCCCTTGTCTCTCCAGAAGAGCACTGGAATTCAAAGGCAATGCCTGCACCCAGAGGTTAGAAATAATCACTTGCGCATTACCTGGAGCTATCAACATCTCCAGCACAGAGACCCATTTGGAGAGCAAACGTAGGTCACATCAAAGCCCTCACTCTGGAGCAGGGAAGCTGGCTAATCTGGGGGTTTTCAGGAAGGTCACAAGACTGAGTTGCAGTGAAACCATATTGTTCCAGAGATGTGAGTGGCAGCACTTGAAAGAGAAAACATTACAATCATTCCAGACAGGGGTCACCGAGGAGATAGTTCCTCAGCAGCAAACAAGAGGTTAATAATGGGTGCCTTAAGTTAGTTTACAAGGTCTACAGTTAAGGACATGGAAAGGAGGGGAACAGAGCTAGACAGAAACACACACACAGTGCGCTGCAAAACCATTTTCAAGTGTTATCTAAGACAAGCCCTTGAAAGAGTCCAGGTTGAAGGCAGTGTCCAGGAAGCGCTGCAGTTCAGTCAGGTGAGTCTTTTTATTGCCTGTGGCTGGTGCAGCAGCAGGTTCACGTCCTGCATACCTGGAGCAGGGAAAGGAAGAAAACAGAAGAGACCATCATGCTTACCTGACAGTCATGTTCAAGTGCTCACCTGAAGCCACACACACTGTGGGAGTCTACACAGTGCTTTGCATTTTGTTCCTTGGGATCCTTCCCTCCTGGGTTAGCTGCCAGACAGTAATGGTTGGGCTGCTGTTCCATCTCTGCTTTGGCTGAGCTGGTGTCATACTTTGCCCTCTCTCCCCAGGTAGAACCATTCCTCTTACCTCAAGTGCAAACAGGCTTCTCCATCAACCAAGAATTAAAGTGATCCATTTAAATTCCAGCACACAGCCAATAGTGCATAATAATTAAAAATTAAGACTAGTTTTCTTCATTTTCTCTCTCTCATACACAAATATATATACTGTCTGCACGTATGCCCTCTCCAGAGGGAAAACAGAAAGCTTGACCCCCATCTACTGACCATCTGACCATCAGAAGGGGGAACTTACCACACTGGCTTTGCACGGTCGATGGTTGTGCGAAGTCTAGGCTTTACATAGTCATAATATCCTTGGTTCTTGTGCTCTTCTTGACACCAAACCAGATCCGCATTTGGGTATTTATGGAACTCCTTCAACAGGAGGTCAAAGGGGAATGGCGATAACTACAACCAATGCAGAAAAAAAGATCTCTGGTCCATAAAGGATTTTGAGCAGTTAACAGCATACACAAATTGCCATGGAGAAAAGGTTGACACAGGTTCACAAGTTTCAAGCAGTAAGGAATGAAGGTACAGCATTTCACCTACATAAAAAACTTTGAGGTGCTTACTTGCTCATTGCAGCTGATCTGAATGTTTAAGTATTCCGCAAATTGTTGCAGAATACCATTAAAGGAGACATTGTTAAGAAAACTGGCTATCTTATCATAAACCTTCAGAATGCCTGAATCAGAAATAGCTCCACTTTTTAAGCCTAAAACAGCTTAGCACTAGAATTTGCTTTATAGCAGGATTTCATTGTTTCCATAGGAATATTTGGAGAATGCTGGGAAACAGTGCTTTGGAAGATCACTTTGGAAGTTCAGCAGAGTTCTTTATGAAATTCCTTTGAGTTTAAGGCATGGCTCTAAAACAATTAAATTTCAGACCCTATAACCTAAGTTACAGAAATAGATTTCTCACAAATACCATACCTGCTCCACCCTAGTAATGGCCACATCTGCTTCCATCTCCCGGGCTTTGCGCTCTCTAGTGAGATCATAGTACACTTTGCCAGTGCAGAAGAGGACTCGCTTCACCCCGTCTGGATTTTGGGCAGCAACACCATTTTCTGGAATAATGCGCTGGAAATGTGTGCCTGCAATGGAGCACAGGTTGTTATCATTTTGTATAGCTTATATCACCCCACAAATGTGTATGGCACTTTAAAGGATATGAGGGAGAGAGAGATAGCACCTGCCCTCAGGAGGTTAGGAACCAAAATGTAACACAGTATCAGGTCACTGAGCTAAGCTGCTTGCTATGAAAATACTAACCTGTTGAATGTGTATTATTTGCTAACTGCTACTTTGTATTAAGCATTGCAAAGGGGTTACTTTGTATCCAGGCTTAAGTAATGCTAATTGCTGCTTCATTGTAATTCAAAGGGGTATTTCATGCTAGGGAAGACTGAGAAAACTGAAAGTAAGGCTGGCAGTTCTAGGATGTTTTGAGAACAGATAACAAGACAGAAATAACCAGAGAGATGCCAAAGAGATAACAAGAGAGAAATATTTTAGGGGAGTTCACCCTGGTCAAGGGTGTATTGGGTTGTGGCAAGTACTCGCCTGAGAAAGAAAAGGGGGGAATAGACACATGAAAGGATTTATGACTTTAACCAAAGAATGCGTTGTAGGCTTTATGTTTATGTATTGGTTACTTATATAAGTTGTCTACTGTGTGTAACCTCCAGTTTTGGCAACTTCTGTGTTAGCGTTTTGTGTTGCTCATGCTATCCACACAGAATAAACTTATCTCTATGTCACAGTGAGTTTTATGGACTGTGGGTTATCCAGTACATGACACACAATGAAAACAGAAAAAGGGTAGGGAAGTGGAAGTGGCAGTACACAGGCAAGCAACCAATACATAGTTGATTCAACTGAACATGCTTGGGCTTACTGACAGGTCAGTTAAAGGTAATGCACTATTTCCCCCATAGAAAATTAATTTTGGTGGATACATATGTGATGCTATAACATTTATGTAAAAACAAGACTGAAATATTTAAACCCTAGTGTTATAATGAAGTATTATTAGTGGAGAACCAGAGAAAGCTGTGCAAATAACACTTTGAGCAATGCTAGTTCCTAGCTGTCCAAGGACTGCTTGGTCAGATGCAATTAACAGTGGAACACTGGTTCCTGTTTATGGATCTGTCTTCAGGGAGCATCAAGTAACAAGTAAGACATCCTTTCCTCAAGCATGCTACTTTTCAGAGAAGGAGCAAAGTCTGCAAAGAGATTCCCTTAGATTTGGGTTCCAAGGCAACCAGATCTGAGGCAAATGACAGATACTACTGCTTCTAGCTCATGGTGCACCTTCAGGGTGACATCTCCTGTCCATGTGCAACACAGAAGACCCACAAATACAATACTGCTCTACCCCTCTTCAAGGGTCACAGGCCCCTCTAGGCAGGCAAACAAAACAGCCAATGTGGCAGTGTGATACATGTATGGTTTTGCTAATCCTGTTACAGAGAGCTATTACCCCCAATGAGTTCTTGGTAATCAAGTTGCTAGAATGACTACAGTTTCAGCACCACCAGTGTTTAAAATCCCAATGGCTAAAATAAATTATTGCTATGAAATATTCTGGTAGCATTTAAAGTGCCATTTGAGAAGATCTTCAGTATTCTCCCAATAAGATGAAAAGAGAAATCAGAGTGAGGGCTGATTCACAGCAGAATGATATAATTCACACAGAGGAAGGAAGATCTGGAAACAGGTCTTCAGCTACGGATTAAGACATAGGCAGCAAACTTGCTGCCTTGTTGGAACATATAGCTCAGTTTTTGCCCCCAAAGCAAGAGTATTATTTCCTGACCTGACTGCCATGTCATGCATCTGCCATCTGGCAGGGGAATACAAGGAACTTTCCTGAACTCACTCTCAAACCTACTGTACCTGGCAACATGTCATCAAAGCTGGACCGAGCTTCAGGATGGCGCAACAATGACTTGGGAGTGAAGACAATGAGCTGAAAAAGAACGGATTCCAGATTTAGTATCAACACTGGGATTGAAACATTTTATGACTAAGCACTGAATTATTATACTAACATCCAGCAGTTAACGAATGAAAGTATAATAACCTGAAGTCCATCATACATAGATATTGTATTTTTAAGTAGTCAGTAACAAACTCAGGGCTACTAGGAAAGCATACAGACCAAATCTACCAGGGTTCAGACATTTTAATCAGGCCTTATTCACTGAGAATCGATTTGCCATAATTAAGAGCATCATTCACACAAAATGACCTAGAGAATATGAATGTGAAGAGCTAAAAGGGGAAACACACAGGGGCAAACCGGACTTCAGAAACAACCTAACTGTTCCCTTTGGGATGACAGTATTTTTAGTGTCTTTAAGATGCCAGAGCCTCTTGCAGGATTGTTGATGGCACTAGAGTGAAAGTTTTAGGAGCTACACAGCTTTGAGAAATATAAAATATGCACCTTCCGCACTGTTGCAAGAGATCCTGAATCATGTCACTTGGATCCAGCAGATTAGCATGTCAGGCACTGACACAATTGTGCTATCCACAGAAACAGAAGCTTCTTAAGTGTGGAAGCCTCAAAGAGAGGACACGGTTACACCAGTTAGCAGGAGAGGCTGCGAGTCAGCAAACTTTCTTTTCCCTCACATAATACTAAGATTTGGGGTCATGCTATGACAATGGTGGACAGTAGATTCAGAATGCACAACAGAAAAGACAATGTCACACAATGGCTGCAGTCATATGACAAGATGTCAAAGTTTTTTCCTCCAGTTTGCAGCAACAGAAACTAACTAGAGAAAAAAATCCAAGCAAAATGATAAACCAACAATGGAAACCATGTGGTTCCCTTGTTTGGTGTGTCCTGACTGCAGTTAATACATCCAACAATTTATGGGTGGAATTCACAGGGCATGTGACAGCCACTGGCTTAGATGGTTTCAAAACAGGATTGGGAAAGTTAAGAGGAATTCATGTGACATTCAAAGAGGAAAGGTTTTAAAGCAACCCTAGGGGCCAAGTGGAATGCCTATCCTCAAAGACAGAAGATCTGAATCTGAGTTGTGTTTTGGGGTTGGGGGACAACAGGGACTGTTGACTTCCTCCCCTGCTTGTGGACTTTCCAGAGACCTCTGGTATGTTACTGCAGGAATCAGGATACTGAACTAGATAGATCTTTGGTCTGATTTCAGAAGGCTCTAATGTATCAGTCTGACATAACACTTGGGACTGCTGCTTAGCTTCAACTGCTGGCTGCCCTGAGAACACACAGCCAAGAAGAACCATACTTTGATTTTTGCTACTGGGTGCTTGTTGTGGGGGAGGTCTTCTACGTGTTCTATTACAATATATTGAAATCCACTTTCTGATCATTGATGGAAGGTGGGATATAAATCTCATTAAATAAACCTTGGTTTTTTCAGTGAAATATATCAATAAAGTACAACAACTCCCTAATAAATTGATGTGCAAGGGTCATATCAAGAATTATGAAAGACAGAAGCATAATGCATGTAATCTGCAGAAAAACAGGAACTTTTCCATGCAGAGGCATTTAGAATTAGAAACAGAGAACCCAATGAATGAGGTGTAAAAATACCAAGTAGCAGCAACTGCAAAATAAATAAGGTCCACCAAGGAAGACCAGGTTAATAAGAACCTTTCCATTTCTTTCTGCTTTTACAGGAGCAGCTTTAGTTCTCTCATACAGCAGTGCCTTGTCTTTGCTTGATGCAGTGATAAAACAGTGGAACAGAATAACCTTCTGCATACAAGTTTAGAGTCATTTTACTATCTCACTGGTATCACTGGCTCTCTACTTGGCATAAGTCCCTAATTAGAGCTGCAAGCCTACGGGAGGGAGGAGGGAAAAGGGCCTGCCCGCTTTATACTAAAGAAGTCATTCTTCATACAGACCGGCTTCCGGAAGGGGAGAAGTATCTGCCTCCGCACAACATGGAAAAAGTTCGCTGGAGTGGAACAGTTCACTACAATCCAATTGCAGTCATACAGCTGGCGCACATCAAAGTCATCTAGTTTCTGCAGAAGGATAACAATAAGGATTCAAAACAGTCCGCAAGAGCTACATGCATATGCTAAGGCTAAAGCAGCTTGGATACCCTAAAGGCGAGAGATCCCATCTGAACTTGGAAGCTAAGCAGAGTCAGCCTAATTAGTACTTGGATAGGAGACTGCCAATGAAAACCAGGTGCTCTAGGTTCTATTTCAGAGGAAGGTACTGGCAGAGCCATGTCTGAGCATTCCTTGCCTAAGAGAACTCTATGCTATAAGTTGATAGATAAACTGAAGGCACATAAACACACAAAAACTCCCTGCCCACATATATTCAGCTGTGCAAAAATTAAGTGCCTTTCTTAAGTACAATATTGGTGAATAAAATTAATAAATAAAATAAATAAAATACAGATGCCATTAAGGGGTAGCAGAAGATCCAGTATGACTTTTATCATCCAGATAGAGTATTATGGTATCAGGATTCTCAGTGAAAATTCAGGACATGGGGGTCACTGCCTGTGACCAAGACATATTGAGCAGCCACCCCATATATTGTTGTCTGATACTTTACGAGACGTTTCCAGAACCTCTTCTCAATATCCCAAGTACTTGGTATCTGTGTTGCCAGACAGGGGGAGTTGAAGAGAAAGGAGTGGAAAATGCTTTCTTGCAGGCAAAACTCACCGGGAAGACATCTGGATCATCATTGCACATTTGCAGAAATCGCTCTGGTCTGGCAGAGGAGTGCTCAGGGCCCTGCAAACAGATAAGGCCTTTCAAGACTCTAGATTAAACTTCTGCTTCTTTTTTTAAAGATTTTGGATTAATATTGTTGTTAGACAGGACAAGTAAAAAGAACTCTTCACACATTGGTGACAGTCAGTATCTTCAGGAAAAACTGAGCATTTGCTCCATAACTTTATGGTAACTATTCTTAATATGGAGTCCTAATTTCACAGTCTTACAAATGTACAGTAGTAGCCATTGTCTGCACTTCACTACATAATTAAGCACTTGCCATGAAGCCCAGAACACTAGGCTCTGTAACTTTTACTTTTTGGTCATGTACAAACCCAGTGGAAGAGGGCTTACCAAATTCACTGAGATTTTTCTACTGGGGGTGGAAAATAAGAGACAAACAAAGCCTGCCTTAAGACACAGGTAAAAGACTAATAACAACAAGAAAGCAACCTTACCATTCCTTCCATGCCATGGGGAAGCAGAAGTACCATGCCATTTTGTCTCACCCACTTGGACTGTCCAGAACAGATGAACTGGTCAATAATACACTGAGCTGTATTGTGAAAATCACCAAACTGAGCTTCCCACAGCACTAAAGCGTTGGGGCTGGCCATGGCAAAGCCTAGCTCAAATCCTGCAATGACACAAATTAAGAACATACGCTTTTTGGGGATGTTATCAATTAACAATGGGAGACAGGTTTAGGTATTAACTTAAGCAACTTTCCCTTAGCTCCTGTATGGAACAGCAAAGGTGTACATACCTAGGACACCATACTCTGAGAGTGAACTATTGCACACTGTATATGGAGCTTGGTTTGGCCACAGATGGTTCATAGGAATACAGGTTCTCTTGTCAACATTCTGATCATGCAAGACATGATGTCGATGGCTGAAGAGAAATGGGAGACACTGAAATTGTTACCAAAGTGCTGTGCAATTCAGTTCACTACAGCAGCCTGGCAAGATAGTTACTAATCATTAAAAATACTCATTTGCCCACATATGTAAGTCATTTATGTCACAAAGACAGCATAGGAAAGAAAAAAAATGGTCTTCAAATTTACAATTGCTTCACTTCCTAAATGCACAATGCGTAGGAGACCAGGTGAGAAACCAGAAGAAGCGCACAAACAGCCTCATCCTATGCAGTCAGGTGCAACTAAGCAGCCACTGACATCAGAAGATTTGGACACCTAAATAGACAGAAGTGTGCCCTTAACAGATTTAAACTGCTCTGGTCAAGTTGTGTCTGCAGCTGTGGAAGCAACAAACCAAATTCCTCAGTACTGTGGTCTGCTGCTACTACTACATATATTGATATTTTGTAACAGTTTACACTAAATATCGCAGTCTCATGAACAAAGAAGGGGCGCACATAGCCAATCAAATATTTTACCTGAATGTTCCTCTCTCAACATCTTGTCCACTCAGTCGGATGTGGATTCCCTCTTTAAGGAGAGAGCCGAATGCCATGTATTCTGCTAAGGCCCAATCTACAGTTCTATTATTAACCAGTTCTCCACGGGTTTTTAGAATCCTGCTTAAACCTGCAGAGACAAGTAAGAGTTGCCAACCTGCCTACTTCCATTGTACAGTCTGAATCCATATATTCTGGGACAATATTATTTATGCTCATGTGCAAACATCATGGCCAGGATTCCTTGAAATATTGTTCCTCCAGAGAATATACAGCGAAGATGTGAAAAACAGGTGCAAAAGGAAAATGTGGAGAAGAAGCAGTATTGAAGAGTTTTGTTCTGAAATGAGACCTCTTTCCACCTTCATTTGCTAGCGAATTCAACTGATGTTAAGCCAACCCAAAGTGGAACATGGCCTATTACACAGGAATTATCTATAGACTGAGAAAGGGAAAAGGGGAGTTATCAGAGAAGAATGGGTTGCTTATCTGTAGTTGTGATGCTTAGAGTGGTCATTTGTGTCCTCCCACAATGGGTTTTGTGCCTGCACAGAGACCTCCAATGGAATGTTCCAGAGCTAAGTAGCTTGCCCCCCCCCCCAACATACTGTGCATGATGCAGCCTGCCAAGCTACCACCTCTTCAGTTTCAGCTGGGACCTGAAAGAGGGGAGGGAGGCTGGGTCCGTGTGAGGGCACAGATGACCACTTGAAGAACCACAGTTATTGGTAAGCAACCTGTTCTTCTTCTTTGTGGTCTGTGTGTCTCACACAATGGGTAATTAAAGGGCTTACCAAAGGAAGGGGGGTCTGGTCACTACAGTACTGAAGACAAAATGGCCCTCTCAAAACGACCATCCCTCCTGGCTCTACAGTCAAGTCTATAATGATGAATGCAAGTGGGGGTTGAGATCAAGTAGCGGTCTTGCACAAATCCTGTAAAGAAATCTCCTGTAGAGCAGCCGAAGATGCTGAGATAGCTCTTGTAGAATGAGCTCTCTGAAGGAGGCAAGGGCTGCTTAGCAAGCTTGTAGGAGACGCGTATCGTATTGACAACCCATTTTGACAGTCTCTGGATTGACACCTTATCACCTTTATGTATTCCACTGTAGCAGATAAATAAGCTATTAGAATGATAAAAAGACAGAATTCTTCATATGTAAAAGGCCCAGTATGGCACACATCTAGGGAGTGCAGCAACCTCTCAAGTGGCATGCTAGTCTGAAGGTAAGAGGTAGGTAGTACAATATCTTGTGAAAGGTGAAACTCCAAAACCATCCTAGGGAGAAAAGAGATCTTGGGATGAAGGACTACTTTGTCTCAATGAAACACTGGAAAGGGTTCATCACCGTGTTATGCAGTTACTTCTCCAGATTGGTGAGCCCATGTTATTGCCACTAAAAGGCAACCTTTAGGGTGAGGAGACGCCAAGTTACTCAGCTCTGGAACATGGTGGAGGTTTCTGTGCAGGCGCAAAGCCCATCGTGTGAGGCACAGAGACCACGAAGAAGAACACAGATGTTCCATCAGTGGATGAACTTCTACCTATAAGGGTCATCAATAAAATCTGTGAGAATATCTTAATGTGGGATTATTATGGGCCCCTACAATAATGTAGGCTATATTTTAGAAGGAGGAACTGGCAGAGCCACCTCCAAGCTTTTCTTGCCTAAGAAAGCCCTATGAAATTCATGGAATTGCCATAAGTCAACAGATGACTTGAACGCACATGCATACATGCACACACACATGTAGAAAAAAACCAAACATTAGTCCAGTTTTACCTAAGATCATGATGGGCTGTGCAAGAGCACTAATATGATATTGTAACTTGTTTCCCTTACCATGTCTCCCACTATAAACCTGTCACCACACTGGAGCATTCAGCAAATTCTTTATTACAAGGTCTCTTTCTCCTGAGTTCTCTCCACTGTACAGCCCCTAGTTCATTCTGCAGCCTATGAATTCACAATCCCGGGTAGACCCAATAGTGATTTCAAGGATTATTACCCAGTGTAGTCCAGTGTTGCCTTTCATAGTGCAAGCCATCACCTCATTAAAAATGAGCCCCATGTAGACTACTGATCTAGAAAGTCATACCCCCATGAATTGTGAAGTTTTCAACAGGAACTGAGCTTGCCACTTTTCCTATATGGGTCAAATCCTCTTCATTCAGGCCTGTAGAAGGACAAGTCATGCTCCTGGGCTGGCCATCCAGAGTGAAGAAACCTGGAGAAGTAAAGGGGAAAACATGAAAAAAGACAAGACTGACATTCACAGGAGGAGCAAATTCTAGCCGTTGGAGCAACAACTAGGGGACTCTTCCAACTTTCTTTCAAGGAAACCTGGCAAAGCAACCATGACAAGCTAAATCACTGAATAGGTTATTTCTTGTCAGTGCATCTGCAGCAAGAACAGAGCTTGTTGATCAAGTCCTATACACTTCAGTGCAAGTCCCTTTGTTTACTGAGTGTGTAATGCTTTCCACATCTTCTGGTCCCTGTACTGAACTTTCAGTACTGGAAGTACTCGGCAAGCATATTTCTTTTTAATGCCAGAAGCTGCAAGTGTAACCTTTTGGCAGAAGAATCCTTCTGAACTGAAGCCATAAAGAAGCAGCCATTAACCTACCAGGCCATGGAGAATCTAGCCAATGCTTGATGTGCAGAATTTTCTCATCCTTGGACCTAGCATGGGCCTCTTCACAGATCTTATCATACTTGGCAATTTCCTCCTGAAATGTACAAGCAACAGAAGTTGGAGTCAAAATTAAGTACAGCTTTTAGCACTACTTCATTTCAAGGATCATTTCCCTATATCTACATCATATCTAGGCACTACAATATTACAGACTATCACATCTTGTTGCCTTGGCCTGGGACAAGTTTGTCTGTGCCCTAAAATGAAGGCTGCTGGATAAAGTAAAGGGTAAATCCCCTAAGTTGATTGCCAGATAGCAGAGGAAACATACAGTTGCATTCATCTCATTACATCCAAGTGGCACCCCGTGGGTTTCTCCAGTAGGTGAGCTGGGCTGGAACAGGGGTTCATCAACTGGTAGGCAGGGCATCCAATGCCTGATCCATTGTCCTACGTTGGGCCAAGACTTCAACAGCTATAAAGTTGTAAACATGTTTTATCTGCAGAAAAGGGTTCTTGCATTTCTTATTATTTTCCTACACTACATCCTGCTAGCTTGGCAAAGGAATACAAGAAGGCAACCTAGAGACAAACAAGGAAAAAGATTCCCTCTAGGTCATTAAAAATAGAAATAGAAGCCATCCTCCGGATTCCATTGTTTCTGCCAGAATTAATAATCCCTTTTCCTCCTGCAGCCCTCTGTACACCTTAAGAAGCTACCTGTAAGGACTGTGAAATCCTCCAGAGGGACAGGTTGCTTACCTGTAACTGGAGTTCTTTGAGTGGTCATCTGTAAACTCACACAAGTGGGTCATCTGCGCCTGCGCAGTACTGACTATGGAAACTTCTAGAGCTCTAGGCCTAGCATTTTGGTGGAACCCTGCCCACTTCCCCTGCAGCTATAAAAGCCTACCTGGTGCCCGCGTACTCAGTTCCTTGACCGCCGCAAGGTTCTGGCACAAAGGCACAACAGGACACTAAGAGGGGAGGAAGGGCGGGATTGTGTGAGTTTACAGATGACCACTCGAAGAACTCCAGTTACAGGTAAGCAACCTGTCCTTCTTCTTTGTGGTCTCTGTAACTCACAAAAGTGGGTGACTGGCAAGTTTACATCATAGGAGGTGGGAGTGTCATGGAACTCCTGTACGACAGCACCCAACAGTAAAACTGAAACCAATGCTAGGCGTAACAAGCCAAAGTGGAGAGAGCATAATTACTCAGAGTTCATAATGCTGTGGAGGACAACACTGCTCTGCCAAAGGCGACATCTCTAGAGGTTCTCTGGTCAATTCTATAATGAACTGCAAAGGTAGCGGGATGTTACCAGATTGCCGCTTTGCAAATGTCCTGTAGAGATATGCCTCTAAGGAAAGCTGCGGAAGCAGAGAGAGCTCTGGTGGCATGACTCCTGATGTGAGAAGGTGGGTCTCTCCCTGCGAGTTCGTAAGCAAGGCCAATGGTGGAGTCTACCCAGTTGGAGAGATGCTGAGAAGAGAGTGGAAGGCCTTTCTTAGCGGAGGAGTAGCAAAGAAAGAGTCTCTGAGATTTCCTAAATGCCACAGTATGTTGGACATAGAAAGCCAAAGCCCTTCGTGTGTCTAGTGTGTGAAGGTTGCGCTCTAGGTCAGAGGTGGGGTTAGGAGAAGAAGAGGGAAGGACTATGTCCTGGTTAAGGCAAAAATCAGAGACAACCTTGGGAAGGAATGTGATGTCTGGCCTTAGAACTACCTTGTAGAACAGAAGTATGGTTTATCCACTCTCAGCGCGCACAGTTCACTAGTACGCCTGGCCGATATGATTGCGACTAAGAAGGCAGTCTTCCAGGAAAGGAGGCGAAGGTCAGAGGTAGCCATGGGTTCGAAAGGACACTTGGAGAGCTGTGAGAGGACCAGGGACAGGTTCCAACCTGGTGTAGGACGACGAACGGGAGGGTGGAGGTGTTTATAGCCCTGAAGGTACCTCAGCACCAAGGGATCTTGAAAGCAGGAGGGTCTACCTTTCCATTGAAGACAGGAGGAAATTGCTGAGTGGTAACAATGGATGGAGGAAAGGGAAAGGCCGTTGTCAGCTAGAGATGAGAGGAAATCCAGGAGACGGATAGTGGTAAATGAGTCGATGTCGAGGCTCCTACCCTAGAGGAAGGTTTTGAACCTCGAGAGCTTGTAAGAGTAGGATTGAACAGTCGACAGCTTGTAGGCTGTTTCAATCACTCGCTGGACAGCTGGTGAAAGAGAAGTCAAAGGAGGAGGTTCCAAGCCATCAGTTTGAGATGATCGATGTCTGGATGCTTCACGGTACCGTCATTCAATGTTAGGAGGTCTGGTTTGGGTGGCAGCCTCCGATACCATCCCTTTGAGAATAGGAGGAAAGGCGCAAATCACGGTTGACGAGGCCACGACGGGGTGATCAGGATTGCCGAGGCATTGTCTCAAGCAAGTTTCTTGATGGCCTTTGTGAGGAGAGAAATGAGGGGAAAGAGGTAAATCAAAGGGCCTTTCCAGTGGAAGAGAAAGGCATCTCCCAGAGAGCCTTCGCCTACTCCGCCCCTGGAGCAGAAGAGAGGGCACTGTCTGTTGAAAGGGGAGGCAAAGAGGTAAATCGAGGGAGTGCCCCAGTCTCTGAAGAGGTGTGCCAGAGTCTCGGTATTGATCATCCATTCATGGGAGGTCAAGCTGGAGCGACTGAGATGGTCCGCCCAAACGTTCTCGATACTGGGTGGGTGGTGAACTAGAGGGAGAATCCAGCGAGGGAGACACCAATTACAGAGGTTGAGGGTGAGGTTCAAGAGATTTGAGGATCTGGTACCGCCCCATTTGTTGATGTAGTAGGTCATGGCGGTCTTGTCTGTCAAGATTTGGATGGTATGATCCCGGACCGTATCCTCGAAAGCTCTCAGAGCTTTGATGACAGCGAGCATTTCGAGGGCGTTGATGTGGAGGTGACAGTGGAAATGAGTCCATCAACTGCTGATGGAGAGGTGGCCTATGTGGGCTCTCCATCCTTCCCGGGATGCATCGGTGGAGAGGGCCATCGTTGGTTCTGGGGTGTGAAACGGGATGCCTCTGAGGAGATCAGTGGGATTCTTCCACCAAAGAAGAGTTCAAATCACCTGTCTCAGTACTGAGAGGTGACGAGAAGGGTTGTTGAGGATCGGGTTGAAGGTGGTGAGGAACCAGCTCTGCAGGGATCTCATTCGGAGTCTGGCAAAGGGGAAATCCATGTCATTGAGGCCATGAGACCTAGCAGGACCTGTATGGAGCGAGTAGTGGTGCATCGATTCCTTTGGAGGGGTCAGATGGCTTTGGCAAGGCGGGCGATCCGTTTCTTGGGAGGGAAGGCCCGTTGGCGAGTGGAGTCGAGGACAGCACTGAAGTTGGTGGGTTGGGAGGAGATGGGACTTGAAGTTGACGGCAAGGCCCAGAGCAGCGAGCAAGTGAAGGGTGTCTTCGATGTCGAGAAGGCACTTGTGTCGAGAAGGAGTGACGATTAACCAACAGTCGATGTAAGGAAAGAGGGTGACTCCGCACTGTCGGAGAGTCGCTGCCACGACCGCCATACATTTCGTGAAGACTCTGGGCGCCGTGTACAGTCCAAAGGGGAGAACGTGGAATCTGTACGCCCTCCTGCTGATGGCAAAGGCAAGGAATCTCCCAGGTTCCCGTCGGATGCTGATGTGAAAATAGGCATCTTTGAGACTGAGTGTGGTGAGCCACGCTCCCGCTGTCAGGAAGGGGAAGATGGATTTCAGGGACACCGTTCTGAACTTTCGAGGCTTGATGAAGTGGTTGAGTCCTCGGAGGTCTAGAATTGGTCTGAGGTCGCCATCCCTCTTCAAGACCAGGAGATATCTGGAGGAGCAGCTGATTCGAAGGGAACTGAAGGGAATGGCTTCTACGGCACCCTTCCTTCGGAGGACTCAGATCTCTTCGATGAGAGAGGGAGAGGGATGGGTGATTCTGATATGACCGATGGGAGGTAAGGAGATAAACTCGATTGCGTACCCCCTGGATACCATGTCAAGTACCCAGGTGTCTGTCGTTATCAAGGCCCAGGTATCGAGGTGTTTTGTGAGCTTGGAGCTGAACATGGTGTGGGAAGACGAGATGGACTCAGTGGGAGGAGAAGCATTGGAGGCGGTGTCTGAAGAGGATGTAGCAGCAAAGGGAAAGGCAGTGGAGTCGTCCTCCATTGCGTCAAACTCGACGCTTGGGAGGGCCCGTCTTTTTCTTATAAGATTGTTTTTGAGGTCGAGGAGGTGGGCAACAGGAGGATGGTACCGAGAGCTGAGAGAAGCACTGAGGTACATATGAAGGAAAGGGTTGTCGAGATGGTTGATGGTACCTACGGTACTGATAACGGGATGGTTGGGGAAGCTGGATGTCGTACTTCCGGACGGAAGAACGCATCTTATGGGTATGCTCCAGCTTCTCATCCGTTGCAGCATTAAAGAGGCCTGCCGAGTCAAATGGGAGGTCCTCTACCAGATTTGGGAGGACGGAGACAGGCCAGAGGAACGGAGCCAAGAAGTCAGCAAAGGGTCACCGAGGCCTTGAAGGCACAGTCTACGATATGGCGGGCAGTCTTTATCTGTTGGTTGGAAAGACGCTGAGCCTCCGCGAGGAAGACGTCTGCGATTCACCTCTGGTCTTCAGGGAGACGGGTGATGAAGACTCTGACCTTATCCCATAGCCACTGGTTGTAGGCAGCTATCCAGGCGGTGTAGTTCCACATCTTAAAGATGAGGGCTGCGTTAGAGTAGCTGTTACGACCTATGGAGTCCAACCATTTGCCTTCCTTATCGAGAGGGGTTGCCTGGAGGGATTGGGAGGTTTTAGCTTGGACAGTGTCCACGATGACAGAGTTTGGCTTCGGGTGGGTTTGAAGCCATTGTTCATTCACCTAAATGACTTTATAGAAGGAGTCGAGTTTCTTCAAGGTCGCCGGTGTTGAAGAAGGGTTGGCCCAGGGTTTCTTAAAGATGTGGAGAAGGTAAGGCAGGAGAGGAATAGCAGCTATAGAAGGTGTCTGCTCCTGGGGTTGGTGATACACTGGGTCCTCGATGGTTTCTTTGGCCATCTCAGTGGCAAAATTAAAGTTTTTAGCCATGCGGGAAATGAGGTCCAAGAAGGACTTGACACCATCAGAGGGTGAGACGGGCTCTCCATGGGAGACTGCCGTATCTGGTGGTTTGTCATCAGGGTGAAGAGCCGACTCTGAAGAGTTAGACAGAGACCTGGAGAGGGATTGACTGGTGTGGAGTAGAGGGGAACAGTCCCTGGAGTCGTTGCGATAATGAAGACAGGGAGAAGCCCGTGGCAGAGGTGCAGAGGTTCAGGGAAGATCCTCTGGTAGGTCTGGATCAGGGTGAGGCCGAGATGGTTTAGCAGGAGGAGGGGACACTGAGATTGAGTGTGCCGCAGTCACAGAACGGGGGCGATGACGGGTAACCACCTCCTCATAATATCTATGCCTCCTACATAATATCTATGCCTCCTATGGTGGCGACGTGGGAGGTAGATCGCTTCTGAGGAGTATTCATTGGAGGATCGGGAGGGTGAGTAAGAGATGTAAGTACGGTGTCAACGGGATTGAGAGCGGTCTCAACGTGGGGAGTGTCAGCAGCAAGAGTGATGGGATTGGCCCGAAGAAGACTGAGATACCGATCGAGAATGTTTTGAGAGGAAGGGCGGTGGCGGTCTTGACATCGAGCCATCAACCTCAAGGAGGATCAAGAGTGTTCCCAGGAATGATGCTGGGGTGACCAGGAAGGCCGAGTGCAAGGAGAAGGAGGAGGAGGAGGAGGAGGAGTGGTGTCCCAAGGTTGGTCACCAACAAGAGGTAGGGCAGGCCCAGTGTCATCTATGGATTCTCTTGGGGGAGGACTGGTAGGAACAAGGTCAACTACCTGTCCCTCAGAGGGGTGCAAGTGGAGATGGAGAGTGAGAAGGTGGGCCAGTCTCCATCAAGGGCTGGAGTGTCTGAGTGGAAGGCTGTTCCGCGGGGCCTGTCGATGTCGACTCTGAGATAGTTTCAACAGTTAGCGGCTCCAGGCCACGGATGCGTGTGGACCGCTCCTTGTCTTTGCACTTCCAGGCCCTGGCTAACTCCTTCTCAATGGACCTGCCTGGAGTGGCAGGGTGTGGTGGAGAGGATGCTGTCGAGGTCGAGCCCCTCTCGGGGTGGTTTGTTGAGAGCAGGCCGGAGCTGGAACTCAGGCTGCCTGATCCTGTGGGACATCCTTGTGGGAAGGACAAGTAGACGGCCCTTTAGAGATGGAACTGCCCGGCATCTTCTTCAAGGAGTCCATGCCTGGAAGCCTCCTGGATGAAGCTGAAGGTGCTGATGGGGCAGAAGTCATAGACGAAGCGGAGGCTGAGGGAACAGTATGGGGCTTTAGAGCCTATTCATAGAGAATGGCTCAAAGTCGAGTTTCTCTGTTCCTCCAGGTCTGCGCAGTACAGGCCTGACAGTGGGTACAAGCCAAAATGTTGTACGTTTCGCCAAGGCAGACGAGGCAGTGAGAGCGACAGTCGTGATCAGGTATCTTGGCATTGCACAACCGGCAGCGCTTAAAAAATGCTGCCAATGCCATAAACTAGGAATGGAGTCGATCGAAGACGAGGTCAAGGATTGCTGAGGTCGATACCAGAAGAAGAATAGAAGATGATATGCGAGGATAAGCTCCGATAACCAGCAGTACTATGGAAAAAAAAGGGACTGAGTACGCAGGTGCCAGATGGGCTTTTATAGCCGCAGGGGAAGAGGGCGGGGTTCCGCCAAAATGCTAGGCCTAGAGCTCTAGAAGTTTCCGAAGTCAGTACTGCGCAGGTGCAGATGACTCACTTGTGTGAGTTATAGAGACCACGAAGAAGAGCATGTTTTTGGTGGCAGTTTGAAAATACACCATCGGATATTGGTCACAGAGAGCTATTTAAAGAAAATAACCTCCCAGTCAGCCAACAGAAGCTTTTGTGCCACAATAAAAGTATTTTGCAAATTAATTCCTGAGCATCTGTGTACATCAAGTGGTAGTAATGCAAACTAAATCCATTTCAATTCCAGGCTTTAAACAAAAGGTAACACAACAAAATGTGGAAAGGTCAAAGGGAGAGAATACTTCTGTAAGTCAATGTAGAATCGTGTTCAGGGGAGGAAAGAGAATTAAGGATTTATTTGAATGATATTCAATCCCCAGCTTCAATCCCCAGACTCTATGTCTACAGCATTCGCAGCATAAAGAATGGTGGCAGATGGGGGAAGGGAAGAATCAAAACAGATAAGATTGTGAGTTCTATTTCAGGTTAACCCAAAATGACTTTCTAAAAAGGAAAAGGAAGTAGACTGCTTAACAGCTTAGAACAGGAATGAGGAAGCCTTTTCAAGGTAGCGAAAACACTTCCTTGTGGTTAACCTTCTGGTAGGTAGGGACAAAGAAAACCCCCTTTTTTTTTGCCCCAAAAGCCCTCTATGGAGTGTAGCAAATATTTTTACCATGCTTTGCCCCCAGACCTAAAATGCCCCAGCCTCCCTCAAGGCATGACAACGGGTGGCGCAGTAGGTAAATGCTGGTATTGCAGCCACAACGCTGGGAGTCTGATCCTGCGTGGCTCCAGGTTGACTCAGCCTTCCATCTTTCCGTAGGTCAGTAAAATGAGTACCCAGCTTGTTGAGGGCAGTTAGCTAACACACTGTAAATTGCTTAGAGAGTGCTTGACACCATAAAGCTTATAGAAATGTAAATGCTATTGCTATTGCTAACTATGTTCTCAGACTCCCTAAGAGTTTTTAGGCATTTTGGAAGAGGGCAATGGCAAACCTCCTCTCAAAAAATTATTTTATGTGCATGTGTGTGGGGGTGTACAGGCCTCCAAGGTCACTTGAGTTGCCCTTCCTTAAGCAATGCTCAAGGGGAATGAGAAAATTGTGGTTGGAGGATACAAACCACTAAGTGAACACTGTTGCTGTGTTACTTTGAGACATTTCTGACTTAATGGCTGCCCTAAGGTGAACCTATCACAGAGTTTTCATAGCAGAATTTGTTGAGAGGGGGTTTGCCATTGCCCTCTTCCAAGGCTGAGAGAGTGTGACTTGCCCAAGGTCACCCAGTGGGTTTCCATGGCTGAGCAGGGATTTGAACCCTGGTCTCCCTGTGTCTCTGCCCAACACTCAAACCACTACACCATGCTGGTTCTCAAGTGCACATTCTGAAATCCCATTTCCTTCGAAAACCTCATTGTACGGAGAGAGAGAAAAAGAGAGAGGAAAGAGAGAGAGGGAGATTTAGGGAAAATGTAACTCTTCCTCTATATGATCAACAGCAGTTGTAGTGGGGCAGGAGCCAATTTTCTCCCCTAATGCAGCCTACCAAGCCCCTAGGCCCTATGAAAAATATCTGGGTGAGTTTTTGTCCCCACCTTCAGAATCACTGCAAAATACAATGGTTTTTCTCCTCCAGTCTCCCAAATATCTTAGTAATGTGCCAGAACCCACTTCTTCCACAACTGGCCAAAAATTGGTGAAAACTGAAATAGGAAGTGAAAGCCATCCTCCTGTCAGTGGTTTTAAACTGGGGGGGGGGGGGTGTCAGGAGAAAAACTGCCACTGGGAGACCTTGGGCCAGTGACACTCGCTCAGCCTCAGATGAAGAGAAAGTCAAACCCTCTCCAAACAAATCTTGCCAAGAAAACACTGTGACAAGTTCGCCTTAGGATTGCCATAAGTTGGGAAATGAAGGTACACAACGTCCTTAGTACAGTCACACATACTCTTCAAATTTCAGATGCTACGCTGACAACTTCATCTTCCCTGATTACAAGGCTGCTTCTTCAGCTTGCTCTGTAAGTTTCATTTACACATATTCCTTTCCTGAAAGTTCATATTTTTAGATGTTGCTGCTTCCAGTACTGGGCCTGAGGCAAGGACAGATGATTTTGCCATATAACAGTGTCAGACAGCAGGTATGGTACACAGCTGCACTTGTAATTTTTAGTTTGCACTTCTGACCTCACTTAAGTTTCCACATCCCTGGCCATTTAATCACTAAGATATACGCAGAGAGAGACAGAAGAAATAGAAGCATGTAAAGCATGTCTAAGAGGTTATGATGGGTGACTTGCTTTGGAACTGATTCTCAATCCATAAATGAAAGTACCTCATACTCAGGTTGATTTACCACTCCTTGTGAAATAAGTGTCTCAGCATACTTCTGCAACACAGGCTTCTGCTTTCGGATCTGTTTGTACATTAATGGCTGAGTGAACATTGGCTCATCCATCTCATTGTGCCCATTTCGCCTGTAGCATACCTAGTATATTTCAAGAAAACACAAACCTCATTGTGTTAACCTCTTTTTTTAATGTTATTATTAAGATTATTAAGTAATTTGATTATTAAGTAATTAATCCAATTTAATAAGAAGCCTCTTTATTTATGCATTAGGTTTATACCTCATCTTTCTTACTAAAAATGACTCAAGATGTTCAAAAGAATAATCTGTGTCCTCAGATTAGTATAAAGTAGAAGAAATGTTCATTGGTCAGGAAGCAAATAAGTCCTTTGTTACAACAGCTCCAATGGATACTGGTCTGTTTCCAGCCACGGTTCAAAGTGTTGGTTAGGATCTATAAAGCTCTGCATGACTTGAGTCCAAAATACCAAGAATCATTTCCTCCCTTAAAAACCCACCCAGGCTCTGTAATCTTTGGAAGAAGTCCTTTTCTTAGTGCCAAAATCCTCACACGCATGTCCAGTGGGGACAAAAGAGAGGGGTTTTTGGTGGTTGCTCCTTGGCTCTGGAACTCTCTTCCTAAGGCCACCAGGTATGCTGAAAACTCTAGGTTTCTTTATTATCTTGACACACAAAAAAATGTGAAGCAAAGCTCTCCTTTCCAATTCTTAGTCAGGCCTTCCAGATCTGCCTCTAACCAAATTGCTGGGTCAGTAGAATAGCTCTGTAAGAAAGTCCTGATGTAATCACCTGGAATCTGTCTCTTGGTTATCTGTTAAGATCTATGATGGTAAATTAAAATACAAGGGAAGAAAACTTTGTTTCGTACCTCTGTCTTTTGCAAAGGTATAGACCTAAAAAGTGATGTTAAAATACTTAATATAGGATAAGAAATAAACAGAGTTCTCAGCATGTTTACTGAAACACATAAATATTCCTAAATATTTTCTTACACACAGATTAATATTTCCTCCCCACCAAGGAGTACCACCTACCAGATCCACTACTACATCTTTGTGGAAAGTACTTCGCCATTCAGCTGCCACATTGCACACATATACCACAGCTTCTGGGTCATCAGCATTGACATGGAAAATGGGTGCGTTAACTACTCGGGCTACATCTGTTGGGTATGGAGAAGAACGGGCCATACGTGGGTCAGTAGTGAATCCAATCTGGAAAGGAGAACAGAAGATTTTAAAAAGAAAAGTAACTGTAAAGGTAAAAAGGGATTTGGATAAGAGGCACATGGAGACTTCATTTAACTGAAAATGCTTTATGCAAAATAAAAAAGAAGCAGTTAACCACTTAAGTACCATTTATTAAACTGGCTGCCAAGAGGTGATTACTTTTGTCTCCATACTTGTAAAGCAAAAATTGCCTCCCAAAACAGCTTGCGATTAAGATGTATCACAACGCCCCTCCTCACAAAAACATGTACACACAAAACTAAAGGGGTACATGTATGGAACAGAAGTGGGCAGTAGCTGCAGCAGGAGATTGCGTTGCTCCCTCCAGGGAAGCCTACAATACCCCACTCCCAAAATTTAAGAGTGGGGAGCCTCAAAATGCTCCCCTAAACCCTTTAGGGGATGCAGAAGGCAAGTTTACCATATTTCTGAGCCCTCCTGGGTTGTTTTAAACCTAAGAGTTTTTTTTTCTTTTTAAACAGGAAGTCAACTTCTGGTTCACTTCCTATCTAATATATAAAAGGCAAAGTTTGTTTATCTGTATCAGGCGAAGATGTCGTATGACTGGCTGTATCAGGTGAAGACCTCATATGATTGGCTGCCTAAGAAGATTCTATGGAATCCTGTGGTTTGCAGTTCGGGGGGGGGGGGGCGGTTAGAATTCGCAGCCAGAGAGCTCTGAATAGGCTGGTTACTATGCAGATGAGGCTTAGCAGCAAGGAGGAAGAAGGTGTATTCCCCTCAAGAACCCATCCTCTGTATGTTAATAACTCTGAATACAGATTGGATTGCAGAATATGGGGAAAAGTTACAGATACTGGACAAGAAAATTTAGGGAATTAGAGACACCCAATCTCAAATCTTTCCAACAAGTATTACCTATGAGAAAATAAAATCCTGGGCAAAGCCAGGTATATATGCTAGTTTTTTAAAAATAAAGGTTCACTTCCTATTTTTCAAAAAGGGCCTAAAATGGTTGGGGGGAGGGAGGAATTTGATAAACTAGCTTCTACATTACCTGGGGGTACAGGAACAAATCTTCAGTCAAAATTGTTTTTTAAAACCTTTTTAAAAAATGGGGGGGGGGGAAGGATGCTGGGAGGCCTTAAAGATTAAAAATGATCTTGGGAGGCTATATGCAATTTCTGGGTCACGCTTTCCAATTCCTTGATATACTCAATCCTCCCTTCTTTCAAAGTTCCTCTTGGCATCACTTACTCCTTCAAGAAGTGGCTGTCACCTGTTTTCTGATTTTGCAAACTGATGCACATCTTTTAAAGCATGTATAGAAATCACTGTTTTACCAAGCAGTTCAGTATTTGTCAGCGTCTGGTTCAAACACTGAGAAGATGAGTACCAGTTTCTGAAGAATGTTCTGTTGTTTAATTGCTAAAAATGGTCTTCACTAGGCAAGGTTAAACTTCAACTTGGTATATTTCCTACCATTTTTATTTTTTTCCTCTGCTGTTCAAGGATTCATCTGGTTTAACATAAGTAGGAGAAAAACAAAGAAAGCTCTGGATGTTTAAAAGCTAAACTAGACATTATTATGCAATTTATTTTAACTGTTCATTTGACACAACAAAGAAGAGAAAAAAATAAAACGGAGCAAGGGTGATAAATCCTTTTTGTTCTCAGACAACACATGGTGAGTGGTTAAAACAAACTAAATTCACTCCAGTAAGACTTCTAAGAGATTAAAAAATAAGAACCTGCAGAGTATGAGGAACTAAGGTAAGATGATTAAAAGTTTAAGCTAGGATAATGCTACTCAAAGTGATGGTCCCTGGACCAGTGTTGGTCCCTGAGCCATTGGCTGTCAGTACATAATGAACTTTCAAGAAAGAAAGAAACAGCTCTGATCAATGGGCACAATATGGTGCCAGTTTCTGGAACACTGTAAAAAAATTGCTGGTAACTTCAGAAGCACTGAGCTAGACAATTCTCTCAATGAATAAAATCAAATTAAGAAAGGACAGTTTGTTTTGGTTACGACTTCAACTATTACAGAACAGACTGCTTCATTCTGTGGCTCTGGCATGTCCTTTGGATTTGTTCATCCAGATAAGCCGGGAGTAAAAGCAGAAGTCATTAGTAATGAGTTGCAACTGAATACTTCACAACCAACATGACATCTAATCTAAATTTGCTACTAAGCAAACTTCAAAAGATCATCATCATAGTAGGTTTTAAACTGGAAAAAGCAGCTAGAGAATCTGACTTTATAACAAAAGGATCCATATTTACCTGGTTGTTCACAACCACATGAACTGTCCCATGTGTAGTATAGGAAGGCAGGTCACTGAGGTGGAAAGTTTCATAAACTATACCTTGCCCAGCAAAAGCAGCATCTCCATGCAAAAGGATGGACATCACCTTTCAGGAAAAAAAATAATCACTATTATTATCACCACTATCATCATGAAGTATTATTATATGTCTAGATCTGAACTTTTCTTCCGCTTAGAAAAGTTTCTTTTTTTGATCGCAGCTTATAAAATCTCCTAGTGGGCATGGCCTCTACTTACGTTGGTTTGAGAATTTTAGGAGCTGTAGTCCAAAGAAGAAACTGACACTGGTGGTCCAGGAGAAGAAATTGTTGACTGCAGGAGGAAGCCATTTTTATTAGATGTACAGTGTGCCCCATGTGGTGCAACCTCAGCATACACGAATCTGAGATTGTGTGAAGGGTCACATCCATTATCATCAATGAATGCGATGGGCATGCACCTGCACTACCACAGGTGCTCGCATGTCATGTCCACTGAACATAACGGGAGGCAAACATTCATTTATTTTATTTTACATGGGTTCCTGGAATGGAACTCATGCATATAAAGAGGATGCAAAGTACTACCTTGGCACTGAAAAAGAAATCTTTCTTTTGACTGCTCATGGGCATAAAACTGCAAAGACAAGCACTAAGGGACGGGCATGGCACATGTAACCACTTACTTTTTTCCCTTCAGTATCTCCACAATAAAACTGCTCTGCCTTTGTCTTGCCCTGAACAACTGGATCAGCAGCCTCCAAGTGAGAAGGATTTGCAACCAATGAAAGAGTGATGGTCCGGTCAGTGACTCGATTAATTCTTCGGTGGTACATTCCCAAATGATACTTTACATCACCTGAACCCTGAGAAAAGAGAGTAAGATAAATTTTAAGATCTTTGGGTTTTGGATAATTTAATTTTAATAATTTAATCTAATAATAATTTTAATTTTAAGATCTTTGAGTTTACAAAAAAAAAAGACTTACTTATGTATCCATTAAACAGGAATAAATTGGAAATTTAAGGTGTACAGAAAAATCAGACCTAGCGCAGCATTCAAAACAAAATAGAGAAAAGCAGAGTGCTTCAATCTGTACCCACAGTAACAAGTCTTTACAGAATAGGCCTATCTAAAACAGGAATAGGCAATTTGATCTATACTAATACCTCCTAGCCTGCAGAAGTTGAAACAATTTGGGGAAAAACGGGATATGGGCTTTTACTGAGAGTGTAAAAAAATTATTTTTTACTGATCAAACTGTTTTTCAGAGAGGCATGTTCTGCTTTCTCTGAACACTTCTGTGGTTCTTCCGCATCTGTTCAATTGGACTCTTGAACTCTTGTAGTCAACTGATGTTTGAGTGAATCTCCTTGTCCTTCTGGGTAGCATTCTCCAGCACCAAATAAAGGGTCTAAAATCATTAAATATGTACTATCACTCTTCAGATTCATTGCTGCTAAACTAGTCTTAGGTGGCCATTTCCTTAAATTAATAATATTAAATTCATTTATTCATTTTCTCGCTTTGTAATGTGTGTGCATCCAACTAACTGAGTGGCAATTTTATCTTCTGGTTGCTTTTTCTTTTTCTCTCATAGGGCATGGCGCTTATCCCTGTCCCCATCTCAGTCTGTATTTTTCCTTTTTCTCAAGCAGATTCCTCACCAATGCAACACTCTAATTATTAGTAATCTACACCTTAATTAGATGAAGCATAAATTATACTTCAGCTTAGAAACAGGGAGAGAGAGAAATTCTCAACCAACCGGCAAGGCAGGAGAAGAAAAACTGAAGGAAGAAAGAGGAGGAGAAATGGACTAAATGGTCTGGAATTTTGGTCTCCTGCCCTGAAAAGCTGGCAAAAGAGAATATCCCAATGATTGTGGATTGCTCCTTCAGCCATCTTAAGAATAGCAGATTTAACTCACCTCATCTGCAGCCTCCAGTTTGGAATCAAATTGGCAGAAAATCTGCTCCAACTCCTTCCTGATAACATTGGCAAGGACATTCAGACGCCCCCTTGAAAACCAAAACAATATTTAGCAAGAAACTGCATGGATTTCTCTGGAGACAAGACTATTTTAACTCCTTCTGCCACATCTTTCCTTGCAGTAAACAAGGCTATACAATTTCTAAACGAAACAGACTCCTGCTGCTACCATCACAAGTCAGGTAGAACTTTATAATCTTTGTGTTTGCCTTCACAGGCAACCTGTGAAATAGCAACCAACCCTTTTTCATTTTAAAAAATGTTGTGCTGATGCAAAGAGAACAATTGCCCAAAAATCACAAAAGTGGAGGCTACAGCAGAGCAATGATATCCCCTTAATGCAAGCCAACATGTTTTCAGAATGTTGCAACTTTCATTCTCTTGCAATAATTGGTTTTATCTCAAGAAAATCACCTATGAGGCATTCCCATGATCACATAGTCCACTCCTTTTTCACTTGACTTGTCAATTATTGTCTTTAAAGCAGGGATCAGAACCTCACAGCCTTCTAGACCAAACCGTTTTTCAGAAGACCACTTCCTGTGCAGGAACTCTTCAAATCTGGAAGGCAGAAAAGTAGTTATTTTATAAGGGTCTTAGTGTGATATTTTTAAGTGATTTCTGTAAATAAAATATTATCACACAGATATGTAAGTACTTCATTCAAGAGAACAAAAATGTAGGAAAAGCCAATAAAGAGCGTTCATAATAATACCTGAATAAATATAAACTCTATACTTACTAAATTAATACCAGCTAGCTACTTGACTCAGAGAGTCATTACCAGACTTTATTCTGAAAGAGATTTAAGGAAGTGATAGACTCTTTAAAAATTAGTTTGAGGAGGCATCTTTACATAAAAAGGTGAAAGCAAAATCGGTAATGATGACAAAGAGAATGCTGCCTTCTCAGGAAAATATGCTGCAAACAACACAAGACCTACCCCCTCCCTTCTTATTCCAATGTTCTCTAATGCCAGGAGCAAAATGGCAGGGACAGTTAAAAACTCTATACATATTGGGTATCTCTTCAGATATTGCTCTTAAACTGCCTCTATTTCTGATTGAAGCCTGAGCAGAGGCAAGGAGAGACAGTAGTAAAGAGTGCATACAAAGAATCTTTGGATCAATTCCCAAGCCCCTTTGAATCAGGAATGGAGAAACAGCCATACAGATCTTTTTTCAAGACTGAAGAACTTTGCCTTAAAATAAACATGTGGGACAATACATGAGTTGGAACACTGGCGGTGTTTACGGAAGACACAGAAGAAATAAGAAGGTTTGAATGAAGAATATCTGCTGCACAAAGCTAAAAGTATAACATATACAATTAAAGAGATGTGGAACTAGTAGCGACATTTTGTCATGTCATAGTGTGTTGCATTTTCAAAAGAAAGGAAAAAATTAAAAACTAAAAACAGCTTCCCCCAACACTGAAGCAGGGACATATCCTTCTTATTTCTCAAATATTCTGTTGTAGGACTCACTGTATGGAAGGTCAGAATAACACAGGAAGAGGGAAAATAGTGCAGATTCAGAACGGTAGTTTGTTTAAGATGAAATTTGAATAGTATGTCACTTCTGAAACAGGTGTTCAAATTACTTAACATTCTTCCCTAGACCTGGCATATATTTGTTGCTTCTGTATACCAACCACTTCTGACTGTACAGTTCAATTCACCATGTTAAAAGCTATCTTTGTGTGCTCAAGAAATATAGGAAATCTCTGCATTTGTCTTTTGGATCTGTCCATTGGATCTTTTATAACTTACATTTCTTGAGATATGAGGAAAGCAAGGGCAACAACAGGAAAAGATATTGAGGGTCACTAAACGCTTTCTGTCCATTTGCATTTGCAAATACCTCTTCCAGTCATTTCCTCCCTCAACCAACTTACTCCAGTTTTAGAGCTCAGGCGTGGGACATGAGAATTAATGGCACAATTAAGCATTTGTTTCATGCAAATTCTCCTCTGCAAGCCCTCTAATTCATACACTAATGTTACAATGAAAAATGTAGTATTCTCTTCCTTGTTCTTCAAAGTATTTATTTCTCACCTTTCTGTCTTCTGTATCTTCCGTCTAAAACTGTTCTTCACCTTTCAGTCATTTTATTCTAGATACAACTTACATACCCTTTACATTTTACATACCCTTTACATTTCAGAAACCACTACTAGTCTACCAGGGCTAGACAAAGTTAATGTAAAGGAGTAACAGAAGTGTATTTAAATGTGAAATGCAGAAATGCTACTGCAGAGCTTTGCAAACTGTGTGTTGTGATGTTAGTGTGTTAACTGCAGCGTGCAGGTGTGTCGTCGCCACCGCTGCCCTGGACCGAGAAAGACCCTGGTGAGGGCTGCAGCAGCCCCCTCCATCTGAGCCTGGCCCACTGCTGCCGCAGCCACCCCAAACTGAGGAAGACCCTGGCGAGGGCGGCAGTGGAAGGCCAGGCTCAGCTGGAGAGGCTGTCTCCACTTACTGAATTACTTACTGAATGTTGCGATATGAAATGATGCATGTCTAAGAAGTGTGTCACCAACATGAAAAGTTTGGAAAGTGCTGCACTAGCAGACTGAAACAATCCAAAATCACCACAAGTTCCACATTAGGAAGTCATGTTGATGTTATTATCACATTTTTGTACTGAAACAGTTTCCTAGGACAGCAAGACACAGCCCATGAGACACCTACTTTGAAAGGCATGCTTTAACATGGAGTACAGAGCCATGGCTCTCTGAAAAAGGTATAAATACAGACATGTTAAAGGTGTATCTTTACATCTTAATCTACTAAGAATGCCAGCTTTAGATCCATTCCTTGATCCTTCTAATCTGAACCATGCAGCTGCATCTGTACTTTTGTTGCTCATTTCTATGAAACTGGAACCACCTGCCACCTACTATTACAGAAAGTTGCATTTAAGCAGACTAAAGAAAATCAAATACCTGGTTGACCGAACCAGTCTAGCCAGCAGAGTGCGCTTTTCCTCATTAGAGAACTGCATGATCCCAGGTGTTTCAAATTTCTGCCTTATCCACTGGCACTGCTCCAGATCATTAATAAACATAAATTCTACACCAATATGTTGACAGTAAGCCATCTGTTCGACAGGGCAAGAGAAGACACAAGGTGAAGCAGATTTGACCATCTCCAAGCAGAAATTAAAATATCAGTATCATCATCATCATCACCACCACCACCACCACCACCATCATCTTTATTTCTATCCCACCTTTCCCCAAGACTGGGACTCAAGGAAGCTTAAACATTAAAACAGGGCTTTCCAAACAGTGTGCCACGACACATTAGTGTGTCTCTTGAAGTGTGTAGGTGTGTCTCCTACAATCTTGGAAATGTATGTTATTATTTATAAATCATCTATTTTTAAAAATATTGAAAGGTTTTCATGAGACATGTTGTGTACATTTTGTTATTACAATTTACGTCTGTATCTTTTACAAGGGGTTAGTTTAACTTCTGGTTTGCTAGTAAAACTATGTTACTGTGTCATGGAATGATGTATGTCTAAAAAGTGTGTCACCAACATAAAAAGTTTGGAAAGTTCTACATTAAAAAGATTACAATTAAAAACAACAACAAAAAAGGCATATTAAAACTGAATTAAACTAAGAACCAGATTAAAACTATATACTCTAAAAGATTTTAAAAACAATAAACAACACAATTTAAAATTCAGCCTTACAGCCCTTTTTCAGTTCTAAAATTTTTGGCTGCAAACAGAGAGGACAGCAAGGGGCAGATCATTCTAACTTCACTAGGGAGAGAATTCTGAAGTGTAGGGGTGACCATAGTAAAGGCCCTCTTTTGTTTTCCCACCAGTTGTACCTGTGAAGGTGGTGGGACTGAGAGAAGAACCTCTCCTGTGGCCCTCAGGGTCCAGACCAACTTATGTTGGGAGATATGGTCTGTCAGTCAACCTGGATCTAAGCCACATAGGGCTTCATAGGTCATGACCAGCACTTCGAATTGTGCCTGGAAGCAAACTAGCAGCCAGTGGAGCTTTTCTAACAGGGGACCTCCACAACCAGGCCCAGTTCACACTCTAGCTGCAGCTCTTTCTATCAAATGAAGTTTCTGAACACTCTCCAAAGGCAGCCTCATGTAGAGCACATTACAGAAATCCAAAAGGGATATAAGCAAAGCATGTGTCATTGTAGCCAGTTCAGGCATTTTCAGGAACAGGCTCAGCTGATGCACAAGCTTTAAATGGGCAAAGGCACTCCTTGCCACTGCAGAAACCTGCGCCTTCAGAGTCAAGGATAAGTCCAAGAGTACATTGAAACTGTGAATCAGAGCCTTCAGAGGGAGTGTAAACCCATCAAGCCCAAACTGTATTCCTTTTTCCCTGATCTGCCTTTCAATTAACTAGGTGCACCTCTGTCTTGTTTGGATTGAGCTTCAACATGTTTGCCCTTATCCAATCTGATGCCAGATGCTGATTGAGAACAGAAACAGCTTTCTTAGAGTGAGATAGGTAGGAGAAACAAAGTTAGGCGTCATCTACATACTGGTGGCACCAAACCATGAACTTCCAAATGACCTCTCCCAGTGATTTCATGTAGATGTCGAATAGCATGTGGGAAAGAAGTGAAACATGAAGGATCCCACAGGACAATGGTCAAAGAGTTGAACAGGAGTCTCCAAGCACTGCCTGCTGGGTTTATCCTTCCAGGAAGAGCTCAAGCCACTGTAAAACAATGCCTCCAGCTCCCTTCCAATCAGGCAGCCTGGAAAGATATCATGGTCGATGGTATCGAAAGCCACTGGGTGGTCCAGCAGAATCAACATGGACACACTCCTTCCATCTAGTTCCTGGTGTAGATCACTAACCAGGACAGCCAAGGTTGTCTCTGCCCCATAACCAGGCCTGATACCAGAGTGAAATGGACCAAGATAATCCATTTCATTCAAGTATCTCTGGAGCTGGGAAGTGACTGAACATTGTATTACCCTGTCCCCAAATGGAATAGTGACACTGGCTGATACTTACAGCAGGATCCAGGGAAAGAGGGATCTGGGTAAATTTTTTTCAACTGAGGGATCACAACTGTCTCTTTTTGGCATACTGGAACCTTGCCTTGTTGTAGGGAAGCACTGGAAACTCCCTTCTCCCACCCAGCCAGTGCCCTTCTGGCCTTACTACGGAGTCAGGAAGGACAAGGATCTAATGGACAAGTGATTAGTTGCCTCACAATGTAGCTTTATCATTTTTATTGGAATAAACTGGGCTAGTGCATTTTATCATCAAAATCATCCCTAAAATGAGAAAGCTTAGGTTATCAGATAGCCCCAAAACTATTCAATAAAATTTTAATCTTCACCACCCAAACCCTATGTACTTCAACACACTGGCTGTAGAATAAAAGTTACTTCCTGGTAAGAACAGGTTGCTTACCTGTAACTGTGGTTCTTCGAGTGGTCACCTGTGCCCTCACACAATGGGAATCTTCGCGCATGCGCAGTAGCTTTTTGGAAAGTTCCAGAGCCGAGCAGCTTGGCGGGAACCCCTCCCCCCATCCGGTACTGAGCATGCTCAGTCCCGCCAAGCTAACAGTCTCTCCTTAGTTTCGAAGTCTGCCAAAGCAAGACCTGAAAGAGGGGAGGCTGGTCGGGTGTGTGTGAGGGCACAGATGACCACTCGAAGAACCACAGTTACAGGAAAGCAACCTGTTCTTCTTCTTCGTGGTCTCTGTGCCTCACACAATGGGAGACTGAGTAGCTTACCGCTGGATGGTGGGTGAGGTCCTAGAGGATAGAAGACAGTACCGCATGGCCGAAGAAAGCATCACGCTGGGCCCTACAGTCAAGGCAGTAGTGGCGGACAAAGGTTGAAGGCCACGACCATGTAGTGACGCGGAAAAGCTCCTGTAGGTCAACTCCCCTGAGAAGGGCTGCTGAGGAGGCCATCGTTCTGGTAGAATGGGCCCGAAGCAAAGCCAGGGGAGGTTGCCTGGCAAGTTCACAGGCAAGGTGAATTGTCTGGGCAACCCATTTGGAAAACCATTGAGAAGAGACTTTATGACCTTTCCAACGGCCACCGTAGCACACAAAAAAGGTGGGGAATCTGACGGAAGGTGGAGGTCCATTGAAGGTAAAAGACAAGCACACGGCGCATGTCAAGTGAGTGAAGAGAGCGCTCAAGGGACGATGTAGGGTCTGGATAGAAAGTAGGTAGAATCAAGCCTTGATTTATATGGAAATCGGAGACTACTTTGGGAAGAAAACAAAGATCGGGACGGAGGACCACTTTGTCCCTGTGGAACATCAGGAACAGCTCATCACAACGCAACGCAGTTAGTTCTCCTGCCCGCCTGGCTGAAGTGATGGCAACCAAGAACGCCGTCTTCATAGTGAGGAGGTGGTCATCAGATGCAGCCATCGGTTCAAAGGAATGGTGCATGAGTTGGGACAGGACAAGCGACAGTGAGCATAGAGGAAGCGGTGGAGTGACAGGAGGATACCGGTGTTGCAGGCCCTTGAGGAATTGCTTCACTGTAGCGTTCGAGAAAAGGGCAAAAGGAGGAGAACCCTGTAGCTGATAGGCCACAATTGTGGAGAGATAAACTTTTAGAGAGGAGAAGGCAAGGCCCTGATCCCATAGTGCCAGGAGGAAGTGAAGCACTGTGGACAGGAAGGTAGGAGAAGCAGGCTCATCACAGGAGACGGCAAAGGCCACAAACTTCTTCCATTTGTACTCGTAGGACCTACGAGTCGATTCTTTCCTCGCAGCCATGAGAACAGCTTGGATAGCGGTAGAGTCTAGAATGTAATCCTCCGGGTGCAATACCTAACCCCCCAAATGAGAGAGGAGGTCCAGCGCGTTCCGGAGCCTCATGGTGTGGCCCCGCACCATGGCGAGGAGGAGGCCGAACCAGTGCTGCCTCAGCCAGAAGGGAGCGACGAGGATGGCGTCTGCCTTGTCTGTCGTGATCTTCGCCACCACTCGACCTAGGAGAGGAAACGGTGGAAAGATGTAAAGGAACTCTCTGTTCCAAGGAAACTGGAACGCATCGCCGAAAAAGCCGGGGCCCAGGCCGGCTCTTGAGCAATAACGGGGACACTTCCTGTTGTGATTGGTCACAAAGAGATCGATAGTTGGAGTGCCCCATCGGGACACTATTCGCCAGAAGGCGGCATCGGAGAGGGACCATTCGTGATGACACGCTGTGTCCCTGCTCAGCGTGTCCGCCTATCCACCTATCACAGGTGGACCGCAACGGGGTGTATCCGTAGTGGAATGCACCAGTCCCAGACGCATAGAGCCAGATGGAGCAGAGTGGAAGAGTGAGTGCCTCCTTGCCGATTCATGTAACAGACAGCTGTCATATTGTCTGATAGGATCTGGTCTGTCCGACAGCGAGGTCTTGAAAAGCCCAAAGCGCTTTGAAAATTGCCAGTAGCTCCAACGCACTGATATGAAGACACAACTCCAGGCTGGCCCAGTGGCCTTGAACTGCGCAACCATGACAGTGAGCTCCCCAGCCCAGGAGAGACGTGTCGGTTGTGATAGTGAGAACTCGACAGGGCTCCCGAAATGGCATCCCCAATAAGAGATGGCTTGGGGACAGCCACCAACGAACTGAGTCCTGCACCGGATGAGGCACCCAAAGAACACAACGTTGATCACTGAGGAGAGGGTTGAAATCTCAGAGAAACCAGTACTGGAGAGGGCAAGCGCAAAGGCGAGAGGAATAGGTGACCGCCGTTGTCGCAGCCATGTAGCCTAGGAGCTGTTGAATGTTGCAGGCGGAAACTGATGGATTGCACAGGATGGCAGCCGCAGCCTGTTGCAGAGTCCGTGCATGCCTTAGAGGTAAGAAGGCCCTGGCTCGAGCAGAGTCAAGGGTGGCCCCAATGAAATCTAGGACGCGCGAGGGCTCAAGGTGGGATTTCTTGGGGTTCACTCTGAGTTCGAGGTCGGAAATGGATGTCCTCGTATAGTTTTGTTTGCAGGATGCCACCAGGAGCCACTCGTCCAAATAGGGGTAGACCAGAACATTCTTCATGTGGAGGTAAGACACCACAGGGGCTAAGCACTTTGTGAAGACCCGGGGAGCGGTGGAGAGGCCGAAGGGAAGAACCTTGTATTGGTAGTAGGTGCCACTGATCACAAAGCAGAGGTATCTCCTGTACTGGAGGCAAATGGAAATGTGGAAGTAGACATCCTGTAGATCGATGGACCAGTCCCAGTGCTTCAGAAAAGGTAGAATTGAGGACAGGGTGACCATCTTGAACTTCCGGGGGGCAATGAAGGAGTTTACCCCCCTGACGTCAAGAATGGGTCGGAGTGTGCCATCCGATTTGGGTACTGGGAAGTACCGGGAGAAGAAGCCCGTGGATTTTGCTGTGGGCGGAAGTCGCTCTATGGCCCCTTTGAGAAGGAGGCTCTCTACCTCTTCGAGGATGGCCGGGCTGGCAGGGGTAGAACAGAAGATGCCAAGAGGAGAAGTACTTCGAAACTCGATGGCGTAACCAAGACGAACTATGGTCAAAACCCATGAGTCTGAAGTGATGTTGTACCAGATGTTGAGGTGGTGGGCCAGTCCTGTGGTTCTGGCGAGGCGGTTGGGCAAGTAGAAGACGGACAGAGGCAGCGACCTGCAACGGGAGTCAAAAACGAGATTTGGCAGTCAAGGAGGATTTCTTGGAAGATGGTTGGCAACATCTAAAAGAACGGCGGGAAGAGGATGGCAAGAAAGATTGCAGAGATGAGTGACAAGGAGAGCATGACCTGTAAGAGTAGGAAGGGGGCCTCCAGGAAGAACGTGATGAAGGTGGCCTTCTAGCCTGGGCCGAGGGGTGAACGCCCATCTTTTTAGCTGTCAGATGAGCTTTCACAAGTTGGTCCATCGCCTCGTCTGTAGTAGCATGGAACAGCCCTTGGCTGTCAAGGGGCAGGTCCTCAATACACTTTCGGCTATCCTCGGTTAAACTGCAGGACTGGAGCCAAGCGAAATGGTGGAGACCAATTGCACCGACCATCACACGCGCTGCACCCTCAACAGCATGTCGAGAGGACAAAATCTGTTGATTCGAAAGGGCCACAGACTCGTTAAAATATTGAAGGGCAGTGGCCCTGTGATCATCCAGTAGGTGGGAGAGGAAGGGAAAGAATCTACCCCAGATGTTGCGTTGATAGGCCGGCAGGCAAGCTTGAGTATTGGAGATCCTGGCGATCAACAAAGAAGCAGAATAGAAGTGATGGCCGAAGACATCTAAACAGCGGCCCTCGCGATCAGGCGGGGTCGTATGAGCCCTTCTGCCCTGTTGAGTTTGGGATGACTCTACAACAACAGAATTTGGAGTCGGATGATTGAAGAGGAAATCAACGTCTTTCTTCTGGGTGTGGTAGAAATGCTCCAGGCGGTGAAGGATTGGTTGAAGCGAAGCTGGCTGGGCCCAAGGGCGCTTCAAAACCTCCTGCAGGATGAGTAGAAACGGAATTGGAGCTGTCAACAGGGGGTGAGTATCGACATAGTGGAAGACCGGGTCCTGTACTGTAGGAGCAGATCCAGAGACGTCAAGGCCCAAGGTAGTGGCCATGCGGACTAAGATGCCTGAGAACTGCCTGACGTCCTCAGGAGCGGAATGAGGAGACGGGTCTCCAAATGCTAGAGGTGGTGAGGTGTGAGACTGCGGTGTGAAATCTGTTGAATCACCGTTGGAATCATAAGAACCAGAAGAAGGAGACAATGAGCAAAGGGACTGAGAATGTCAGGCTGGTCCCTTGCAGAAAGAACAGGAGATGGAGTAGAAGCTGGTAGAACAGTTGGGGCCAGTAGTGAGACTGGAATTTGCACCGGTACCAAGGCCGGGGTGCGAACTGGTACCAAAGTCAAGGCTGACGAAATGGGTAGTACGGTCGGGATTGGTGCAACGACAGACTGTGTTGACAACAAAGCCAACAGAGATGTTGCCAGAGTGGACGCAGGTTGAGTATCCGGCGGAGGCTGTGACATCGTGGCTGTCACCCAACGAGGAGGTGAAATGGCCCGACAATGAGGTGATGGGTCTTGTGACCGGTGGCGAGACCAAGAGCAGCAGTAGTAGGCCGATCGAGACCAAGAACGGGATCTGGAGTGGCGATACTGAGGGGAACACCAGTAACGAGATCCCGAAGGGGACTGCAATGGAGAGCGTGAATGTCGAGGGCAGTAAGGAGACCAATGAGGAACACCAGGATGGTAGGCCGGCGAGTAAGAGTGGTAGGAGCCGGGCTGCTTTCTCCAAAGATGTTTGTGGCCATATCTGCCGATATAGGAGGCCGAGGAAAAGGGCAAATCCGCCCTGGCCAGCGAAGGCTCATAAGTGGTGCGAGGGCGGTAGTCCTGACGACGTGGGGATCTATCCCGTTCACTACGCCCTGGAAAGCGAGCCACTCTAAGCTGCGGTCAGTCTCGGGAAACAGCCCGAGGAGCGTCCAAATCAGGCAGATGGTCGAACTTGGGATGGCCAGAAGAGAGAATTGGAGCCATCTGAGTTTGTAGGCAGCCATCTCTGGACTGGCCAGAGGTCACAGGCAAGGAAACCATCGGCGAGGATCGACAGTTCAAGTCGGAAACCAGAGCCACATTAGCTGGGACCGACAGTACCGGGAGCTGAATAATGTCCTGTACCGGGGAAAGAGTGGGAGCATTCTCCTCCTTGATGGTGGACGTTGCAGGCTGCGTTGACGGAGGAGTCGGTAATGGACCGAGAGAGGCAGGTTGAGTAGCCGACGGATGGGTAGTGGGAGAAGGAGAGCGGCGCTTCTCCTTTCTCCTCTTCTTCTTTTCCTTGTTGGAGGAAACAGAAGAGTGGTGTGACGAGGCGCGTTTACGCTCTGCCAAGGTAGGGACCTTGTGAGCTTGTTGGGAAGTTGAAGTGGCATCTCCAGCGGCTTAGACAGTAGGCATCTTGGAGAGCTTTGGAATCTTAGGCAGAGATGAAATCAGCGGCAAGGTCGATGAGGCTGCCGTTGGTACCGGTACGAAGGCTGTCGATACCGAAGGAGCGGACACTACCGATAACTTTGAGGCTGAAGTAGACGACGTCGTGGAAGGTGCTGATACTGACATGGTGGACAGAGCGGGATTCGCAGAAGCCTTCTCCTTATTGCAAAGGGCCTGCTCCCAACAATAGGATTTCAACCGAGAAGCTCTATTCTCAAGAGTCTGTGAGGTGAAGTCCTTACAAACAGAGCAGGCCCTAACGTTATGGCCCTCCCCGAGGCAGAACAAACACTCGGGGTGGGCATCCAAAAGGGAGACCTTATGGCTGCAAGACACGTACAACTTAAACAAAGACGACATAAGAAGGGGGGAAGAGTTCTTACAGTTTTGTTGTAAAAGACAAGAAAAACGACGAAAGATGAAGAAAAAAGGCCAAGAATATAGGAACTGCTCAGAAAGAAAGCCTTCCAAGCTGCTAACAGGTCGGTGGACAAAAAGAAACTGAGGAGAGACCGTTAGCTTGGTGGGTCTGAGCATGCTCAGTACCAGATGGGGGGAGTTGTTCCCGCCAAGCTGCTCAGCTCTGGAACTTTCTGAAAAGCTACTGCACATGCATGAAGATTCCCATTGTGTGAGGCACAGAGACCAGGAAGAAGAAACATAATTATTATCAGACATGATGAATGTTGGTATGTTTTGGAATGTGCTCTAAATGACTGTTGAATGAAGCCCAGTGCTCTGCATGAAGTGAGCTTACTTATGAAGGGCCTACACACTACTGCAGGGATGGGAAACTATGGTCCTCCAGATGTTTCTGGCCTACATCTCCAGGCAGCTTTAGTGAGCACAGGCACTAGTGAGGGACCATGTGAGTTGCAGTAAAAAAAACATCTGGAGGGCCAGAACTTCCCATTCCTCCTCTATAGTGTGCCTCAGAATCCTTGAAGACAGGTTCCAGGAAAGATAAGCTGAAGCATAAAGTACTTTTTGAAGGCAGAAATTTAAAAAGTAATGAGTAAAGACATGTCCGAACTAACACTATTAGCTGTGCTTTGTGTTTCTTACATTCACAGTTCTAATACCAAGCAAGATGAGAGCAGTAGATGCAAGCAAACAAGGAAAGGAATGTCTGGCAAGGGGCCGCAAGACTGGCCTTTAAACAACCTTGCCGGAAATTATTTTTAGCCATAGTCACAACACTGAAAGTTAACAGGCAAAGGACATAAGGTTGTATTTCCTTTATCATAAAGTAGTGCTACCTTGTGAAATACATACTTATAACCTAGTTATCAAGGAGGGAAGAAAAGCTATTCCTGAAATCTAGAATCCAGGGAGACGTATTTTGAGATGCCAAGGTAGATTGGGAAGAACACAAATACAGTAGGGACAAAAACCTGTCACAACTCTTGAGGTTCTTCCTCTCATCTTTCTCTCCCTTCCCTGTTTAAGAGTCAGTAGCAGCCATTATTTTGCTGTCCTGAGCAAGAGCCATCCACACTGTCAAGGGGAAAATCTATGGCTACCAGAAAACAAGTGAAGAAATGCACTTCCATCAGAAAATACTAAGTTTTTATCTAGATACTTCCCAGAATGCAGTTGTTTTTGGAGCTAAAACCCCATAATCATAAATTCTCACATTTCCATATTTGTTTTTGCATGTCTGGACAGCCATGTTTTAGATTTGATCTTACTGCCTTTCTGAAATCACCAGTGCACTAGGGATCCAATTGCCCCACAATATATTTTCCTAAAACAGTTCTTCAGGGAATTTACCTGTCCAAATGCTCACTTTACAGACCTATTTCTTAAGGACAATTCAGATACATTGTGAAAATACTAAATTTCAGATTAAGGCACAATGTAGCTGGGTTTTAGCAGCTGACTTCGTACAGTCTCCCACAAGACTCCCAGAAAAGGGACCTTGTACTGAGAATGTTTTTCTCCTGTGGTTTCCAAAAGTAGTGTCAGTTATCAGAAGCATTCTCATCAGTTGTTTTAACCCCTGTGAAAGGTCCAGAGCAAATATCTTTTACAGGCATAAAAATAGGGCATCAGCTTCCTCTAATATTTTACAGAAAAGGAATCACTCATAACAGTTGATGACAGGATCACTTTTAATAACTGTGATAAGGCTTTTGGACAAATTAAAAAAAAACTCTTTTGAGATCTAAGCCTAGCAAGTGCACTCTCCTGCAAATTGCCACTTAGGAGCATTTCTTCATCACCAGTACTAGCAGTGGGACAAAGGATGGAAGTAACTGTGTTCCAGAAGTCTGTTTTACACAGGGAATTTCCTACCAAAAGGTATCTGTACCTGCTATGTAAGAAATGCATAAATGATGTCACTTGGAAAGTTAGATGCGCAAATCTATTTTATTACAGTTGTAGACTGATGCTATAAAAGGACGAGCTTTACGTGGTAAAAAGTTTTGTGTTAAACATTAATTCTGTGTTCCTCCACAAATTTCAGATTTGTTCCTAATTCCTGCGGTGCAATTCTAAGAGTCCTAAATTAGGACTAAAGTTCAAATCATCATAATCATGAAGCTCACTGAATGACCAATTGCTATCAGTTGTTGTGAGGAGAAAAAAAAGTAAGAAAAACCATATACTCAGGTCTCCCGTACTCCTGTGCTGACTTCTTACCTCTAAACGGCGGATGATTTCCCGAAGTGGAAGAGCAGACTCATTTCCTCCAATGAAAGTGGTAGTGGGTAAGTGAAATACCTTGTCGAGGTCCGACTCATCCAGGCCATAAAACCCTGCAGGATTTTCATAGGTAGAAGAAGGCAAAGAAGGAGCGAGGGTGGGTGTTCAATGCAGAGAGCCATGTCACAGGAACCAGAATATGTTGGTGAAGGGAAGGGACAAGAAAGCAGCACAAATAAGCATGAAGGAGGTTTGTATAATAAAAAAACAAGCAACAATTAAAAATGATAGACAAGTAAGCAAGAACAAAAAGTTTCAGTAAGACACACAGGATATAAACACAAATGATATACTTGCCATGGCAACTGGTAATTAAATCCAGAGGAAGGATCAATAAGAATTTCAGACCCACACACATACACTTTAGAATATAAAAGGGGAAATAAGGTATAGCGAGCATACATTGCCACCACATTTCACCATGTATTCAGAATTAAAAGTAAAGTAAAGCATAAAAAAATGAAAAGACCAACTTCCCAAACTGAAAGGTTGAAAAGCAGCGAGATAATGTAGGGTGCATAGGGTTCTGCAGAGGACTCTCCTGAATAGCTCACCCCGGGGAACAAAGACTTCATAGTGAACTGGTCTCTTCACAAGTTAAAAAAGAACATGTCTCAAAGGCTTTGGTTCCTGGAAGTCTTCAGTTTTTTTATCACAGCAATTCATTCAGATATCTACTGCCCAGCTAAAGGCACCACATCCTGTCTGATCTTGGAAGCTAAGCAGGGTCAGCTCTGGTTAGTACTTGGACAGAAGACCACCAACAAAGATCAGGTGCTATAGCCTATATTTCAGAGGAAGCAACTGGCAAAACCATCTCTGAGTACTTCTTGCCTAAGAAAACCCTAGTACAAACAAAAACCCAGCTCTGTCTAGATGCCAGTCACTAGGACCACTGCATACTTCCACAATATTCCACAATACTTCAGCACCAGCTACTAGAATAATTACAACTATTTCAGTTTCATCTGGCAGCTGCAAGGGACAGAAAGACTGTGCACAAAAGTTTGACAAGACTTTTATGGCACTAAAGACAAATTCTTCAATGATTATTTACTTGATCGCCTGGGAACTGCTCTGGATGTAAATTTATTCTGAAATTCTTATCCAGCTTTCATGCTTGAAATCTATAGTTAAGGCAACTAACCAAACTGTATTAGAAACAAGTTCAAATATGGTTCATTACCACAAAAAACAATAAAAATCAGCAGGCTGACAAGTTATTTAATCCAGGATACATAAAAGTAAAAGGTCAGGTCAATGACCTTATGAAACGAAAGCTTATTGAGAACATGACAGAAGGCCAGTAAGAGGGCGGATGACAATCTTGGAGCAGAAAGTTCTCTCTTGGGGCAAGGAACATGAAAGGGCTTCCACTAGTGTCTTAGTGGGAAGGAAGAGACTGTTACAAGAACAAGAATAACAGGCCAGTTGCCAAATATTTCAGTTTGATTAAACATTTCTGCTTCCTTATGTAGAACATTATAACATATTGGAAACAGTTCGGGTCAAAGACCTTCACAAGATGCTTAATGATGAAAAAGGCTGCACCACGATGAATAATTACCCTTTCCCTGCAATGTTCAGTCATACTTATTGCGTGGTGGTTTTCCCTGAGTAGTAACCAATGATAGGATTCCACAGACAGCATACAGGCCTGGAGTCCTATCCTTCAGAGGAACATCTCCCTCATCAGCCCTTGTTAAAGAGCAGAAATCTGAAATATTTAAGGAGTTAGCAAGTGACAGACCTCACCCTGAAGACTTTCATTTTATAAGCAGTATGGATACATACAATAGGGCATATATAAATGTTGTAGCTATCACTAAGTATTTCCTCCCATATAGCAAGTGCTGAAGGAGAAAGAAAACATGATTGGCAAGGATTTTTATGTAAGATATTAATGCTCCAAAAATACAAAAGGAGGAACTGACATTTCTACAAGGGTTGCTGTAATAGGAGGCCTATATTTCCAGCCTGACTTCACTCTGTTTAAATTTACAACATTTTTTAGAAATCTACATTTAAATACCCTAGAATCCAGTTAATAGGATTGAAATCTGGTCAGTTTATGCAGACAAAGCTAGAGCAAAGCCAAAGTTAGATACAGTTTAGAAGATCATAGGTTCAAATGACACCAGGAAAATTGAAGAATATTTTCATACATCAAGGAGGAATTTCCCATGCATGTGTCAGAAAAAGTAACCAGCCAGGAAGAAGCCCAGATTGGTTAATTCAGTTCCAAGCACCACAAATTGTGTGGGGTTCCCTACTCTTTCCACTAATACCAAATCCTTTGATTATTAGAGTTCTTACAATTAAGAATTTGGGCACCTACATGCTTAACGCTTCTGCAAGCTTCAGTGCAGGACAAGGAGATGGCAATCTCTTACTACCACAAAAAGATAAGCAAGTCCTTTTTAAAAAGACACTTCAATGTCATTTTGCACTACAACTGTAAAGTTAGTTCACATGAATCAATCTAAGCACCACAGCAGCAAACCCACTTGGATATGTGCTGATGAACATTCAACAAGTATACTTTACTAGAATGCTAAAGCATGGCAATATTTTCTCAAATACTCAATGCAGAACAAAGGAATGACAAACAGTAGAAAAAATGACCAACACTGTAAACCAAATGAAAGAGCAGATAAGAAAACATGACAGACGAAGCAGTTTGATTACAAATATCAGCTTCACCTTTAACATTGAAAATGGTTTGAGGGAGGAAAAAAATGTAATACTGGCCATTTCTGCACTACACTCTTATAGCATGATTATTCCACTTTCAGCATCCTATGAAATCCTGGGGTTTAAACTGCAAATCCCAGGATTCCACAGGATGTTGAAAGTGGAATAATTGTGCTATAAGAGTGTAGCGCGGAAATGGCCACTGTTGTAAGATGGGACAAGCCATAACTTTACCTAACTGCACATGCCCAGAGTCAACTATTCAGAGAGTCCTAATCTCCAGAAGGGTTAGATGCTCATTATTTGCATACCTCCTACTGTTAGCACTCTCAGCCGCTCCTTGAATACTGCAAGATCTGGGGAAGAAGAGAGAGGTGGGATGCAGAAAGGAGAAGACAGAGAGACCCAGTCAAAGTTAGCTTTTTTAAAACCCTGAAGAATTGTGAAAATAGTTACGTAAAGAGAAAAGCAGCTTTTTACACAGTGCCCACACATACATAACCAAAACCCACAAAAGAAGAAAAGGGATTAGAATGAAAGATGACTGCACTGCAACTGGGAAAAGAAATCCTTGAATAAATCTTCCAGATACTCAACCACAGAGGCTGTTCAAAGAATAAAAGAACATGTTAGACTGTATAGATTAGAAGGTGAGCTACATGGTTTGACATCTCCTCAGTTTCCTTAGAAATATGCAAATAAAGCTATCAAACCGGGAGTTTCTAGAGCAGATTCCCCATCAAATACCACAACTGTACAAGTGAAAGCCTTATTACAGAGTCTCATATTTGGTATAGAAAAACCAGGCAACCCCTAAACACTGTATTTGTATTCACTCTTCCTACAAGATGATCATGGTAGTCTACACTGGGTTCACAGTCTTTACTTCTATTATTCTGTAGGGAAGATTACCCAGAAAGATACCAAAGATCAGTATTTGTATCCTGTACTCAAGTAAGCAACAAAAGTGGCTACTTCGGCTCTTCTGCCCTTATCTACGGAGCTGCTTTATCAGGATAGGAATTAGTTTCAATAGCTTTGCCTTAATCTTCTCTTTGATCGTGACACACTTTTCAAAGCCAGTTTTAGAAAGCAATAATTTACTGGTAAGGTTTTACCAAGTAGTAACTAGTTTTGTATTACTACAATCATCAGTAATGTTCTCAAATGAACTCAATGCCCAGAAGCATTTTCTGCCCTGTGCCCTGCTGTGAAGAGACTATCAGAGCCCTTCCTCTCAGAAAGCTGAGTAGGCACTTTCCTAATCTCATACTCCCTTCTGAGGTACAAAAGCTTTCCAGACATAACTCTGAATAATGTTATCTACGTACTTATGTATAAGTTGACCTCATGTGTATGTCGTGTCCTGGATAATTCACAACCCATGAACTCCACTCTGAGACAGACAGTAGTGTTTATTTGTAGCAAAGGACGCAACATGGTGCACTTCTTCCAAAGTTGCTCACACTAAAGCATACATGGTGTTCAGAGGTTTTATATCCACACATACAAACATGTCTGGAACATGTCCAGAGGAGGATGACCAAAATGGTAAAGGATCTGGAAGTCTCACCATATGAGGAGCATCTTAGGGAGCTGGGTTGAGAAGGTTAAGATGGGACGTGATAGCCATGCTTAAATATTTGAAAGGATGCCATATTGAAGAGGGAATGGGCTTGTTTTTCACTGTTCTAGCAACTAGGATAAAGAGCAACAGATTCAAACTACAGGAAAAGAGATTCAACCTGAATCTCAGAAAGAACTTGCTGATGGTCAGAGCTGTTTGGCAGTGGAATATGCTGCCATGGAGTGTGGTGGAGTCTCCTTTGGAGGTTTTTAAACAGAGGCTGGATGACCATCTGTTGGCAGTACTTTAATGTGTGCTCCTGCATAGCAGGGGGTTGGACTGGATGGCCCCCGTGGTCTTTTATCGAAAAAGGAACCATCCTCTTCTCTGAGTAGAGCGGCAAAAGGTAAAAGCTTAGGCTATCCTGGGAGAACCTAAAAGAGGCACTGACTCCCTCTGCTTTCTCTGCTGTGGTGCCATTTCTGGTCTTTTTGAATACCTGCATGGGAAAAATGGTAGTTCCCCTTAAAGGAGCACTGGTTTCTCTTCAGACAGACTCATCTCTCTCCATTTGCCACTCTGCTCAGAGAAGGGGATGATTACTTTTTGATAAGAGTTAATGTACAGTACATACATTGACCTATAGATAATTTGAGCCAGGGTTTTCGGGTCAGTTTTTGACTAAAATTTTTAGACTTATACATGAGTGTATGATATCTATTTTGGTGTAAGCAATGAAATCCACATTCCTCTGGTGCTCAAATATGCTGCAATGGTGACTTAACTCCTAACTAGTCATCACTCTGTGCCCATTAAACTAGCTGACTGTGGTCACTCTAGGTGGTATGACAAAGCTCTGAATTTCAGGGATAGAGGACCAGTCACTAGAAAAATGCTTGCTTAACTGCATGAAATGAGGGTTCCAAAGGTTTCTTCTAGAGAAAGAACATTGCCAATGGAGAGAATACCTTTAGACTTATTTGAAGAACTCAGATCAGAGAAGTCTTTAGAAGTCTGCTGTTTATGGACTACAAGATGAAGCTGAGGTTCAAAACAGAATCCAAAGAACTTAGCCTAAGCTGCCAAGTCTGCAATTATCTTTGCAAACTGCACCTTAGAAATTTTTGGCAAACATCATCAGAAGCAGTGCTACAAAGGAAATTGCAATACCTATACAACCTCCTTTCCGAGTACTTGTAGCTACTATTAGCTGATTAACTACAAATGGATATTATCCATCTTTTACGAGTAGGAATTGCATTCTGCATAAAAATGTATTAGCACAGAAAATCACAACATCTGAAGCCAATAGTACTCAGTACGTTCTGTCAGTATTATTAATCAGCAGACAAAGTTCTGGTAACTTCAGAATCACATCTCAGTGAGAATCTTAATTTGGTGTTCGTTGTCATATAACTGATCTAGCCAGTGCTATTCTAAACACTTCACTAAGGCACTAATTGTTTTTCCAGGAAATCTCAGAAAGCCATGTTTATTCAGACTTGTTTTGCTGCTGGGTGATCTCACAAGCATTTACTTTTAGTCCCCCTCTGCCTGCCTTACTAGGTGTGAATGGAGTATATTTATCAGTGTGAAGCAGCTTGATGACAGAGCTTCTTCTTCACCAGCAGATAAGATAAGGGCTTCGTCCTGCTCTTTGACACAACAGGCAACAACTCTTGCCCTAGGAGCACAACTGCTTCTATAAAAGACTCTACTGAAACATTCTGAAGAACATTATGGGAAAGATACTCACTTTCCTAAAAATAAAGTTCAAAGAGCCTCATAATTTGGGATGAAAGACAGAGTGCATCAGCACACATCCTGGGGGACATCTGCAGTGTGCATGCACAACAACAACACACCAGCTTGCTTCAGGGTCACAATTATAGGCAGAAAATCACATTATGTATATCGGTTTAGGGCACGGCTCAAATTCAATTTCTAGTCCCAACTAAGTAGATCCATTGCATTAATTTCTGAATTGTAATTAAATTATATAAATTCTATTTATTTAGTAGGTCTACTCTAGTTGGGAAAAACAATTGGATTCAGGCCCAACAATGCCTGACATCAAGAATTTAAAATATAATGATTACAATTCTTTATCTTGAAGCTGAAGTTGCTAAATTTTGTTCACATGACCTCAAATGAGACATCAACTACTCTATCAAATCAATGACTGGTCACAAAGCAGCGTCTTATTCATTTTTTGTATTCTTCCATAGGTATACACAGTTAACCACACATCACATCAAATATGAATGGTGTATATGTTAGCAGTTTTTCCACTTAAATGCATGCAAACGGTTGCAGGGAATAAAGTTCCAGCCACAAATACATGAAAGGAAAAGGACTGAATGCCTCACCTCCTCATTCTACACCATTTGTATTTGGCACAGTATGAACATACTTTAAACTCTCACATATAACACTGAATTCTATTCCTAACTGTTAACTATGGAACTCTGTTCCATGCGACCATGTCTGCCAAAGGTATTCTATGTGAATCTGCAAGTGGCATTGTGGCACTTTAAAAATTAATATAGGCTAATTTCATCTAAGTTGCTTATGTAAGCATTTTAAGAACCTTGCACATTTAGAGGAAAGATGAGACATTGGCCCAAATTCTGCTATCAATTCTAAGTAGACCCAATGAATCAATGGGATTTGCCTACATGTTGACTCCTCAACAATTGGCTGAAGGAATCTACTCTGCTTGGGACTAAACAACAGGATGCCAGCCAATATCATATTATGAAACTGTTTAAGTATCAACTATATATGTTGCAAAAGCACTTAGATTAGCTCTGGACTGGTTATACTATCATCACTGTTTAGGCACAAAGGATATTTGCACAAAAGATCAAAAGTAATTTAATTGTGGTCAACTATCTTGAACTTAACAAAACTTTTTCTGAACCACAGCTTTCTTCTGATACATTTTCAGCAAAATACTCATCTTAGTTGAAACTGCAAAGTAGATCTGTGACTTTCACAGAACACACAGTTTTACAGCAGTCAGGTACAGTTATTCAGTCCTCAGCCATTGTGGAGGGAGTACTGTATCAGAAAATATGCATTGCAAGGAGAAGGTCCCAGGTTCAATCCATTTTCAGTTTAAAAGCTGAGATCATGGAGGAAGTGTCAGGCCTGACAGGGGAAGCTGCTGCCAGACACAAACGCACTGACACTATGTGTAGACAATACACAGTAGACAGTAGACTAGATGAACAAAAGATCTGACATGAAGTACAACTTCTTATGTACTCCAGAAATTTAATTTGATATTAGGGATTCTGGAAATGCCAGTAAATAAGTAACTTTCTAACCCTTACTGCTGCAAAGATAAGACTGGAAGTCTACATCCAATATGTGGTGAAATCTCACAAGTTGTGATGGCAAGCGGAAGGGAGACAAGAGAAGACAGTCAACAGTGGCTTGCATAACTCATTGTGCCCTTTCCCATGACTAGAAGTGCAAAATGATATTTTGTAATATATGTAATTTCAATCTGAACAATTTATACAGATTGCAGAAGTTAGCTCACAATACAACATCCAATTTATTTATTTTGGTAGTTCAGATTATATACAACCATGGCATTTCACAATGGAAAGACAGATACTGCATAATCATGGATGATAAAACATTTTGATACTACTGTTCTACGGCACCTTGAAGCACTGTACTGTTGTTGATACCTCACCTTTTTAAGGAGAGTTTGCATCATCCATCACTACAAATGAATAAATATGTAAAGTGGCATATATTTATCAGAACAATACCTGATACTGTCCCAAGAGCCCAGTAAGACTAGATAGAATACAAAATATCAGAAATCCCCAAAATCGAAACTGCTAAAATTGTGAAAATAACAAATGTCTTTAGTTACTTTAGAACAGCCTCAGTTTCAAAATACTAAGATCCTTCCGGTCAAACCAAGTTAACCATAGCATTTTACAGAAATATTTTCTCTCTGGAAGCTAGTGAATTGATACATGGAGATATTAAAATAATAGGATTTATATGTATAAATAGTGACAGAAAACCAATGGTGGCATAATGCTGATCTAAGTGAATACCTTTCTACTCTAGTGTGTACTACTGATAAACTACTAATACAAATATATCTACTTTCAAGCAGATTCAAAATAAAATGGGTTGCAGAGCCTGATATCTCTACATTGCAGAAGCTACATGTGTATATTTTTGCAACAAAATATCACTTCTGTCTAAATTTGTTGTAACTACTACTCCACATGCTCTGTGTGATACTGCACTCTGCTATTCTGTGTTTAACACATTGGCTGCAGATGATTCAGTAGTTTTATTGGAATGGGAAAGGGCTATTGTGAGTCACATTATGAATCCTATAAGGGGCCCAGTAAAAATCGTCTGGGCTCATGGTAGACATCCATGCACTCATAGATGCCTAATGTAGAAGAGCCAATAAATTATGAACGTCAAATGCTTGCTACAGATTATCATTTAACCAAGTCAAAGGCACTATGCGCATTCTCTAAAACATAATCAGAGAAGTACCATAAAAACATGTATACAGAATATAAATCAATTATATTTTTATTTTCTCCCTTAGAAGGCTTTCATTTCACCAGTACACACACTATAAGGATGTCATTTTTGGATGTCTAAAAAGTAGATCATTTGTTTACATCACATGCATGAATATTCTAATCACATTTCAGTCTTGAAAGGGGTTAGTGGTCATTATTATTACTCTGTTCTAAGTTAGAAGCATGCTAATTAGAAGCCTGCAGAGCTAGCTTGATTAACCTGTGAAAAGCACCAGCATTCAATAGAGCTCAGCCACCATAACCTGTACTATGGTTGGTAAAAGGGGGAAAAACCACTACAGTGATCAAAATTAAGAGCAGTCTAGATTATACTGGAAAACCAAATTCTATCAACTGCTCAGTATACACACCCTCACCTGAGTAACATACATGCACTTTCCAGCCAAGGATTCCATAATTTTAGTCTCTTGATTAGATGTGGGAACGCATTCCAAAGCTTCCTTGTCATGATCACTGACAGAGCCATTGGTTAGAGTTGAAACGATGTATTCAGCTTCTCTTATCTAAGCAGCTTGCCCTAACACTGTAATTATGATAACTAAACTGAAAGAGGAAATGTCACCGTGAAACCTGCCTGGAGACTATTACTGGTGAAGCCATTCACCACAGCTCCAAGCAAGGGCCCAACTCATCTTTAGAATTACAGGGGGTAGGGTGGAGGTCAAGAGATGGTAAAGGCAAGAAAGAAAGCCCAAGCTTTACATGACCCCCAAATATTCTTCATTTTATCAGAGAGGCATATTATTTGCATTACTAACCTAGTCAGAACCATTTATAATTAAGTCAAATTAATAAGAATTGAAAAGAGAGCAAGCTGTCTTGTCCTGTGTAAATAATAACTAGCAGCTACAGTGGAAGGTGACAACAGACATATAATCTTTATTACCATTTAATTTTTAAAGAGTGATCATTATGAAGGAAACTTAAGACCTTTCCCTTCAGACTTAGTGAAGCAATCTATCTAGAAGCTGTGAAAGTGAGAGAGGAGCTCAAGCAATGCGGCACTAACTGCTCTCAGAGCCCTCACCCAGTTTGTCTGTGGAAGTGATAATATCAGCTGGAACGGAAGAGTCCAGATCAGCATCCAAGATACCCAGTGGGTCGAGCTGTGCTACATGATGCCCTCGAATCTATGAAATGTGCCAGGGATGAAAAGGAAAGTGGACACCAAAGGAGGGTGGGAAAAGGGGATAGAAAGGAAAAGGGTATAAAAGTTAAAAATTACATTAGAATTAATTTGCAGAGTAATTCTCACCGACGTTTGGAGAATCAGTTACTGCTGAATCATCAAAATTTACAGAACTAATGCCGAGAGGATCAAGCTTGGCAATGTGGTGACCCCTGACCTAGGAACAACAACAAAATTAGTCAAAGTTGGTTAAATGCATTTTCCACAGTATAGTGTTTCCGCAAGGTACTGGTATCAAGTTCACTCAGAGCAACGGTGTTACATTTCAACAGCATTTCTGAACATGAATTCGCACTACACCACAGATGCTAACCTAATTTGTCTCTGAAGTTAGCAAAAGAAAAAAAAATATACTACAAATTTTGAGAAAGGAAAGCTTAAGAACGGGGAAAACATACAAACTCCTCTAAAGCGGAAAACATGTACTTATTTTTTAAAAAAATAAAGATTCATAGAAAACTACTGCAGAAGGAATATTTTTTCATTGAGGTATAAGTTACATAATCTGATTTTATTATTATTTTGGCATTTTCTGTGTTATGTGGATTATGAAGTTTGTGGAATATATTTATGCAGATTCAGGCAGAAATGATTAAACCTGTATTCTCCACAGTAGATGGGATTGTGAAGGTCATGCTTTGTCAATTAACACTATTTTTCTATTCAGGTTAAATAAAGACTCTTTGGGATATGGCCATACCTAGTTAAAAAAGGTTAGTCATATCTAGTTACGATAAGACAAACATTAAGAAATCACTTCCCTTTAAAAATTTTCCAGAAACATTTTTTTAAAAAATTCTTGGTCCCTGTTGGAAACAAAAGCCTTGCTGTTTGGTTTCCATGAAGCCAGACAACTTTGCGCTCAAATGCATTTAATTTAGACCATGCAAACTGATAGACCTGACAGAAGCCCAAGATATATAATACATTAGTAGACATTTCTGTCCAGATGCATGGCCAGAATAATCTGCAATTTCTGGAATTTAAATGAGCTTTTGCATCCCATACAAAAATAAGTATCTGTTTGATATAAATATGTAAGAATCAGTTCTTGGTATTTTGAATTTATTACTACCGTGTCTAAGAACCAGCTTCTTAATTCTTAACAGAAATGTCTTTGGCTAATTTGAATGTTCCACCATTCACAAGTACAGTAACATTTCACATTAACACTGTGAAAATAGCATTCTTACTGCAAAAAGCTTAAGGTGCTGGATTCAGGTTACTGGTGAGGTTGGAAAACCTCCATCAATAAGCAAGACTATAATAGATGCCATGAAAGGTAGGATGGGTGGCCAATGGGGATAATGCCTTTCATTAACATCTGGTTGCTCCTTCCCATGATGCTATGTTGTTGCCATCGTCAGATCAACTGGACACATTAAACATTATGTATGGATTTGCTGTTATGTGTCTTTAAGTTATTTCTGACTTATGGCAGCTCTAAAGTGAACCTATCATGGGGTTTTCTTGGCAAGATTTGTTTAGAGGAAGTTTGCCAATATCTTTATTTAAAACCTTTGTCTCTGCACAGGTATGTTTTGAATGATGAACTAAGCTGTCTAGCACTCTGAAAACTGCATACTGAAAAGGTTGTCCTGTCTATATATTGAAAACACTTACTTTCACCTCAGTAAGCATATGCTACAATTCTGCACAGATTCATTCAAGCATTCACCAGAAGTATCTTGTTTTAACCAGTGAATCATTCCCAATATAATTATGACTGTTTGCAGCAAATACATAAATTATAATATTTGTACAGCAAAGCCACTTTGACTTACCAGCTTCTTTGTGTGTAGAACTTGAACAGTAGTTAGTAATATGAACGCAAAAATAAAGACATTGCAATGAGGAAGGACTTGTCCCAGGGGCTATAACTTTAAAGTATATAATAATTTCAAAGTATTTGATGCATTCTTTTAACCAGCATGTTCTCATCTATACCAGGCATATTAGTAAGAACATATAACTGTGCGAAAATCACATAAGAGTAAGGCAAGGGGAATACCATAAATATTAAAAGAAAAATTCTGCCAAACTTTGATTACAACATATAACATATGAAGACAACTCGGCAAAATATTTTCCAAAATAACAACATCCTTCATGCTAGCATCCTAGGAAAAGGTTAAAAAAATTCCTCTGAAGTAGTTTAGTAGAATTGTTCTTCTTTTCAAATCATGCATTTGTACACTATATTCTCTGGTTATTAAAATAATTTAAGCTATATTTTATCTTTAACAAAACTGTTGCAGAAGCTATGTTTCTTGTTGTTTTTGTTGTTGTTGTTGTGTGCCTTCCAGCTGTTTGACTTATGGCAGCCCTAAAGTGAACCTATCACAGGGTTATAAAACTTGGCCACATAGGATTTTAACTTGCCAGACAATTGGCATTGGCACTGAGATTTAAGAAACCAAGATCTACTTCCAGTTTTGGGTAAGCATTAAATATATTAAAGTTGCCTGAACCTCTGTTAGTAATGCAGTGATTCAACTTGGAATACGGACAGAGAGAGACTGCACGTTGGGAAGCACGGTCAGAGAGAGATTTAAAAGTGTGTTTGCATTCAAATAACAAAACAACAGCAAGGAAGACTTACAGCCAGTTATTAGAATGGTCTGTTAACTTCTAAGCATCAAGATGACAATCTCTTTATTTTGTAAGATGGGCTTCGAATAAACTTTGCATACAGTCAAATTTAATAAGACAACCCACTAGGCATCAGATCATGCAGTAAGACACCAATGTTGAGTACAGTCTAATACAGCAATAATATCCAATGCTTGTACAGCACCTTTGAGTGTTTAAAAGGGATGTATCATATTATCTAGTTACAATCTTACAACAACTCTGCAAGGTAAGACCGAATTATCATGCCTCATCTTGCAGACAGGAGATTCTATCTATCTCTCTGTCTAGTATATAAAAGTCAAAGTTGGTATGTTTGTTTGTCTGTGTCAGGCGAAGACCTCATAGGATTGACTGCCTGAGAAGATTCTATGGAATCCTGGGGTTTGCAGTTTAGGGAGTGGCCTTTAGAATTCTCAGGCAGAGAGCTCTTGTGCCTGGCTGGCTGCTATGGAGATGAGGCTTAGCAGCAAGGAGGAGGCCAGTGTATTTCCCTCAGGAACCAAACCTCTGCATGTTAATAATTCTGAATACAGATTGGATAGGGGAATATGAGGAAAAATTGCAGGTACTGTACAAGACAGTCTGGGGAATTAGAGACACACGATCTCAAATCTGCATATTTCAACCACATCTAATCTCTAAAGGAAGGGAAGGTAATTCCTAAGGTATTTCTAACAAGTATTACCTATGAGAAAATAAAAACCCGGGTAACGCTGGGTAAATACGCCAGTGTGTGTGTGTGTGTGTGTGTGTGTGTGTGTGAATAAATAAATAAATAAATAAATAAATAAATGCTGTCTTTCTCTCAGAGTGGGACCTAAGGCAGCTTTTATGACTTATTCTGCTTCTAAAATAAAATGTTCGTAGACTAAAAATATGTTTGGCTAGCATTCCAAATTGCTTGCTGAATGCTAGATTTGAAAATAGCAATATGATTAATTAAGAATTAAAATTTGCCTAATTCCAAGCCAGTATCCTTTGTCAGCTACAAATATGGAAATCAGTAGTTTGTGAAAGGCAGGCAGCATCTCAAAGCAGCTATATTGGTTATATAGCATTGGTATGGGGCCAGGCTATTCCCTTAGGCTTCAGTAAACACGGGCTAACTGACGGATGCAGTGTAATTCTTTCTGAAAATGAAAGGAGAAAACCTGAAAACAGCCAACATTTTTTTTTTATTCTGGCGACTGGATCATTTCACAAATTCATGAAATTGCAGGCCAACTATAGTTTACCATATGAGATCATCAACTGGATCCTTTTATACTTACTTCATTTCAACACGGCTAGTTCTACAATTTTTACTGTTCAACAACAAGTGACGGTAATTTAATTTGCCTGCTTACTGGCAAACTGAAGCCTACCACTGGATTTCAGTGTGCCATCTGGCTCAATTTAGAGAATAAAATGGCACATACACATCTGTAGGCATGCAATACAAAACACTTACTGGTAAAGAATAAATATTCTAGTTGACTTTCTCTAACTAGTCTTTAACTAATCATCCAGGCTAATTTTGGATCAGGAAATAAAGTCAGATTCTTCATTTAGTCTCATGGCTGACACAGTGAATTTTGCATTTACACTCTACAGAAAAAGGTAGAAAAAAATCTCACCTGATATGCTCTAATAAGAGATTGGACTGCAAGATGATCTTCCACCAGTTTATCTATATTCGGCTGTGCTTGAACCAGAGACTGTGCTTGTGTTAGTGCTGATAGGCTGGTACTTAATGGAGGTGGGCTTTGGTAAGCAGTACCTGGAGCAGCTCCAGCATTGGCATTGCGAAAGAATATGTCCCATGACTAAAGGAAATAAAAACAAAATTTCATTTTATTGGCAATCACTTTTTCAACTAGTGCAATATGCATCCCTTCCAATTGCATCACACGTACTTTAATACTTTCTTCTTTCAATACTTACTGCTATGCACAGTATCTCCAATAGACGGACTCTTGCAGTCTTCCCCTTCTCCCTACTTGTAAACCATGCCATATGGTTAAAGCAGTGCTGCTTATGTGAGTGGCATTTTAGGCTGACAACTTGAGAATGTTATTTTCAAATTACAGCTCATCCCTTAGCCAGTAACATTTCTAAGCTTTGGTTTTAGTTCTTACCCCCAGCCATCTATTACCATCTATCTAAAGGTGGCCCTTGTACGGGAAAAACAGTAATTTAGGTTTTAGGGTTTTTTCTCCAGAGAAAGGCAGACAATAGGTTGTGAAGGAAGCAGGATTTGGATAAAGAAAAGTACATGGGGAGAAAGGGTTAAACACTTCATAGACCATTAGTTGCAGAAAAGTGCAGCCAAAATGATCAGAGGGCAGGATTGCATTAATACAACAAATTTAGAAATTTTAGCTTAGAGAAAAAGCCTATTTTAAGGTTACAAAAAGAGTGTAACATTAGGCATGGTGTGGAGAACACAGATAGGAGGAAGCTCTTCTCCTTATCTAATGATAGTAGAACCCAGGGTCATCTGCTGAGTAGCAGATTCAGGACAGATTATTTAAGATATTTCTATATTGCTTCCCAGCTCCCAAGGCCAGGAACAAATAAAAGCAATAAAAACATGACAAGGATAAAAACATTTTAAAACACATTAAAATACCCCCTAAGAAGTTTTAAAACAGTCTAAAAACAGCCCCAAAACACAATTTTAAAGCAGAGCAATTTCAAATATTGAAGGCCACGAAGAACAGTACTGTCTTGACTGCTTACCAGCAGTTCAAAAGACCTGGAGCTAGCTGAACGTCCTTTGATAAGAAGTACCATAGTCAGGGGGCTGCCACAAAGAAGGCCTTCTTACATGTACATATCAATCTAACTTCACAAGGTGTTGGGACACGCAACAGGGACTACTCTGAGGATCTCAAATTCTGGACAGTCTCATATGGGAGGATCAGATGAAGTAATTCTCCAGAGAGTCAACAGTAACATTTTGGAATTCATTACCACAGCGCGTAGTGATGGTCATCAACCTGGGCAGTTTTAAAAGAGTACTGTACAAGTTGATGGAGGATGGGGCTGTATTAAAAGCAAAATATACTCCCTCCAGTAGCAGAGCCTATATCCCTTTGTATATTAGTTGCTGGAGCACAAGTGGGCATGTGCTATTGCTCTCATATCCTGCTTATGGGCTTCCCATAGTTATCTATGACCATTGTGGGACCAGAATGCAGGAACAGATAGACCTTGGATTCTGATTCTGCATTGCTGTTATGTTCATAACTCTGTACAGATTCAACTATCTCACTGCTACTTCTAAGTAAAAGATAAAAATATCACAAGATCTGATTCCAGATCTGTTGTATAACATAAAGTTTGGGCCTCAAGTTCTCTTGTGATAGATGGGTTGAGAAGCAAGAAAGAGATTCAAGGGCCTACCATCATGCTTTCCAGAGCCTATGTTGTCGTTCAGATTTTTTGAGCCTTTTTCCTGACTTAATGAACAAATAAACATCCAAAAAGTAAAGGAATGCCTTCACTTATTCTTATGTGGAAATAGGTCATGAAATACAAACCACTAACTATATTATGTTTACAGTTATATGCAGCAGGAAGAAATAAAGTCAACATCACATTTTCCATTCAGTTAATTCAGTGTTTGGCCTAGTCCCGACTATTGCTAATGAGGAAATGATGACACCATTCCACATACAGTTTACTTGATTTTTCATAAAATCCCACCTCCACTTTGAGGGAGCAATTTTGCTGTTCAGCATAATACTAGCTACTTTGCCACATTCAGCTACAAGAAAAACTTGAGAGAAGGTTCAAAGACAATCTATACAATTGAAATGTTATCTTGATTTGCAAAATTGTCTTAAGTTCATGTAAAAGTCTGCCCAGTCTTTTGAAAGGATTATGAGCTATTATACTGCAAGTTTAGTCCAACAAATAAACAGAGTTCACTAATAATCAGTGGCTCTGAGATGTGGCACAGAAACAGGCCAATGTTTGCCTATTCATTAAGACACTGCCTGGTGATTCCCAATTCATTGACTTTAAAAGCCTAAGGAACCTATTCATTTCCTGACCCACCTGCCAAATGAGCATCTCAGTAGAGCAGGGTAGACAAAGTGTGCCCTTCCCAGTCTGTTTCTGCAGACCTCAACCCCTCCAGACACTCTGGACCAGTCATTTTCCAACCAAATTAGAAAGAGTAAATTGCCCATATCGGAACCCTCTTCTTCTAAGTACGTTTCATTTTCACACCCCCTTAACATTAAAAAACAAGATGCTTTTAAAAACCACAAGTGGATGTCTGGCTACTTCCAGTTTGTGTTTTGGAGGGAAGCAATTCAGACAGCCTCCAATGGGTTCTAAAGGACAGAATATTGGCCCTGAGGCCCACTGGCATCATCCACCCCAGCAGTTAAGTAAACTGCATATATACCAAATAAAATACATCCCAAAAGACTCAGACAGTTTCAGTGTTATCTATGTGCATGACACTTTGCAAAGCATCACTAAGCATGAAGAGACAGATCTCCAACCTGAAGAGCTTGAATAAGTAGTAAACTATTTAGAGCTGGGATGGAGGATCTGCAGACTCAGTCTAATCTCACATGAAGTAGCATGAAGAGAGATTGAGAGAGAGATTGTGTGTGTGAGAGAGAGAGAGAGAGTGCACACGTGCGAGTTATGCGATGCCGGTGACTCTGCCACTATCTGCTGCATCAAATTGCTTTTTGTCACGGGTCAATGGCACTTTGTAGGACAGATATTTGACAAAGAAAAGCCAGAAGGAACAGGGTTACACAAGTCAGCACTGAGAATAATCAAAACATAAACCAAATATTTAGCTGTGGGAACATAGAGAATAAGGTTATTTTCCCAGAATGGAACATCTGTATCTTTGTCAGAGCCACTAACACATTGCAAATATGGTGAATAAAGGGCCTGCGCTTTAGAAAACACTGTGACTCAATGACATTTTCTGAAGAAATTGACAGCTTTAACTTAAAGTTATAGGACAATTTCTGGGCTCAAGAATTTTTCTCAGGGGGAAAAGCAGAAACTAAATTCAGGAAGGGTATAAAACTGAGTGGAATTTTTGAGGTGGACGGGCCTGTTTATATTATGATTTTACAAATTAGGATTCTTAACTATAAAGACTCAAGGCATTGTTTAATGTTGATCTGGTTTGAAAGTGACTTTTTGAGTTTCTCCAGATTTTTTGTTACCGTAAAAGGTAATCAGGAAAGGTTAATGTGTGTATTAAGAGGCTGGCTAGACAAATGGGCTCATGCCAATTTTTTAATTTTGTATTTCCGATTCTAAGGATTGATGATCATTTCTACTTTTATTTGGATACATGATTATATTTAACTACTTTCAACCTGATGGAACAGTTTTAGATAGGTTAATTATGAACCTCAAAAATTTTATTATGTGATCTGTCAGACAAAATGGATGTTTTTTGATTAGTGGTTTACGTATTCATAATGAGATATAAAGGAAAACATATTAGCCAATGGGTACTAGATAAAAGATATAAAACATAAGATATAAGATAGAAAAAGTAGCATACTTTCTATTTTTTCTAACATTGATAGTTACACTATGGCAAGAGATACGAGTATTAGAGTACGTCCTAAAGCTGTTTATGTTTAATTTCATGAGTGTGGTTAAACTATAGAGCCAAGAAAAAAGATTTTCTCTTTTTATTATAGTTGTAAGGTAATTTTTTTATGTAATAGAAAGATTGTTACAATCATTGTGTACTAATATTTTAATGAATTTAAATATTTTTTTCTTCTTTTTTCATTATATTCTAATAAGTTTATGTACCATCTGGCTTTTCTTTTTTTTAACTATATTTTAAAAACTTTGAATAAGTGGTAAGTAGACTATAGGCGTTACTAACGAATTAATATTACTAACACAAACTAACACTTTTAATATCTTACTTAACTTTAGATTAAATAGCCATTCATTAAGATAAGGTAATGGCATAGATGGGTTATGATTACTACTAGATTGTTATTAGCTGTTTGCAACAAGGGTGGGAACCTCCTTTTTAGCCAGGTGTTGCATATTTTAGTTGTTAAGTTTGTTTTTGTATAGTGGGTGGGTAGATTTTGTTGTTGTAGCTTAAATGTTTCAATGTTTGTTTAATTTAGTTGTTTTTCTTTTTGTCATTTCTATTTATTATCTATTTTATCTTAATTTAAAAAAAAGAAAGAAAACACTGTGACTCAAAAAACACTGACCAAGGGGATCAAAAGGGGAACCCAGGTAAACTGAAGGTTCTCAGACTTCTCAGCAGAGAGGATTCAATGGAACTGGATACTGAGAAGTAAAACACTTGGGAGGAAAGGCAAACCACTGAGTCTGAATTTGAGACTGTGGTAAGATATCCAAGCAGAAATTTTAGAGGAGGTTGGAGACACAAGACTACACAAACACTAGAACAGGATTCCAGGAAATATGCCAAGAAAGGGAGAACTTCTCCCAGTGGAAAGAGTGAATGAACAAACCGACAGAATAAGGAAAAGGGTTTTAATGGATATATTTTCATGGATATATTTTCAAACTGTTTTTAATTCTAATGATAATTTAATTATATTTTAACTTTTTGTACATTTGTAGCTGCTTAAAATTTTGCAAGCTGTCCTGAATCTCAAACGGTGGTGAACTAGAGGTATATTAACAACAAAACCACATGAGAAGAGAGTTAAAGAAACTTTGGGCACAGAAGAATGCAGAAGCAAGAACAATCAACAGAGGTGGCAGAGAGCATTAGAACAAAGAAGGAGTAGATATGCTTCTGTTTTAGGCAACAGGATCATCAATAATTTTAAGAGAGTACACTTTGAGTACAGCTAACAAGAAGTTACATTTTAGAGAGTCACAGGGGGAATGAAGACAGAAAAATTAATTACGGCAGCATGAGTTTGGAGGCAAAATGGTAGAACAGAGACTGGAAGGTAGTTTCACATAAGAGCTGTCAGTGGATGAAGTTACAGAATAGTGTGAAAGGAGAATGAGAAGGTTTGGAGAAGATTAAGAGGATGTGGAAGAGTAAGGCAGACAAGGTAGAAACCTGACGATAAGGCATTTGGGAATTTTTGCAAACTGATTCTATCACTGAAGAAGTAAAGCTATGCCAAGAGCAGAAAGTGAGAAGAAACTTTATTAGAGCACCAAAGTTAGGTAAGAGATACAACATGAACAGAACTGTCCAAAATTTAGATATAGTTTTGGAACGGGTGGTAGGAGTTTTTCTTTTCGGGATTCATTATCTTCTCCTTCTAGCTTCCATCTTCGGAAGCTTCTGTCTTTCTCATCCATTGCCATGATCACTCTTGATCTTCTGAGCAAGAAGAACGTGGCCATGACAGTGGGTGGGACAGGAAATTTAGAAGTGGAAGCCAAAGAAAAAAAAATTAATATAGGAGTTGGCAACTGTGGCCCTGAAGACTACAATTTCTATAATCCTTTACCACTGGCTACACTGACAAGGCCTGCTGAGAGATGCAGGCTCACAGTTGCCTAGAATACATTCCCTTACATTGGACCTCACTGAAAGAATGAGAGCTGACTAATGATGGCATCTTCTAGTGTGGCCAGCACCTTTTCTGACACTAAATAAAAGGATGTTCCAGGAACATGTTACTGCAGAAGTCTCTGGAGGGTAATCTCTTCTTTTATTCTTACTTTCTGTTAGTAGGAAGTAACATAATAGTTCTAAAAAATGTGAGCACTGGTAATCTGTTTCAACACATTTAATACATTGATACCTACAGCAAAAATTGCAAGCCAGGTAAACTTAACAGAAGTAGATAGGTTTTACAATACAGTTTAGTGACTAAAGAAATGAGCTACAAATCAAAGTCCTTTGCTGGAATCTCACTTAGGACATGAACTCACTGGGTGGCCTTACCCATTATCCCATAGTTTCAGCCTGAGCGATACATGCATTTCAGGGCTGTTATTATAAGAGAACAGAAGTAAACTCTTCTGAATATTCCAAGTTATATATAAGTAGTACTGTTGCTTTGTTGGATTATTTCAAAGAATTAGCAGTTTATACAATACTGAAAAAAATATTAACATATTGATAACCGCAACGAAAGATTACAATTATAGAGACATAGAATCTTAGAACTGGACGGGGCCTCAAGGACCATCTAATTCAACCCTCTGCCATGCAGAAACATATAGCTACAGCACTCCTGAAAGCTGTCCATCCAACCTTTGCTTAAAGACCTCCAAAGGATAACCCACCCCTCCTCCCATGAAGTAGTCTATTCCACAATCAAGCACTTATTACAGTAAAGAAGTTCTTCCTAATGTTTAGGTGGTACCTCTTTTCCTATAATTTGAATTCACAGATATTTCAACAAAGCTGGATTAATGTGATACATGATAGAAACATGGAGAGTGGGTAACTAACATTTCAAAGTAAATGGGATCTATTAATATTGTAGTCATGAAGAAATATCACTTTATTTCTGTGTTTCATCATAATTTATTTTGGTACTATTTATACTTGATTTTGATCCACATGGTAGATCTAAAATAAATAGTTAAATAAGTGACTACATCAATGATCGCTTCCAGAAATGTGGTTTTAACCACAAAAGATGAAAATCTCTTTAGGAATATCTCCATCTCTTACTGTTGCTCCTCAAACTTCAGTTTTCCTATCTATATTCTCAAAGGTGGGGAGGGGGAAGCATATTATATTCAGAATATTATTCTAGTAGCTGCACCTTAATCGCTGTAACACAGTCAAGGTAGGAACAAAGGACAAATTTTCTGAGAGATGGAAGAACAAGTTGTCCTTACATTGTTTCCAACAGTACACCATTCTCCACGCAGTTACTTTTAATGTCAACTGGACAATGTCCATACTTATGAATGAACATTCACTTGCTATTCAAGCCCTTATGGAATAAAACAGAATAAGATTACCTTTTTCACCACATCAATTATCTTGATATTTCAAGAATTTTCTTAAGTGCCTATCCATAGGTACAGAGGAAGCTGATTTCTATTAAGCCAGACCACTGTTTCATCTAGTCCAGAACTATCAACTCAGTTTGGGAGCAGCTCTCCAGGGTTAGGGAGGACTCTTCCTAGTCCCACCTGGAGATTGCTGGTATTCACTGGTAGTCTCCCATACAAGAACTAAACAGGTCAAAACCTGTGTAGCTCCCAAAGTAAGATAATAATGGCTGTGTTCAAGGTGATATGGTGTCACAAAAGAGGTACAGATAGGGTACATGGCCACTCTGCACAAGTTTAAGCAACATTCTTGGAAAATGATTATTCTTTTCACTACCTTTAAACTAGACTAAACACATCTTATACTGCTGACAAAGATTTCTGCACTATATTTTCCAGACACATGCATGTTTGTGATTAAGACCTCTGTGTGTGTGTGTGTGTGTGTTTGTGTATCTTTCACAACTTGTTTGTTTGTATAATACTAGGGCTTCATTCAGCAGTCTTAATGAGTGGTACAGCCTTATCCATGTCTGTGTGTTCTAGAAGTCCAGTGCCAACGGATACTGTGCAGCATGGGTTAGTCTGAGGAGAGATCAGCCTGAGAACCCCATTCCCTTTCGATGGCTATAAGACTTAGACTGCAGCACTGGAAAGATAAAACAGTCACCTCCTATTATTCAAACCTTTCAACATTTGAATCCTTAACGTATAGGCATGTCTTCCCTGCAGACATTTGGGCATTTGGTTGCTTTTTACTGGTTTATGTACTGATTTTTTCACCAGTGTGTTTCTATTTTTATTGTCTTTTTTTGTGCAAAAAGAGAAAAAAAAAAAAGAAAATAATTACATGGATTATAGTTGCAGTTTCTCAGCCAATTTTGGTCTCTTTGCACTACTTTCAATCCCATATTCCATTTAAGTTAGTACTGTATTTGTCCTTGAACTGTCTCACATATGGCCTTGAGCCAAACCTTCATTTTGTCAGATAATGCTGTGTTGTTGCCTTGGCAATCCTGCCCTGTCCTAGCTAGTTCTACAATAAGCGAGCAGATCTGGTTTGTACACCAGCAGTCTCTGACCTTTAACTAAGTCACCTGGCTTTCATTCTGTCTTGAGAGCCAGGAAGTACTTTCCATGAGAAAATTTTATAAGTCCTATGAGGTGTTGCAACCACCCAGAGATGTGAACTCATAGCAGCTCAAAGTTCAGGACACACCAATTACCAATAAAATCTGATTGCTCTTAGAGTACTAAGTTCAGTATCAGGCAAGCTCTTTTCAAGCTATATTTAACGGAAGAGTTGCAGAAATCCAAGATACAGTATTTTCTCCCCCACACATAAGAAAGAAGTCAGTTGAGATATGGCTTATAATGTCTACAATTAGAACATACGAAAAATAGTATCAGCTATAAACCTCAGACTTGTAGCTGAGGCTCTTCTACATGCTCCCAGAGTTGAGAAATGAGGTTACCATAAATAGAAGACTAGTGAATTGCCTCATGACTGTGCCTTGCATTGGTGTTTGAATGTGGTGCATATTTACACATCAATATAAATAGAACCCATCTTAATGCCTTTCTCCTATCCAGAAGGAGATCTCTATTACTGCAGACAAGATAACAAACGGCAGCTCAGCTATTTCTCAGCAAACAGTGAAGGAAAGCAGCTCATCCTTATTTGTATCCATGCTTGAGCCAAGAAGATAATTCCTCGGGAGGTGGCCATAAACCTGTCAGATTCATTCCAGCGTTGACTCTTTCATTTGATGTTATCCTTGGCCAAGTGCTTTTAGTTTATGCACAATTTGAATGGATTCTTAAGGATTCCAGGATCTTCTTCAAGATGGAGTTCCTGCTCTGACCAACTGTACTTACCTCAAGACTCATAGCATTAGGATATGAGCAGTGACATGTAGAAGACACGGCTTTATTGTAGGGAGGCTGCTCCTTACCTTATGCACACTTTTGGGATTTTCCAACCAAGCATAGTACATTTCCTCCACATAGTTTGAACTAGTCCCACTTAAAAATGGCTCAGCAGCAACAGGTGCACTATAACACCTGATTTGTTGAAACGTCCTGGGTGCTGCTGGCTTGTTCTGAGAAATTGTCTTTACAGTCTGTGAGGCTGTTAGTGGCCTCAATTTAGTAGCACAAGTCCTTAAGTGAAACATTTTTTTGTTCTGCAGCAACAGACAGATTCCTGTTGGGAGAAGAATACCAGTGCTTTAGATATTAGATCAAAATACACAAGTTTAAAAAATAATCATCTTTATCTATTTTCAACGCTCATGCTATGTGCTATGTGCCTTCAAACTGTTTCCAACTTATGGCAATCCTATCACAAGGTTTTCTTGGCAACATTTGTTCAGAGGGAGGTTGCCTTTGTCTTCATCTAAGGCTAAGAGCGTGTGACCTGCCCAAGGTCTCCCAGTGAGTTTCCACAGCTAAGTGGGGACCTGAACCCTGGTCTCCAGAGCTGTAGTCAAATGCTGAAATCCACTATACCATACTGGCTCTCAAAGAAAGAAAAACTCTCCAAGTTCAACTTTCCCTTACAGTACTTGTCAACCATTGGCCTTGTACTGGTATTTAGCCATAGATGGAATTTACAACCCACTTTGGGAAGTACTCCCAAGAACTCCATCTCTGGGAAGACCTCACCCTAATGCACCGAGGGCCACTGCTGACACCACACCAACCGCAGGCTGTGCCTCAATCAGAAAAACTTGGTTACCCCAAGAGACTAGCAGTGTGTGTGTGTGGGGTCTTCCATTCCCATACAGTTCTATAAAAATGTTACTTCTTCAGTATTCACTGAATACATCAGTAACAAAATAAAGTAATTCAAAACTGTTTGATAAAAAGAAAGGTAGCTACACTGATTTTGTAGTAGTAGGTTTTACAGGTTGCCCAGAAAGCTCTGTTTAACTGTGGTATATAATTACACTAAAATAATGCACATTTTAAGCAAATGGAAGTACTATAATTTTAATGAACACTTTAGCTGCCACATAGAGGAAAAAAGACTAAAGTGACTGATGACTGGCCAGTTGAGAGAGACTATTAGAGTTAACAGCCACTATGGTGATTAACAGTTAGGAAAGCCCACGTCTAAATCCCACTTCAGAAATAAACTCTAACAGAAATTGTAATGAAATTACAACTAATTACTATTCTGAAAAAAACAATGATAACACAGTAATGGTGCATAAGATGACGCATTCATCTAGTGCAGCCTGCAATACTGCATTGTCATATGCTTCCTGGAACATAAGAAACTGCCTTATCCTGGATCAGATGTGCTGGACTAACTAGTACTTGCCACCATCCCGTTATGTAAAATAGCAGCATAACTACACATGAGTGTAGGCTGTGGTAGCAGCATGGTAGTGGCAGGAATAATAAGACCATGGATGTGCATTGCAAAGAATTCAGTTTCTTTATGTTGGTTGTGGGCAAAAGAGTGTGCTACTTCCAAGTGGTCTATTTGTTCGATGCAAGTCTTCTGGTTAAAGTCCTTGGAACTAAAGGTGTCCTGGCTCTCCCATGGTACAGGTAATTTTGCAAGCCAGTTGTCCCAGGGCACTGTTAGCTCCACTGTCATACCCAACCCAGAATGTCAACACTGGAGAAATAGACACTTGGAACCTGCCTACTGTACTCTCTCTCCACACAAGTTTCCCCCTATAACCAGTCCAAGTTTGTCCCTACAAAAAATTACAACTTCAGCCATAATTTGAAGGTTATGTTATTTCTCAGTATGCATTCTGAGGTTCTCCGATTACACCAGCAAAGTAATTAAAATGTCAGACTCAGTAAGAACCAACTGCTACTGTGAAAACCCAAACTTAGTACAAAGTTTTAGTGCACTTCAGCTCAAGAGATTCTGACCAATGATGAGGTTTAGAAAAAATACATTTAATTAATAATCACTTCAAGACGTCCACCTCTTCTTCAGTCAAGATCTGCACTTTCTACAGCTGAGATTCCCGAATAGTGGTAGCTTCTAAGGCAGAGCTCAGGAATGTGTGTCCCTCCAGAGTTTGGTGGACTGCACCTATCAATACTAGGCAGAACACCCAATGGGTCACGGATGGTGGGAGCTGAAATCCAATACATCTGTAGGCTCAGAGCATCCTTATTTTTATGTAAAAGCAACCCAAGTTGAACACAGATAAGTCTTGAAGATCTGCTCCTTAAAAATAGCTCTCTCTCTCTCTGATCTCAGAGTAGATTAACAGCTGCTACAAAGTAGTGCGCAAACAAAAATCTTCACATCTTGCTATGCAAGGCAATTTAAAACATGAAATAATATTCATACTCTTTTATATAGTAACCCAGTTTAAGAAACTCATAAAGAAGAACTAAGTTTATAAGACTGAAGTCCTACAGAGATGCAGTTATAATATCTAATTTACAATCTTGGGACAGAGCCAAGCAAATAATTTATAGAGTCCTAAACAAGGTCTTACTTTCTATAAAACCATACTTCTCATTCTGCTGCTGTAAATCATCATTTCCATACCAATCTCATACAAAGCTAGTGAATGTAAAACATCATACAGCATTCAGTTACTGCAACATCTATAAGAAAATGGGTTTTGTTATATTTTAGGGACATTCATTATTCCATCCATTCCTAGTTAGCAAGCACTGGCAAGTTTTATTGGTACAACATTTCCCTTCGCCTTTTAAGTCAATTCTGGCTTTGTAATTCACCCAAATTATTCATAGTCATGGCCTAGTTCAGCCTAGTTCCAGTAGACTCCATCTAATCCCCATTTTGCCCCACTTTTAAGTCACTTCACGGAGCTATGACAACCAAGCTAACGATTAGATGACGATAATCCCAATATGATAAAAGATAATACAACAGTTACACTGTTATTTTATGGATTGCACAGATATTAATTATTTTAATTTATGAAACAATGAATTAGGGGCTGGAACCAGTAAAAATCACTTGATAATTACAGAACTACTCTCATGCTTTTCTTGGATCCCAGTCTGAACTGAATGCTGAGAGAAGGAAGAAAGATGTTTGAAACCTTAAGAGGAAGTGCTGGTTGATACTATATTTAATTACCTCAATTGGCAATCTAAAGGAACATAATAGTACTTAACACAGCAAACGTATGCTTTATAGGTCAACCAACTACACTTGCTTATATCTCACCAAACGTATGTTTTATAGGTCAACCAACTACACTTGCTTATATCTCATATCCATGTTTCAAATATGTGTGTTTCAATATGATGCACATATTAAAGCCATTCATTGTAGTCTATTTTAGGACTACTCAAGCTAACCCTTATGTAAGATGGAAGTCACAAGATCCAGCATACAGTCTACAAGCAGTAGCCTAATTTTGCAACATTTACTATGTTGTACTGCTGGACAAAGCAAGTGGTATGCATTCCCAAGAAGGCTGAATTTGTTTACAATGCAACAGTTGGTCACAAAAGAGGAAGGAGATATAGGTCAATGGTAGGCTTTGGTACTCTTACCAAATGGATTGCCAAAGGGCTATAAAAATTACCTTTCAGTCCAAGGTGAAAAATACAGTTTGCAGGAAAAACATCTCTTAGGTTCTGAGGTATATAGAAAACCTGTAGACAGATAACTATAGTCTGATACTGTCCGGACAAAACCACTGGAAAAATGTTCTTGGACAGAACAGGCAGCTTAAAAATCTTAAAAATAAACTTCAAACTCAAGAATACATACTTTTTTTACAACTTGTAATACACTGTGACCATCTAGCCTTCCATGAAATAAGGATGCATGATAACATCTCTGACAATCCCTTTTGCTTCCTATACATATTTTACATGTAAAACAGAAATTTTATAGTGGATCAGTGATTATGACCATAAACTTAGAGACTGGCAGGTACTTCACATTTACTTGTTCCCATTTTTTTTTTTAAAAGAAGCTGTTTTCCAACAGGAACTCATAACTAGGCAGGAAATCTCAGATAATCACAGCTAGGGTGGAGAACAGCATTTTAAAGCTTATTTTCTTTTTTCCACTTAACCCTTTGGCACAATATTCTTCTTGTTGCTCTGTTCTTTCCCTTAAAACAAAAGCTGTGAATGTGTAACACAAGCAAGTGTCCTGTCCCTGTTCCTTATTTACCCCATTTACTTCCACTTCATGCTTCCTCTGACACCACTCCTATTTCAAAGTTTATTGTAAGCAGTCAGCATTTGGCTTTGGCTATCACACTAACGACTGAACAGAGGCTTAAACTGTCATTTGGCAAACCAAACTGCATTTGGCAAATGGTTTAGCTAATAAAATTTAAAAAAAAACTTAAACAAAGTAAGCATCATTTCAATAGTTTTTCTTCAATCTGTCTTTACCTCTTCATGTGACCTGCAAGGTAGTCAATCTCTGAGCACAGGGCCCTCTCAGACAAAGCATAAGTTTCCCAATGTGCTCTATAGCATAACGGTCAAGCGTTAGACACGAAGGCACAGAACAAGAACAATCTGAGGAGTACCACTTCCCATGCCAATCTGACTATGTTCCAAGGTCAATGGCTACACCCATCTTCAAACAGAACTCTTAAAACAGAAGTCAGTTACAACAATGAAGAAGGCTTCTGCGGCATCCAAGCAGCAGAATGGCTTTTTTAAGGGAGGTATGCGGTTTAAGCATTGGACTCTGACCCTAGACACCAGGGATCGATCTCCAGTGGGTGTGTCACATACTCTCAGCCTCAGAAAACCCAGTGATAGGTTCGTCTTAGGGCTGCCATACACCGAAAACAATTTGGAGGCACACAACAACAATAATGCCTGGTACCAAATGTGTTGCCAGGCACCTGGCACAAAAATTTTAAAATTGAGATTTTTATGCTATTTAAAGCAGTTAATTTTTTTAAGTCTATTTTTATCTGTCATTTGCTTTGTACACATTTTTTCACTGTTGTTCGTTTTAATTCTTTAAGTCACCCTAAGACCCTCAAAGAGGGGGGCTGCATTTAACTTGATAAAAGAGTACGGTTGATTTTTCTACTCTCCCCACAGAGTCCCGTCACCCACCAGCACGACTGGACTGAACTGGACTTCGAGTACCAGGCCTAAGAAACCCCCCAAGAAGAGGCAGGGAAACACTCCCACCCCCCCCTTCCACGGGCCACCGAGCCGGCAGGACGGAGCGGCAACAGCCCCCAGTCCGGGCTCTTGTGTGACTCCTGACACAGCCGTCCACCTGAGTGCCCCCCATCCCGTCCTACGCGCGCGGGCGGCCCTGCCCACGTCCCGGCCACCCCGCCCCGCTCAGGCCGCCGGCGGGAGCCAAAGCGCGCGCAGGGCCACGTGCGGGCGAGCGGGGTGTCGGCCTTCTGCCGGGCTCCCCTTGAGCGCCGCCCCACCCCGAGCCGCGCCTCGCCAAGGACACTCGCCTGCCCCCCGCACGAACCTCCGGGAGACCACGGCTGCTGCCGGAACCCACCGGGGCCGCGGCGCCCACCGGCCTGACGCCCTCCGCTCTTAGGGGGGGCCGGCCTACCCACGCCGCCCGCGCTCGGTCCCCGCCGCCCGCGCCCGCCCCTCCTCGGGCCGCTACCTGCTGCCAGCGCCTCGACGCTCCTTCCCTCCCCTCGCGACTCCGAGCTGGGCTTGACAGCGCCAAGCACTGGCTCCGCCTCTTTCGCTCGCTGGCGTCACTGGCTGACGTCATCACGCATTCCAGCCAACCGTAGAGATTTGTTAGAAAGGGTAGAGCGAGCGCCGATTTTTGCAGTTTAGGAAACACCTTCAGTACTATCAACCAGGACTGTTTCCGCACTAGACTGTTATAGCGCTATTATTTCACTTTCAACATCGCATGAAGGCCCCTCCCTAACCTGCAAATTCCAGGATTCCATAGGATGTTGAAAGTGGAAGAATAGCACTATAAGAGTCTAGTGCGGAAATGGCCCAAGTTATCACAAAAGGTTTATTTCTACTAAGGTTTCGAGGTCTTGAGCGCTCCTGAGTATGTACTACAAAAAGATTAGAGGTCAGGAAAGAAGCAGCCTTTTAGGCAGTTATGCTGATATTTTTCTTCACCCAAACATGAGTTCTGCGACGCTCTGACCTTGCTGAGGAGTTCTGAAAAGCTCAAATGCTTGTATTGTCAGAGCACTTTATTGCCCGATTGCAGATATCAATTTTATTACGGATCAGAATGGCTGCCTTGGACTTTTGTCTGAATTTCTCGTTTGGGAATATTTAGAATTAGGTCGCAATAACAACGTCCTAACCACGCTATAAAATCATATCCACTTTTTCATCTCTGAAGAGCCAACCCGCTTCCATGTGATCACGTGACTGAAAAGACCTTCTCGCATTTCCGGCATTGATTATCTCCGCAGCTGTAGAGATAGAAAATTGTAGAAAACGGCCCGCCTGCTGATTTTGAGGTATTGCGGGTAGCCCTACGCATGTTTTAATGACTGGCTAGCAAGCTGTTCAGCACTTACTGGGGCGCCCACAGACCGAACAGGATTGGGAAAGCTCAGCGTCTTCACTCTCAGTCCCTACACAGTACGCACAGGGCTACAGTACAAGGTTCTCCTAAAAAAAGAGGCGCGGGGGACAGAGGCCATTTCCGCACTAGCCTGTTACAGTGCTATGATTCCACTTTCAACATCCTATGGAATCCTGAGGTTTGCAGTTTAGGGAGGGCGAGGGCTCAAAGGCCCCTCCCTAAACCGCAAACCCCAGGATTCCATAGGATATTGAAAGTGGAATAATAGCACTATAACAGGCTAGTGCGGAAATGGCCAGAGAAAGAAAAAGGGGGTCCACCAGCTCCTTTAAATCTACTTTTATTTCTGAATAGGTTCCCATAGAATCCAGTCCCCTTCTAGGGGTTCAGCTTAATACTTCAGCTGGTATCATAAATACCAGAGGGACTGATCGAAGAGGAGCAATTCCGTCCTCAAATCTGCGATACTGAGGATAACCACCACGGCCACACCCTGCAGCCTCCAGGGCGTGAGCCCGGGACCTCTGGCAGGCCACCCGAAAGGCACAGGTTCCATCTTTTGCCGTGCGGTGCCTGGCCATTCCGAAGACAGACCCATTCGTGGGCGGTGGGGGAGTCAGCCAAGTTTACTCTCCGGGCGCCATTTGCTGATTCGCCTCGGGCAGCAAAACGTCTTGGGACGGCCTTGACTTCCACTCCGGTCTCCTCTCCCTTCCTGCTCGGCGCACCGCTGCGTCCCCGTTGCCACTCCAGCAGGACACTCGCGGGGCTTCGAAGCACAGCCGGCGGCGCTTTCGAACAAGCCGTAGTATGATGGATCTCGGTTTAACTGCCGCGGTTGCATTCCATAGAATTCTGGTTAATTTTTGTGTGGAAGGCACTAGAATTATCTCCTATTGTAGGAGTTATTCCTTATTTGAGGGCTGGAAAGCCTCTTCCTTTTACATAGACTGAAGAAGATGCCCAATTTTTATTTTTCTAAAGACAGAAATGTGCGCATCACGTACTTCATAAACGTTGGACAGTATGTTAATCTTACAGGGAAATATGTGGCTAGGCTTAGTAAAATCGAAATTTCCCTTCGGTCTCTAGATAGAACACAAAGGCCATTTCCGCACTGGGGACTGTTATAGCGCTATCACTCCTCTTTCAGCCTCCTAGGGAATCCTGGGCTTTGCAGTGCGGAAATGGCTCCATCCCGCCGGCGCACCGGGCAGTTCCTGAACGTCGGCCGTCTCGTATCGCTGTTCTGGAAACCGGACACCGCTGGGCGGCGCTCAAATGCGCCGGCATGGAGACCGAGGGAGTCCTCGCGCCATCGCTCGGAGTGCCCTCGGGGCGGGCGGGCGAGCGAAGGCGGCGGGGGCGGAGTCGTGCGCAGACCGTGCCGCCCGAAAGGGTCCCCGCCAGGAGGAGAGGCGCGCAGCGCGGAGGGGACCTTGAGCGCCCGGACGTCACAAGGCTCCCCGGCAGCGGCGTCGCGTGACTCGCGCCCACGTGAACGGCAGCTCGGGCGGCGCCCTCGGGCTTGGTCCGGGCGGGACGTCCTTGCAAAGTGGCGGAGCGCCATCGTCGCCGCTTGGCTTCGGGGCGGCTCCGTCCTTGGCCGACCGGCCGGCCGGCCGGCCGGCCTGGCCTTGTTCGCTCCAGGGCGAGCTGCTGGGAGTGCCGGGATCGCTCCGCCCGCTGCGTCCGACGGAGGTCCCTTCTTTCTTGGGCGGGTGTCGCTTTTCCCGGCGCTTTGAACGAAGGCGGAGGATGGCTTGGAGGGAAGTGACCGCCTCATGTCTAAGTCACTGCAGATATTTAAAACTGAATCTGGAAATGCAAAGACTACTGTTCTGAAGGTGCTTATTTGGACGCATAGTTTTGAGAACCGTGGGACTACAAATCCCAGAAACAGGGCTCTACCGATGGGAGGGGGATGAGGGCATAGCGTCGCCCGAATAAGAATTCGGCTCCCCCAAACAAAATAGTCCTTCTGTCTCCAAATTTCTAGCACTGCAGAAATTCCTACATTTGCTGTGTTTCCATTCCCTTGGGTACTTGGCTCGTTGCTTTTCCGTAGGTGCCTCAACTTAGTTTCTAAATAGTCAACTGAACTTTTAAGTTACTGTATGGCAAGGCTAGACATTGGGGGACTGAAGGAAAATTTCAGGGGGTGGGGAAGAATTCTTTATTTGCCCTCATTTTGCTCTGCCTAGTTGCACCCTTGATCAGAATTCTCCACTCACATGGCCCTGGTGATTTGGATTTCAGGGAACTGTAGTCCAAAATAACGTTTCCATGAACTGGTACTAAATCACTTGAAAATTCAGTATAAGAGTAAATGTGGGTGTGATCTAGTGAAAGATGATACTATCTTGCTAAGAGTTAAATGTCCCCCAGCCCCAAATTTCTTTGCCTTCTAGGAACTATTGTATCAACATTTCATTTTGTTTGTTTAAAATGGAAATTTTACATCCAAAGGAAAAAAAAAACCACATAGCTTAAGAAGCAAGTTCCAGCAACTAGGTGCTGCTTCAGAAAAGGCCCTGTACAAATGAGTCCAATTCATAGAAGATGAGGGAGCATGAGTGAAGGCCATTGTGAAAAGGAAGGAAGGAACTTCCCCCAGCTTTGGCTCTATATTCCAGGCTAGCAGAGTGACATAGTGTGATACTTTGGGAAGCACTGCTCCATCCAATATGGGGGACTGGCAATTATTTTTTTCCTGCTACCTCAGGGACTGGTATATTTGTATCCGTTAGCTGCAGTTGTTTTCTTTTCTCTTTTTGTCCCTGAAAACTCACCAGAGACTAGCATCCAGTGGCCTGGGGTCTGTTACTTCGTCTGTTATCCATCACGCTGAGTAGCACTGCAATTAACGATGCTGTCGCCAACATCCCTGTAAGAGTCAGCTGCTTTTGTAGATGGAATGGCAGGGCACAGCATCTTTTCCTTTGTAGCAGAGTCTGGAGCTCTTCAGTTAAGATACACAGCCAAAACACCAAACTAAAAGGTGTTAGAAGTGTTTCCTTACACAGTTAGCCAAAAAGACTTGGGTGGTTTGGAAGACCAATATATTATCTGCCCTCCCTGCTATACATTCAACAAAACAATTTGAAACCACAGCAGAATTGTGCTTTGCTGTATTTACTTTGAAGCTATTTGAAGTTTCTTAGTTATCAGAGGGCCTTTCTGCACCACACTGTTATAGTGGCATTAGTCCACTTTCAATATCCTATGGCATCCTGAGGTTTGAAATTTAGGGAGAGGCATTTAGAATTCTCAGCCAGAGAGAGCTCTTTGGCCTTAGTAAGTTACAAGCCCCAAAATTCCACAGGATGTTGGAAGTGGAATGATAGCACAACAGTGTGATGCAGAAAGGCCCAGAACTAGTTGCCATACCTTATTCTGCCAGGTTGTCACAGATATCCTCTTTAAATCTTTTCATAATCAAGTGATGACCAGTCTAGAAGCTATGAATAAATAACCAGTTAAGAGCTTATGAGATGCCTTTGCAGTTGTTTCCTTGAGAGAAATACAGAAGAATAACTTTCTTATTTGTAAGATGCTGATTAGTGATATTACTTATTTCAGAAAAGATTGCATCTCAGAATTTAGATACCTTACTGCAGAACCACATAAAAGTTGATAAAAGTTTTTGCTTTTACAACCTTAACTAAGTATCTTCATACTGTGAGAGATGCAAAAAAGTAAAACCACTAGCTGCAGAACTTAAGGATCTTTTACAGCAGAGTTTTTTAATGGCTCAGGGAGTCCCAAAACATAAAGAAAATGCCCCCACACCCCTAGAGAGCAGGGGAGCAAGAATTTAATCCCCCCCGCCCGATCGCTGAAGGGCTTGGCTGTACTTAGCCCATCCCTGCCTTACCGTAACTGTGCTGAGGAAACTATGTTAGCAGTGAGAGTTAAACACTGATTTTCTTGGCATCAGTTTGTAGGCATATTGTTGCTGCATCTACGTGTACACACCAGCAATACAATTTGCAATATTGCAAGGTTATAAAAGTTTTATGTATTATTCTTGTACATGTGAAGTTGCCTTTGCTTTCCATAAGGTCTCACAGATTAAGCTGCTGAAGTAGTGGGGTTGGCGTTCTTCCTTCTCTTTCAAATATGCTAATACGTAAGTCTTGGGTCACAGCTGAAGATCAGTTTTAAGAACCTTTCCTTTTGCAGTTTGAATAGTGGTCTGGTACCTACCTCTTAGAATGGATGGAAAGAACTTATTTCTCTGTAAATATTAGGAATTTCATCTGTGGCTGTCAAGGTATGTGGCAACATGGATCAACTCTTGAATGTGGCTATGAGTAGCCAAAGTTCAGATCCCTTCTCAGTTACCAAGCGTCCAAGCAGCAGTTAGGCTACAGTCTTATCTTTCATCAACTGGCTGAGTAAAATCCAAGGCCCTTTCAGGTGCCCTACCCATGCTTCTATCAGTGGGCATGTCACCATTTGAATGAGAATAAAATAAATGTCAGCACACTGACCTCCATAACTTTGTTGTCGCGTGTACTGGGACAAGGTCTGTAGGTACAGAGTGGCCTATTTGCTCTGTTATTACTCCCTCTAGAGCAAAGTCTGGGTGAGGAGAGGTTCTAACATGGAAAGTTGTGCCATGTGTTTAAGTAAACAGAGGTGGATTTTGATTCTCTAGGGGGCAATTCCACGTATTGTGTTGTTTCTGTGTTAACAACACTATTTTATTGTGTACAGTTTCCTAAACAAAAATCTTTGGAAACTGAGGAATACTGTGGATCATCTGTACACTCTGACAATTTGTATTCTGATGCATATAGAAGACATTGCTTTTTTTTGCAAGGCTTCCTGGGGTACACTGAAATAATATGTAATATATGGATTGATTGTACATGTTGTTTTCGATTGTTTGTTTTCTGATGCATAGCTTTGAAATAGTTTGATGTAAATGTACTATATAAAAGTCAATGTTTGTCTGTGTGCTTGTCTGTTTGTCTGTGTCAGGCAGATGAAGACCTCATACAATTGGCTGTGTGAGGGGGGAAGACCTCATATGATTGGCTGGCTGTGAAGATTCTGTGGGATCCTGGGGTTGGCAGTTTAGAGAGGGGCCTCTCTCAGCCAGAGAGCTCTTGGGCCTCAGGCCAGTTGCTATGGAGACAAGGCCTACCAGCAAGAAGAAGGGCAGTGAATTCCCTCAGAAAACAAACCCTCTGTATGTTAACAACTCTGAATTCAGATTGGATTGGGGAATATAGCGATAAGTTACAGGTGCTGGAATAGGCTGGTTGCTATGGAGACAAGGCCTAACAGTAAGGATGAGGACAGTGTATTCCCTCAGGAACCCAGCTGTGTATGTTAACAACTCTGAATACATATTACATTGGGAAATATGGGGAAAAGTTACAGGTACTGGAGAAGACAGTCTGGTGAATTCTTAAGAAGAAAATAAAATCCTGGGCAACATTGGGTAAATACGCTAGTAGATTATAAATGTAAAATAGGTAAATGTAAAATAGGTAGCTAAGGTAGGGTTAGGACCAGCATGGTGTAGTGCTTTGAGTGTTGGGCTGTGACTCTGGAAACCAGGGTTCAAATCCCCACTTGGCTGTGAATATGCACTGGGTGACCACGGGCAAATCACACTCTCTCAGAGCTTTATTACACCAGCCTGTTATCTTGCAGCAACTGCGTTGTTTAAGCAAATGGAAACATATTGGTATGGACACAATCCCTACCACATTGTCTTTGCAGTAATGCTCTGGTGCCACTTTGTTGATGTACGTTCCCACAATTAGTATTCTGCGCTGTCTCATTGACCCCACCTTCCCACCCATGTCTGTCCTGTGTACCTTTTTCTTTTGCACAATTGTGAAATTTCCATTTCTGCTACATATTTCTTTTTTAAAATTTCTTTTGCCATAACTGTGGCATGTTGGTGATTGCCACAGAAGTGCAATCATGCAATTACAGCAGAACACATAAAAAATGCACCAGGGAGGAGAGTAAAAGCAACATTATCCTAAGCACCATGGTGTTCTCTTTGTCCGAATACTAAAAGTGGAGTGACTTCACCCTCCTTGTGGACAGAGAGGGGGAGAAGAAGAGAACCATGCCCACTCACACCACATGGTTGTTGGAATATTGGACCTGCACTGGAAGGAAATGGACACACCAAGGAGCAATAGTTGAACAGCAGCGATATTGGAGTCATTAATGAGTTTTTCCCATCAGTGATAAGGTGCAATGGAAATGCAATGCAACAGCAGGAGAGTTATGACACTGTGTGATAAGGAAAGATCAAACATGGAAATAAGCCAAGGCAATCATGTAATGAACTTATTGTGTGAAAAAGTCCTCAAGTCTCAGATGAAGGTAAAAGCAAACTGCCCTCCTAACAAATCTTGCCAAGAAAACCCATGATAGGTTCATTTTAGGGTTGCAATAAGTTGGAAATAAAGGCACATAACAACAACAACAGCAAAGGTAGGATTAGCAAGAGGGAGCAAAAAAGGAAGTGGTTCTGTTTTGTGTTGTTTTAAGAAGCAGCCAATAAGGATAAAACCACTGTAGATGGAGGCAGGAGAAGGTGATTGCCTTGGTGAGTTGAAGACATAAGGGAGCAGGATGAAAAAAACAAAGGAGATGTTAGAGATGGGAAATAAGCACATGAGTAAAGAGAATACCTACTGAAGTTTGTAGTACAAAACCACAGGTTTATTCCTCTGTTTATAAAGGATCAGATTTATTTGCTGGTGCGTACATGTAGATGCAGCAAGTTTTAACAGGGGTTTAAATCTGAGGTAAGAAAGGTGAGTAACAGTGCCACATTCTGTTTGTCTGCTCTGCATTGAAGGAAGCCTCTTTTAGTTTGGTGGGCATGAATAGAATTCCTGCCTAAAATAGTGACTCCTCATACCTTCCCTAACATTGTACCATCCAGATGTGTAGGCTTACAATTCCCACCATCCTTTGTCAACATCATCTTTGTTGTTGTGTTGGCTGGGATGATTGGAGCAGTAGTCCCAAATATGTGGATAGAGCTATGCTGGGAAAAGTTGCCTCAAAGGATTAGGGTGGTTCTAGGTGGGTTTTTGTGTGTGTGTGTGTGTGTCTGTGTAATTGCATAATAGGATGAGAGTGAGTGAGTCCAGAAGCCATCCTGGGTTTTCTCACTCCTTTTTTTTAAAAAAATAACTATGAAAAATCTACCAAGGTGGACTATACAGTGCCTTTTGATGGTAGTGGTAAGACACATGTGTATGGAAGCAGCCTTCCGAAAGCTGCTAAAAGAGAGTACTTAAAATGATAGGAGTACATTGAGATGAAGAGTTTAACTTCTGATTCTTCTCCTGCCTAGACTCACATGTCTATTGCAGGTCCAAATGATTATCTTAAATTCTTAAATATCTTAAAACTGGAACTGATTGATTAGTGCTAGTGTCAGGATGTTTCAAATCCTGCTTAGCTTAGTTTGTAGGAAGGAGAATTAAAGCATACTATTGCTATTGCAACATTGTAGCCATGGGCAATTACGATTAGCAACAATGTGTTGAATATCAATTGCAGTTTGTGTCAGGCGTAGGATTAAAGGCTTCCAGGTGACTGGGAAATACTGGAGGGCATCTGGCATGGAAGAGGAAAGATCGGACGGATGAGGTGTGATATCTCCAGAGGACAGTATGAGAACGGCCAGATGGGTAGAGATAAAACACGAGAAGAATTTAGGCTCTCAGTATGTAAGACGAAAGTATGTAAACATCAGAGAAGCTTGGAAACCCTCAAATTATGGTGACATTTGACATGTGACATTTATGGCTCTCACCCTTTGTGCCTAAATTTGAATGCTACTAACCAATGTTCCTCAGTCTTGACAACTTTTATCAAGCTGCTGTGTTGTTCTCTTTATCTCAATAAACGCTACTACTAAAGTCTTGAGTGTTTTCTTGGGAAGCAAGTTAACCAGCACATGGCAGCTGGGGACCTCATTCATGACACTCCCACTCATTCCTCATGATATTTTTTTGCTATTGTGGTAATTTCAATGTATTTCATTCTTTAGAGGATAAGTATTCTTGTGCAGTGCTTAATCATGCATACAGGCTAATTATCTTTAAAAAGATCCATGCATCAACGGGCACAGATACTCTCATGTTTCTCTCAAAGCAATCCTTGTATTTTTGAGGCTGGCATATATTCCTTTCTTAGCAGTGCAATGTCTGTCTCATGAAACATGGAAGAAATGGGGGGAACACTGGAATTTCTGTTCAAAGGAGCAAGTACCCTGGACCCATTATCCCCTGGAAATATCAACCAGCATCTTTTATATGGGGATATGATCTCACACAAATGGAATAGTGTTATTGTTTGAACATGGACTATTGGTCTGTCTATAAAGGGGATGGAAATTAAAGTGGCATATTAACAGAGCTATATGTTGCTCCTTGGTCGGGCTCCTAATATAGGCCTACAGTAGCACAAGGGAAGAAAGGGAGAGGGGATTTTGGAAGCTCAGGTGTACTTTAAGGGAACAGTGCTCACTTAATTCAATGTCCCTGTATGTGTGTGTGTAGAATCATAGAATCATAGAAATGTAGAGTTGGAAGAGACCACACGGGCCATCCAGTCCAACCCCCTGCCATGCAGGAATACCCTCAAAGCACTCCCGACAGATGGCCATCCAGCCTCTGCTTAAAAACCCCCAAGGAAGGAGACTCCACTACACTCCGAGGCAGCATATTCCACTGCCGGACAGCCCTGACTGTCAGGAAGTTCTTCCTGAGGTTCAGGTGGAATCTCCTTTCCTGCAGCTTGAATCCATTGCTCCTTGTCCTGGTCTCTGGAGCAGGAGAAAACAAGCCCTCTCCCTCCTCTACATGGCATCCCTTCAAATATTTAAACATAGCTCTCATGTCCCCTCTTAACCTTCTCTTCTGCAGACGGAACATACCCAGCTCTCTAAGTCTATCCTCATAGGGCTTGGCTTCCAGACCCTTCACCATTTTGGTCGCCCTCCTCTGGACCTGCTCCAGCTTGACCATGTCCTTCTTGAATTGGGGTGCCCAGAACTGGACACAGTATTCAAGATGAGGTCTAACCAAAGCAGAGTAGAGTGGTACCAGTACCTCCCTCGATCTAGACACCATACTCCTATTGATGCAGCCAAGAATTGCATTGGCTTTCTTGGCTGCCGCATCACACTGCTGACTCATGTTCAGCTTGTGGTCTATTAAGACTCCTAGATCCCTTTCACACGTACTGCCATCCAGCCACGTGTCCCCCATCCTATATTTCTGCATTCCATTTTTTCTACCTAAGTGTAGGACCTTACACTTCTCTCTGTTGAATTTCATTTTGTTAGCCTTGGCCCAGCTCTCCAATCTGTCCAGGTCATTTTGAATTTTGATCCTGTCCTCTGGCATATTAGCAACCCCTCCCAATTTGGTGTCATCTGCAGATTTGATGAGCGTGCCCTCTATTCCTTCATCCAAGTCGTTGATGAAGATATTGAACAGCACTGGGCCCAGGACAGAACCCTGTGGCACCCGCTAGTCACTTCTCTCCAGGATGAAAAGCAGCCATTGGTGAGCACCCTTTGGGAGCGGTCAGTCAACCAGTTACAGATCCACCTGACAGTAGCCCTGTCCAGCCCACATTTTACTAGCTTCTTTGCAAGAATGTCATGGGGAACTTTGTCAAAGGCCTTACTGAAATCGAGATATGCTACATCCACCGCATTCCCTTCATCTATCAAGCTAGTAACTCTATCATAAAAAGAGATAAGATTAGTCTGGCATGACTTATTTTTGAGAAATCCATGTTGACTTCTCGTGATTACTGCATTGCTTTCTAAGTGATTAGAAACTGACTGCTTAATGATCTGTTCCAGGATCTTTCCGGGTACTGACGTCAGGCTGACCGGGCGATAATTATTTGGATCCTCTTTTTTTCCCTTCTTGAAGATGGGGACAATTTTTGCCCTCTTCCAGTCTGCTGGAACTTCTCCTGTCCTCCAAGATTTCTCAAAGATTATAGCAAGCGGTTCCGAAATGACCTCTGCCAGTTCTTTTAATATCCTAGGATGCAATTCATCTGGCCCTGGAGACTTGAATTCATCCAGTGTGGCCAGGTATTCTTGTACCACCTCTCTACCTATTATGTGCTGCATTTCCCCTGCTTCCTCACCTGCTCCCCAACCACCAGGTTAAGTGCTTGAATCCTTCTGGGAAAAAACTGAGGCAAAGAAGGTGTTAAGTAGTTCTGCCTTTTCTCTTCCCCCTGTTAGTAATTTGCCATCTTCTCTGTGCAGCGACCCTATCGCCTCTTTCTTTTTCCTTTTGCTGCGGACATATTTAAAAAAGCCCTTTTTATTGTGTTTAATGTCTCTGGCCAGCCTAAGTTCGTTCTGTGCTTTAGCCTGTCTGACCTTCTCCCTACATTTCCTGGCTACTTGCTTAAATTCTTCTTTGGTGGTTTCCCCCCTCTTCCATTTCCTGTACACGTTTCTCTTAACGCTTAGCTCAGCTGAGAGTTCTTTAGTCAACCATTCTGGTTTCTTCAGATGCCTTCCATTTTTCCTCCTTATTGGCACAGTTTTAGACTGTGCCTTCAGTATCTCCCTTTTAAGGAACTCCCATGCCTCCTGAACTCCTTTCTCTTTCACTATTCCTGACCATGGAATTTCAACCAGCAGCTCCTTAAGTTTACAGAAGTCCGCTTTTTTAAAATCTAAGATGAGTGTCTGGCTACACTTATCTTCTCTTTCCCACTGAATGCCAAATTCCAATAGGGCATGGTCACTCCCCCCTAAAGATCCAACCACTTCTACCTCATTAACAAGGTCATCCCTATTGGTCAGGATCAGATCTAGAATATTTGATCCCCTTGTGGCCTCTTCCACCTTCTGGACCATGAAATTGTCTGCAAGACAAGCAAGAAACTTGCTGGACCTTGCTGTCTTGGCAGAGTTTGACTGCCAACATAAGTGACTTATAAGTGACCCCAAGAATTCATAGGGTTTTCTTAGGTAAGGAATACTCAGAGGTGGCTTTTAAAGTTCCTTCCTCTGACATATAGCCTACAGGACCTGGTGTTTATTGGGAAGTCTCCCATCCAAGTACTAACCAGGGCTGATCCTGCTTAGCTTCCTAATCCAATAACACAGGTTCTTCTGAAAGTAAGTTTTTTTTAAAGTTTTCATTTGATCCACTAGAGGGAGCCAGAAAACAATCTCCTTACAAATTAAGTATATTTAAGGAAGGAGAAAAATAGATCCATGCATTAGACGCCATCTCCCTGCCAATTCTAAGTAATTGTTAAGCTTCTGTAAATTTGTAAGATTATGGCAGGATTAGAAAAGGTACTTTTTGGATTAAAACCCCCAGAAGACCCCTGCCAGAATTTGGTTTTCCAAAATGGAAAAGATAGCTGAGATTTGGGGAATTGTGTGTGCATGCGGTTTTTTTAACGAAGTTTGCAAACCCCTGAAAGCAGTGGCAGAGCTTGGAGTACATGGAGGGGTGGGTGGGTGGAGGGGGGCGTGGCTATGTCATGCAGGGGTGTGGCTATAGTGTGTGGCACAGGGCTATGACATGCAGGGGGCGGGGCTATGGTGTGCGGTGGTGTGGCTACAGTGCATGGGGGTGTGGCTACAATGGATGGAATGGGGCTACAGCACGTGGGGGAGGGCAAGCAAGGAGCCACGGTGCCCCCCCAAATTTGCTGCCTGAGTGCGCACTGCCCCTATCGCTGCCCGGTGCCTACGCGACTGCCTGAAAGAACCTGCTGGATAAGACTAGCTCTGCTTCATGGTTTCAAGAGCAGCTAAATGGTTACCTCCAGGAAACTCTTGACCAGAATGTGAAGGCAACAGCTCTAACTTGTTGTGGCTTCGTAACAGTTTAGTGGTAAACTGCCACATAACTTGGAGGTTCTATTTTGCTACCAATTTTGATGTATTCCCCGCCTGAATTTGTCTCACCCTGTTTCTAAAGCCAACTGAACTATTGCCATCACCACATCTTGTGACAGCAAATTCAATAGGGATTATTTCTTCTGTGAAAAAGTAGTTTGTTTTGCCTGTTGTGGATCTACTGCTAGGCATGGTTTGTGATTTTTTATGGTGCCTGAAGTTATGAATTACAGAAGGAAAAGTGCTCTCTACATGTTCTTTTTGAGTGCTTCATGTATGTACCTCATGGCTAGCCTCTACTTTTAAAAATAAGTTGTTCCTTGTAGAAATATTTCTTTGTTTTGTATTGGAAGAGAACAAATGGAACAGAACTAGGAGAAGTAACAAAAGTCCTTTGGCATATATAAAGACTAATAAGTAAAGACTATAAATTTCATATGGCATAAGCATTCATAGACTATAGCTCACTTCAACAAATGCATAACGTATTGTCCAGAATTATATATATACACCCACACAGTACATATGGTTGGGAATGGGACTGTTGATGGTCAAGTCAGAGAGATAGTAAATGCAAAGAGTTATCCATACTGGCCATTTGTCATACTACTGTTGCCAATAACACACACACACACACATCCTGGTATTACTAGGGCTAATGATATGCGTTGTGTGCGAAGAAACCATTATCTTAATGCATATCTAGGTGCTAAGGGCAGAGCTGCCTGTATTGTAATACCCAGTGGAACAAGTATTTTGGGTGGCAGATGTTTAGGGTACAGCAATGCCAGCCTTCTTGGCTATCACCTGAACCCTGCCTAAGCTATTCCTCTGCCTTATAGGACAGAGCTATTTGTACCAGATGGCCTTCCCTGCACTCTGCATGGCAGCCGCTACCCTTGCATGTGGTGGAGGATTCCAATACCACTCCCAGGATGACATAAGATTCATATGTCAGTCCAGTCAGCTTATGGAAGTGGAATGGAGGTAGAGATGTGAAGGCCTGGGGAAAAAGGGAAAAAATTAGAACCCCGTCCCCAATCCTCCCTCCATTTTGTTAAGAAAAAAATTGTAAAAGTACCCCCCTCAATTTTCCTTTTTTAAAGATAGCTCTGCAGGGGAGGTCTTGTCCTTTGTCTCAGGCCCTTTCCGCATGTGTGTGGGGGGGAACGCCCGAAAACGCCCAAAAACTGAGCTTACCAGCGGCCGGGCGAGTCCGTCGCCACGAGGAGCAGTGCGAGTTCGCTGCTCCGCAGTCCTCCGGCATCCCAAATGGCGGCTTCCGGTTGGTGGAGGCTCTCCACCAACCAGAGAAGCTCGCCAGCCGGAAGCCCGCCCCCGGCAGATCTGCAGGCACGCACTTGCGCGCACCTGCAAATCTGCTTTGGAGCCGGGCGACGGAGCGGCATGGGGTTGCGCGCTCCATGCTTTTTAAAAACCTCTAAAAAGAGGTTTTTAAAAAACGCCGCGCGACCAGTTCCGGTCGCTCCTGTGTGGATTGAGGTGTGGAACTACAAAAAGTAGTCCACCCCAGTCCACTCTATGGTGCAGAAGGCCTCCGTTGGAGGTTGCTCTGCACCATTTTAAAATACTAATGCGGAAATGGCCTCAGACAACTAAATGTCCTGAGACAGTTCTCAATCCTTCTAAAATATTCTGAACTGGTACCACTAAACAGGGCATCAGTGTACTGTAGAGGTTAGAGTTTTGGGCTGGGACTTTGGAAATCTAGGTTTAACTGCCCACAGAGCCGTGAGACTGACCTTGAGCCAGTTGTTTTTCTTTCAACCTGATCAAGGTTTCTGGAGAGGTAACGTGTGGAGGAGAGCCATGTAGGCCATCATGAGCTCACTGGAGGAAAGATGAGATATAAATGTAAATGGTGATTGTTGTAGTGACAGTGATGTGTGCTTAGGAGGCAAGGTTTATCATTTAGGATCTTCTCAATATACTGGAACTCTACTCTAAAGTTTGGATGTCATCAAACCACTTTCTATTCTTATTAATGGCTTTTTTGAGAGTGTATGCCAAATTATTGTCCTTCCTTTCAACTGAAAGAACATGAGAGGTGGTGTCACAAGGTCATAAAAGTTATCTTTGTTTCCCCCTCCCCCCAGTAGTGACATAAACAGTGGTTATATATTGTTTGTTATTGTTCTTGTTGTTGCTGTGTGCCTTCAAGTCATTTCTTACTTACAGTGATCCTAAGGCAAACCTTTCGTGGGGGTTTTCTGGGGCTGAGAATGTGTGACATGCCTAGGGTCACCCAGTGGGTTTCCATGGTTGAGTGGGAAATCAGACCCTGGTCTCCAGGGTCATAGTCCAATGCTCAAACCACTACACTATGCTGGTTACTCCCCCATGTGGAGACCGACATCCATACATTAGGACTAGAACTTCAAAAAAATTTTTTTTTGGACTATAACTCCAAGAATCCCCAGTGGCCAAGGTGGCTGGGGAGTCTGTGACTGGCATATGCATATGTTCTCTTTGGGTTCTGTGGAGGTTGGTCGTCCCTTCTTCCCTCTGCAGCACCCAAAGGCTTAGACTTACTGTACAGCCACTGACGCCTACCACACAGTCATTACAGCAGCATTGAGACCTCCAGAGGACTCTGGCAGGTTTCAGTGCTGATGTAATTTGACTGCAGAGACACGGCCAGACGATTCACCTGGCTTCTCCGCACAGAGCACAGAATGGCCATGCAGGGGGAAGAGAGACTTCAGAGGTTGCATAGGAAACCCCCATGCAGTGGTGGTATATGGCTCAGTCTAGTGTGGGTTTGCAGACAGAACTGCTACAGTATGCTGACCTATAAAGGAACACAGCCTGTATGTTTTAGTTCAAAAGTAACTTTTTTAAGCTGTGATGGCCATGGCAGCACATGTCAAGAATGGGAGGCAGACAAAGGTCGGTCGTGGAGTCCCATCATACCTTCGCCCCTTTCACATTCCCTTTCATTTTGTGTGTGTGGGAGAGGAGTTCATCTGAAATTTCCTTTTGAAATACAGGAATGTGGGCCATGGGCAGTTGCTTAATTGTTTAGGTATGTTCTAAGCTTCTTCTGGATATCTGTAGGTCTTAGGTGAAATCAGACATTTGAGAAACTTTGCAACAGCTACCAAGGACATACAATCCCCAGAGATAATACATAGTTTTGAAGGTGTCCTCAAAAATATAGCTTTTCTGCTCAGGCAAAATTCCCTTCTGTAATCTTCATGTAGCTGCATCTACAATGGGATAGATCACATGCCTTTCATAATTTATAATTACCATAATAAGATACTAACAAAGTCAAGTAAGAACTTCCAGGAAGAAATAGCTGCCAATGAGAAGTGGGGTTTCCCCAAGGTGACTTCATTTAGGAGTGTAGGAAGATCCTGATTAATTAACAAACATGGTTTTGTTGTTTCTTTGTTCCTTCAGGTTGACTTCAACTCAGGGTCACTCTATGATAGTTTTTTCTAGGCAATATTTATTCAGGGAAGGATGCCATTGCCTTCATATTAAGCCTGTGAGAATGTGATTTGCCCAGGTACCCAGTGGCATACTCTCCAACATTTTACAGATGAAAACTGCAGCCATTTCCACACTGCACTGTTATAGTACTATTATTCCACTTTCAGCATTTCTTGGGGAATTGGGGTTTGTAGTTTGTTGAAGCCAAAGAGCTCTCTGGCCGAGAATTCTAAATGCCTCTCCCTAAACTGCAAACCTCAGGATTCAATAGGATGTTGAAAGTGGAATAATAGCACTATAACAGTGTAGTGTGGAAATGGCCTGGGACACCTGTGGCCAAGCAACTTCAGAGTGCAGTCAAGACTGCAAAAATTATTAATGAGGAAGAACACACAGACTAGGAGAGACTGATTTATGTCTACTGGGAAGGGGAAAAATCTGCCTACTCCTCTCCTCACTTTGCCCCCAATGAGATGAGTGCAAACAACTGCACTTTGAACTCATTTGCAGTAATTGAAGTGAGCTGAATACAAAGGGGAAAGTGGGAGGAGAGACAACCTTGGATGTTTAAATGGCAGCAGAAAAAGTGGGACATCAGAGGATCATTTGGAATTTTACCTGACAAATCAAGACAGTTGGAGGGTAGGCAATGGAGCATCCAGTGGAAGCAGTGTGTGTGGGGGGGCGGCAATGTGGCCTCCAGGAAGTTGTCCACTCTTGTACGCAATGCTGAGCCAGTTGGATGGTCTGACTTGTATGAGGCAGATTCTTCCTATGAACAACTGACACTGCTAGGAAAGAATTCTGGGAAAGAGCTTTTTAAATCTTTTACAGCAAGTAATACAGAAAGGACTGTTATAAGATGAATTTGTATCAGAAGACTGGTATCCAGGGTCTCTTCATGTGATGCACTACAGGCAAAAAAAAATCTCTTGGAAATGCTGTGAAGTTGGTATTTCCGGTTTTGCTCTGACAACGTATCCATTGAAGATTGGCGTACGGATGTGTTCCCAGGCTAGATACAGAGATGCTCTCTTGCACTACGGTTTTCCTCCTTTTTATCAGAGCCCTAAGATGATTTTATTTTAATATTTATTGAAACACAGTAAGACTTCCTGCACCCAACCCACTGAAGTTTTAAGAAACTTAGAGAAGATTTAAAAGATATGCTATTTTATTTGCAGAGAGCTTCATATTCAGATTTTTTACTTCCAATTTCTCTTTCACACTTTTGACCTGTTCTTCATTCACATTCTCTTGCAAAGGATATTTAATACATTTTTTTTTTAAAAAAAAGAGTGAGCAAAGATCAAAATGGAAGACTAATAATTAAGGGCCTTTCCCCCTATACTGTTACAGTGCTATTATTCCACTTTCAATCTCCTGTGGAATTCTGGGGTTTCTAATTTACTCAGTAGCATGCCTTGGAGTGCGTGCAGGGGAGGCAGGGAAGGGGGTGGGCAGAGGGGCAGGGCTGTGGCTAGGTTGCGTGGGGGGCATGGCACATGGGAGAGGGAGGGAAAGGAGGGGCGGTGCCCCCCAAAAATTGCCGCTCGGGGCGCACCACTCTCATCACCCCCCCATCCCTATGCCAATGAGTTTACTGAGGCCAAAGGGCTCTCTGGCTGAGAATTCTAAATGCCCCTCCTTAAACTGCAAATCCCAGGATTCCATAGGATGTTGAAAGTGGAATAACAGCACTATAACAGTGTAGTGCAGAAGGCCCTAAAATGACGTTCCAGAGGTTAACTATGTTTGTTAGTCTATTGCAGCAAACCAGTATTGTCTTGTGAGTCAGTTAAAGACTAACAGACTTACTATATCTTATGCTATAATATCTGTTAGTCTGAAAGTTGCAATGTGACCCTCTGTAGCAATTAAAATGTTTGTTCATTTATTCTATTTATTGGAAGTAGAGCTGAGGATAAAATAGCCAATAAAAACAGTAAAACAGCATCTACAGTATCACCAACAATTGCTTGCCAGTTTTAACAACCAGCCAAATAAACCAAAAGACAATGGCCCCCACCCACGTTTTATAGCCCTTTCTGAAGGCAAATGGTATGCAAAACTCAGCATGTCTGGAGAGCATACCATTGGAGAGGGACAGAGCACATGCTTTGCATTCAGAAGGTCCCTTGTTCAGTCCTATGACATCTCCAGTTAAAAGGCTTAAATAGTATGTGATAGGTAAGACTGATGCCTCAGTCCTGGGAGACCCAGTATATACAGAAGAAGCAAACCTGTATAGATGATGGACAGATAATAGGATGTAGCCACTTGTATATTGCCAGACGAAAGGAAATGTATCACCAGCAGCAGCAGCAACAACAAAGACATCAAAGCAAGACAGAGGCTTGTATGAAAAGTGTGCATACTCATACACAAGTAAAAGCGCACATTTTAGACATAACTGTTGCAAATTATATAGAAATGCAATACCACAGTGGGGAGGAAGTACATAACATAGTGTGACCATGTGAGCTATGTGTCTGTTTTATGTTACACAGATTTTCAATATGCATAGATGGCTGCCTTCAAGGAGATCTTGAAAAAAATATGGGGTTTTTATACTATAGTTTCCAGAATCCTCCAGTCTGAACCCCCATGGGGTGAGATCATGACCACTATGCTGTTTTAAATGCTGCTTTATATGAAAGCTAGAAAATTTTAAAAGAAAAAACCCCCCAAGTCTTTTCAAAAGTTTACCACAGTTCATGCAATACAAGTTAGGCAGAGATTCAGATGTCACCCAGCTAATCATATTGGATATAACTCAATAATCCGTAGGATATATTTTTAAAAAACCCAAAGATGAACAAAATGTTGCTGTGCAGCCTCATCCTACCCCTATCCCTCAACCCCTCCAGACTCCTCCCTTTCTGACCAAAAAAAGAAAAGAAAAAGGTGAGTTGCATTTCCTGGGGGTTCGAGATCTACCACTTGTATTTTAAACAGATTGCAGTAGGCCCCTGCACAGTTTCATTTTTTAAAAAAGATATTTTTCACAATCAGGTCCTTTCAAACTACACAATTATAGCGCTATCATTCCACATCAATTGCCATGGCAACATCTTACGGAATCCTGGGATTTTATGGGGGGTTGGCATTGAGAATTCTTAGTCACAGAGGTCTAGTGCCTCATTGTTCTCTTGTGCCTTTGAGTTCTTTCTGATGTATGGCAACCCCAAGGCAATGCTATCATGGGGTTTTCTTGGCAAGATTTGTTCAGAGGGGGTTTGCCTTTGCCTTCCCCTGAGACTGAGAGAGGGTGACTTGCCCAATGTTGCCCAATTGGTTTCCATGGCTGAGTGGGGATTGAAACTCTGGTCTCCAGAATTGTAGTCCAATGCTCAAATGTGTCCAGTTCTGGGCATCTCGTTTCAAGAAGGATATTGACAAGCTGGAACTTGTCCAGAAGAGGGCGACCAAAATGGTGGAGGAGCGGCTTAGGGAGCTGCGTGTGTTTAGTCTGCAGAAGGGAAGGCTAAGAGGGGACACGATAGCCATGTTCAAATATTTGAAAGAATGTCATATCGAAGAGGGAGCAACTAATGTTGAGCAACTAATTTATAGTTATTTATTTTAATAATTAAAATAGCAACGTTGTAACTTAATATTTTACATCACTCTAATCTTTTACTTTTTGAATCTTTAAATGCTGTTTTAAATTATGTTGCCTGAATAATTCAATGTTAATAATTTCATTTCCTTTAAGGTAACAATAACACAGTGTTAAAGTCTTAGTGGTAGTACTACCATTGCAAAGTTTTTTATTAAAAGCTTCTGCAAAGGTGCTGTGCTGTTCCACATTTCCATTCTAGTGCCTTATGTTCAGCAGGTAATACATGCCTAATATCTTCCATTTTCCCAAATGTGTGTGTGTGTGTGTGTGTGTGTGTGTGTGTATCCCCTTTTAAACTGCACAGTTTTTAATCTACTTGGACATCTTATGTCTTTGTTGTTGTTATTATGTGCCTTCAAGTCATTTCTGACTTGCGGCAACCCTGAGGTGAACCTATCACGGCGTTTTCTGGGGCTGAGAATGTGTGACACGCAAAAGGTCACCCAGTGGGTTTTCATGGCCAATGTATGTGTGTGTGCACATATGTACCTTCAAGCTTCCTATCAACTTATGAGAACACCCATGAATTTCATAGGGTTTTCATGGGCAAGGAGTACTCAAAGGTGGTTTTTCCAGTTCCTTCCTCTGAAATATAGCCTACAGCATCTCATATTTAACAGCCTCTGGGATTGGCATAGTCTCTCCTTATCTCTTCAATTATCTTCAAAGGATGGCAGTGTGTCCTCAGAGCCTACCACCTGCTGCTGGGGTGTAGGTCCCCCAACTGCCTCAGCCTCCAGTTCCTCAGGTGCACAGAGGCCACCATCATCAAAAGTTGTAAATTCCTGGAGATCTGACCAATCTCTCTCTCTCTGAGGCCTTTTTGCACAGCATTTGCCATGCGAAAGGGCCCCTCAAGCGTTGCACGAATGTGAGGAGTGGTCCACACGATGCACTCACATTCATGCGACACTCCAGGGCCTGACATGACATTCTTTGGTGCCTGCCAGCCCCTGGAACATCGCACGATTGTGAGTGTGTCGTGTGGACCACTCCTTACAGTCACGCGATGCTCCGGGGGCCCTTTTGCATGGCAAATGCCATGCAAAAAGGGCCAAAGAGTCTCCTAAGGGGGGGGGGAGGTCTGAATATGAAGAAATTTGACAATTCAGGTAAATTCTTAGAAACAAAATGAAATTCTCACTCATCTTCACCTGGAAAATGTCCCTTTTATAGCCCCCGGTGAGAAGATTGTATAATTATAGGTTTCAGGAGGAAAGTGAGTCCACAGCTTCTTGCCTACTTCAGTCCTACCTAAATTTTAGGGCCTCCCATACTCCTTTGTAGGGCTTTTCACGTTTCATTTTTCTTACCTGTTCAGGTAGACTTTGGCTCAGCCCTCAAGTGAAGCCAACTTTTTAAGAAAGTCCAGCCAGCCAGAACTCCTTTTATACTATCTGCCTTAACAAAGCTATTCTTCCATTAATAGTTCAGACCTTCTGGTTGTTTATGTGGAGGCTTCCAGGGACAATCAATGTGCCTTCTTCACAACCAAACAGAATTATAATTGATCATCATCTCTTTCAGGAGCTTAGTCTAGGAACAAAGCTATGATTGGAGACTCTGAAGCTCAACTAATCCATGAGAAGGACCAGAGAAAGGTGGAGAGGATGTAATTATGGAATCTCAGATTAGTAAACTCTGCATAATGGTACATAACATATAAATACCAATGGATGGAACCTCAGAGGAGGTAGTTCAAAAGGAAGATAAGGGATCAGGAAATTGTGACATTATTCTGTGACTATAAGCAAAATCTAAGTGAGAAAGAACTCATTATTTTTTCTGTTTGTTGTCATGGAGAAGTTCCCAAACTGAGGGTATTGATTTAGGCCGGAACCCAGAAAAATTACTCTTTTGCACCACAGCTTACAAAATCCCTCAGCTAACATGCCCCTGATCATGCTGGTTATGAGATTCTGAGAACTATAGTCTGAACCACCTGTTCCAAGCTCTTATTTAGATAATTTTAAAAGTTTTTTTTGCATTGTCCCACACAAAGATTGGCATACCAGTCAAGTAAAGTTATGCCTCTTCTACAGCAACTTTTCCCTAAACAATATTCTTCCTGGTCCACCTATCTAAAAGTTCCCTCCCCATTATTTTGATTCATTAAAAACACTTTCGCCAAATAAGGAAAGTCCCCTCTTTTGCATTTGCGAGTTCTCCTATCCCCCTCCCCACTCTAATTTCTTAATTGTTTGTTCTGTGGAAAAGGGGAACTGCCTGGTTTCATGGCTTGGTTGTCTAAGCTTGTGGTTTATTTTAGCAATAGGTAGGGAATAATAGGAAGCCAGGCTCTTGTCTCATAATTTGTCTTGCTAAAGCTAGGCTAGTTTGCAATATTTTATTTGCCTTAGATATTTTGCTTCTTGGGCTTCCAGCAGAATCAGAACTATAATTCCCAATTATATGGCATGTAGTGTTTTAAGAAATCTGAAATGATGAAAATATCAAAAGATCATAAACAGATATTGAATGAAACAATCAAGAAGGAAGAAATTTCTATCGCTATTAAAAGTTTAAAAACCTCAAAAGCACCCGGACCTGATGGTTTCATGGTGAAATATTATAAAACATTTGAAGAGGAGTTGATAAAACCACTATATAATACATTTAATCAAATTTTAACAGAAGGAATTCCAAAAACCTGGACAGAAGCAAATATCGCTCTAATACCAAAGGAGGGAAAAGATTTATCGTCAACCAGTAATTACAGCCCAATTTCGTTACTAAACATGGATTATAAAATATTTTCTAGTATATTGGCAGAGAGACTGAAAAAAGTAATGCAATCTACTTTACATGAAGATCAGAATGGTTTCCTCCCAAAGAGACAACCGAGAAACAACGTAAGAACAGTGATAAATATTATAGAACATTTCGAAAGACACAAGAATTAGCAATTATCTTTCTAGACACTGAAAAAGCTTTCGACAAGGTGAAATGGAAATTCTTAATAGTGACCCTGGAAAGAATGGATTTAGGAAACAGCTTTATAAAATGGATACAAGAAATATACTCCCATCAAACAGCTAGAGTTATAGTAAATGGGGAAAAAAACCAGAGATATAAAAATTGAAAAGGGAACCTGACAAGGTTGTCCTCTCTCACCTCTCTTATTCATCCTGATTCTAGAAATATTAAATAACAAGATTAGATCAGATCCAGATATAAAAGGGGTTAAAATTAAAGATAAGATGTACAAATTACAAGCGTATGCAGATGACTTGGTAATCTTTCTGCAAGAACCTTTAGAATGTATAGACAAGCTGTTAAAGACCATTAATGAATACGGAGAAAATGCAGGATTCAAAATAAACAAAGAGAAAACGGGTATCTTAACAAAAAATATGTGTTCCAACAAAGAAGAACAATGCGTTAAAAAGTCTAACTTGCAAATCCAAAAGAAAATCAAATATTTAGGTATCTGGATTGCGAAGCAAAATACAGAATTGTTTAATAATAATTACACAAAAGTGTGGACAGACATACAGAAGGATTTGGAAAAATGGAGTAAATTACACCTATCCTTTCTCGGAAGAATATCGATAGTAAAAATGAACATCTTGCCTAAAATGATTTTTTTATTTCAAAACTTACCAATAATAAAAAACGATAAACCATTTAAACAATGGCACAAGGATCTTATGAAATTCATTTGGGAAGGAAAGAAACTGAGGATAAACTGGAAAAAATCTTACAAATTGAAAAGAAAGAGGTGGCTGTAATTTGCCTGACTTTAAATTATACTACTACACAGCAGGATTAACTTGCATAACAGACTGGATCAGACTACAGAATCAAAGAATACTAACATTGGAGGGAGCTGACGGTAGGATGGGCTGGCATGCCTATTTGTGGTATAACAAAGCAAAAATAGACAAGGAGTTTACAAATCATTTTATAAGGGAACCACTACTAAGAATATGGACACAAATAAAGAAAAAACTATATAACAAAATTCCAACCTGGATATGTCCCCAGGAAGCCTTTTTTGGAAGATGGGTTGATATGCAAAAAAAATGGTTAACATATAAAGATTTATTAGAAACAGGCGAATCATCTACACCACAATTAAAAACAAGAGAAAAATTAGAAAAAATGGGTCATAACTGGCATGGCTTCCATACAGACAACTCTATGAAAGATACAAAATAGATCTAAAATTAGAAGGGTTTAATTTAAAGCAAATATCTAATGAATTAGAGAAAATCATATTTACTCAACCAAACCATCCTACAGCAAAATTTTATGGCCATCTGTTAAATTATAAATTAGAGGATGAAATAATCAAAGATACTATGCTATCTTGGGCTACTATAATAGGCCACACAATTGAGTTAGAACAATGGGAAATATCATGGAAATTAACCCACAAATTTACGCTATCACAAAATCTTAAAGAAAACTACATAAAGATGTTTTATAAATGGTATGATACACCTGTTAAACTGGAAAAAATGTATAACACACAACAAAACAAATGTTGGAAATGCCAAGAAAAAATCGGAACATTTATACAGATGTGGTGGAGCTGCCAAAAAATCAATAAATTCTGGAAAGATGTAAACAAAATTCTGATGGAAATATTCGAAACTCAAATACCTATAAAATCAGAAATTTATTTGTTAAACATGGTTCAAATTGTAGATCTGAAAATCTCTAAGAAATATTGGAGAGTGTTATTATATCTTATTACTGCAGCTAGAATTTTAAATGCCAAAGGCTGGAAAAACAAAGAAATCCCCACGATAGAACAATGGATGATGAAAATACTAGAAATGAAAGAAAATGACCAAGTTACTGTAAAAATTAAAGAGAAATCTGAGAAAATATTGAAGGAATGGGATCCAATAACAAGGTTCCTCCACAGTAAATGGGGTAAAAATTTTATTGAATAAGAAGTAAATTAAACAAATCTGAATATACCTACGTGAAGTTAATAATTAAATAAAGGTATAAACAAAAAAGAGTTGAAAATTGAACAACACAAATAACAGCACCTTCAGCAGAAACGGAAACTAGGGTGGAAAGACCATCCAAGGTGTACAATAAAACTTGTTAGTATGTGCATATACTTTTATTATATTATATTTTATATTTATACAAACATGAATGTACAGGTACTGGAATAAGAATGTACGCACATATGTTTATATATAGATGTGTATATAAGCAAGAATTTGAACTAACATTGAAAATTTATGTGTATGTAAATTAACATAAGCTGATATAGACCGATACTTCAAACAGGAGGAACAATACTATTGACACAGAGATAGTGAAGAAAGATGCAAGGGAAGGAAGTTTAAGAAACAAATAAGCTTGCATTATGTCAGTAAAGGTTAGACCAAACCTGTAGAAAATACTTTGTGATGTGGGTCGTTAAGTGCACCTGTGGAGAGACGTGATTTCAGCTGAGTCATGCTGAATCATGCTGATGAGCAACCAGGGGAGAAGGTTGCATCAGGTGTGGGGAGAATGCAAAGGCTGGCAGGATTGCATCAGCTAGTGTGAGTATAAATATAGCTGAGAGCTAGCCAGCAAGTTGTACATGGTGCCTGATGTATCTGCTGGAGGCTGTGCCAGAAAGAGCAAGCAGGGGGATGCTGGAATGCCTTCTGGAGATTCTTGTAAATATGTACACATTGTAACTCAAGAATAAATTGCCTCCTTGATGGAAGAGAACAATTGGTGTGGGTGAGTCTTTCTTGGCTACAGTGCATTGCTGCTAAGGTATTCTCTGCTGGTGGGTGTGCTTCCAGAGCTGTGGGAGCAATCTCTGCTATATTTTGGGTGTGACACATTATATGTCATTAAGTGACTGAGTTCTACCCAATGGAAGTAACTCTAGATATCTTTTTCTTTTTTTCTTTTTTTCTTTTTTATCCTTTTTTATATTTTCTCTTTTTTAACAATAATGTAACTAATGATAACATCAGAAAGATTTTTTTTTGTATATTTTTTTTTATTATACTGTAATTAACAATAGTTGAAAGATATTAGTGGATTGAAAGAAAATTTGTTGAAGTAAGAACTAATGATTTCTGTTTAGTGCGGTTGTTGACTATGTAAATACCAAAATATTATGTCAATCTTGTAACAATAATATAATTTTGTCTTAATAAAAAAAAAGAAAAAAAAAGTCTTACAAGATGACTTGGAATCAGGAAGTATTCCCTGACCAGATGCCCAGAGCCAGAGCTTGCAGATTTAGGTTTAAAAAATAACTTGCTAATGTTGGTGGCTGGAAATTTGTTTGCTGTGTCTCACACAGCAAATAGTAGTATTTAGCAGAAGTTAAATTTGTTCCTTTGATTGTTGAGTAATTTGTTAAACTGCATACTCTTTAACAGTCTTGATTTGTCAGGGACAGTCACAGTTGATCTTCAGTCATCTCACTTTTTCAGCTAGTTTTAAAAGGTTCCAGTTTCTCTGTCCTCCTCTCAGTTTCCCCCTTTGTCCTAGCTTACTTCAGTTGCTGTAAACTACAATGGTTCCTCCCCTTTCATGAGAGTTCGGGTCACAGAGCCTCATGAAAGTGGAAAAATGGTGAATAACTCCCCCCATGATCCCCCCCCATTCTCTTCTGGGGCTCCCCTCATTCCCTGGCCTTGTGCCTTGGCCCACTTTCTCAGCACAGGAGGCAGAGGTCAGAGAATGGAAGAGACAACTCTAGGGGGGAGGAGAGAGGTGTGTGCACATGCCTCCCCCACATTCCCTTGCCTTTTGCCCAGGTGCTTGCCCTACAAAATGCGAGGGAATGGGAGGAGGAGAATGGTGTGGGGGAGGCATGTGCACACCTTGTGAATAATCAAATCTGCAAAGCTCATACCAGTGAACGTGGAGAGAAAACTGCAGTTCCAAATGCAAAAGCAGTTTGCACTCAGCAGGAAGGAGTGGGGGAGTGGAATCTTGCCTTTTCCAGCAGGTTTAGGCAAAAGCAAATTACAGCAGCTGCTCCTAGCTCCTGTGTTCATTTTTTTTCCTGTGTTCACCTTTGCCATGTTGACCACACTCTGATGTTGCTTGGCCACAGATGGACTAGTTTTCATCAATGAAATATTGGATAGTAATGAAATTGTCAGACTTTTTTTAAAAAAAACAACAGAATAACATATCTGGGTATCATCATTGCACACTATTGCCATTTTGTTAATGACTCTTTCAACAGTGCTCTTTTTAAGTTGCCTCACCGAACCTGGCACTTTCTTAGTGCACTGAACTATAAACCTCACAACCCTGATTTATGGTTGGGAGTGGTGGTATGCATAGCAGGATACATCTGCAAACCATCAGGCTGAGAAGGCTATCATAAAGCACAGAACCTAATTTTTGATTAACTTTTGCCACTGATGTGTACCTCTTTTCTTTCTACCTCTATCTACTTCTACCAACATGTATGCTATTCACTTACTCCTGTAACATGGGGTGCCATAGGGTTCTGTCCTGGGCCCACTGCTATTCAACCTCTTCATCAATGACTTGAAGGAGTAGAGGGCATGCTGATCAAATTTGCAGATAACACCAAATTGGGAGGGGTTGCTAATACTCCAGAGGACAAGATCAAAGTTCAAAATGACCTTGACAGATTGGAAAGCTGGGCCAAAGCTAACAAAATGAATTTCAACAGAGAGAAATGTAAGGTCCTACTCCTAGGCAGAAAAAATGGAATGTACAAATATAGGATGGGGGACATGTGGCTGGATAGCAGTACGTGTGAAAGGGATCTAAGAGTCTCGGTAGATCACAAGCTGAACATGAGTCAGCAGTGTGGTGCAATAGCCAAGAAAGCCAATGGGATTCTTGGTTGCATCCATAGGAGTATGGTGTCTAGATTGAGGGAAGTAATGGTGCCACTCTGCATTGGTTAGGCACTGTATCCAGTTCTGGGCATCTCAAATCAAGAAGGATATTGACAAGCTGGAACGTGTCCAGAGGAGGGTGACCAAAATGGTGAAGCGTCTGGAAGCCATACTCTATGAGGAATGGCTTAGGGAACTGGGTATGTTTAGCCTGCAGAAGAGAAGATTAAGAGGGGACATGATAGCCATGTTTAAATATTTGTAGGGATGTCATGTGGAGGAGGGAGCAGGCTTGTTTTGTGCTGCTCCAGAGACTAGGAGAAGGAGCAATGGATTCAAGCTGCAAGAAAAGAGATTCCACCTGAACCTCAGGAAGAACTTCCTGATGCTCAGAGCTGTCCAGCAGTGGAATATGCTGCATCGGAGTGTGGTGGAATCTCCTTCTTTGGAGGATTTTAAGCAGAGGCTGGATGGCCATCTGTTGGAAATGCTTTGAAGTGTGTTCCTACATAGCAGGGGGTTGGACTGGATGGCCCCTGAGGTCTCTTCCAACTCTTATTTCCAAGCTCTGACAGCACTGATAGATCAATTTGCTAAGTCTCTTCAGGGGAAAGGGGTAATTAGCACACAGCTAAACAATTTTAACTAGGCATTTGCAAGGTCTGCAAGATAAACCTAAAATCAAGTGAAAACAACTACCACAGTCTTTCCAGCCTTGGAGAAGTCCCCAAACCATGCAGGTGATTTTTTAAAAATATTTAGAACCACACATTATTTACAGCCACATATTATAATTATTTTAATCATCTCATATAAAGAGAGCAGCATCAGCCAAGTGAGGTCATAAGTGCATCTGGTAGCCTGGCGCAACAACATTGATGCTACAAAAAGAAAAGAAAAAAGAAGGAAAAGAAAAGAAAATTCAGTTTCTGTAAAATGTGCCACCATCAGAATTAATGGCAATCTCTACAGGTGTCAAACAAATTTTAATAGCTAAATTATTGATATGAAGAACTGATGGTCTGCAGAACAGTTTCAGGGTGGGAATTTGTCAGCTGTCAGCTCCTATAGCACTACTCTTAGATTCCTTGGCTCATCTGCTTTTGTTCTACTGTTTTCTGAGATGTCATAAAAAGATTCCTAGACATCAAATAGAGTTGCCAGATGGAAAACTGAAGTGGGATACTGTACCTTTAATGGTTGTGCAGAAGAAGAAATTTCAGTAGGTGTTGCTTGTCATACAACCAGGTAAAAAGCATCACCTGATGAAATTTCCATTTCTACATAGCCATTAAAGGTACAGCAGCCCTGCTCAGGTTTCAGTCTAGCAATGCTACCAGCTCATGTGGAAAGAGTGGCAGAAGACAGTAAGAAACAAAGCCTAAGCCTGAAATCCTATGAATGCTTACCTGGAAGTTTGTTGTGCTGAATTCAGTAGATGTTACTTCTGAATAAACATATATAATGTGGTGGGCATAGTGCAGCCCTCCAGATGCTGCTGGACTGCATCTCCCAAGATTTCACCCCATTGGTTAGGTCTAGTGGGAGCTGCAGTTCACCAATGTTTGGAGGACTGCCTGTTGGCCACCCCAAGGTACAGGACTGCACTATAGCTGACAGGAAAGTAAGAACTGTACCAGCAGAGGGAGACAGCAGATCTTCTGATGAATTATTTCTAAATACCTCAAGGGCTGTCATAGGCCATTTCCACACAAGAGGGGAGGAGTGGTTCACTGCTTGTCAAGAGTGGTGTTTTATACTCCAGTTCGGAAACTGTTCTGTCTGCACACTCCCCATTTAAATCGTATTACCTTGGAGAAAAGTGGTTGCTGCGTCCACAAAAAGAAGAACGCAACAGTTCAGTTCAGCACAGTTCCATACCTCCTAAATCATTCCCATCATTGCCATCAAAATCTCTTTCTACAGTTCTCCCTTTCTCCACCACAGACAGTTGACAAATCAAATGCCAAACGTGCAATGAAGGGGGCTAATTGCAAGGAGATCGGACGTGAACTGTCAAGTCTCCTGCATTCTCCCACTCACCTGTTCCAGTTTGCCGTACCGCATACAGCAAATCCATAAGCTGTCAAATTGTTGTCAATCGAAGCTGTCAAATTAAACTGTCAAATAGTTCCCAAAGCCTTCAGGCTGCAGCTCACCATTTCATAAGTTAATTTCCACTTCAAAGAGAAACAATGTTGCCATGTTGCAAGTTGCCTCTTCGGAAGTTAATTTTCAAGTCACTTCAAAGAATGTTGCCCTTTCTTGCCTCATGCCTCTGTTCATGAAGCTCCCTTCCCTCAGTCAGCAGCAGCCGACAGCATTCCTTTGATGAGTGGGGGGAAGGAAATGACAGCCTGGGAACATCTACTTTTGCCCTGTGAATCAATGTTACTGTTCTGCACATATGCAAAAACGAAGCAGAACCAATTTGGGAGGTTTGCAGCAGACTTTTTCTGTTTTTCACATACAGCGGTTTCTTATTGCATTTAACTGCATTAGCAGCTGAAAACATGCAGAACAACGAGGAACACTACAAAGTGAAACTGGTTCAATGTGCAGATGGGAGGTAAGACTTCAAGCTGACAATGATGTATTCCCCTTGTGCAGAAATGCCCATAAAGAGGAGGGGCAGGCCTGTTCTTTCCTGCCTCAGAGGTCTAATGGTTTGAAGTTAGAGGAGAGTAGATTTCTATTAAACAGTAGAAGGACTTTTTTGATGGTAAGAGACGTTTGGTAATGAAATCAAGTACTTAGAGAAGTGGTGGGGTCGTCTGCTCAGGATGTTTTCAAAAAGAGACTAGGCAGCTACCTGCTGGGGATGCTTTAGCTCGAGGTCCTGCATTGATTGGGGATTAAACTAGATTGCCAGTGAGGCCCCTTCCAACTCTATGAGATCAGCCTCATTAGAATTAGGAAGATTGAATAGTTATTCTTGCTTGGCTCATTTCATGTATCCAGTTCAGAGCAACACCCTTCCGGCACTTCTGCACCTTGTGGAAATAAATGTGGATACAGTAGCAATGACAAACTCAAAGAACATCAGAGTCTAGAAGAGACACCAAACGAACCAGAGGCTGCTTCTATAATATAGTGGAGCAAGCTCAAAAACATGGTTAGAGAGATGTTTTTCATCCAGAGGATAACATCCCTACTTGGGAAATCCCTAGAGAGTCAAACATGAATGAATGGTGAGCAGGGCTGTACCGGGGTAGGCCAAGCCAGGCCATTCCTCCTTTCTAATCCTATACCCTCTCCTACACAGCATGTGTCACCGCTACTCATTTTTCCCTCCTCCCCCACTTCATTCCCTTTATCCTATCTCTCCTGCCATTGCTCACCCTTCAGTCTCTTAACTTCCAACTCTTTTTTTGGGATGACAACTTCAAGGATCCCCTATACTGCATAGCCAATGGCTATGAAATTCCATAAATTTGTGCAAACAAACCTTCAGTGTTCTGCTTCTTCATTCTCTAGCTCCCTAACCTTCTCAGCCTTGCTCCCCAAGGAAGCAATTAGGATTTTTTTAAAGGTTGTATTAAATCTAAGGAAAGATTTCAAAAGCTGAATTGCTGAGTGGGGAATCATGGGCAGGCATTTTAATACCCAATGAAGTGAAGGTTGACCTTTCTTAAACAATTTCTGTCCCATGCCAAAGATTCCTACCCCATGCAAAATTGCTGACCCAAGTGATTATTAGTTTTTTTTTTTTTTTAAAAAAACCTTCTAGCAGTGCCAGAGGAGGTATTTTAAAAGTTTCAATTGTTTCATGAGGGTAGCACTGAGGTCACAAGCCAGATACAGGGGCCCTATTGGGCTAGAGGTTTCCTGCCTCTGCCTTAAAAATACAGTTGGCCCTCCACATTTATGGATTTGATTTTCATGGATTTCATTATTTGTGAGTTTCTCCAACCCTTCCCCCACCTCAGGTGCTTCTTTTCTGGGGAACCTTCCCTCACAGCAGCTCTGATGAGGCTATGCAGCCTCTGAAATCGGCCTCTGGTCCTCCTCCTCCACCACCACTAGCCACTACCTGGCAAGCTAAGGGTGGCTCACACCTTGATTTCTGAGTACCACAAACCCTTTTCTGATGCCCTCCACACCCAAGGAAGGAGATGGATGTGAGAGAGAAAGTATAGGGCCACCATGCTGACTTATCCCCTTTTCCTTCTACTTTCCCTGACCTGGTTTGGACTGTGGGTGCCCACTCTGTCTCCCCTTTGGGCTTTCTCTCTCACACAAACACACACACTTTGATATTTGCAGTTTTTCCACTTTTCCAGAGGTCCTAAGGCCCTAACCTTAGTGAATATAGAAGGTCAACTGTCCAGTCTCTCAGTGAGTTTAGGTTTTTTCAGAGGTGCTGCACTCTGGCCTTTTGATGCTCCCTTAGAATGTTTTTGGGTTTACTTGTGTATATACATATATGTGTGAATGAAATGTATGTATGTATGTACATATATTTCCTCCCCAGAGGATCCTCTCATTAAGACTGCCTCTATAAAGGAACCCTAGTTGTACAGGATTTGAGATGTTAGCCAGAAGTTCCTTTTCCTGGTGGACAACATGTGAGTAGCGAACTCTCGAAATTCCAGTGCACCAGGTAATCACTGTGGCTCTTTGGTTCTGTTTGTTCACCTCCGTCCTCTACTTCCAAGGAGTTATTCCTGGAAGGCATTCATACAATTCTTGGGCTGGGTAGCAAGACTTGCTACTGCATAGTGGGGCATGGTGACCACTTCTATTGTTGACACGCTACTTCCTTGGCAGAGAAAGAGACCTGCTGAAGATTCCATTCTCTGAACCACCGTCTGTCAAGTGTCACCTCTCCCATCCTACCTCATATGTGAAGACTTAGGGTGGAATTTCATTGGTGTCTTATGCATGCTTACGTTTCCCAATGAAAGCGGCTGGACGTTTTTATCTCTGGAGGAATATCTGCAGAATTCAGGGCTGTGGAAGCAGACTTATGTGTTACAATATGCATGTGATTGTGATGCACATTTGTTACCCCAAAAGGTGGGGCCCTCCAGCAGTACCTGTGCCTCCGTGAAAAGATGGGGAATTATAACTCAAAAGGGAGGCCTGTAAGAGGTTGGATAACCTTGCAGGATTTTTTCACCTTTGCATACCAATACTAACTGTAGGACACCAGTTGGAAGTAAAAAAGAATGTTTTATTGGGGGAGTTCACAAACACTCGTGAACAATCAAATAGTCTCACAGACAATACAAGGCTAACACAAGGAAAGGAAAGGTTGGATAGTGAGAGTTTAGGGTGAAGTGGGTGATACTCACCATTCCTGTAGCAACAGAGGATTGAAGTGAGATGTCTTAGACTGGGAGAGTCTGAGGGCAGTATGATGAACTGGAATCCGGGGGCCCTCACTCAATGTAACATTCCAATGTGCGTCCAACATACTAGCAACTAGCCATGGGCTGAGCCAGGGTTAAAATTCCCTTTCTCTGCCCTGAGAAGAATGTGTTAATTGCTTTCTGGAAGACCTGAAAAAGGGGTCTGGAAGGCTCTGATTGTCTTTGAGGCGGGTGACAAAGCATTGAAAGAAATCACAATAGCCTCTTAATGACTGGAAAAGTAAGTGAACAAAAGGAGAGTTTTTGTGGAAAAAGGTAATAGGATGTCAACCTTTTGGTTGCTCTTTCTAGCAGCTTCATTCGCTGTTGTTTCCTAGGCTTGAGTACATTAGGGGTCCATCTAAAACTCATCAGGTTGAGCTCTCTAACTCATGCTTCTGATCTTTTGACCTGGCCATGCTGAGGTCTTTTATCCTAGCTTCAGGAACCTTCCAGTCAAAGCCCTTTATTTTCACATAGCTTTCAGCCATAAGTGCAAGATTTATATTTCACTAGCGTATTGATCCAGCGTTGCCCGGAATTTTCATTTTCCTCTTAAGAACTCACCAAACTGTCTTCTCCATTTCCTGTAAATTTGCTCTATATTTCCCAATGCAATCTGTATTCAGAGTTATTTACACACACCGTTTGGATTCCTGAGGGAATACACTGTCCTCCTCCTTGCTGCTAGGCCTCATCTCCATAGCAATCAGCCTAATCCAGTACCTATAATTTAACCCCTTATTCCCAAATTCAATCTGTGTTTGTAGTTGTTAACATATAGAGGTCGGGTTCCTGTGGGAATAAACTGTCTACCTCCTTGCTGCTAGGCATCATCTCCCTAGCAACCAGCCTATTCCAGTACCTGTAACTTTTCCCCATAGTCCCCAATCCAATCTGTGTGCTGGCTTTTGATTTTTTTGCTTTCTGTTGAATTTGTGCAATGGCTTTATGTTTTTCTAGAAGCATTTTTTGTTTGGAATTTCAGCTTTAAGATTCCTCACATATGGAACCCGTACAATCTACTGTGTGAGGCGAGAAGACCTTGTGACTATGTTGTGTATGTCACTTTAATTTTTCTCACACATGCCTCTCAAAAGTTTTCTGACATCCTTATTGATGGTATTGATGGGAGGCCTCATCTCCATAGCAACCGGCCTGAGGCCCAAGAGCTCTGGGCTGGGAATTCTAACGGCCGCTCCCTAAACAGCCAACACCAGGATTCCATGGAATCTTCACAGCCGGCCAATCCTATGAGGTCTTCTCACCTCACACAGCCAATCCCATGCTGACACGGACAAGCAGACAAATGCGCAGACAAAAATTCACTTTTATATAGTAGATTGGCATGAAATAAATAAACAGTAACAGTATAATGAACAGTATAAAATAAACAGTACTTATACCGATCACACTGTGATCATAGATTGGGGGTTTACTGCCTGGTAACACATTGAGAGGTTCACATGTGGATGAGATGCCCATGAGAGCTACTTTTGCTTGGGCATTTGGTTGTCCGTCAGGTTGTGTCACGTTGCCATTCAAGACGAAGATTGCCTAGCACGATCAATACGTAACTTGACATGTAGAAATTTACTCTGTGAAACCCCAGTGAAGGCTCTCAGGCTCACATTTGCTCTTATGGGCCCTTTCTCCTTCTGTTTCTTTTTTCTTTCCTCAGCTTCAGAGGAAGACAAAGACAAATCTACTCTGAACAAATCTTGCCAAGAAAACCCTGTGGTAGGTTAGCCTTTGGATCAGAAACTATTTGAAGGCACACAGCAACAAGGTCTCACTGTTAACCTTCTGCCATTGGCTTTTAATCCAAAAGTCATGGACCAATGAAAAGTAGTGTATATTCTGTCTTATCTCACTGACTGTAACTTCCCTATTTTTCTCCTCCAGAATATTTAATAGTTGTGCTCCCCATTACTGCCCTTGATCCCAAAAAGCAGGCCATGTTTATGGGCCTCAGTGATAAAAGTCACACTTTCTCCTGTGTGCAGTCTGGTGAGGGTCAACCACAGCTACAGATAGTGATGAGTGTCACTTGTTAAAAATCTCTTGTCATTCTCTAAAAAATAATAATAATAATAATTTGTCATCTGGTGTTCTAGCTTCTGGTCACTTAGATTCTGCATCTGGAGAGGCAGACTATTGAAACCTAGAGCTGCTACCAGAAACATTTCCTCCCTCTCTTGAATAGCCATTCTTTGTTTTCTTACCTTTTACAAGAATCTAAAGTGATCTTCCAGATGTTTTGGAATATGATTCTCACAGACCTTTACCATTGGCCAGGGTGTGTGGGTCTGATGAAAATTGCAGGCCAAAATTTCTTGAAGGCCAAAATTTCATTATTTCTAATCTAGACAATGTGATTGCCAAGTCTATACTTCTTTCTTTGTTTCTCTTTCATGTTATTTTCCCACAAGTGATTCAGCAAAGTGGTTCTCAAGCTCTGGCCTTCCAGATCTTTTGAATTTCCACTCCCATAATCCCTGCCATTGATGTATTAGATCGGACTTCTTGTAGCTGAAATTTAAAAAAATATCTGGAGAGTCAAAGACTAAGAAGCACTGATTTAGTGTGTCCAACATGAAGAGGCAAAGCTCTGCAGACTTTGAAGGTCTACTGCACCTTTAATTAAAAGCTCCATAAAGCTTAGAATTCTACAAGTGTTACTGCTTCTTCATTGGAACTACTGGGCAATTAGTTATGAATTGCTCCCTAACTTGATAGCTCCTCTTCCACAGGATGGAGGAACGACCTGCAAATTCCATTTCTCTCCCTTTTTCCCTCCGGTTATGGTTCATCGGCTGCACGTGCCTCCTGGTTCAGTTCTGGTTCAGTTAGGGGCTCTCTTAGCCCCTAAAGCCTCCTGATAGTCCCCAAACAGCCCTCCCATTTAAATTTTTTTGGGAAGGAAATTATATATCTATATCGAGAGAGACAGAGACAGAGAAACTACCTCAAGTTATGCACAGATGAGGCAGTTTTCCTTCCCCATGAATACCTCCCAAATATTTTGCACTAAAAATCAACTGAAAACTGTGACCAGAAGTGAAGTGATGTCACCTCTGGCAGGCTGCAGTACACCTCTATGGCCAGCGGTGGGTACGGGGGCAAAAATGACCCCCCTGTCCTAAAAAGGGTTGCATGTCTGTTTTGTTGTGAAATAGCGTCTTATGACAGTCAGAGTCGGTCTCTGCCGTTTCCTGGGTACAGCTTATCACGGCCCTTGGAATTTCGTAAGGGTGGAGTATAAATACAGTCTTGGCAGTTAAACAGACAATCTGGTCAGCAGGGAGAATGAGGGCAGAAGGGAAAATGAGGTAGCATTCAGGGAAAGGTTAGGAAGAACAGGATGAACAGACTCTAGCAAGCCAACCTGGTATTGTTTATGTTTAAAATCTTACATTGCCACAGTATAGAGTAAATAATCACCAGTGGAGTTGTGTTCCATTTGCCTTGTACAATAATTATACTAGATACACCTGTATTGTACTGTATGTGGATCACTGTTAAATTTGCATTGCTGGAACTTTGATGCACCATTGCAAGGCACAGTGTGATGCACATCAATATGTATTCCACACTGAGCTTCTGATCATTCTTCACTGAGGCCTCAGGCCCCATTATGGAATGATCAGAGGTCCATTTTGGATCACATCCTTGCTGCCTGATGTCCATTGGTTCATGTTCTGCATCTGGACTTCTACTTTCATCTCTGGCCACAGAATACAACTAGGTCAACAACAGGATGCTGATCTTAGTGTTTAACCATTGCCTGGTCTATTCTGTCAAGATTTTTTTTTATTAGATTCCCACCATGTACCATTAGAGAGAAGCAGCTGTCCCTTTTTAGAATTGTCTTATTTCTCTTAAGTTAACCCAGGGCCCATTCAGACTACACAATTATAGTGCTATTATTTAATTGCAACGGTTCCATTCTGTGGACTTCTGGGACTGGTAGTCTATTAAGGTACTAGAGTACTATGGCTGAGAATTCTAAATGCTCCTTCCTATACTGCAGATCCCAGGATTCCACAGGATAGAACCATGGTAATTAAAGTGGAAACATACTGCTTTAATTTTGTAGTGTGAATGTACAATTGGAATGCATCTTTAGAAAGGATTTAGTAATTTGGAGGAATCCCAAGATAAGAAAAAGTAACCAGAAGCGGCCTCTGTCATACATCATTTGCTGTAAAAAGAAGGAAAGCAAATGTAAATAAGAAGCAGTAAGATATAATAGTTAAAACTGCCTTGATGGGGACTAATAAACCTTTTAAAGGGACATTCACTGCTAATATTTTAGCCTACATTAATAGAAGCATAGTTTCCAAGGCGAGGGAAGTAATAGTCTCACCACATTCTGTGCCAGTCAGGCTTCATCTGGAATACTGAATTCAGTTCTGAGCACCTGATTTTAAGAAGGAAATAGATAAATTGCAATGGGTTCAAAGAAGAGCAGCATGAATGGTAAGAGGTACGGAGAACAAAACATATGAGGAAAAATTGAGAAAAAGAAAAGGCAAGGTTTATTTATGCAGCAGAAGTAGGTATACACTTTGTGGAGGTCCAAAGTGAGACAAAACACTTTTCCTTGCGCCCACCTTACATACACTAAACAGGTGGGTTTCCTCATGTAAACATTTAGGAAACAATTAACACTTAGTTCAAAGCACATCCTCTCTGTCAACATTAAAATATCCCAATCAACATTAAACTGCCCCAATCTGTTTATCATTTTCAAATAGCAAGTGGTAATTCGACAGGAACTTATGTATGTGATTTCTTCAGAGAGTCTGTTACCTTAAATAAGGAATGTAACTAACAGTTGCAAATCAAGGAGGGAGCTTCATTTTCTCACCTACATGTTAAAATACAGGATGGAGCCAAGGCTTATAATCCAGCCTACATGACCCTCTGGTTTCCAGGGGATGGACATCTCAAGACTTTTGAGTTTAGATTGGAAAAAGGGAATTTCTGGTTTTGAGTGAAGGCTTTGTTATTATTATTTTTCTCACAATACATAGGAGGGAGCAGATTTATTCTCTGCCGTCTGAGAGGACAGGACCAGGTCTAATAGTTTTAAATTACAAGAGGGAAGATTTCAATTGAACATTAGAAGGAACTTCTTGACAGTAAGAACAGTTTGGCAATGGAACGAATTACCAAGAGGGTCTCTTTCTCTGGATGCCTTCAACCAGAGGTATGGCAGCTACCTGCTGGGGATGCTCTAGCTGGAATTTCTGCACTGAGTGACTCAATGGCCTGTGAGGCCCCTTCCAACGCCACGATCCTATGATTCTATTCTCTAATCCTGCAGCAGTGCTGTCATTACTGATACAAGATGCAAATCCTTTCTAACCCAGTCTTTGTATTTTTTTTATGAGACAAGCATTCTGGAACTTTACAGAAGAAATGAGGAATGCAAGGCCTTTAGTTTCTACAGCAAGACTGAGCCCAGAGACTTACTCTTTTGAATCTGCAGAGTTCCCTGGTTGCTTCATAAGCACTCCTTCAGAGCCAAACAAGCCTATTGGTCTGAGTCCAGCAGGAAGCACTGAGAACACTCTGTTTTATTTTGAATGAAAGGAGTAGAACCATGTTTTTAAGGAGGAGGTTAAAAGAAGAGCAAATTGCAGTCTTTAGATGTGACGTATTTGTGATTGGGACTTGATAGTGATTTAAATAGTTGCCTGGCTCTAGAAATGTAGGAGGAGATACTTTGGAGTTGCAAGCACACATCCTCCAGCGACCATTGGACTGCAACTCCAAGACCTTGGATAGTATAGCCAGCGATGAGGAATACTGTGGCAGCTGTAGTTCCCATCCCTAAGCTACTCAAGCAGGCACACTAGCCAGTGGCCGACAGGAGAGTCGTTTGGGCAACATATGGAGTATTTCATCTATTATTTTTTGGCTGTATAGCCAGAGATTTTGGGTAAAGTACATTTAATAAAATGTCAATGTAAGATAATTCAACAAGATAAAATAGTATAAAATCCACAACCTTGTAGATCAGAGTCAAGCTCGTGTGAAGCTTCATCAAGCTTTGTTGCTGAAATGAGGCCAATGTCAGCATCAATCAGGTCTCAAAGAGAAGGGCATAGATCAACAGAACTTTGCACACAATATACAGCTAATTTAGAAAAAAAACCCTCAAAAGAATTCCTAATTATATTTGGTGTCATATGAAATATTGAGTAATCTTATTGAGGAGTTTCAAAGTTCTGGAGAGAAACATCAGGATCCACTTGGCTTTTTTTATTAATATTTTTTATTGAGAATGAAAATTGAAATTTACATACAAATCCTTCAGTATTCATAAAAATAATTTCATACAACTAAGAAGAGAGAGGAAAGAGAAAAAAAATAAAGAGAAATAAAAAGCATAAAAACAGATGAAGAAAAAAAAAAGTTAAAAGAAAAAAAATTAGAAATATAGAAAGAGAGAAAGAGAGAAAACAGAAAAACAGGAATATAAATTCCAATGTGTAAGGTTAAAGTACAAAAAAAAAAATATCTACCTATACACACAAATGCGCACACACACATACACACATGCATAAACACCCATACACATCTTGAGGAGATACCCATAATGGTGCTTTAGGGCAGCATTTTAATCTATATTTATACCACACATGTATTAGTGCTCTTCTTACAAAATGATTGTACAATTCTCTATTTGCTTTATTTTTATTATACCATAGATAGAAATGCCAGCCCGACCATATGCCAACTCCTTCCAAGTCCAATAGCTGCTTGTTTTCTATTGTTATCCATTCTTTAATCCAAATTGAACAAGCAGCATAAAAATATAACTTTAAATTAGGCAATCCCATTCCATCCCTGTCCTGATCATCCTGTAGTATTTTTAATTTAACTCTCGGTTTCTTTCCTTCCCAGATAAAATTAGTAATATCTTTATGCCATTTTTAAAAAATTGTATCTCCATAAATTACAGGTATTGTCTGAAATAAATAAAGCATCTTTGGAAGTACGCACATTTTAATTACTGATATTCTGCCCAAAAGCGTCAGTTTCAGATTACTCCAATTCTTAAAATCTCTTGTACTTTCTCTCCACACTTTCTCGTAATCGTTTTTGTACAAATCGGAATTTTTTTTCGTTAATTGTATTCCCAAATATTTAACTTTCCTTGATATATTATATCCTGATATCTAGGTTCATACTAATTCATCTTCCTGAGTTGTATTTTTAGTTAATATATTTGTCTTCTCCTCATTTACTCTTAAACCCAAAATTTTCCCAAATTCAACAAGTATCTTTTTCAGTTCTTTAATTCCCTCTATTGGTTTTTCTAATGAAATTGCCAGATCATCTGCGAACACCCTCACTTTATGTTTTCTACCTTGCAGCTTTACCCGTTTAATTTCTTTACTTTCTCTTATATTTGAAATCAGTATTTCAATCACTAGTAGGAATAGTAAAGAAGAGAGAGGGCATCCCTGTCTTGTTCCTCTTTGAATATTAATTGTTCTAGATTTCCCACCATTTATAATCAGACAAGCTGATTGTTTAGTATATATTGCTTTAATCCATCGTAAAAAATTCTCTCCTACATCTACCCTTTCTAAGATATCCAACATAAATTCCCATTTCACTGAATCAAAAGCTTTCTCAATATCTAAAAACATTAAAGCTAACTTTTCCCCACGATTTCCATCAAAATACTCAAATTAATTACATTCCTGATATTATCTTTTAAATATGTCCCAGGTATAAAGCCACATTGGTCACCTTGTATTATGTCTTTTAATACCTTTTTCAATCCATCTGCAAGAATGGCTGTAAAAATTTTATAATCCGAATTTAGTAGCGATATTGGTCTATAATTTCTTACATTCACTTGGATCCACTTGGCTTTGGTTCCAGGATCTCCCATGGATACCAAAATCCTTGGATGCTCAAGTCCCATTATATATAATTGTTTAGTAAAATGGAATCTATTTTTTAAAATGGTGAACAACTCAAAGGTTTGCTTTTTGGATTTTTTAAATATTTTTGACCTGTGGATGCAGAATCCATGAATAAGGAGGGCCAACTGTGCACTGTTGGCTGAGCCAAGCAGCACCTACCTGAGGCAGCCTTCCTCGGCCACATGTCCCTCAAGGCATTTTCAACTATACTTCTCATCAGGTCTAGCAAGCATGGTGAAAGGCTTGGGGTGTTGGTCGTTGCCACAGGAGAAATGCAAACAATTTGGAAGGCAACAGGTTGCCAAAGATTACCTTGAGGCAGCACAGCCACCAAAAACAAGTAGAAGCACTAGAGCAGGGGTGGAAACTTTGAGCCTCTAGATGTTGCTGACCAACAATTCCCAACAGCCCTAGCCAGCATAGCCGATAGTGAGAGATTGTGGGAACTGCCCTTCAAAAATGTGTGGAAGTTCACAGCAGCCCATCTCCTCTGCCACCAGCAGAATGGTTTGGGATTCTGTGTTAGCTCAATGGCCAAATGTTAACAGCTGTCCAGTGCAGAAAGAGAGTCAACTTGTATTTGTGACCTTGTAAAATATTTTTTTTCCCCATTAGCTTGGCAGTTTGGAGCAGTGAAAAGATACCAAGACTAATAATGAGTAGGAGAGTGAATTTTCCACTACTGCTAACAGCTTGTACACTTTTCATAGCTACTGGGGGCAGAGAAGATGGATCATCCTTGTGCACATTGAGTTTCTTTGTTTGTTTCTGCGTTGTCCATCAACTTCACTCTCGAGGGGGTACACACAAGCTCAGGGTCCCATAATAGCCAACTATGGGGACCAAATTTGATCACCAGCCAGGCATTTTCTGGGGAAATTTGTTGTTTTGTTGTTGTTGTTCACTTGTTCATCTTCTGTTTAAATTTTCAACAATAATTCAACAATAATTTATACAATTTGGCAATTAAATGTTCCTCATCAGCACGTAATTGTTTTTCAAATTCAGATTTAGAAATTACAGAACCATATAAATTCTTGTCCATTTTAAACTGTTCGGTCAACTTTCTGTATGAAAACTAACACACATCATAGCCTTCTTGGATGAGTTCCTCATTTGATTTGATTTTAAATTGCCCACTTTCCATCATTAAAAGGTCTCTATAAGTTAACCAATTATCTTTAAAGGTTATTCCTCTCTTAAAAAAAGCTTCATGTGGAGAGACCCATAATGGCATTTTAGAAGCTAATCTCAGCTTACATTTATTCCATATTCTTAATAAAACATTGCTAACATAAAAATTATTATAATCAACAGTAGCTTTGAGTTTATCATACCATGATAATTTGGCACACTTGCCAAATCTCAAATCAAATTTTTCTAATTGTAAAAGCCTCTCTCTTTTAAAAGCAACCCAATCTTTTAATCAAACCAAACATAATGAGAAAAAAAATAGTTTTAGGTTTGGAACGGGAAGTCTTCCTCTGTCTTTTGCATCCTGTAAATTCTTGAGTCTCATTCTTGGCTTTTTACCTTGGCAAATAAAATTAGCTAGGTCTCTCTGCCATTGCTTGAATGGCACTGCGTTGTTCAGAACTGGAATTGTCTGAAACAGAAACAACATCTTTGGCAAAACATTCATCTTTGTAGTTGAAATCCTACCTAGTAGGGAAAGTTTCAGCTTGGACCATCATTGATCTCATTCCAAACTCTAATGTAATTATTCTGAAACAGTTTGGAATTCTGCTTACAGAAAATCACACCTAGATATTTCACTTTCATAACAATCTTAAATCCTGTTATAGCCAGCAAATATCTCTGATCATCTTTTGTCATATTTTTAGTCAACATAACTATTTTAAACTAAGGGCAGCTGCTGCTGATTTAGTGATTTTTTTTTTTTTTAAATTCAGGACTCATGAGAATCTGTAGATTTCTTTGTCTGGCTTTTGCAGCATCCAAATGGTATACTTTGTCCAGTTCACAAAGAAAGTCTTCTAATCTCCAAGAAATCTGCCAGCACCTCTGCAACTCTTGCATAGATATCTTTGTTCTGCTTCTCAGATATTCCTCTAATACGGCAACATTTTTTTTCTTTCTTTCAGATCCAACAACACAGTCTACGGCTGTTCCATTGACAACTTCTCAGTGAAATCTTCCAATTTCTGTCTCCTTTCTTCTAACAAACCCACTTTTTCATTCATCTGCCTCATCTCCTTTCCAATTTTACCTAAGGAGTTATATATCTTGAAGTTCTGTTTTTAACTCCAGTTTAAATTCCATCTTCATCTAATTCATGTCATCTCTCAGTCTTTTTATTCCTTCCAAAACTGTCTTATTTGAATCTCTTGTTGGAAAGGGATTGCTGTGACCTTTGCTCCAATTAAAATACTTTTGATGTGCATGTGGGGAAAGCACCTGGGGGATGACTTGGCAAGTCATGAGGTAATCCCCAAGGGACAGTAAGGCTGAGTCATGGTGATATGAAATCCTGGGATAGGGTTGCATCAGCTATGATCCCTAGCTGATGAACTATCAGCTGGTGTATATATATGAAGAGGTGAGCTCTGACAGGCCTTCTCTCGGTCTCCCTGACCCTTGCTGACACCGGAACTCTGTCCGAGCAAATCTCTACCTGATGTGATTGATGATGGAATGCTGAACCTTTGACTGAGGATCTGCAAATCCTGCCTGTACAGATGTATATGTTGGAACTTCAAGAATAAAAGCCTCCAGGTATTCTTTGGATGACAACACTGTGTGCTAGTGTTTCTGACCGGTGGGTAGTTTTTGGGTCAGAGCTAATGTTGTATGTTCACACTCTGTGGCTGCTCACGCTTGTGGCTGTATTTTTATACTCTGCTGTGTGTGTTTTTGCTTGCCTCTGAGCCATGTTCTTGTTCAGAGCACAGCGGTTCCAGGGAGGATTCTGTGCCAGGTGTTTGAATCCATTCCCTGTCATCTTTCTCTCTAGGTTGGCCTACAGAGGTTCTTCTTTGATCTGCTAGCTGTACCTGCTTTCTAGTTGTACTCATTTTGACATTTGACAGCTCTTTCAGTTGAATGGAAAAACTCTAACTGTAATTATACCACTTCACCACTTGGTGTCAATAAAATTCAATCTCCCATTCACTCTAGACAGCTCTTGACTGCCTGCCACTTGCAAGTTGTCAGTAAGGTCATTCAAAGTTCAGTTAGTCTTCTCTTCTTGTCTGAAACATGGCAGTCACCTTGAGCTTTATCCCACTGGGTGAGATAAAGTTGCATCATGGCAGTCAGAGAGGAGAAGCATTTTAACAGGCGCAAGGGCTTAACAGCATTCTGAAATAACACATTCCATCTTCCAATTCCCCTGAAGTAATTCTGCTGCAGGGCTGTACGAAGCACCCTGCAAGAAAGCTATATAAAACTCTGTTAATACCTAAGTTGCTGAAATATGTGTGGCTCCTGAACAGCAGAGGCAAAATCCCCGAAGTAATCATTCTCTGCATAGTACCTGTTATAGCTTCAGAACGTGGTCAGTAGAATGTTTAACATTCTCTGAGTACCAGCTTGGAAAACTACTTTATGGATTACAATCCTCAGAATGCCTTAGCCTGGCCATTCTGTCTAGGGGACCCCGGGGCCAGTATTCTGTTGATGATATATGCTTGTGTAATCTTCTGCTATGCTAGCATATATCTCTTTCTGGTCTTTACAGAAGGAAGCTTTTGCTACCTCCTTGTACAATGACCTCTGTGCACGCATAAGACCAGCTTACCTGCTAACTATTATTGCTAATAGTGGTGCAATCAAGGTGAACCCCAGGCCAAGAAAGGCAATTGCACTGTGGCTTCACTAAGGGCAAGGAAGATGAGACCAGAACTGTGAAAATTCAGAGGGAGATAAGAAAAGCCATAAGGCACAAAGCCTGTAATACTATGTTCATGAATCCTGAGGCAGCTAATGATGGAGGTTGCTCAGTATTTCCTCATGTTATCTTCCCCCTCAAAGCCAGAGTTTTAAAAGCCAGGCATTCAGAGGCCTTGCCTTTGCTGGCCATTCCCATCAGTTTCATTTTCTCAACATTCAGTTGTTTGTTTTTTAAAAAAAGTCATTTCTTTTTCCATTTAATTCAAGGAGAAATTTGTGAATTTTGGAAAGCGTATGTTAACAACCAAACAAATTTCTAATAGCAGTGGGTGCATTTGTTGGGTGTGGGTTGGTGTAGTCAAAGCAGCAAACAGACAAGAAAATCTGAAGGGCTGTCATGTTGAAGATGGAGCAAACCTGTTTTCTGTTACTCCAGGAGATAGAACATGAGCCAATGGAGTGAAATTGCAAGAAAAGAGATGCTGCCTAAATATTAGAAAGAACATCCTGATGGTTAGATGGTGGTTGACAGTAGAATAGATTTCCTCAGTGGATGGTGGACTCTCCTTCTTTGGAGGTCTTTAGATAAAGATTGGATTGGCATCTCTCAGGAGTGCTTTAGTTGGGCATTCCTGCAAGGTGGGGGTTAGACTGGGGGCCATCTGGTCCTTGGCCTTCTCTATCCCTTCCAACTCTATGATTTTATGATTCCATGAAGATGTTTGTGAATTTTGAAAAATTCAGAAGAACAAACAAGCCAAACACATTTCTCATCCATTCCTACTGGCAATGGGGGCAGTAGCATACCAAGTGGGGCTACAGTGGGTGCAGCCTCACCCAGGGGCAGAAATTGAGGAGGTACATTTTCCCTGAGGACACCCAGAGCAACTCTGTGTCCTGATACAATTTGGGTTGGAAAAGATCCTGCCTAGGTCATCTCCTCTTCAGTTTATGTAAAATTCCCCTCATCCCTTACTGAAACTGTAACTGTGTGGTACCAGCTACAAAATTAGCCCCAGCTTTCCTTCTCTTCCACTCTACTGCTTTCCTCCCTTGCTTGTTTATTTATGAGTTTTAAATAATTTAAATTTAAATAATGCCTCCCTTGCATGGCCTGCTGAGGCCATGAAATACATAGTTTTGGGACATGAGGGGGAAGGATGGAGTGGAAATGAAGTAATGGGTGGAACAGAAACTGTCCCTTAGCATTTCCAACCACATTCCTTTTTGGACTACTCTACCTTCTTGTTTCCACTATCATCCAAAATGGGAAACAATCCCCATCCCCCTTTTGTTCACACAAGCACTTTGCTCAGCCAACCATATCTCCATCCTTCTGAGTGACTGAGATCAAGAGGACCTTTGCATGGGATAGGAGGCACACTACTGCATGTGCTCTCAAGGGAGGCTGAGCAGTTCTACAGTGAAGGAAGGCATCTGTTGGGAGAACACGTTCACGTGGAGTGAGGGCTACCATGGTTGCTACAGCTGTTTTGCAGGGGGACAGAAGCAGCACCTGTGGAACCATTGTAATGCACCCCAACAGCAGCAATGGCATTATCCTGTGCTGGGAGGAAACCGAAGCATGGACCCCTTGAATGAGGAGCTAAAAGAGATGGGGGAGAGGGTGGGGAAGAAGAGAAGAGGACTCAGGGTGGGAATGTTGAGGGCTGCCACCAAGTTGACTTCCATCAAGTTGACTTTGAGTTGTTACTCCAAAACATAGGTGCCACGAGGGCCACCCCATGATTCCAACAACCCCCGTGCTCACACAGGAAAAGAACCAGCCACAGAGTAAAATGTAAACTAAAATGTATTTCATTGAAATATATTCGCTCACACATGCAATGGTTAAAGCATGCACACAATCACACAAAGACTAGCTGAAGAGAAGGGACAAAAGTGGGATAGGGACTGGATGGACAGAGTGGTATTTGGATCAGTGGGAGACTCCACTAAGCAGCCTGAAATCAGGGGTATTTGTACCTGAAAAATAGGCCATTTCTGCACTAGAAAGTTATAGCGCTATGATTCCACTTTCAACATCCTATGGAATCCTGGAGTTTGCAGTTTTGAGAGGGGCCATCCAGCCCCTCCTGAAACTGCAAACCCCGGGATTCCATAGGATGCTGAAAGTGGAATCATAGCGCTATAACAGTCTGGTGCAGAAACGACCATAGTCTATGGATGTGGTTATGCCATGCACTCCCAGCTAGCAGACAATGGAAGTTACAACACAAACAATGAAATCCGGACAGAGTTGATGATCTTAGTGTCTGAGCGACAAGGGGGTAATTGTTGTCATAATAGTTAGTTTTTGTGGAAAGGTGGGGAAATAATAGCGAAATGCCCAGGTGCACAGGGACCAAGGTTAAGTCAATCACAGTTTGGTGAGGACTTCCCCATTTTAGCTCTGAGAGCTGAACTGGACGTTTTCACACCTATTGTATTCAGAGCAAGTGCACTATTGTCCTGAACTGACTGGGTCTTCTGCCTAGAGGTAGGCGAGGCTAACCTTCCTTGCCACGTCACTTTTACAGAGAGGAATTTCCCTCTTTCAGTGTGACCTTGCTGGCACCTCCGGTATCATTTATATCAAAGCCAATTAATCTGGTGTCAATCTAATATTATTTGCCAATTAAACCATGCCAATCATAGAGGGGTGCGCAGGGGCGTATCAGAGTCAACTTCAATACTGATAGCACAGTGATTGTGAAGACAAAGAAGCAGGACTTCAGTCCTATAATTCTGTGTGACTAGTTAGAATTTTTATTTGTGTTAAATGATTTTTTTCATACTTATTACTGAAAATAATTTTATTGGATACAGAAGGGGTGTTAAAAACAATGATCTATTCCAGGTGTCAAATACAGGAGGGATGAGACACAGTTACATTCAAAGACCAACCAATGAGAATGCTTGGTTGTTGAATTCTCCTAATTAAGTCTTGCATTGCCCCAAAGGTAAAGTTATCCAGGTCTTTCAGCTTCTGGGAGTTGGTGGTGGGGGAATCCAGCTTAGCAGAAGATGATTCTTGCACAAGGAAAGGAAGTCCAGAGAGGTCACTGAGAAGGCAGTATCTCCCCTGATGTGAGTTGGAGAAGATGGCTGTAAAATCAAACTGGACTTGGAACTGCAAGTGTTAGGCTAGAAATGTAGTGCTTGGAAATTTACTGGAGAATTCATAGTTGTTAAGTTATTTAATATTGATTGATAGTTTGGACAATTGTAGCTCATCAAACAACCTTGCTTTAGAATTGTTTATTTGTTTCTGCTTCTGTTTATAATCAGTATGTACAAGTGAAAGACTCTTGAAATGCCAGTGATATCTTTCAGAATGACCTAGGATGTAATGGGGTCATGCAGACTCGGGAACTTAAAGGTCAGCTAGAATGTAACACGTGTACAGGCTGGGACTCTGCTACATGCTAACATATGAATCTTTTGTATCCTGTAAGCATTCCTTAATATAAACATAAAAATGGTATAAGAAAGGAAGCCTGAAACAGTAAGGCATCCTTCCCGGGATCCTTTGGCGAAAGTTATATGTGTGTGTGTCTGTCTGTCTTTCTTTCCTTCTCTTTTCTATCTTCCTACCTTGTGTTTGGTGGTTCAAGCCAGCTCCATGTCCACCTGGGGAACGGTGAGGTGTGATTAGTTTATCTACCCTAACACAAAGGACAGCAGCCCAGCTTAAAGCTTGGCTCGGTTGTGGTGTAAAATTACCATTAAGCATGCAAATCACACACCCCAGCATAGCTATTTTGCAATAAAACACTGGAAATTCCAGAGGCAAGCAGAGAGAGGGAACCTTCAGTCCTAGGTACTGCAGCGACTTCCCCACATCACTGCAGGTAATTTCTGTTTATTTGCAAGTTCCTTCTAGAGACTTTCCTTCCTTTTGTTAGATAGCTGGCTTTCAGGGGTTTACTGCCTGTAAGACAGGAGATCTAGGTTTAACTTTTCTCCTGGTTAATTTCTCCACTGTTTGTTGTGATTCTTTTGGAACTAGGCTAAGGGAGATAGCTTTTCTCCCTCTGATACATTAAGGAGCAGGTACATCTTGTGTGACTTTTATAGTTTTTTTTAAATCTTTTTTAAAATTTTAAATCTGCACTGCAGTTTTATTTATTATGGCTCTAGTTTTGTTTTATGATTTTTTGTTCTTTTTTGAATTTTTTTCAGTTATCTTGCACACATGCACACATACCAGGCACACATGAAAAAGCAGTTGCTAGCATCAAATAACCTGTATTTGCTGGCATATAAGACTCACTTGTTTCCTGAAATATACTGTTTGAAAATGGGGTGCATGCATCTTATATGCTGGTGTGTCTTATACTCCAGTAAATAGTACTTTCTGGTGTATAAGCGGGGTGTGTCTTATACGCCAGCACGTCTTATAAGTTGGCAAATACAGTCTTTAAAAAAGTAAACAAATGATACAGCCCTGGCAAAAGGTCAGAAATGATCAGAACTGAGTTCACCAACATCTGGAGAGCCACAGATTCTCTATTCCTGTTTTTTACCGCCCCCCCCCCAAAAAAAAGGTTTGGAGATCCAGTCACAGACTTTCCATGAATATTTCCCTTCGTGACAGCTAATATATAGAGACCGGGTGTCTAGCTCATTTCACATTGTGGACTGGTGCCAAAATAGTGAAGAAGCCATTCCCTAAGCCTCATGGCTGTAATATAATGTTTAGCTGAGACTGTGTAGAACAAAAAAATGTTACCACCTCCATGACCATCTTTGTTTAGAATGCTGTGGGTGCTTTCTGGGTTCTGTTTGTCAGGCAATTGTAGCTTTTGCATGAGATTTCTGTTTATGTGACTCCTCCCAGGATTGTGCCTCGGATCTCTTGGAGAACAAAACTCAACAGATCGGAGAGAAATCTGGGGAAAGTGAGGGAAAGGCAGTAGAGATGGAGGTCCATAAAAATCAGAGCCACAATTTGGAAAATGAGAAGTGTAAACCCCACAAGGAGAAACCTGAGGAGGACAACAAGCTGCACAAGAAGACTTGGAATGAGGAGATAGCAGATTTATTCCCTGATGAGAAGCTAAAGCCAGGTGAAAATAACCTAATATTTCCCCCCTCTTTTTGCTGTGGAGATATCCCTCAATATGCACAGTGGAGAGTTGGGAGCTTCAGGTTGCCAGAGTGAAAAGTGGAGAGAGCTCATGTATCTTCTCGTGTTGTGTGGAAGAGGGGATTTCAGCAGGTGTGTTGCTTGTTACTTTGTTGTGTGACAAGCAACACCTGGTGAAATTCTTACTTTTACACAACCACTGTGAATACTTCAGAATGCTGTAAAGATAAATAAATGAACATTAGAACAAATCAAGGCTGAACTTTCCCTAAGAGCCAAGTTGACTTAACTGAGACTGTTTTACTTTGGAAAAGTCATGAGAAGACGTGATTCACTAGAAAACACAGTAAAGCTTAGTGAGGCTGAAGGCAATAGGAAAGAGGGAGACCACCCTGCAGAGGGATAGACTGATTGAAGGAAGCCACAGCCCTGAGTCTGCAAGACCTGGGCAGGGCTGTTGATACCAGAGCAACTTGGGGAGGTTCTCTTTCATAGGGTTGCCATAAGTCCAAGTCAACGTGATGACCATTAGCAACAAACAAAAACAATTAAATGGAACTCCTTCCAGTTTTCACTTTGGCCACCCTCAGAACGTTTGTTCCCCAAGCCTAATCTCATCCTCTAGGCTCCTGGAGAGCATAGGGCTCTTCATTCTTCTATGTCACCTGATACATGACAAACAGGATTTCCTTTCCTTCTCATAGTGATTTCCAGATAGGATTAGGTCCTGTTTTGGACTCCATCTGACTTCCGGAAACACCAGCCAAAGGCACTTTGTTTATTCTCCCTCTTTGCTGTGGTTGTCTCTCAGCTTGTGCCTCTAGCAGCTGAGGGGGAAGAAAGAGGAGGAGAGAAAACTGAAGTCAGAAAAACTTCCATCAGCACTTCTGCTGGAGTGGAGGAAGAGGCCACCTGCCGCACAGATATTAGGGCTGTGGCTAGAGCTTCTAATGTCACCTGTCCTATGGTGGGGGAACCCAGCCCCTCAATCTCACTTTGCTTCCACACCCTTTGAACCATATCAGAATGGGCTTTGTTTTCATGAACTCATACAAAGCAAGCTACACCAGCCAAGTGAGGCAATGGCTGCCTCTGGCGACTTCCAGCAATGTCACCAAAACAAAGGGGAGCTTGAATATTTGTGAAACCTGTCCCATGCTAGAACTGATGCCAAATCTTGTGCATGCACTCTTACAGTGAGCTGCAACATTTAACATACTCTTTGACATTAATAGCTAACATCACAAGATACAAAAAAATGAATGGTGCATTGCAGTTCCTTTGTGGGTATTTTCTCTCTCTCTCTGTTTTGTTATCACCAGCTACTATCCTGATCCCAGACTTTGTTGGTCAGTATGATTCTCCTCCTTTCTTGTCTGATTTTGCCCGAAGCCGCTCTTCAGTATCAGTAGATGAAGGGTGCTAATTTTTTGCAGAAATTACTGGGAAAACCTGTTACACAAGCCAGTTGAACAGGAGTACTTGGATTGCCTTCAGGTCAAACCCTTTGCAATTAAGAGGAGTAAACAACAGCATACCTCAGTACAGAGCCTGGAAAGTCAGTTTAAAGATATCATCCATCCCCATTACTTTATTTTAATGTTAGAAAGGAGTTAATATTATTTTCTACAGTGTTTTAAAAAGTAATTTGTTAACGTTGCTCTTTGAAAACAAAATTTGTTTCTCTGTTCATTATTATTTAGTTAATTTCTGTTGCTTAAGAAAATCTCAAGAGAATGACATAACACTTGACAAATCTTGATTAAAATACATGGAAGAATGGCCTTTATGATTACTTAAATTCCAAAGCCATTTCTGCACTAGACTGTTATAGCGCTATCATTCCACTTTCAACATCCTATGGAATCCTGGGGTTTGCAGTTTAGGGAGGGGCCTCAAAGGTACATCACACACCCTCAGCCCTCAAAGATCCCTCCCTAAACTGCAAACCCCAGGATTCCATAGGATGTTGAAAGTCGAATAATAGCGCTATAACAGTCTAGTGCGGAAATGGCCCAGTTTTAGAGGCATTTTGACTGAATTTTTTCTGAGTCTTTTGCCATTCTAGATTGCAAGAAAGCATTATGAACTACTGAGAGCCAGCATGATTTAGTGGGTTGAGTGCTGGACTATGACCCTGGAGAACAGGGTTTGATTCCACATTCGGCCAGGGATACCCACTGTGTGAGCTTGGGCATGTCGCACATTCTCAGCCCCAGAAAACCCTGTGATAAATTCACATTAGTGTCACAGTAAGTCCAAAACAACTTGAAGGCACACAACAACTTTATGAACTACTCCGATTTCATTCCCATTGCACTGTTACTTTTAAAAATGTGATTTCATTTCTTCCTTATTTCTTTAATTCTTAATCATATCATGTGTAATTTGTTATTTCTTGGTTCTGCTTATAAATTTTTCCATTGTGGCTGTTTTTGTGAGGCTATGTAAAGCCTTTGAAGCATTCTGGAGCCATGGGGATTTAAACCTGGAAGAAGGGGTAAATGAAAAAGGAAAAAGAAAATATCAAGTGCTAGAAGATGCTGAAATAACTGGGGACAGCTTCAGCTATATAGTGATGAGAGCCCAAAAGCATTGTCAGGAGGCCTTCTTCAATTTGAGGTTGACATTCTCTTGTACTTTCAAGACACTGCATACCAACAGTAAAGGAAAAAGATTTCTCACAGATATTCTCAGCCTTTTCAAAAAGAAGGAAATATATGTTGTCTTGACACGGCAAGAAAAAGGAGTTTTAGGGAACTGCAGCATTCCAGGACCTTTTCCAGAAAAATAGGTGGTGCCAAAACAGTTGCTCTTTTTGCACAAACAACTTTATTTCCTGTGTCAAAGCAACATTTTTGCACAAAATGGTCATATTGCTGAACTGTGGGGAGGTAATTTTTTAAATCCCCCTTTTTTTCATGTGAGAATGCATACAAAATAATTAGGCTCACCAGATCTTAGGACCTGGCTCTTAGCCTCCAGTTTTTGTGGATCAACTCCAGGTGGCAGATAGAATGCAAATTCTCCAGTTTTGGGGGATTCAGCTCCAAGTAAGACAAAAGGGATGTGTGCAAATCTACAGATCAATTAGTACAGCAACAATTTGCTACAGCTTGCAAGGCTTAATTAATTTGGGTTTTTTGGGGGCAGGGGGCTTCCTCCTTTTCTCCCAGTCCTTATGGAGCCAGGGCTCACCCTCTACTCTGCAGTGCATCAACTTTTTGGCTAGCAGCAAGTGGGATAGCTTAATTGGTCCTTAACCTGACTTAACCTAACTTTGGACTATGCCGCACAAGCAAGTAAATCGCAATTACAGCAGGAGGGCCAGTGTAGTGTAGTGGTTTGAGCATTGGACTGTGACTCTGGAGACCAGGATCATGCTCAGCCTCAGAAAACACCACGATAGGGTTGCCTTAGGGTTACCATAAGTCGGAAACAACTTGAAGGCACCCAACAACAATAATAGCATCTTTGGCTGGGACTGTTCTGTTATTTTTGGGGGGGGGGGAACCCTTTGAAAAGTGTTTCTTTTAGTAACAGAAGAAAATCAGTCAGTGACCTCTTTTGCAGAAGAAATTCTTTCCAAATGGTCTGCCGGGACAACAACAGAAGAAGAACGATGTGATAAGGGGGAGGCCCTCTTTATGTTAATTGTTCATTGTATGTGTAGTGTGTGTATTTATTCTTAGGTTTTTTATTTTGTTTCGTTCTGTTTTGTCTTCTCACCCAAGTCCTTCTTGTTTCCCATAGGTAGGTTATATGTTGGCTAGGATACATTTGTTACAGCAATTGTATTTTATGAAGAGTTATGTTATTAGAAGTCAATGGGTATGATGTCGAGGAGCATTACCCGTTTTGTGCCTTCCCATTTGTGCAGTTTTGTATTTTTCCTTATGTGTCTTCTGTCCCTCTTTTCCCTTTTGTTCCATTTTAATAAAAATAACTTAAAAAAAAAGGTTTCAGCCAAAGATTCTATTTTCCAGGTATAATTCTGGGTGTAACTACAGTTGTCCATCCACTTGACGTTGCTCCTTTGCAGAACCCTCATGAAAGTGGAAAAACTGTGAATAACGCCCCTCTGCTCCCCCTCCCATTCCCTTCCAGGGCTCCCCCTTCCTAATAGCAGAGGGCAAGACTTGCCCCCAGAAAGCAGGGCATGTTTCTCAGAGGGGAACAGCAAATGTGCTAGGCGACAGGCTGGAGGAGGAAGTGATGGGGAGTGAGAAGGATCCTCTCCCCTACTTCCAAAGAAGTCTCCAGATTCAGAAATGGGGGATAAGAAGGATCCTATTCCCCCACTTCAGAAGCTGCAGACTCTTTTATGCCCATTGACACAAAAGCCTCCAGTTTGAAGAATGGGGAGTAAGATCGATCCCCCATTGACCTCCCATAAACTCCACCACCTCTTTTTATTTTCTGTTAGTTGGGCCCCACACTTGAGACTTGACTAGATACTTGACTTGAAGGTATCTTGCAAGGGCTTGAGACTCCGCTTGAGACTTGAAGGTAGGGACTTGAGTCTTGACTTGAGACTTGGAGTAAAAGACTTAAATACATCACTGGTCCTGTCAAAGGCATACAATATAGAATATATGTGTATTCATACACATACAGAGGGAAGGAAGAATAATAAAAATATAAAACTATAAAATATAATTTTAAAACAAATTATCCAGATAAAACACAAAAAAAGTAATATTTTTCTTTGCGTATTTTCCTCCCCAGCACCTACTCCAGACAAAACACTTTATGGCCCTCTGAGAGAAAAGGAACCTCGCTTGTACAGAATCTGGGATATTAGCCAGAAATTCCTTTTCCTGGTAAACAACATTATAGTAGCAAACCCTCAAAATTCAAATGCACCAGGTAATTTTTGTAAATCTTTTGTTCTGTTTTCACTTCTTAGCTATCTGCTTACTTTCTTGTTTTGAGCTTATTTTTAAATGTTATTTTAAAATCTTAAAGGTATAATGAATTCATTATTTTAACAAATACTGAATTTATACAACACTCCTCCCTCTTCTTACTGCCCCTCGTGTCTTCCATTTATACATTTTTAACCTTGAATTTACATTTACATTTAATTCAAATAACTTCCCTTTTCAATAACAATTCTACTAAGCCTTTCACCATTATTCCTATCACTATCTCTATTAACTATTTACCTCTTCAATATACTCCATGATTGATTTCCACTCTTTTTTCAAATTCCAGCAATGTTTTCTCTTTAATTTATACAGCAGGTTTTTCCATTTCCATCATATCTAACATCTTAAATAGCCAAGTGCCTCTTGTTCTTTCTGTTTTTGTGCACAGACTATCCTTGCTTGTCTGTTTGTTTAGTCCACAGACCTCTTATTTTTTACCAAGGAAAAAAGAAATTAAGCCAAGAAGCTGCACCGCGTTTATTCTTGAGAACCACCTGGCCACTATAACAATAGGAGACGAATTTACATACAGGTCTCTCCTGGGCCTACATCTGCCAGAGACACAGCAAAATGTGGTGGGAATGTACCTCACACACCCACAGAGGACATTTTGGATGAAGACAATTTTTTGAAAAAAATTGCAAAAATTTTTTTTTTACCCCTGGGAGCCCAGGAGGAAATGTCCTCCACATCCTTAGAGTGCACTTGGGGAAATTTTGAAACATTTTTTGCATTTTTTAACCTAAGGGTCCTAGGGGCCACATCTGGCCCATGGACCACACTTTGCCCACTCTTGCTCAAAAGGCATAGACTCATTAGAATCATTAGGCATATCCTGGAAGTACCATTTCAATATATGTGGTGGCTCCTGCTGGGGAAAGGAGGGCTCTTGACGCTGACTTTAAAACTTTAGAGCTACCCTAAAGGCATCAGATGCTGTTTCATCTTGGAAGTTATGCAGAGTCAGCCCTGGTTAGTATATGGATGGGAGACTGCAAAGGAATACCAGGTGTGGTTGGCTAAATTTCAGAGGAAGGAACAGGCAAATCCACCTCTAAGTATACCTTACCTAAGAAAACTCTATGAAAGTCATGTGGTGGCTATGAGTCAACTAGTGACTTGAAGACACATACATACATAGTGCTAATTAGTGGAAGAATTCAGCAGAATTTGCCATGCCCTTGCAAAAAATTACTAATAAGTTACATCAATAAATTCATAGGCTGGGTAATGGGGATGCAAGGATTTGGCGGTTGGTTCATATGTGAAAAGTCAGGTGTGTTTTCCTGTGAGCTTTTTTCATATATTGTTAACTTTCCGTTAGTTACTTCTTATGCAAGACTCCTGGACCGGTGGGAAATGCTTTTTATTCTGTCTTATATCATTGATGCTGTTTTTCCTCCAGAGCTGTTCATGGAAGTGTTCCCTAACACTGCGCTGGATCCCGGAATGCGGCCCATCTTTATGGGTCCCAATGGTAGAAAACATAGCCTGTCCTGCATGAAGTCTGGTGAGGGTCAACCTCAGCTACAGCTAGTGGTGAGTTTTGTTTGTGTAGCAAAATCTTTCTTGATTCTCTAAGAAATGTTCTGTTATATCCTTTTTTTCTTCACCACAATTAAGACATGTGCATAATTCTTTTCTAAAAATACTTTAGTTATTATACTTTATACTTTATATACTTTATATACTTAAGTTCTTTACATTTAGTTCTGGAGATCTGGACTGGTGTACTATAACGTTTGTGTAATAATTTTGATGAATTTTCCTGAGTATGAGATGAAGCCAATCAAAAAATTTTGGGGGACCAAATTTTGGCCCGGGCTCCTGTAAGTCTGATTCTCAGCTAATTTTAAGTGCTTCTGTGTAAGTTGTATTATTGAAAAGGTCATACAATCTGATACTATCTGATACTATTGATACTGATACTATTCCCTTGGAGTTTTCAACCATATCTAGAGCCAATTGACCAGAATCTGTCAATTTTCACTACCTATCTGTTTATTTGTACCTGCTCTAGCAAACTTTAAATTTGAAGAATTGTAACCTGTGAATCTTGTGTAAATGTAAAAATTGTTCCATTTGCTAAAAAAAAGAGCTCTTTTCCTGATAAAAATCCTTAAGTCTGTATAATTTACACTTTCTCCCAATTTTCCAGTTAATTGATCCCTAATTGGAAAATGATGGAAGGTATCTTACTGGTGTCAGTAGAATTACAACTGGGGACATCTTATACCACCATCCCCCTCAGGAACCCAGTGTTGATTGAGGGTTTAATATGGACTCCAGAGATTTTTTTTTCAACATTCTAGTAAAAAAGAATTGCATCAGTTCAGTTTTTTGTTTATAGGAAATTTAACCTGAACTCACGGTCTTTTGTCATCTTCCAACATAATGACCAAAAAGAAAAAAAGAGTTTTAATTAAAAGGCATCAAAATATACCCAGAGATTAGGGACCCCTCAGCCTCCCTGTTGCACTTTATTACATATTACACTTGTTCGGAACCATAACTTCATTTTTTATTTAACATTTCTGCCAGTTGTTTAGACTTCTATGATGGGGAGTTATCTGAAAAAGATACAGTAGTTTTGGCAGTGCAGTCATTTTAGTTGCTTGTATTCAAACTAGGAGTGACAATTTTAATTTATTCCACTTAATTATATCATGGTTAATCTTCCCATTTATCATATTATAGTTAGAGGGTAAAATATTGTTCAAATTCTTGTAAACTGGAATTCCCAAGTTCAGGCTCTTATGATGGGGAGTTAATGGCATTATCAGAAAAAGATACAGTAGTTTTGGAAGTGCAGTCATTTTAGTTGCTTGTATTCAAACCGGGAGCAACCATTTTAATTTATTTTAATCCACTTAATTTTGCCATGTTTAATCTTCTCATTTATCAGGTTATAGTTAGAGGATAAAATATTGTTCAAATTCTTATAAACGGGAACTCCCAAGTGCTTGACATATTTCTATTGTGTTTTAATTTGAAGAGTCTGATTAATTATTCTTTGTGTCAGCGGATTAATATTTATGTGGAGGGACTTGGTCTTGTTATTGCTTAAAGTTTATTCTGCTCATTTACCATAGAAACTATTTCTTTGAATACTGTTGCCAGATCTTCACCGGAGATAGCCAAAAATATACCCACATCAACTGCATACAAACTAGTGAGATGTTCACTGTCCAGTTCTATATCCCCTTATTTCGGGGTTCTAACGAAATAATGTACAGGAGTTTTAAGGGTGGAGGAGTGAAGATAGTGGGCATTCCTGCTTAGTACCATGAGATAATGAAAAAACTGGAGAAGCACAGTCGTTAACGCTCACAGTAGCTATTGAAATATAACTTCTCTACGGCTTTTTTAAAAATGTCATGTATGTTGTATTGTTCAAGACCTGAAGAATCCTAGGATACAGTTTTGAAATCGTTTGATAGCAGTTTCACAATTCACTAATATTATACACCATTTCTCGCTAATAGAGTATTTTTGTTTTCTTAGGAAACTGACATCAGAGAGCTTTATAAAAAGAATCAGAACTCCCTGAGTTTCACTTTCTACAGCAAGACAGATGGGAGTCCTGAGACTTGCTCTTTTGAATCTGCAGAGTTCCCGGGTTGGTTCATAAGTACTTCTTCAGAGACAAACAAGCCCATAGGGCTGAGTCGCAAGGGGGGTGCTCAGAACACACTGTTTTATTTTCAAAGACACTAAAACACTCATTTACCAGAGGAGAAGCATTGCTGATGTTGTTTTACGGGAAGGTCAAAGAAAAAGAAGGTGTAATCTGTATGTTTGGGGTGTGGAGTATGATGAAATCTTTTGTAAATCTATGTGGACAAATTGCAGGGATCACAGAGGACATTTTGTCCGTACTACAGGGAGAGAGAGAGAGGAAAACAAACAAACTCTTGTCTCATTCATAGTACATAGTACCCAAAGCTAACGGAATTATTTTGGCACATGAGGTACACAATCCCATGAAATTTCTATCCTATCTGTGGCAGCAAAATATAACCTAAGAATGTGGTATTCTTTTGTGACATGCAATATCTGATGCTTGCTGCCATTATTTCTATTGGCCTGCTTCTGACAAATTGAGGCATAAAGATGAAGGTATGATTTGAATTGGGTGGTGGGTCAGATTAGGGTGACTTGGTGGGCCATATTGGGTGCATGGGTTCTCCTCCCTTGGGGTAGCAGAGCACGGAGTATCCCATGTGTTTCTGGTTGTGGTCTCCTTTGTTGCCTTTGCATATTAGATCCTTGCACACTCAGCAGAGGAAATCTGTGCACAGAAATATAGTTTCCCCATATGAGCTGGTATCCTGTTAGTGGCATGTGTCCATGTAAGTTTCCCTTATGCCTGCACATGTTCCTTGTGGGACACTGAGGAAGTTTGTATTGACTTCTTCTTTCTGCAGTGTCCAAATCTTAACATACCATACAGACTCTGAAATCTGCCTCATGAAGACTGGCCAGGTTTGGAGCAATGGTTGCGAACCCCTAGCCAGATGTAAAATGTTTCCAGCAGCAGTGGGACCTCCAGAGGGACCCAGATGATCTCAGCATTGACGTAATTGTTTTGCATCTTGTTTTGGGGACATAGCAAGATGCTGCTCTGATTCTACCCACTCACCACAAGGCACAGAATGCCCATGCAGGAGGGCTTCAGAGTTTTTACATTCCAGAGTCTTCGGTGGTGGCGGCGGCTCTGTGTTGCCCATGTAGGATAGTGGCAATGGAGTGTTGCTTCCATTGGTTCCTAGCTGAACACCTAATGGAAATCACACACACACACACACACACACACACACACACCATAGAACAAGAACCTCTGACAGGCTTTGTGAAGATGCATTCAGCATCCTGTGAAGTTCCGCCATATGTGGAACAATGTGGAACAAAATCTAGTGCAGAAATTAACAATTTGATTTTTTGTTAATAACAAATAAGAATAACTAAACATTAGCTGCATTTCTATTTCTCAGAGTTAAGGAGAGAAATATGTATTCTGTATTGAGGTGTGTTTAATTTGAAAGCAATGAAAAGAACATCTCACTACTCAACAAATGATCATGAGGAGGTGAAAATGGTCAAAGGATGATCGATGCCCTGAACTCCCTGGAAATGGGCAAGATTAATTATAATAAATAAAATGTCTCTGGGAAATGGGACCTAAGGCCCCCTGCTGTTGTTTCCACCACCTGGAATTCACAGACTGAAGTCATTTACATTTTAAATTTCTTGGCCTAAAAAACAAAAAATAATGTTATTTATATGTCTCAGATGTAAAATGTTGGGGGAGAAAATTACTTTGGACTAGAAATCCAAGAATCCCCTGGCAAGAATTGCCAGTGTCCATGCCTACTGGGAAATTCTCAATGAAGGAAAGAACTGTATTTCTTTGATAACCTGTCTGTGCTATTATTACAAAACGCTAAGTGAAACTACTGGCTAGCAACACTTGCAAAACAGTTAAAAAGTTTGTGTTTTTAAAATTAGGATTCAAAGAAGAGCCTGGGAAACTTCCTTTGCAGTTTCCATGTGGGTGTTAAAGCTGTGCTTGAAAATGTGTTAAAAACAGTTCTGGAATGTTCATTTTTCCGATGAAAGCAGAACTGTGAACCCTTTTCTTGCATTGCACAACAATTCCTCTGTGTCTGTTAAAAGCAGTGCATGCAATTGTATTTAAAACAAAGCTAGAAATGTTGATTTTTTCCCCCTGTTAAATGCAGTGCTTGGAAAACTTTGTTTCTAATCTGAGAAATATTTTCTCTCTTTTTAACATGAATAAAATGCTCTCAGCAACTGTCGTTGATGCTTAATATATCATGCTTAATAATATAACCAGCATCAGTCCTTAGGACTCGGGCTTTGACAGTGAAGTCTCTGAGCCCCAGATACTCCTGTTGGGACCTGCGTCTGGCCCCCAGTATTGATATGGTTTTGACAGGGATCATATCCAATTGGCATCATGTTTAATTGATAAGTACATTAATCAGCACTGATATCAAAATCAAACATGAAGGTGACCAGGAGGTCAAGCCAACTGAGGGAGAATTCTAACTGCAAATGTGAGACAAAAAGGCAGGTCAACCTAAGATACCTTCCAAGTAGGACTGGGTCATTTGTCAGGCAAATAAATGCTGTTCCTGTGGATAATAATCTTAAATAGGAGCTGGAGTTTTCCCAGAGAACACAAAGGCTAGAAGCCCACCGGGATGCTGAGTGACTCAAACCCATCCCCCTTGCACCTGGATTTCTTCCTCTTTTCCCAGAGCACCCACAACAGACAGCTGTTACAACACCCATTACATCATTCTCACCCAAGCACTATGAACATTAGTGAGTTGAAAGTTCATTATATGCATTGCAACTCCCACTGTTCTGCACCTTGGACTGGAAGCATCAGTCCAGCCCTCAGGCTATTTTTCGGGTATATGAGGCCCCCTTTCAAACAGACAGTTTCATGTAATAAGGGTTTTTTTAATAAATCAACAAGCCTGGTTGAAAAAATGCAAAAAAGAAAAAGAGATTCAAATACAAAGGAAATTGCAGGAGAAAGAAAAGGAACTTAAAAGAAAGCCACGTGATTTTAAGATACAAAATGAGATAAAAGCATTAACTAAACAATTATCAATATTAACAGTTAATGAAATTGAGACCAAAATGAAACTACAAAGCAAAAACAATTTGAACATGCAAATAAACCGGGACGATGGCTGTCATATAGATTAAAAAAAAAAAAGGGAGAACGTAATTTTAAAAGAACTAAAGAAGGACAAAACATTTATTATCAACAAGCAAAAATTAAAAATGTATTTTTTTAATTACTTTGAGGAACTTTTCAAAAAAAGATCACAAACACAAGAACAGAAAAATAAAATAAAAAATTATTTGGATCAAATAGAAATCACCCAAATCCCGGATATTCAAAGAGAAGAATTGGATAAATCAATAACAATACAAGAAATTACAAATGTAATTAACAAGTTGAAAATAGAGAAAGCTCCTCGACCAGATGGTTTTATGGCACTTTATTATAAAACTTTTCAGAATCTTTACCTCCTCTATTATTACAGGTATTAAATTCAATTAAGAATCAAGAAATCTCAAATACTTGGAAGGAATCAAATGTGGCCCTGATACCAAAAGAAGAGAAGGATACATCAGACAAAAGAAACGATAGATTATAGATTATAAAATATTCGCTTTAATATTAGCAGAACGTTTAAAGAAGATATTGGAGAAATGGGTACACGAAGATCAAAATGGGTTTCTTCCCGGAAGACACTTAAAAAATAAATAATATAAGAATAATCTTATATAATAGAATATTATCTAAAACAAAATCAGAAAAAATTAGCACTGATATTTTTGGACACGGAAAAAGCGTTTGATAACGTAAATTGGCCTTTTATGTTTGAAATATTAAAGAGGATGGGAATGGGGGATAGATTTATAGAATGGATAAAAGCAATTTATAATGATCAGAAAGCTTGTCTAATTATAAATAGAGAAAAATCAAGACAATTTGAAATACACAGAGGTACAAGACAAGGATTTCTATTGTCACCCTTGCTTTTTATAATATGTCTGGAAATCTTGAATAAAAAAATAAGAGACAATACATTAATTAGGGGTACCAGAATACGAGAACAAGAATTCAAAGTAAAAGCATACGCAGATGACTTAGTGATAATTACAGAGGATCCCTTTAGTAGTATTAAGATAATTTCAGAATTGCGAAAACAATTTGGTGAAGTAGCAGGATTCAGAATAAATAAAGAGAAGTCATTGATGATCACTAAGAACATAACACAAACTCAAGAATCCGAATTAGCAGAAATTTCAGGCTTTAAAACTGCCAAAAAAGTATGATATTTAGGTATAATAATAACGAAAAACAATTCGGAACTGTTTGACAATAATTATAAAGAAAACCTGGAATGAAATAACAAAAGAATTGAGAAATTGGAAAAAATTAAATCTCTCCCTATTAGGAAGAATATCTACAAGAAAAATGAATGTATTACCTAAAATGATGTTTCTCTTTCAAAATTTACCTATAATAATAAGTGAAAAACTATTTAAAATCTGGGAGCAGGAATTAAGCAAATTCATCTGGAATGGGAAAAAAGCAAGAATTAAAATGAGATATTTAAAAGAGACAAAAGAAAAGGGAGGATTAAATTTACCAGAGTTAAAGCTTTATTGCGAAGCTTCTTCATTAATATGGCTTAAGGATTGGATTATATTATCTAACTCAAAGTTATTGAACTTGGAAGGATTTAATTTATACTACGGATGGCACGCATACGTATGGTATGAAAAACATAAAATCAATAAAGAATTTATGGAACATTACGTTAGGAAAGCAATTCTTAAGACCTGGTTAAAAGTAAGAAATAAGTTATATTTAAAGCTCCCTTATTGGGTCTCACCTCATGAAGCATTTTTCAGATTAGAAAGAATGGGTGACGTATAAAGATAAACTTAAAAAGGAGGGAAATAATATAAAATTAAAAAATAGAGAAGAATTAATCATAGAGGGTTATACAACACATTGGCTTTTATATAGGCAATTAGTAGAAAAAAACAAATTGGATAATAAGAATATGGGAATATCATTAGATGAAACGGAATTTGATAAAATAATGAAGCCAGGAATAAATCGTCCTTTAAGTAAAATTTATGAAATGCTTTTAAATTTAGAATTAGAAAAAGATATAGTAAAGGACAATATGATAAAATGGGCTCAGGATCTAGGACATTCAATACATTGAAACAATGGGAAAATGCTTGGAAAATAAATCAAGAATTTATGAGGAGCTATAATTTGAAAGAATTTTTTTTAAAATGTATTATAGATGGTATTTAACTCCAGTACAAATTTCAAAGATGAGTAAAAATAATAAGTCCACTAGATGTTGGAAATGTCAAGAAATTGGATCCTTTTTTCATAGTTGGTGGCGATGCAAAAAAGTGAGAAAATACTGGGTACAAATACATGAGCAGATTATGAAGCACTTAAAAATTAAGTTTTCAATATCACCAGAGGTATATCTATTGAATATATTTGATAATCTAGATCTGTTACTAAGGAAAAAACATTCAAGAATATTATGTTACATGATATATGCAGCTAGGATAATAGTTGCAAAAAATTGGAAAGAGACAAATATACCAACATTAGAAGACTGGATGTTGAAATTATATGAACTGGCTGAAATGGATAAACTAACATTAATGTTAGAAAATAAATCTATGAATACTTTTAAACAAGAATGGGAAATTTTAACTCCCTTGTGGAAAGAAAAGTGGGGAGAATATGCAGTAGCAGGATTTTATGAATAAATTAAGTAAGATTGGATATATGACATTTAGTAATATTAAGATGTAAGAAGTAAGTTTATAAAATAGTAAGATGAGATTTAGTAACATTGAGATGTAAGAGGTAAGTTAATAAAATAGATTAATGAACGGTATGAAATGATTGGTAAATTGAATGATAAATACATAGATTAGATTAGAATTCATAAAACACAATAAAGATTATGGGAAAATAAATCACTAAGTCAGGATTAAAAGATAAATATAATTATACTACCTAACAGAGAAGAGAAGGAAGTCACTAATTGTTTATATAGTATGTATTGTGTATTGTTTAATGTTTACCTTTGTTTTAATTATTGTTAGTTATGTTTAATAGTGTACTTCATAGATGAAATCTGAGATTATGAATATACTTGTAGGTATAATATGAAAAATGGATACCACTCTGTATATTTCATTAGTACACTCATGAATATTTTTTTCCTTGTTTTTAATGTTTGTAAATTTATAATTCAATAAAATTTATTTAAAAAAAACCAACAAAAAAAGACAGTTTCAGTCTCTTGCTAGTCCAAACACCACTCTGTCCATCCAATTCCTGAATGAGAACTGTCCTTAGGTTCTTTACTTAAGCCACACTGCTACTTTTCTCCGCCTCTCTGAGGGCATGGGAATTATCACCCAAATCCCTCACAATACCTGTCTCACTTACCTCTCTTCTCTTCAGCTAGACCTTCTGTGATTGTTTGTGTGCTTGAAGTGTTGCATGTGTGAGTGAATTTATTTCAATAAAAACACAAGTTTGCTTACATTTTGCTTCTCTGGCTGATTCTGTTCCTGCCGGAGTTTGTGAACATTGGTAAGAAAGGTCTCGCTAAGTTGCCCTCCTCTTGCAAGCCTCCTAAACTTAGAGCTAATTAATCCCCCACTTTTACAAGGAGATACTGGCATCGTGAGTTGGCCCTCGTGGCACCTATGTTTTGGGGTGACAAGGCCTGCACCACAGTCTAAGGCAAGTAGGACCAAACTAATGGGTCTAAATTACAAGAAAACAGGTTTTAACTAAACATTAGGAACACAACTTTGATGTTAAGAACTGTTTGACAATGGAACAGAGCCCCTTGGAAGGTGGTAGATGGTCCTTTATTTGAGGGTGGGTGCAGGAGGTTGTACTAGATGGTCTTTGGGGTCCCTCCCAATTCTTTTAGTCTGTGCAATCTCAGTGCTTCTTTTCCTGGTGAACTTCTCCATTATTGGTCATGATTTTTGAGAGGCAGATTAAGATAATCATCTTCACCCTGATATCTTAATGAACAAGTATATGATTTGCCAGATTTTTTTTTATTATGTTTGGCCAGATTTTTTTTTAAAAAATGCTGCACTGCATGTCAATTTATTTTGGTTCTATTTTTAAATTATGTTTAGGTTGCTTTTTTTTTTTTATGAATTGATATTAAATTACCATGCATATTTTTGTACTATCAAAGGCAGGACTGAATGTTAATTAATAGGCTCTTGCACACCATGACAAAACAGCTATTAGATTACTAGTAGGGGGGAAAATATAAAGGAATACCACAGCTCTGCCCAATGGTAAAGACAGATGGGAGCTTCAGTTCAGCATAATTTAAGAGCTTCAAATTCTCCATCTATGCTTTACACTACGAAAAGATTTGGATAGTCAGAGCCTGATTTCCCATTAGAATCTTTGCTGTCATGCTGGTTAATTTACAGCCATTTTGTACCCTTGGCACATTCTTTACTGCAGACTGGCACCAAGACAGTGGGAAAACTCTTCATGAGCCCTAAATAGTTTATCAGTGTAACATAATAATAAGAATGTTGGACTTGAACTTGTGGGATCCAGGTTCAAATCCCCACTGACCTGTGAAACTCATTGGGTGATGTTGGACCACTTACTCTTTTCAACCCATCCTACAATATAAGGAAATGCACAGCCTACTGGATCAGAGTCAACTTTGGATGAAGCTTCATCAAGCTTTCTTGCTGAAATGAGCCCCATGTCAGCACCAATTGGGCCTTAAAGGAGAAAGACATAGACCAACAGACCTTTGCACACCGTACACAGCCAATTTAGAAAATAAAACTCGACAAAATTCCAATTTCTAGTTGATGTCATACAAAATTTGTTTCTTTGTTGCAGTATAGTTTAATAATTAATATTAAGTACTCTTATTGAGGATTTTCAAAGTTGTAGAGAGGAACATATGCATATTCCTTTCCGGGTTTAATTCAGAACTGAAAGAAGAAGGAATACAGTGGGCCTTCAATATGATATGTTGTTGTTTAAAGTATATTAGAGATAATCTGCTTTCTTGAAGAATTTGAGATTGTAAATTCTGAATAAAAAGATATGAAAACACTTGAGTTTGGTTCCAGGATCTCCCATGGATACCAAAATTCACGGATGCTCAAGTCTCATTATATACAATATTTTAGTAAAATGGCATCTCTTATATAAAATGGTGAACAACTGAAAGGTTTGCTTTTCAGGTTTAATATTTTTGAGCTGTAGATGCAGAATCCATAGATATGGACTGTATACTGTTGTGTTACCCTAATTTTCTGGGGGTCCTGGGAGTCCCAGTCACTGAATTAATTATTTTGAATTCAGGAAGGTCCCTGTCACTGAATTAGTTATTTCGAGTTCAGGGAGGTCCCTGTCACCAGATATGTTGCCAGAGTTTCCTGGGGTCCCGGTCACTGTCCGAGTTCCATGGGATCCCTCAAAGGACACCTAGTCTGACCCCGATTTTAAGAGGGTTTCCAAGTTACGCCCAGTACACCAGAGAGGTAGGGTAACCTAGCGAGACCTTGTACCCAGCGTTTATGGGGTCAGGCCGAGTCAAGACCCAGACAAAATAAGTTTATAATTATTTTCTTTATTTAAAACCTCAGTCACTGCGCACTTACGCACCCACTCACACAGACCTAAGAAAAAGAAAGGGAGGAAAATTGATAGGGGATTTAAAGAAGGATATCGGGGGAATACCACACCTGATCCTGTAGTCTGGGAAGCCGAAGTAGAGCCAGAGACTTGGGAGCGGTGAATCTCAGCACGTGGAGGCTGAGGGGAAGGCTTCGGCCAGTAGAGCGGCAGCAGGATGGGGAGGAAGCTGAGAGCAATCCAAGGAAGCGCTCAAAATCAGGAGTTTTTATAGGGGAAAATGTACCTGGAGGCTAACCCTTTCCCGGGGAGAACAATAGATTCTCAAGCGGAGACAAAGCCTCCGAAAGGTCAGTGCTTGACTTGATGGGTTTTCATCTGGGTTGTCAATAGCCCAGACAGTATGTAAATGGGGAGCGCTTGACAGTTGCGTAGTCAGATGCGCTAATCCTGTCGAGCTGACGGTTCGGGGCTGAGAATCCTTTTGTGTGCTTGATGACTAAGTGTGTCTGGAGGGTTCCTAGGGCTACATGACAGATTAACTTACTGGCCAGACCTGGATTTTCCTAATTGCAGCCATTCAGCCATGCCTTCTACGTGCTCTTCCAGCAACCCTGGCAGACATGTGGAATGATTTTTAATATTAACCACGTGGAGATGTCAGTATATTTTTATAGCTGATATTATTACTATTAAATTGTAGACCACGGGCTTGGGCTAGTCTACCATAGTAACAGTTGGCTGAGCCAAACAGTACCTACCTGAGGCAGCCTTCCTCAGCCATATGCCCCTCCAGGCATTTTGAACTATTTTGAACTCAGTTACATGCCTTTCCAGGCATTTTGAACTATGCTCAGCAAAGGTGGGTATAGGTGAGTTATCGTCCATGTCAGAATGAACCAGGCTCTCTGCTGGGGCTGGCACTGCCCCTGTTTTGGTCTCTGAGTCAGAGTTTATGTCCAAGTTCTGAAAGCGGGGCATGACACATAGCCAATAGTGAGAGACTGTTGGAACTGCCCTCCAAAAATATGTGGAAGTTCACAACAGCCCATCTCCTCTGCCACCAGTAGATGGGTTTGGGATTCTGTGTTAACCTAATGGCCAAACATTCACAGCTGTTCAGTGTAGAAAGAGAGTCAACTTGTATTTTTGACCTTATAAAATATTAAAAGATCCCAAGGCTAACAATGAGCAGGGGAGTGAACTTTCCATTACTGCTAACAGCTGGTATAGTTTTCGTAGCTATTGGAGGCAGAGGAAATGGATCATCCTTGTGCGTGTTGATTTTCTTTGCTTCTGCATCGTCCATCAATGCAGAAAGGGGTGGACACCAACTCAGGACCCCATATAGCCAACTATGGGGAATAAATTTGATCATCAGCCAGGCATTGTCTGGAGAAATTTGTTGTTTAAGGGCCCAGATCCACCATTGGCTGTGAGGGGATGCTGGACTCTATCAGTGAAAGGGGTGGACTTATTCTCTGTGATGTACCATCTGCTGTATCATTTCCCACCAAGAATGCTGATGCTGCAGCAGTAATGTGCATCAGTGTTCAGCACCAAATGAAGGTGGGGGAGGTCCTGAAACTACATCTAGCTCTGGCACAGAAGATAACACAGTCCAGATACTGGAGATGTTATGGTAAAATGAGAATACTACATCTTGATGCCAAGCATGAGCAAAAAGTATTACCAGCAAAAAAACCCCCACCTTTTTCTTGTGTACCGAGGAGAAGCATTTTTAAAAATATTTTTACTCACATGTATTTAATATATAAAACAATATACAGGCCTCAGTCCAACTCTTGCAAGCCACGCAGGGCATTGCCATGGTAACCTCTGGGAACACTCTGACAGCGAGACTTGGTCAGAGGAGCAGTCAGAAGTAGAAGTAGATTGTGAGTGCTGGCCGCTGGGACCCTCCTCAGAACACCGGCATCCACGGGCCCACAATGTGGGGATTGGGTTTGCCAGGGGGGAGTGCCACAGCGTCAGGAGAGGTGTGAGGGCCACATGAAATGGCCTGGTGGGCTGCATTTAGCCTGTGTGCCTTGTGTTTGACACGTGTGATATAGGGGATTACAAAGACAAATGGTAAGTAAAGAGACAAAGACACTTTAATATCTAACCTAATAGTAAATTAAGCTAAATTTCAACTAAAAAACTAAACATGGGACCAAAAATACAGGTAAATGACTTCTAACTCATCAGTTTTTGTTTCTAAGACAATCTACAAGGCATACTTCTAGTGTGTCTACCATTATTACACTAGTGCCTAGTATTTAATAAATATAAGCGTAACCTTCAAAATCAATAATTGATTCCCCCACACACAACAGTCTCTTAAAATATGCAATCAAATTATCTCAATCATTTTCAAATTTAACCAAGGATCATTCCTAAACTAAAATAGTTAATTTAAGATTTTCCTTCTTACTGGATTTAACAAATGCATTTTTTAAAATTGGTACTTTGAGGACTGTGTGCCTTCAGAGAATTAGATTCTTAGATTTTGGTATATTGATGTGTGTGTGTGTGTGTGTGTGTGTACACACACACACACACACACACTTTTGTATATATTGGTATATTTTTGTTACCTTTTTTCCTTTTCCTTTTTCCCTTTCCTGGCTGGGAGCTTGTTAACCAGACTTTGTTATTTTGTTCTCTGTACTTGGCACATTGCCAAGTTCATTTCTTGAGAATGCTTGGGAACTGGAAGAACACAACTACAGTCTATCTTTGTTTTGAATATGATATTGTACAGTATCTCCAGCCCCAAGGTGCCCCTTACCAGCCAGTCAGAGTGAGTGTCAGGAACCGAATTCACACACACAAATGTAACAGTGCTAATACACTATTTATTAGGAGTGTGATGCGTAGTACAGGGCTTCAGCGAGCGAACTGAAGGCAATTAACAAAATCCAAACATTAGAAGCAAATAGTTTCCCATTCCGCCTGCAAGAGACCTTGAAGTGCTGGCTTCAGCTTGGCAGTGCTTATCACTACATTCCTAGCTTTGTTTACCTAATGGTCTCTGGTTCCCATACTTTGTCACAAGCAAGCAGTTAATTAGCTCCTATTACATGTCCTATAAATGAAATATGGAGGGCTACCCAACATCCTGCCCATCCTGAAAGAAAAAAAAATTGAATGAACAGATCACATAGTATGAATAATAGGGAAAAGGGGAAGGAAGAGAGTAATGGAAAAGAAAGGGGAAAATGAGAATACAACAAGGAAATGAAAATGCAAATTGCAGTAGTTAAATGTGTATTGTAGAAGTGTGGGAGTCAGGAACAGTAGATTAAGTAGGTTGCTTATTCTGTGAAGAGGAATTTGAAGCAGCTGATTTCAGTAAGCTGGAATGAAAAACAGGGTGAACAAGTTTGAAAGTGTCAGGTAAAGAAAGTTCAAAGGTGACATCATTAATGGCACGTTTGATTGGGAAAGGACCAAGGTATTTGGGAGAAAGTTTTTTGGAGGGGCCAGAGGAGGAAATGTTTTTGGAGGAGAGGTGAACAATATATAGGGTTGGGTTGTTGCTTTCAGTCAGCAAAGTGTTTGTGAGAAGCTTTTGAGGTTTCGAGGGAGTCATGTACAGAGGTCCAAGTAGAAGAAATTTTTGTAATCCAAGAGTTAAGTGAGGCAGGTTGACTGGTGGAGAGGGTGGCAGATAATGAAGGAAAAGGTTTTGGGGTGGTATCTAGGACAACTTCAAATGGAATTTTGCGAGTAGAGGAATGCAATGCAGGGTTGTAAGCAAATTCGGCAAAGGGGAGGAGGAGAGCCCAATTATTTTGGTTGGAATTGATGAAGCAGCATAAATATTGTTCAAGCATTTGGTTGGTGCATTTGGTTTGGCCACCAGTTTGTGGATGATAGGAGCTGCTGGGTTTTTGGGAAATGCCGAGAGTTTTTAGGAGTGAAGTCCAGAATTTGGAAGTGAATATAGGTTCTCTGTCAGAAATGATTGTGCAGGGAAGTCCATGGAGTCTTCAGATGTTGGTGATGAAGAGGTTGGCTAATTTCTCAGCAGTTGGTATTTTCTTTAGGGGAATGAAGTGAGATTGTTTGGAAAAATGATCGGTGACTACCCAAATAGTGTGGAAACCGCATGTGGTCGGTAGGCTTACAATAAAGTCCCATGAAATAACATCCCAAGGTGAGGATGGAACAGGAAGTGGTTGTAGAAGTCCATGTGGTTTAGAAGAAGAAGATTTGCAGGTGTTGCAAATTGCGCAGCTTTTAATATATTCTTGGACTTGCTTTGTAAGACCTGGCCATTGGAAATATTTTCTGACGGAAGGTAGAGTTTTCAGAAATCCAAAGTGTCCAGCAGGTTTGGAATCATGGTATCTTTGCAAAATTTCTAGACGACACTGGGTTGGTACATATATTTTGGTTCTGATGAAAGCTAAATGATCAAACCAGGTGATTGAGTCTGTGTGATTTCAGCCAATTGTCAGTTTGGTAGGCAGATTTGAGAGAATGCTGGAAGGCAGAGTCAAGTAGTGTAGAGGCTGTTTTATGTGCCTTTTGTTGTGCACGGGTAGTCACCTGTAATCCAAAATTGTCTGGAGAAAACAGAGGTTTTTCTGTGAATACAGTAGGAGAGGAGCGAGGTTCGTAGCAGGTTAATCTTGAGAGAGGATCTGCCAAGGTGTTAATTTTACCAGGTTTGAACACAATCTTGAACCTGAAGCACTGGAAAAATTCAGCCCAGCGTGCTTGTTTAGGAGTAAGTTTTTTGGTGGTTTTTAGTGTTTCAAGACTGTGATGGTCAGTCCAGACTTGAAATGGAATGGTAGAGCCTTCAAGGAGGTGTCTCCATGAGGAGAGTGCAAAATGGATGGCCATGGCTTCTTTTTCCCAAATTGGCCAGTTGCGCTGTGTCTCAGAGAATTTTTTGGAAATAAATGCGCATGGTTTTAGATGGTTGTCTGTGTCATGTTATATGAGGACAGCTCCCATGGTGAAGTCAGACGCATCGGTTTAAATTATGAATTTTTTGGCAGAGTCAGGGAACAAGAGAAGAGGTTCAGAGGTGAATTTTTGTTTGAGAGTGTCGAATGCTGCCTGGCATTTTTCAGTCCATATGATGCAGTTGCATCGGTTAGATTTGGTGTCCGCTGTTTTTTTCAAGAGGTCGGTGAGAGGGAGGGCAATAGTTGCAAATCCTTCTATGAAGTTACGGTAGAAGTTTGAAAACCAAGGAATTGCTGGAGCTGTTTCCTAGGTTTAGGGGCTGGCCAGTTTAATATGGTCTCAATTTTGGCGGGGTCCACGTTCAGGGTATTTTGGCAAATGTGGTGCCCTAAACAATCAAACGTCTGAGTGTGAAATTCACACTTTGAGAGCTTAACAACAAATTCATTGTCTATGAGTCTTTGCAGCACGGTGCGTAAGATCTTGGTGTACTGTTCAAGAGTTTCTGAATAGATTAAAACGTCATCTAGGTAAACAACAACACCATCATAGAGCAGATCTTGTAATACAGAACTGAGAAACATTTGGAAAGCGGCGGGACAGCTTGTAGTCCAAAAGGGAGAACAGTCCATTGGTAGTTTCCCAGCAGGGTTGAGAAGGTAGTCAACCACTCACTGTTGGGATCCATGCGTATTCTGTGCAAAGCCTCTTTGAGATCTAATCTTGTAAAGAAGTTGCCTTTTATCAATTGATTTAAGACATCTTTAGTTAAAGGAATTGGGTAAAGGTTAGGCAGAACTGCCTGATTAATTAAATTGTAGTTTACGATAAGCCTCGGTTCTCCTCTGTCCTTTTTATTGTGAAAAAATATTGGACTGGTGGTAGGAGTGGATGAAGGTTTTATAAATCCACGTTGTAAGTTCTTGTTCAGGAATCTTTTTAAAGCATCAAGTTCTTGGTTGTTCATTGGATATATTTTTGGTTTGGGAATTTTGGCCCCTTCTATTAATCTGAGTTTGCAGTCAAAGTCTCTATGAGGGGGCAATTTGTCTGCTTCATGATCCTCAAAAGCTTTTTGCAAGTCTTGGTACGCTAATGAATTTTCTGCAGCTCCTCAGTGCTCAAAGTGAATGCCGAGCTAAGGGGGTTTTCTTCGGGCATCTGGTTTATATCGTGGGTATGCTTGAGTAAGCCTTGTGTCCAGTCAATTTGGGGATTGTGTTGTTTTAGCCAGTCATACCCAAGGACTACTTGAAACCCAATTTTGCTGGGCACTAAGAAACGCAATTTTTCCTGATATTTTCCCACTCGTATAGGGACAGGTTTGGTCCTTTCCCTTACAGGGCCTCTTGCCATGGGTGAGCCATCCATTTGAGATAGCTTGACGACCCTTTTTAGGGGTTCAAACTTTACGCCAAATTCTTTTGCCACAGTAGGATTTAATAGACTGGTTGTACAGCCTGAGTCAACTAAGGCCCTGTACATTCCTAATTTCCCATCATGTCCTTGTAAGGTTACTGTTACATATACATGGCAAGTTTTGGTGGTACTTACATTAGTAGACTCTGCGGTGTCCCAATCATCTCTGTTTGAGTCGGATGTAGGCAGTGGGCTGTCCTCACCATCGCAAGTTCCTGCAGTGGTACCTCCAGCAGGGCGTTTAGTTGTTGGCTTCGGGGTGTCGACCTTATGGGACGCAGGCCAAGTGGTGGGGGTGCCCGACTTTCCTTCAGTGGGTTTCTTTGATCCCTGGCATTCGCTGGCGATGTGGCCTTTTTCCCCATATTGGAAACAGGTGCCTTCTTTGAGTCATTTTTTCTTTTCCTCACTGCTCAGGAAAGTGGTTTTTCGCAGTCCGGGGTGCGGCGGCCGCTTTCCTGTCCTTGCCTTTGCCGAGTAAGCTGGACACTCTCCATCATGCTTTCCACTTCTCCAGCTAGTTTCATCCATCCCAGGAGGCTGGCAGGGTCCCCTTGGGTCAGGCACCGATCCAGGATGATAGGGTTCAACCATCTGAAAAAAATTGTTTGAGAATGTCATCTTTCCATTCAGGAACTTTAGTTCCTGAATTCTCGTGTGTATTCGCCAACAGTACCTCTTCCTTGGCACAATTTCTTCAGTCGGTATCTGGCTTTTTCTTGAAAGAATGGATCCTCAAATCTTTCTCTAAGTTGGTGCATGAACAGCTGCAGGTCAGCTGTTTCCTCAGCTCATGAGTTGAACAAGCCGGCGACCCACTCCGCTGCTTCTCCTTTGAGGTGCTGGCTAAGGTATCTAATTCTGGCAGCGTCATCAGGAAAACTGTTCCCATAGTCGATTGTGTAATTAGAGGCCATGTTGAGAAAGTATGACAGTTTGGCACCATCATATGTGGTCTTCAACTCCCGAAAGGGTCGAGGAGCAACTTTCAGTGCCGGTATCCCGGGAGATGCAGGTGCCGGCACCACTGGAGCAGCTGCCACTGCTGGAGCTTGGGGAGGCACTCGTCCAACCTGAGGCACCAGAAGTCTCCAGTCATGCAGCTGAGCTCTCAATTTGGAAATTTCTTCTCTCTGCTTTTCCACTTCTTCTTCTCTAGCGAGAAGTTGTTCCATCATGCTGGTCTCGACAATTGATGTATCCCATCTTGTAGCTCGACAACGGTGGCGTTGAGCAGTTTATGGTCCCTCTCCCCAGGCCCAAGTCTGGTCCCTGGTTGGGGTTACTGGAGGGATCGAAGGTCGAGTCTTCGGTTTTGCATCAGGAGCCCGGCTAGGGACCATTTTGTCTCTTTCAGCGATTTCCTCATCTGGAGCTTGGACGGCTTCCTTCTCTTCAGGGTCTTCTTCACTTATTTGGTACATGTTGTTATTTTTGCAAGAGTTCGCTCACTCTGTCAGGAACCAAATTCACACACACACATGTAACAGTGCTAATATACTATTTATTAGGAGTGTGATGTGTAGTACAGGACTTCAGTGAATGAACTGAAGGCAATTAGCAAAATCCAAACATTAGAAGCAAATAGTTTCCCATTCTGCCTGCAAGAGAAGTGCTGACTTCAGCTTGGCAGCACTTATCACTACATTCCTAGCTTTGTTTACCTAATGGTCTCTGGTTCCCATACCTTGTTACAAGCAAGCAGTTAATTAACTCCTACTACGCGTCCCATAAATGAAATATGGAGGGCTACCCGACAGTGAGGGTGCCATGGGTTTCTGGGGAAACCAGTGGTAGAATTGCTAGACAAACTGGGAGGCGTGGACATGTGAAGCATCCTCCCAGGACCATTCCTCAGGGCTGTAGCCCTTCCAAGCCACCAGGTACTACAACTGGCAACCCTGCTAACTAGAGTCCAGGATTTGGGCCACCTCATATTCTTTTTCGCCAGCTACCAAAACAGGCAGTGGAGGCAGGATAACCTGCTGGTATGGACTGGCAGAGGCCATGAGGGTCAGCAACGAGTGATGGAAGACTGGATGCACATTGAAGGATGCTGGCAATTTGACTCATAGGAAACTGGGTTGATCACCTCTTCCACCAGGAAGGGATCGAGGAACTAGGGACCTAGTTTATGCAAAGGACCCTAGACTGGTAGGTGCCAGGTGGAGACCAAGATCAAGTCCCCCACTGCCAAAGGAACCCCTGCTTGCCAGCATCAGTTGGCCTAATGCTTGTAATCATCCTTCACCTGTTGGAGCTGCTCCCGGAGAACCTAATGGATGGCCTGCAACTCCTGCAAGAACCGGTCGGTGGCTAGCAGAGCAGAAGAAGGTGAAGGCAGGGAGAAGAAAGGGGGGATGGAAAGCATAATTCACAAAGAATGGGGTCAGTCATGTCAAGCAGTGGAGAGCTTTGTTATAGGCAAACTCTGCAGCTGAAAGGAGTGTGATCCAGTTACCCCGGTGGGCATTCACAAAGCACCACAGATATTGCTCCAGAATCCTATTCACCTGCTCCACTGCCCATCTGACTGGGAGTGGTAGACAGAGGAGAGATGGAGCTGTACCCCCAAACCCTTCAGAAGGGCATGCCAAAAATGAGCCATGTACTGAGGCCCCTTATCTGACAACAGATGCTCAGGCAGTCCATGTAGGTGGAGCACTTCACCCAGAAAGAGGTTGGCAGTCTTGCAGGCCGTGGGCAGACCAGTGCAGGGAACAGAGTGTGCCATCTTTGTCAGGGTGTCCATAACAACCAAGATGGTTGTTGCTCCTTACGATAGGGGCAGCTCCATTATGAAGTCCAGCAACATGGCCTGCCGGGGATGCTTGGGAGTCAGCAATGGAAGAAGCTGCTCTACTAGCTTGCCTGGGGACATTCTTCACCTAGCGGCAGACTGGGCAAAAGGCCACATTTTGCTCCACCTCAGCCTTGAGATGTGGCCACCAAAAGTCCCTGGCCACCAAATGAAGAGTCTTGAAGCAGCCAAAATGCCCTGCCAGGAGACTCTCATGACACAGCAGCAACATGGTGCCCCACAACAGTCCAGGAAGGATGTAATAATAGTCCCAGAAGTGCAGTAGGTCCCAATGCAACATCTAATAGTGCAGTGTGCATCCAGGCTCACCCTCCAGTTCCTGCTGTTGGCGCTGTGCATAGGGCTTTGACCCTTGCTGGTCTCACAGCTCCCGTAAGAAGTCCTCCAGAATCTGGGTGGCAGCAAAGTTCTCCAGGGACAAGACTGTAGCTGGCTGGGAATCCACGTCAAGCCACGTGTACTCTGGTGTCCAGGATAGCCCTTCTGTTCGTTTGTTCTGGCTGCTGGGAATGTATGTGATTCTGAAGTCAAATGGGAGAAGAATTGGGACCATTGGATCTGCTTCTGGTTCAGCTTCTTGGCTGATTGTCTTCCATCTATCCGCCATCCAAGATGCACACCAAATTATAGGTGCCCCTAAAGTTCAGTTTGGTGATGATCTTAGCCCCTCACAGCCTCTCCAAAATCTCTAAGATGAATGGCATTGGATACTGGTTCTGGACAGTGCTTTGGTTTAACTAGTTCTCTTGACTTCTTTTTGAGGGAAAGTACAGGGGGCCCGGCTGGTGAGGAGGAGGGTCATATGAAACTGTTTTTTTAGCAACAAAAGTCCCTCAAGGCTGCCAACTTGGGCTCTGACAGAGGGTAAATCTGAGCCATTGGAATCTGGGCCCCAAGAATCAGGTCAATGGGGCAATAGTAAGGCTGATGAGGTGATAACTGGCCAGCTTTTGTTTCACTGAACACATTGGCAAAATCTGCATACTTTCTGGGCAGTACATGAGCATGCCACCCCTCCAGTGTTGCTGCAGCATGACACATATGGTCCTTGCAGTCTGGTGCTCTGAAAGTAATTTCCCTCTGAGACCTGGTGATGCGGGGATCATGGACCTCCAACCACTCAAGACCTAAAACAATGGGGAACCAAGGGACAGAAGCCAGATGGAATTCCACCTCCTCACCATGAGTTCCCATCTGTGACTGCAGTTTATGTGTTGTCCAAGATACAGGTCCAGAGGCCAAAGCCTAGCCATCAATGGTCTCCACTACTAGAGGTGGTTGAAAGGTGTGTGGGGAATCCTCTAGAGGTCTGCAAAATCTATGTCCATGAAATTGGCAGTAGCTCCTAAGTCTATGCTGGCCCAGGTTTGGAACAAAGGTTTCCTTGGAAGCGTCAGAGTAACAGGTACCACCAGGTGTTTGGAGGGAGTGCTGTTACTGTTAATTGTGATAACTGAAGCCCCTGTCAGAGCTGCTGACGACGAGCAGCAGCTGTTGGTCCCTGTGGCTCTGGCTGGAAATGAGTCCTGCAGCTCAACAGCTCCCCCTGCTGCCATGGACCAAGCAGGCTTGGACATTCCTCTACCTGCTCCTTTAGAGCAACAGGGATCCAATTCTGAAGATCCTTTGGAGCCTGTGTCAATCAGCCCACAAAGAAGGTGGAGACTCAAGAGAGCTGAGCAAAGGGAGCATTCCTTGATTAAGTTCAAGAAGCAGTGACTAGCCACACCTGTGTCTTGGGCTATATAACTGCCTGCCTGGAAGCTTTCCTTTGCTTGTGGCAAACTTTCTATAAGCCCTCTCCCTTGCTTCTAGCACCTGGCTCCTGATACCTTGAATTGATCTCTTGGCTCCAGACCCCTGGTTTTTGGAACTCTGACCACGACTTTTGCTTGCTTGCTCTGGCTTAGGTAAATGGACTTCCCTTGAGTAAGTGCTTCCTTGACTCTTCCTGGCAGGACTCTGGGCTGTCTTGTCACCCGGGTCTCTGACCCTGACATTAATGGGGAAAAAATGGTTTGGGAAGTTTATGTTCCAATTTCACAAAAGACACTGCTAATCCAAAAGTTGAATGCTATTGTATCTGAAATGCCTTATGAAAAATTGTGTCTAATGGGGGACTGGAATAGGGTGGTGTCTCTATTGATGGATAGATCTTCATCTAAAGCAATATAGAAGTTTCAAGGTTGTTTACCCAATGAATTTTTTGAACTGATAGAAAATTTATAGACCATGGATGTATGGAGACATAAACACCCTAATGAAAAAGATTTTACTCAGGGATGGGCCAACTGAATCCTTGGATTCTTGAATCTTTGAATCTTGGGCAAGGATTTGAGATTTGCAGATCTCAATCCCTCTGCCAAAATAGGCCAATGGAATCTTTTGAATCCACCAACTAGGCCCTTGACATGCAGAGTGCCTATTTGGTGGATTTGGCCATGATTGGGTGGAGGGTGGCCAGGGGAAGACTGGGGAGTGTGAGATCGTGCTCCCCACATCTGTCTCCCAGCTGCCTTGGGCCTGATTGGGTGGAAAGCAGCCCCATTTGGCTGGGTATGGCAGCGGAGAGTGGAAGAAACCAGAGCCTGAGACAGCCCTGAACCTCGCTGCTGCACCTGGCGCCTTGGCAGGCTGGGCATGATGTTCCTCCCCTGCTGCTCTGCCGCTCACACGCATGCTGCTGTTGGCCACCCCCACCGGGGGAGGAAGTGCAGCCATGTTGCTGGCTCCGGGGCTGTTTGTGGCGGTGCATGTTGAGCGGGTCAGTGCTTTGCCCTCCTCCCAGGCAGCTCCTCAAGGCGAGATGCAGCCACTGGAAAGAAAGTGCATGTGGGAAAGACGTGGGAAAGACACTCCCTCCTCTCCTCCTCCTTCTCGCCATCTTCTGAGGATGCCTCCTTTGCAGTCACCCGGACTCGTGCCTCAGTTGCCGTCCCATTGCTAAAGAGGTGATACCTCTGCAGCCAGAGTTAGAGATGTAGTCTGAGACGAGAGCATCCGGAGTGGGGCAAAAGGAGAGAGACTTTCTAATCAGGGAGAAGAAAAGAGGAGAGTTGCAGACCCTGGCTGGGCTAAAGTTCCACCATTCTGCCCCCTGCATGCCCGCTGCCTCAGACTCTAATTCCCTTGTCCATTTCCAAGACTGATTGCATGTGCTCCTCTTCCCCTTTTCCTCAGGAAAACTTTCCGTGCAAGTTTTTAATTTGAGCTGCCAAATTTGTCTGTGTGGAAGCGAAAGTCTTTCTTGGTCTCCCTTCCCACCGTATTTTCTTAAAGGACTCCAGGGTGGGGGGATGAGGGAGCTCATTTGTGGGGGAATGTGCTTGTGGGGATGGCATTTCTTTCTTTCTCTCTTTTAAAATAATGTTTAAAGGTCCACTTCTGCATTGCAGACTTTGAAACCAGCCACTGGCTTGTCTTACCAATAAATCCAAAGACCCCGTATTTTACTTAATGGAGGCAAAATGCTTTATTCTGGCTCAGCCTTGGATGGAAACACCTTGCTTAAAAATGTTGGAAGTTTCAAAGAAGAGCAGACTGGGATTTATATTTTGGGAATTTGGCAGCTCCATCTGCTGCATTCTTAGCATGAGCGGAAACAACAGGATTGGCATCTATGTTAATGAAGGTTGCATGAGATATTGTCTTATTTCTTTTTCACATTTTGCAGAAGATAATATGGGAAGAAAACCTCACCATTACCTCATGTCCAGTAGTTAAGAAGAGGCTTGCTAGTTTTTTAAACTGGTGTTCTGCTGTTAACAGTGCCCTGCCAGGTGTATTAAAAAAGTCGTCAATGGCAAATCACACCTATTTTTTGCTATCTGTGTTGCGTGCGTGCGTGCGTGCGTTTGTGTGTGTGTGTGTGTGTGTGGGGTGTCTTCAAGTTACCTGTCTTATGGCAGCCCGTGAATTTCACAGTGTTTTCTTAGGCAAGAAACACTCAGAGGTGGTTTTTGCCAGATTCTTCATCTGAAATATAGCTTAAAGCACCTGGTATTTGTTTGCAGTCTCCTATCCAAGCATTAACCAGGGCTGACCCTGCTTAGCTTCCAAGATCAGATAAGACCTGTTGCCTTTGGGTAATAGTGTTATATTGCTGCTGAACAGGGAGATTCCATTAAGCTCTTCTGCACTAGTCTGCTTACTTCCTTTAAAAAAAAGTGAAGTTGGTGACCAGCATGTCTTGCGATAGCAAATTTCAAAAGCTTAGCATATTGTGTAAAGGAGTGCTTTATTGATTGCCCTTCAGTTCCATTGGGTGATATTACATTTTAGTATTATGGAAGAGATTCCAGTCTGTACATGGTTTTTATAATTTTGTATATCTCCATCTTGTCTTCTTCTACCTCAGGTATTACAATAAGTGAGACAATTTTCTGATTCTAAGCTGGGGGTCCATTTGTCTTACTGTCTTATAAGGAGCTGGCAGCAATTTTCTTAGCTTCAGAGAGGGGGCTTTCCCAGGTCTGCCAGTTGAAGAGTGGGATATAGAGATATTAAATAATTAACATATGAGGAAGGGGGAGGGAAAGAAATGGAATGACCAGAATTGTACATACTGTAAATGTGAATAAACAAAGTTATGCACAGTTAGAGAAAACTAGTGTTAACTATACCTAATCAAACCTTTTTTTTAAAAAAAATCACTTTCTTGCTTGCTTGTTTCTTCATACCTTCCTTAATTTTTAGGCAAACTGAATCTTTTGAATCCACCAACCAAAAAATAGTATTTTTAAAGTTCTGTTTTTAAAAAGTTTTATTTTTTTTAAATCATTTTATTCAAAATTCTCAGTATAAAAAAACATACATATTCAATTGTCAGCTTCAATAGAAATATATCTGATCTTCCACATTGATCTAGATTCCATTTTCCAGATTTCTAAAGACTTAAGATAGTGTACAACATTCTACTGTTAATTTATCTGATAGTACTTACATTTCATTCATCATATTTCGGCTTCATGATATATACCTGTTGCCCACGCGTATTATAACTTTAATCATGAATTACGTATTTCCAGCTGTTAAAACCCAGCAACTACCCGTTACAATTTGCCATTCTTTCTGTATCACATTGTCTGATTTCCCCTTTAATCTCTGGGAGACCATATCTGCATTTTTATTTTCGATAAGTGTAGCCCACCATTGTTCTATTGTAGGTATTTGCTGAGTTTTCCATAGCTTTGTATATTCAATACGAGCTGTTGTTATCATATACAGTAATATTCTTTTAAAAAGTTTTAAAAAGTTTAAAAGTTTTTTAAAAATTGCTTTTTAAACCCTTTTTTTAAAAAGGATTCAAAAGATTCAAGATTCATGAGATTTGTGGGTTCCCAACACTTTCCAGGGATTCAGATCTGGATTCAGATTCGGAAAATTCCAGATTGATCTCATCCCTAATTTTACTTTTTTTTCCCTGACAGATACAAATCTCTTTCAAGGCTGGATATGATATGGTTATCTAAGACTAGCTGACAAGATATACAGTAGAGTCTCAATTATCCGTCCTTCAGTCATCTGACATTCCGGATTATCCGACGTCGCGGCTGCTTGGGGGCATGACTGTAGGCATTTCCGCGCCCCCAGACACGCCCCCAAACATGGCGGCCGCGACGGGCAAGGAGAGAAGGGCGAGTGAAGCCTCGCCCCAAAACACGGCCCCAAGCCCTGCGGTGGTGGCGGCGGCGAGCAGGGCAAGTACCTCCAGGCCCCAAAACAAGGGCCAAAGCATGGCAACGGGGAAGGCGACAGGCACAGCCAGGCCCCCAAACACACCCCCAAGCATTGCAACGAAAAGGAAGAAGGTCGTTGTATCAATGGAGCAGAAACTTGAGGCAATCAAGAGACTGGACACTGGAGAGACGTTGCAGAAGGTAGCAGATGACTATGGCGTTGGAAGGGTAACTGTAGGAGACTGGAGAAGGAACCGATTGGAGATAGAAAAATGGTGTTTATACCGTACATCACAATGTTGATCAGTGATTTCTTTACATTTTCATTTGCAATTCATAGTGATTTCAAGGCTTGTCTTAGACCCTCCGGATTATCCGACATTTTCGGCTATCCGACTATCAGCCCGCCCGTTTATGTTGGATAATCGAGACTCTACTGTACTACCTTTAAGTAGTAAACATTCCACTTCAAAACGGCAATCATTTCTTCCACTCATTCCCTTTATAGCCCAACTTTTCCACCAAGAAACTGGAAGTTGGAGTGTTCTACGCTACTTTTAGGTGGTCCACATATGCTCCAGTTCATAGCTGTAGCTTAAAACTTTCAGTCTGAAACACAGATGTTAAGCAAAATTTGGAAAAAAAAAAACTTTTTCAAGACCCTGCTGGGTGGGAGATTCTGAGAACTGTCATTGAAAAAAAAAAAAAAATCCAAGGTCTGGATTAAGCTACATCAGGACCAACACAAAGGCCTTGAGGCCCCTCTCTAAACTGCAAACCTCAGGATTCCACAGGATGCTGAAAGCGGAATAATAGCAGTATAACAGTCTTGTAAGGATATGGCCAAACAGTATGGCTACGAAAGCCATATTATCACGTTGAGTATAATTGAGTATAATGCCTGCAGATGTATGGATTATGTCTGTGGTTGATCTTGCTGAGCTTTATGGATTCCTGGGAAGGCATTTCCTTCTCTCCCATGTGATGTTGCCCTTGGCTGATTTTCCTTGTTACTTTTCATAACATAGGAAGAAATGAGTGTTGAAAGAAGCAGAGATTTACTGGAAAGCAGAGGCCTGTAGCCAAATGAGAAATGACAACTTGCATAAAAAGGGAGTTGGATCTTCGGGGAAGACACCAGTTAAACCAGTGTGTTTGGTTTTCAGCCAGGTCAAGCTGATTGGAATGAAGATGACAAAACAAGTGACTATCTAGACTGTCACCTTCTCCGCTCTTAAGAAGGACAGCTTTTTCTGAGAAACAGGCAAATGACCAGACGTTTCTTGGTTCAAAGGCTAGATGCCAGATTTATTGAGTACAAAAGTATAAAAGTAAAAAAAAAATATGAGTCTGCTGCGGCAGGGTGCCGGAGGTCCGGGAACAAAGGCCAGAGGCGGGGCAAGGCCTTTTTACCCAGGCAAACAGTATACACACCCACTGCGGCATTTTTCAACCAACCATAGACCCCCTGTACCATATTAGGTAATGTCCAGAGGGAGGCGCTTCAGGTGAGGTAGAGTCATGAGTCAGCAGATGGGAGGGGGTAGGACTCCTGTGTACGTGACTATCTCCTGGCTCACAATGAAGATTGTCTTTCTTTTACTCACAGTTTCCCCCCTCACATAGGAGGACTAGCCCATCCCGTACCCTTGAACTAAGAGTTGAGTCTCTCTGACAACATCAACCCTTCGAGGTAGTTCAGTGGACCCTTTGTTAAGCAGTGAATTGCAGAAAATTGGTACACATTGCAATAAACAACAGAAACATAGAGCTATACAAGTAAACAAAATAAAAATGACAAAGACACCTTTCACCCATCCAAGATTCGGTAGCCAGGTAGTGAGCCATGACCACCACTCTTCATTTCTCGGGGAATAAGTTTTACGGATGTCACCAACCACCTTGTGTAATTTGTTCACATCTTCTTCAATGTATCCAGACTCATTGATGTAGTGGCAGCAGGTGGTGTTTAACCAAAAACATAACCCTCCTTCTTTGCTAAGCAGGTAATCCAGGGCCAATTTATGTTGGGCTAATACACCTGCAAGCGAGTCCACCTCAGTCTGCAGGGCGTTTATTCCATGTGCTGTGGTATTGGCCAGGATTTCCAGTTGAGCAGAGAGTCTCCGAATTTGGCGTATATTTAAAGCAACTCCCACCATGGGGAATATGATAGCTCCCAGTCTTCCTCCTTCTGACAAGTAAGTGTTATCACGATCTTATCCATAACTCTTATCATATGCTCTCTTCACCCGGTGCCATCCCTGTAAATGAGAGAAAGGACCATACGTACAAACCCAACATTTGGTGACATTTGCTACTTGGGAAATATTATGAACCAGTTGATGGAAAATGTTCTCATGCCAACTAGCCTGAGTGTTCTCAGGCAAGTAGGTAATCAATAATATAAGGAACAGGCACTTCATAATAACAAGATATCAAAACGCAGTGTATAAAAAGATTATAAGTCGGTGCAATCAGTGCAATTCGTTCTAAAACTACTATCAGTGCAATCAGACCTAAACTACTACAGTGGTTAACAGACACAGTTCGAAATCCAATACTGAGGTCTCAGGTCAGCCTCCAGAGTGACTCTGAGAAATAAAGTCTCTGAAGGATCAAAAATTTGGCGCGTTTCTCCTAAACAGCAGCTTGAGTCCGTCGCTGGCGTCCTCTTGGGTCACTTTCCATCTTCTGGGTTCCGGCACCTTTTTAACTCTGGAATGATGAATCCAAGGTTTGTGGCCCTGGACCTTAACAGCAATATCGGTAGTCAGCAGCACCTGGGCAGGTTTGGTCCACGCCGGGGACAAGGGTCGTCTTCCCCAGATCTTTACGACCACCCAATCACCAGGCTGAATGTGATGCACCGGACCATCAAGGCTGAAAGGACGTTCCTGTAAGGACAAAAAGCGAACAAAGGCCAGAACAGCGCCCAGAGAATGTACATACTTTTGTAACACTGCATCTCCTATCTCAACCTCCCCCCTCAGGCTTCCCGGACAGAGTTGGCTAGGCCAGGGGCGACCGAATACTCTCTCAAAAGGGGAGAGTTTCAGAGGACCTTTTGGAGTGATTCTAGCCTTTGTGAGGGCCAGAGGCAACGCCTTAACCCAGGGTAAGTCAGTTTCTAGGGAAATTTTAGTCAGGTGAGTCTTAAGCGTAGAGTTCATCCGTTCCACCATCCTGCTTGCTTGGGGATGGTAGGGGGAGTGGAATTTCCAGGTGATGTTGAGTGTCTTCATCAGTTTCTGCAGGATCCGCGAAGTAAAATGGGGTCCCTGGTCAGAATCAAGTCCACAAGGCAGAGACCAGCGAGGTAGGACAGACTCCAATAGGTGCTTCACAACTTCTCTTGCCTTGCAGGTCCTACATGGAAAGGCCTCAACCCATCCTGAGAACTTGCAGACAAGGACTAACAGATACCGAAATCCCAGGGCTCTGGGGAATTCAGTGAAGTCAATTTGCCAATATTGCCCTGGATGTATAGAAGGGTTGTGCAGATGTCTCCTAGTCCTGTCTGGGTGATTTCCATGAGCAGGATTCACCTGTTGGCAGATTTCACAAGTACGAACAATAGATGCTAGAGTAGATCTTACGGATGGTCCATCGAAATATCTTCTCCACAGATGTATCAAGGCTTCTTCTCCTAGATGTGTCTGTTGATGAATCTTCTCAACCAGTGGTTGCTGAACAGAAACTGGGATCCAAATCCGGTTGGTTTCAGGGTGAATGAGCCAGCTCTGGACTTGGCGGTACCCTGCGTTCTTGGCTGTGGTGTAGTCTTCTGGAGTGTATGGTAGCTTCTCAGGAGGCATTGGGATGGGTACTGTGTTCACAGTGCACTCTTGAGCAGATCCTCTGCGCACTGCTAGTTTTGCTTGTTCATCAGCAAATCTATTTCCTTTGGTGATTTCTGAATCTTCTTTCTGATGCCCTTTACAGTGAACAATGGCAAGTTCTTGTGGTAAATGGACTGATTCCAATAATTCCTTTATTCCATTTCTATGCTTAATTGGGTTGTCAGATTGGTCTAGCAGCCCCTTCTCCTGCCAGAGTTGAGCGTGGGCATGTACAACTCCCCAGACGTACTTGGAGTCCGTGTAGATGGTTGCACGCAGACCTTTAGCATATCGGGTTGCTTGGATCATGGCTTCTAATTCCGCTCTTTGAGCTGAGCAAGCAGCAGGTAGAGCCCCAGATCTCACGAGTGTCCCAAGATGGTCCACTACGGCCCATCCAGTGTGTTGGATTCCCTGTTCTACAAAGCTGGAGCCATCTGTGAACCAGATGACATCTGGATTTTGAAAGGGAGTTTCAGAGAGGTCTGGCCGTGGTTTTGTCTGGAAATCTATGGTAGTCACGCAATCATGGAGGGGTTTGCTGAACTCAAGTTTTGGAATCTCGGGGAGGTACTCTGCCGGATTATTTCTCTCTATTCTGAGCACAGAAACCCTTCCATCTTCCAGTATGAGGGCCTGGCACTTTACCAAGCGGTCTGACATCATCCAAGTTGGTCCCCGTAGTTCCAGTATGGAACGAAGAGCATGCGGGGAATATACCGTAAGTTGTCCTCCAAAGGTCAATTTCAATGCTTCTTTTATCATGAGAGTGGCTGCTGCCACTGCTCTCAGGCAGGCAGGCCAACCTCGAGCAGTATCATCTAGGTTCTTACTGAAGTAAGCAATCACCTTCGGTGCCAGATCTGATGATTGAGTGAGCACTGCTTTTGCCACTCCTTTCTGTTCAGCTACAAAGAGAATGAAGAGCTCTGAGGGGTTAGGAAGGTGCAGAGCAGGAGCAGAGGCTAGGCGGGCTTTCAGTTGATCTGTTGCAGTCTTAATAATTGGGTCCTCGGGAAACAGGTTATGACCAGCCTTCTCAGACTCCACCTCTCCCCCTATTCTTCTGAGGACACTGGGCTCGCCAGTGCCCAAACTGTTTGCAGTAAGCACATTGTGACTTCCCCAACCTTTCTCTTCCCATTTGTCCTCCTCTTTCCATGCCACCACGAGCCATCCCTCTTCCACATTCGCCAGAGAACAGGATGTTAAGAATGGCCATTAACTCTTTCCAGGTATAGATGGAGGGTCCCAGAAATTGCTGAAATTGCTCTGCCACTCCAACAGGGTCTTCAATAAGAGACTTCATTTTCTTTTTAAATTCTCTAACCTCCAAGCTGTACAGGGGGTGATCAACATAACTAATTCCACCCCTGCCATCTGGGACTTCTCTCAAGGGGTACACAGCCACATTTGCCAGTTTGGCGTTAATTTTATCCAATGGAATGCGTTCCTGATCTTTTAAAAGCTGAAGCAATTCCCTCTGGACGGGTTTATAAGGCTGAGACGTTCCTGCAGCTGAGCCACCAGAGGGCGCAGTAAGACCAGTGGAGGAGGAGGATGCCTGAGCTACTGGCTGTAAAATAGCTGTACTTGAGCCCCCCCCCGGCCCCACCTTCTTCAAAATCTGGATTTACAGGAGGAGGAGGGGTGTAATTAGCCACCTCATCAGCCAGGAGGCTAGCCTCAGCAGCTGGCTGCGGATATGGCGGAGGGGGTAGATGATCTAGAGGATCCCATCCCCCTCACTTAAGCTTTTGTAATTGAGAAGATTCAGAGGCTGTTACTGGGGAAAGAATCTGGGCAATGGCCATCACAGCCTTTGAACTGTCCGGGAGGCGATGTGAGGGGGGGTCAGGAAACCCAAAAGAGGAATTTTTAAAAACTCTCATGTATTGTTCCTCAACAGTTTTCCCAGATGAATCTAACCAATTAATCCAAGCTTGCAATGCTAGCTTATCAAATGTTCCATTTGTGTCCCACTTAGGCATTCCAGGAACTCTATATTGAGGCCAGATTTCCGTGCAATATTGAATCATTTGCTTTTTAGACAGTCCCTTCCCCACATCCTTCCAATTCTGCAACACACACCTCAAGGGAGTAATGGGGGATCCTGCTCCCGGGTTTTTCTCCCTAATCTGTTTCTGTTTCTGTTTTGAACTGTTTAAACCCATCTCTACTATTGCAAACTGAAAGCAAAACACACAGGGAACGCAAATTCACAGGCAATTAACAGACAATGAACACATCAATTGACAGACAGAAGAGACAGCGTCTGCTTCGCTCTTTCTTGGCCGTCTCAAAACACCCCCTCCCAAACACACACACAAGCATACCACAAAGGTGAAACAGGGAATTCCAAACTGAACTCAGGCCCAAAGGCGCCTACCTAAGGGCAGTCTCTAAATTTTGGAGACTTACCAGAGGGAGAGGTGAACTGCAGGCACGTTGTCCCGAACCTCAACCCTTAAATTTTCAGAGCTTTTGAATCAGGAAGGTAGTGCCTTATCTTTGCCTCTGATCAGGAGCGTACCACGATAATTCCCATCACGTCACAAGAGGGACGTTGGCGCCTGATGTGAAAATCGCTGTCCGTCACCAAGATCAGACGGTTTTCAAAGGGATGCCTTTCCCGTCTAGCCGCCTGGGCAGGAGGACTGATTTAGGACGGAATTTCTCAACTCCTGCCCGTTTCTCTGTCGAGCCCCACGTTGGGCGCCATAAAACTGTCACCTTCTCCGCCCTTAAGAAGGACAGCTTTTTCTGAGAAACAGGCAAATGACCAGACGTTTCTTGGTTCAAAGGCTAGATGCCAGATTTATTGAGTACAAAAGTATAAAAGTAAAAAAAAAATATGAGTCTGCTGCGGCAGGGTGCCGGAGGTCCGGGAACAAAGGCCAGAGGCGGGGCAAGGCCTTTTTACCCAGGCAAACAGTATACACACCCACTGCGGCATTTTTCAACCAACCATAGACCCCCTGTACCATATTAGGTAATGTCCAGAGGGAGGCGCTTCAGGTGAGGTAGAGTCATGAGTCAGCAGATGGGAGGGGGTAGGACTCCTGTGTATGTGACTATCTCCTGGCTCACAATGAAGATTGTCTTTCTTTTACTCACAAGACGACTCTGCAATCCAGGCTATTTGTAGCCAAGGGTCTGGGATAGGCATTTAATATTTTCAAAAATGTTGAAGACATGGAAAAAAACACTTTTTTCCTTTTCTTCCTGGGAATCATTCCAAAAGAAAATATTCAATTTTTTTTTCCCAGGATAAAAAGGCTTTGCGGGGTAAATGGAAGAGAACTCCCCCTCCCATTTTTTTTCAGAGCCTTCACATCTCTAGGTGGGGGAAACTCTGTGGATACAGTATAACTCTGAGTAATCATGGAAGCAAAAAAAAGGATATAAACAAGGAAGAAACTGAAGAATATTTAAAGAAACAAAATTTATTTAGACTAACAGAAGAAGAAAAAGACTAGATCAATTGAACGATTACTATTTTGAAGGTTGACCAAGCCATTCAGAAACTGAAATTAGGGAAGGGATTCAGTTATTTCAATTCTATCATTCTGTGTGAGTAGTTAGAATTTTTATTTCTGTTGTGTTAAATTGTGTCCATTCTTATTACTGAAAATAATTTTATTAGATACAAGAGTGGGTGTGTTACAAAATGATCTACTGCAGGTGTCAAATACACCAGGCATGGCACCGAGTGGGCAGCTGGGTTGGGTAGGGGGTGAGGGCAGTGAAGCAGCAATACAGCAGAGGAAATGGTGAGATACTAGTGAGAGAAAGGATGAGATGCAGTTATACACAAAGACCAACCAAGGAGAATACTTGGTTGCTGAGTTCTCCTAATTAGGTCTTGCACTGCCCCAAAGGTAAAGTTCAGTTGTACAGGTCTCTTGGGGGAGAGGTGGGGGGTAGAATCCACCTTAGCAGAAGATGATTCTTGAATAAGGAAAGGAAGTCCAGAGAGAAGGCAGTATCTGTCCTGATGCAAGATGGAGAAGATGGCTATAAAATCAAACAGGACTCATAGCTTCAGGAAACAGCAGCCCAGCCCAGCTTGGCTGGGTTGTGGTTGTAAATTACCATTGAACATGCAAATCACACCCACCAGAATAGCTGTTTTGCAATAAAACACTGCAGAAATTCAAAAGGCAAACAGAGAGGGAACCTCCAGTCCAAGGCACTGCAGCCACTTCCTCACATCACCACAGGTAATTTCTGTTTACTTGCAGGTTCCTCCAAAGAACCTTCTTTCCTTTTGTTAGACAGTTTGCTTTCAGCTGTATGCCAACTATAAGACAGGAGATAGAGAGTTATCTTTTCTCCCTCTGATACATTAAGGAGCAGATGTATCTTGTATGACTTTTATACATTTTTTTTAAAAAATTTGCACTGCAGTTTTATTTATTCTGGTTCTAGTTTTGTTTTATGATTTTTTGTTCTTTTTTTGAATTGTTTTTCAGTTATCTTGCACACTTTTGTACCAGAATAGGCATTAACTGAAAGCTAACTAATAAAACCCTCTAACGCCATGGCAAAGCAGCTGCTATTATCAAATTATAAAAGAAAGTAAACAAATTAAACAGCCTTGGCAAAGGTCAGGAATGATGGGAACTGCAGTTCACCAACTTCTGGAGAGCCACAGATTATCTATTCCTGCTTTATATCCTCCCCACCTCCAAAATGTTTGGAAATCTGATCACAGACTTTCCGTTAATATTTCCCTTTGTGATGGCTAATTTATAGAGATTGTGTAAGTCTAGCTCATTTTGCATTGCAGACTGGTGCCAAAATAGTGAAGAAGCCATTTCCTAAGCCTCATGGCTGTAATATAATGTTTAGCTGAGACTGTGTAGAACAAAAAAATGTTACCACCTCCATGACCATCTTTGTTTAGAATGCTGTGGGTGCTTTCTGGGTTCTGTTTGTCAGGCAATTGTAGCTTTTGCATGAGATTTCTGTTTATGTGACTCCTCCCAGGATTGTGCCTCGGACCTCCTTGGAGAACAAAACTCAACAGATCGGAGAGAAATCTGGGGAAAGTGAGGGAAAGGCAGTAGAGATGGAGGTCCATAAAAATCAGAGCCACAATTTGGAAAATGAGAAGTGTAAACCCCACAAGGAGAAACTTGAGGAGGACAACAAGCTGCACAAGAAGACTTGGAATGAGGAGATAGCAGATTTATTCCCTGATGAGAAGCTAAAGCCAGGTGAAAATAACCTAATATTTCCCCCCTCTTTTTGCTGTGGAGATATCCCTCAATACGCACAGTGGAGAGTTGGGAGCTTCAGGTTGCCAGAGTGAAAAGTGGAGAGAGCTCATGTATCTTCTCGTGTTGTGTGGAAGAGGGGATTTCAGCAGCTGTGTTGCTTGTTACTTTGTTGTGTGACAAGCAACACCTGGTGAAATTCTTACTTTTACACAACCACTGTGAATACTTCAGAATGCTGTAAAGATAAATAAATGAACATTAGAACAAATCAAGCCTGAAAACTGTCAAGACACTGCCTATCAACAGTGAAGAAAAGAGTTTATTCACAGATATTTTCAGCCTTCCAAAAAGAAGGTGATATGTGTTGTTTTGACACACCAAGAAAAGGCAGTTTTCAGGACTTGTTGCATTTCAGAAATTGTTTGTGCACTTGCTTTTTTTTGCACAAACAACTTTATTTCCTGTGCAAAATCAAATATGACAAAATAGTTATATTTATGCTGTAGTAGATCACCAGGGAACGAAGACCAAACAGAGTAGGAAGCAGAACAAGTTTATTTTACTGCGCAGGGTCCCAGCGGAATGGTTTCCAAAGTCTGAGACCCAGAGCTCAGGTATCAGCATACTTTTATACTCTCTAATAAACAAGTACGAGAAGTGATTACATATCAACAGTTGACCGGTTACAGACAGGTTACAGAGACCTTGGATTCCAGCTTTCAAAGTGATGGATGCCCCAGCCAAGGGAGTACCTAACTCCCTCAAATGTCTCACAGTTAGGCACATACATGTCTCACATAGGCTGCGCATACCTAAGGCTCCTGATAAGATAAGAGTGCATCTGCTATTTTCTTCTATTTTCTATTAAAGCGAATGCAATTCTAAAGCCTTAACCCTTTCATTCCCCCCTTTATGCCAAATTCATAGCAATTTGAAGCATATATTGCTTAAGCTCGCTTTTGGGCCATAACAGCATAACGGGCTGCCTTGCCTTCCATAGCTTGAGAGGGAAGCGTGTACGCATTTCATAGCACAAGAAATACATACCATTATTAAAAATCCTCCCACCAGCAAAAGTACAACACCTAGAAACAGAGTTTTCAGCCAGCTCAGATCTGGCAACCAAGAAGTCAGCCAGTCCCACGGGTTGCTAATGCCGCTGTCATTATTTTGGATTGTCCCTTGTAAGTGTTGTATTTCATCTTCTATAGTCTTATTGAGATCATGGAAGGCAACTTTACATCCTCCTTTGACTATATTGCAGAACCCCCCTTTCCTTGCTAACAGGTAATCCAGGGCCATCCGATGTTGTAACAGTAACTGATTGAGCTCTTCAATTTCCCGCTGGAGGGCCTGTACCAGTCTCCCAGTTGCATTTATGGTTTTTTCCAATCTACAGGTCAATCCTATTATGCTCCTACGATTTTCTTGAGCCACAATTCCGGGATAGGATCCCAAAGTGAGGAGTCCTGTGATTGACCCTCCAGCTACTCTGCTACCTTCACTTTTAGATAACTGCAGCCCTATGATGACCAGATCCTCACACTGATTACCTAATGGTCCCACTAGGTGCCGCTTCTTTCTTCCACCCCGGTTTGTCTGCTCGTGTTGGAAAACTTGAACAGGCAGAGTCATATACCCAGTTCCCACACATTGGTAAACCCCTGGGTGGTAATTGGTGGCCCAGCCATTAAAGTAAAACCATAAGTTCGGATCTCTAGCCATCAATCCAGAGCATATACTGCCTGACCCTGTAAAATTAGGAGTGAACATAGGATATTCTGGGTACAAATCCTTAAAGCTAGTTTCATTTAAGTCTGTCTTGAATTTATAGGAACTATTGTACGAGCCGCACAAATAGAATCTGTCATTGCATGTTGAATAATTTCCCAATCTATTATAAAATGAGGTGTGTTGTAGGTACCCTTTCCACTTAGAATTCCAGCTTCCACTATGATGACAACAAAAACACATTCCAGGGGAATAGGTATAGAACTTCAGTCGCCTAAACTGGGTTCTGTTTAGGTTTCCATCCACTTTAGCAAACATGTTGGGACTTCCCATTAACGCCGACTGCAGGGCTCCTACAACCACTCCTGGTTCATTAATGAGGGAGGGCATAAAGCCAAAATCTGCTACTGTCTGTGGGTGTTCACAGATCAGAGTAACATTGGGTCCATGTTGTTGGAACATGTGTGCAGCATGCTGCTTAAACCAGTTAGCCTCAATTACTTCACACATCATGCCCCACACTCCTATCCAAACCTACTTATCCCACACCAGTACCTTCTATACATGTACAGAAAATACACCAGAGCTAAGATTCCAAAAAGTACACACACTACTATTGTTACTATTTCACTAACACTCATTGCTCATCATCATCCTCCATAGGGGATCTGGCCGTGCGTAGAATAGTCAGCCTCCGGAGTGACTATGACAGGGCCCAGTCCCAATCTTCTTCCTCTGCAGTTGCTAGGTCTGACCGTACGTAGAGCTACCAGCTTCCAGACGTGTGATAGCAGTAGGGGCTAGCCTAGATTTTTCATTCACCTGTTGCAGATCTGACTGTGCGTAGAGTGGCCAATTCCCTGGTATGACCACAGCAGAGTCTAGTCTGAATCTTCTCTCCCCCCTTTTCGTCTAGACAATTTCAGTTTCAGAGGGTTTTCTTGTGATGAAATTACAGTCCAATCAGTAAATGCCCTCTTTACCCTAGTGTAATGTATCCAAGGTTTCAGCCCTGCTACCTTCACTGCAGTTGGGGTAACTAACAGCACCTGGTAAGGTCCTCTCCATCCTGGTAATAGAGGATCTCCTCTCCAATCCTTAACCTACACTTCATCCCCAGGTTGGAAGGAATGTGTCTTTGTGAGGAGAGGAACCCGCCTAACCTCCAAGGCATGGGCGTTGACCTTCTCTAGAGCTTTTCCTAAGTGCTTGCACCTCTTCTTGGAGGGTCAGATTTCCCAGCTCTCGAATATCCCCTCTCAATCCTTTAAGATGGTCGGGGATCTTCCATATAACATCTCAAATGGAGTCAGCCCAGATGTCCAATGAGGGGTGCATCTTATTCTCAGGAGTGCTATTGGGAGCACATCCAACCATTTGGGCTTAGTTTCTTGACACAACTTTGCAAGCTGAGTCTTCAGTGTTCTATTCATTCTCTCCACCTTCCCAGAACTTTGGGGTCTATATGCACAGTGTAGCTTCCAGGTGATTCCTAGAGCAGTAGTTCAATCTTTGATGATCTTGTGAACAAATGCAGGTCTGTTGTTTGGGCCTATATAGTGTGTGCTTTTGGGACTGCTTCTCCTGGCTGTCCCACAGCCTTCAGCTCAGCCACTCCTTTTTCTTCGCCTTCTCAATCAGAGAGTCCTTCAGCCACAATTCCACTTCCAGATCCAGTCTGGAGAGGCGCTCTATCGCCTCCCCCTCCCAGCTCAGAGGTGCTCTATCACCTCCTTAGCCTGCTGGGGCTGGGCCAGAGAGCCTTACCAATTGCCGCTCTATCGGGAACTGGTGGGGGGGCCCTTTGCAATTTGGACTGCTTTGCATCTAGGACTCTGCCTTTCCCTTTGTTCTCCATGCTCTTGCTGCCAACTTCTCCTTCCAGGATGTCACAGCTCCAAGCCCTTGCCCTTCTCTATCTGTGGGATAAGGGACAAAACCTTTTCCTCAGTCTTCACTTGACAGCTGGCCACAGACATCTTGGTTTGCAAAGCCAATACAGTCAGATTCCGCTGAACCTATCCTCTCAGCTCTGCTTCTCTCTCCTTCAGTGCCTTCACAGAAGCCAGCTCCCCTTTCAGCTTGCTGACAGTCTGTCTTTGCAGGTCTCTCAGCTCTTCGCTGCTAGAGTCATTCTTCAAGCGCAATTCCTCCGGCTCCCTCTTTCCCCTACCAGCTCCTGGACTCTGGCTGCCTCTTCTTGGAGACCAGAGACCTCCACACGGGGCTCATTGGTGGGGTCTTTGCAGCTGGATCTCCAGCGCTGCCTTGCCAGCCTTTCCTGTGGCCAGTCGTCCTGGCTCGCTTCTCCTTCACCTGCTCAGCCTGCAGTTTCCGCTGCAGCTGCTGTTTAGACTTTCTCTTCCAGCATCTCCCACTCTCCTGTTAATGCTGCTGCTAACAACTTATGCATCCGTTTGCAGCCTCCTTCTCGCTTCTTTTCTATCACACTTGTCTGCCATCTCGGTTAGCAGCTCCCTCATGCTGGGGCCTGTGGCTTTGCGGGGTTTTGAGCGGCTTGCTGTCATCAAGGAGGGGGGGACCCTGCTGCCTGTCCCCCCTTCGCCTCACCCATCTATAGCCCCATCTCGTCTGCTGCTCCTACCGCTGTCGCTGTCTCTGGTAGTCTCCGCTGCTGGCTGCTTCTCAGAAGGGGTATCTCTGGTTCCCCCTTTTTCCAAATGTTACACAATATCCTTTTGTAGTTGTATTATGTCTCTTTACACATAAGGGGGGCCAGAGGCACCTTCTCTTCTCTACTCAGTATGAACTGACCAGAATCCTTTAAGGGCTGTTTCTTCGGGTTATCCATGTTCTTCTTATAAAATGCACCCTCCCAAACAGAGAAATGGGTGGAGGCAGGTAGAACAGGGAGGCAGGAGAGGGCTGCCAGAAGCCATGATCCCCTTTACTCTTAGGGGCAGCAAGACAGCCAAGGAAGGCCGAAATGAGTTGCTCCCTTTATGCTAAAATGAATTTTTTCAGGTGTTACTTGATTTTTAAAGGAGCCTTCAGCATGGAGCTGGGTGCTACTTTAACAACCTGTCTTGGATTCAAGCTTCTGCCTGCTTATCATAGCTTTTCCCAGGTGTAATTCACTGCAATCATCCAAGTTGAAGAGTTAAGGGTTAAATTCAGTCCCTCTGTCCCAAGCAAGGAAGAGGGGGGGACTGCATTGTTTGTCTAAAACAGGCTTTCAAGATTCTGTCTTTCTTTCTATTTCTCCCTCCAGCAGGGAGAGGTTTACTTGGAGACACATGTGCCAAATAAATCAAACTTGCTTTTGAGGAGACATGTGTGTGCCCAGGTAGGAAGATCCTAATCTTGCATTTTCTGCCTTTTAATAATTTAATGCTTCCTCTGATGTGCCTTTTCAATACCTTTGAAGGGCTCTTTGTGGGGCTGCTTCCCGCCCCATTCAGACGTCCATTATAACTTTTCCAGTTCCTTAGGCATGTCTCCCTTATTCAAGATCAAGCCTCCTTTTTTTTTTTTCCTGGTCAAAAGGTTTGTTTTCTCATTAACATACTGACTTAATTCCTGTTATAGCCAAGCCTCGTGGCTTAAATGGGCTTGCTAGTCCATTGAAAACGGCAATTTTCATCTTTACCTCTTTTTTTTTTTCTTTCCAACATCAGCCCCTATTGGATATTGAACTGAATGCTAGTGAGTTGGTCCTTCAAGGGTTAAATCTGAATCTTAGAGCCTGAGGAGGAGGAGGGGCTGCAAGGGGGGGGATAAGGCGGCTCTGAGCACAGGAGAGGAACAGAAAAAAAAGAAAGAAACCAGAAACTAGGTGAAATGCCACTTTGCTTACACACAAACCTTGGAATTTTTTCCTACATACATTGAAGCATTAAAGCAGTGTTTGTCTGTTACCTCAAACCAGGTGAGAATCTGCTGAAAAGTGCTTCTCTAGTTAACCCTTTCTTGAAGTTTTCCAGCATACATTGAAGCAGAGTCTGATGGAAGCAGCGTCTGTTGGCTGCTGCCCCCCTCCCGTTCCTCCCCAGAACGACAACACACAATAGGTTAAGGTGGTTGAGCTGCGGGTGAGGGGTCCCAACAGCTCGAAACAATAGGGAGAGACAAGGCTCATACGCACTGACCCAGGCAGCCGGAAAATCGACGGTCTGCGTTGGGAACTGCAGTGCCAAACACTCACACTTTCTCACTAACAAACGACCTCCCACCTCCTTACCACAACAAAACCAACCAACAAACTTTGCGGCTTCACCCACACAGCAGTGGGGTACTAGGGCAAAGCTGAAAGGGGTTGATCAGGCCCCTCTTCCCCCCGAGTTTGCGGGGAGGTGACTCACCAATAGTTGTGGGAGGATTCTGCTTTCTTCTCTGCCTCCGGGTCCCTTGGCTGGAGAGCACCGTCGCCAGAGCTGCCGCCTCACTCCGAGTCGATCCTTCTGACAAAAGAAAGTCAGGGGCGCCCTGGGTCGCGTCGGGAAGAGGCGACAGCCCCGGCGCCCTGGCGTCCGCCAAAGTGGGCAAAAAAGGCCGCTTCTTTCCCGGCCAATGCACCAGAAAATGTAGTAGATCACCAGGGAACGAAGACCAAACAGAGTAGGAAGCAGAACAAGTTTATTTTACTGCGCAGGGTCCCAGCGGAATGGTTTCCAAAGTCTGAGACCCAGAGCTCAGGTATCAGCATACTTTTATACTCTCTAATAAACAAGTACGAGAAGTGATTACATATCAACAGTTGACCGGTTACAGACAGGTTACAGAGACCTTGGATTCCAGCTTTCAAAGTGATGGATGCCCCAGCCAAGGGAGTACCTAACTCCCTCAAATGTCTCACAGTTAGGCACATACATGTCTCACATAGGCTGCGCATACCTAAGGCTCCTGATAAGATAAGAGTGCATCTGCTATTTTCTTCTATTTTCTATTAAAGCGAATGCAATTCTAAAGCCTTAACCCTTTCAATGCACTATGGGGAGGTAATTGTTAAATCACTGGTTTTTTTTCTGTTTGCATGTAAGAATGAATACAAAGTAATTAGGGTCATCAGATTTTAGGACCTGGCTCTCAGCCTCCAGTTTTTGTGGATTAACTCCAGGCGGGAGATAGAATGCAAATTCTTCTTTTTGCATGGGGCTGGGCTCCGAGCAAGACAAAAAGGATGTCTGCGTATCTCCAGCTCAGCTAGTACAGCAGCAACATGCTACAGTTTGCAAGGCTTAATCAATTTGATTGATTGATTTTTTTTTTCCCCGCAGAGGGGTGTATATTTAGCTATTTTCCTCCTTTTCTCTCAGCCCTTGTGGAGCCAAGTTTCACCCTCCACTGCTGTGCATCCACCTTCTGGCTAGAAGTAAGTGGACTAGATTAATCAGTTCTTAACTGGACTCCTTATTTGGGATTATGTCACACAAGCAAGTAAACTGTAATTACAGTAGGAGAGGCAGTGTGGTATAGTGGTTTGAGCATTGGACTATGACCCTGCAGACCAAAATCATTCTCAGCCCCAGAAAACACCATGACTGTCGGGGTTCCCCTCCATTTGCGTTAGGATCACCGTAAGCCAGAAACAACTTGAAGGTACACAACAACAATAGCATCTTTGATTGGGGCTGTTGGGTTATTTGGGGGGGGGGCGGGCGGAGGGGCAGGTGAGGAGACCGTTTGAAAAGTATTTCTTTTATTAACGAAGACACATAAAAATCTGTCAATGTCCTTTTTTGTGGGAGAAATGCTTTCCAAATGGTGTCCCAGGACAACAGTACAAGAACAATATAATGTGAGCTCTTTGTGCTTGGGCAAAATGCGTGGAATGGGGGGAGGAGAATGGGGGTGGAGGCATGCACACTCATAAATAATCACATTTGCAAATATCAAACTCATGAATGTGGAGGGAGAACAGTACTTGCCTCCTGCAATATAGTTATGCATGAAAAGAAATAATTCCATCATTTCATCTCGATCTGGGAACAGCTAAGCTTACTGTTTTAATTTACGAACAGGAAAATACCTCTCCCCCCACCTGTGTGTGTCTTAATGAAAAGCTGTGAGCAACTGTAGTTGGCACTCAATGCAAAATGCTTAATGATCTTGTTACTCCAGAATGGGGGTTGGATCTCCTGTAAATATGAGTGAGGAATTTAATTTTAAAAAGCTAGTGTGTGTATGTGTATGGAGTGGGCATGAGCATGAGGATGGAATGAAGAAATGAGACTGTAGCTGGGGTTGCCAGTTCTAGGATCATCCCAGGCCATGATGTTTTCGGGCCAAAATTGGAAGCCAGGGGGACAGTTCATTGTGATGTCATTAAGCATTGTCCATTAAGCACCAGCCACAGTTGCTCACAGCCTATCATTTAAAACATGCACAGACACAGACAAGCACATGATTGAGATGGAGGGGCAGAAGGGGACATACTCTGGAAAGTAAGAGAGAAATTTTACCAAAAGGGACTCTTCCCAAATTCAGGTGAAATGAGGGAAAGTTATTCCTTCTCACTTAGTTAGGGAGACGGGACAAGGTACATTTAATCTAGCCAACTTGCTTCCACACAGAAGTGGGAGGTAGAGCAGCACAAAGTGGTGTCACAATGAGTGGGAGAGAAAGAGGCATGTTTCCCCTGGAGAATCTTTCCCAATTGCAGCAACAAATCAATGAAGGCCATTTCTGCACTAGCCTGTTATAGTTTCATTATTCCACTTTCAACATCCTATGGAATCCTAGGGTTTGCTCCTCCCTAAACTGCAAACCCCAGGATTCCATAGGATGTTGAAAGTGAAATAATAGCACTATAACAGTCTAGTGCAGAAATAGCTGAAGACTTGCAAATTGTAGGAAGTTAATACTCTTCTAGCTGAGTTCTCCTCTTGGCTGGAGCCAAACCCAGCAGCAGTGGAGAATTTTCACCTTCACCACCAACCTGGAGATGACCCACAAAAACTGGAGACTCAGGGACATGCTCTGAACTAAGGTTAGTATTTCTTTCTTGAATACTATATGTGTTTCTGCCTCCAATATTATGTGTGTCCAAGTCTACATAACAGCTATATTCCCCCTCCTCCACCTCCTAATTTATTTACTTGCATAGCACCATTGATGTGCGTGGCACATTACATGTAAAACCATCAGAATCAATGGGTCCTGCCAAAGGCATTCACTATAAAATGTATTTGTATTCACACACACATGGAGGGAAGGAAGGAATAATAAAAATATAAAACTATAAAATACCATTTTAAAAGAAATTATACAGTTAAAATACAAGAATATAGCATTAAATACTTTGTTTGCAAATTTTCCTCCCCAGCACCTGTACCTGATGATGAAGAAAGTCACACTCAGGCAGAAGAGAGCCCTCGCTTGTACAGAATCTGGGATGTTAGTCAGAAATTCCTTTTCCTGGTGAATGACATTATAGTAGCAAATCCTCAAAATTCCAATGCATCAGGTAGTCTTTGCAATTCTTTTGTTCTGTTTCCACTTCTTAGCTATCCCCTTACCTTATTGTTTTGAGTTTATATTTTATATTTTATTTTAAAATCTTAAATGTATACATAAATTCATTGTTTACACAATACTCCTTCCTTTTCTTACTCCCCTTGTGTCTTCAATTAATACGTTTTTAACCTTGATTTTACTTATACATTTAACTCAAATAACTTCAGGCCTTTCAGCACTACACCGTTATACTGCTCTTATTCCACTTTGAACATCCTATGGAATTCTGAGGTTTGTAGTTTTACTGAGGCCAAAGAGCTCTCTGGCTGAGAATTCTAAAGGCCCCTCCCTGAACTGCAAACCCCAGGATTCCATAGGATGATGAAAGTGGAATAATACACAGTATAACCGTATAGTGCAGAAAGGCCCTTCCTCTTTTTAATGAAAATTCTACTAATCCTTCTACAGTTCTCCGTCCACGTTTGCGGGTTTGACTCTTGCGGGTTTAATTATTTGCACTACCTGCTTGCCTCACTTCTCCTGCCCGCGGCTGTGTGGGCAGTGGGCAAGAGAGTGAAGGCGAGGGAGGATTTCCCTCCTGCCGCTGCTGCCCATCTGCTGCCCATGTGATCGTGTGGCGAGAGAGGTTGGCGAGAGAGGGAAGGAGGGAAGCTCTTTCCCCACCCACCCTCTCCTGCACTGCCCTCACCCGCGTGATTGTGATCTCACAGGTGCGGGTGGTGGGAGAGCCAAGGAGGGGAAGATTTTCCCTGCCTGCACTCTTCTGCACTGCCCGCACCCGTGTGATCGCCATTGCGTGGGTGGGGATGGCGAGAGAGCGAGGAGGGGGAAGATCTCCTCCCTGGTCTTCTGCACAGCTTATTGAAGTTTTTTTTGCTTTTTGATGTGGAGGGCCTACTGTGCCATTGTCCCTAAAATTCTATGATATATTCTCTTAAAACAGTAAATACATACAAAAGATACAATCAGAATCTCTGTTATTTACCTCTTTGATTAATATACTCTATAATTGGTTTCCGCACTTCTTCAAATTCCTGCAATGTTTTCTCTTCAATTTATACTGTAAGCTTTTCCATTTCCATCATATCTTTCATCTTAAATAGCCAGTCATCCAACTGGGGTGTCTCTTGTTTTTTCCACTTGTGTGCACAGACTATCTTTGCTTATCTGTTTGTTTAGTCCATTAAGCCAAGAAGCTGCACCATATTTAATCATGAGAACCACCTGGCCAAGAGACAAATTTACATAGTAATATACTAATATCTGTGGTGTAGTTTTTCACCATACTTAAAGCCATCACAGCCTTGTAGGTAATGTCTGCCGAGCATTCTTCCATAGGTAGTACTGGAAGTAATTACTTCCTGTTTCAAAACAGGTCTCTCCTGGGCCTACATCTGCCTGAGAAGAGCGAAATGTGGTGGGAATGCGCCTCACACACGCACAGAGGACGTTTTGGATGAAAAGATTGTTTTTGAAAAAAATTGCAAACATTATTTTTTTTACCCCTGGGAGCCCAAAGAGGAAATGTCCTCCACATCCCTAGAGTGCATTTGGGGGCATTTTGAAACATTTTTTGCATTTTTTTAACCTGGGGGCCCGAAGGGCCACACCTTTTCCCACTCTTGCTCTAAAGGCACAGACTCATTAGAATCATTAGGCTTATCCTGGAGGTACCATTTCAATATATGTGGTGGCTCTTGCTGGAGACAGGAGGTCTCTTGACACTGACTTTGAAAATTTAAGGTACCAAACCCTGTCTGGTCTTGGAAATAATGCAGAGTCAGCCTTGGTTAGTACATGGATGGAAAAGAATACCAAAGGTGCAACAGGCAATATTTCAGAGAAGGGAATGGGTGAATCTACCTCTGAGTATACCTTGCCCAAGAAAACTGTATGAAATTCATGGGGTGGCTATAAGTCAACAGGCAACTTGAAGACACCGGCTAAGTGATGGAAGAATACAGTAGCATTTGTCATGCCCTTGCAACAAATTACTGATGAGATACATTAATGAACTTGTAGACTGCGTAACGGAGGTGCAAGGACTTCATGGTATAGTCAGGTTTTCATATGTGAAAACTCGGAGGTGTTTTCCTGTGGGCCTTTTTCATTTATTGCTAACTTTCCATTAGTCCACGGCTTTCCAAATGGTGTGCCGCAACACATTAGTGTGTCGCCTGAAGCGTGTAGGTGTGTTGCCTACAATCTTGGAAATGTATGTTTTTATTTAGAAATCATATATTTTTAAAAATATATGAAAGGTTCTCATGAGATGTTGTGTCCCCGTACATTTTGTTATAACAATTTATGTATGTGTCTGTATCTCTTATAAGGGGTTAGTTTAACCTCTGGTTTGCTAGTAAAACTGAATTACTATGTTGAGAAGATGCATGCCTAAAAAAGTGTGTCAGCAACATGAAAAGTTTGGAAAGCTCTGCATCCGTCACTTCTCGTGCAAGACTCCAGTGGGAAATGATTTTTATTCTGTCTTACATCATTGATGCTGTTTTTGCTCCAGAGCTGTTCATGGAAGTGTTCCCTAACACTGCTTTAGATCCCAAAATGCAGCCCATCTTTATGGGTCCCAGTGGTGGAAAACATAGCCTGTCCTGCATGAAGTCTGGTGAGGGTCAACCTCAGCTACAGCTAGCGGTGAGTTTTGTTTGTGCAGCAAAATCTTTCCTGATTCTCTAAGAAATGTTCTGTTATGTCCTTCTTTTCTCCACCACAATTAGGACTTTGCATAATTCTTTTTTTAATACCTTAGTTATTATGTTATGTAAAGCATAACAGCAAGCAAAATAAAAGTATTCTCTTTTCCTATTTTTCTTCTCCCTTAAGCAATTAATTTTACAACAGCAAAAAAGTGAGAGGAAAGAATGCTGTAAAAGTAAATTTTGTCCAGGCCTACCACTATTATTCAAAACACAGAATTATAGTAATAGAGTTTGTAATAAGAAAGAAAAATCCAGATTATCCCAATTAGTTCTCTTACTTCAAACTCAACTTACTTTTGCCATTCATCTGTATTCATCTGGAACACTAGTATCTGTGTTTTCATTGTTCACATGTTGAATAAATGGGTACCAATTTAAGTAAAATGCGTCTGGTTTAACTTTTGCTTTACTGAATAAGATATTATGGGACAATTTTTCCGTAACAGCTATAAGCCATATCTTTTTATACCATACAGACAGTTAATTACTGTGATTATCTTTCCATCCTTTAGCTATTTAGCAATCAAGCTGCCCCAGTGCAAAATATCACAAGGTTTTTATATAAAAAAACTTTTATTATCTCCTTCAAAAAGACCTAGTAGGCAGAACTTGGGATTCTTCACAACTGGCATCCTCAATATAAAGGAAAGTTCTTGGATAATTAAGCCCCAGAAGGAGCTAACAATTGGGCAGTCCTACCACATACACCAGTGGGTGACTCTAGAATCACAGCCTCACCAACAAAATCCAAATCCTGCACCTTTAATTCTGGAGATCTGGAGTGGTGTGCTATAGCATTTGTGTAATAATATCAATGAATTTTCCTGAATATGAGAGGAAAGCAATCAAAAAATTTTGGGGGACCAAATTTTGGCCCGGGCTCCTGTAAGTCTGATTCTCAGCTAATTTTCAGACCTTTTGTGTAAGTTGTCTTGTTATTGAAAAGGTCATACAATCTGATACTGTTCCCTTGGGGCTGTCAGCTATATCCAGAGCCAATTCACCAGAATCTGTCAATTTTTGACTAGCTATCTGTTTTATTTGTAACCTGCTCTAGCAAACTTTTAAGTTGAAGAAATGTAACCTATTAATCCTGTGTAAATGTAGAAATTGTTCCATCTGCAGAAAAAGAGAAAGCTTCTTCTCCTGATAAAAGTCTTTAGGTCTGTCTAGTTTACACTTTCTCCCAATTTTCCAATTAATTGATCCCTAACTGGAAAATGATGGAAGTTACTGGTGTCAGTGGAGTTACAGCTGGGGACACCTTATACTGCCATCTCCTCCAGGCATCCAGTGTTGATCTAGCAAAAGGATTCAGTATGGACTCTGGAGAGTTTTTTTTAAAACATTCTAGTAAAAATCAATTGCATCAGTTCAGTTTTCTGTGTGTAGGAAATTTCAGCTGAACTCTTGGACTTTTGTCATTTTCCAACATAATGACCAAAAAGAAAAATAAAGAGTTTAAATTGAAAGGTATCAAAATATACCCAGAGATTAGGGACCCCTCAGCCTCCCTGTTGCATTTTGTTACATATTACACTCATTCATAACCGTAACTTCATTTTTTATTTAACATTAGTGCCAATTGTTCAGGCTCTTATGATGGGGAGTTAATGGCATTATCAGAAAAAGATACAGTAGTTTTAGAAGTGCAGTCATTTTAGTTGCTTGTATTCAAACCGGGAGCAACCATTTTAATTTATTTTAATTCACTTAATTTTATCATGTGTAATCTTCTCATTTATCAGGTTATAGTTAGAGGATAAAATATTGTTCAAATTCTTATAAACAGGAACTCCCAAGTACTTGACATATTTCTATTGTGTTTTAATTTGAAGAGTCTGATTAATTATTCTTTGTGTCAGCGGATTAATATTTATGTGGAGGGACTTGGTCTTGTTATTGCTTAAAGTTTATTCTGCTCATTTACCATAGAAACTATTTCTTTGAATACTGTTGCCAGATCTTCACTGGAGATAGCCAAAAATATACCCACATCAACTGCATACAAACTAGTGAGATGTTCACTGTCCAGTTCTATATCCCCTTATTTCGGGGTTCTAACGAAATAATGTACAGGAGTTTTAAGGGTGGAGGAGTGAAGATAGTGGGCATTCCTGCTTAGTACCATGAGATAATGAAAAAACTGGAGAAGCACAGTCGTTAACGCTCACAGTAGCTATTGAAATATAACTTCTCTACGGCTTTTTTAAAAATGTCATGTATGTTGTATTGTTCAAGACCTGAAGAGTCCTAGGATACAGTTTTGAAATCGTTTGATAGCAGTTTCACAATTCACTAATATTATACACCATTTCTCGCTAATAGAGTATTTTTGTTTTCTTAGGAAACTGACATCAGAGAGCTTTATAAAAAGAATCAGAACTCCCTGAGTTTCACTTTCTACAGCAAGACGGATGGGAGTCCTGAGACTTGCTCTTTTGAATCTGCAGAGTTCCCGGGTTGGTTCATAAGTACTTCTTCAGAGACAAACAAGCCCATAGGGCTGAGTCGCAAAGGGGGTGCTCAGAACACACTGTTTTATTTTCAAAGACACTAAAACACTCATTTACCAGAGGAGAAGCATTGCTGATGTTGTTTTACGGGAAGGTCAAAGAAAAAGAAGGTGTAATCTGTATGTTTGGGGTGTGGAGTATGATGAAATCTTTTGTAAATCTATGTGGACAAATTGCAGGGATCACAGAGGACATTTTGTCCGTACTATAGGGAGAGAGAGAGAGGAAAACAAACAAACTCTTGTCTCATTCATAGTACATAGTACCCAAAGCTAACAGAATTATTTTGGCACATGAGGTACACAATCCCATGAAATTTCTATCCTATCTGTGGCAGCAAAATATAACCTAAGAATGTGGTACTCTTTTGTGACATGCAATATCTGATGCTTGCTGCCATTATTTCTATTGGCCTGCTTCTGACAAATTGAGGCTTAAAGATGAAGGTATGATTTGAATTGGGTGGTGGGTCAGATTAGGGTGACTTGGTGGGCCATATTGGGTGCATGGGTTCTCCTCCCTTGGGGTAGCAGAGCACGGAGTATCCCATGGGTTTCTGGTTGTGGTCTCCTTTGTTGCCTTTGCATATTAGATCCTTGCACACTCAGCAGAGGAAATCTGTGCACAGAAATATAGTTTCCCCATATGAGCTGGCATCCTGTTAGTGCCATGTGTCCATGCAAGTTTCCCTTATGCCTGCATATGTTCCTTGGGGGACACTGAGGAAGTTTGTATTGACTTCTTTCTGCAGCATCCAAATCTTAACTTACCATACAGCCTCTGAAATCTGCGTGGTCGGATATTTTGTGCCTCATGACGAGTGACCAGGATTGGAGCAGTTGCGCACCCCTAGCCAGATGCAAAATGATTCCAGCAGCACTGGGACCTCCAGAGGAACCCAGATGATCTCAGCACTGATGTAATCATTTTGCATCTTGTTTTGGGGACATAGCAAGATGCTGCTCTGATTCTACCCACTTCTTATGAGACACAGAATGGCCATGCAGGAGGGCTTCAGAGTTTTCACATCCCAGAGTCTTGGGTGGTGGTGGAGGTATATGGCTCTATGCTGCCCATATAGGATAGTGGCAATGGAGTGTTGCTTCCATTGGTTCCCAGCTGAACACATAATGGAAATCACACACACAGCCCAGAACAAGAACCTCTGACAGGCTTTGTGAAGATGCATTCAGCATCGTGGGAAGTCCCACCATTTGTGGAACAAAATCTAGTGCGGTAATTACTATCTTAACAATTTGATTTTCTATTGATAACCAATAAGAATAATTAAAAGCTAAATACATTTCTAGTTCTCAGAGTTAGGGAGAGAAATGTGTATTCCATCTTGAGGTGTGTTTAATTTGAAAGGAATGAAAAAAACATCTCTGCTCAACAAATGATCATGAGGAGGTGAAAATGATCCTAGGACGATCTATGCAGATTGACCTGAATTCCCTGGAAATGGGCAAGATTGATTATAATAAATAAAATGTCTCTGGGAAATGGGACCTAAGACTGCCTGCTGTTGTTTCCACCAATTCACAGACTGAAGTCGTTTATGTTTTAAATTTCTTGGCTTAAAAAGCAAAAAATAATGTTATCTATATGTCTCAGATGTTAAACCTTAGGGGAGAAAATCGAGAATCCCCTAGCAAGAATGGCCGGTGTCCATGCCTATTGGTAAATTCTCAATGAAGGAAAGAACTATATTTCTTTGATAATCTGTCTGTGCTATTACTGCAAAACACTAAGTGAAACTACAGGCTAGCAACACTTGCAAAACGGTTCAAAGGTTTGAGTTTTTAAAATTATAATTCAAAGAAGAGCCTGGGAAACTTCCTTTGCAGCTTCCATGTGGATGTTAAAGCTGTGCTTGAAAATGTGTTAAAAACAGTTCTGGAATGTTCATTTTTCTGATGAACGCAGAACTATGAACCCTTTTCTTGCAATTCCTCTATGTCTGTTAAAAGCAGTGCATGCAATTGTATTTAAAACAAAGCTAGAAATGTTGATTTCCGCCCCCCCTGTTAAATGCAGTGCTTGGGAAACTTTGTTTCTAATCTGAGAAATATTTTCTCTCTTTTTAATATGAATAAAATGCTCTCAGCAACTGTCGTTGATGCTTAATATATCATGCTTAATAATATAACCAGCATCAGTCCTTAGGACTCGGGCTTTGACAGTGAAGTCTCTGAGCCCCAGATACTCCTGTTGGGACCTGCGTCTGGCCCCCAGTATATGGTTTTGATGGGCATCATGTCCAGTTGGCATCATGTTTAATTGGTAAGTACATTAATTGGCACTGATATCAAAATCAAACATGAAGGTGACCAGGAGGTCAAGCCAACTGAGGGAGAATTCTAACTGCAAATGTGAGACAAAAAGGCAGGTCAACCTAAGATACCTTCCAAGTAGGACTGGGTCATTTGTCAGGCAAATAAATGCTGTTCCTGTGGATAATAATCTTAAATAGAAGCTAGAGTTTTTCCAGAGAACACAAAGGTTAGAAGCCCACCGGGATGCTGAGTGACTCAAACCCATCTCCCTTGCACCTGGATTTCTTCCTCTTTTCCCAGAGCACCCACAATAGACAGCTGTTACAACACCCATTACATCATTCTCACCCAAGCACTATGAACATTAATGAGTTGAAAGTTCATTATATGCATTGCAACTCCCACTGTTCTGCACCTTGGACTGCAAGCATCAGTCCAGCCCTCAGTCTATTTTTCGGGTATATAAGGCCCCCTTTCAAACAGACAGTTTCAGTCTCTTGCTAGTCCAAACACCACTCTGTCCATCCGATTCCTAAATGAGAACTGTCCTTAGGTTCTTTACTTAAGCCACACTGCTGCTTTTCTCCGCCTCTCTGAGGACAAGATAATTATCGCCCAAATCCCTCACAGTATCTATCTCACTTACCTCTCTTCTCTTCAGCTAGACCTTGTGTGATTGTTTATGTGCTTGAAGTGTTGCATGTGTGAGTGAATTTATTTCAATAAAAACACAAGTTTGCTTACATTTTGCTTCTCTGGCTGATTCTGTTCCTGTGGGAGTTTGTGAACATTGGTAAGAAGGATCTCGCTAAGCTGCCCTCCTCTCGCAAGCCTCCTAAACTTAGAGCTAATTAATCCCCCACTTTTACAAGGAGATACTGGCATCATGAGTTGGCCCTCGTGGCACCTACGTTTTGGGGTGACAAGGCCTGCACCACAGTCTAAGGCAAGTAGGACCCAAACTAATGGGTCTAAATTACAAGAAAACAGGTTTTAACTAAACATTAGGAACACAACTTTGATGTTAAGAACTGTTTGACAATGGAACAGAGCCCCTTGGAAGGTGGTAGATGGTCCTTTATTTGAGGGTGGGTGCCGGAGGTTGTACTAGATGGTCTTTGGGGTCCCTCCCAATTCTTTTAGTCTGTGCAATCTCAGTGCTTCTTTTCCTGGTGAACTTCTCCATTATTGGTCATGATTTTTGAGAGGCAGATTAAGATAATCATCTTCACCCTGATATCTTAATGAACAAGTATATGATTTGCCAGATTTTTTTTATTATGATTGGCCAATTTTTTTTTTAAATGCACTGCATGTCAATTTATTTTGGTTCTATTTTTTAAATTATGTTTAGGGTTTTTTTTAAATGAATTGATATTAAATTACTATGCATATTTTTGTACTATCAAAGGCAGGACTGAGTGTTAATTAATAGGCTCTTGCACACCATGGCAACACAGCTATTAGATTACTAGTAAGGGGAAAAATATAAAGGAATGGCACAGCTCTGCCCAGTGGTAAAGACGGATGGGAGCTTTAGTCCAGCATAATTTAAGAGCTTCAAATTCTCCATCTATGCTTTACGCTACAAAAAGATTTGGATAGTCAGAGCCAGATTTCCAATTAGAATCTTTGCCGTCATGCTGGTTAATTTACAGCTATTTTGTATCCTTGGCACATTCTGTGCTGCAGACTGGCACCAAGACAGTTGGAAAACCATTCATGAGCCCTAAGTAATTTATCAGTGTAACATAATGATATGAATATTGGGCTTGAACTTGGGGGATCCAAGTTCAAGTCCCCACTGAGCTGTGAAACTCCTTGGGTGATGTTGGACCACCTTACGCTTTTCAACCTGTCCTACCTCACAGGGTTGTTGTGAGCATAAAAATGGGGAGGATGTAAGCCACATATGCTGTCTTGAACTCATGGTAAGATATGAATGTAATAAATAAATAAATATGGCTGTTCCTCCAGTTTTCCCATTAAGCTCAAAAGAGCTGGGGAAGGCATTAAAAACTCCATAAAGAAGAATAAAATGTGGTCTACAGAGTGAAATTTGCACAATAAATTAGCCAACTATAGCCAAGGGTACCCAGAAAATTAGGTGCTTTATAATTCCGCTAATGATATTCCACCTAGACCACAGGAGGGAGATGAAACTACAGTTTCTGGTCTACAGGAGATGTCCCCATTTCTATTCTGTGCAATACTTGTTTGTTTTTCCCCAGCATTATTTGGATCCTTATCTTGATTCAAATCTGAGTGAGCTCTTGGTTTTAAAAGTCCACCCTTACAGGGTGCCTATGTTGGTGTCTACCTATACTTAACCATGCATCTTGTGCATTCCAAATTCAGCATTCTTGGTTGCTTATGCTGCATCTGTGATGAACTACAGAATACAATAAATGTGTGTATCTTTGTGCCTTCAAGTCACCTTTTGATTTACAGTGACCCCATGAATTTCACTGGGTTTCCTTGGGTAAAGAATACTCAAAGGTGGTTTTGCCGGTTTCTTCCTCTGAAATATAGCCTGTAAAATGTAGCTGTTCGATAATCATACTGTGGGTGTTTTCTGCTTGCAACACTGTTTAAATGGCTCCTCCTATGATTGTAGCTCTGACTTCAGATGAGACATTAAAAACTCACTAAATCCTAGAGAAATCCAGAGGAGGTAAGCGAGGCAGCTGAGATGGAGCCCCAGACGAACAAGCCCTGTAATATGGGCCTTGAGAAGTATAAAACACACACAGTGAAACCTGAGAAGGGCAAGGAGTTCCACGAGAAGACTTGGAATGAGGAAATAGCAGATTTATTCCCTAATGAGAAGCCAAAGTCAGATGAAAAACTGCTTTAATAGTTGCCATTCCTTAATATCCTTAAATGTTCACAATGGGTTGGGCAGTCTTGCCATCCCTGCCATGGTACTGGGGGAAAAGAAGAGCAGAATAAGTAAGTAAGAGTAAGGCACCAATAAGCTCGATGGCCATTTCCGCACTAGCCTGTTACAGCACTCTTATTCCGACTGGCCCCTCCCTAAACTGCAAACCCCAGTGGAATAAGAGTGCTATAACAGGCTAGTGCAGAATGGCCCTAATGTGTGTTCAAATGTGTAATCTTTGCAAACTGGATGGAATGTATTTAACCAATGTTAAAGGCTACTATGTATCCCACATGAAAGCAACTGCTAACTAACCAGCAAAAGCTTTGTGTGCTTAAATTTGTATTGATAACCTATAAAAGACGTATACTGCTTATGGCAATCAGTTTCAGCAACTTTGGTGGCATTGTGCTATTGTTACACGTATTAATTCCATGAGTAAACTATTGCTGTCAGAGTTCATTTTTGGATTGTGAGCTATTCAGTACATGACATTTTGCTGAAACTCTTAGCATCACAACTGGGGCTGTGATCACCCTTTATTGCTGCACGATGCAGGCTAAGGAAAGGAAAAGCAGGCCCAGGAAAACCATCAACTTTGGAAGTGAGAGAAATATATTTTAGCTTCTGCACTGGGTATACAGTGTTAATAACATGTATTAGAAGCATATATATTAGCTTATATGTATAACACATATTTTAGATATATTTACACATATATTTCAGTATATTTTATATTTGAGTTTCTGTAATACATTAAGTCTAAGAAAACAGCTTTCTAAAATTGGCAGCTGAAGAAAAGAGGGCCTCCAAGATCTTGGATCTTTAGGGTGGCTGGTGTGTTTCGGACCTTGTAGATAACAACATACCAGACAGGACAAGGCTGTCTGTAATGACTAAACTGGTTGATAAGGAATACAAGAAAGAAGGCTAGGATTGTTTAGGGGTAGGGGTGGTTAGAAACTGTTAGAGTGATTACACCAAGGGGCATTTTGAAACTGGTAATGAGACACCTTGAAGGTAACATGAGAATTAAGGATACACGAGGGAAATGCATGATCAGTGTGTGATCACTCATACTGTAAATATGGGGAAGGGGAAATGTAACTTCTTAGGCGATCCTGATAGGCTGTAACCTTTGGGGTCCTATCCAATGGGATCACAGGGGAGGGAAAACCTGCGACGGGGACAGGGAATAAAACATGAGGTATTCAATACTGGGATGTGTCCTTCTCTCTGGGGAGCACCCGCTTCTGCAGAAACATACTTTTAATAAACATTAATGCTTCAGCCGATCCTGTGCTAAATTGTTTTATGAGTCTTTTCAGCTATTTCTCACAGAAGGAGGTGGAAGAGGACCTGGAGGGAGCCAACCCCAAAACTGAGCACCTAAAGGAGCTGAGTCAGGTGGCTGGAGCAGGGATGCCAATGACGGCCTGGGGAACTGACTAAATTTGGGGTGGATACCAATGACAGGACCTGTGGACAGGTGCCCAGCCTAAAGTGGTGGCACTGGGTGTGGCTGTGACACAGACCTCGTAATGGGCCTTGGGGGCCCCTTGGGGAACTGATGTGGTGACATTGACACAAAGCCAGATGACTGTCAGAGTGAGATGCATAGATTGGGGGCATTCTTCTCCAACCCCTGGAAGACTCTAGAATGGAAGGCGAGATTCAGCACCTCTGAGAAGAGTTAGAAGAGAATCAGGAAATGCTCCAGCACCTGTGGACTTCCATGAAGGTGGATCAAGAGCCTGAGAGGACAAGTGCAGGAACCACCCATGCAGGAACCATGCAGAACCCTGGTGGCTGAAGGTTGAGCTCCCACGGATGTGGGGCGGAGGCGGGGGAGATGGCAGCAAGCTCCTGCACCAGTGGATGGAGGGGGAGTGCTGGGAGGGCCACCACTGTTAGTTGGACCACTGCCAGCCTCAAGCCCATCCCATTCCCTAGGGGAAGACAGCTGAAAGCAATGTTTGATGGCAAAGCAGAAAGATTGCCCTATTTTCTGCCACAGGTGGCAGGATTTATGGCAAAATGGGAGCATACTTTCCCCTCTAAGAAAATGACGGTGAGATGTGTGGCAGGGCAACTGGAAGGCCATGTGTGTGACTGGTTAGTGGGGCACCATGATGCAGGCATCCCTGAGTTGGCTGTTCATGAACTAAAAGACTGGTTCAAAAATCCTTTCCAGCTGGCCAAGGCATGCTTGCGACTGATGTCACTGAAGGAAGGGAATTGGTCTATGGCAGAGTACACTGAGGAGTTTCAGCACCTGGCTTCCAAAGTCCCGGACTGGTCCAAAACCACCAAAGTCCAATATTTCCAAGAGGACTTGAGATTTGAGATCTTTGAGTGGGTGGTTGAGCAAGACAACCCTGATACTTTGATGGGCTGGATGCTGCTGGCTGGAGAAGTGAGGACATTGAGAAAGTGGGTGAAACGAGGCAGAAGCAAAGCCCTCCTGAAACACTGGGTGAAATGCAGTAGAAGCAAACAGACTGGGAGAGATAGCTAAGGAATGATAGCCAATGAACAGGAGAGATGTATGCAATTGGGATTATGTCTTTGGTGCAGTTGAGGGAGACATCAGATCGTCAGCTGCCCAGAGAAGCCAAAAGTGACCAGCAACAAAGGGGAAAAGCCTGAAGAAAAAGGCAAGGTTACAGGAAGCAGTGCTGTTCTGATCATGGAGGAGATGAGGTACAGTTTCAGCTCTGAATGTTGTAGGGCTGGCTGTCCGTTGTCAGGCAACGGAGCGCCAAGATATTTAGCAGGTGAAAGGATACAGCTTAGCAATCCAAAAAGTTTGCCTGTCCAGGGTGAATCAGAAATGTAGTTGAGTGTCCAGTCAAAGGATCAGGACTCCAGTGGGCAGCAAGGTCAAATGGGCCAAAGTTTAAAGAAGACAGGCAGACAGCAAGCAGGGAATCTTTAACATACACAAAGGCAAGGGTCAACAAACATATAAGCTGTATTTGTCATCGAGCCATCACCCTCTGCCTTCCTTTATGATGCCTGGAGCCAGCTGGCTCTCATCCCAGCCTGATTAGGTTCTGGCATGCTTGTGTCTGCTTGTCCTCCTTCAAGGCTGCTGTTCACCTGGAGAAACTGACTCCTGGCTCATGACACTGAAGAGGAAGACAGCACTGTGACCACCAGAGAGAGTGGTGAGGAATCAGCAGGAAATGGCTCGGGCCTGCCCTCAGCACCAAAAGGGCAGGTGGCACCTAGCAGGCACCCAAAAATTGTGTTGAGTGGGAACACTAAACCATTTTTTTGTCTCCATTAAATTAAGTCACTTGGGAGGTGGCAGTAGTATGGACCTCATGGACCTCATAGACTCAGGATGCACTTGGTGCTTAATAAACCCCACCATTGCCATGGGCATGAAGCTGACACTGGAAAATCTTGACAATTTGGTCACCTTTGTGCAGCTATCTGGCCAGGGACTACAAGGTGGATTGGTGAGGCACCAAAGCTCAGCCGTGTTTTTGGGATTGGGAGAACATTGGGGGGCAATTCAATTTGTGCGCCCCCCTATAGGTAACTACTCACTAGTACTGGGCCTGAACTGACTTAGATTGCATGACTCACACATCAAAGGGAGCACTGGGACAGCCTGCTTCCCCGTGTGTTTGTGGGGGTGCTGCGGTCCTATGTGCACTAACTGCCAGAAACGTGGGTATTGATGTAAGGATCTAAAGTCCGAGGGGAACAAAGTGACTAAACAACTGAGGAGGTGATAGACAAACTGGAGGAGGAATCTAAGTAGAGTATCTGGACTTGCGGGAAGTGGGGTTGGAGAAGGAGTGTGATGTCCTGTCTCTGCATTGGGATACAGACTGTGTTATCAAGCTGGAGGTAGGGGCAAGTTTACTCAAAAGCAAGTTGTATTCCATGTCCCCAAAAGAATGTTATGTCTGTACGCCCTCTGACTTTTCACTGTCTGGAAGTCTAGGACCTGTGTGGCCAAGTAACATCAGAGGGCGGTCAAGATGGCAAAAGGAGGTAATGCAGAGAAACACACAAGCTAGGAGAGGCTGCGGCTGTTTGCTTTTGTCTGAACCTCCTGGGAAGGGCAAGATTCTGATCCCACTTCTCCTCTCCCTCCAGTTGAATTAATTGAATACAAAGTACTTTTGAGGTTGATCTCAGTTTGCAGGAAGTGAAATAAGTGGAGGAAAGGAAGGAAGTGGGAGGAGGAGATTGAAACATTTTAAAAGGAATTGAAAAAGTGGGATGACAGAAGATTAATCAAAACTATCCCTACCAAATTAGGACAGTTGTGTTTGTCTGTGTCTATGTAATTGATCTCTACGGATGTATATTTTTCTACCCATTGCCTGCCACAGAGAAGCCATTCTTCAGGCCTGCCATGGAAGAGGAACCTCGGATGTATGGAATTTGGGATGTTAGCCAGAAATTCTTTTTCCTGTTGAACAACACACTTGTAGCAAACCCTCAAAATTCCGATGCACCAAGTAACAGCCTCCTTTACACTAATAAAGATGGAAAAATGCCCTCAGACAATGCTTACCTCTAGCTAGTAATGATTCCTTATGGATAAACAAATTTAGGGTAGATTGGAGGCCCAAACAGTGATATAAACATACTCGTTCAGTAAGTTATTAATTCAACCAACATTTGTGTCTACATTCTCACTTAGAGAACATCATTACCTTAGTCTTTATAGAGTTTATACCTAATGCAAGCTTTTTTATGGCCAGCGGCTGCAATAAACTATATTGAAAATTGAGAATGCAAGGTTTCTACAATATTCTGTGAATTTCCCCAGAAAATGTGTTAAATTTTACCTACAGGCCTGCTTCGCTGATATGGTAGGTTAGGTTCCAGATTACTGCCATAAAGCAAGTATTGCCTTAAAATGAACCACAGTCTTTTTGCCACTTGCCTGTGTATACAAAAGCCTAAAAACGTATTTACAGAGCATGGAGATAACAAAATGCTGGCCGTTGATTCACTTTATTAGATTGGATGTATGCGTTACCAGAAACAAACAAACAAACTTAAGAGCAGGCAAGTGTTACTGCCCTGGCTAGCCCGAGCTTTGGGGGATATAAAAAGATATCTCTTGATATCAATAATTCGGCTTCACGTACCCATTCCCCTCCACATGCTTGCGAGGCCCCCGGACAAGCACGCATACAGGCTCGGCCGATAATCGCCGTAATATTCCAAAACAATACAGGCAGGCCAGAAACAGCCGACTCGCCGCTTTAGAAGACCTCAAGGCAAGTACCTTCATTAGGTATGCACGCAGCTTTCAAAAGATCCTCTGTCCTGCACTGGCAGCTTGATGATCTGACTATGCAACACTCAAGTACTCCGCGTTTGCATACCGGCTATCCTATTGACAATTTGGCTATAACTCAATCATTCAAATTCTGACCTTTCGGAGGCTTTGTCTCCAGACCCAAATCTATTGTTTTCCCCAAGTCCGACCTAGCCTGCGGTCACAATTCTCCTTATAAAAACCCTTGACTTTGAGCACTTCCTTGGATCGCTCTTGGCTTCCATCCCGTCTTGCCGTCGCTTTGTCCAGCGAGCCTTCCCCTCAGCCCCACGTGCTGAGATCCACGCTCCCCATCTTCTCCGCTTCAAACCGGGCTTCAGGACAGGTGAAGTATCACCCAAACCAGCAATTTCTCTAAAAACCCCCCTATCCCATTCCAACCTTTATTTCTGTAGTTATCTTGTGTGAGTGTGCCGCATACACTGTTTGATTGTGTTTTTAATAAAACCACATTTATTATTTCAACTTCTGTGTGCTCCTTGACTCGGCCTGACTCCGTAGACATAGAGTTCAAGATCCTGCAAAGTTACCCTGCCTCTCGTAACGCTAAAGCAGTGCTCAGAGCTAATCTTCCCCACCTATTGTTGAGCACATTTTGGTGTCCCTCATGGGACCCCCAGTAAACAGGGTAACACAAGCACTAAAAATAATAAATATAACTGAAAAGTGCTGTATTGCCTTAAAGCAAAGCATGCTTACATTCGTTCTCTAAACAGAGTAAACGTTGTTATATCTGTTGCTGCAACTCTTTTTTTAAAAAATGATGTTTTTGCTGTCCCAGAGCATTCAGTGGTGATTTTATGGCCTTTGCTCCTTATTGGCTTATGGTCATGCCTTCTTTTTAAAAGGAAAAGTGTTCTAAAACTTTTAATATATTGTTAGGACCATCTGTGCTCTCTCATCCCATCCAGCACAGTGGAGGAGGAATGGTCAAGGAACCAAGTATGAATTGCAAGTACAGAACCATGCAAGTCCTTTGGGGTTCTTTTTGTTGTGCTTCCCCTGCATTTTTTAAAACAACCCTCTTGGGGGAGGAATAAAATGTTGCTTTTGGTACTGGAATTTGCCCCTGAATGTGCAGGGACAACAGAAAAATCCCACATACACAAACACACTTATATAAGTAAGGAACACAGCAATAAACAGGAACATTTACTTGGTCTTTTGTTGGAAGATCTTACCATAACCTGGAACAACCCCCAGAGTGAGATAATAAATCTGCAAACCTGATCTCTTCTTAAGGGGACGAGATTCCACTGCAGTAAGAAATCCAGATAACCATATAGGTTGACAAGGGAAGGGGAGAGGGACACAACCCTATCTAACCCTTTCAGTTGTTAAAATTGCCTTTGACAAACTAGTTTGAATGTAGGGTAAGCACTTGTGGAATGTTTTTACTTGAATACAAAAGGTACCTTTCCATTTGTTGACTGTGTTTTATCTCCCATAATTTTGGTTGTGGTATGGAATCAAAAGTTGTTTGTAAACTGACGTAAGTTTCAAACACTCTCTGGAATCCTGTTGGTTACCCTCTATTTGAGTAGCCCATTAATTCCATGGGATTTACCCATGTGTTATTCACTATTCTGCAAGTTTTTAAAATTTGCCTACTCTGGTTGGGTTTAAATAACAGCATTCAAGCCACTGGCCCAGATTTTACATTCTAGCAAAATATGATAAGGTCACATTTGATCATATGATCAAAGTTGATCATATGATCAAATGTGATCAATGATCAGTGATCATAGTTGAGCATGATGCGTGAATCCAATCACACTGGGTTTGTGGCTAACCACACTGGGTTTCTGAACAGAGTTTTTCAGTTTCAAGCACAGAGATGAAACATATAATTTTCAAGTCACTGACAGCAAACTAATAAATAGATGAGTCTGAGTTCTTCCCCACTCCCCAGTATTTGTTTTCTGATATCTAACAGTATCCTTTCCAAAATCATTAATTCATGTTCAAAACTCTGTAAGGAAATTCACCATTCACTATTTGCTTTCTGTTACTGCAGTTATAGTCCAAACTTGAGGAATATTAGATATCATTTGATATCAAGAATTTGGCCTTCACTACCCATTCGTCCCCACGTGCTTGCGAGGCCCCCGGACAAGCACGCACACAGGCGTGGCCAAAAATAGCTGAACCATTCAAATCACAATCCAGGCAGGCCAGCAATTCCCGAATGCAGCTTTAGGAGACCTCAAGGCAAGTACCTTTTAAGATCACATTATGTATGCACGCTGTTTACAAAAGATCCCCTGCCCCGAGCAGGCAGCTTGATGAGCAGACTATCCAACTCTCAAGCACTCCGTGTTTGCATACTGTCTACGGTATTGACAAGGCTGTCATAATTCAATCATCTAAAGTACTGACCTTTCAGAGGCTTTGTCTCCAGCCCAACATCCATTGTTTTCCTCGAGAACGGACTAGCCTGCAGGAACATTTTCCCCTATAAGAATCCCTGACTTTGAGCGTCTCATTGGATCGCTCGTGACTTGCCTCCCGACTTGCTGCCTCTCCGTTTGACGAGCCTCCCGTCAGCCTCCACATGCTGAGAATCTACACTCCCAAGCTTCTTTCCTTCTACCGGGCTACAGGATCAGGTGTAGCATTTCCCCAGAAACTCCTTCTGAAAATCCCCTATCTATTTTCCTCTCTTTATTTCTTTAGGACTGTGTGCGTGACTGCGCAATTGTGCAGTATTTCTTAATTTTCTAAGTGAGTGAGTGTGTACGTTTGCTGTGATTTTATAAATAAAGAAAAACAATTATCATTTACTTCTGTTTGATTATTGACTCGGCCTGACCCCGTAGACATTGGGTTCAAGATCTCGCTACGTTGCCCTGCCCCTCGCGTTGCTAACTGGTGCTCTAGCTAATTCCCATTCCCCATTATTTTGAGCACATTGAGGTGTCCCTCCTGGGACCCCCAGAAATCAGGGTAACATTTCCTTATGCAGGACTGCCTTGCAGGGTTTGCCACCGGGCCTCTCCCTAAACTGCAAACCCCAGGATTCCGTAGGAGGTTGAAAATGGAATCAGAGCACTATAACAGGCTAGCGCGGAAATGGCCTAAGACATTTCCTGTTATGTCCTTTTTTCTCTACCACAATTAGGACTGTGCATATTCTGCACACAGGCTGGTATTCATGTTCATTCATGTTCACATGTAAAGGAATGACACTGCAGAAGCAGCCTGTCCAGAATTTGAGAGATAATGTTAGGTTTTCAAGGGCTACAATATTTTTCATTAAATGCTTGCTAAATTTACATGTTCTGTCTGTTTTACTATTCGTTGCTTAGAATTGCTGGGTAATTAGATATTTGAATTTCCACTTAGTTACTCAGCTTCTGTGTCACATGACATAGGATGGGCTTCAGCTACTAGTTCCATTTCCCTCTGTTAATAAGAGGAAAAAATATAAATAAAAATAAATAATTAAAGCTCTCTTGGTGAGGAGAGAAGCCTTCATAAAGGACATTCATTGCTCGGCAGCCATTTTGTTTCAGTAGCATTGTATCCTTTTTATTTCTAACAGAGTTTTCTTAGGAAATTGATAACAAGAAGCTTTATGGAGTGAACCAGAAGTCCTTGAATTTCACTTTTTACACAAGACTGAAGGGAGTCCTGAGACTTGCTCTTTTGAGTCTAGGTTGGTTTATAAGTACTTATCCTGGGTTGGTTTATAAGTACTTCTTCAGAGCCAAACAAGCCTATAGAGCTGAGTTGCAAAGGAGGTGCTCAGAACACACTGTTTTGTTTTCAAAGATACAAAAACACTCTTTTATTTGAATAGACAACAAGTAAGGCCTTGCAGAGGATGTGGGGCAATCCCCTGACTACCAGGTGGTCAGTTGTGGTCAATAGGTCCCCCCATCTGGCCTGGCCCATTACTCTTTTTGGGTGGGTGTGGTGTATCCCATGTATTATGGGAGTGTTGGTTGTGGTCTTCTTTTGTTCTCTTGCATGGGAAGTCTTTGCCCAGTCACTACAGAAGATTTTACATGTTTTCGCATATGAAGTGTTGTTCCCATTGGCTCCTTTCTGAACTCCCAATAGAAGTTCCCCTCTCCCATGCTACTAATTATTGCAAACTGCCGTCAAGTTGACTTTGACTAAATTAGAAACCTCCAAGTCATCCTATCATCAACAGCCTTGCTCAGCTTTTGCAGACTCAGTGCCATAGTTTCCTTGATTGAGTCTATCTATCTGCAATGCAGCCTTCAACATGCTATTCAACATCTTCCTCAATGACTTGGATAAAGGAGGAGATGGCATGCTGGTCAAATTTGCAGATGACACCAAATTGGGAGGGGTTGCTAATACACCAGAGGACAGGATCAAAATTCAAAATGACCTTGACAGATTGAAGAGCTGGGCCGAAGCTAACAAAATGAACTTCAACAGAGAGAAATGTAAGGTCCTGCACTTAGGCAGAAAAAATGGAATGCACAAATATAGGATAGGGGACATGTGGCTGGATAAAACTATGTGTGAAAGGGATCTAGAAGTCTTGGTAGATCACAAGCTGAGCATGAGTCAGTAGTGTGATGTGGCAGCCAAGAAAGCCAATGCGATTCTTGGGTGCATGAATAGGAATATGGTGTCTATATCGAGGGAGGTGATGGTACCACTCTATTCTGCATTGGTTAGACCTCATCTGGAGTACTGTGTCCACTTCTGGGCATCTCAATTCAGGAAGGATATCGACAAGCTGGAGTGTGTCCAGAGGAGGGTGACCAAAATGGTGGAGGGTCTGGAAGCCATGCCCTAAGAGGAGTGGCTTAGGGAGCTGGGTATGTTTAGTCTGCAGAAGAGAAGGTTAAGAGGGGACATGATAGGCATATTTAAATATTTGAAGGGATGTCATATTGAGGAGCGAGTGGGCTTGTTTTCCGCTGCTCCAGAGACTAGGACAAAGAGCAGTGGATTCAAGCTGCAAGAAAGGAGATTCCACCTGAACCTCAAGAAGAACTTCCTGATGGTCAGAGCTGTCCGGCAGTGGAATATGCTGCCGCCGAGTGTGGTTTTTGGAGGTTTTTAAGCAGATGCTGGATGGCCATCTGTTGGGAATGCTTTGATGTGTGTTCCTGCATGGCAGGGGGTTGGACTTGATGACCCCTGTGGTCTATTCCAACTCTATGATTCTATGATTCCTCTTTTCCTACTGCCTTCTACCTTACCAAGCATTATTGTGTTTTCTAGTGAGTCATGTCTTCTCATGATATGTTCAAAGTACAGCAGTCTCAGTTTAGTCATCTTGGCTTCTAGGGAGAATTCAGGCTTGATTAGCTTGAATACTCATTTATTTGTCTTTTCAGTAATCTAATGTATTCCTAGTGGTTGTGTATTTGTCTTGTAAGGCCCCGCTTTGGAGGTCCCCAATATCAGTATGGTTTGGATTGGCCCCATACCTAATTGGCATCATATGTAACTGGCAACACATTTTATTGGCTCTGATATCAAATTCAAGCCTGAGAGGTGATGGAGAGGTCAAACCGAGTGAGGGAAAGAATTTGACTGTAGATGTGAGAAGAATAGGTCAACTCAAAACTTCCTCCAGGTAAGCATGAATCATTTGTCAGGCAAATACACACCATTCCTGTGGATAATAGGCTTAAATAGAAGCTGGAATTTTCCAGGGAATCCAACTGTGAGGAGTCCAACAGGACACTGATTGACAGATATCCATGCCTTGTACACCTGGATTCTTTCCTCTTTGCTCACAGCACCCACAATAGACAGCTATTACAACATCCATCATGTCTATGTCAATCAAAGCACTAAACCCATCAACAGGCGAAAGACCTATTGTCCACAACAGTTTCCCTTTGTCTTGCATCTGGAAACTTCAGTGCTACAGGCTATTTTCAGGGTACAAATACCCCAGATTTCAAGATGCCCAGTGCAGTCTCTTGAAGGTCTACCCATCATTCTGTCCATCTGGCTCCTGAATGAGAACTGTCCTTAGGTCCTACCTAAGCCAAAACACATTTCTGCTCTTCACTACTCTTCTGGACTGGTAATTATAAATCCCCCAAACCCCTCAGCCTCTCTATATTTTTTTCTCCCTTTTACCTTCAGTTAGCTCTTGTGTAAATGTGTGATTGTGTGTATCTTGTGTGCATGCATGAGCGAATTCCCCTCAATAAAACACATGTTTAGCTTACTTTTGAATCTTTGGCTGGTTCTTTTCCTGCATGTGACCATAAAAGCTGGTAGGAAAGATCTCGTTAAGTTGCCCTCCTCCTGCAGCCTCCTGATTTTCAGCTAATTAATTCCCACTTTTTCAAGGAGGTATTTGGGATTGCAGAGTGGCCCTTGTGGCACCTACGTTTTGGGGTAACAGTCTTTTTGGCAGTCCATGGTTTCTGCAGAACTGTCCTCTAGCACCACATTTCAAGTGAGTTGATTTTCTTCCTATTAGCTTTCTCCATTGTCCAGCTTTCAAAACCATACATCGAAATTGGAAATGTGATGGCATGGCCCCCGGTAAGTTTAGTATTCAATGATATACACTATATCTTTGAGTCTTCTCTTTCTTTTGGACTGCAGATTGTGCCTTTTTGTATTCGTCCCTGACATAGTCCCTGGCTTCAGTCCAAAGTTCTTCTGGCTCCTGGTCAATTAGGCTTAACATTATAAACGTACTTAAAAAAAACAAACATTATCTTTAAATTCTACAGGAATGTTCTTCATGTTGTATTTTGGCACAGTCGGTTAGTGTTCCTCTTTAGCTTTATTCAATCTGCTGGTGGTCTTGTCTTGTTTTTCCAGAGAGAATGGGGGTTCTCCATCTTACGCTCCCAATTATGTAGTCTATTTGATTTCTAAATTGGCCACCAAGTGATGTCCATCTGTACAGTTTCCTATTTGGTTGCTTGAAGAATGTGTTTGCAATAAACAAACTGCTGGTCTGGCAAAAATTTGGTCTCTCCTGCTTCATTTCTTGATCCTAGGCCAAATTTTCCTACAGTCATTGATTCTGCTCTGTTTCCTCCTTTTGCATTTGTATTTTAATCATCCATGATTACCATCAAGTCCTGTTTTGGTGTGTGATCAATTTCCTTCTGGAATGCAGCACAGAATCTTTCAGTTTCTTCTTCTGCCTCTGTAGTTGAAGCATAAATGTGCATTATGGTTATATTGATAGGTTTTTCCTGAAGTCTTATTGATATTATTTGTTTGGACTTTTGTATCCTTTGACTGCTTTTGCTACATCTCTCCTCACTATTAATGCCACCCCATTCCTTCATAGATCATCATTTCCTGAGAAAAACAGTGTGTAATTATCTGACTCAAAATGTTCCATTCCCATTCACCTTAGCTTGCTCACCCCAAGTATTGCAATGTTTATACATGGCATTTGTTGTCAGCTGTGTCTAGCTTCCTCTGATTCATGCTTCTTACATTCCATGTCCCTATAACATGTGTTGTGCAGCTTCAGACTTTCTTTACACCTCTGAGCATGTTAACAGCTGTATGTCCTTTCGATTTGAGTCCAGTTGTATCATTAGCCACTGTGCTACTCATATCTGTCACAGAATCATAGAATCATAGAGTTGGAAGAGACCACAGGGACACCGAGGGTTGGACTCAATGGCCCTTGTGGTCTCTCCCAACTCTGTGATTCTATGACTATGTAATTTTACTGAATAGAGAACAGATACAAATCTCTGTAATACTATGTTATGAATCCATACCTACAATACTGAATGCCAGCCTTTGTTTTTGAACTACAACTCCAAGAATCCCCTTGCTAGTATTGCCAGTGTCCATGGAGGCTGAAGAATTCTGGAGGTTGTAGTCCAAAAAAGGAAACTTTGTCAAGCCCTCTCAGATTTCAGCGTGTGGCTCCCATCACTGAGATGCTTTTATAGGTACACAACCATAATTTCTTGGGTCAATATGTAGAGATTGAGTGGTGGGGTAGGGGTGGGGACTCAATCCACATATGGTATACTGGACCCTGAAAATACTTCAGGTCACCCATAGCTGAGAAGAAGCCCTGACAAGAATACCTCTCTCTGAAAGCTGACCTTAGTTGTACAGTACAAATGTGCCTTGTCTGATACTTCCGATTAGCAGTATTATGACTGTTTCAGGCTTCCTTAACTATTCCTAAATAATAGAGGACAGAGCTATGCACACCACATTGCCTGTCCTGGACCCCTAAAACACACCAAAGTCTCAGGTGTGAAGGGTGCTATCCATTTTTCAGTGCTGAAGTAAGTTCCAGCTGCTAGACCCAGCAGCCTTGTTCACATAATGCCAAAAGGCAGTGCTGTTGTATTCCTCTGGACATTCTGTTCAGTTGGGAGTCGAGTTGCGTATGCCATGCAACCTCTCGTGCACTCTCTTAGCATAGCCTGCCACTTTCAGGAACAGTAGGAGATGCTGTTCTGTTGCCAATGCTGAAGATCATTCAACTGCTTTTGTATGAGGGTTCCATATTGTTCTCTGCCCTAAGTAGCAAAATAACAATGTGTTTCTCCAACTTCTCAATTCCTGCTGCAGAGCAGCATAATTCTTAGTTTAAAAATACATGGGTACATAGGTATTCTTACACATACGCACAGCTTGGCATGCTGGCTGGGCATCTGTTGTCAGAAAGCGTAACTTTAACAAGCTCTGGACATGAGTGTATGAGGATGTACTTTATTTTAACCATGAAATGTTTGAATCATTTTGAGTCCATGGATAGTAACAGCAAAGCTGCTTGGCAGTGAGTCAGGATACAGTCAGTTAAGTGATGAAAAAAAAAATGCTTAATTATTTATTCCCAGGTCAAAAAATATGTTTCTTGACTGCCAGGACACCCAGTTCAAGGGAACAATAAACCATAATAGATCATGTGAGAACTCCGCACAATTTTCTCTTGGTTTTCAAATGTCCTGAAGTGTTCCATGAAGTGTATTATTCAGCAGAGAAAAACATGTGGGGTTTTTGTACCCTTTCCCCATTTTTTGTGCAGGACATGGGTTTCTTTCACAGAACATGCTGTTTCTCTTCAGAAAAACTGCTATTCAACCATTTTGAGATGTTCACATATGGGAAGAATACTGCAGGGGAATATTAGTTTTCTTCTACAGTGGGGAGAGAACTACTGTAATTATTCATCCTTTCATGTGAGGATTAAATAATCAAGAACTTGCATCTTTAGGTCAGCGGGCTATGCAATTGTACAACACAAGGAGGAATCTCATCCACTTCTCTGTTAAAGAGGTAGGGTTTGACCCAGGTACTCAAACATATGCACACATACGCACACATGCACACATGAAGGAATATGCTGGAGCTTTCAGCAGGCGGTGTTGGCAGTTTTAGAAACCATCACTCAGAGCGTGGGAAAGCTACTTTTTTGGATTATAGCATCAAAATCACTGAGCAGCATGGTGATGTATGCAATTTTTCCAAGCTGTGCCCAGACAGTCCGATAAGTAGCACTCCCACAGAACTCAGTTTCAATTTAGAGTCCAGAGATTTCAAACACTTTGTTTCTGCTCAAGCAGTATTTCAGTTAGAAAGAAAGATTAGCTTCTATGACCCTTCCTTCCTTCCTTCCTTCCTTCCTTCCTTCCTTCCTTCCTTCCTTCCTTCCTTCCTTCCTTCCTTCCTTCCTTCCTTCCTTCCTTCCTAAAAAATGTTTTAAATCTGTTTGTGGTGAGGCAAATTTTAAAAAAAATCAAATCTGAAGGCCAACAGGTAGGAAAAGAGCTAGGGAAAGGGTATAGTTATTAAAAAACATACAAGCTTCAGAACAGCAGAATTTTTAGAGGGACGGGACACAAGCGGGTTATATAGACCAATGCTACTCAAAGCGGTGGTCTATGAGCCAATGGCCACTGCTCTGGGGTGAGTTTCCAAGGAAGAAAGAAATAATTGTAGCCAAGGGACACAAATATAGTACCAGTCCCTGGCACGTTGGGGAAGAGAAACACTGATATAGACCATCCGCTTCCCTCTGAAGGATTCTCTTCACCCTTGCTTCTGGAATCCATTAAGAGAGAGAGAAACTTTATGGCATGATAGCTAAATAGAACATCCATGTTGCTATACATAATTGCAGTGCTGAACAAAAGGATACCTAAGGCAAAGGACAAAATAGTGCTTTATTCTGTCCCATATGCAAAAGCCAGCCAGAGTAGTAGTTGAATCCTTTTCTGCATTGTTGACTGTCCAGCATCTTCAGTTGAACCTGCAGACAGCTCACTTGTTTGGTGTGTGGTGTGCTGCACATGCAAAAACAGGTCACACGGCATGTACAATTCCGCCTTCCTGTATTCTGCTGCTATTCTTCCTCCACAGTATTTTCTATCTCAAACACTTGGTTCACTTTGCCTAACGGCAGATCTGGTAATACTTTGTGTTATGTTACTGCTGGGAAACAATACTTTACCCTTCTGCTTAAATACAGCCCGAAAGGATGTGCTTGGACTTTAAGGCTGCCAGATCTTAAGGCTTGACCCTGAGTCTTCAGTTTTCATGTGTCATCTCCATGTGGGAGGTGAGGGTACTAATTTTCTGGTGCTGGGGGGCTTAGGTCCAGGCCAGAGGAAAGGGCTATGCATATATCTCCAGCTTAGCTAGTGGAGCGTCAGCTTGCAACAATTTGCAAGGCTTAATTGAGTGTTATAATGGGGCTTCCCATTATCTAGACTTAGCTGCAGAGGGATACTTCCCTCTTCGGGCAAACCAAGGGTTAATGAGGTATGGGAGTTAAGTTACACTTTTTACTGTGGGTCAGCCTCACAGGCCACGAGGAGAGAATTGTCCAATCAAGGGGACAAAACTGAGAATCTTCGAGATGCTTTGATGGAGAAGTTTTAAAAATCCTTGAGAGACCATGCGGTAGGGAGACAACAAAGAAAGATCCTGGAGATGAAATCTATGCCGGCAGCCGGCTGCAGGCCCAGGCCTCGCCTCCTGGCCTCACTCTTCTCTTAGGCCATCTAAGCCTGCGATCCCCAATGTGAGTAGCTAGAATATTAAGTAGTTAGTCGTGCTAGGTCTTTTATTATTTTGGAAGTTTGGCTGATCTAGAGAATGTACCTGTTTTTATAGCTACTTGTAACTTAAGCATACCTGAGAGGGGGGAGCCTCTCATGAGTATTATTTTCTTGTTTACTCGCATGCCTTAAAATAAATACTTGTCTGTAAAACCTCCGTTTCCTCTCAGTTCCCATGCCATTCCTTGGCACACGCTTAGCTAGGATTTCTCCCACTCAGAAGGGGGAGGTGAGGGAAGGGAAAGGACCTTAAGCACAGAGATTGGCAACTTGTAGAGCAGAGTCCCACCGTGCTGCTCGATTAATTCAGAATTCAGTGGGTGGTGGCAGTGAGGAATTAATGAACACTGGGAAATTTCCTGCTCCTACTCAAGGCCAGAAGTCAGTCTTGGGGGGCTGAAAGTTGGCCCAGTATGACATTGAGTCACTGGTGCAATTGAATTTCCAGGGCATCTTTGTGTTTCCTTGATTAACTTCTTCCTTCCCTCCCACTTGTGGTGATGCGAAGGCTCACTCTGCGCTCTAGTCTGCATCTACATTCTGGCCATACGCAAGTAGGATAGATTTCTTGTGCGCCCTCAAGTCATTTCTGACTTATGACAGTCCTAAGGTAAACCCAGAGCTAGCGTGTTGTAGTGGTTTGAGCAATAGACTATGACTGTGAAGTGGGGAAGTGTTTGATCCCCCACTCAGCTATGGAAACCCATGGGGGGCCATGGGTCTCAGGAACAGAATCCACTCACAAATAGTATAGTCTAAAGCTATATTTTATTGGTAGTGAGATACATGTAATGACTTTAATGACTGTCCCCAGGCTGTGCCTCCTCTGCTTAGTTCACAAGGCAACAAGCCTTTATCTCCAGAAACTGCATTCCTGCGTTCAGTACCAGGCACTGTTTATACAATGGCTTTCAAGCGGCTATTACTACATCTCCCATCATTATTATGGTGGGGCAGAACAACTACCCAACATTAGGTGTTACACACTCTCAGCCCCAGAAAACCCCACGATAGGTTTGTGTTGTTGTTGTTGTTGCTATTGCTGTTGTTGTATTGAGAGTGCGTGACATGTTGAGGTTCACCCAGTGGGTTTCCATGGCAAAGTGGGAAGTTGAACCTTGGCCTCTAGGGTCATAGTGCACAGCTCAAACCGCTACACCACACTGGCTCATGTTCCTTATCCCATCTGCATGAGAAAAAACGATCCCCTCATTTGACCTGAAGATTTCTGTATTCATTTCCAAACAGGAATATAAAGTGTGTGTTATATTCTTATAAGGAAAGAGTTCATATCTATAACCATTTAAAAAATGTCTTTATTTGCTGCTACTTGGAATTAAAGGTGAGTCTCAGGCCATTTCCACACTAGGCTGTTATAGTGCGATTATATTCCACTATAACATCCTCTGTTATTCCACTTTCAACATCCTCTGGAATCCTGGGGTTTGCAGTTTGGGGAGGGGCTCATTGGCCCCTCCCCAAACTGCAGACCCCAGGATTCCATAGGACGTTGAAAGTGGAATAATCGCGCTATAACAGCCTAGTGCGGAAATGGCCTCAGAGAACTGAGGACAGGGACAACTTATGGCCTCCATATCAGTGGGATGTTGAATCTGTTCCAGGCATGAGTGCAAATTTTAAAGGAGCTCTTCCAGATGCTGAACCCTATTCCCCCAAACTGTTCAGCATTTTAGAAAGCTCCTTTAAAACTTCTTTAAAGTTAGGAATAAACCCCAGAGTAGGTTTACTGCCCACCAGCCTCCACTGGTTGAAATCTAAATTTTTAGGGGGATAATGGCAATACAGTTTGCCCTCCACATTTGTGGGTTTAACTTTCATGGATTTGATTATTTGCATGTTTCTTCAACCCATGCCCCCACACCTCAGGTATTCCTTTTCCAGAGAAACCTTCCCTCTTGGCAGCTCTGATCAGGCCACACAGCCCTTTAAAAAACCACCTCTGATGCTTGCAGCTCACTTTCTCAGCACCACCAGCCCTCTCTCAATGACTTCCCACACACAAGGAAGGAGGCAGGCATGAGAGAGGAAGTATAGGGCCACCATGCCAACCTACCCCTCTCCTTTCCCTGATCTGGTTTGGTCCCTGGGTCCCTGGTCTCTCCACTATGCCTTAGACCCTTTCCAACAGACACACACACACACACACACACACACTTTGTGATTTTTTTCCACTTTTGCAAGGGTCCTGCACCCTTCACCCTAGTGAATGTAGAGGGCCAACTGTACAGTTTACGATCTGTGGAAGCCTCAAGCAAAGTGTATGCTGGGGGTTCTCTTCCTTTTCTTTGGGCCCAGGCAGGCTTGTCTTACTTCATAACTGCAACGAGCAGTACTAAGCAGCTGGGAGTAGCCACCCAAAAATCCCTTTGTCAGTGAAAGAAGGACAATCACCATTGCAAGCCAGTGAAGTAGTCACGTACACAAAGGAGCACTAGCCCCTCTCGTTTGCTGACTCATGGCTTTACCTCACCTAACTGTCCCTCTGGACATCATCTTATATGGATGGTAGTTTCTGGAGATTACCTTATATGGAGGGTGGTCTGCAATTGGTGGAAAAATGCCACAGTGGGAGTATATACTGCAGACACGGATAAAAAGGCCTTGCCAAATCCCTTGCCTTTGTTCCAAACCTCCCGGCACCCTGCTGCACAGCAGACTTTTATAACATTTATAACTTTTTATATTTTTGTACTTGGATAAATCTGGCCTTTAGCCTTTGAACCAAGAAACATCTGGTCATTTCCCTGTTTCTCAGTAGAAGCTGTCCTTCTTAAGGGCGTAGAAAGTGACAGTTTTTTGGAGCCCAACGTGGGGCCCGAGAGAAACAGGCAGGGGTTGAGAAATTTTGCCCTACATCGCTCCCCCTGCCCAGGAGGCCAGACAGGAAGGCGTCTCTCTGAAGACCATCTGATCCTGGTGGCGGACATCAATTTTTCGCATCAGGCGCCAACATCCCTCTTGTGACATAACAGGAATCATCGTGGTGCACTCCCAATTGGCAGCAAGGACAGCCTGACCTTCCTGATTCAAGGCTCTGAAATCTGATTAGGGTTGAGGTTCGGAACGGCGCACCTCTGACTCACTTCACCCTCTGGTATGTTCCAAAATCAGGGACCGCCCTTAGATAAGTACCTTGGGCCTGAGCTCAGCTTGAGAATTCCCGTTTCAGCTTTGTGGTGTGCCTGAGTGTGATTGAAGTGCATCTGAGACGAATGAACTCCACTCTTAAGACTCAGTTGACCAAGATTTCTCTAGAAACTGACCTTCCTTGGGCGAAAGCACTGCTCCTGGTCCTCCCTAACGCTAGAATCACTCCAAAAGGCCCCTTGAAGCGCTCCCCTTTTGAGAGAGTATTCAGTCGTCCCTGACCTAGCCAACTCTGTCCAGGAAGCCTGAGGGGAGAGGTTGAGATAGGAGATGCAGTGTTACAAAAGTATGCTTGCTCTTTAGGTTCTGTTCTGGCATCTGTCCATTATTTATCTTTACAGGAGCAACCCTTCAGCCTTGACAGTTCGGTGCACCACATCGAGTCTGGTGAGTGGGTGGTCATATAGATCTGGGGAAGACGACCTTTGTCCCCAGCGTGGACAAAACCTGCCCAGGTGCTGCTGACCACTGATACCGCTGTCAAAGTCCAGGACCACAAACCTTGGATTCATCATTCCAGAGTTAAGAAGGTATCAGAACCCAAAAGGTGGAAGGAGACTCAAGAGGACGCCAGCGACGGACTTAGGCTGCTATTTAGAAGAAACCTGCCAAACACTTGATTCTTCAGAGACTTTATTTCTCAGAGTCCTCAGAGACTTTACTTCTCAGAGTCACTCTGGAAACTGACCTGAGACCTGAGTATTGGATTTTGAACTGTTTCTGTTAACCACTGGAGTAGCTTTAGAACTGATTGCACTGATTTATATCTTTTATACCTATTGTTGATATTTTTTTGGGTTCTTCTCTGTGTTTTAATTTCTTGTCATTATGAAGCTCCTGTCCCTTGTATTATTGACTCTCTTTTTGCTTGTACTTAGGTTTTGTGGTTCCCATGCCGGCTGGCACGGGAACATTTTCCATCAATTAATTCATAACGTTTCTCAGGTAACAAATGCCACCAAATGTTGGGTTTGCTCGTATGGCCCTTCCTTCAATTTACAGGGATGGCCCGTAGTGCCAGTAGGCACCCTGAACCTCACTGGTTGGAATAGTACTACTGTATATGGGTCCTTTCAGAATAACCCAAACCTTTTAAAAGATCCCGGTCAGTTCATCTTGAGCCGACAAGGGGATCCACCACTGGCTCCCTTGTGTGTGCGCCGATGGAATACCTCTCGCGAGGGATATTATGCAGTTTTCCAGGGAGGTCAGAGCCAGCAAATCCCCTTGCTGAGGATTTCTTTAGGAGACTATCCCAACTGTAACAAGATATTTGAACTCCCTGAATTTCCACAGGCCTGCCCAGGAAAGTATCCCAATATCAGCTTCCCTTTTAGCTGTAGAGACACCTACATCGAGTTATATGGGAACAGGAGGGGCCAGTCCCCTTTAATTAAGCTCCAAGAAGAAGCCAGCTTGCATAATGGTCAGTGGATATATGGTCTGCCCTCTGGGATGTATTGGCTTTGTGGATATTGGGCAGGGAAAGTACTTCCCCCAGCATGGAATGGTACCTGCACTATTGGTACTCTCTCTCTTGGGGGGGTTCAGTTTCACACCCTCTACCAACCTATTGAAGCCTGGGATAGACAATTTGGATGGCATCGGCTGAAAAGAGCATATGATGAGAGCTATGGGTATGATCCTGATAATACATACTTGTCAGAAGGAGGAAGACTGGAAGCCATCTTGTTTCCTATGGTGGGAGTTGCTTTAAACATACACCAAATTTGGAGACTCTCTGCTGAGCTGGAAATCCTGGCCAATACAACTGCACATGGACTAAATGCCTTACAGACTGAGGTAGATTCGCTAGCTGGTGTAGTAGCCCAACATAAATTGGCACTGGATTACCTGCTCAGCAAAGAAGGAGGATTGTGTTTTTGGCTAAACACCACTTGTTGTCACTTTATTAATGAGTCTGGATTCATCGAAGAGGATGTGACTAAATTACATGAGGTGGTTGGTGACATCCGAAAAACTTATTCCCCAAGAAATGAAGACTGGTGGTCATGTCTTACCAGTTGGTTGCCAGATTTTGGATGGGTGAAAAGTATTTTTATCATGTTTGTTTTTTTTATCTGTATAGTTTTGTGTTTTTGCTGTCGTTTGCAATGTATGCCTATTTTCTGTAACTCACTATTCAACAAGAAGTCCGTAAAACTACCTCAAGGGTAGATGTTGCCAAAGAGACTCAACTCTTAGTTCAGGGATACAGGATGGGCTAGTCCTCCTTCGTGAGGGGGGGAACTGTGAGCGAAAGAAGGACAATCACCATTGCAAGCCAGTGAAGTAGTCACATACACAAAGAAGCACCAGCCCCTCTCATTTGCTGATTCATGGCTTTACCTCACCTAAGCTGTCCCTCTGGACATCACCTTATATGGATGGTAGTTTCTGGAGATTACCTTATATGGAGGGTGGTCTGCAATTGGTGGAAAAATGCCACAGTGGGAGTGTATACTGCAGACATGGATAAAAAGGCCTTGCCAATTCCCTTGCCTTTGTTCCGAACCTCCTGGCTCCCTGCTGCACAGCAGACTTTTATAACATTTATAACTTTTTATACTTTTGTAGTTGAACAAATCTGGCCTTTAGCCTTTGAACCAAGAAACATCTGGTCATTTCCCTGTTTCTCAGTAGAAGCTGTCCTTCTTAAGGGCGTAGAATGTGACACCCTGAGCTTGTGAAAGTAACGTTTTGGACTATTGCTCCCAAATCCCCCAGTCAACATAGCCACTGGCCATGCCATCTGGGGGATTCTGGGAGCTGAAGTCCAAAAGAGAAATTTTCCAAGTTCTAAAAGGGCCTACCTACTTCATCAGCTACACAAGAGTCTTTGTGAATGCTTAGTAGGTTTCACTCTCACTCTTACTGCAGAAGTTTTTGTTGGAAAGAGGAGCAACCTTTCAAGATGGATGAATCCACATAACCATTTGCTTCCTGAGTCATTCTGACTCTGATTCAGGGAAGGGATGTCTCTTTCTTCAAAGCAGTTCTTTGGGCTGGTGCAACATACCTTCCCATTTGCTTTTCCCATTTGCTATGATATGAAAGCAAATCAAAGAGATTTTTTGCTATCTTTTGCCCTCTAAGACAAAGATGGGATAACTCTGGTTCTTCAGATGTTGAGGAATTGCCAGTCCCATCACACCTTACTCTGGTTAAGCCCTGAAATTTAGTGCGGTGCTGGTTTAGGTAATGTGGGAAATTAGTGGAACAGGAACAATGATATAATTAAAGGTGGAGTCTTTAATGTGATTAAGGAGTCTTAATTTGACTTGATATATTCATCACGAATCATTCTTTGTATCCTAAATGGGACACAGGTTAATATTTCCAGGAAGAACTTCTGGAGCAGACAAGTTTAATTTGGGTGTTCCTGATGACAGGTTCTGAACATCAGAGGTGTGGCTCCCAGTTTGCTGCCTTTTATTAAATGAGTCACAAGACCCTTGTAAGTGAATGCCACACAGATGGCAGTGAATCACAGTTGGTGTGTGTTTGTATATGTGTACATCGATGTGTCAAAGCAACAAGGCAAACAAGGAAGAGAGGACTTCCAGGTGAAGTACAGGAATGAGACTTATTGATGGACCACAAATAATGGAAACATTTGCTTAGTCTTCTCAATTAGCTCTTGCATCAGTGCAAAGTGAGCCCAAAATATTTATTTTTTTTACCTCAAGTAAACGACAAGAAAGATGTTTTCCTCCCATTGCCCAGGCAGCTCCACTGAGCTTACAGAAGCCCATGAGATTGCCAGTTAAATCCTATACCTTCAGCATTTCAGAGATAAAAACTGGGACATATGTCTCCAAGTGTCTTGAGAATGTGGTCAAGATGTCAAAACTTATTGAAGAGGAAGAACACACAAGCTAGGAGAGGCTGTAGCTATTTTCTTTTGCCTGAGCCTACTGGGAAGGGCAAGATTCCATCCCTTCCTCTCCTTTCCCCCCAGTGTTTATTATTATTTAGCATCATTAGTATACATTTTGTTGTTAATGTTGTTGTTGTTCTTGTGTGCCTTCAAGTTATTTCCAACTTATGGCAACTCTAAGGCAAACCTATCATTGGGTTTTCTGGAGCTGAGAGTGTGTGTTATCCCCAAGATCACTCAGTGGGGTTCCATGGTTGAGTGGGAAATTGAACCTTGGTTTCCAAGGTCTTAGTCCAACTCTCAAACCACTACTCCATGTTCCAGCCTAAACACATTTTTTTTAATTTTTCTGTATTTCCCCATTGATGTGCAACCAAAATCTCCTGGTTTTCCTACAAGTCCACCATACATGATAGAAGGATCCTTCTTTTAAATTGCATTTCCAACATTTATTACTAATATTTTACTGTGGTCAAATAACATCTAGTCATCATTTTTAAAAAATTCTCTTTATAAGCATTACATCTTACAAATTTTAGTCCAAATTTCCAAACTCTTTCCCACTGTTCTATTATGATGAGCCATATTCTTTGCCCACTTTAACATATAATCTTTACTTAATTTATCCTCAGTTACATAGTATGATATTAATTTATATATTTTTGCTGTTTAATGGTCATTTTCCATAACGATGATGAGACTTCTTCTTCTTCTACCTCACCTGAGGCCAACTGGCTCAACTTGAATGTTCAGGACAGATTGGCTGCCCTATTTTTCAACAGATGAGAAAAGCCAAAGGGTTGCAGTGACCTCTCCCTGCTCCACATCACCCAACATCTGCTCCTTGAAGTGACTAGCTAACTCTGCTTCATGATAGGCTTGAAAGAAATATGAAAGCCAGGCCTCACAGCTTCTAGAAACAGCATTCTGCATATCTAGTATGCATATCACCAGCTGGTACAGCAGATATATCTCTCTCTTCCCCAATCAAAATTTAGCAAGTTCTTTTTAAAAAGAAATTATTGTATGGATTCATTGTTCCTCAGAGATATGTTTGCATCTCTTCTTTTCTACCTTTGAACACTTCTTGAATATGAAAAAAAGGTCTCTTTCACACCACACAGTCCACCACACACTTTGATATTTAATTGGGTTTTGTAGTTTGGGGAAGTATTAGGCATTTCTGCACTAGATTGTTATACTGCTATTATTCCACTTTTAACATCTTATGGAATCCTTAGAGTTCTCTCAAAAAATTACAAATCCCAGAATTCCATAGGATGAAACTATGGTAGTTAAAATGTCATCAAAATACTGTTAAATGTGTAGTGTGAAAACAGTGTTAAAAACTCCAAATGGTTCATCCCTTAGTAGGCTTTTGAAACTCTGATAGGATAGGTGCCTCTCACCTAGAAAACTTACATTACTCTAGAAACATGTATCATTTTTCTTCTACCTTCTGCTGAAATTCCATCAAGAGGGTATCCTTCATATATTATGGTTTGCAGCCCCCTCCCCAAAGCTTTAGGCAGAATACCAATGATCAGAAATGATGGGAGGTATGGTCCAGAAACCATTGAAAGAAACAAGGCTGCTATAAGGTGAAACAGGACTCACAGCGTCAAAGGACAGCAGTCTGCTGACACAAGGCTTTGCCAAGTGTTTGTCTCAGATCTCTCATTAAGCATGAAGGCCACACCCTCAGGCGTCACTGAAGACCTAGAAAACATTGTGGAAATTCCAGAAAGGTATTAGTGCACAAAGACTGACTCTTCAGCCCAAGGCACTGGACTTTCCTCGATCAGGTCAGGTACTGTCTCCTCACCTAACCTCTCTGGACCTTTTGTCATTATGGCCATTTGGTGGCAAACTGAGACAATGATATTTTCCTGAGATTTTAGTTAACTGCAGTAGGTCACTGACTCTGTTGTGATAAATGCACCTCCTGCTGTGTCTATGCATCTTGGGGGTAGGTGAATAAGTCACTAGGGAAGATGGTCACATTTGGTAAGGTGGAAGGTATTAGGAAAAGAGGAAGACCTCATTACAGGTAAACAGATTCAGTCAAAGAAGCTACAGTCTCAGTACCTTAGCAAGGCTGTTAATAATAGGGTATTTTTGGAAGTCTGTCTTTCACAGAGTTTCTGTAAGTCAAAGGTGACTTGGTGGCAGTTAAGAATAAACATGAGTAAATGCAAATACCCACCCATGATTTAATTTTAAAATAAACAGTAGTTTTGACAAATTTGTTCCAGATCCCAGCAGGATGCTGTAAAACATAATTATACACACATGCTACTTTATTATACCATATCAGAGAAAGAGATCTGTGGAACTTTAAGGCCTAATTTTCATAGGAGGACTTTTAGCAAGCAAGAGCTTCCTTCTCTACAAGTTTCAAGAAACTCTTTGAAAATGCTTAATACAGTTTCTGGTTCTGAGGACGGACAGACCATTCCGGCCTGCCCTTGGGCACTTTTCTAGGCTTAGGTAAAATGTTGATCTGGAGTACTTCAGTTTTTATTCCTCCTCTGATTCTAAGGTCCACATAAAGACCTTCTTTTCTAGCACTGCAACTTTTGCTGCTTTCTTCTTAACTCTCCAAGCAAAGACTGTTCTTTGCTTATCTACAAGAGAAGATGGCTTTTAAAGTCCCCTGTTTCTGCTTCCATCCATCTGAACAAATGCAATTTGCTTTGTATGCTGGCAGTATTAATCCAGTTCTTTAGCTTAATGATGTGAAGCCTGTAACAACCATGCATAAATAGGTTGGTGAACCTCTTCGTTGCTATTTTTGTTTAAAATATTTTGCATGTTCAGTCGTCTGCCTGTCGGGAATTGTAGCTTATGATGTCTTTCTTTCAACAGCTGTGACTTTAGCAGGAGCAATTACTATTGGGAAAATCTGTGCTTGAGAAAAAATGGAGACAGAGGTAGAGATGGAGCCCAAGAAGAGTGTGGCCCAGGAAATGGCAGATTTATTCCATGAATTTCAAAAGCCAAAGGAAGCAGGTGAAGAACATTGTTTAAACATTTTCTAATTGTTATCCAAGACAACTTTACCAATTGTGCAAGTGTCTTACGTAAAAGCAAGGATAGAAAATCTTCTTTTTTAAAAAAATCTTTTTAAAAAATGCATTAAAAGTTGCAAAGAGTTACCAAATTACAAAGAAATAGAAACGAAAAAGAAAGAAAGAAAAAAGAACAAAAAAAAAGAAAAGGAAAAAACAAGAAAGAAAAGTGATTTCTGATCGTCTTTTCGGCACTTATATATGCATCTAATTATTTATACCTCTCTTTCCAAAATTACAACAAATTCCCTTCTTTCAATAGTCTACTTTTTTTAATCATCAAAACCAAACATTACCAGGCCATTTTCTTTCTCTCCTCCCCACCCACAAAAGCCTATGGGGGTTTCCATTCTTGAAGAAAAGTCACTAATTACCTTTCTCTAATCAAGCTTGACAATTTTTTCATTTCTACTAAATCTATCAGTTTCAGCAACCCTTCCACCACAGTGGGTAGTGCTGAATTCCTCCATCTTTGTGTATACAACAATCTGACTGCCATGGTCATATACTAAAGCAATTCCCCGTGGCTCGCTCCCAATTGTACATCTATCAATCCTGAAAGAAAAGGCTCCAGTTTTAGTTCACTGTCAGTCTCTGAAATCCTCTGTCTCAGTGTTTGTATCTGAATTGATTTTTCTTTTGTTTTGTTTTTTCACATACAAAAACAAATGCATACATTTTCACGAAGAAGAAAATCCTTAAATCTCAGGATTCCAGTAACAGGATTCACACAGAATTGTTAGCATCCTTGCATATGGCAAACACACCAAGTCAAAGTGTTGGTTTCAGTCTTTCAAGACTAAAGTGATTTGGAGTTAAGTTAAATCTAACCTAAAGTTAACTTAAAGTTAACTGAAGGAAAATCTCCTCCCATAGTTATTTATCAAGAGCCTCAGCTCATCGTCCCAGGCATTCCTTTTGGATGTTCCTGACAAATGAGGCAAGGTAGGTGGCTACAAGACAGTCTCTTCAGTGGAAGCAGCAGTGGCAGATGGTGACTTATGGAACTGGGAAGGGGGCATAGAGGGCAAGTGAACAAATGTGGGATTGAGTAGTCACCTGACACCTCCCAAACACCCAAAGGGCAATTATAATCCACAGCACAGAGTTAAAAAATGAAATGAAAGATGCTTCCAGAATACCTCAAGGCCATGATGTCTGGGAGAGTCTGGGAATGGTAGTCCATAAAAAGCAATTCTTCCATGCTCTGTATCGGATACAGCTGAGGCATCCCTGTCTTAACTACTACCTTTAAGTAGTAAACATTCCACTTCAAAATGGCAGTCATTTCTTCCACTCATTCCCTTTATAGCCCAACTTTTCCACCAAGAAACTGGAAGTTGGAGTGTTCTACGCTACTTTTAGGTGGTCCACATATGCTTCAGTTCATAGCTGTAGCTTAAAACTTTCAGTCTGAAACACAGAGGTTAAGCAAAATTTGGGAAAAAAAAAACTTTTTCAAGACCCTGCTGCGTGGGAGATTCTGAGAACTGTCATTGAAAAAAAAAAAAAAATCCAAGGTCTGGATTAAGCTACATCAGGACCAACACAAAGGCCTTGAGGCCCCTCTCTAAACTGCAAACCTCAGGATTCCACAGGATGCTGAAAGTGGAATAATAGCACTATAACAGTCTAGTAAGGATATGGCCAAACAGTATGGCTACGAAAGCCATATTATCATGTTGAGTATAACTGAGTATAATGCCTGCAGATGTATGGATTATGTCTGTGGCTGATCTTGCTGAGCTCTATGGATTCCTGGGAAGGCATTTCCTTCTCTCCCATGTGATGTTGCCCTCGGCTGATTTTCCTTGTTACTTTTCATAACATAGGAAGAAATGAGTGTTGAAAGAAACAGAGATTTACTGGAAAGCAGAGGCCTGTAGCCAAATGAGAAATGACAACTTGCATAAAAAGGGAGTTGGATCTTCGGGGAAGACACCAGTTAAACCAGTGTGTTTGGTTTTCAGCCAGGTCAAGCTGATTGGAATGAAGATGACAAAACAAGTGACTATCTAGACGACTCTGCAATCCAGGCTATTTGCAGCCAAGGGTCTGGGATAGGCATTTAATATTTTCAAAAATGTTGGAGACATGGAAAAAAACCACTTTTTTCCTTTTCTTCCTGGGAATCATTCTAAAAGAAAATATTCAATTTTTTTTTTCCAGGATAAAAAGGCTTTGGGGGGTAAATGGAAGAGAACTCCCCCTCCCATTTTTTTTCAGAGCCTTCACATCTCTAGGTGGGGGAAACTCTGTGGATATAGTGTAACTCTGAGTAATCATGGAAGCAAAAAACCCCCGCAGTGACCAAAATGTGAAAATAACTTATAATTAGGATGAATGCATGAATATTAGGACACTCCTCCTTTCCTTTGATATTTCTGTGGAAAAGGAAATTTCAGCAGGTACAGCTTGGAAGACAGGTTACATCTTCTCATGGCATATGGCAAACTACACCCACTGGAATTCTGGCCTCTTCACAATTATTAAAAGTGCAGGAACCCTGTGTCCTCTTTTCTTGTCTGGTCACCCTACTTGTAATTAGTTCCTTTTCCCAAAAACAAAGCTATATCTGGATTATGATGGTAACTTGAGTGATAACATCTCTCCTTTTATTTGGAAACTTTAAATTAGTTGCTTGTATAATTTGGAGTGCAAATCCTCTCTAAATGTTTGAGGAGGGTATAACATGGTTCAAGTGATGCCTTGTGCTCTGGTGGAGCTGCATTTCCTCCAACACTTCACAAATGGAAACTGTGGCACATATAGCCAAGCAACAGCAGAGTGTGGTCGAGATGGCAAAAGTGATGAATGAGGAAAAATACACAGGCAAGGAGAGGCTGCAGCAGTTTGCATCCACCTGAGGCTATGGAGAAGGGCAAGATTCTGCCCTCTCTTCTCTTCTCTTCCCTGCTGAATTAATTGAATGCAAACTCCTTTTTGCAGGCTGAGCTCAGTTTGCAGGAACTGATGTAAGAGGAAGACAAAGCGGGAAAGTGGGAGAGAGAAAGACTGGGACATTTTAAAAGCTGTTGAAAAAATGGGACAACAGAGGATTAATTAGGACTGTTGGAGTGTATGGGGTTGTTGAGGCAATAGTGCCATAGAAAAGAGGAGAATGTGTTTTACAGAAGTCAAGTTCTTTTAAAGAAGTAATTCCAGCAACTATTTTAGTCAATAAAGCCAGCCTCTCATACCAGCAGCACGTTGTTTGTGGGGAGTGCCTTAAAGAGCAATCATGAAGTGAATGGATTTCAGCTTTTAACATTTAGCAAGGGACTAATACATCTCACTTCACTCTTTGACGGCGCACAACATATACTGTAAACCTGCTATTTTAGCAGTGGATAAATAAGATAAAAGCAGTAGCCCGTTCATCTGATAACATGAACCTTAAGAATGGACAGCATTCAAGATTCAGATCAGAAAAATGTGTTGTGACAATTAGGGCAGTCACTATCTCAAGCAAAATGAATTACAGCTACAGATGAAATGTAAAGTATAGTCAAACATAGTCCAGTGCTGTTGGTCCACTAGAATATGCTTTATTTTTTTTTCCTGTGGATGTACATGTCTGTATTATATTTCCATGCTAACACTCTTCTGTAAATACAACAGCAATTGCCTCTTTAGAGGCACCATGGCTTTTCCGAATTTGGGACATTAATCAGAAGCACTTTTTCCTATTGAACAAGACACTGGTAGCAGTCCCTCAAGGGTCCAACTCACCAGGTAACACCTCTTATGCTCACTTTGCAAATCAGCTCCCCCACTCTTGGTGTTTAACACACATACATTCTGGCACTGGGTAACTAGAACCCTACTCTGACATTCACAATCAATCAATCAATTATATCAGCACAAGGGGAGGTGAACAGATTAGCTCCATTCTTGCTGTTCCTTTCTATGAGTGGAAAGAGACATGAACAGTTGGGAACCCTTCTTAGGTAAGCAGGTATTTACAAAGCAAATACAGGAAATGTATGTAACGGAGGCTTCCCCCTTTCCTCATGTTTTCCAAGAATGACAACAGTGCTGCTCTCTGTTTTTTCAATAGCACTTATTCTGGCACCACTGTAGCTGATCACTTGGACATATGGGTGGAGGAAGGGAGGCAACAGGCAGATGGATAGCCTGGCTGTGTTTTTCGCCTCAGCAGTTTGCTTTTGCCTACAGAGAAGGTCAAGTTCCCCCCTTTCCCCCTCTCTTCCCCTCCAGTTAACTTCTTTTGCGTTTTGAAGTCACTTCTGAGCAATTAAAGTAAGCAGAGAACAAAGGGAGAAATGGGAGGAGGAGAGAGAAACTGGGACATTTTTAAAGCAGCTGAAAAAGTTGGATGGTACAGGATTAATCAAGGCCATTTCCACACCAGACTGTTATAGCACTATTATTCCACTTTCAACATCCTACGGAATCCTGGGGTTTGCAGTTTCAGGAGGGGCTGGCAAACAGCAGATTTCCATAGGATGTTGAAAGCGGAATAATAGTGCTATACCAGTCTAGTGCGGAAATGGCCCAAGACTAGCAAACTGGGGCAGTTGAAGAGTATGACTTTGTTTCTCATCTTTTGTTTACCTCTAGAGGAATTGCTGGCTGTGGTCCCCAACAGAAATATTAAGGAAACAAAACCAAATATATTCCCCATCTTTATGGGTCTCCGGGATGGGAAACACGTACTGTCCTGTGTTGAATCCGGTGCTCAGCCAAACCTACAGATAATGGTGGGTTACATTTGATTAATAAGCAACTACTAACAAATTACTTACAAAAGAATTAACTAGCTAATAAAATAACAACTAACTAACCAACCAACTAGATATTAACAATTCTGACACAAATGTATATATAATAGAAACGCGCACACACACAAACCCATACTGGCCCATAAACTACAAATCTGTCTAAAAGTAACTTCAGACTGTCTTTTCTGTGGTTATACAGATATATCCTATAGTCCCACTTCACTCTTTATAAACTGGGTTATCACACATTTTCTAATAGGTAACTCAAACTAACATTCAAATCCAATGGTTATCATTTCACCTTCCTCTTTTTTTTCCTCAAAAAGTCTTATCAGGAGTTTCCAGTCTTTCACAAAACAGAATGTATTTTGTATCACAGGCCACAGCTTGTAGCATTCACATGATTTTAAAAAAATCAGCCAAAAAGAAATAAGTAGTTATTTCTTGGAAACAGAAAAGTTACTTTTAAAGTACTAACAGTATCGGTAACTCACCTGTCTTGTAATAACAATTGTAACTAATTATTTTCAGGGGTCATTCTCCAAGTGCTTCCTTATGTCCCAGTAAAGCAGCTCCTCTGCCTTCCCTCCAACATTTCACACATGAAAACCGGAAAATATAAGGTCAAGCAATGTTGGAATGTAGTCCGGCAAAAGTTATAATGAAGAACACATGAGATAGGAGAGGCTGCATCAGTTTGCTTTTGCCTGAGTCTACTGGGAAGAGCAAGATTCTGTCCTCTCTTCTATTCTCCACTCTGAGTTGATAAAGTGCAAACCATTTTTGCACTTTGAACTCAATTTAGCGCAACTGAAGTGAGCTGAGGACAAAGAAACTGGGACATTTTAAAAGCAGCTGAAAAAGAGGGATGAAAGAGGATTACTGTCTATATTCATGTATAAGTCTGGAAATTTTAGTCAAAAAAGCTGGGTCAATGTAAGTACTGTACCTTAACTCTTATTAAAAAAAAGAAAAGCACCACCCCCCTTCTCTGGGTAGAATGGTGAAAGGCAAGAGCTTAATCCATCCCGGGAGAATCTAAAAGAGGGCCTGACCCCCTCTACTCTCTCTGCTGTGGCACTGCTTCTGGCCGTTTTGAATGCCTGGGTGGGAACATGGCAGTGGCGGCTCTTTGGTAAACCAAGAGGGTAGAGGGGGTCCTTTTTTTTTAAATAAGAGTTAATGCTGTGCCTTAACTTTTCTAGAAAGAAGAACCATCCCCTTCTCTGACTGGAGTGATGAAAAGCCTTTTTTGAATCCCTGATGGAAAAATGGCAGCCTCAGTGGCAAGAGGCAGCTGGCCCCCTGAGGCAAGGCTGGTGCTTTCCCCTCTGCGCAGAATTACCCTTGACTTATCCACGGGTCATATCAACATCCATAATTTTGGCCCCATAACTTGCCTTCAAGTTATATATGAGTATATCTGGTAACTGGGACTGTTCTTGCCAAAACAGAGTTGGCGGGATGCTTCTGTTGCCGGCCATTCAGCTTGCCTCAAGGTGAAGGAAGGATTCCCTGTTGTTCAGTTCTGGCTATTTTTCCTTCCTATTCAGTGAAACTGGTGGATTAGTTATGAATTGCTGGCTAGTTATTCAGGTTTTGTTTCTCACGTGGAACTGTGAATCCTCCCTTTTAATAATGACTGTGCTATTTTGATATATGAGAAAAGTTTCAGGAAAGCACAATGAAAACCTGGAACTTTTAGAAACACTTTTTTTTTTTAATACAAATGAGTATCTGTCAAGGCATCCATTGGTAACACAACAGAAGTTTATTTCCTGATAAATCATGTGTGTCTTTTAGGAGAAAAAAATTATGGATCTGTATGTACAAGATCAGCCATTCAAGGATTTCACCTTCTTCAATCACACTGAAGGCAACCAAGCCACTTGTTCTTTTGAATCTGCGGCTTTTCCAGGTTGGTTCCTAAGCACATCTAGAGAGCCAGACAAGCCTGTTGGTTTGAAACGTGCAGGAGGTGCTGATATCACCACTTTTTACTTTGAAAAAAGAAAAAATGAACACTCAGAACTGTAGTGAAGTTAAATCCAGCAGGGTCGTTCTCACAGTCTCCTCCCAATCAATGTTCTATTTGCTTCTGACACTGCAGAGACATGAGTGGGTGGTAAAGTGGTTGTTAATTAAAATATATGTGACTTGCTGTATTTAAAACAATATTATCAAGTGGTATACAAAAATATGTGTGTGACTGCACTTTCAAGTTGCCTGTTGGGTTACGGTGACCCCACAAATTTCACGGGGTTTTCTTAGGAAAGGAATACTCAAGAGGTGGTTTTACTAGTTCTTTCCTTTGGAATGTAGCCTATAACATCTGGCATTTGTTGGTGGTCTCCCATCCAAGTACTAATGAGGACTGGCCCTGTTTAGCTTCCAAAATCAGACAAAATCTGGTGCCTTTAGGGTATTTAAATCCTATTCAAAAATATACAGGAGTGTAAATAGAAATAATGATTTACAAAACTTAATCCAGTCTTTGTGGTCACAAAACACACTCTAATCTATAATCAGATATATTCATTTATCTTTTGTGCTATTTGCCTGTTAAACTCCCTCTGTTCTCCATTAATTTGTCCATCTCGCTGAAAGATAGATATTTCAGTTGCAATTCCTTGGTTGAAAAGGTTTACAAATGTATATTTAGTTTATTTATATATACAGTGGTCCCACAATTTTCCATGAGAGTTCAGGGCACAGAGCCCTCATGAAAGTGGAAAAAGCACAAATAATTTCCCCCGCCCATTCCCTTGCCTTTTGCCCCAGTGCATATGCCTGCCTTCTCCGTGCCTGGGCAAAAGGCTAGGGAATGGGAGAGGGTGCACTGCACATGGAGAAGGAAGGTGCATGTGTCCCTCCTCCCCATTCCCTTGCTTTTGCCTTGGCGTGCATTCTGTGCACTTGGAAAGAAGGCAAAAGAATGAGAGGGAAGGCACATGTGCTTATCCCCCATTCCTTTGCCTTTTACCCAGGTGCACTTGCCTTCCTTCCCTGCTCCTGGCAAAAGGCAAAGGAATGGCAGGGGGAGTTGCGCCCGGGTATGGAGAAGGAAGGCATGCGTGGCTGTGCAAAAGGCAAGGGAATGGGAGGAGGGAAATGGGGCAAGAAGGCACACGTGCGCCTTGTGAATAATTGTACTCATGAAGGTCAAACCTGTAAATGTGGGGAGAGGACTGTGTTATCCCTTTCTTCTTCTGTAGTAAGTACCTGTACCCCAAGATTCCTTTCCTATAGTCCTTTAAATGTGACGGGTAAAAAATTATAAATATTAATCAATCACCCTTTGGATTCATCACTGGTAATAATTTCTTCCATATATGCCAACAGTTCTTCCATTCATTAGATAGCTTTTTATTTGTAAATACTTCAAGCAGGGGGGACACCAGCCAGGTGGATTAACTGATATCATTTCTAAATAGCAGTAGCCTTCTAAAATCAGTGAGCCAAATTTTACTGCTTTATTTATCTCTTATTTTTTAACAGTTGTATTATCCCATTGATACTTTTTTAAATGATTTTTATTAAAAGTTTAATCTCAAAAATACCCCCCCCACACACACACACTTCCAGGCTTAAATCTTCCAGTTGAAATTGCTTATTTCCATTGCATACACACATAGTTTCCATTTTACAGAGAAAAGAGCGATTACATTATTTCCTCTTTGATTTCTTATACATTTATATCCTTACCCAATCCAATACTCCTTTCCATTCTTTTTCAAAGTTCTGGATAGATTTGTTCTTCAAAGAAAATGCTAACTTTTCCATCTCAATCACATGTAGAACTTTTAACTTCCATTCTTTTATATCAATATGTTTATTTTCTTTCCAGTGCTGCGCATATGTCAACCTTGCCACAGTTATTAAATATAATACTATCTTCTGATGAGTTCTTATTTCCCTTTGTTGCCCTAGCATATTTAACAGATAAAGCTCTGGTTTCATTTCAAAGTTCAGCTTACAAATTCTTTGAATTTCATCATGTACCCTCTTCCATTTTTTTTTTGCTATCTTACATGTCCACCACATATGAAAAAAAGACCCCGTCTTTTCATCACATTTCCAACAATTTGAAATCCTGTTTTCATGATTTTTTGTAATCTTTCTGGGGTCATGTACCATCTGTAAAACATTTCATAAAAATTTTCTCTTAGGTTTAAATTTAATGTAAATTTTATATCTATTTTCCACACTCTTTCCCAAGTTTCTAGTTCAATTGAATGTCCCAAGTTCTGTGCCCATCTAACCATTGTATCTTTAACTACTTCTGATTCCATTTCTCTTTTCAACAGTAATTTATAAAATTTAGAAATTCTTTTCTTTTGGTTTCCTTTCATCAGTAAATCTAACTCATTCTCTTTTCTCTCAAATCCATATAATTTTTGGTCCATTCTAAATCTTTCTCTGAGTTGTCTCCATGGAAACCAATTTAGTTCATATTCTTCAGCCTTTAATTCTTTTTCTGTACACATTCTTGGTTTATCACCCTCCCATTTCAATAACTCTTGATATGTTAGTAAATTTTGTTACCCTGTTTACTGGGGGTCTCGTGAGGGACACCAAAATGTGCTCAACAATAGGTGGGGAAGATTAGCTCTGAGCACTGCTTTAGCGTTATGAGAGGCAGGGTAACTTAGCAGGATCTTGAACCCGATGTCCACGGGGTCAGGCCGAGTCAAGGAGCACACAGAAGTTGAAATAACAAATGTGGTTTTATTAAAAACACAATCAAAACAGTGTATGCGGCACACTCACACAAGATAACTACAGAAATAAAGGTTGGAGTGGGATAGAGGGGTTTTTAGAGGAGTTGTTGGTTTGGGTAATACTTCACCTGTCCTGAAGCCTGGTTGGAAGCGGAGAAGATGGAGAGCGTGGATCTCAGCACGTGGGGCTGAGGGGAAGGCTCGCTGGACAAAGCGACAGCAAGACGGGATGGAAGCCAAGAACGATCCAAGGAAGCGCTCAAAGTCAGGGGTTTTTATAAGGAGAATTGTGACCGCAGGCTAGGTCGGACTTGGGGAAAACAATAGATTTGGGGCTGGAGACAAAGCCTTCGAAAGGTCAGAATTTGAATGATTGAGTTATAGCCAAACTGTCAATAGGGTAGCCGGTATGCAAACGAGGAGCACTTGAGCGTTGTATGGTCAGATCATCAAGCTGCCAGCGCGGAGCAGAGGATCTTTTGAAAGCTGCGTGCATACCTAATGAAGGTACTTGCCTTGAGGTCTCCTAAAGTGGCGAGTCGGCTATCTCTGGCCTGCCTGTATTGTTTCGGAATATTACGGCGATTATTGGCCGAGCCTGTATGCGTGCTTGTCTGGGGGCCTCGCAAGCATGTGGAAGGGAATGGGTACGTGAGCTGAATTATTGATATCAAGAGATATCTTTTTATATTCCCAAAGCTCGGGCTAGCCAGGGCAGTAACAATTTCCTTGTTTTGTTGGGGTGATTTCGTAAGCTTCTTGTGGTGAAGTCCATACTGGTAATTTTGTATAAAAGTTTTGCTTTATTTGTGACCAAACCTTCAACAATGTCTTTTGGATACAGTGGTTTTTAAACTCTTTATTCACTGCTGATCTATTATAACATAGATATCCATGCCATCCAAATCTATTGTTTATTTCTTCTAATTCTTTGATAGTTGTGTTTTCTAATTGAATCCAATCTTTGATCCAATCTAGACAACATGTGTAGTAATAGATTTTTTAAGATGGTAAATCGACTCCTCCTCTCTCTTTTGCATCTTGAAGTATTTTAAATCTGATTCTTGGTTTTTTCCCTTGCCAAATAAATTTTTGTAAGTCCTTTTTCCGTTCCTTAAATATCGTCTCTTTCCCTATTATTGGTAAGTTTTGAAAGAGGAACATAAGCTTTGGTAATAAAGACATTTTAAAACCATTTATCCTACCCAAGAAGGATAAGTTTAAATTTTTCCATTTTTCCATATCACATTTAAGTTCTTTCCATGATTTTGAATAGTTATTTTCAAATAGTTCTTGGTTCTTTTTCGTCATAATAATTCCTAGATATTTTGTTTTCTTGGTCAGTTGATATCCGGATCTTCTCTCCAATTCAGCCTGCTCTTTTTTAGTCATGTTGAGAGTCATCATCATTGTCTTTTCTCTGTTTATCTTGTAACCTGCTTTTAATCCATATCTTTGTAGAGTTTCCGTCAGCACCTGAATTGATTCTTGTGGATCCTCCAGAACTATAATTATGTCATCTGCAAACACTTTTAATTTCAATTCCTGTATTATCCCATTGATACTTTCTGATTTGCTCCTTTTAGAGGCTAATGGTGATTGCCCAGAGCTTAACCTATCTTGTGGTTAGGTTAGGTTATCTTATGGCTGTACTTTATGTTTTTAATACTTGATCACAGACCAGATTTAGATTGCTCTGGTTCTGCCTGTCATTCTTAGAAATCCAAGGAATCCTTTTAAGAAGCATCAAGAAAAGGTGCATCTTGGTAGCATAGGATTAGGTCAGACTTGAAAGTGCAAAGAACCATTTATGGACTGTCCCTTGAAAAACTATAGGTGTTCAGTCTGAATTACCTCACAGGATGAGTATCTCATACATTAGAGCAAATAGAGAAGCTGATATTCAGATATTTTTCTCTTGTTACCATGCTGTGGTTCTGAATCCAGAATAAGAAATTTACATTTTCGTATGGGGGTGGGGGCAGCCAAAAGGAAAAAAAAATCCAAAGCATAGGTGATAATATCTTTATTAGGTCAAACCAAGGGCACAAAAATCTTGGAGATAAGATCAAGTAGAGTTAGTAGTCCATGTGTTGGTATGTGAGGAAGAGTAGCACTGGACCTGCTGCAAACAAGAAAAGCAATAGAAAGAAAGCAACAAAATTTGATTCTCCATTTGAGGATACAAAAGACCCTATTGAATGGCAAAGGCTGTTGCTATCTGGTGTCCAGCTGACAGGTATTTTGTGAAAGCACTGTTGAATTGTCATATTGAGAATTCATGTAGAGAATTCTTACTTTAGTGCTATGCAACAAACTTCCACTGTGGTGAACCAGAATAAAGACAGTGAAAGTTGCCAGAATTTCCCCCTGTTGAAGACAACATTCCAGCAGGGCAGCCAAAGACATTCTGCTGTCTGAGGCAAAGGACAAAATCCATTTCTACCCATTTCTATGTACCTCATACACAAAACAAAAACAAACTACACGGGGCAATGTCTTTCCTTAACCCTGAAGGCAGTGTTACTGCAATGGATAAGCCTGAATCCAGGGTCTACAATTTAATATAAATTGGCTATTAAAAATATACCCCTCCGCGTGCTTGAGAGGCCCGCAGATAAGCATGTATACGGGCACGGCCAAATGGCTGAAAAATACAAGGAAAAATCCTGGTCAGGCCAGTAACTTTCCGTTGCGCCACTTCAGGAGACCTCCAGGCAAGTACACATCAAAACACAACTAAGTATACACCAAGCACACAAAAGGTTTTCAGCCCCGAACCGTCAGCTTGACCGGATTAGCGCTCCTGACTACACAACTGTCAAGCGTTGCCTATTTGCATACTGTCAAGGCTATTGATAACCCTGACTGAAACCCATCAAGTCAAGCACTGACCTTTCGGAGGCTTTGTCTCCACTTGAGCACCTATTGTTCTCCCTGGGAAAGGGCTGGCCTCCAGGTACGTTTCCCCCTATAACTACCCCCTGTTTTTGTGCACTTCCTTGGATCGCTTTCGGCTTCCTCCCCGCCTTGCTGCTGCTCCATTTGCCGAGCCTTCCCCTCAGCCCCCATGTGCTGAGCTTCACCGCCCTCCACTCTCTGGATCCACTTCAGCTTCCTGGACATCTGGATCAGGTGTAGTATTCCCCCGATACTCCTCTTTAAATCCCCTATCAAGTTTCCTCTCTTTATTTTTCTTAGGTCTGCGTGAGTGGGTGCGTAAGTGCGTAGTGACTTAGGTTTTAAATAAACAAAATAATTATAAATTAATTTTGTCTGGTTTTTGTGAGGGACTGAAGTAAGGTGGAAGGAAAGAGGGATAGAAAGCATTTGCAAACCAGGGATGAGATTTTAGGGTGGAAGAGAAGTAAGTGAGGTGGATGAAAGAAGGGGTGGGGGCATTAGCAAAGGATGAGATTTTAACTTGTGACTGAAGTGACATGGATGGAAGGAGTGAGGAGGAACATTTGCAAGCAGGGATGAGATTTTAAGCTGGGATGGGAGTGAGTGAGCTGGATGGGAGGAGGGTGGAAGCATTTGCAAAACATTTGGCTGCTGCAACAAGCTGAGGCTTGTCTATGCCAAGGTGTGGCAAGCATTATTAGCTATTTAAAGTATTGGGTGTCTTTCCACTTTTCAAGGGGGTTACAGAGGCTAAGGGGGCAGACTTTGCCTGCTCCTGCCATAAATACCTATCGTCATGTTTTTAAATAGTAAGAGCCACTATTTATGCTTATTCAGTAATTAGAATTTATTCATTAAAATTTGTGGCAAATTAAATAAACACTTTACTAATGTTTTTTGAGATATGGACCTAACCTTATTTTCCCCACAATTCCCGCTGTGTTTAGAGCATGATTTTCTAGAACACAGACTTTTAAAGGAATGCGACTATTACGTTATAGCAGAACTTACTGTATAAAATCAGAAAGAATGGGAACAAAATTTGGGACTTTTCAGTCAGTCTGGCTGGGGCTTAAGTAGCTACTGTGAATGTGGAACAGGTGCCTAGATTTACTTGTCTGTAGCTGTTTCCTATTCATGATTGCTACTTAGTCACAATTTTGACACTATTGCCGTGGTTGTAACTCCATCCAGCGGCGGAGCTTGGAGTGCATGGACGGGGGGGCACGGTGTGGGGGGCCACGGCACATGGGGCGTGGTCATGGTGCATGGAGGGCATGGTCACAGCAAGCGGGGGCGCGGCTACAAACTGGGATGCCCCAAAAACATTGCTGCCGGGGGCAAACCGCCCCCATCGCCCCCCATCCCTATGCGACTGACTCCATCACATAGCCTATTTTACTGTACATCAGCTGCACGGGAAGAAGGAAGTCAATTCTAGCCGGTGACTGGAGCATGGGTTAAGGGCGTTTCCATCAGGCTGGGCGGGGTGGGCAGACCAGGAGAGGTTACTTAGTTGAGTGTGCTTAACTAAGCTCCTGATATAGGATTTCAGCAACATATTTTAAAGTTGGACATATACCTATGTGTGCCAAAAAAGAGAATGCTGGCATACAAATGAAGGCTTGCTGCCTCCTCCTCCTCTTCCTCCCATCCTGAAAAGCTCTTTTGTTGTTGTTTTGTGCTTTCAAGTCATTTCCAAGTTACGGTGACTCTAAGGCAACCTATCCAGTGGTGTAGGGACGGGGGGACAAGGAGGCGGTGCGCCCTGGGTGGGACTTTTTTTGGGGTGGTGACGGTCCTTGCCTGCCCCCTGCCTGCCATAGCCCCTCCCCCATGCGCTGCAACCCCCTCGTGCGATAGCCCCTCCACATAGCCTCTCCACATGCTGCAGCCCCACCCACATGGGCTCCCACCCCTACCCTGCTGGGGCCAAGCCACGCCACTGACCTTATCAGGGGGCTTTCTGAGTCTGAGAGTGTTTGATGCACCCGAGGGTCACCCAGTGGGTTTCCGTGGCTGAACTGGGAATTACACCCTGGTCTTCAGAATCACGGCCCAACGCTCAAACCGCTACACCATGCTGACTCTCTGAAAAGGTGTTTAGGACTGGAATATTCAGATACAGACACCGATCCACACTTCTTTTCCTCCTTCCTTCCCTTCTTTAAACCTGAGAGGATGAATTTTTTCAGTCAATGATGGGAAATCAGTTAAGCGCTTCCTCCCCTCCCATTGTGGCCATCGACATTGTGCCTTTTTAGGGGTCAGCACCTTGCTGTTTGTGGGGGATAGGCATTGTAATATAGCGATTAGACCATTAGACTGGTACTTGGGAGACCTGGCTCCAAATCTCTACTTGCTCATGATGCTCGCTGGGGCAACCTGCGCCGGTCACTATATCTCTCAGCCTAACCTACTTCGTAAGATTGGTGTGTGGATAAAAATGTTGAGGAGGCCTACATATGGCGCTTGAGTTTCTTGAAGGAAAGGCCAGGATACACATTCAACTAAATAATAGTATTTGCAGTTTAACTAGATACATGTGATGTTAAAGCGTTTGTTTCTTGCTACATGTATTTTGGCCTATGGTTGCATTCTCTTCAGCTTTCCCTGTGAAGATGAGCCTCCTCCTTTATTACACAGAGTGGAGCTATTGCTGTACTTTCTATTTCTGCACTTAAAGCTTATAGATACATATTTTCTCTGGCAGATTGCTGGATCCTACTGTGAGTAAACTCTTTCTCCAGACATCTCTCTTCATAGTCCTTTGTATGACATGTCCAGTCCAACAGGATGTGTTGGTGTATCTATTTGTATGGTCGTAAGACAGAGTCAAGTATGGTTAGCCCATTTCTCTAGTGCCTGATGAGGATCAAATAAAGAGTTTACCTCAGAATAAGATTTGGGTCAGGGGGGCAATTCAAGACACTTTGCTTTCTGAGGAAAAGGACAACCTGGCACCCTGTCCACTTCCATGTAGAGAAGCAAACTGGACTGGGAGTGGAATTAGTTCAGTATTGTTGGTGAGACTGTGTCCACTATTTCTGAAGGCATAATGATAGTGTGGGGGCACAAGACAGGCTGTATGACAGATACAGCTCCGTCGTCTAGCAGAACAGAATAGCTGGGGAAGTCAGGAAGAATGGTCGTGGGGGAGAATGCTGCCGTTCCCTTTCAACATCTGGTGCCTGAGGGAGCTGCCTCGCTCTGCTCAGTTGTAGGGCTGGTCCTGCCATTATTTGTCAATGTCTTGCACTCAAAACAAGCTTAGTGCTGGATCCGATATTATATCAACTCACAAGGAAGACTCTCTGGGAGATGTGGGTGAATGATTTGGGGTAGTTCTCCAAAACTTGTTGTGAAGTGTTTTTTTCCCCCCCAAGTTGTTTTTTTCCTTTCTATGTGCGTTGCCACTCTCTTTTCTGGTGAGGATTTCCTCACTATATACAGTCACAAACATCTTGTTAGGTGTTAAGATTGCTATAATCAAATGAAGGTTAATAATATTCAGGGAGTGGTTTAGGATGGCTCATACTTTATATTTCAGGTGAGTCTTGGAATGAGCCAATGTTTCCAGGCAGACCAGCTTCACAGTCAGTCTTGTGTGTGCAGCTGTTTGAACAAGAATGTTGCTCTCAGTTAGGCGGCACACGACATTCTTTGGTTGCCAGTCTGCCAGGGAAGGAGGAGATTGGGCTCTACATGGTTATAGATAGTCCAAGTTTATTATTTTAAAAAGGCCAACACATTCTAGCCTGTTTGTAAATTGCTTGGCCTTCTTCAGAGGCTGTATTAAACACACACCCCCACACACATACATACCAGTATTGTATAAAGGAACAACACACATATATAAAATCTGCCAAGTTCATATATCAAAACACTATTCATCACACAATTCATATACATACCATAAATCCAGCAGAAATTTCTGGAGTTGCTTCTGCATTCTCTTTAAGAAGCGCACTGATATACAACAAAGAAGACAAACTAGACATTTTTTTTGTTGTTTATACAGTCCCTCATATGGTCAGAAGCATGGATTAGTCTAGAGGAAGTGCTTTGGCTAGTTACAAAAACATCTGATGTAATTTGGCTGCAAGATGGCCTGGTGTGGGGTTTTTTTTCTTTTCTGTTTCATGGTAGAATGGCTTTATAGTAATGAATGGAGGCCTAGATCCTCATAAAGACCTCCTGGAATCAAGGATTTAAGTTTTAGAATCCATTATGCTTCTTTTTTTCATAGGGACTCTCTCGTTATTTCCTGTTATTTTTTGCAGTGCCCAGAATTTAAAATCAGATGCAGAATGTTGTAATTCTACAAAATGACTGACCAAAGGAGGTTCCAATCTTTTATTCCTTAACTTATAAAAACATTCATCTATTTGTTTTTTTCAGGAGTCTCGGTGTTCTCCCCATATGTATATACATACTTGCATTAGATAGCATATACAGTCGGTCCTCCACTTTTGCAGGTTTTACTTTTGGGGATTTGAATATTCACAGATTATTTGCTGTCCCGTCTGCTGCCTTCCTCTGCCATTTTAAATAGGGACTGCAAGCCTCGTGAGACTGAGAAACTGTGGACGGGGCTATTAAGTTCCTATTTAAAATGGTGTGGGGCAGCAGTGGAGGTGGCAGTCAGTCCCACCAGCCACTCACTTCTGCCTTGTGCAGGAACTCTGATGCCTCAGAGGAATGCATGGTGGGTTGAATATTGTGATCTTACTTTTCTGTGTTAAATATGGTTTGGGAGGGTCTAGAGTTATTCACGGTTTTTCCACTTTCATAGGGGTTCTGTGCCCTTAACTCTAGTGAATGTGGAGGGATGACTGTATAACTACTGTTACAAGTGCTAAAGTGGATTAAATTGTATCTCTTTTGGTCATTAAAATTTACAAACCCTGCCATTTTGGTTGTATATCTACTATATAAAAGTCAATATTTGTCTGCACATTTGTCTGTTTGTCTGCATCAGGCAGGTGAAGACCTCATATGATTGGCTGTGTGAGGCCAGAAGACCTCATATGATTGGTTGGCTGTGAACATTCCATGGAATCCTGGGGTGGGCAGTTTAGGGAGGGGCCTTTAGAATTCTCAGCCAGAGAATAGGCCAGTTGCTAAGGAGATGAGGCCTAGCAGCAAGAAGGAGGAGGACATTGTATTCCCTCAGGAACCCAGCCTCTGTATGTTAACAACTCTGAATACAAATTGGATTGGGGAATATGGGGAAAGTTACAGGTACTGGAATAGGCCAGTTGGTATGGAGATGAGGCCTAGAACCGAGGAGAAGGACAGTGTATTCCCTCAGGAACCCAACCTCTTTATGTTAATAACTCTGAATACAGATTGCATTGGGAAATATGGGGAAAAGTTACAAGTACTGGAAAAGTCAGTTTGTTGAGTTCCTAAGAGGAAAATAAAACCCCGGGCAACACCGGGTAAATATGCTAGTTTACAATAAACACAGTGTCCACAGGGATAGTGTCTTGTGGGACGGCCTGCGTCCAGTATAGTGGTTTTTGGTGTTTGGTTTGAGCCCTTGAAAACTGAGCTGACCACAATATCTCTAAAATTTGTAGTCCTTTTGAAGAGATTTGTGGCTTTTCCTTGCACCCTGGAATGTTATCTAATAAAATCCAGTATATTTTGATGAACCTTTGTGTGTTTTTTTGTTATGTGATTATATGTGATTGAGCAATGGAGGAGACTGGACAGTGGTCTGTGTTGTTTTTGTAGTAATTCAGATCAAGATCTGCCAGCTGGCTTAACAACCCCCTGGAACACTACCCTCTGTGGACAACCTCTTTCTCTAAGTTGTTTAGATAATATGTGGGACTTCATTTTAAAAACTTCCTCATTGTGGCAATTGCATTTTAGCCTGAGGAACTGACAATAAGGGAGATTATGTCTTGTTGCCCTTGGATCTGAGCTGTCAAACCAGAGGTTGGTGTTGGCATCTGTAGGTTTTCTGTACAGGGAGGTGATGAGTTGATCTCCTATCTTGAGGACTGTACAGTCCAGGAAATGGCTTTCTGTGTGGCTGAATTGAAGGTCAAATCGTATTTTGGATGAATTGTATTGATTGTGTTGTGAAATAGTGTGGGATCTGCTTCATCACCTCTCCAGTTATAGAAAACATCGTCTAGGAATCTTGCCCAGAATATTAGTTTAAAAACCCACCTCTGGTCTTCCTCGTCCTCATCCTCAAGCCACTGCCTGGCCAGCTGAGGACAGTTTGCAGCCTGGGATTTCTCAGCATCACAAACTCTTTCCCAATGCCACCCCGCCATACCCAAGGAAGGAGATATGAGAGACAGACGAAGCATAGGGTCACCATGCTGACCTACCCCTTTCCCTTTTCTCTGACCTGGTTTGGATTCCGTGTGGCCATTCTCCCCACTACGCCTCAGCCCCCTTCCCACAGACATGCAGACACATTTTGATATTTAGGATTTTTCCACTTTTGCAAGGGTCCTGCACCCCTAACCCTAGTGACTGTGGATGACCACTGTACTTTTGGACTTTAAACTCAGTTTGCAGCAATGGATATAAGCTGAAGGCAAAGAGGGAAAGTAGGAAATGGAGAGATAAACTAGGTCATTTCAAAAGCAGTCGAAAAGATGGGATGGCAGGGCATTAATTTGGGCTGATCCTGCAGAATTGGGGCAGTTGGCAGGTATGCAACCGTCTTTACCAAAGTGAGACTGATTTCTCTCCCAAGGGGAGCCCTGAAACCTAGATTGCTGTCCCGCGGGCCATTTCTCTAAAATTGCCTTCCTTCATTTTCTTGTCACAGAGAATGGAAACAACCACCTTGCCAAATCAGCACATTCCAGTTTTCTGTATTCTCCAAAAATATTTAGGTGTGAATTGTGGTGGTGTTAGTGTGTATATGTGCACACACACAAGGCACACTCACAACACTAGCCTGTCCCTTTCCATGGGGAAACAAACAATGAAGACTTTAAGGGTTACTGTTCCTTTAGTAATGAAATGTACTGTTTACCTTTTAAAATTGTTGCTGTGAAAGGTGGAAGTGTATATTTATTAAACAACCAGAATTGTTGCTTGTTGCTTTTTTTCTGATTCCATGCAAGAAGGATATTAGTGACCAATTACTCCTTAATTGTTCAGCTTCTGTACCCTGAGGTAGCTACAGAAACAAAGAGTTTAAATTACTGCATCTCTCCTCCACTTCTATTTTGGTGCAGAAAAGAAGAACTTAACCAGTAATTAACACCCCATCTCCCAGCAGGGAATAGCAAAGTAGTAATTAGTGAGTTCATGGCACAAGTAAAATTCAAGTCCGCAATTTCTAATAAACTTAAAATGTATATATTTTTAGGAGAACAAATAGGAACGAGTAGTCCAGAATATGATTTTTCCCCCCCAGCAACTTTTGCTTCTGTTTTATAGAGGAAAAGCTTATATTTGAAGCAATGCAGTCGGCCCTCCATATCGCAGATTCTCTGTCCCTGGATTCAACCAACTCTACGGCTTGAAAATATTCCTAAATAAATAAATCCCAAAGTTTAATTTTGCCATTTTATATATGGGATGCCATTTTACTACACCATTGTACATAATGGGACCTGAGCATCCACAAATTTTGGTATCCAAGCGGCGGGCGATGGGGCGGATGCTCTGGAACCAAACTGTTGCAGATACTGAGGGCTCGCTATACTCTGTTTCAGTAGTAAGGAAACAAAGGCCCTTAGATATCCATTGACTACAATAGCCATCATCCATGGTAATTGATCATGCTGTCTGGTGCTGATAAGATATGGAATCAAAAACACTGGGAGAACCAAAATTCCCCCATCTTTGCTTTATTTAAAGATCTGTCCAGTTCAAGAACAGCTTAAAGAGAAGTCACCTTAGGAAGGGAAAGAAGAGTATTTTATTACTGGCCATCAACAGTCAGCAACCAGATGACATAGGGTGCACACAGTTGTCCAGTCTTCCTATATTCTTCCCAACTGTGGTATGTTGTCTTTCTGCTTATGTTTTCTGCTGCTCTAGAGACCAGAGGCCCCTTTACACTACACAGTTCTAGTGCTGTGATTCTGTTTGAACTGCCATGACCACAATTTGTGTATCCCTGAAGTGTGTAGACTGTTGAGCCACTAGAGCACTCTGGCTGAGAATGCTAAATGCCTCTTCTGGAACTGCAAATCCCAGGAGTCCATGGGAAGGAAACATAGTCATTAAAGTGGAAATACAGCACTATATCAGTGTGGTGTGAAAGGGTCCTAGGACACACACCAGTGGATTCAAATTGCAAGAAAAGGGATTCCACCTCTACGTTTAGAAGAGCTTCCTGATGGTGATAGCTGTTCATCCCTACTGCAGAAAGCAGTAGACTTGCCTTCACTGGAGGTTTTCAAGGTGAGGTTGGATGGTTTTAGCTGTAGTTTCCTTCATTACAGTCAGCCCTCCACCTTTGCGGGTTTCACTTTTGCGAATTTGATTATTCACGGATTATTTGCTGTAAGCTCTACTGTTGCCCTATGCCATTTTTAATAGGGACTGCAAGCCTCATGAGACTTAGAAACTGCCATCAAGGCTTGTAAGTCCCTATTAAAAATGGTGTGGGGTAGCACTGGAGGTGGCAGTAAGCCCCACCAGTCACCCACTCCTACCTTATGAAGGAACCCTGATGCCTCAAAGGAATCCACAATGGGTTGAATATGGTGATCATACTTTTTTTTTGGTGTTAAATATGGTTTGGAAGGGCCTAGTATATTCCTTTTTTTTTTTTTAACTTTCATGGGGATCCCATGCCCCTAACCCTAGCAAATGTGAAAGGATGACTGTATTTCTAAATTAGCACCTAAATGAATTAACATATATAAACGGGTGTCTTCTTTTGTCTTTTTTTTTATTTTTGGTGGTACAGGGCGAAGCATTACATAAGGATAGGTTGCTTACCTATGCATGTAGGTTGGAATTATGTTCAGATGGATGAGATTTGGGGCATGCAGGAAAGCAGAGGCAATGAGCAGGAGGGCAAATTCACCTTTACTGGGAACAGACAAGGTTGTGGGGGTGACACTACTAGAGGAAGGTGTGCAAAGCATAGAAGTATTGCAGTGGCCGAGAATCTAACACCAAAACCAACAGCAAAGAAAAATAAACCTTGGAACAGATATCTGGTTTTCAGGAAGGATGGACAGACTGCCCTCAGCCTGTGTGGTGAGTTGTGACTCCTAGGAACCAAAAGGACAGAGGTGGAGTCCATGTGATGTCGCACCTGTTCTTGGACTGGACTTCAGAGATCCAGGTTCTGATTGGTTCTGAGCCAGGAAACGCACATCGAAACTGTAGGCTGGTCACTCCCTGCCAGCTTTGTTGTAAGAAGTGGTAGCTCATGAACCAGGAAGATCTCTTCCCTGTAAGGACTGAGGGGAGGGGCCTCCTGCTCGGTCCATGCACTGCCTTGTGATTATTAGATCAAAAGTGGGAATGAGGAGAGCCATGTATTCTGCCTTGAACTCACTGGAAGAAAGGAGGAAAAAGAAAAAGAAAAAGAAAGAAGGAAAGAAGGAAAGAAGGAAAGAGGTCAATTTGCCCTTATGCCAAAGCACAGATGTACTTTTGGTTGGCTCCAGCAGGGCCCTTCGTAAGCTTCTGTGCTGAAAGATTAGGGAGGATACATCTGTATGTATTTAACATGACTTCCCTGTTGTGTTGTTGTTGTGTACCTTCACATTATTTCTGACTTATGGTGACACTAAAGCAAATCTGTCATGGGATCTTCTTGACAGAATTTGTTCAGAGGGGGTTTGCCTTTGCCTTCCTCTGATAGAGGCTGAGAGCATGTGACTTGGTCAAGATAATTCAATAGGTTTCCACAGCTAGGTGGGGATTCAGACCTTGCTCTCCTGGTGTGCCAGTCCAACACTCAAGTAAAAGCAAAATGCAAAGATGACACTTTTATAGAAATGAAACACCCAACAAGCTACAAGCTACACACAGGACATGTGTTTTGTATTTGACTGTTGCAGTATCTCACAAGCAATAGCTCCTCCCAAAATTAAGGTTGAATTTTGTTCAGCTCTATGGGGGTGTGTATATATGTCCATGTGCCTTCACAGAGTGACCCCATGAATTCCATTTGCTCAGAAATATTTTGTATTAAACATTTTTGAGGGGGGAACTTAATTTCATTTTAGACCATTAGAATTTGAAATATGGCAAAGAAGGGATATAGTGATAAACTCGGAAATGCAGGCACTCTTAGCAGAAGAGCATTTGCTGCCCTGTTTTTAAAGTTAGTTTCTAGAGTGTCAAAGGGCTCCTTCTTTTAAAAATAAAATAGGAGTGAAGCACAATACATATTGCATCATTATGGGCCTCAGAGCAGGGGAAGAAAACATGTTCTGGGTGGAGTCCCATGGTCAGTTTCACCTGCAAATAGGGGTGAGTTCAATTTGTAGTTCAATATCTTTTTGGATTCCCCAAGAAATCAGCTGCTTGTTCATTTTTCTTCTGCTACTATTGTCTGTATCAGTGTTCCCTGGCCTGGCGCTCTCAAGTTGGACTATATCTCACATGCTGAGATGATAAGAATCATAGTCCAGTGTATCCAAAGGGTATCAAATGGGGGAAGGCTGGATTTAAATTTCTGTACTTAAAAACCTCCTGAAGTCTGTACCAAACGTTCTCAAATGTGCAACACTTAATTTGAGCTACCAGTTTTCTTTGAAATTGCCTTGTGTTGTTCATTTGTTTTTTGTTTTTTCCGAGATTCTGGATGTTTACCAATTTATTCTGACAGGCTTTTGCTGTTATGTGAAAAATAATGTTCCTGTTTTTGGATTTTAACATCTGATTCTTATCTTTTTGGGTTGATTGCTCAATGTTTATCAAATTGTAATTTTAAAATGGTGTTAACTCTCTTTCTCACTGCATGTTGTTGCACCAGATGGGCAAGATCTCAATATTTTAATAAATAAACCAGCAGAATTACACAGTTTTGCAAAGAGTAGGAGCCCTTTGGTCCTCACTCCATCACAGCATTCTTTCCTTTTCCCTCTCTGCTCTTTCTTTTCATTCCTGGGTGACCTTCCTGCTCCCCATCCTGGGGCGTCTTCAGCTTTTCTCTCTACTTATGCTGCTATCTTGTTCACCAGGTTCCAGGACACATGTTTTCTTTCCCTTTCAATTGTTAGGAGAGTTTTCCAAAAGGAAACCAGATAGAGCTGGCTAATCACTCTCTGGAGAAATAAATCACCCAGTCCTGCTTGTAGCTTTGTCTTTTTGGTTGGAGAAGATCTGACACCTAATGGCTAAAGATGATAATGCAGGTTACAAAGAGAAGAACAATGCTAGACTCCTTAGCCTTCATGCCAAGTTTTGGATGTCGAAGCTATATAGTGTTGAAGCTCTGGCATAAGTAAGGATGCACACACGCACATGCACACACTTTTGTTGATATCGATCAGGAATAGGGATTGTGTGGCTCTCTAGAAGTTGCTGAACTGCCACTCCCTTCATTCCTTACCATTGGCTATCCTGGCTAGGGTTGCTAGAAATCGCAATCCAGCAACATCTGGAAGGCCACACATTACCTATCCCTATTATACATGCTGAGGTTTTTAAAGAATGCTATACCTTTACTTGACTATATTGCTTTTGTTTTTCAGCTGTTGTAATCTGCCTCAAGAGAATTTTTTGCCTTGAATGCTCAGATATAAATGTATTAAATTAAAAAAAAAGTCCTGTCCATTAAATAAAAAGATTCCCATTTAAGACCTGGCGGCTTTATTTCTTCTAGGGGCAGGTTAGCTATTCATTGCTTCTTTGTAATTGAACCTCTTTTCCCTCTGGAGTGCTTTTTGACATGTTCTTTAGAGAGCAATCCTAGGACCTGTGTTGGAACATGTCTGATCCATCCTACTTCCTTACAGGGTTTTGCTGGCTGTCTGGAAGTGAGGTTTTCCCCTACTGCAAAGCTTTATTTTTACCAATTAGAAACAAATCTTATTTTCCAAATTACCATTATTCTTCTTCCAGAGGCAGAGCTGGATCTTGGAAAGGCAACAGGGCCAAAGAATCCGTAGCTATTTATTTCCTGACATTTATTTCCACCTCATACATTCTGTTGCATCAGCAGTCTGATTCATGATAAATGGGACTCCCATTAGCCATGGGAGCTTTGAATCTGAAAGTCTCTTCCATGAGGTAGGTAGTTCTCCAGCATCTGATGGCTTTATATATCGTGAAGTCATATGTTTATTACCTTGTGCTCAATGACTTTGTGACTTGTTTCAAAGTAGCAGTCAGGAGGATTTAAACTCAGAGGTCTGGTACCCCTTAACTTGCATGATATCAAGGAATTCTATTAAGTGGCCTTATGTAATAGTTTATTACCTATGACCAAAGCGAGGAATTGGGTTAAAAATAATGATAATGAAACCCTCACACTTAGAGCTAGAAATTCCCCCTTTCCAATCTGAACGCAAAAGTCTTGAAATGTCCATTCCTTAGGTCATGTAGGCTAGATGATGACCCTTGGTTCCATCCTGTGTTTTAATGTGTAGGTGAGAAAAGGAAGCTTCCACCATGATTTGCAACTGTTAATTACATTCCTTGTTTAAGGTAACAGACTCTCTGAAGAAAGAAAACACCTAAGTTCCTATTGAATTATCACTTGCTATCTGAAAATGATAAACAGATTGGGACAGTTTGAAAATGTTGATAAATGCCAGACAGAGAGGATGTGCTTTGAACTAAGTGTTAATTGTTTTCTAGATGTTTACATCAGGAAACCCACCTATTTAGTGCCTATAAGGTGGGGGTGGGGAAATGTGTTTTGTCTCATTTTGGACCTCCACAAGATGTTGACCTATTTTTGCTGCAGAAATAAACCTTGCCTTAACTCCTTGTTCACACTGGTTTGCTAATTTGGACTCTCTGCCGGGCAACAAATCTCACTCTTGTGACATTCTATAATCTTGACCAGACTCTGGTGTCAGTTGTTTACATGTCCCAGTTTTCATCTGTGAAATGTTGGAAGGTATACAGTTTGGTTTTGGTTTAGTTTACAGGAAAGGGCAAGATTCTGCCCTCTCTTGTCTTCTTCCTTTGTGAAGTTAAGTACAAAGTACTTTTGCAGTTTAAACTCAGCTTGCCACAATTCAAGTAATCCAGAAGGAAGCGGGAACTGGGACATTTTAACAGTAGGTGTAAAAGAACCCTGCATGACAGAGGATTAATTGGGACCATCCCTGCCAAATCCGGGAAGGTGAACAGTATGTGCTTAGTGGGATCTTTCTCTGGATAAGGCATGGAGACGTTTCCTGTGGCTTGTAGAGAAGCTTTGCCATGTTCTTTTGCTTTTCCATCACAATGGACATCTGCACACCACAGATCAGTGCACAGAAACCATTCAAATGCACGTACCAGACTGGGAAAAAAAATGAAGCATACTTACCTATGTAATCAATACCATGTCAAGCCAAATTTTCTCCTTCTTAGCACAAGTGCACATAGTCTCTTATCATGTGGGCATCCTGAGCAAAGGGTTCCTTGGCAGAGGCTCTTTCATCATTAAGTGGGCCCTGACAAGATTGTCTGAATGCAGTGGCAGCACTGTAGGCCAACCCCGCTTAGCCATGATGGAATTTCCATAAATGACACTAGGTCAAGGGTGTTGTAAGCTATGAAGAAAGATAGCTAGACCCAGGCCATTTCCACACTAGCCTGTTATAGTGCTATTATTCCACTTTCAACATCCTATGGAATCCTGGGGTTTGCAGTTTAGGGAGGGGTCTTTGGTGCCCCTTATAGCAGCACTATAACAGACTAGTGCAGAAATGGCCCTAGCTACTCATGAAAAACTTTAATTGTAGCTCATAAATATTTTTGTCACTGCTGAGTAAATTGGATGTAGGCTTCCTACATTATCACCCTGTGATGCTGCTTTTAAAAGCTTTGATGCATTTAAAGCTGAGTTTGAGTCATTTCAGAATGTTGCCTGGCTTGTGTTCAACTGAAATTTGTGTTATCTTAGCTTTTTTAGTTCCTGTGGATGCGTTGGTTCTGAAACTCCACCACTATTATTGGGTTCCAATGTAGCATAGTACATAAATCTATAAGGTCCTTAAAGCACTATGCCATGGTTCTGCATTGTCCCGTCGTGATCCCGGCAATGCCATTGCTGGGATGGGATTGGGACCCGAATGCTCCCCACTGCACCGGTCGGCTACCGGCAGATGGGTAGCATTTGGGACACACTCCTTCCTTCTGCAGTGAAGCCGGCCTCTTCCTGTGCTGCACTGGAAAAGGAAGTGCTTGATAGAGCTTTCGCCCTTCCCACATGCCCACAGTCGATGGGATCATTGTGTGAAAGGAGGCCATTACTGGATTTCTTCTGGTAATGGTATACGGCATGATCACAACAGCTGGGGACATGACAGCAGCAGGACTGCAATGACGTTGTGCGATGGCACGTGTTGTGGACTAGCAGCAACATGTCCCCATGCTGGGATGGCGCTGGGATGCAGTAAAGGCCTAAGTCTTTAGCAAAGGAAAAAGGGGAATGCTGGCACTAAAACAAAATGATGCTGATGCTTAACTGGTGCTAACTAGTGTTGACACACTCTAGCACTTTGATTATAACTCCTGAATAAGAATTAAAAAGGGTCAGTGGAAATTGTTGAAAACCAGTTTCGGAAATGCTGCCAGAGACTGGATGTGACATGTGATCAGTGGGAGGGGGAAGAATAAAGACAGAAGGGAGGGGAGGCTGCACGGCATATTTCAAGAAAGAGATTGGATTCAACTCATGAATAAACTGATTCCATTAAAAAAAAAAAAGAACTGGAAACTCTCAAGACTTCCAGAGACTTTTTTTTCTCCTTCTTTCTTCCCTTTTAAAGAAAAGGGATTTGCTTTAAAAACAGTGAAACAAACTTCTTCTGATTTTAAAATGAGATTTCATGATAGGGGTGTTAGGCTTCTCCTTTTTGACCACTGGATCCCAATTGTGGTCATACACTCACCGACACACAGACGCTGTCCAGTGACAGCTATTTGTGGCTTAAAATGATAATGCAGTGCTAAACTACGTTTAACGTGTAGTTTGACTCATGATGTATTTAACGTACAGAGAAGAGTACAGCTTTAAATACGAAGGTGCCATTCCACCTCTATTCCACCATGTGGCAATATTGCTCCAGTTTTTTTTAGGAGTTTAAAGCACTGCTGAGAGACATCAGCGTAGAGTAGCTTTCCATCTGCCAAATCTCCCTCTGCACCTTTCTCAGTTTGTTGTTGTCGTGTATGACTTCAAGTTGCTTCTGACTTATGATGACCCTCAGGCGAACTTATCACGGGGTTTTCTGTGTGACACACCCAAAGTCAAACCTTCTGCTGGGCAGTGAATCTCACTCTGGTGACAACCTAGTGGGTTTCCATGGCCAAGTTTAATGCCCCTTACAGCTATAGCCCTATGCGCAATTCTCATGGAACAGGATATGCTGGGACAGTAAAGGAAACGATTCTGAGCTGCTACATCATTTCTTTTAACTTTACAAGCGTCAGGGCTGGTCCTACAATTAGGCAGAATGAGGCAGCTATCTTAATAAATAGAAACTGATGGGTATACAGCAACAGTAAGACAAGGTTGTTCCAATAGTATAACCACTCCATAAAAATTCTACACACACCTCCCCAGTTAAATGTTCCTTCAGTTTCAAAATTTCTAGCATTGCAGTAACTTAAACCTTCAGTTGAGCGCTTAGAAATACAGTTCAGGCGACCAAAGAAAACAATATAGTAGAACGTGCAAACCCTCAGCACCAACACTTCATGATCTTACTAAAACATTGTACAAGGAATCCTTTTCATGCTTGCCCTCTTTGCTTGCTGAAGGACTTAGCTTTAGTGCAACTACAGCTGCATGTGAAAATTTCTTCTCAGCTTTGAGAGCTATGCTGGCACCACCCAGGCATTCACTGCTTTATCAGAGAAAAGCAAATGTGGCAATCTTGGCTTTTGAAAGTAACATATTTGAAGAAATTTCAAATGGTCAGCTTCTTTACAAGTTTGCAGAGAAAACACGGTGCCTTAGATTTTCTTAACAGTTCAAATCTTTACAGCAGGATGATTGGCACAACTTGCATTTAATTCCTTTTTGGATCTGGAAAACATTGTACTGTAAATCGATTGGCTCTTTTGGAAGCTTCACAACAAGCTTCCTAATTAAAATGCATTTTTTGGGAATTATTGTTGCCATTACTTATGATAACTTTTTTTCTCCAGTGATAGTGATCGATTGGCACTAATACTGGAATCATTTTGGTGCCAAGTAAGAACTTGGCTTTTTCTTAAAGCCTTCAGGTCAAATGTATTTTACTCAGGCTGCATGTGTTTGATGGTCATATTATTCAAAAGTGTTTTAAACATTTTTAAATTGTCTGTTTTTATTTGAAAAACTATTTAATATATTTTAATCTTTTAAAAGTTTGGTAATTGTTTATTGTTTTAAATGGATTTTATTGTAAGCTGACTTGAGATCTTTGGATAAATGGCAGGATAGATATATATTTTAATAAATAAATGAATAATGCTCTTCTCTCCCCCTCCAATTTTTTTTGTCTCCCTTCAGTTAAAATTGTCTTGCTACACACCTGTGATGTTGGAGGACAAAGCTGTGTGCTGTAGTGGCATTTTTGCCATGTTTTTAGGGCCAAGAGAAGACTTTTTGCAAAACAAGACATCACCAGAAATCACATCTAGTTTACTTCTGTTTTTTAAAAAGGCCTTTTCTGGGCCTAAAATGGTCCAGGGGGTTGGAAACATGGCAAAATGCACCTCACATTCTCTGGAGGACAATTGGGAGTATCTGAGGGATAGATACCAAAAATATGAGACAAAATTTTTAACAAAATATTTTTTCATCCTTGGACGATTAAAACATCTGCTAAGCACATACTGTTCACCTTCCATGATTTGGCAGGGATGGTCCCAATTAATCCTCTGTCATGCGTTTTTTTTTTTACAGCTACTGCAAAACGATTGTAAGAATACCCCATTACAGCCCTGTCCTTAAAAGCTTTCAGTTCTAAAAAACTGCCTCAATTAAAAAAAAAGTCTTAATCTGCTGAATGGAGGACAGCAAGGAGGGACTGTTCTAGCTTCCCTAGAGAAGAAGTCCCAGAACCTGGGGGCAACACAAAGAAGTTCCTCTCTCTCTTTCCCACCAACTGTACCTGTGAAGGTGGCAGAACTGAAAGAAGAGCCTAGTTACACCCAAAAGGAGTACAGGAAGCACCCACATTTTGATGCCCCTTTACCTGACAACTTGCTGTTTTGATGCTTCCAAATTAAGGACAAATTCAACAGGAATCCCACTCTTTCATCAGTTCTTCTTGCCTACAAAAGCTTGTTTGGGTCACTGATGCATGTGTGCTGCTTGCAAAGCAAGCTGAGAAGAGAAAAAAAGCACTAAGCCCTGTTTTCATCTGTGAAATGCTGTAGGACAGTGGGTCTTAACCTGGGGTCTGGGGACGCCGGGGGTCCGCAGAGCTCTCACGAGGGGTATGCAAAGCTCTACTGCTGGACACCAACAGCAGCGGCAGCAACAGGGACACGGTTGCAGGGTGTGTGTGTGGGTGCTGAAATTGCTTCTTCAGAGCAGCTGTCTGAGGGCACCCAAACCCCCTGCTGCTGCACAACCTCCCCTGCCGCTGTGTCCCTAATGAAAGGGACATGGCAGTAGGCGTGTTCCCTCATTTGCAAACAAGGGAACAGTTTCAGCACCCGCACCCTCACATCCCGCTGCTACATTCCTGATGAAAGGGACAGGGTGGCAGGTGTGTGAAGGTGCCCAAACTATGTCTCTGGAGGCCTGGGTTTGAATCCCTGAATTCTAGTCTCCAGAAGCCATAAATTAACACACACACACACACACACACACACACACACATTATTTGAATATTTCAATCTAATTTTAAACATTTAAATCTTGAGTTAAGTCTTGGGGTTCCCTGGCAACAAATTATATATACAGGAGGTCCCTGGTAAAGAAAAGGTTATGAACCACTGTTGTAGGGTTCACAAAAGGAATGCCTAATAGAATAGTTACATTGACATAAAAAAATTTACCATAACTCCAAATGAAGCAAACAAACAAACTTAAAATTCTAGATGTCTGATATTCCCTTTTTTGTCCCAAAATCTGAAGTGGGTCTGTAGGACATGCAGAGGTGTGTATTCTGGTATATAGGCACTGATGCACTTCTAGTTGGCCCAGAGACTTATTTACAATTGGGGTTCAATATAATGTAGTATAGAGTTGTTGTTGTTGTTGTTGTTGTGTGTCTTCAAGTCATTTCCCACTCATGACAACTCAGACAAACCTAGCATGGGCTTTTCTGGGTGCTGAGAATATGTGATGCACCCAAGGTCACCCAGTGAGTTTCTGTGGTTGAACGGGGAACCAAACTCTGGTCTCCAGGGTTGTAGTCCAGCAGCTAAATCACTACACTACACTGACTCTCTGTAGTTTAGCGTAACTCCTGGTTATACCAGTGGATGGCAGATAGCAATTTTCATGCCATGCTGATGCAACTAACTGGAAAAGTTGTTTGTTTTACAACAAGACAGTCAGGGAGGCAAAGTGCTGTGGTGGTGGTGGTTATGGAGGATGATCCTGGCCTTGCAAAGCTCCCTTTCTCTTTTATTTCCAATTTCTCACACTCCTTGCCAGTGCTAATGGGGCTACTAGTGCTTGTTTGGAAAAAAGCAAGGTGCTTGGTTACTATGGGAACAAGGCCCTGTGTGTACCTTTTCCTTTCCAGACACAGAAGATTTGGATAGCTGTGACAAACCAAGGGGCAGCTGCAAGATCCAGTTCAACAATAGATTGGCACCAAAGCAGTAGCATGGGATATCAGAGTGGTCTGACAGGTAGCTCTGCTTTAGCTGCCCCAGTATGGCAGAGATGGGGAACTTGTGGATGTTGCTGGAGTACAGCTCCTATAACCATTTGCTACACAGCCTGAGATGGACGGGAACCGGAGTCCAATAACTTGTGGATGGTTATATGTTCTATACTGCTGCAGTGGAGCCAAGAAATTACGTCAAAAGCAATATAAGGTGTTTCATCTCTGTTGTTGTGTGTCTTTAAATAATTTCCGACTGCTAAGGGAAATCTGCCATAGGATTTTCTTGTCAAGATTTTTCAGAGGATGTTTGCCATTGCTGTCCTCTGAGGTGGAGAAAGTGTGACTTGTCCATGGCCAGCCAATGGGTTCCTGTGGTTGAGCAGGGATCCAAACGCTTGTCTCCCGCAGCATCCTAGTCTAACACTCAGACCATTACACTACACTGGCTCTTTGGCCCTTTCTGCACGACATCACTGTCTTGTTTCTGCCACAGGATGGCAGTGGTTGGCAGGTTGCACTTCTGCATGTCGCCGTCACTGTCCCACTGCCATCATGTTGCGGAGTGTCGTGCTCATGCAGTTTTTGCAAAACGGAAAAAATCTGTTTTCCATCTGCAATTGCGCAGCGCTCCCATCGCTTCTGGCCATGTGGAAGTGCATTGGCGATGCTTCTTTCCATGGCACAGCAATGGAAAAAGTCCAGCTGCGTTGCGGAAGGAAGACGTGGTACCATTGTGTTCTCTTCCATATGGACTGAGTGGGTGCAGAGGGGAGCGTTGCTGATGCGCTCCCTTCTGGACCTGGGACTGTTGCGAGACGATGCGGAAAAGCATCGTTGTGTGGAAATGGCCTTTGTTTCATCTCTTAGTTAGGATTTGGCAATCTGGTGTCTCTAGATATTTTGGATGGCAATTCCCACAGTCCATGGACATTAACTACAGTGGCTGGGGCTGATGGGAGATGTAGCCCTTGAAATACAGCAAGATGGATGCAACTTGTGAAATCCTATGAAAGATAGCAGGAATAAACTGATGGATTTTTCCCAAGAAATTTCACTGGGGTGAGAGACCCAATTAGCTCCTCAGGGCTAGGGGGCAGATCAATAGTCGGGTGCAACAGATGCACTCTCCAAACTGAGGCTTACACAGGTGACATATTTTGCATCCGGGCAAGGTGCGAGATAGTTTCTTTTTTCATTGTTGAGCCAAGCGTGTGGGAAGGACACACCAGGCCCTTGGGGAAATGGAAGCCTTTTTCTCTCCTCTGTTATGTGAAATTCAGCACACAAGTTGGAAACCATTCTGTGATGTTTTGATTGCCTTATTGACCATGAGCATTACACACAGGGCACTTAACTGGATGCTCAACAAATAGCGTGATATTTCACAGCAGGCCAGACAGCAGGTAGTACACGAGATGAGATATGCTGATCTCCCCCGTACACCCCCAGCTGCTGCCCTCGTGCACTTACCCACTTTAAGTCTTCATTTTTGCCAAAGTACCAATTAATGAAGACTGCCCACGGGGTCTGCCCTGCTGCCGTCTGATTTCAACCCCTTAGAGAGGCAAAGAGCAGCTGGCTTGTCATTAATGAGATGGAGGAGAACAAACATTAAGCTTGCCCCATGCTTTCCCTAAGGGGGCTGGTGGAGCTGAGTGGGCAGATGTAAGGCAGGAAACCCTGCTGAAGGAAGGACCACTGCCACTGCAGGGCTGAGGAAATTAGTTGCAGTTTATTTGCATATCAAAAAAGGGGCTGTAGCAGGCAAGACCTGCTCCCCTGTACTCTCTGGGCAATTGAGGTAGCTTGAGTTCCTTTTTTTTTGTGTTCACTTCTCAAAGCCTCCTTTGCAGATTTGTACTAGCTCCGCAAGAGCGGAATTTGATCATAAGAGGAATCCTCCCGGAGCAGTATGACATTCTGATCCAGAACATGAACATTTTACTTTATTTTTTTAGACTACAACTCCCAGAGTCTAGCATCTGTTCCAGAACTGGAAAATTTTTACTTTTTTGGACTGTAATCCCGTGGGTTTTGGCAGCTGCTGGAGAGAAGATGCAAAGCTGTGCATGCTGAGTGTTATACTCTGTCTTTCCAGGGCCAAACTTCACTCACTGAAACTAGACACTTGTACCAAATAGTAGAGTGTGTGACCCAGAACCCAAGACTGGATTTGCTACCTTAGCAATAACTGAAAACAAGATTAAAGGAGAAAAGATTTATTTACAAAGCTGGGGAACAAATAAATAGCCATTCAGATAAGAACCTTTTGAGGAAATAGAGAACAAACAGGCAAAACAATAGAGCTAACTTTCTAGTTATATTTGCCACTATACAGGTTAGTTGTTTCTCGCCCAGGAATCAAAACATGAACTTAGTCGATATTACACACACTGAGCCATGCGTAGGGGCTAATACACACATGTGGAATATGCTATGCAGCAAAAGCAGGGGTAAACAATATTGGGCTGGAATAATCGCACTTAGACAGTGGACCAAGCCAAAGGCCTAAAGCCTAAAAAATTCTGGTAGAAGGTTTTGTGCTAACAGCCAATTGGGTTCATGCTGGAAGCTCTTGGCTCCTGGAGCTGCAAGATAACCAGCTGTAACCAATGAACTAGCTGTGAGGAAATACATAATGACAATGGTGATAATGAAGGCAGGCTGCTTAACCATTTAGGAAAGTAGCTGCTTAATCCATTAAAGGCAAGATTAAACTTGTGAAATCAGGCTTTGGTGATGTATGTAATACTACTTTTTTATTATTTAACTCATAGCTGAGCAATATGCCAAATATATCTATCTATCTATCTATCACTAAAGGCGGAAATTTGAATACAAAATAGTGCTGGAGAAAAGTAAGGATCAAATTAATGGATTTAGAAGACGGTGAATTACCAGGACTGCAGTTCTGAGCCTTTTCAACCTCACTGCAGCCATTTATTCCGCTCTAAAATTAGGAAAAGATTATGAGCTGCACTTTTGGGCAATCCCCCATTCCCATATTCCTTCAGTCTTTGTTTTCTCCCCGCCGCCCCCGGCTTCTCATGGGATATGGTCCAGGAGCCATTATTCTAAAGCCTGGTGCAGTTTAGAGGAGATGGTTGTTGGCAGGAAAATTGGCCACTGGTATAATTGGGTGCCACTGGTATAATTTGCTTTCCTTGTCACTAATATGAAGGCTGATAAAAAGCTTGATTGCCTATAATTAAGGCTAAAAGGGGGAGAGGGCTGGAGAATTGCACTGTTCAGCCTGTGAAAGCATGTGGCAAGGAGATGGAGGCCAGTGTCTTTGTGTGTTATACACATGCATGCTGCTCACCTGTGCATGTGTAATGCCAAACACTGGTATGGGGTACAACTAAAGTAGTCAGGTGAAATATGCAATAGGATTCCTGTGCCTTTAATTAGGGCTGTCAGAATGAAAACTGGAAAAAACTCCTCTCTATTGGCTGCAGAAGAGGGAATTTCAGCAGGTGCAGTTTGTGCCTTGGTTGCCTGACAAGCAACACCAGCAGTTACTCCCTCCTCTACAGGTACAGGAACTGTCTTCAGTTTCCATTCTGGCAACCCCTGCCTTTAACAATTGCTTAGCAGAGGAAATTTCAGCAAATGATGCTTGCCATTCCTCACGTCTTGTAAAGGTACACAACCATTACAGGTAAAAGAGCCCTGTCTCTTTTCTCACCTGGTAGGCTTAGCTAGAAAAAGAGCAGAGAACCCATTTTTGGCCAAGGGCCAAATTCCTATGTGAGAAGGGTCTCAACAGCCCAATTGCAGTGGTAGGAAGGGCCAAGGGCAGGGGGGTGGTACCATAAGCAATGGGGTAGGGCCAGATCTTAATCTAAGCCAGTACAGCAGCCTTCAGGCATAGAAAGCCTTCCCAATTTGTAAACCAGGGCTCCTGTTTCATGCAAAATCTTCCTAGTCTGTACTCCAGAACTTCCTGTCCTTTTCAGCATTGCAAATCAAAGCGCGTTTCAATATGAAACCTGTAGGGTTGGAAGGGACTCCAGGGGTCATCTGGTCAAACCCTCTGCCAATGAAGGCATACCCAGCAATTCTATGGGCCTCTTTTCAACCAACCAACAACACCCCCTCCCCCCCAACCCTGACTGGAAACAAGAAAACAACTTGCTGGTAGATTGGGATCCTCTACAGGCCAAATTAGGCCTCCATGCCAGAGATTCTCTTCCTGCTGATGCACCGGCCTAGCAGCTGTGCTTTCTACAGGTCCACGCAGTGCTCTGGAGGGAGACAGCCCAACTCCACTGCCTTGGAGCAGCCGATTGTTTTGATCTTTTCCAGCCTTCACTGCTGCTGCACCTGTGGCTTTTTCATCTTTCAGTAATTGCCTACGCCAGTGTAGTTATGCTGGTGTAGTAAACCAACAGGGTTCTGGCCAATTTGGGCCATTCAGATGTGGAAATTCCCATGGCTTTTCTACAAGGTGATTTGGACACTTACTGTTCAGATTATAAAGTAATACTTATAGACATACTCATAGTTTTAGCAGTTTTACCAAGGCTGGTGAAACATTTAGGGACTAGTCTAGGCCAGCATACTCTCCTACTGTCCTGATTTAGCAGGGATGGTCCTAATTAATTCTCTGCCATCCCACATTTCCAGCAGCTTTTAAAATGCCCAGCTTTTACCTCTTGTTCCCACTTTCCCCCTTTGTCCCCAGCTTGCTTCGGGTCCTGCAAACTGAATTCGAAGTGCAAAAGTAGTTTACACTTAACTCAGCAATAAGGAGAAGAAAGGAGGGAGTGGAATCTTCCCAGCTGGCTCAGGCAAAAGCAAACCGCTGTAGTTTCTCCTAGCTTGCCAGCTTGACCACACTCTGATATTGCTTGACCATATATCTTTTAATTTGCAAAAAGCTGGAGTGTTTGAAAAAATTTTTTTTATATAATTTTATTAAATTTCACAAATATAAAAAAGGATTATTTAACTTGTACTTGTTACATGAATTTTCTTCTGTTCTTCCACACTGTTCTGGTCAACATTTCCTGCAGCTTAGTCCACTTGTTACATTAATGCATCACAATATACTGATTATCTCATCTGTTCGAGCACACATTTCCCTCTCCTAACAATCATAATATAGTCGTTCTGGCTAGACAGTTCCCAACCATCACTCTCTTCTGCTTAACTCAAATCGTCCTGTTCCAAAATATTTCCATTTCACTTATCTCTTGAAGCTTCTGTTTTCTCCTTATATAAATATATATTTTTCCCCCTTAACTCTCCATTACCTACAGCCCAAAATCTTAAAGTTTTTAATTATTTCTGTCATTGTATATCTGGCAGTCTGAGCAATTATTACTGCAACGATCCCCCATCTTCTTACCCTAAATTCCATTGTACGAAAATGTCTTGTTTCTCCTTGAGTACTTTTTAAACCCCTTCTCCCGTTCAGCAATATCATGTTCATATTCATGAAATATATCGATATATCATCAATTGCAAGCTTAATTAACAATGTCAAAATAAAAATCCATTTGTGTAATTCAGAAGCCTGTGTCGTCGTCTTCCCGTTCCCCTCTCTCATCTGGTGCTCTGCAGCCTGGATATTCATTTGCAAATTCTCTGTACTCTTTAAGTCGCTTATGTTCCAAGCTGTACCGCGCCTAAGAGAGAGGGTATTTTATTCCACTTATCTATTCAGAATCCTGTGACTATATCCGCTCCTTTTCCCCCCTCCTTTCTTGGACTTTGCGGTCCGGAATCTGTTTCTGAATTTTTACTGTATTCTCCTAGTCACTTAAGTTCCGAGCCGCTCCGTCCAGGAGAGTGAGGGTCTTTACTTGACTAACTTCCATCACAATCTCCCCGTTCCCCCCTCCCATCATGGACTTTGCCACCCAGAATTCATTTCTAAAGATGATCTGTAATTTCTTTGTCGCTTAAATTCCAAGCAGCTCAGTCCATGGGAGGAAGGATCTTCCAATCAAGTCTCCTCCATCACAGGTTTCACAGTCATCCCCCTTCAACTCTTGACATCACATTGTTTATGTTACTGACAATATATCACTTATGGTAAACTAATTTGACATTGCTGAAATACATTGCCCCTTCTCAAATTCAGAACCCTGTGCCTTTATCCGCTTTATATTCCCTCCTCCCCTCTTGAAGCTGCCCGGAATTCATTCCAGAAGATTCATTGCATTTTCATTGTCGCTTAAGTTCCAAGCTGCTCCATCCGTGGGAATGAGGATGTTTTGGATTAGATAACCTTCAGCACAGTCTCATAGTCTCAACAATCCAAGAGAATCAAGAAACAAGAATCACTCCACAGGAATAAAAAAAAAGGGAGACGTGCAGCTCAATAGCTTTCAATCCCGAAATATTCCTCCAAAATCCAAAATCCAAACCCCTAATCCATGAATCAAATTCCAGATCTTCTCAGTCCAGCCTAAATATCGAAGTATTATACTGTAGAAAATTTAGTGTCCAAATGGAGATTATAACTCATTTGTAATCCATCAGTCCAAATGTTCAATTATATGCCATTTTATACTGTAAGTCCCAATTGTGATTCATAAGTCTTTCTTTTTTCTTTAAAAATATTTTCTTCAATCCTCGTGAGTAAGCAGCACACCCAGCTAGCCTTTTCTTAAAATTCCAGCCGCCCCTTTAAGAAGAACTCCCAGCCATAACGAACTCACTCAGGCTCAGGGTCCCCTCCATTCTTTCACTTCTGCACACCGTTGCATGCCAGAACTGCTGCGATATTACCAGAATCGCGACCAGAACAGGTTAGATGACTTCTTATTAAATTCTTACATGTTATTTGATGTCTTCTTTTAAAAGTTGACGGCGGCGCTTGTGCCGCTCAGGCGGCGATCCCGCTGGCTCCATCTTGGTCCTTCGACCCCCTCTGGCGCTTTCCGCTCTCCCAGCCGGGCAGAGCTAAACACCGGTTTTGGGGTCCCCGTCGGACCCATTCCGCACCCCTCGTACCGGAGGGGTGTTCTGCCGCCTCTGTGATGACAAAAGAGGCGGCTGGAATCCAGCGGGTGGCTGCTCGGAGCCGCGCCATTGCGCAGCTTCGATCCGAGCTGCCACTCGCGCCAGCCATGCAACCGGAAGGGGAGTATTTGAAAATTTTGAGGGAATAGCCTAGGCCAAGAAAGGAGAACCTTTACCACCAGGCCTAATCTGGACCTACTGCTGTATGGAGATCCTCTTCGCTGATGGGAGAAAACAGCTGCAATCTTACATGAAACAGAGAGAGCATAAGGTGCCTACCTCACTCCTTAGTATGTCTTTTTTGGATGGGGGTCATCTAACACCTTCAGGAGTTCTGGGAGGTGCCACTGCTAACCAGTGGAGAGGGGTGGGCAGAAAGTGGGGAGGTAAGTCTAGCAGTGAAGAACTTTGAAGAATGACGAAAAAACATTTTAATGTGTTTTTAAATCCTTGTATTGTTTTAGTTGGTTTTTGTTTGTTCGTTGCCTTGGGGGCCCTTGGAGGCTGGGAGATGATACAGAAAGCAAGCAAGCAAGCAACTGGCTCCTCTTAGCTCAGAAGGGGAAGGAAATGGGAGTGCACTCACAGGCCAAGTGCATCGTCCCCTGCTAAAGTTGCTAGATTGAAAAACAGAAAGAGCTCCTTTACTTTTAATGGTTGTGTAGAAGATGGAATTTCAGCAGGTGTTCCTGGGAACACTACATTAAATGCACAAGAAGGTGTGCAGTTTTACTCTGGCAAACCTACTTCTCTCCCTTACTCTCAGGAGCTGAACTGCTTCCTCTCTTCTTCCCCTCCCAGGGCTTTATGGCTGCAGGAGGGAGGATTTGGGTGTGTGCAAATGGCTACAGAAGAGCACCTTGTGCTCTCCTACCCCCACCAAGACATATGTATGCACATGTTACTAACAAGATTCCAGCCAGCAAGAGGAACCCCTTCTCTCTATACCATGCTTCCAAATTGGGAAAGCCAGTGATACCTGGAGAAATTGCTATTACAGTTATTGCTGATCAGTGACTGGTGATAACTGTAAAAATTCCTTGAATCCAACCTCCCTCCCCAGGTGTGGCTGAACTGGCTAAGCCACTTTCTGCAGGATGAGGGCCGTTTCCGCACTGGCCTGTTATAATGCTATTATTCCACTCTCACTATCCTATGGAATCCTGAGGTTTGAAGTTTAGGGAGGGGCCTTTGAGGGCTGAGGGTGTGTGATGTGCCTTTGAGGCCCCTCCCTAAACTGCAAACCCCAGGATTCCATAGGATGTTGGAAGTGGAATAATAGCACTATAACAGGCTAGTGCAGAAATGGCCTAAGAATTGGATTGTGCCTTCAGCTGCGGTTTGTATAGTTTAAAGCAGCTGCCCCTCTTCCCTTTAGCATTACATGTAAGTTGCTGAAAACTTGTTGGTGACAGAGGCAGGCATAACTGCAAATTGGGAGCCAGTGCGGCATAGTGGCTCGAGTGCTTGGCTAGGCTTTAAGACCTGGTTCAAATCCACGTTTAGCTACAGGAAGGCACAGGTGACATTGGGCAAGTCACACGCTTTCAGATCTGAGGAAGGCAATGGTAAACCTCTGAAGAAGTAAAGAAAAACCAACAATACAGTTGGAGTCAATTTGAAGGCATGTAACAACAATACCAGTAACAAGTTAAGCCTGTGTATGTCCTTTTTTGATTGCTATGGATAGACATATTGAGCTTTTCCATTATGCCCGCCCCCCAACTTCTCACTTTGTTATGTGCCTTCATAGCTTTGTTGTTTGTTGTGTGCCTTCAGAACCTATCATGGGGTTTTCTGACGGCTGAGAGTGTGTGATGCACTTGAGATCAGCCAGTGGGTTTCCATGGCTGAGCGGGAAATCAAACCTGGTCTTCAGGATTGTAGTCCGGTACTCAAGCTACTACATCATGCTGGCAGGCTGCTCCCCCATGGCAGTTTAGTGGCTAGGGGAAGACACAAGGAATGCTAAAGCAGGACAGTCAGGCTCATGAAGATGACTCTCCAGTAGGATTCCTGCTTCTTCATGCATCCAGCTGCCAAATTCTGCCTGGTTAACCCCCAGCTCCATCCTCCCCTAGACACTAAACAGGATGGGGTGGCCTCAGGATGATTAGGGGAAAGAATGGGGTCAGGATGTGGAGTTCTGTCTGGCAGAACCTTATGCGTGGTCAACTCCTTTTAGGATCCTGCCCAATGTGATGGCTAACAGCCCACAGGAATACTGGCACATGGCTTTTCTTTTTAATTAAGTAATTGAGAAGAAAGGTGTGCACTCTTATGTGTATCTCAAAAGAGAGTTCCCCTCAAATGGAAGAGGATGTATTTGGAGACTTTAGAACACTCTGAATGAATGCGGACATGATGTGGGAAGACCCATAAGGTCTCAGTCCCCTCCCAGCCACTAAAACGGAGGGGGCTGTTTTTCCCTCTATCCTCTCAAAGTAAAGAAGAAAGTCAGTGGTTAAGGCAAAGACAAAGGTTGGCATTTATTCCAAGTGTTTTTCTTCCTCCCCGCAATGCATAAACAGCTCACGCAGTTCTCAGGGCTGCTACTGCTACTAAGCAAACTGGGGAGATTGCCTCAGGTGGCAGATGTTGTGGGGGGGGGTGCAGCGGGATCACCCACAGTGTTATGCCACCTCATGCACTTCCATGTTTGATATAATATGAACTGGCTAAATACAGTTTAATTGGCAACATACATGATTCGAGCTTGATATAAAAGTGACTTTGCATTGACTGGGCTGGCTCGGAGGATGACAACCTGGCAGGCCGGAGAACTCCCTGTGAGACAAGGTGAGATCATAAGCAGGAAATTAAGCAGCAAGACATCAGAAACAAAGATTGCTGTCAGTTCTGTCAAGTGGTGAATTATGAAACGGGAAGATTCCCACCAAAACCAATAGCTGCACCAAGCACCTAGCCGTCTCACGTACACTCTCTTCCCATTGCCCTGATCCCACGCACAATTTCTGGGCTATCATGTGATCATGTGTAGCCATTAGCACCATCGTCACCCAACGTTAAGCCCATCAGCCCATTCCGGACTGCATCAGCTGTTTACAAAACTTCGTTGTCTGAGCGGCCAGAGAGACATTAACACACGTTTCTTGAAGGCAGATTTTTGGATATAAATAGTCTTGATTTTGGGTTGATCAGGGCAGTACTTCACCTGCAGGGACCCACTCTGTTGCCCAGATTTATGATCAATACTGTCCTTGGGTGCAAGTCGAAGCCATCTCTGCTTCCTTCCAGACAGTAATTATCAGCCTATCCCTGCAATCTCCACTATCCACTTTCCTCCCTCTCTTTTCAGTTAGCCTTGTGTAGTTGTGTGCGTGAGTGATGATCTTTGTGTGTGCATGTGTACTTCCCCCATAAACATATTCTTAGTTTAATTTTGAGTCTTATGGGATTCTAGCAGCAATCCCATAAATATTGGTGGAAAGTCTTGCTAGTTTATCTCCCTCTCATGAGTGTATAAACCACAATCTGGTAATTTTCCTACTTCGCACAAAAGTATAGGTACGGATAGCGGACCTTCAGAGGTCCCGCACATTTTTGGGTAACAGCACCTATTTCCCCAGAGCCATTCAGCTGATCTCCTTCATGGAGGGCAGAGCTGCCTCCTGCCTCAGGTGCAGTGCACGATGTGTCCCATCACACATGTTGAATTCAATGGCCAGTTAAGTCAGCCTCTGTGCATGGCCCAGGAAGAGGGGAATCTTTTGCTCAGGCAGCAGAATGCCTTGGGCTTTCCCTGGAAACTTGCTCTTCCCCATTTCATGAGCATCGCTCTTTCTAAGGAAAAGATAGGTGAAGGGTGGAAAGAACATTACAGAAAATGGGAGTACACCAATTTCCTATTATTACAATGAGAATGAGTAAAGAAGTTTGAACCAATTGACAGCCTGTGGTCATGGCCCCCTCTCCCCCCCCACTGACCATGGGCTGCTGCAGTTTGCAGTTTGGAAGGGAGAAGAGATAAAAAGGATTTTGAAGGGGAAATGGAAGAAAAAGAAAATAGCAGGAAGGAAAACCTAACTAACAGTGAATTCAGGGCATGCAAAGGTTGCTATTCTCAACACTAGCACTATCTTCCTACCTTTTTCCCAGTTGGGTCTTAAGGCATTGTACAACAGATTAAGAACACATAGTTACAAATTCATAAAATACAAAGATTGTAAAGTGATTAAGTTATCAAAAAATAAACCATTTAAAAACATAAACCTGGTGTAGTGATCTGAACATTGGATTATGACCCAGGAGACCACTGGCTGGTCTTAGGTGCATCACACACTCTCAGCCCCCAGAAAAGCCCATGACGTGTTCTTCTTAGGGTCACCTTAAATTGGAAGTGACTTGAAGACGCAAACTATAATTAATTTCAAAGCAATGGTATAGAAAAGATGTGACAAAAGAGACTATTTGCTTGCACCTAGTACATCTCAAAAGTCTTTTTCATGACATATAGAAGCTGATTAGCAACATATTGTTATGATCATCATCACCATAATCCTAGTAATCATGTAAGATATGGCTGATGGACAAAAATTGATAGTGGACCTTTGCAGGGTTTCCATGTGGAAGGTGCTGTGCCTATAGAAATGTGGACCATATCATCCCATGTAGGCCTGCCTGAACTTTAAGATATGCAGGGAAGGCATGCCTCTGTATCTCACTGCTTTCACAAGGCTTCTCTGTGGTTGCTCCCACACTTTGGAACTCCTTCCCTAGGAAAGCTAGGATGGCTCCTTTCTTGCCTTTTTGAAAGCAGGTTAGGCAGCAAAGGCAGCAAGCCTTTGGAAATTAATTATAAAGATAAAAATGGCTTTTTATGGTGCTATATAGTTTTCAATCTTTGAAGTATGATTTTAAATGGTACTGATGCTGTGGTTGATTAATACTGTTTCATTTTAATTTTGTGCATTTTTAGTTGGGTGTATTCTTATTGTATTTTCTGTCTTTTTGTAAGCCACTTCAATTCCCAGTCTGGGAGAAAGAAGGGATATAAATTAAATGATGGACGGATGTGTTGAATGGAACTTAGAGAAGCCAGGAAGGTATGTGGAAAGCTGCACAGTCTGAATCTTTTTGCACACAGGGCCTCAAGATGATCATGGACCAGCACAGTAAGTTAACATCATATTATCCTTTGCATAAATGATTTCAGGAGGTGACCAAAATGCAGTGCTTTTTTGCTTATCAAGGAAGGTTTTTTTTTTTTAAAAAAAACAGATAGCAGATGGGGCCTGTCTGATAATGAAGTCACAGCTCGTGCTCACTGGTGGTTTCTGCATGGCAGAAAGAATTTGAGTAAGGAGCTGTATGCGCATGAATGCATATGACGGGCAGCATCTGCCATTAGCAAATATTCCAATCTGCTTGTCACAGCCAGGAATCTGAAATGGGGGTGGTGGTGGGGAGAGAAGGTGAAGAATCAATACCTCTAATGCTCCCTTGGGCTTGTCACTTTCAGCCTCATTAGAAGCTGCAATCTCAGCCTTGTCATTTCCCTTGCTAAAGCTAGATTCATTTTATATACTGTTTATTTCTGAGGAAGATTGTGCTGGTGTATTAGTTCCCAGTTGCCATAGCTTATGAGAAGTTACTTTTTGGGACTACAACTCCCAGATTATGGGCATTTTAGTCCAAAATGTAATTTTCGCAAATGCTGCTTGTTTCTGACAGCTTCCTCGTTAGTCCCCTAGCCATTCTTAATAGGACTGACTCAAGAGATTTTTCTACCTGAGCAAAGTACATAGTGGAGCCTCCCAATTTCACGTCCAGAGGCTGAAGGGACCAGCAGTTGGATCTTACTTCAACAGTGACAACATCAGGGCAGGAGGATAGTTTAGGGCAGGGTGGGAATTGTGAGGCCCCTCACATACTCTAACTCTGGGCCTTCCTCTCTTATGGCTGTGTTGGCGAAGGCACTGGGAGATGGGTCCAATGGCCAGAGGGCTACACTGTTACTGCCCTGGCTAGCCCGAGCTTGGGGGATATTAAAAAGATATCTCTTGATATCAATAATTCGGCTTCACATACCCATTCCCCTCCATGTGCTTGTGAGGCCCTCGGACAAGCACGCATACAGGCTTGGCCGATAATCGCCGTAATATTACAACACAATACAGGCAGGCCAGAAGGTAGCCGACTCGCAGCTTCAGGAGACCCCAAGCCAAGTACTCAATTATGTATGCACACAACTTTCAAAAGATCCTCTGCCCCGCGCCGGCAGCTTGATGATATGACTATACAACGCTCAAGTACTCCGTGTTTGCATACTGGCTATCGTACTGACAATTTGGCTATAATTCAGTCATTCAAATTATGACCTTTCGGAGGCTTTGTCTCCAGCCCCAAATCCATTGTTTTCTCCAAGTCCGAACTAGCCTGCGGTCACAATTCTCCTTACAAAAACCCCTGACTTTGAGCGCTTCTTCGGATCGCTCTTGGCTTCCATTCTGCCTTGCTGTCGCTTTGTCCAGCGAGCCTTCCCCTCAGCTCCACGTGCTGAGATCCACGCTCCCCAGCTTCTCCGTTTCCGACCGGGCTTCAGGACAGGTGTAGTATTACCCAAACCAACAACCCCTCTAAAAATCCCTCTATCCCACTCCAACCTTTATTTCTATACTTTCTCTGTGTGTTTGTGTTGCATACACTGATTGATTGTATTTTTAATAAAATTCACATTTGTTATTTCACTCCGATGTGCTCCTTGACTCGGCCTGACCCCGTAGACATTGGGTTCAAGATCTTGCTACATTACCCTGCCTCTCGCAGTGCTAACTTGTGCTCTTTGACTAATCTCCCCAACTTGTATAATTTTGAGAGCAATTTGGTGTCCCTCCCGGGACCCCCAGAAAACAGGGTAACAACACAATTCCAATTCATGGTTAAGGGAGTGCAGGACAGAGCTGTGTCAGAGGCATAATTGTGCTGCTCCAGAGACTAGAATGTGAGCCAATGGATTCAAATTATAAGAAAAGAATTATAGAATCATAGAATCATAGAAATGTAGAGTTGGAAGAGACCACACAGGCCATCCAGTCCAACCCCCTGCCATGCAGGAACACCCTCAAAGCACTCCTGACAGATGGCCATCCACCCTCTGCTTAAAAACCTCCAAAGAAGGAGACTCCACTCCACTCGGAGGCAGCATATTCCACTGCCGGACAGCCCTGACTGTCAGGAAGTTCTTCCTGAGGTTCAGGTGGAATCTCCTTTCCTGCAGCTTGAATCCTTGCCCTGGTCTCTGGAGCAGCAGAAAACAAGTTCTCTCCCTCCTCTACATGGCATCCCTTCAAAATGGCATCCTTCCAAAACATTTTGGAAGAACTTTTTGATTGTAAGAGCTGTTTGACAACAGAATAGACTGCCTCAGAGGGACGTGGACTTGGAAGTCTATAACCAGAAGTTGGATGCTATCTCCTGGAAGTGCTTCATCTGTTTTTCTGCATGGCAGGGGGTTGGACCAGATGGCCCTTGTGGTCCCTTCCAGCTCTGTAATTCTGTCCTCCAAGAGAGGGAAATGGCCCAGCATCTCAGGAGAAACAGCTCAGGGGCTATTGCTACTACTCTCTTCTAGCATCTGCTACCTAAAGTAGTGTCTCCACTCTGCCTAAGAGCAGGACTGGACTTCTCTATTCAGCTTTGCCACCCAGCAGCCTGAACCACTGGCTGAGCTGGGCTTGGTCTCCCTTCCTAGAATCAGATGCTTTGTGTGGAGTGGGCTACTGCTTCCCCTTGGTGGGGGTCTTTTTTCTGTTACAGTCAGAGGCCAGATGCCCTTTGCCCCTGCATTTGAAGCAGGATCTCTTTCTCAAGCGGCGCCTCCTTTCCTTGACGCCGATCCCTGCTGCTCTCCTGCCTTCTAAGGGCTTCTTGTCAGGCGGCCTGGCCTGAAGCTTTCTCACATACTGCATGCTTTCTTTAATAGCTTAGACTTGGCTTGCCAGATGCATCCAGCTAAGTGGGGAGGCTGGGCACCCTTGGCTCAGACACCAATCCAAGATGTCACGCTGCAACCCTTCCTGGAAGAAGGCTGTCTTTCCCAATTCTGGCCATTCAGGAACCTTAGCTGCCAGACGGCAAAATTCACGTGAGTATTTGGCCAGTGTGCTCTTCCCTTGCCAAAGGTTTCTCAGGAGATGGCAAGCATGTTCACGCAGGAAGGGGTCTTCAGATCTTTCTCACAGGATGGTCATAAACAAATCCAGGTCAACCATCTCCAGAGCTTGAACATCAAAGAGGGAGGCCACCCACTCTACAGCTTCATCCTGGAGGTGCTGGCTGATGTATCTCACCCTGGCAGCGTCATCTGGAAAACTGTTCCCATAGTCAGCCGTGTAGTTTGAAGCCACATTTAGTACGTGAGGGTTTCCCCTTCACCACTGTAGGTCACTTTCAATTCTCTGAATGGTTGCTGGCTGAGCTGTACTGCAGGGCCTCGTCCAGGGGTGCAGCAGCTCTGGCACCGCCCATGCTAGCAGCGCCTTGCAGGGTAGACCTCTCGTAGTGTGGGAAGGTGGCTCGGCGGTCACCAAGGGAGGCATGCAACGAAGCCATCTCCTCCTGAAGCTGCTGTAGTTCTTCCTCCTTAGATAGCAGTTGTTCCCATAAGGCTGTGTCGGTCATGGTAGAATCCACCTGGTTGCTCTACTCCTCTCATGCCAAACAGTGCCTTCTCTCTCTCTCTAAGCCCAAGTTCTTCCAGTCATTGCTGGAGTCCTGGGGTAGTGGATGGCTCCCGTCTTGTTGTGAACAGCCGGTGTCTGAGTCTGGCAACCAGAGGTAGCTGCTCCAGTTTCTTCCTCCCTCTGAATGTCTTCTTCCCCATCACTGTGACCTGCTTCAGACATCTCAAGGTGGTTGTGGTGGTGAGGTTGGAGAGGCAGTCTGTTCTAACACTCTGTCAGAAACAGACTTGAGTCACAACAAGTTCTGATCCAATTCAGACCTTACTGGCACTTGCGCAGACCATTACTTTAGTGTTAGAATTGAAGAGAAGTAGAAAGCAGTGAAAGAGTTATGCAGCTTTGGTATGCCTCCCCTGCACGGTTCTCAGGTGTCTTATCTAGGAACAACTGCATTCTAGTCCACATTCCCATCCCTCCATGCTTGGCACCTGCCCTCCCCCCCACTAATGGCTACTGCAACACACATTATTTTGGCAGGCTGAGTGCCCGACACTATTGGTAATCTCAACAAATGGAGACTCATTGAATCAGTTCTTGAATGATGAGTCAACACTGGTAGAGATCCAATTGATTCAATGGGACTGCTTCAGTTAAGACTACCAGTAGGATGCAGGCCAGTGCATTTAACTTTGGCAGGTGGATGTCTGGACTGCTGAATTGCACTGCAGGATGAATGAGGAGGTTGATGAGGAGGGTTCCCAGATCTCAAAGCCCAGCTCTGAATCTCAGGACCCGGACCATCTTCTTCAGCCCTGAGGAGGAGAGGAAGGAATCTCAGAGAAACAGCTCTCTCTCTCTCTCTCTCCTTTGTTAGACTTATATTTCCCCCCTCCCTTTTTTTCCCTTGTTTGGTTTGAATGATATACTCTGAACAACTGTGTTTAATGCTAAATTTATCATGCTTTGTGACATAATCAGGGCCTATGTCCCATGATATCATCAGGACTCATCCCAAAGGCCTGAGGTTTTGGCCCAGAAATCTCAGGGCCTGGTTTGTTACTCTAGTGGCAATCATCAGAGAGGGTGTTTGGAAACCAGGCGTAACAGGAGCAGTTAAAATTGCTGGGGGCATTTCTCTGGGAAAAGATTAAGGGGAGACATGATGGCCATTTTCAAATATGTGAAAGGCTGTCATGCAGGTGATGGAGTGGACTTGTTCGCTGTTCCTCCAGAGGATGGATGCTACAGGCAATCAGATTTTGGCTAAACAGTACGAGAAATTTCTCCACAGCAAGAGCTGCTTGACTGTCTCAGGACACAGTGGCTTCTGCTTGGCTGGGGGCTTTTAAGCAGAGGCTGGGCCTCCATCTGTCAAAGATGCTGTGCTTGCATCCTGTGTTATGGATCCAGCCTTGAGCTCCAAAGACTCTTTCCGTCTGTGTAACTAAGTAGGACTGAGGGCTGAGCCTGCCACGCCACGTTACATTGGGAACTCAAATGTCTCAATGGAATGTTTACTTTATTATAGATTTGAACTCAGGGTGTGGGAAGGCTGTGCCCCCGTCCACAGCTTGCTCCTCTCCGGGGGGGGGGGGGCACTCAGTTTTTCCAGATTCTAAAAAGTTTTTTTTTCATTATTGTAATATAAATGTGGTTCACAGCAAACAAGGGCTGGCATTTTGTATTGCAGTTACAGATATGTAATACGGAGAGTTTGCAGACCCCAGGATTCTATATGATGTTGAAAGTGGAATAATAGCACTGTAACAGTCTAGTGCGGAAATGGCCTAAGACTATATTTTCACAATTGTGGCACTACTGCCATGATCATAAATTCCACCCAATCTCCCTTAAGAGCCAAAGTTGCATCTAGTGATGGAGGTGTGCTCAGCTGGTGATTGTGGTGCAGCAGGATGGCATTTCCAATTCCTTGCAACTCGAGCAAGGCTGCAAAGGGGGAATTACAAGGGTCCTGCTTCTGACTGTCACAGCCTCACTTGCTGTCATGAGGTGCCTGGAAATGTCATCCTTCTGCACCCCCGTCACCAACTGAACAGATCTCCCTCACTCAGTGTGGCTGCTGGCTGTTAAGGTAGGTTTGAGGGGGCTAGGACAGATGATGTTACTTACTTACCGCATTGTAACTAAGTAAGGGGTGCTGGATATCAATGTTGTAGCATGAAGTGGAAGTGAGGGGAGCAGGACTTGCATGCCAACTCCTGCTCATAAAACCATAACAAGCAGCAGTGGTTTATTACATCTGAAGTAAATGGCAAACATACAGAGATGAGGTACCTGAGAATCAGCGGGGTACAATGGTTAGAGCATTGACCTAGGAGATGGGACATCCAGGTTTACCTCCTTAACTCAGCTGACTCTGTGACCTTGGCTCAGTCACTTCCTCTTAGATATACCTCACAAGACTGTTGTGAAGATAAAGTGGGAAGGAAGAGAACCACGCGTGTTTCCTTGCGCTCAAGGGAAGAAAGGAAGGATATAAAATTTAACAAAATAAACAATATGTATTCCCCTGGCCAGGAAAGGAAAACTCCAAAGGCTGTGGTTTTTACAAATTTATTTATACATAAAAACATAGAATTAGTTTACACTGGTCACCAGAGCTAAACATTTTTATTAAAAAAAAAAACCTGTCATGAGTTAAATGAGGTGACGATAGTGAATAACAACAACAACAACAACAACAACAATAATAATAATATACAGCCTGTATGCTGGCTTCTCCCAAGCTGGGACAGGCCAGATAGATGACATGCTGACAATGCATACTGTCAGAATCAAACACAACATGAGTGCAAAGGCAGCTGTCATTGTCACATTAGAGAGGGGTAGTGGTTATGTGGCTGATAAGACAGGAATCCTTGTGGCCTCCATGATATTTTCCTGCACGATTAGAGCAAACCATCTTACTGCAGTCATGCACAGGGCAATCAGAATCTCAACCAGCAGGACTCAGGGCATGGGTTGGCATTGTTAGGCATTAACAAGAGGCATATCCCACCCACGGCTGGCTGGCTGGCTTCGAATCCTTGGTGATTCCTGACCTTTTCCAGCTCCTCCAGTTGCTGACTGTTCACCCCTTCCCTCCAAATGAACAAGCAGCAAAAGGAAGAAGAAACCTAATCCTCTCCACTAGCCAAGCTAATGGACACCAAAGGTTGGCATTAGCTTGGACTCACAGGGAGGAGAATCAGAAGACAAGGGAAGAGAAGGCTTGGGGGTCCACAGAGAACCTCCCCAACATCTGGAATCAGCATTAGCTAACAGTTTTTATCACCTTCATGTAGTCACAATCAGTGATGGCGAAAGAATGGATTTTCCCATCTCTGTACGATATGTGCATATGAGATGCAAAGGGAGGTATTCTGTTCAGCACTATTTCTAGTTTAGATCTCACACTGATCATGGGTGTTTCCAGACGAGGGTTTTATTGTGCTTGGCTTCCAGCTTGGTGTTGGGCTGGGGGCGAGGGAAGACTTCTGGGCATCATCTTCTATTGGTAACCTATCTTTTTCGCAGTGATTCTTAAAACCCGGCTCAAGTGGGAAAGATTAACAGCTGCACAATGATTGACAGTACTGGAAGCTATCTATTTTGAAGGGCTGCAAGCATTTGCATGCTGCTTATTGACTGTACTTCATATTCCATGCACTGACATGGTGGATATTTCCTCCCATTCTCCCAGAAATCCATCAAAACTTTTTATCTTTCTATTTTGGTTGCAGTAAAACCCTACAGTGTTGTGAATATTGACATTGCAATTGCATATGGGTGCTGTCTGCAGCACCGAATGGTGAAGTTGTGGCCTTCTGGATGTTGCAGAATTTCAGCTCGAAACCTACCCAGTGTAGCCACTGGTGAAGCTTGATGGGAGTTGTAGTTTAACATCTGGAAGGCCTAACATTCTTTGGCATGCACTGATATTATGTATCTCTAACAACAGCCTGGGAGGGTTGATGAGAGCTTGTGGTCAAAGGTACTAATGCAAAGTTCTAGCTCTTTTTTTAAGGACCACCTCTGTACTTCATGGTGCAAATATTTCCCCTTCTAGACGTGTCTTCTAAATTCTCTCATTGCTCCTCCAAAGGTACAGCAAATGTTAAGTGTTAAATATGCCATCGTAGGCAGAGATAGTGTGACAAAAGGATCTTCCTGATCCCAAGGATGCTCTATCAAGGAGAAGCACTTGGACAGAATCAATAAAAGGAACATAGATTCACTGACGATTGGATCTGATGTTGACAGAGGTGTTCTGCCCAGTTAGTGGATTCATTCTAAGCCTATTCTTGGGCTCTGACTGGTCCCAGGGTTACAGATAGTTTAGCTAGCAAAAACAGCAAGGTTGCTCCCCCATTCTTCCTCAACTAATGTTCTGTATGTTTAACTTCATTTTTAAATCTGTGAATAAGTAAGCCCCATGTAGACTATTTAGTCCATTCTGTGATGACATTCTAGGGAAACTTGCTTCAGAGATCTATCCCAAGATGCCTTATCACTGGCCCTGCTTACTGTGACTGGATTAGAAAGATCAAGGGTGCTCCCAGCCCAGCTAGGAAAATATAGCAAAAAGGGAATGATGTCTGTAAAGCTATGGCCAGACTTGGAAGCAATTCTTTATCAATACTGAGGAACCTCCTGGGATACCAGGAAGTGTTGTGTAGGGATAAGCATGGAATCTCCTTTGTGGACTTTTCTCCAGACCTTTCCCTGTCAACATGCCCTAGACCTGGGCACAGACCAGATACACTTTGGTGGAGTCCACATATTGCTGGACAGAGGTTGGCACATGCCACAAAAGATACGCATTCTAAAAGTAAAGAAAAATGTACACATTTCAAATGGATACAAAGCATACTACAAACACAGGGAATGTGTGCAAGCAGTGCTTATGGGTTTTATGGTATGGACATAAATTATGGACATAACAGAGACAGAGTTTCACTCTATTAAGAAACCAACAACCAGATGGAAGAGGCATAGACCGGGCATGCATTTGTGGAAAGGAGGCAATGTGCAGATGTGGGACTAGACAGATGTGAACATCCCAAGTGGTGTGCATCACAGAAAGAAACAACACAAACACAACTTCTGGGATATATCTACAAGCAAAAATATCTTTCTCTCCAGATGAATATGAATATATTTGCTGCAGTAAACACATGTGTCACATCTGGCCTAAGTGCAACATCTCAGTAAGAACTGAGCGGCTATGATTAGAGAACCGAGCACTCTGTTTAGTGAGATCCTGTGCTTCAAAGTTTCAATGAAATGTTGGCAAGGAAGGTTGGGCACTAGTTTCCTCATTGGAATGGCAGTTTATCTGACTATAAAAGAGAGCCAATTTGGTAAGTGATTAAAGTGTTGTCTGGACTGGGACTTGGGAAATCCAGATTTTGGTCCCCAGCGAGAGATGAAACTCACTGTCTGATGTCAGGCAGTCACATCTTTCAGCCTGATCCTACCTCACAGGATTACTATGAAGATAAAGTGAGGATGCCACTGTACAACACCTTGAGTTCATTATTAATGAAAAATGGGATATAAATGTAAATATGCATAGACTCTACCCCTTAGCATCATATGTAAAATGATGATAAAGACAATGGAAACAATGCATGGAAGAATGATACAAAAGTGATGAAAGGATGGCAAATTCATTCATGGAAGAACCATATGAAGATGAACATTCAGTTTTAGAAAGTGAAGTGGAAGCTGCACTCAGATCACTTGGGAGAAATAAATCACTGGAAAAAGATGGTGTACCAATAGAGATGCTTCAAGGTACAAAGACAGAAACTACTAACTAAAATCTATCTATAAATATGGAAAACAAAACAATGGCTCGCAGATTAGAAACACTCAATATAGATTCCATTCCCTAAGAAAGGAATGCCAGGGTTTGCAGTAAGTGCAGGCCTATTGCATTAATTTTTCATGTAAGCCAAGTGATACTCAAAATTCTACAACAAATTTTTTTTTAATCATATACGGAGTGACAAATGCCAGATGTCCAAGCTGGATTCAAGAAAGAAAGATGCATTAGAGATCATACTGCAAAAACATACTGCACAATGGAGTGCTCCAAAGAATTTCAAAAGAAACTCAACCTGCATTTTATATATTATAGAAGCCTTTCATTGTGTAGATCATGAAAAACTATGGATTGCTCTTCAACAAATGGCTGTGCCACAACATTTGACTATCCTGATGCATAACCTGTGCACTGGACAAGATGGTACTGTCAAGACAGAACATGAAGAAATGGAAGAGTTTCCAGGTGGCAAGGGGGGGTCAGTCAAGGCTGCATTTTATCAACCGATCTGTTTACCTTGTATGCTGAATGTATAGTAAGTAAAGTAGAATTAGACTTGGAAGAAGGAAGTGTGAAAATTGGAGGAAGGAACATCAACAATTTAAGATACACAGATGACACCAAAGTACTAGCACAAAATAGCAAACTTGGAACAATACTGAAGATAGTCAAGGAAGAAAGTGCAAAGGCAGGTTTACAGTTCAACATTAACAAAAATAATGACCACAAATGATTTACGTAACTTTAAAGTAAACAGTGAAGACATTGAAATAGTTCAAGATTTTCTATGGAGTGCTGTGGTCACTAAAAGTCAACAGAGGTTTCTCAAAAACAAGTCATGACAGACTAACCTGATTTGTTTTTTTATTAATAGATTTACAAGCTTGATAGATGAAGATGCCGTGGATTTAGCGTATCTTGGTTTCAGTAAGGCCTGTGGCGAGGTTCCCTGTAGACAATGCTCCTATTAGGTGGATTTGTAATTGGCTGATCGACCAAACCCACAGGGTTCTCTCCTGGGCCCAGTGCAATTCAACATCTTTATACATGACTTGGCTGATAGAATACAGGACATTTTTATCAAATTTTATCAAATTTGCAGATTACACCAAATTAGGAGTAGCTGATATCCCAGAGGAGTAGCACTGATATCCCAGAGGAGAGTAGAATTCAAAATGCTTATAACAGATTAGACTGTTTGGTCAAAACTAACAAAATGAATTTCAATAGGGAAAAATGTAAGATGCTACACTCAGCCAGAATGTAAGATGAGTGACACCTTGCTTGACTATAGCACATGTGAACAGGATCTAAGAGTTTTAGGAGACCACAAGCTGAACATGAGTTAGCAGTGTGATACTACAGCTAAAGAAACCAATGTGATTCTGGGCTGCATCAATAGCAGTATAGTGTCTAGGTCACAGGAAGTAATAGTGTACCACTTTATTCTGCTTTGGTCAGACCCCACTCGGAATACTGTGTCCAGTTCTGGGTATCACAGTTCAGGGAGGATATTGACAAGCTGGAATGTGTCTAGAGGAGGGTGACCAACATGGTAGAAGGCCTGGAAACCATGCCCTATAAGGAGTTTAGGAACCTGGGTATGTTTAGCCTGGAGAAGAGACGGTTAAGTGACATGATAGTTATGTTTAAATATTTGAAGGGATGTCATATGGAGGGTGGTGCAAGTCTCTGCTGCTCCAGAGACTAGGACACAGAGCAATGGCTTCAAACTTCAGGAAAAGAGATTCCAGAACTTTCTGATATAAGAGCAGTTCAGCAGTGGAATATGCTGCCTCAGAGTGTGGTAGAATCTCCTCCTTTGGAGGTTTTTAATCTTAGGTTGGATGGTCATCTGTTGGGAATATTTTGATGGTGTATTCCTGCATGGCAGGGGGTTGGACTGAATGGCCCTTGTGGTCTCTCCCAACTCTATGATTTTATGAAATGCACAGATACAGGATGGTGACACCTGGTTTGATGATAGTACATGTGAAGGAGATCTAGGAGTCTTAGTAGACTGCAAGCTGAATGTGAACCAACAATGCAATGTGGCAGCTAAAAAGCCAATGTAATTTTAGGTTGCATCAATAGGAGTATGGTGTCTAGATCAAGGGAAGCAGTAGTACCATTTTGTTCTGCTTTGGTCAAATCTCACCTGGAATACTGTGTCCAGTTCTAGGCGCCACAGTTCAAGAAGGACATGGACATGTTGGAGCATGCCCAGGGCTCAGCAAACAAAATGGTAAAAGGCCTGGAAACCATGCCCGATGAAGAAGGGCTTAGGAAGCTGGATATGTTTAGCCTAGAGAAGAAGTTAAGAGATGATGTGGCAGCCATGCTTAAACATTTGAAGGGACGTCATGTCAAGGAGGGAGCAGGCTTCTTTTCTGCTGCTCCAGAGACTAGGAACAGAGCAATGGCTTCAAGCTATAAGAGAACAGATTCCATTTAAACATTAGGAAAAACTTCCTGAAGGTGAGAGAAGTTTACCAGTAGAATATGCTGCCTCAGAGTCTGGTGGAGTCTCCTTTTTTGGAGGATTTAAACAGGCTGGATGGCCATCCTTCAGGAGTGTTTTGATTGTGTATTCCTGCATGACAAGGGGCTGGACTCAATGGCTCTTGTGGTCTCTTCAAACTTGATGATTCTATGGATCTATGATCCATACTTTGGCTCTCATTAATCAGAATGGAGACAGCAGTCAAGAGATCAGAAGAAGTCTTGACTTGGAAGGGTAAGTATGAAGGAACTAGACAAGATCCTCAAGTGTCCAGACTTACCAATGAATGCTGAAGTTAGGATTGTCCATGCCTTCCAATTTCTATGTATGGTTGAGAAAGTTGGACAGTGAAGAAAGCCAACAGGAAGCAAATCAATTCATTTGAAATGTGGTGCCAGAGAAGAGTTCCATGAATACTGTGGATTACTAAAAAGGTAAAAAGCAGATCCTGGCGTAAATCAAGCCTGAACTCTCCCTAAAAGCTAAGGTGACTAAACTAAGACTGTCGTACTTTGGCCATATCATGAGAAGATGCAACTCACCAGACAAGACAATGATGCTTGGTAAGGCAGCAGGCAGTAGGAAAAGAAGTCTGCATTAGATAGACAGACTCAATCAAGGAAGCCATGGCCCTGTATCTGCAAGATCTGAGCAGGGCTGTTGGTGACTTTTAGGTCTCTTATTCATAGGGTCACCGTAGGACCAAGTCGATTTGGTGACAGTTAACTCCTCTCATGTTAATGATGCCAGTCAACAGCTGGTACCCTGCCTCTTAGCAGAAAGCAAGAAGCCCCAGGAGACCGTCACCAGCTTGGGAGAAATATAGTAGGCAGCCCCTACCATCCTGATGTAATTAGCCTCCTGGGGTTTCCAGGAATTTCACAGGGAGCACAGACTGTTAGGGTTCCTTCCCAAGCCCGCCACTAACAATACAAATTTTGCTAATCAGAAACATATGTGCCTAAACCCAATTAAGAGAGTGGCTGGCAGAATAGGGGGAAGGAGAACACCCGAGGCTTTCATGTTCACAAGCCAAAGAGTGATTTATAATTGCCAGAGCAATTTTATGATGATATCAATCATTTGCAGAGGTTGAGGATGTTAGGCTTTAGAGCAAGAGCTATTAGGATCCCCCAGAGTATTGTGGGATTTGTCACCCCAAAAGTCATTTCTCTAGGCTTGGATCTCATTTCTGTCTGCACAGAGAAAACAGGATCTCAGCATCTCTCCCAAATACTCTGAAGGCACCAAATTCTATTTTCTCTTGGATGGTAAGCAGGGTAAGCCTGGTTAGTACTTGGATGGGAGACCACCAACGACTCTCAGGTGCTGTAGGCTGTATTTCTGAGGAAGGAAATGGCAAACTACTTGCTTGCCTAAGAAAACCCCATGAAATTCATGGGGTGGTCATAAGTTGACAGGTAGCTTGAAGGCACATACACACCCTAACTTCCAGAAAGCATCACAATGTGGATTGTACTGGATAAAAGATTTAGGCTGGCCAGATGCAAAAGATGACAGGGTGTCCTTCTTTAATAATTGTGAATGAAGGAAGAAATCCCCTCCAGTTTTTTCAGAACAACAGCTAACTGACTGAAATTCCCCTTTTGATTCACATCTATTAGAGGTACAGCTATGGAAGCTGCAATAGGCTACCTTGGAGTGGCCAAATTTTGAATGCAAAATGAGTAACTTGTGGCTCCCAGATGTTGTTGGACTGCAGTGACTAACTGCTGTAGGCAGAAGAGCCAATGGGGAAGGACAATGGGAGCTGCAATCCAATCCCACTTTAAACCAGGTCTTGTAATTCTTTTAAGTGACAGCCCTCTGACTGCAGCAACAATGAGGGGATTATGCTTATCTCCAGGTCACAACAGGTTTCACAAGCTGAGTTCTACATAACCAGCCTCTAAATCTCTGGTACAGGAAGACAAGCAGACTGGGCTGTCTGGTTTTCCTCGATAGTATGCAACTCTGAAGAACATTAAATGATCTATGGAAAGCTTCAAATGTTCAAAGTAAATGAATATAGGATTTGCACTTCTTGTGCAGATTAACCTTCTCTACCTGGTGCCCTCCAAAGGTGCTGGACAATAATTCTCATTGCTAGCAGAACAAGATATTGGGGTGTGTTTTGAATCACAAACCCACATACAAAAAGGTTAAACATTTAGACTTATAAACTCCAATGGAACAAGCATCAGGTTAGTTTCAGACACAGTCATGCTGAAATCAGTGGGCCTTTTAGTCACAAATAACTGAAGCTCCCTTAGTTTTGTCAGACAAGACCCACCAAAATCAAGGGAACTAAATCATGACTAAATTGGTCCACTGTATCCAGCATGATGAAAGCTAGATCCAAGCCTGTATTGGATTTGGGAAATCCTAGGTTCACACTTTTTGTACAGGCACAGATCTTGGTAGGTCAACTTGGCATTTGACAATCCTGCAGAGCTGTGGTGACAAGTAAGACCAGATGCTTTTCTGTATTCCTTGGGAAGCGGTTTGGGGATACAAATAGATTTTTTTAAAATGAGTGACACAATTGGCTTGTTGATATTAAAAAAAAACCCTAAATAATGAAATTGTCATATTTAAGTGTAAGTGCAGAAAATCAGGCCTCAGTTTAACATAACGTGGTAATGGTCATACCAAGTACTTGGCTCACAACACAGACCCATGTTCATCATGTCACTGTGAGCTGCTAAAAATAGGGTATCTGGTCTGGCAGTCAGTGTGGGGTCAATGTGCTGAACCAACCCAGCAACTACTTCACCATCTGTCAAATGCTGTGTTGATCTCTTTACAGTGTACAATTTCAAGACGATTTCATTAGCTATGTGAATTGCCCCCTCTGCCCACAAGTATAACTTTGCATAATTGAACCTTCTAGAGTTCACTTTTTGGCCAGCTATGCTCAAGCTTTATATTTCTGTTCCTAAGGAAAACATATCATTCCCTCCTTTAATACCCTTTCAAAAGTTAGGGAGGAAATTCTTCTCTTCTAGGAAGGTGTTTGGTTCATTGATGAGTGTTTTCTGGTTTTGTTTTTGACTATCTTCACTTAAAAAAAATTAGTTTCTGTTGGTACTCTGTTGCTTTAAAAAAAATATAAAAACTGCTGGTTGACTGCCTCAATACAATTAGAACTGGTGTTTTTACATTTTAAGTGGAATTAAAATTGCGTTTTTGTTTCTGTTGTTAAAATGTCTAAAGCTTTTTTTTTAAAAGGTGGGGTACAGACGTTTTAAATAAATAATAAATATTCTCTTCTGTGTGGTGTTGGGATGAGGGAGGGAGAGAGAAGGAAATCAGTGAGAAGTGAACACACAAATGGCTTCTGAGTGAAGAGGCACACTCACTACTGTCATGACAGCATCCTTTGCACTGCCTTGAGATTTTGTTTATGGTTATTATGGCCTTGCTTTCCTACCAAAGCCTCCAACAAGAATACATGGAGGAAGGATGATAGTATGGTGGTGTCCCACATGCACCTGATGGCAGGCCGGGAGCAGGAGATGAGCAGCTTCATCAACACCATTCTTCTCCCATAATATTAATCAGGTCCCCTTAGGCTATTCCCACCCCACAGCAAGAGCCTAAGATCAGTACAAGGGCATCTTACATTCTTCTTTTCTTCCCACAGTCAAGTGTTAAAACTGGTGCCTAACCTGACCAATCTACGAATTGGTAACTTTAAATATGCTGGTGCAAATCACACACGTGTCCCTGTCTTGTGGGGAATTCTCGGGGACATTTCGGCCTCTGCTGCTCAGCTGTGGCATCACCTCAGCAATGATGCTACAGCATCTTTCCTGGTGTGGCACACTCAGCTGAGCTGTGCTGTCCTGTCAACCACTGGCTCTTTCACTGCAGTGGAGATGAAGCAAATTCTCCAAAGCCTTTTTGCTCTTATGAGCTCTGGGTCAGTTTGTATTAGGTTCACTTAGGGCTCTCCCTTAGGTTCAGGCCCCACCCCCAAAGAGGATGCAGAGACCTGAGTGTAACAAGTGGCCATTTTGATTTTTTTGAATGATCTGCTCCTTCTTTTAAGAAGAAAGTTAGCTCAGACTCTTTTGATCCATCTGCTTGTCCTCTAGGAACTTCTAGGCCATGGTCCCCACTCTGGTGCACCCATCTAGCTTAGTTCTTCTTCTATCTTTCTATTATAAGGGTGGGTAACATTCAGGGCCCTGAGGATCACATGGGAGAAATGGGTGGTGTAGTGTGGCATGCACACTACATCATACAAACATTCTTCTATACTATGCACAGACACACTCTTGTGCATACCCACACCTGTTCCATTAACTTTATGTTTCACAGTCCCTGGAATGTCTTGATGAAGGAAAAGGAGAATTTTGTGGGATTCAAAAACCCCTTTCTCAGTGGCAAAACAGGTGAAGGTGAACGTGGAAAAGTAAACACTATACAGTTTCTAAACCAAAAAAGATCCATAAAAATATTCACATTTTAGATTAACAATTATAAACATTTCCACTAAAAAAACACAATAACATTTCAGCTCCGCCCACACCCAACAGAAACATAACAATACACCTCTCCCAATGCTAACCTGCTTAGGCAAGAGGTAATATGAAATGATGAGCCAAGGGCAAAGATGATCCACTGGCTGATTGCCAGATTATGGCTTCTAGTAGCCTAGAACACTGGAGAACTCTTCTGGAGAAAGAAGCACCTCCCCAGGTAACCAGTGGAACACGGCTGTTTTCCTTTTAGATAGAAGGAAATGCCTTATACTTTCCAAGGAAGAGGTGGGAAACTGGTGGCCCTCTAGGCATTAGACTACAAAACCCATCAATCCTTGACTGTGCTTGCTATGGATGATGGGTGTCACAGTCACACAACTTCTGAGGGACCACTGCCTTGTTATGAGGCATCTGCACTCTAGATACCCTAGAATCCTCTTTGTATCCTCTTTGTTGCAGAAGAGTAAAGCGCTCACATATCTTCAGCCAATGAGAATTAACAGGATATCCATGATGGCACATTCTTTGTTACTCTTTCTTAACCAAAGGAATTGAGGGTCAAAAGGTTTCATTTTTCCCAAAGTCCTCCAACATGGCAACTAAGAAACTTATGGGACATAAACATGTTGCACATCTTAGGGATTCTAGGAGAACTGTAATGGCATTCATATGGCTGTGTGTGGGGAACATGGAGCTAAATTTTCCTTCCCCAGCATCCCATGGTAATGTATACCTGGGTTGTGGGTAAGGAGGAGGCACCTGTTCCATCTGGCATTGAGATACTTGCATATTTTTGGCCAGAGCAGTTATGGGAGCTGATTCTACTCTGATGGCATGGTCAACAGAAAATGCACACCCCTCCCTCTTTTTAAGAATATGCACTAGACAGTGATCCCACTGCCTGTGAGATGCACTGAGCATGTTGGGCTAGGAACAATGCCTCATCACACAAGCACATGTGGCATGACAACAGCTGGTGATCCATTTTGGTCAGGTAAGGACATCAACCAACAGACAAGTGGTTCTCCTGGACTGTATACAACCCCCTGGCTGAAAGAGACCCATCTCCTCCAGAGCAGACAAGAAGACAGAGCACCATTCAGATTTCTGTGGCAATGATGTCCTCATAGGGAACATCAGTACCCTGGAGGTCAAGATCTAAGGGCTCTTTGCCATCCTCTCCTGCAGCCAACTGCTGGAGCATCTTCTCCAAATTCTGGTTCCGTTTGTACATGTGCAGGTAACTCTGCTGCAGCTGCTTCTGGTAATGGATCACTTTCTCCTTTTCTTCCTTCCAAGTCTGCCGTTCCTCCTCAAAGCCAGCTGTCATCTGCTCATTGTTGTCCCGCTCCTCCTGCAACTCTGCCTTCAGCTTTTCAACTTCCCTCCACAGGGCTTGGACATCCTCGGTCATGTTACCTTCTAGACCTACAGAAACCACCCCACACTTCATCTCCTCTCTGAGGATGGTCAGTTCTGTTCTGAGCTCTGCAATTTCCTGCTCCAACAGGTTCACCTTCTCCCTCAGCAGCTCTGATTCATTCTTCTTGCGTTGGAGCTCATTTTCACATACCTCTAGCTCCATGGCCTTCGCATGTAGTGATTCTTCCAAATCCTGGATTTTCATCTCTAGTAGTTCCATCTTTGCCCGGACATCCTTCAGTTGAGCTTTCAGGTTGAGAACCTCATTGGTCTTGCTGTTGAGTTCTGTTTGGGATTCCTTCAGTTGTTGTTTCAGGAGAGAGATTTCACCAGATTTCTGACAAACCTGTAGGGACACGAGACAACAAGTGTCAGGGTGTCATCTAGACCATGGCCTGTTGGAGTACTCAAACTGCAGTGCCCTGCTTGGCCCTGGTGACCCATACAGTTTGGCCTTGATGACCACATTTATGTGAGATTTGTGAGAACAGATCAAAGGGTGGGTAACCAGGGACAGGGGCTGCTTTCCTCCAGGAAAAAATTGTCAGACACACATGACAATTATATGCCAGAAAGGCACAAAGACAACCATGGAGTGTGGAAAGGTTACATTTGAACTGCAGCACCCATGACCATTGACTGTAGTCCAAAAAGTAAAGTTTTTTAATTCTAGGTAGGCAGCACCAGAGTTTAAAGTAGGCAGAGACAGCCTGCTATCCCACTCTTGCTGCCACCTTCTTGTCCCCAGCGTTCTCTTTTTGCCCCCCTTTCTTCTCTCTTCTTGCCTCTCATCTTCAGGTCACTGGGAAAAAGACAGGTCAGTTGTGCTAAAGGTCTCAACTAATCACTTCCAGGGTGCTTTAAAATAAGACTGAGGGGTGCAAGCTGTCCATGCGTGAATCAAATCATCTGAAGAGGGTTTTCTGCACTTCATCTTCATCTGAGGGAGAACAGGAACGAACATGGGCAAGGCCTACCATTTTGCAAGTGAAGCAACCAAAAGTGGGAGTTTTGTGGTCTTGTGAAGAGGTAGCATATTATCAGTTATAAATTTATTATTGCTGTATTTTTACTGTTGGAAAGAGAAAGCTACTTGAGGGATTTACTGTCTCCAGTGCCCGAATAACCTGGTTGGCTCTGGATTCAGAATGATTTTGTGGGTAGAGATGCCATTTGTTGTTCATGCCTCAGGCAGCTGACTTGAGGGTGGGGAGGTGGCCCTGGAAATGAGAGAGAATCTTCTCTGCAGCAGTGCCCAGTATGTGAAACCTCCTTTGCTAAGACAGTCATCTAGCACCCACTGGCCAGCATTGTCTTAAGTGACATATGCCTGCCTATGTCTTTTTTTGGAGAGAGGATCACTGTGGCGGCTAGTATTTTCTTCCTCTCTCCTCATCTGCTAGAGCTGTACCAAGGCTCAACGGTGACAGCTTCCCTTCCACAGCCATTCAATGGTGAGATAGGAATGACAGCACAATTGCACTGCAGAACTTTTACACAATACTTGGTGATGGAGGATCTCAGCCATTACATTATGTCTTTACTGCCTCTTGCAGACATGTTTCTTTAGGCAGGCGTTTAATCCTGGCCAGAAATTTATCTCCTCCTGTTTGGAAAGGGGCAGAGGAAAACCATTCATTCATTTGTCTTTTTCCCCTGTTGAATTTTTAATTGACTGTTTTAAGCTACAATTCCATACTGAGTTAATGGTAGCAAACCTGATTAAACCCAATGAAACTTACTTCTGAGTAGACATGTTTTGGATTCCACTCTTAATGTATGAATTGTTTTTCACTGCTTTCATTTAACTACTTTGTATGCTGCCTCAGGCACAGGTTGTCCAGAAGCAAAGGAGAAAACGGTCTTGCAATTTTAATAGTTCCATAGAAGAGAGAATTTCAGCAGGTGTAGTCTGTGTGACAAGTGACTTAAATGACAAGTAGCTTACATGTCTGTGCAAAATATATGAGCTGGCAGCAACTCACACTTTAGTCACAAGCTAGAACTGTTGAGAATGAAGGGATTACCAAGGGAGAATGATGATAAGACAAAGACCACCTGAACCATTCTATGTGTTCAAATCACATTATAAGGAAATAAAAGGTACAACAGAATAACTTGCCAAGTGTTACTTAACCACAGCCAGCACATAAGATTAAATGTTCAAAATGGTCATATTGGTCAGAGTCCTGGTGGGGGCATCCACACATGTAAGTTTCCCTTATATATGTGGATGTCTTTTTGGGGCACTGTGGGGGTTGGTATTCCCTTCTTCCTTGCTCAGAGTCCAAAGCCCACCATTCTAACCTACTGATAAGCCTGTGATGCTGCCCACACAGCCATTCTGTGTTGGGTAAGCAGGCAGATTCAGGGAAACTTCTGCCTCCACTTCCCATAGCCAGACATGAAAAGATAGTCTCCTTAAGTTCCCCAGAGGTCTCAGTGCTGCTGTCAAGCATGTTGCCCCTGGTTATGGGAGATGTAGCCAGATGCCTCTCCAAATCTGTGTGCTTGCCACAAAGCACAGAATGGCCATTTGGGGCAGCATTAGGGACTTATCAGTAGGTGGGCATGGGAATATACAGCTCAGTGTAGTGTAGGTCAGTGTGCAGACACTTACACTATGCCAAGGGGATGTTGGATGAAGGCAGTAATATTGTCCAATAGCAAGAAAATGTCATGGTTATGTCATGTGAACATCACTGTATTAAATTATAAAGGTTTCTGCAGAATAATGAGACTTTGCATTGCATGAAAAGGGAGAAATGGTAAAGAATCTTGACTGGAGCTGTGGGAAAGTCCCTTCAGAAGCTGAGCTAAATTACAAGGAGCTCATAATGAGCTATGGATCACTAAACTTGTCCAGCTCTGAACTCACTCCCATCATTTACACATCACAAGGAGTTTACCTACCACAGATACCATACAGTATCTGTTCTTCAATATTCTGTGTCAGTCTGGACAGATGATACTTAAGCAAGCATGGTTTCTGACCTTTGGTCAGAACACAGGCTTTTCACCCTGTCTGTATGCAAACACAGCCCCTGTACAAAGATCAAAGAGTAGTTCCTACAAAAGACTGACACCCTTTCATCTATGAAGTCAGAGCAGAACCATACCTCCCACTGTGTTTCCTCCAGTGCTGGAGCAAAGGTCGTCTTCTCTTTCTCATAGGACCTTAGCTTGGTCTCCAGAAGGTCCTGCTCCTTCATCAGGTTTGCCAGTTCCTCTCGGAGCTGCTTCTTCTCCTGCTGCAGCTGGAAGACCTGGAGCTGCAGAAGCTGCTGTGCCCTCTGGTTCTTCTGTGAGGTCTGCTTGAGCTTACTGTTGCATTTCTGCTTCAGCAGTTCCATTTCATCCCTGCAACGCCTCTGCTTTTCCTCATAGCTTTGGCAGGTAGTGATCTCCTTCTCCTCAAAGCTGCACTGGAGCTCCTGCAACTCACCTTCTCTCTCCAAGAGCTTCTGCTCCAACTCCTGGATGGCTGACTCCTCTGTGGAGATCGGTGAGCGGATGCAAGAGTTCTTCTCAGTAGGGTGGGGGTGGGCAGAAGCAGCTTTGCCTGGATTGAGGATTTTGGTGCCCCCATCAGAGAATGACAGGGCCTTTAGGCTCATCATGTTACTGTCCTGCAGGATGGCACACTGGGTGATATTGTGGGCAGAGCCCCCAAATCGGCTGATGGGCCCCAATGGAGCAACAAGGGGGTCCAACTGGTAGCTGCTGGCTGTACTGTGAGTAGGGAGGCTTGACATGGAGTTCCTTCCTGAGTCTGACAGTCCTCCAGAGCACAAGGCAGGTTTAAGGTCCCCATCTTTAGCTTTGTCCTGGGATTGGAGTGGCTGAGAGGCCTGGCTACCTTGCTCTGGGGAAGAGTGGAGGACTGTGTTTGAGCGAGGGAGCACGGGCTTGAAGGCGGTGGGCCTGGCACCATTCTTGTCTGTGCCCTGGAAAGAAAGAACAACCAGCCAGTTAGGGCAGGCATAGGAGTATCAAGCAGTTAGCCCCTTTCTACCAGTTACTGGAGAAGATGCATGGGATGTGTGTGTGTATCACTTTCTCCTTTCAGACAAATGGATGCATGCAAAAACAGTAGTGTGGCTTCTCCACCCCCTCCCTGCACCAATAAAACCTGAGACTCAGTGAAGTTAAACAGACAAAGGTCTCATTTAGGATGTTCATCTGATATAGCTGCAGGGCAATTCTATTCCTACAGTTAAACCACTGCAGGGCAGCAGCACCTGACATATCTAAGACCCAGCATAGCACAAATGAGGGAGAAATGGCATTGGCTCCTCATTATTTCCCTCCCACAGAATGCAATAGCAGGGAAACAATTTATCTCACGTCCCAGTTTAGTCTCAACATTCCTCAAGAGATGTGGTCAGAAACTGGAAGGACTTTGGATCCCGCAGAATCTAAGGGCTCTGCTGGAATGCTCACATTAGTAGCTTGTTCACCCCTCGCAGGACTGGAGAGATGAAGGCCTCAGAATTTTCCATGATAGCAAAGAGAATGGGACCTGAGCTTACCATCCAGCCCTTCTCCCGAAGCCAACTCTTAATAAACAAAATTAAAAGGTGGGGGGGCATTTTAATTTTGCTGTCTATATAAAGATTTATGGATCTGAAATACTTCATGAGGGGGCAAAATCCTCATTCACTAAGGACAGCTATTCAGAAGAGGCCCTTTCTCAAGTATCCCAGTGCTGCTGCTGGGACTTCCCTCAACCCATCTTAAATCAGACCATGATACTATTCAGATAGTCAACTGCGATAGGAAGCTGCATCCATCCCCTGAACTCACCAAGGAATGGACTCTATCCCAACTGCCCCTCCGAATTTTGCCATAACCTTGCAAAATTTTTAGTGGTGCAACAGTAGTTCCACTGTTGTATCGCTAACTGCCATTAAGTCAACTTGACTTATGGTGACCCTAAAGATGACAGACCTCCAAGTCACCCTATATCAACATCCCTCCTCAGGTCTTGCAGATTCAGCCTCATCCCCACCAGCAATTTAGTTTTAAAACAAGGCATGCAGACCTGAATGCAATTCAGTTTCAAAAGAAGGTGCACTTCCTACACACACATTGTTTTAAAAGTAAATTTTTTGAGCTTTTCACTGTGTTCAAAAGCACAGAAGAAGACATCACAAATAACAGAATAACTAAAACAGACTACCTGGTTTCTACAGTGCGGCTTCTTCAAATTGTACTGTAAAAAGATTATCTAAGTAGGGGTAGAAAAATATTTAAAGTCCCTATCAGCTGTGTATCTGTTTAATCTTCAGATTCAGCCCATCTATTTTCTGCATCAGTCTGAATTTTTTTAAAGCACACAAAAATTTGCATTTCTTTCTATCCAGTCTTTCTCTTATATAATTTTTTTGTACACAACTTTCCCTAATATATGCACTTATGCACACAACTTTCTGTAACACATTCTATTTTGTACACAGGTTTCCCTAACATAAGTTTGCAAAACTCGGAGACATGCACATTCCCAGGCATAATTGTGTTTTGCCCTGTGTATCAGTATAGATAGTGTGAATTGGGTTGTTTGCTTAACAATGAAAATGTCCTCCTTTTCTAGGTCAAAGAAGGGCAGTAGTTCAGTGTTGCAAGCTTTCAACTTTTTCAGTCCTGGCACCTACCTGTAACACAATCATGTGTTTATTTTATTTCTTGCATATATTTGGAGACCCACAGCTGCCCACTCTGGCTTTAGATTTTGAGGTTGCCAGTGGATCCTGGTGGGGCAGGGGTGGGACAGGAAATCCACTCTTCTTTCAGCTTCTCCAAATTGAATGGGAATTCTAAAGTGCTGGAGTTGACATTGGCAGAGCTCCCATTCAACTTGGGAGAAGTTGTGAAGAGTGGCAGTAAAATCCAGAGTGGTGGAAAGATGGATTGACCAGTCACATGTACTTGATGGGGAAATTTTGAAGTGTAGACTTTTATTGTGATAGTGCTCATGACACCACACTCAAGGCCAATGAAAAATACAGGCAGCTGTGTTGATCTATCTATCTATCTATCTATCTATCTATCTATCTATCTATCTATCTATCTATCGATCCACTCACCCAAATGCTCCTACTTGTTTTCATCTCTAGCAGGAACAGCTCTTTTTATAAAGCTAACTGATCTTGCTCAGTCAAGCCACCTCAAAATACTTTGGATTAGAATAACGATAGCTCATAAGAAGACAGTGTTGTTGGGAAAATCCATTTCCCTTCCAGCTACTGTAGGGGTTGCACCTAATATTTGAGGGAACAGGGAAGTCAAAAGGGGATGGGCGGATGTCATAGTTCCTGCTCCAATCCTGTGAGCAATGCCTCCACAAAAACAGTGGATAGGGCAAAACGGTGGGAGTTCCCAGATGCAACTGGTTGGATAAAGGGAAGCAGGATGCTGGACTCCAGCAAGGCTATTCTTCTTGTAGTACATACAGATTAAGTCTTTGTTATACTCGGACTAAGTTTCACACAACTCACTATTTCCAGCTGGTTGGCGACTGGCTTGAGTTTAGGGGGTGTTGCGGTGCCATAGTCCACGCTGCTCCTCCCAGCCTGGCTTCCTAGTTCCCCACTAGATAGTGGTGTGTAGTCTGACCGGTGAGCCTTCTGATTGACCTTGATATAAAAGAAATCTTCATTCTTGTTGCCCTTTGAGCTGGACTTAGTATGGCTGGTTTCTTGAGAGAAGCCAAATTTCAGCAGCCCATCTGAGTATCTGTTCAGCTTCTTCAGGTGAGACGACTTGCGCAGCTTGTACTGCGATGCCCGGCAGTGTTTGCTATGGAAGCTATGCCCAGAGATAAGGCTACTGACACTTCCCATTATGGCAATGAAACTGCTGATGCTCCTGGATGGAGGACATACACAGAAGAGATATCGCCCTGGCTAGGTCTTCAAGGGGGGATGTCCTGACAGCTGGGAGAGAAGGCTGGTGTTGTGGTCATTGCAGAAATTTCAAAGTGCCAAGGATCATCAAATCTGAGCAGAAGAGATAAGGACATGAAAATTGGTGAGAACAACAAAGGCAGCCTAGGAAATCTTCATATAATCAATATGGAGGAAGCCCAGAATTTAAGTTCCATTTTGGGCACTGATACACTACATGATGTTGGATAAATTATAATCTCTCATTTTAGCTCCCTGGCTATAAAACAGGAATAACAGTGACTTTATTCTCATAAACAATGGTACACTAGAGATAACAGCTCATAAACCTGTAGGGTTGAGGAAAAGGGTCCCATAATTTAAAAAAAAAAAGGCAAAGGAACGGTTATTGGTGTCAACCTTCCACAACCTAGTACCGTCCTGATGTACTGTACTATCAGTAATGATGCAGCCTGGGTATGAAGGGGGCTGGATGGGAGTTGCAGAAGGTTGAACTTTGGTGCATAGCTATGGCATTTGTGTAAAAATCCAATTCCATCAATTACGGTAATTAAAACAATTATTTCAGGCAATCATATCAACTTAAAAAAAATTGAGTCTACAAATGTATCACTAAAAATGTAAATACAACATATTCATGGAAATTAGTCCAGCTGTAGTCTATGCAGACTCTTCTTAGTGACTTATGCTGGCAGAGCCAGAGTTAAACCAGCATATTGTGCAAGAAGTATACAGTTCCTCCTTGTGCAATGGCAGCTGGACAGCACCTAGGCACAGTTTTGTGCTCCTCAACTCAAACGGCCACTGGCTGCTTGTGGAATTGTGCTGGGAGAGCTCCCTTGTGTCACTGCCCTCTAGAATGCCGCAAGCTGCCCTGTGCTGCTGTCACTCACACAGACCTGAAGAATAAGAAGACTAGTGGTGTTATATGTTTCACCAGTGTTAAACAGGACGCTGGCCTACATGTCATCACCAGATTATTGCTACTGATATATGGTGCATATCAGTAAAGAATAAAAGATTTAGACAACATTCAAGAGAACATCTTTCTCCATTTCAAAGCAGTGGAACACATGCCAAGGCTGTGATGAGTCCCATGAAGAACTAATGAATCCACAGCTACTGAGGGGAAAGACACACATGGATCTCTTGCTCTCCATGCAAAAGATACCTGGCCTAGTCCCTGAGATCTGCAACTGGGGCTATGATCTTTGAGGACAGATGGTACTTTAGTTGCAGGGCCCACGTTTTGCATACAGAAGGTCTCAAATTCAAATCCTGAAGTCTTCATGTAGGACTGGGAAATATTCTTGTAGACAGACGACTGGAGTGGTATTCCCAATGAGTGTAAGAATTTTAAAAATAACTTCCCAAGCTCTGAATTCCATTTCATAGGCAAATTATTCAAGAAAACCACAATGGTAGTAGAGATGAGAGGAAGCAGTTTATTGTTCTGAGAGCCAAATAGGAGGAGATCTTAAATGTATTTTTGCTTTGAAAATACATACTTTTTTTAAAAAAAGATTTTTTTTTAATTTCAAAAAATTAAATTTAAATTGCAGTGGCCACAGTGAGGCTAAAAATAATCAGAATCCCAGCAGATGTCACTGGGCAGATTGAGTCTTCAACCAGCTCTACCAAACAGCCTGACCACCTTAAAGATTACTCCCGCTTTGATGCATTTTTCAAAGAGACAGCCACATCAGTCTGCTTCATTCAGTACAAAAAGGAAGGGGGAGAGGGGAAAGAAATCTACTAGCTCCTAGACTGTTTTATTTTTGCATGACCTTTTGTGGATTTCAATCCACCTCATCAAATGCAATGCAGAGCAGAGGGGACCAATGCATTAGAAGAAATCCACTGAAATCTATAAAGCTCATGCTAAAGCAAATCAATTAGTCTTAAAAGTGGCATTACTTTCCCTCCTCCCACCACCACTTCCCTTCCCACCTTGATGGTCTCTCAAGGCCTCTGCTGTCAGACTTATCCAAGTTCTTTTTATCTTTGTTCCCAAATAAGCCCCCTTCTCTTTGTGTTCCCTGTAATTTTCCACATTCTCTGGCTGGTCTTAACATGGATGCTACTGCAGTCCCTAATTACTGCTAACATCTTGTGTAGCATTCTGGAAGGCAAGCGGTATTGGATAATAACACAGTGTGTTATTACCATCATTATAGTTCAGAGGTGCTCAGAGAGCTGGTTTTTCCTTTTCCTCAGGCTTAAAAAAAGAAAATGATCCTTATTACAACCTCAATGTGTTTCTCTCAGTTATGGGCAACAGAGAAAGAGGACAAGGAAAATTCTTTCCAGAAACATTTTTAAAGGATTGGGATAAGTGGAGTGGAGGCAGGTGGGCATAAAAATGAGCACATCATCAAAATAAACCCCATCTGGGTGCCAAGGCAGGTGAGGAGGATGGAAAAGGGGCAAGAAAGACTTCAGAGCCTCATTTACTGCAGCAAAGCGATGAAGCAGAAGTTGCTCTGCTCTCCCACTGTTCTCTAAAAGCTTTTCCATTCTCCACACTGTGGATGTTAGACCCCCCAGCAGAGACTAAGCTCAGCTCTCCACACAAGTAGCTTCCTCCAAGTTCTGCTAGAGACAATCCACAGTTGTGTGCGCACACATATATATATCTTTGAAATGTCCTCCTCTCCCTTCCTGGCTTAAGAGCAATGGTTCATAGCAGAGCAGCTTCAGAAGTCAGTGTGGGAGAGAACAAAGATTGCAGGAAAACATGTGGGGAAAGGGTGGCTGTGATTGAGGGCAGAGACCTCATCATGAAGAGGAAATAGTACAGATCCAGCTTGCCCACTTTCTGACTTGTTTCTGGTGGAAAGAGATCTTTCTCTTTCCTACTCCTCTATCCTGCTTCTCACAGTTGCTTGTTAATGTAAAAAGACATCAGGGAAACCCAGGTGTCTCAAAAGAAACTTTTAGCAAAAGCTCACGAGTCAGCATGATGCCGTGCTTTGAATACTGGACTAGCAGGGCTGCCTTATCCATCAGGCATTTTAGGCTCAGTGTCTAGGACCTACAAAAATTTTAGGACCACATCCCTAGTGGTGAGGCAAGGCAGGGAGTTGAATACAAGAGTGCCCAGGGCCTAAGAGAACCTTAATGCAGCCCTGTAGACTAGGACTCTGGGGAGCAATGTTCAAACCCCTGCTCAGCCATGGAAATCCACTGGATGATGTTGGTCAAGTCACACCCACTCTCAGAGGAAGCCTTGGAGGAGGGCAAGGTTTGTTCTCTGAACAAACCTTGCCAGGAAACCCTGAGACAGAGTCACCATAAGTCAGAAATGACTTGCAAGCACACAACAAGAAGAAAGCACAAAGCACAGTCCTTTTCATCAAATGTTAACGTGGTCATCAAAACAGAGAACATGGTCATGGTCAAGCTGGAGCAGGACATGGTCAAGCTGGAGCAGGTCCAGAGGAGGGCGACCAAAATGGTGAAGGGCCTGGAAGCCAAGCCCTGTGAGGATAGACTTAGAGAGCTGGGTATGTTCAGTCTGCAGAAGAGAAGGTTAAGAGGGGACATGATAGCCATGTTTAAATATTTGAAGGGATGCCATGTAGAGGAGGGAGAAGGCTTGTTTTCTGCCGCTCCAGAGACCAGGACAAGGAGCAATGGATTCAAGCTGCAGGAAAGGAGATTCCACCTGAACCTCAGGAAGAACTTCCTGACAGTCAGGGCTGTCCGGCAGTGGAATATGCTGCCTCGGAGTGTAGTGGAGTCTCCTTCCTTGGAGGTTTTTAAGCAGAGGCTGGATGGTCATCTGTCGGGAGTGCTTTGAGGGTATTCCTGCATGGTAGGGGGTTGGACTGGAGAGCCCGTGTGGTCTCTTCCAACTCTACATTTCTATGATTCTATGAGAAGATTAACTTTATTTAGGTGTCTTATTCTCCCCAGTGATCAACCAATGCACCCTCAAAAAATGACATGAAGGCTATAGTTTAGAAGTGGCCTCTGGAAACATCTCCTTGCCTGATTTCTGAATGACACACCTGTTAAGGCTCTGGAAAGGGGTTAGCTCTACAGTTCAGGACAGCAGGAGATCTATGTGTCTCTGTGTGAGCTCTATGAAGAAGCAGAAACAGTAAGTGAGGTGTGAGCCACTGGAAGTTAAGGCACTGTGGAAGGTAGCTCTTTATATGGTGTCTGATGTGGAATTGCAAAAAAGATGCTTGTTTCAGTTTACAAAAAAAGAGAACACAACGTTGACATATTACAATAACCAATAGTATAAAAAAGTATTTTTTTTAAATGAAACCATAGAAAGCCACACAAATTATGTGATATGGTATAAAACCATTTTTTTTTACAACAGCTGAAACTTAATAAAATGTTAAGGAGCAGTATGTCTGCAACAGATAATCTGCTGCCCAGTAGGAAATCTTCTTTGCCTGTTCTTATGTACTGCTTGTACATCTGCAAGTAAGCAAATACTGAAAATACACTATCTGTCTCCCATGCTCTGTTATTTTTGAGTCAAAGTGGATGTAACATCATTCATACAATTAGCAATTGCATGAATGGTTCTTAAAGGTATAAAGCAGGCACTGATCTATCTGCATGGGAACTCTAGGTTGGGCAGAGAATACAAGGGAGGATTCTGCTGGATATTTAGGTATAGGGTAAAAGACCTGGACTGCAATGCTCTTCCTTTCTGTGGGCCTGATTCAGATCTTGACCTTGTGCCTCCTATTTGTAAGCAACACTGATGTGAGGCTTTCTTAAAGGTGGAGGGTCCTCTCACCCCAGACTGGGACCACAGTGAAGGCTAATAGTTAAAAGCTAGTCCTGCTGCAAAGATCCAACTCTAGTCTATTTATTTAAGAAAAATTGTGCAGCTGCAAATAGTATGAATCCTGTTTTTTCCACTTCAGCCATAAAGTAGCCTCAGTCTATCAAGTTATCCTATCCAATCCATCCAACCCATTGCCTTTTAGCTGGTAGTGGAGACAGGCAGTTGTAGTCCAACATATCTAGAGGCTCCACACTGCAGTAAACACATTTCCAATCAATATACTGGAAAGTACAAAATCAAGACCAATCAGTGTTGTCCCTTAGCATTTTCTATTGCTAGGGGAACTGAGGAGACAAAACATTATGATATCCTTCTTCTTTTTTTCTTTTATAGCTGATTCATTTGCTGACTTTTCTTAACCCCATGTCTTAAGCAGTTCTTTTAAAGGGAAAGGGGGACTTTTTCTTTTTTTCAAAAGAATACATTAGATTTGCTGGGATTTGCTTCTAAGTCAGTCATCTCCAAGACTGTGCTACATGAAAAGAATAGGAGTGTGACTGGCTACAGGAATTGCAAACTTTGCCTCTTGCTAAACATGAGGACTCACTAAAGCCTGCTAAATATTCTGCTCCAAATGTGCCATGATACAATTGCACTGCACAAGCAGAGACAGTGGCTATACTAGCTCTTGCTTTAACCTGCTGATGGCTGCAACCTATGCACCTTTCCTGTACTGACAAGTTCCCATGCTACCCATCAATCCCAACCTGCACCAGCTTTTTTTGCCCTCTCAGGAGGCATCAAGGTCCACAGGAAAGCCAGTGCCAATCCCAGATGCCACCTTTGTCATCCTAGCACAGAATGAAAGCCACGTCTATCTACCAGTCTTTTTCTTTGGTGGATAAATCAAGTCATTCCACTGTTCAGCCAGCCCCAGACAGACCTCATTGGAGCAGGGCACAGATTAAAGATAATTAATTAAAAATATGATCCAGCTTGTCCTTATTATCCTCCTCCTCCTCCTCCTCTTCAACTGGAGAATGACAAAAATCTTTGCTTAGCAGCCACAACAGTGTATTGCCCAGTCACTGGCTGTGCCACGTAGCACCACCCATCCATTATGAACCAACAGTCCCGAGAAGGGTGGAAGGATAGACAAGCCATTGTAATGCAAATGGGGAGGGGGTTAAGGGAGTACGCAGAAGGGCTACAAACAATGCTGGGATCTGTAAACCACTGAGATTATATTTTTCCTGCCTGGAGGGTACAGGGATGGAGTTAATGTAAGCATATGGAGCTTCTGCAACTAGGGATACAGACTCCCTAATACTAGGCAGCACATGGCCTTGCAACCCCATACATGCATTGGGGAGCTGAGAGCAACCTGCCCATGCTTACAGAAGGCGCAGCGGCTGGATCTTACTCTCCATGTTTAGAGGGGGAAGCCACACTCGCCTCCAGCTGGATGACCCTTAACAGGATATTCAAGAGCCTGTTAACCAAATTAATCGATGCAGGTTGGGAGAGGGGGAAGATAATGGGCCATATGGGGAGCTTGTTAGAAGGTCGTGGAAAGACACACTGCTCATTTCTATGCTCCTGCACAAATACAGGAATGTTGTGTTCTTTGTGTCAGGGAAACTGCTCGATCAGCTTTTTGACTGCATCAGGTATGTAAGGTTAGATATGAACAGGGGTACCGTCAGGGCAAGGCCCCAGAAAAGGATGGAGTCATAGTGCCTTGCAGGTAATGGTCAGCATGGAAAAGAACTGCCACTAGCTCACAATTTTGGGAGCCCGCAGACAAGATGACTTCACTGGTGCTCCCTCTCTTTCACATCTCCACTGCCTGTTACCCTATCCTTTCCCTCTGGGTTTCCATCCTAGGCAGAACTATTCCTCCTTGCTCCCACTTTTGTTGCTGCTGGCACATTTTGAGAAAGGAAATGAGCAGAAACAATTTCAAAGACAGGGACAGCCAGACAGTTCTGAGAGTCGGCACAGTGCAATAAGGCCCTGGCAGGTGTCTACTGATGCCAAACTCTGACAACAGCCTCCCAAAAAATTAAACTCCTAATGGGCCAAAGCTTCTGCCATATTCTCTCAATTGTAAATCTATCAATTTTCTTCCTGGTAATTTCATATTACATATGGTATTCCATGGCTTACTGAATTAAAATGAAGCAGGATAGTAAATCTGTTTCTCCCCCCCATCTCAGAAACTTTGGTGTCATCTATACCCAGAGATAAGCCTTATTCCTTAGCTGTTTTTGCCAAAGACCCTCCAGCTCAGCTATTCACATTCAAATTACCCCATGGACGACTGTCTTCTTAGGAAGCACTCAGAATTTAACATGCGTTACAGCTGTCAATCTGACACTAAGCCTATTCTTTTCCATTTGTATCAAACTTCTGACATAAGATACACAAATTGCATATGGCCCAAGACATTGGGCTTGTCTACCTGGTGGCCAATGCAACATAGTGTACAACTTAGTGGCAACAGAATTTAAGAACTGTATTGCTAAAAATACAGCAATAAACAAGAAAAATGTCATTAATTGCTTCAAAAGCAGGCAGGGAAAAGGCTAGATGATTAGCTGACAAAGTTTGAATGGAACGAGAATAGTAGTTTTCGACGGAAGGAGAACAGCTGTGGATGGAAGGAGAATAAAAACATGGCAGCATCATTATTGCAGAACAGAGCTTTCCAAACTGTGTATTGCGGCATGTTAGCGCGTCAGCAGTGTGTAGGTGTGCCGCTGCCCTGGGCCGAGAAAGACCCTGGCAAGGGCAGTGGTTGGTTAGTTTAACCTCTGGTTTTCTAGTAACTAACCCATTATAAGAGATATAATAAGGACACATACATAAATTGTAATAACAAAATGTATGGGGACACAACATATCCCATGAAAACCTTTCATTCATATTTTTTTAAAAATATGCTTTATGCTTTATTTATTTATTTATTTATTTATCATACATAAAACTGAATTACGGTGTCGCAAAATGATGCATGTCTAAAAAGTGTGTCACCAACATGAAAAGTTTAGACAGCTCTGCTGCAGAAAATACTGTTCAGATATTCATGACACTTATTAAGTACTAGTGTATTTACCCAGTGTTGCCTGGCGTTTTTATTTTCCTCTTAAGAACTCACCAAACTGTCTTCTCCATTTCCTGTAACTTTGCTCCATATTTCCCAATACAATCTGTATTCAGGGAGTACACTGTCATCCTCCTTGCTTCTAGGCCTCGTGTCTATAGCAACTGCCCTATTTCTGTACCTGTAAATTTTCCCCATATTCCCCGATTCAGTCTTTGTTCAGAGTTGTTAACATTCAGAGGTTGGGTTCCTGAGGGAATACACTGTCCTTCTCCTTGCTGCTAGGCCTCATCTCCATAGCAACCAGCTTATTCCAGTACCCATAATTTATCTCCATATTCCCCAATCCAATCTGTATTTGTAGTTGTTAACATACAGAGGTTGGGTTCCTGCAGGAATACGCTGTCCTCCTCCTTGCTGCTAGGCCTTGTCTCCATAGCAACTGGCCTATTCCAGTACCTGTAACTTTTCCCCATAGTCCCCAATCCAATCTGTGTTGTCTGGTGATGCTGATGTACTTTTTTTTTTTTTTTGGCTTTCTGTTGAATTTGTGCAATGGCTTTATGTTTTTCTGGAAGCATTTTTTGTTTTGATTATCAGCTTTAAGATTCCTCATATACGAAACCCATACAATCTACTGTGTGAGGCAAGAAGACCTTGTAACTATAACCATTTCTGCACTACACTGTTATAGTCTTATTATTCCACTTCCAACATCCTGTGGAATTCTGGGGTTTGTAGTTCACTGAGTCCAAAGACCTCTCTGGCTGAGAATTCTTAAATGCCCTTCCTCAAACTACAAATCCCAGGATTCCATAGGATGTTGAAAGTGGAATAATAGCACTATGACAGTGTAGTGTGGAAATGGACTATGTTGTGTATGTCACTTTAATTTTTCGCACATATGCCTCCCAAATGTTTTCTGGCATCCTTACTGATGGTAGGCCTCATCTCCATAGCAACTGGCCTGAGGCCCAAGAGCTCTCAGCTGAGAATTCTAAAGGCCCCTCCCTAAACTGCCAGCTGCAGGATTTCATAGAATCTTCACAGCCTGCCAATCATATGAGGTCTTCTCGCCTCACTCAGCCAATCATATGAGGTCTTCGCCTGCCTGACACAGACAAACAGACAAACTCACAGACAAACAGTGATTTTATATAGTAGATTTCAATGTGAGACTATTGATCTTCTATTAAAATACACAACTTGGTCACTACAATCAACCTCCTTATTGGAGAATCAAAAGGCAGACATGTTACACCAAATAGTCTGATGTAGGTTCTAGATAAAATGACGGAAAAGCATTTAACAAAAGCTAAAATTATTAAGTGCATCAAAGAACAAGGTCCATTGCGGAAGAATCACTGTGGCTTTTCATAAATGCCACCTCACCAGTCTTTTGCAGCTCTTTGAGGTGATGTGGACAGGACTGATCCCGATGATACAAACTTTGATTTCCACCGAAGGTTACTGAGTAAATTTAGCAATCATTAAGAGAACTTACTCTCCAATGGATTAATAACTGGTTAAACAACAGGAAGAAGAGAAAAGGAAGGCATGGACAGTTCTTAAAGCATGGGTGAAGATATTTTTGACTGCAATCCTAGAAGCCCGAGCCACACAGCCTATGGTGAAGAATGTTGGGAACTGTGACATACAACATCTGGAGATCTGCATGATTACTACCCTGCTTCTCTAAACCATTTCTTGCTGCCAAGTCTGATCATAGAATTATCTGAAGCCAAGTTTACAGGCCAGCTAAATCAGATCTGAGGACTGTATGGTGCTCCAGTTGCTGCTAAATGTCAACACCTGTGATTACTCTCTGTTTGCTACGCTAGCCGGGGCTAACAGGAGCTCCCGTCCAACAGCACCTGGAGGAGCATATGTCCCCCCTCACAGAATCACGGAATCATAGAAATGTAGAGCTCGAAGAGACCACACGGGCCATCCAGTCCAACCCCCTACCATGCAGGAATACCCTCAAAGCACTCCCGACAGATGGCCATCCAGCCTCTGCTTAAAAACCTCCAAAGAAGGAGACTCCACCACACTCCATGGAGGCAGCATATTCCAGTGCCGGACAGCCCTGACCGTCAGGAAGTTCTTCCTGAGGTTCAGGTGGAATCTCCTTTCCTGCAGCTTGAATCCATTGCTCCTTGTCCTGGTCTCTGGAGAGGCAGAAAACAAGCCCTCTCCCTCCTCTACATGGCATCCTTTCAAATATTTAAACATGGCTATCATGTCCCCTCTTAACCTTCTCTTCTGCAGACTGAACATACCCAGCTCTCTAAGTCTATCCTCATAGGGCATGGCTTCCAGGCCCCTCACCATTTTGGTCGCCCTCCTCTGGACCTGCTCCAGCTTGACCATGTCCTTCTTGAATTGGGGTGCCCAGAACTGGACACAGTATTCAAGATGAGGTCTAACTAAAGCAGAGTAGAGTGGTACCAGTACCTCCCTCGATCTAGACACCATACTCCTGTTGATGCAGCCGAGAACTGCATTGGCTTTCTTGGCTGCCGCATCACACTGCTGACTCGTGTTCAGCTTGTGGTCTATTAAGACTCCTAGCTCCCTTTCACACCTACTGCTATCCAGCCACGTGTCCCCCATCCTATATTTCTGTATTCCATTTTTTCTACCTAAGTGCAGGACCTTACATTTCTCCCTATTGAATTTCATTTTGTTAGCCTTGGCCCAGCTCTCCAATCTGTCCAGGTCATTTTGAATTTTGATCCTGTCCTCTGGCGTATTAGCAACCCCTCCCAATTTGGTGTCATCTGCAAATTTGATGAGCATGCCCTCTATTCCTTCATCCAAGTTGTTGATGAAGATATTGAACAGCACTGGGCCCAGGACAGAACCCTGTGGCACCCCGCTAGTCACTTCTCTCCAGGATGAAAAGCAGCCATTGGTGAGCACCCTTTGGGAGCGGTCAGTCAACCAGTTACAGATCCACCTGACAGTAGCCCTGTCCAGCTCACATTTTACTAGCTTCTTTGCAAGAATGTCATGGGGAACTTTGTCAAAGTTCACTACACTAAATTATTCAAGAGCATAAAAACCCATGTAGACTTGGTCCAAAGGGATATCTCCAAATCTGGAGGAGGAACACGATGGCAAATGATGCTCAATATCCCCAAGTATAAAATGGGACATATGGTAGGGCAGAAACATCCTCAAGTCACATAAATACTGAGGTGCTGAACTGCGCAGTGCTTCTTTTAAAATGTTTGAATAGTCCTGTATCAGTAATCCATACAATAATAGCCCAGGATATCTTGTATAACTAATTAATAAAATAAGTCAATACAGTTAGTCAACACCACCAGCGAAAGGCAAGCCATTACCTATGGCTCCTCTAAGCTATGAGGATTTGAAGCTGTGTTGAATCTTGAACTATAGGCATCCCACACTGTAACTCAGGCTCTTGACTGCTGAAACCACCCAACATCACTTTTCAATGTAGTATTTTAAATACCATCCAAATGCTATCTGCCAAGAAAAAGATTAGAACTCACAACAACACAATAATATTCGTGCTGTTCTTTCAAGTGGCCAAGGCACTATACACATGTCATATTCTTTACAACAATGGCTGTGTTAGGAAGTGATTATTATTACCCCCAATATTTTTGGGAGAGGGTGTTCAAAGTCAAAATAATGATATTTTGGCAAAGATGAGATCAAACTGACAACGTTCTGATTTACAGTTGACTCCCTTAGCTAGCATGCTATTCCTGTTCTTTAGCCTACTAGCCACTGCGATACTAAGATGCTAAACCACTGAGACATAGCATAAGTCCAGATGAAGTTAAGTCTCTGTAGATGCACAGAATTCAGAACTGGGAAGGACACTAGAAGTCACTACAGCCAACCCCTTGCCTGATGAAGAAAACTTGCAACTACATCATCTTAGACAGAAGAATGTCCAGCTTCTACTTAAATACTTCAAGCATAGGGATTCCATGATCTGTCAAGATAGATTGTTCCACTACTGAGCAGTGTTTAATGATGTTTCTCTTAACACTTACCTGATATCTGCTTCCTTGTCATTTTCACTTATTTTAATCCTGATCTGTGCAGCAACTCAGAGGAAGTCCGCTCCTCCTTCTGCATGGTGGCCCTTCAGATATCTGAAGAAACCTGACATGTCTCTTGTTAACTTACTCTCCTCCTATGTAAGAATACCTAGTTCTTTCAACTGTTCCTCACAGGGTTCCCTGGACCCTCATCACTCTGGCTTCCAACCTCTGGATATGACACACTGTACTTCCAAAACTCCCATACAGCTCTGTCTCTTCCTTCTGGGGGAAAGATGGGTTTGTGAATGAAGCTTCCTGCACTTCTGGAAAGCTAATATACAAACATGCCTTCAAGACATGGCTGAGGAAGCTGTGGCCCTTGAGATGTTATTGGACACAAGTTCCCATCACTTCAAGTCAGCCTGAGGAATGATGGGAGTAATATTTCATCCATATCTGGAGAAGCACCACAGCTCTGCTTTAGGAAGTAGGATGGTTTTGGGGCTGACCATAGTCTACAATTATCCTTTATTGATGATGGAAGGAAGACAATTTTTAAAATGATCAGTGTAAAACAAACAGTGTCTAAGAGGATTATAGCCATTCCTAGTCCAATTTCCCTTATAGTAGATATGATCTACTGACTGGAGGAAATGAAAAGTTGGATGGCATGATGGCTTTGGATGGGTCTATGACTACAGTTTTGCTTCAAATGACTTGTGATAGGAATCAGAGCTTTAGACAAAAAGAATATCAATATTATTTATTAGCTGAGGATATGACCTGAGTGATATGGTTGGAAAAAAAATCCTTGGCAGTTTGAAAGAGATGGAGGCATTGAAAGAAAGAGAAAAGGGGAGGGGAGAGTAATGGGGCTTTACTAGCTTGATTTTGTTGACATATAGAAGGATAACCAAGTTCCTCCCTGGAGATGTACTGTTTTGCAGGAGAACCTTCTGTCTGCCATCACTTATACCCTGCTTATATATTGGCAAATAAAACCAGAATCTGTCCATAGTTCTCCTGTTTATTCACAGCTGTATTAGATATCATACACAAACATAGTGTAATATTTAGCTCTATGGAAGGCTGTCACTGAAAAATATTCAGAAGCCACAGCTAATGCAAAATGCAGCAAAATTGTCAGGTGTGTGCTTTAGATACCACATATTGGTCTTGCACCAACTGCAGTGGCTTCCAATTTACTTCCAAACTGAATTCATGTGCATGCGTTGACCTGAAAAGCCCTAAATGGCATGGAGACAGGATATGTGAAAGTCTCCTCTTGATCTGAGACCTTTAGCTGAGGCTCCGTTGCACATCCCACCACCCTGAGAGGCTAGGTTGGCAAGTATGCACGACAGGGCTTTCTCTGTAGTGGTATGGCTTGAAATCTCTCCTAAGAGAAGTCAACCTGGCTCTCCCTCCTAAGAGAAGTCAATCCTGATCTTTGGGTGGGCAGCCAAGACTATATGCTTTCATATAGTCCTTTAGTCCCTCAAACGTAGAGAACCAGGTGGCTTCTCTGGCTGTTTTAATTGTATACTGTTCTTCTTGTAAATACAGAAATTGATTTAGATAGTTTTAAAATAATATTTTTGTATTTTTTTCTGTGTCTATATTTCATTTGGGTGAAGCGGCAATAAACAAACACATAAATATTTACTTTTAGAGCCAGTGTGATGTAGTTGCTTGACTGTTGGACTGTGATCCTGGGTATCAGGGTTCAATTCCTTGCTCGGCCATGGAAACCCACTGGGTGACCTTGGGTGCATCACATACTCTCATCCCCAGAACACTACGTTACAGGTTTCACCTTGGGGTCGCCATAAGTTGGCGATGACTTGAAAGCACACAATAACAACAACAAACTCTCAGATTCCCCCCTCTGGCCATGCAGGTTAGGGGATTCCGAGAGTTCAAAAGGTAACTTTCTGCCTCCAAAATAAAGCAAACATTGTAATTTCCTTAATTTCCACTCCTTTCACATCCAAAGGAAAGTAAAACTTAGAAGCACAAAGCTAGATTCTCTCACTGCTTGGGAAAAGTAGGGACCAGGTGCTGACACTTATTAGACTATTTGTGAATTTTGAAAAGCCACCTGCAGCCAATGTGGCCTAATAGTTAGGGCAGGGGTGGGAATCTTCTAGATGTGATTGTATTAAAACAAATCTAGCCAGCATACTCTAGCCAACAAAAAGTAATGGTGAGGAATGCTGGGAGTTGCAGTTCAACACCACTGGAGGGCTGTATAATTCCTTCCCTTGGGTCAGGGTATCAGTCTAGGACTGGGGAGAACCAGGTTCAAATCTTCCCTTACCTATTACATTCACTGTGAGATTTTGGACCAGTCACTTCCTGAAAACCCAACCAACCTCACAGGGTACCTGTAAGGATGAAATTAGGGCAAGGGAAAGACCATGGATAACTTCTTTGGGTGAAATGTAGAGTTACAAAGGCAGTCAGTCCACAAAACCTACCAGTTGTGTGCCATCCATAAAGATACCTGGCACAGCTCTGAAATGATGTCTGACAATTTCAATCTGATGTTTCACAGAAAGCAACCTATACAGTCCTAATCTGCAAGACGGATGCCAAAACACCCACAACATTTGTTTATTGCTTGCAAGACAATGTTCCAAACTAGCCTTCAAAAACCTTAACACCCTTTCAAATGTCTTGACTAAAACACCTCCCATTTCAGCCAGCTAGAAATGATGACAGTTGTAGTCCAATACATCTGAAGGGTCCTAGATTAGGGAGGCAGCTCCAGTAGAAAGTCAGTTCCAGGTGCTGAGAAATCTGAGCCAAAGTATGATGACCACATCTCAACAGAATCTATCAGAACCCATTCCTCATCTTCTTTCTATTAGTATTCATGGGATGGATTTAAAACAGACACCTATTGAAAGAGCGGGTGCTTAATCGCCTCTCCTTTGAGTGGATGAAGAGCCCCATTATAAGACATTCATTCACTCTCATTCATCAGCCCCATTCATTCTGCAGACATTCACCAGGATTATTTTGATAGTGGGCAACAAGAGCATTGGTAGGAATTCATGGAGCTCAGGCATGCACAATACAACACACACACACACCGCTGTGATCTATCATTAGTTAAGGAGAACACTCCAGAGTGAATTACATCTTACAGCTGCTCAAACAGACTGGGAGTTCATCATGCTTCATGTTAGCTCAATGAAAAGCACTTGGAAGAGCATTCATTGGATGGCTGCTACACAACCAATATCAGGAATGGGTCCAGAAATCAGGAACCTGGCAGCGATGGGTCCCAGACCCTCAAAATCAATAGACTTATATTTGTTCAAACATCCACTGTCACAAAATGGAATAGAACCAAAAGGAATCTTTTTCCCCATTAGTTCCTCACACCCACCTACACCTTTTATTACAATCTAGAAGGTCACAAAGTTTATAGCCTACTAGATCCAAGGCTCATCAATGAATCATCTTTAGAACATTATGCCCACTCAAAACAGGTGCAGCCATTCTGTTGCACAAAAAAGAACATACCCATGAACCCAAGTTAAATATTCCATGGGAGGGAGAAGTTTTCTGCGTATTTAATTATACAGAGTACCTCACTCTTCCAAGTGATGTGCAACTAATGCCACAATTGAACTGGCACTAATTACGCCTCTGCTTTTCCTCTTAAGGGAATTGGTGAATCCCTGTGGATTTGAGATCTGCATTACTGTTACCCTTCAGTAGCTTTGGTCTCTAACGAGAGTCAGAGCTGCAGCAATTCTAGGCTCATTTCCTTGGATCTTCTGAACCAAGTAGAACTCACAGGATTGCTATGTTGTGTGGCACTATATGCAAACATGCCAAGCATCAGTGTCCCTTGGATTCAGAGGCAAGCAAATGTCAGGAATTCCTGAGAATTCCCATGCCCATTGTTTAATGTAAAGTTACTAAACTCTTTTGCTAGGAAACATTTATAAAGCAAACACCTCCCCGTGCGACCACCAGTTCTGAGCCATTTCATAGAATACTGGGGCATAAGGAGCCAAAACACCATCATGTTTGTTAAGCTTCTTTTAAGGCAAGATCCTCCACACATCAGCTCATCCAGCACCTAATCTTGATCACCATATGCCACAAGCAAAAAGAGCAAACTCGAAACAGCGGCAAGACCAGTTCCCAGCATCTCCAGCTGAACAGATCAGGGAGTAAGTGATAGGAAAGATGTTCTACCCAAGAACCTGAAGAATGAAGAACTCCATTCACAGTAGACAAAACTGGACTAGACAGACACAGAATCTAAAAGATATGAATCAGCTTCTTATGTTCCAGAGGATATTACTCCAGATGAATCAAACCAGTCAGCCAGGTCAAAATACAGACTAGAGACTGAAACCTGTTTGTTAATATTAATTCAGTTATATTACATGGGAGGGGAGCAGGATTTAATCCAGAAGGTCAAATAGCTTCCCTTCCAATAAAACTATAGGTTTGTCTCTGTTTTGTTAAAAAATAGAATTCTGACAATTCTGGTGGAGTACTGCTGACAATGAGTAGCACGAATATTTTTTATGGGGCTGAAGAGTGGATGAGCCTGGCCTACTTCCAACATTTCTTCCAACCTTCCTCCTGTGTGTCTATGCAACTTCCTTTCTAACCTCCCTCATTTCCTTTTGGTGGGTGAGAAATGGGTTCATTAAAACATCCATGCAGCTCTTCTCCTCTTTCTCAAACTCAAAACAGGGACAGAGGAGTGAAATCATGGATAGGATTTCTCAACTTTGTTACAGTAAGATTTTAAGTACAGAATATAAATTCAAACAACTGCTTAGAATCAACATAACAAAAGTAAACATACTCTGTCCAACATAAACATAATTAATACAAGCTCTTCTAGTTTTTGTAGTGTAAATACAACGTAGAGGCGTTTTTTTACTAATTCTCTGGGAGAGACATACATCCAAAAAAGCAATTTTTTCCCTAAACAGAATGGAAGGAGAGATGCTGGATGCAATTAGCCAGTGATCTAAGTTGCTCTCTAGGAAAATCTGCCCTGTAAGAATGCTTGCTGTTTGCCTCTGTCTATGCTCAGCACATCACACCCTCCAACTATCCTGATTTGGCAAGGGCAGTCTTGATTAGTCCTCTGCTATCCCACTTTTTCAGCTGCTTTTAAGATGTCCCAGTTTCTCTCCATTTGTCCTCAGTTTACTTCACTTGCTGCAAACTGAGTTCAAAGTGCAAAAGCAGTTTGCACTTAACTCAGATGGGGAAAGAAGGGTCAGAGCCCTCTCCTTTCCAGTAAGCTCAGGCAAAAGGAAACTGCTGTAGCCTTGCATAGTGTGCATGTTCTTCCTCATTAATAACTTTTGTCATCTTGACCACACTTTGATGTTGCTTTACTACACGTATCCTGTTTTTCATCTGTGCAATGTTGGAGGGTGTGATGTGTAGAACTGTAAATACAGTAAAATATTGCAAAGACACACAAGTTTCTAATTCCCCCACATCCAAAGAAAAGATATTTCTATAGCCTGCCTGAGCTTGAGATTTCTCTCCTTCACAGAATCACTAATACCATTTCAAAGCACACTCTTCTTGGCAATAGTGGTATGAATCTACCAATCTGACTGGTCACCAGTTCTGAGGGAACTGACAGACCCTACCTTTGGCTGTTACCACCGCAAATTATCCACCAAAATATGAAAGGGGCTGCGTGGGGTGAAAGCTCTTTAATTTTAGATTTGAGAAGTTAGTGGCTGCGCCATTCGGGAGTTGCCATGGAAACTGGGTCCTATTTGCAATCTCTCCCTTTCCACCTCTAAGTAATGAGATAGCAAACCTTTCTACTACGGGGAAATAGGTCTTAGGTTCAAAATTAAACTAAATTTAACAATCACTTGGGAACCTTCTCACTGTTTAGTTATTGTCTGTTCACAAGTGACTGCGCAAGAACAGTTGGAATCAAAAACATATGCAGTTTGGACATTATTTGGTCAGATCACAAATTCCAGAACCCTCTAGCCACCCTCACCACTGGCCATCTTAGCTGGAGGGATACGTAGTCTAAAAAAGTAACATTTCCAAACTATGATCTGACCACATCTCCTGAACTAGGAGAGGAGAATATGCTAGCCCATACTGATTTATAAGAGAGACTGGACATGAACAGATGAGGCTTTTATTGTGCAAACACTCCTGACAGAATTTTATATGGTGTCCAGACTAGAGACAGACATAACAGATTTTTAAACCTCTGTTTCATAACTATGTTCTGCCCAGTTTATGTATCAGCCTGCAAATAAAATAAACCTGCATAAAAATTCACATTTATTTTCATTAAAATTTCCCCTAATAGGAGTATTGTACACACATTCCCCTTCTTCACATGCGTAACTGCATGCAATTTCCATGAATGCAGGTATTTTTCTATTTATTTTTTTCAGCCCCTTACTCCACTATGAAAGCCTGAGAAGTTGGTAAGACAACTGTTTCAATTTGCACATTAATCCTGAAAAGATCAATGAAGTTTGCTTGCTGAAAGATGCAGACTGAATAATATTCTCCACTGTTCCTAAACCAGATATCGCTGTCTTCCACTGTTAACCTTTGGTGTTCTACTCCTTACCTTTTTTTTTCTTTTTGGTACCACAGAAAATTTATTAAGCAGGGAGGGAATAGAATATCTGCACAGTACCTTTTGAAGAGCTAAGACTAACTAACCTGGCAGCACCCTGGGCTGCAAGCCCTTATTTATGTGATTATGGTATCAGTCTGACATGTAAATCTGTCCAGCTTTTTATTTTACCCACCTGCCCCACGCCTCTGGTAATTCCTCCACCATCCTTCCTCTTCAGTCATCAGTCTGTCTTTGAATTCACAGATCCTGTGGACCTTGAATTTGCGCTAACATTGTTGGGTGTCCATTATCGTAAGTAACGTCCCTTATTTGAGGGCCAAAAAGCTTGCCCCCTATAGTGCTGGCAGGCATCCCTTATTACAAGGGACATACCTTATTTCAAGGCTGGAAAGCTTTCCCTTTTATATAGACTAAACGAGATATTGCAAAATCCTGGATTTTGGGTTTTGGGCCCAGCATAAATATAGTGATGTGTGTATCATGTAATTTATGAATACAGACAGTATGTTAATTTTACAGAGAAATACATGGCTAAGTGAACTGAAATCAGTACCGTAGATCCCCCATATCCACATGACTGGTATCCATGGTTTCACTTATCCACACTGAAATGTAGTCCAAAAACATTTTGTCCCTTTTTGGACCAAACGTTAATTTTTATGTTTTTTAAGTTGTGCCCTGGCTTTGGACTGCAAATAATGGCTACAAAGACTTCTTTCTCTTAGTTTCTAAAATTCCGTAAAGTTTCAGGGCCTCCACTCCAAGCTGCATAGTCATCTCAATACCTATGTTATTCATCTCATTAAAAAAACCAAACACAGTCTTTTGTTATACACATTTTTTGTTATCTGTGGTAAGTCTGGGGACGTATCCCCTGTGGATACAGGGGACTCACTGTATTTTCATTTTGGCATTTCGGTAAAACACACACTTGTTAATAGTGGCTCCCTGATTCCCAATCCTGTGTGCCATGAGACAACATGACTCATTAGAAAAAGTAAAGTGGAAGGCTACAGGAAAAGATGGAGGTCGCATTACAGGTGGATTAATTCAATCAAGGAGGCCACAGCCCTGAGCTTGTAAGATCTGGAAGTTTCTTATTCACAGGGTTGATGTAAGTCAAAGTTGACTTGACAGCATATAAACACAACATTCAAGATCCACCAATTACAGCAAGGGTGAAAATCACAGGGCTTGCCAGCTGCATGGGTTCCTCTTCCCACACTTTGTTTTGCCAAGCCCATACAAAAAGCAGTTTCATTAAAACAGTAGGGAACGTTTAGTTTTGCCTTTTGGGACAGCAGCAGACCTTAGTGTGTCCAGGAAACCAAAAACTGGCCATTGGACTTCCAAAGCTTATCCACCCCAGAACTAGAGTCTGGTGCAAAGTATAGACACTTATGTAATGTTATGCACTGGATAACCCACACTCCACAAAAGTCACTCAGAGGTAGGCAGTAGTTTATTTGTGTGAGATGAACAGGAGCAACACAGCACACTTCCATAAAAGTTGCTGAAAACTAAAGCACCCATGCAGCTTACAATGTTTATAGGTTAACATTCCAAATAAAGCATGTGAAGCAGTGATTGATGAAAGCCACAAATCCATGCACCTTTGCAATAATTCTCAGACCTGTGTCTGCTCCATACTTCCCCCCATCCTTGACCAGTTTGACCCAATCACATATTTATCTCACAGACATCGAGTTCTCAAAACAACGAGCCTCTTCCGGCTACGCTTTGTCAGGCCTCAGCTCTTGTGACGGAACTATAGGGGGGAAAATCTTTTGCTTAGATAGCCTTTAGAGATAGCTTGCTTTATAGCCACAATGTAACAAATGCTAATTAGTGTTTGTAACAATGTAGTGAATATCAATCAGCTTGCAATGATGGATTTCAGTAGCCGGGAAGATCTGGGCTGGGGATCAAAGACTTCAGGTAATACCCAGGGGCATCTGGTCAGTACAAAGGGAAAATGTCAAGGCCAGAGAGTCTGTGATCCCAGGAACGCATTGTAAAAACAATCTGAAAGGCAGATAAGGAACCTGAGAAGATTTTAGGTTCTCAATATCACAGTGTGTAAACATCCGCCCTGCCTGGGAATTGTTTGAGGTTTGGGAAAATAGGATGACAATTATGGCCCCACCAATTGAAGCTGTTGTACGTAAATGTAAATGCTCCTATATAACCTGATCGCTAGCCGGTGTACCTTACTGTTAGCAACTTACTTGAGCTGTTATGTCACTGGCTTTATCTCAGTAAAAAAACTGCTGCTAAACTCTGAGTGTTTTTTGGGAAAGCCAGCACATGATATACTATCATTTTCACCCTTATCTGTCCTTCACCCCCTCATCAGATACATTGTTGCAATGACCAATTAGCAATAGATACTTTCTAACAATTAGAGCAAAGCTTAGCAGTGATACATTCTAACTACTAGCAAAATGGTTAAATATGCTGGCCCAATACACATCCAGTAGACCATAACCACTTCCCACGGCAGGGGCTTTGCAACCTGACATCCTGCCACACTGAAGTCTTACTTCCTCCCTCACCCTGCTTTATGAGGGTAAGCTAAGCGAAACTTCTCAATTAATTGGGGTGCTTTGACATGTTGTATGTCCACTCATTCCCTTTCACTAGCTGGTAGATATTTCCAGTGGACTAAATACTGCAATTGCCTTCTGTGTTTTCTTGAATACAAGATGTCAGATATTTCAAAATATTGATCTTGTCCCACCATGACGGAGGGGGAGACGTCTCAGGCTCTGGTCACCATTCATCTATTTCAGTCACTGGTTTGAATAAGCTGAAATGAAACACAGGATGGATTTTCTTGTAAGATTTAGGCAGTTCCAACTCCAGTGTTACTGCATTGATCAATCTGTTAAGTTTCCATGTACTTGGATGGTTGAAGGCACTTAAGGAACTTTGTGGACAAATACACTTTGCTTCCTGGCTCGATGCCCTACAATTTGTGTCATTTACAATCTGCTTGCCTGCTGTACACGGCCTTGGCATAGTCTAGAACAGATATTATGACTAACCATGCCACTTTGACTTTGCTGGCCCTATTGGCCACAAGTGGGGGAGGGGTCAGTCTGGATGACCTCCAGGGGTGGCAGGTGTTTCACCACACACAATTTCAAACAGGTCATCCCCTGTACTTTGATGCACTGCATTGTTGTATGCCACTTCTACAAAAGGTAGCAGACTGTCTGAATTATTTTGCTGATAATATAAACAGGACAGGTACTATTACAGCACTTGATTCACTCTCTCCATTTGGCCATCTGTTTCTAGATGATGAGCTGTGCTTATCTCTTGCTCCACTCTTAAGAATCTGAAAAAGCTCAAAAAGCTTTCCAAAACTGGAATGTGAACTGAGTTCCCAGATCCATGATTATCTTGGAGAGTACCCCATGTAATTGGTACACTTCTTTAGGACCATCTTTGCCAGCTGCGTGGCTGTGCTGGATTCCCGTTAGGTCCTCTTGCTGCTGCTGCTCTTGGCCTGTGGTTTCACAGGAGGGCTGTGCTCCAGCATAAGGTAAGCTTCTCTCTGTTGGGATAAACTTCCCCAGTCCCAGAGAGTTTGTTGGGTTAAAGCTGCTTGTTTGTGTGTTTCTGTGAGCTGGGAAGAGGCTTGCTTGCTCCTGTGCTTGTTAAGGTTTTGTTGTTCAATTGTGTTTTAGTGAGATTGTGTCTGTTGGGGGGTAAGACTGATTGTTTGTGTGACCTGCGGCAGGGCTGCCTGTGTGCTCATCAGGGTCCTATTGTTCTCTTGTGTGTACACCCAGAGGACATAATAGTCCAAATCTTGTAGGGAGAAAGGGGCACCCAGTACAGGAACCCAACAGTGGAAGGGGAAGAAACTTAACTAAGCAACTGAAGTGAGTGAGCCATGGTCTCAGATGCCTCTACACTAATGTACAGAGCAAGGGAAATAAATAGGATGAACTTGAACTTGTAGCACAGCAAAGTAAACATGATATAATAGGCATCACTGAAACCTGGTCAGATGAGTGTCATGATTGGAATATAGCAATAGAAGAGTATAACTTATTTCAGAGAAACAGACCAAACATAAAAAGAGGAGTAGCAGCACAGAGACATTTACACCTCTGAAGAGATCCATGACTTAAATCCTGGTAGCCAGGTTGAGAGCATCTGGGTAAAAATTAAGAAGGAGAGAAAAAAAGTGATGTCATTGCGGGAGTCTACTACAGACCTCCAAGCCAGACTGAAGGCTTGGATGATGCCTTCCTGGAAAAGATGACCAAGCATTCAGAGATACAGTAGTAATGGCAGATTTCAACTATCTTTATATTTGTTGGAAGTCAAACTCTGCCAAGAGTATCAGGCCTAACAAATGTCTCCCTTGCCCTGCAGACAATTTCATAGTCTAGAAGGCAGAGGAGGGAGTAAGGGGGACAGCTATTTTAGATCTGTTCCTAACCAATAATCATGACCTATTTAATGAGGCAGGGGTGGCTGGATTCTTAAGTGGAAATGACCATGTTCTCCTGCAATTTATTATACAGCAGAAAGTGGAAGCCAAGCATAGTCAGACACACTTTCTAGACTTTAAGAAAGCTGATTTTAGTAAACTTAGGAAAATACTGCCAGTGATCCCATGGCCAGGAATAATAAAAGGGAAGGGAATTCATAATGGATGTGAGTTGCTTAAAAGTGAGATATTGAAGACACAATTTCTAACAATTCCAATGAGGAAGAAAAAGAATCCAGGATGGATGTCTAAAGAACTCTCAATGGAGCTAAGATTTAAAAGGGACATCTACAAGAAATGGAAAAAGTAGGAAACCACCAAAAAGGAATTCAAATAAATAACCAGCAAGTGTAGGGGGAAAGTCAGAAAAGCTAAAGTTCAGAATAAGCTCAGGCTTGCTAGAGAGGTTAAAAACTGTAAGAAGTTTTTTTTGGTTATAGGGCTCTTTTGATTATGTCCATAGCTAAAGGAAGAACAAGGAAATGGTAGGGAGATTCATGAACAGGTGAAAGTTGCCCAGTTCAGGAGCTTTTACATCATACAGCTCCATCAGTCAGTTGCAAGCCCAGCGCTCCAACTGTGCCACCATACTCCTACTTTTGTTTCTTCAGAGGGGAAGGTATGCTCCCATTTGGCCATAAATCCAGCTACTTGGATTTATGGTACAGTAGTGGCTTGCCCTGGCTATCCAACACGGCTTTCAGTTGTCCTGCAGGAACTGGGGCATTGATGGTGTGGGCAGTGGTGCAGGCCCTGTCTTGTCTGGCAGTGGTGGACCCACTGGTCTTGGGACCCCATCTCCCAGTGCCAGTCCTCTAGTGCCTAGGGCATTTGCCCCTGTTGCTTCTGCCCCAGCATTTTGGCTTGCTCACATGGTCATCCATATCTGTTGGATCATCCCTCTGGCCTCCTCCAGATCTTCTTGCAGCCGCTGGACTTCTGCTTCCAGGCTGGAGTCCTGGCTGCCCTGCCAGGTTGAACATCCCATTCCAATACCTGGCTGGCCTGGTAGTGAAGGCATAGTGGATTCCTGCCTGGGAACTGGGGCTGCCCACTGCTCCTGCTGGGGTTCTTATCCACTGATCCACTCCCACCATGGGCTGGATGCTCCAGGCTGACAATGGTATGACCACTGCCGTCCCTGACCCCTGAGGTCCTTTCATTTTGGGGCAGGCTCCCAGGTTGGGGCTATGTAGTTTCTTGCCTGTGTCCTCTTCATCTTCCAATTGTGAGTAGTCTGCCCAATCTCGTGATCCCTTCTCTGTCTGCATGGTTCAGCAGCAAAGCTGTCCAGGTCATGCTGCCTGGACAGAGAGTCTCAGGAAAATGTCACATACCAGATAACTCACACTCCACAAAATCACTTTGAGGGTAGGCAGTAATTTATTTGTGTGAGATGAACATAAGCAACACAGTACACTTTCACAGAAGCTGCCAAGACTAAAGCATCCATGCAACTTACAACTTCTATAGGTTAGCATTCCAAATTATGGTGCACAAAGTAGTGATTGGTAAAGGCCATAAACCCACTGTTACCGCTGTTTCTAGCTGGAGCTTGTGGGATATTAATATATCATTTGATATCAATAATTTGGCCTTCTGTACCCATTCCTCTCCACGTGCGTGCGAGGCCCCCGGACAAGCATGCACACAGGCGCGGCTGACAATAGCCGAACCATTCAAATCTCAATCCAGGCAGGCCTGTGATTGCCAAATGCAGCTTTAGGAGACCTCAAGGCAAGTACCACATTATGTATGCACGCTACTTACAAAAGATCCCCTGCCCTGAGCAGGCAGCTTGGTGAGCGGACTATACAACTCTCAAGCACTCCGCGTTTGCATACTGGCTATTCTACTGACAACCTGGTCATAACTCAATCATCTAAAGTACTGACCTTTCAGAGGCTTTGTCTCCAGCCCCAAACTCACTGTTATCCCCAAGTACGGACTAGCCTGCGGTCACAATTTTCCCTATAAGAACCCCTGACTTTGAGCGCCTCGTTGGATCGCTCGTGACTTGCCTCTCAACTTGCTGCCGCTCCGTTTGACGAGCATCCCCTCAGCCCCACATGCTGAGAATCCACGCTCCCCACCTTCTTTGCTTTTACCGGGCTTCAGGACAGGTATAGTATTTCCCATACCAAACCTCCTCTCAAAATCCCTCTATCCCACTCCTACCTTTTATTTCTATAGTTCCTTGTGTGAGTGTGTTGCATACATGTGTTTGACTGTATTTCAATAAAACGTTTATTATTATTTTCAACTTCTGCTTTATCATTGACTTGGCCTGACCCTGTAGACATAGGGTTCAAGATCTCGCTACGTTACCCTGCCTCTCATATTGCTAACTAGTGCTCTTTGCTAATTCCCTCCCCATTGTTTGCGCACATTTAGGTGTCCCTCCCAGGACCCCCAGAAATCAGGGTAACACCACATATAACACCACCTCCCCAATGGTTCCCAGACCCATGCCTGTTCTATATTCCCCTCCCACCCTTCACCAGTTTGACTTTATCACATATTTCCTGCCCCTTATCTTGCAGACACCAGGTTCTCAAAACAGTGAGCCTCCCCACTTCCTTTTTTGACCTTATTTGTTCTTCTTCCTCACCAGATACATTGTTACAATCAGCAATTAGCAATGGATACTTTATAACAATCAGGGCAATGCCTAGTATGGATACATTGTTTCAATGATCAATTAGCAATAGATGCTTTGTAACAGAGCAAAGCTTAGCAGTGATACAGAATAGCTCCTTACACAATGGTTAAATACATTGGCCCCAATATACATCCAGCAGACCATACTCCTTTCTCATGGCAGGGGCATCACAATCTGACAAAGTAAATGAGTTCTAAGAACAGGGTTTGGTTCTGAACATAAAAACTGAACTGAGATAACAGTCTTTCCAGTGAACCAGTGATTTAACAGACTAGCATTCTCTTGCAAGGAATCCCCTTTGTTCACATAATCTTGATTTCCTTTTGGTAGTTCCCTGCCCTCCAGCCATCCCAGCCAACAAGGTCAGCCACCATCTTCTCCTGCTATGTCTGCTATTTGAGAACGAGCAACCAAAACTTCTCATACTTGGCAGTTCAACAACATAACAAACAAAATATATGCACAGCATTCCATAATTCCAGCTACCCCATCTGAAAAGGGTACCACAGACCTAGAAAAAGATAAGGCAATCCAAATTATACATGAGTTCTCTCTAATCTACGATATAGGAATTAGTTGTTGTTTTCGAAAATCCCCAAGCTTCTCCCTTTTCTATTCCTTCAGATTTTCTCACACTTTCTGGCAAACTGGCATATTACACAACATGGTATCAGTGAGGTGGACATGATGTTTAAACATTACATCATGATGCTGTGGAAATTGTTTTGCTTCAAGGAAGACAGAACACAGCAACTTTGTATGGTTCTCTGATATGCAGAAGTAGGTGTTCAAAGCTAACAGGTGACCTTTCTAAAGCTTCAATTCTAGAATAGCAACTATGATGCACTCTCAAAAAACAATAAAGTAAAGTAAAGTAAGGTAAAATAAAATAAAATAAAATAGAGTCCTGGTGACTTGAAAGTTTCCAGAGACTAGAGTTCTTCCATACATTTGCTGATCCTTTCTCTGCAGCAATTCTTATCAGTTAACACCAGAGCCAGATATTTTCAAGACTTAATTTACTCTCTTCAAGCAAAACTTTGTGTTCCATTTCACTCTGACAAATACATTAAGAAGACTTGGCATTGCAAGTCTACAGCTAGTAGATTTCTTCTCTTCCATTTGCTTCTAAACAGTTCCATCCATCTGAATACTAAACACTCATCAAACATTTTTCCAGAACTTTTAGTTCTGTGACACTCATACCCTCTATAACATTTCTGTGTAATAAATAAAATCCTTATAGTGTAGGTCAGAAGCAACAGCGTTAAAAGGCTGGTAATTCAGGATCAGGGCACTCAATATGCATAAAGCGCATTTGTCAGCAAGAGTGATCGAGGATCCAGATGGGCAATGTAGTCTGACAAAGGTAATAAATGACTATATCATATGCCAAAGTGACCCAGAATTTGTTATTTTTAGAACTTTATGCCTTCAGTATTATCAAGCCATGGATATTTATCACTGTCATTCTCTCAGTGCCTGTTGAGCCTTTATTATCTCATGAGCTTTTGTTTGGAATGCAATTCACAATTCATTTTAAACAATCTTCTCTGCCACTTCCAGTTGGCACACTGCCATTCTGTGAGCACTTCTTTGCTTTTTTTTATATACTCCCAACACAGTACCAGCAGCACACATACGTCTTTCCACTCCTTGCAGCCTCCAATGATCCTAATTCTAAAAATATTTTTACAAGAAACTTCACATCAAGCTTTATTCCTTGATAGGAACTGATGCCCTTTTCAATTTTTCATTCTTCCTCTATTCTGCTAGTCAAGTCTGTCTTCTGGCAAAGTAATTCTAATTCATAATGAAAGATGAAACTGTAATTTGAGACAAAGTAGTCACAACAGCTGCCAGTGATGACCACTTGGTAAATACACGTCAATGTAAGACATTTTGTAGCAGCTCATTGAAATTCTTTATAATTCTGTGTTGCCCATTCTTTTAGCACTTGACACTGAATCTGAATGGGTCCTAGAGCAAATCAAGCCTGAACTTTCACTAGAAGCAAAGATGACTATGCTAAGGCTGTCTTACTCTGCACATATCAGGAGATGACATGACTTATGGGAAAGTGGGAAAGTGGAAAGCAGTAGGAAAAAGAGAAAGAATGCTTTTCAGGGGAATTGAGGAAGCCACAACTCTGGGTTTGCCCTGAACAGGGCAGCTGATGACTGGAGCTCTTGGAGAATGCTCTTTCATATGGTTGTCATAAGTCAAAGCCAACTTGATGGCAAAAAACAACAGCAACAACATTGTACCTCACCTAAACAACAGCATCAGGAAACTTTATTAACAGCATCTCCCAAGCTACTTGCCTCCACCTTGCTTTGTACTTAGAGATGGGGTTGTGGAAAAATTTGGAAAAGACTATCTTGTAAAATTCACTAGGAACAAGGAAATGATGCCAATGATGTGTTAAGCAAGTAATTCTACAGTAGTGCAAGGGAATCTACAGACAGTGACAATGAAACTGGGAGTATCCCAAAGACCTCAGCTGACGAGAGATAAATGGAAACAAATATGTGGACAACCACACGATCCTATGCACAGTTTCTTGAGTCTGCTAAAATCACTATATCAACAGTTTTCAGTGTCCTTTCTCTTTAAATTCAAACAAATATGAGAAATAAGTTACATATTACAACATGTTTTGGTAAAAATTTAAATGCAAGAATTCAATTAAAATAATTTCCACATAAAACTCAGTATTTGTCTACTATAATATTTAAGCCACATTAGGTGTGTTTTATTTATTTCCTTTCCAAATACTTATGGACTGGTGGGTGTAAAATGCCTTGTGAATAAGTATGTAAAATGAACATGCTAAATCAGAACAATTCTATAGGCCACTGCGGAGAAAATTAGAAAAAATTCATTTTCCAACTCAACGTTTTTGGGAAAAGTCAATAGATTGGCATATAGGATTGTCCTCTGCCTCACAGGATAACTAACTAACTAGCTCTTATATCAGCAGTTAAGCCCCCATTGGTAGTTAAGCCTTGAACCTCCATTTGCCTCTTCAACCCTTCTACTCTTTAAGATAGCAGGATTGCTGCAAAGGAGAATTCCAGCAAGAAAGGTTGATAGGAAATATTCCTGACTCACAGTTCTATTAAAATCAGTTATAAACCCTGCAATTTTATACATGTTCCTTCTTCCATTTGGATCTGAGAGACCTAAAGATAATAATTACTGGGTAAGTTCAGCCCACCTTTTAAAATACACTAGGTAGATCAGGCCTGCCCTGAATTCTACTCCTGTAGGTCTTAGACAAAATGGCTTCCAAAACATCCTGGAAATCTTCTCCTCCTCTGATGTGTCTCCTCTCACCACCCACATAGGAGGTTGAAAGCCTTGATTCTCCTTAAAATAACTGGTCTAATGAAGCCACATGGATAATCTACTTTCGTGCTGTTGCTGTGTACTCGCAACTTGTTACTGACATATCTTCCAAGGGGTTTTCTTGGCAAGACTGGTTCAGAGGAGGTTTGCCATTGTCTTACTCTACATCTAAGAGAGTGTGATTTGTTCAAAGCCACCCAACAGGTTTCCATGGCCAAGCAAAGATTTAAGCCCTGGTTGCCCAGAGTCCTAGGCCATTTCCACACTAGACTGTTATAGTGCTATTATTCCACTTTCAACATCCTATGGTATCCTGGGGTTTGCAGTTTAGGGAGGGGTCAGCTGGCCCCTCCCTAAACTGCAAACCCCAGGATTCCATAGGATGTTGAAAGTGGAATAATAGCGCTATAACAGTCTAGTGCGGAAATGGCCCTAGTGCAACACTCAAAGCACTACATCTCACTGGCTTTCAGGATAGGAAATCCTAAACCACAGAACAGAAGAAAACACAAACAGCATCTAAACCTGTATTTTGTTTTCCATGAGGTAAACTGGGATCAAATAAAATTAAAAGAGCAGTTCAGAAAAAGAGGAATTTTGAGTAAATGTGTGTATCTACGTGGGCAGCCATGAAGGCTGGGGGGAGGATTTTCCTCACACTATGTGTGTTTAAAATGCCCTGTGGCTAGCCATTTATCCTGACGCAGGACATCCAGGGCTAGAGCATGGATTGTTCAACAGATGGCAGCCCAGACTCTACTTCAAGACCTTCAGTGAGAGACAGTCCACCATTCTCAAAGGTAATTGGTCCCACAGCCAAATACTCATATTTACAAAAAATTTATTCTAATCTACGCTCCTGCAACTCAAGGCCATTAGACCTACCCCTGCCTACCAGGTAAGTAGAGCTTCGTTCTCCTCTAGGTCATCTCATGTATTCAAAGAGAGCTTCAACAGCTTTAAACAGTTCTCCGCAGGTTTTTCTATCAGTATGAAAGCTAGCATGGTGCAGTGGTTTGAACATTGGACTATGACCCTGAAGGCCAGGGTTCAATCCCCCACTTGGCCATGCAAACCCACTAGATGACCTTGGGCACATCACACAGCCCCCAGAAAACCCTGTGATAGGTTCATCTTAGGGTTGCCCTAAGCTGGAAATGACTTGAAGGTACACAACAATGATGGAAAAGTTAAATAGAGGTGGGAATGTTCTGGGCATTGCCTCCCATGGCGGGCTGCATGCACACATACCCCAAATCAAAACCTGAAATAGCCAGAAGCCCACTTCCAATTTCCTACTCACATGAGAAAGCATGGTGAAGGGCCGTTGCACTGACATTCTGCTCCATCGTTTTCTAAAGACATCTGGTTGGCCTCCTTGGGAAGCAGGATGATAGAATAGCTGCACCTCTGATAGGACTCCTTGTGGCTCTTCTTACAGTCTTAACCTCCTTCTCTTTCACTTCTGCCTCACCACATCAGGAGATGCCCACAGCAAGTCAGCTATCTTTGTTCCAGGACACAGCATACTCTTTGTCACTGAAATTGGATCTTCATCTTTAAATTAAGCATTCATCCCACATTCTAGACTGTTCCTTCTGAAGCATTTTTTTAAAATGAACTAATAAGGGAGGGAGAATTTCACCCAGCACACAAATTATCCTTGAAATACGTTGCTATGGAATGGAACAATGGGTGTATAGGAGAACTGGAAAAGAGACAATAGATAGACAACCTTGCAAAATCATCATCAAGAACTGTTAAATAATATTCCAACTTTAACACTTCTATGTCATGGTAACAATTTTGCTACTCTTATGTTTGGGTCTGTTTAAAATGTACTACTGTAATGTGTTCTGCTTGAGGCTGAAATAAGAACAACTCTTAAACTACAACTGCTGCAAAATGTAGCTGCTGGCCTCTCACTGGATGCTGAGAAAGAAGACTTTACAACCAATATTCAATTATAGTTTGCAATTCTGGTGTTCTAGGCAGGCAAGTGCAAACCGAAGACTTAAACTGAAGGGCAGAGCAGATGTTAAAATCATAGTCAAAAAGAAGAAAAGGAGGGGAAGAAGATTAAACTAAACAAGAGGCACAGTGAAACAAAACAGAGCACTAAATTGCCAATAAAGAGGGTGCCAACCTAGCCTCCAAAGTAAGAGAGTTCTACTGTTATAGTGCCTTAACTGAAAACACCCTGTCCTGTATCCCAGCCAAATGAACCTCTGCTGGCAATGGGACATGGGCAAGGCATTCTGCCAGTGGGGCTACAACTATGCTTTACTAAGAATGTAGGAAGAGCCCTACTGGATCAGACACAAGGTCTGTCTATCTCAGCATACTGTTTGCATAGTGGCTAACTTACCTATAGGAGGTCCACAAGGAAGATGTGTATACAATAGCATCCTGATATATAGAGACAAACTACAGTCCTCCCTCCACATTCGCAGGTTTGACCTCTGCAAATTTGATTATTCGTGAGGTGCCCGCCAGCCTCCCCCCCCATTCTTCCCCTCCCATTCCCTGGCCTCTTGCCCTAGAGTGCTGCCTTCCTTCTCTGTGTCCTAGCAAAAGGCAAGTGAATGTGAAGGGGAAAGGTTTGCATGAGCGCAAGCCTTTCCTGCTCCATTCACTTGCCTTTCACCTGAGCGTGCAGAAAGAAGGCAAGAGAATGGAGGGGTCAGGTGTGTGCGCACCTTCTCTGCCCATAGGGTTGCTCCTTCCCATTCACTTGCCTTTTGCCTGTGTGTGGAGAAGGAAGGCACACCCACCCAAGAAGAAAGCAAGGGAATGGGAAGGCAGGTCCAAGAGGGAATGGGAGGCGCGGAGTGCTCACTCAGGTACGAGAGAATTATTCATAGTTATTTTTCACTTTTGCCAGGGTTCTGCACCCTGAGCTCTAGTGAAAGTCAAGGGGCCACTGTATTTCCAATACTGGAGGTAGTATGCAGCCATTGTGATTAGATGGTACTGATAATTCTGGATCCAAGTACTATAGGTGACCTGTCCCTTTCCTCCATGTGGAGAATAATTTTTCTCTTGCAAAAAAACTGAAACAAAGAAAAAAACCCAGAAGACCACAAAACAGGTGATGATCAAGAGAAAGAACAGAATGTAACAGTCATCTTGATGCTTATTTAAACTAAACTAAAGTGAATAAAACAGCTTCCCTCAATTTGATGCCCTCCCAATGCTGTGCACACTGGCTGGAGAGGGTAGGAGCCACAGTTCAACATATCTGGAGGGTATGAAGTTTCTGCAAGCCAAGAATCAAATATGACAGCTGCAGAGAAAGCAGTTAGTGTGGGAATAAACCTAGGCTAGATCACATGTCCATGTCACTGGCAGAAGGAACAAGCTCTTTACTCCATCCTATATTGAGCCCCAAATCATTCTCTAGTGTTCACTTCTTTCTACCCCCCCCCACAACTTTTCTTTTAAACTGCCAGTTTTCAACCAGAACACTAGCATTCATCAGCCTCCCACCATGCTTCAGCCCTGCCTGCCAGAATGGAGTGACTAAGGTGGTGGGTGGAAGCAGTGAGTTAAAAGCCCAATTTAGCAGCTTGTGGTGCCAAATGGAGGCTGTATTGTCAGGAACTGGGCTCCCTCAAACAGAAAGCTGGGTGGTTTCAACAGCTAATGAGTTGCTAGGATAAAGAGTACAGTACAGTACGGCTAGGATGTGCAAGACTATGGGGGACAGAGAGTGCAACTATGTGCCATTCTGGCTACACACACACACACACACACTCATGTGAATATATAGCACCTGACCATATTAAAATTTGTGTTGTTTGGTATATTGTATGGATATCAGCTGTATTGGATGTTCAATATTTTGTACTGGTCATTTTACAGGATCTTTTAAGATGGGCTGGGAAATATGCAGTCCTCCAGGCAACTCTCATCTGGCCTAGCCAGTGCTAAGGGATGATGGAAATGGCAGTCCAATCACATCTGGAGGGCCAGAAGTTGGCCCTCCCTGATCCAAACCATAATTCTGTCACCTTCCTCCAGTCCTGCAACTCATCACATCTCTGATGCTGCACCTGCAAGTGATTTCGCCAAGGACTTATTTCAAAGAAGCACATTCCATTTAATGTTTCCACAAGCAACATCAGAAAAATGTGAGATTCCCTGCAATCCTACATATACAGATGAATGAAACCACAGCTTGGAAAAGTTACTTTTGTGGACTATAGCTAGTGGTCATGCTAGCTTGGGAATTATGGGAGTTGTTGTTGAAAAATTAATTTTAGAACGAGATGGCAGTTGAGCTATAGGATCTGTCTCAAGAGAACCACGTCAGCTCAAATCTAACACAGTAGATTTATCAATGGACACTTCCTCCATCCAAAGCTCCCAGATTATTCCCTCTATTTCTGATCTTCAAGCTGTGAGTATAATTACATATACGGGCAAAAAATGGTGCCAGCTACATATAAGAATGAGATATCAAGGAAGTACAAAGGATATAATTGTGATAACTGAAGCCCCTGTCAGAGCTGCTGATGACGAGCAGCAGCTGTTGGTCCCTGTGGCTCTGGCTGGAGATGAGTCCTGCAGCTCAAGAGCTCCCCCGCTGCCATAGACCAAGCAGGCGCGGACGTCCCTCTGCCTGCTCCTTTAGAGCAACAGGGATCCAATCCTGAAGAGGCTCTGGAGCCTGGTTCAATAAGCCCTCAATCAAGGCGGAGACTCAAGAGGGCTGTGCAAAGGGAGGCTTCCTTGGCTAAGTTGAAGAAGCGGTGACCGGACACACCTGTGCCTGGGGCTATATAACTGCCTGCTTGGAAGCCTTCCTTTGCTTGTGGCAAACTTCTTACAAGCCCTCTTCTTGCCTGTACCTTGCTCCCAGCACCCGGTTCCTGATACCTTGAATTGATCTCTGCACTCTTGACCCTTGGCTTTGGAACTCTGACTACGGCTTCGCTTGGTGCTCTGAGTAATGAACTTCCTTGAGTAGGTGCTTGCTTGTCTCCTCCCGGCTGGACTTTGCTGGCTCTCCCACTCTCTTCTCTGGGCTGGCTCGCTGCCCAGGTCTCTGACCTTGACAATAATTACATTAAAGTGGAAAAACCAAGGCAGGATGAAATAAAATCTTACAAAGTCCAATGAAAACTTTATGAAGTTCATGAACACTGAAAAATCTCAATGGGCATGAAATGCTGACTGTATTTTGGCATGAAAAGACAAAGGGAAAACCTGGAGAGGGAAGGGCCATCCCATGATATCATGCAGCTGGAGGCCAAAAACAAGATAGTTTTCCCCACAAAAAGACTAATTCTTATTTCAACATTGGCAATGGGATGCTGACCTCTACTGCACCTGAGAGGACCAGACTGGCACAAGGTGCAAGCTCACACCACACACCATTCACAGCTGTATCTTTCAACATCTTGCTGCTGTTCTGTACATTGCCAGCATCTGCCACCTGGGGCAGTCACCTCACTCTGCCTCATTGCAGAGCTGGCCCTGGGTCTGGAATCCCGAACAGAACCCTCCACTCTGCAACATTCTGATACAGGGGCAACTTCTCTGAAGCATAACTGGCATCTGAACCAACTACTGTCTGTGGCAATCTATGCCATTCTTTCCTAGGGTAGCATTATCCATGGCTGTTTCCTCATTTCTCTTAGGAGATTTTGAAATGGTAAGAAAAGTACAATTATGCCCTGATGTATCATGATTTGTTCTGCTTTTTACTATGTACGTTCTGTTCTTTTCCCTAGTGCAAAGACTTCAGAGCAATACTGGTGAACATACACAACTGCACAAAGTACAAGAAAGGGGGAAAAACCCACAGGAACAAAACCTCATTCACTTTGTATCTTGGGCAAGCAGATAAGGCAGATTTAAAAAAAAAAACAGCTGTGAGGTAGATAAAGTGGATTCAGAATTTGGAAGAATGGGACTGAATGCAACATCACTAATGTTATGCTTTGAGGCAGGACATCCTATATCTAAAATGTCTGAAACATTTGCCTGTGAATTTCTTGGAAGGAAAGAGATTCCCCAGTCTACCCAGGCCTTGCTCCACTTTGATATGTTAATATTTAATTCTAAAGCTGTCTTCTTGTTATATAATACCTGATTTCAGGAACAAAGAGTCTGTTTTTTTACAAGTCAGTCTGTTTGCTCATCTATCACAGCACTGCCTATGGTGGAATACCCAACATGGTCAGCACAGGCCTCACGGAAAGATGCCACACCAACTACCAGCTAATACGTTCCCTTCCATGCTGGGTTACTCATACGCAGGTTTGTATTTGGGGCACAGACTCAACTTCTTCTGCCTTGTACACAAGTTTCTAATCTTTTGTGTTTGGCCACTCTTCTCATTTTCCAAGTAGTCATGTTCCACACCATGCTACTTTGTGGTAGTGCCCAAGGCAGTTTTTCAAATGTCAAAACATGCCTGCCATGCCAAAATGTTTGGGAACCCTGAGGCTCCCAGGATTTGTCCTTCCCATCATCTACCATCTTTTTTTCCAAACTAAAGAAGTGAGTAACTGAACCTGGAATCATCTTCATGCTATAGTTGATAAGTCATCTTTGAGGGGTAAGAGAATAAGCAATTGCTCCTCTATTTTCTGAAGTCTTTTTGATACTTTAAAGTGATCACATGTAAGAAAAAAAACTACCTTAATAATTGTTCCCATAGTGGAGATATTAGATGGAAGGGTGTCAAATATCAGGAACAGGACTGACTGTTTGAGACCTTTGGAAACCAGAGAACTCTGCCAATGAAATAGGCTTGGACATTTTGCAATTTGAGGTAAAGGATATAATGCCGCCCCCTCTCATTCCCTATAAACTGACTGGAGTGGGCACTTAACGTAACTTCAGTCCTGCCAACGGATTGAAGTAATCCTATCTTCCGCTGCACCTCAGTACAGCAAGTTAGGGTAGAGGTTTCAGAGTCAGCTAATGTTGTACCCAGAACTCTGTCCCTCAGGAACCTACTACTAGACCCTCCACATCACAAATTAAAAGAAGAGATTCCACCAAAATGTTAACAAGAACCTCTTTACTGCAACAACTGTTTAACAGTGGAACAGACACTGGAAGGTAGTGGGCTCTTCTTCTGTAAAGGTCTTTTAAACACAGGTTGGGCCAGCATCTTTCAGGGGTGCAAGAACTACATGTTCCTGCCTGGTAGGAGGCTGGACTAGCTGTGCCTTGCGGCCTCTTCCAACTGTAAGATTCTATGAGAAGATCTGCTACCTGAGGCAGTCATTTCACCATGCCTAATAGAGGCTCAGCTATGCAATGGATCAGCAGTTTGTCTTGGTGTTGCATGTATTTATGAATGAATTCACTGTATTTGTTTCATTTATATCCTAACTTTCTTCCAAGCAGCTTAAGGCAATATACAAGCCTGAGCAGGGTCTGGGTCTCTGCCTTCCTAGTCCAATACTCTAAGCACTAAGCCCTCTGAAGAGCAGCTCAGGGAGCTAGGTATGTTTAGCCTGACAAAAAAAGAAGTTAAGAAGGCACCTGATAGCTACGTTTAAACATCTGAAGGGATGTCATGTTGAAGATGGAGCAAGCTTGTTTTCTGCTGCTCCAGAGACTAGGACACGGAGCAATGGACTCAAACTACAGGAAAAGCAATTTCACCTAAGCCTCAGGAAGAACTTCCTGACAGCAACAGTGGAATACATTGCTTCAGAGTATGGTGGAGTCACCTTCTTTGGAGGTTTTTAAACAGAGGCTGGATGGCCCATTGCTGGGGGTGCTTTGAATGTGTGTTCCTGCATGGCAAGGGGTTGGACGCGATGGTCATTGTGGTCTCTTCTATTTGCAGACAAGGAAGAAGCAGCAAGAAAAAAAAATTCAAATTGTTGAAGTTTCAAGTACAATACTACTATGTCCTCAGAGATTCACATTTTTACAGTGCTGAAAGTGCAGCAGTCACAGGGCCCATCATATCAACTACACACCAGCATTGACCAGCTATGAAAACCATGTGCAACCAACACTAGGCTGGTTAAATTAGCATGCTCACACTGAACTTGGCAAACGGCAGCACAGCAATTATTCTGAAGTGAGGTACCCAGCCGGCGTCTGGCACGACTGTCAGGAACGCTAGATAGTGTTGCCTCGTTAGGCCTTTGTTCCAGGTGGTGCACTCCACAGAAACAACAGCTGCTTTTACTCCTACCTATCACACTTTCATGTGAACAAGTCAAATGATCAGCTGGAGAATTATATCTTCACCTGGGTTCTAACCTCAACCCTTCTTCCTCCAGAGAGAGACCTTAAATCACAAATAATTTTTTTGCAAGTTCCAACTTCAACCGTTTCTGTTCCTTCTCCTTTTCCCACCATCTAGTCCTCACCCCAAAACATCTCAAAAAAATTAATACAAGCAAGACACAACAGGGATTTATTAACAGAATTTTCACTTATTTGTTATATTTATATCCTCCTTTCCTATAATGAGCTCAAGGGAACATAGCTCTTGTCTTCCTTACTTTATTCTCAAAATAACTTTGTGAAATAGGCCATAACTAGTTCAAGGTCACCTAGTGGGTTTCCTGGCATAGTGGGGACTTGAACTCAAATCCCTCAAATCTCAGTACAACACTCTAATCCAGGATTTCTCAACTAGGGTTTCCTAGAATACTGGAGTTCCACAAGAGATCATGTTTGGGGGGAAAAAAACAACCTCTTTTTATGCAGATGTTCCCTGAGATCTGAAAATTATTTCAATAGTTTCCCCAGGGTAAAAAGGTTGATAAAAGCTGCTCTAATCACTACACTACATGGAGTTTTCAGGATTGTCTGGCATTTGCAGGCAGGCACCATAGCTCAGTAGTAAAATCCAAGCTTTGGATAAGATCTCCATTTCAGCCCTTTGCATCTCCAGTTAAAATGTCAGCTGGGAAGTGATGTGGAAGACTTCTGCCTGAGATATGGGAGAGTCATAGCCAGACAGTACTGGGTGAGATGCATAAATAAACTGACCTAGTAAAAGACAGTTTCCTCTGACTAACTGGGGTTATATAGGTCACAGACCAAACTGATCTAGAATAGAAAGATTCTGGTTTGCAAAGTAACATGACAAGGGCATTCACTGTGCCACAGTTTGGATTCCAGTGGGTGAGAAAAACGAGTACCAGTTAACTGGGGCTATATGAAAAGGATCCGGAATTGATTAAGCCACAGTTGTCACAAAAAGAGAACCAAATCTATCAAGGTACTGCTCCCCATCCACAAGCCTCATTCTTTGGTTTGGTGCTGTAGTTCTACATTCATTGCAAGATATTTAGGGTCTTATTCTTGTTCCTCAGAAAAGCAGCACCTGCAGTACTGTGGAATAGCAATAATAATAATAATAATAAGACATGTTATTATAATTAGTAGTAGTAGTAGGAACAACTATTGTGGGAAATACACTTCTTCCAAGTAAGATCTACAATTCTAGAGTGGGGGAACTTTCATATCATGAAAATTAAGATCCTAAATAAGCAAAGCTCCTTATTTTTCTTTAGAAAACCCACTGACGCACTGTCCCTCTCTTGAGAAATTTCATTTTAAGAAGTTCTCCGAGACCAGGCCTTTAAAAAACGTGTTAGTTCTGCTTGCGTCTTGGAGCCCTTCTAGAAGACATGACATACAACTTCACACAGGCATACAAAACCCAGTTCCTACAAATGAACATAAGAGCTGACATGCTGGATTAGACCAAAGGCCTAATCTAGTTCAGAATTCTGTTCACACAGTGGTGAATTAGTATATCTATGGGAAACCCATCAACAAGATGTGAATGCAACTGCACCACCTATCTCATATTTAATAGTAACTGATACGCAGAAGCATTCTGTTTCTGATACGTGAAATAATGTATCTCACATCCAATTAATAGTCACCAATGGCCCTCAACTCAATGAATTTATCTAATTCCCTTTTGTAGCCATCCAAATTGGCAGCCACCACTGTATCTCATGGCAGTGCACTTATTATTTCCTTTTACCTGTACTGATTCTTTCATCTCTCAGCTACACTGGATGACCCAGGTTTTAGTACAATGAGAGAGGAGAGAAAGCTGAAGAAAAAGTGCACATCCATAGTGGTGTTCGACTGAAGTCCAAAATATCCCCCATGCCATCCTTATAGCAGACATACCAGATGGTAAGCCTGGATCTCAAAAAGGAAGAAATGAGATGCTACACCCTATTCTTGACAGTTCAAGACAGCTAGAGAATGATCATTCTCTAGAAACCACAACCAAAGCTGTAACTCCATACAATAATAAAAGGAACAACCAAACAACAACCATGGCCCACCTTTTCCTGGGGGTGGGGGGACTTAACAGCAGGTAAAACAAACATAAATTAAAAATTCACTACATACAAAAGTTAAAAAACAATTAAAGTATCAAAAATATTAAAATCAGTAAAAAACATAAAACTATGAAAAACAACAACAACAAATAAAAATCCACCACATTATGCACACTTGTTTCCCCCTAAAAAAGTAATTCTTAGGCCTGCCAGAAAAATAAGGTGTTCACCTGCCTGTGGTAAGATAGTAAGGACAGTGCCAGTCTAACCTCCCTGGGAAGGAGGCATCAGAATGTGGGAGCAGCCACCAGGAAGGCTCCCTCTGCATGAACACCCTAGGTCTCAAATGTGAGATGGCTCAGGTTTGCTGCAGGGAAAGTCTTTAGGGATCAAGTAACAGCTGAGAAGGAGTATTGGACTGAGACCTGGGTTCAAATCCCTACTGAGCTTTATAGCACTGGGCACTGGAAGACCTTGGATCAGTCCTATCTTCTCATTCTGATTAGCTGCATAGGGTTGTTGGGAAAATGAAGTGGCATGAGGAGAGCCAAGTATGCCACTCTGAGCTCACTGGAGGAAGGTGGGGTACTAGCAGAAGTGAATATTGTGGTATCTTGTTCACACAGAAGAGACAGGGGATTGCAAAGAGGACTCGGTTTTGCTACAGGGAAATGGTTGTTGCTATAAAATGAAACTCTGGCATAGTCTTTATCTGTTCACTCCAAATGCCACAGTAAGCACCATTTAATGCACATTGCAAGTTGCAGTGTTTTGGACATTGTACAGTCTGTTTAGCTTATTTTCTACAAAGGCATCAGGTTCTCCTGCAGTCCTATTCAACTGCATGTTAATTCTCATGAAGAAAAAAGAAAACATCAGCAGGACTTTAAGAAGATCCAGATATTCATGAACCCCTTCAAAGTGACTATCCATCAGCCACGTTATTCCATACTACACAGATATATGTGTGGGGTCAATTCCACCTCAAGACTACATGGAGGTATCATGCCAGAGAAAAACACCTATGAACCATGAAACCCTGTTCTGTTTTTATGCATGTCACCATAAATATCTTTCATATATACCTATGTGTGCAGGAAAGAGAATGAACCCTGGGACAGGGCAAGGAAAACCAACAGCTGCAATCACATTCCCACCACTCTTACTTCGTTGTCAATTATTTTAATGATGGTGGCAAATTCTTTGTGTTAGCTTGCTTTTTCACTCCAAACGCTTTCACTGTGGCTTAAGCTTTCCATGCATCCAATGATGCTCTGGTGACTGAACCCTCTGAAGCGCATGTTTTCGTGGTGCATATGACAGAGATGGGCATGTCTTTGAACATACCCGCAGATCACCTTCTTGCCGCGCTGGGTGCAAGCGAGCCGAGAAGCCGCCTTATCCCAGGCCAGCCTATGGTGCATCATCTTTTCCCACATTTTCTACTCTGACACCTGCTCTCCAGGGACGGGGTCAGGAGTCTTTCCCAGACCCTGGTACCTGCTCATTCAACGAATCCCAGTTCCACATCGCCTACCGGTCCCGAGTTTCACTACTGCATGCTGGGCACCGGACCTGTGTTCTACGCACCCTGCTCAAGTCTGGGCACAGGCAGCCAAGAATCTTTCCCAGCCCGGAAGACAAGAGGGCGGCCAGAATTCTCGTCTGCGCCCGCGGCGCGCACCACACGGATCCGCGCAGCCCACGGTCTCTCGTGGGCGCCTGCAGGCGCGCCTCTCCGCATTCCTGCAAGCGTTGTCAATAATGCAGAAAGTTGCCGCTCGGCCCCGCTGCGCGCACACCTGCGCTCTGTTTTGTCCGCCAGAGACGCTCCGAGGAGCGGGGCCGTGACCGAGGCCGTCTGCAAGGTGGGCTGTTTTTGTCTGGGCTGCCGCGCTGTTTACTTGATGGCACGCGCGACTTTTGCCCGGGGGAGGGTAAAGCGCGGAAAGCCCAGCCGCTCCGCCCGCCGTACTCACCCCCCTCCGGAATCCCAGCAGGCTCGCCACGCCGCCCAAGACCCCCTCTCCGCCGCCTCCGCCGGGGGACTCGCCTTACCTGGAGCTGCTCCCTTCTGGCTACTCGCCTGCAGCCAGCCAGCCAGCCAGCCAGCCAGCCAGCCAGCCGGCGCTCGCTCTCCTCCTCCTCCTCCTCTCCCTCCCGCCTCCGGAGCGCCAATCCGGGCAGCTGGCTGGGCCCGAGCGGGGCTGCTTCGGCGCCGCGCCGCGCCTGGCCAGGAATTGGGGAAACTGGAGCGACAGAAAGTGCGAACGCGGGGCCGACGGCGGGAGCGGGGGGAGAGAAAGGGAGCGGGAGAAGGGCGGGACGGGGATTTGCATACAGGGCGCTAATTGGCGGTTTGAAAGAGTTTGGGCACGCGAGGAGAGGCGGGGGTGGCGGGCTTTGTGCGCCGGGCGCCGGCAGCTGCCCTGCGCGAGGAAGAGGAGAAAAGAGACGCGAGGGGCGGGGGGCGCCAGGGAAGAGCCGATGTAATGATATGTGTTCCCAGGGGCCGGCACGTGCCGGCTGCGTTCGCCGCCCCCCCCGCTGCCCCGCTCCGGAGGGCGGGAGGAGGGACTCCTGCGCGGGATGATGGGGAGGGGGAGGAGGCCGGGCTTCGTTTGCTCTCGCAGCCTCCCCGTCCGCGCTTCGAGGGTTTTGCCGATTGCAAAACTCTTCCTCCACCGATTTCTCCCCCCCCCACCCCTCCGTCCGTTCTTCCACATTTGTCGATCGCTGTTACTGGGTAAAAAGGGAAGGAGGGAAGGTGTCGATTGGTGTAGCTAAAGAGCTTTGTAGGCGTTGTGGTTTGTTCAGAAATGCTGTTGCCGGGTCTTCCAAATAGTGGGAAGGGACAGCCCGGTTGACGGCCGGGAAGTAGCCGTGGGCAGCGGGGTGTTCTCCCTAAACGCCGGAGGAAGGCACTCGGTTCGCTGAGCCTGTATTTCTCTGTAAAATTAACGCACTGTCCTCATTCATAAATTACACGACGTACAGGCTCCGCACGAAGGGCCCACAGCCCTAAGCACAGAAATTTTTGGCATCTTATTCAATCTTTGAAGGAGGACAGGCTTTCCAGCCCTCAAATGGAAGATGTCCCTTGCAATAAGGGACTAGTTTTCTGGCCCTCAAACAAGCAACATCCCATATAGGAAGGGACACCTGGCAACTCTACTCAGAAGCAAGGCAAATTGCCAAGATTTGGAAAAGATTTATCCATCCATCCATCCGTTCCAAAGTCTGCCTTTTTTTGGCAAAATGTTGCAGATCTTATTTTAACTCCAGGGATTCCGTGAAGGAAGAGGCACATTTTTATATATTATTATTATAGAGATTTGTTATTCAGTGTGGTGTAGTGGTTTGAGCATCGGACTACAGTCCTGGAGAACAGGGTTTGAATTCCTGCTGGGCTATGGAAATTGGGTGACCTGGGCAAGTCACACTCTCTCTGCCTCAGAAGAAGACAAAGGCGCCTCTGAACAAATCTTGTCAGGAAACTCCCCCCATAGGTTCACCTCAGGGTTACAGTACGTGGGAAATCACTTGAAGGCCCACGACAACAATCAGCCAAAAGGAGCATTGAGCAGACCTTTCATTTGTAGGAGCGTCTCCCTCCGCAAAGCAGTGTTGTGGAAGGAATGGCTGTTCCCTTTACATCAGGCTGAGCCCTACCTTTACAAGCTTTAGGCGGAGTGAGGTGGTTACCTCAGGCAGCAGATGCTGGGGGAAGCAGCAATGTGCTGAAGGAGAAAACTGGGCCATGCAACTTCATCCTTCCCTCAAATTAGTTTGCAGTCTCCAGGTGTGGTTCATTCCAGTGGCCAGTCATCAGTGCTGAAGAATAATTCAGTGGCCAATCAGTAGACTTTTGTACGTGGAACAGGAAGTCATATTATCTTATTTTTCACTTCAGGCAGCATATGGTATTGCACCAGCCCTGCTTCATGACTTTCACTTGGGAAGGTTTCATGATCTGGGTGTCCGCTGTAGGAAACAGGCCCCTTTGCTGTCTGGTTAGCCAGATCAGAAACCTGTTTCCAGAGCTCAGTCTTGGAACCTGTCAAAATATAATAGAGAGTCTCTGGGAATGTGCAGAATGTCTTTTCTTTCCATCTTTTCAGCCTCTAACATGTTTAGGATGAGAATAGGGTATCTAACAGGCTTGTTTGTCAGTACTTCTCAAGTACTTGAGTAGACTCACTCACCTGTCGCCTTCAGTTTATCGTAACCCTATGAATGAGAGACTTCCAAAATTGGCTTACTTCAGCTGCTTCAAACAGCTCAGAGTGAAAAAGAAGTTTGTACAATACTCAGTTCGCTCAGCAGGGAGAGAAGAAAGGCATCTTGTCCTTCCCTGTAGGCTCAAGGAAAAGCTGCAGCCTCTCCTAGTTTGCGTGTTTTTCCTCCTTAATAACATTTGCCATCTTGACCACACGCCGATGTTGCTTGGCTGCATGTGTCCCAGTTTTTATCTGTGAAATGTTGGAAGGTATGCAAAAAATACCTAAGTCAACATTACTTCTCCCCCAGTGGCCATGCAACCTAGGGGATTCTGGGGACTGAGTAGTCTAAAAGTAATATTTGCAGATTCTCTTGACTGAGCCTTTTTTGAAGCTGTAATGTGAAATAATTTTTCCAAGCTAAAGCATAGAACAGTGGCAAAGTGTTTGAGCATGGAGTGTCAAATTGCCAGTCCCAAGCTTCATAAGCGGGCAGTTAATGTCTTGGGAGAGCTTGCCTAAGAGTAGATTTCTTTGAATATGAAATATTCACAGCAGTCAAAAAAGCCAGCTCAGTTCTAGGCTGCGTGAACAGGAGCATAGTATCCAGATCAAGGGAAGTAGCAGTGCCACTCTCTTCTGTTTGGTCTGACCTCACCTGGAATACTGGGTCCAGTTCTGGGCATCACAATTCTAGAAGGTTACTGATAAGCTGGAACACGTCCAGAGGAGGCTGACCAAAATGATGAAAGGTCAGGAAACCAAACCTTAAGAGGAATGACTTGGGGAGTTGGTTATGTTCAGCTTTGAGAAGAGAAAACTGAGAGGTGACATGATAGCCATCCTTAAATATCTGAAGGGATGTTATGTAGATGGAGCCAGCTTGTTTTCCGCTGCTTCAGAGACTGGAACATGAACCAATGGATTTAAATTATAAGAAAAGATATTCCACCTGAACACTAGCAAGAACTTCTTTCCCGTTACAACTATTCAACAATGGAACAGATTTCCTCATTGAGAGGTGGAGTCTCCAGCTTTGGAGGTCTTTAAATAGAGGTTGGATGGACATCTTTCAGGTGTGGTTTAGTTTTATGTATGGCAAGGGATTAGACCACATGGCCCTTTTAGTTTTATGATTCAATGATTCAAAGTCACATTGAACACTTCTAATCAGAACAAACATAGAGGATCTAGTGGTGTACTCCTTCCTTAGCTTGTGCAATGCCCAGTGCCGTTGGCATGCTAGAATCACAATCTGCCTTATCGTCAGACACTCTGGAAAATGTCCAAGAGTACTCCCAACATGCACTACTACTCGTTTGTCTTTAGCCCAAGGCACATTGTAAATACAACTTCGCTTGCATCATCCCGCCTTCCACATTGAAAATTAGATGCTTTCTGCTTGAGGGCTCAATCAGTCTCACACAGTCCTGTAGCCACACACCCTGCCAGCTACAAAACATGGGGTGGAATCAAAACAATGTTCTCCACTAGACAGTATTGCATTGCTAATCCCAGGAGTTGTTTGCACAAGCTTCACAAGATGAAGCAAATGTCAAAGCCAATCCAACTGGCACAACCTGAATTAACCACTGGAAATCTGACAGCACTGTCTCTTGCAAGCAGACGTGGTGCACACAAATGTTTGAGGCAATGCTACAACTGCTATAGCTACAAATTCCAGGAGATGGTAACTGCAGGAAGGTATAAAACTGTGTTTTAAAAAGAAGTAAAAAGGCTTCTCTGCTGCTTTTGCAACATTCTTTGCCCCAGGTCTATAGTAGTCTAGTTTAGTGGATATTAGGGAATCACCTTTCGAATGTGCAGATTGGAGGAGTCAGTGATGTTCCATGGACACCTCTGTCTTTGATGCCATGTTGGCTGCCTTGTGTCCAGGTGGGTAGCTGGTAATGGCTCTTTTCACCTGGAGCAATCAAACCTGCATTTATCACCAGAGAACATGTTCATACACAGCTCTGGGGGCTATTTTTTTTTTTAAATAGTCTCAGATGTCTGTGTTTGGTCCTGATTTTTAAAAAGTGTCCTGTAGTGATGCTTTCAATTCCTTTAAAGGCCAGACAGCAACAGAGAGATGTGCGTAAAGAGTTGTGTGTTAGATTCAAACCCCATGGTATGCTGCAAACCTTGAAGGTTTGCTCAAGAAATGCATGGAAATGCAATTTTGTGTTCTAGTGCACATAGCATATGCCAGGTATCTTGCTGGGCCATAACATGGGAAAATTGGGGTGTGGCTGTAACATAGCAGGTAGCCTTGGAAATGCAAGAAATACAAGTTGTGCTGCCAAAGAGAGGGAGAGTCTCTATGCAGACTTCACCATGAGAACCCCAGAAATCATCGAAAGTTGTTAGACACTCCATATAGCAGAAAGGAGAGTGTTTAGGGGCAAGAAATAAGGGACAGGGCTCCTGGTATTTTAACGGTTGTGTAGAAACAGGAATTTCAGCAGGTGCTGCTTACATAAAGGGCAACACCTGCTCAAATTCCATCTTCTAAACAACTATTAAAGTTCCAGAAGCCCTGTCTCTGATTTAACCTGGCACCTGTAGTGGCCTGCCAAAGGTAGTATCATAGCTCCTATTATCCCTGGACATTGGGATAATGTCCTTCCAACGTACATTTTCTTGAGAGCTGTTTTTGTTGCAATGGTTTGATCTTGAATGGAAAATTAAGACCCATTAGTATTATGAAGACATCCAGTATGGTATAGTGGTTTGAGCATTGGACTACGACCCTGGAGACCGGGGTTTGATTCCCTGCTTGGCCATGGAAACTCACTGGGTGACCTTGGGCACATCACACACTCTCAGCTCCAAAAAACCCAGCAATGGGTTTGCCTTTTAAGGTCTCTGTAAGTAAGAAATGACCTGAAAGCAGACAATAACAACAAATTTTATGAAAAATCTGCTGCTGGAGGAGATGAACATTGCTTAGAACTGGTTTGCATATCTTCCAATTGTCCCAGTTTGGCAGAGACAGTACCAGTTAATCATCTGTTGTCCCATTTTTAAAAGGTTCCAGTTTCTCTCCCTTCCTCCCACTTTCTTCCCTTGTCTTCAGTTCACTGCAATTGCTGCAAACTAAGTTCAAAGTGCAAAAGCAGTTTGCACTAAGTTAACTTGATTGGGGGAGAGGAAGGGCAGAATTTTGCTCTTATCAGTGGGCTCAGGCAAAAGCAAACTGCTACCTGCTCTCCTAACCTGCATGTTTTTGGTAACCTGTTACCCTGTGTACTGGGGGTCCCAAAAGGGACACCAAAATGTGCTCCACTAAAGGTGGGGCAAATTAGCTCAGAGCACTGCTTAGCGTTACGAGAGGCAGGGTAACGTAGCGAGATCTTGAACCCTATGTCTACGGGGTCGGGTCGAGTCAAGGAGCACACAGAAGTTGAAACAATAAATGATGTTTATTAAATACAAGCAAAACAGTGTATGCGACACACTCATACAAGATAGCTAAAGAAAATAAAGGTTGGAGTGGTACAGAGGGATTTTTAGAGAGATTGCTGGTTTGGGTGATACTTCACCTGTCCTGAAGCCAGAAAAATGGAGAGTGAGGCTGGGGTGCGATGTAGTTCAGCACGTGGAGCTGAGGGGAGGCTCGCCAAGCAAAGCGGCAGCAAGGCAGGATGAAACTCGGGAGCGATCCGAGGAAGGTCTCGGAATCCAGGGTTTTTATAAAGAGAATTGTGACTGCACGCTATGCCGTACTTGGGGAAAAACAATAGATTTGGAGTTGGAGACAAAGCCTCCGAAAGGACAGAATCTGACTGATTGAGTTATCGTAGCAGTTCTCAATAGAGTAGCCAGTATGCAAACGCAGAGTACTTTGGGTATCGTATAGTTTACTCATTAAACTGCCAGCGCGGGGCAGAGGCTCTTTTGTAAGTTGTGTGCATACCTAATTAAAGTACTTGCCTGGAGGTCTCCTAAAGCAGCGAGTCAGCTATTTCTGGCCTACCTGTATTGTAGTTTGAATATTACGGCTATTAACGGCCAAGCTTGTTTACGTGCTTGTCTGGTGGCCTCGCAAGCACATGGAGAGGAATAGAGAAGTGAAGCTGAATTATGATATCAAGAGGATATCTTTTATATCCCCGAAGCTCGGACTAGCCAGGGCAGTAACAAACCAACCATGGAAATAATGAAATCACACACAGAGAACTGGGTTGAACAAGGGCCATTTTATCTAACTTGTATCCTATTTAAACTGCATTGAGTCTGAAGGGAGCAAGAGGGGGAAGCAGTCTAGTGTGACATTACCCTTGCCTTCCTCTTCAGCCTTCTTTTAGGTGAATAACCTAAGCTCCAAGTGTAATTCTGGGTTGCTCTGTGGCCAGCCAACTACTGGAAGCAGACCCCAAATCACAGGACACAAACTGAGGGCAAAACCACCTGGTCCACCACAAGGGTGGACTCTTTCCCTACTCCTGGGTCATGGGACCTAAAGATAATTCCAGAGAATTGCCCTTCACCAAAAGGGCACCAAGGTGTTCATCAAAGCACCTACTTTACCTCTCTCCACTACTGGCCACAGACAAAGGACTAGTGTCTACTTATTTTTTTTTCCCACCAGGCCAATCAATAGGCCCTCACTCCCTGTTGCAAATCCCCTAGGAAGAACATGCTACCTGCTTCTGACAGATGGATGCCATCGGCCCTGTAGAGCTCAATTTGCCAAAGTACTATAGTGAGATATGGGAAAAAGTTGCCCACACCTTTCTGTAATGCATTTCAAATTTCCCTATTTCTTATGGGCTAGATTAATGTGTTAGGGATCCTCTTCACACCACCAAATTTGGTGAGGCAAAATAGCTGACCACATCAAGGTAATCCCAGCCCATCTACTCTGTGTGATCCTAAGATTGTATAGAGCCTGAAGGATAAGGGCCTTGCCCTTCTGCAAAACCAGGTCATTCTCACCAAGGTGAATTACTGACCCGTGAGGAGTGACAAACCATTCCAATGAAGGCCTCTTTTCCCAAATCACTCCACCATGGCACACTCACTCAATGCCAGTTGAGCCCTGAAGTGGCAGTTATGAGCCTCTCATTCCACCCAGTACACCATACTATGGTCACAGATTAGACAGAACCTAGAATCTGCAAAAGATAACCACATTCATAAACAGCAAACACTATAACTTGAGACGCATGCCTCTTAAATACTGTGATTCTCCATCACCCGATATGCTGACCTGATTGTGGACTGAGACCCATGGCAGAAGTCATAGAGGCAGCCCTGATCCTAAAGGAATGGGCACCGTAAGACCTTGGGTGTAACTCTGTAAGTCCAACAACAGGCCTGTCTCAGCCCACTTAATAGGTCACAACTGGGCATATCAATGGCTGTGAAAGCAAACCTGAAACCCAGTAGAACCTGCTGGACCTGAAGAAAACTTCAAAGCATCTCAGATCCTCAACTCATTCCTCCAAAAGGAAATCCTATTAAAAGTTGCAAGAAATGCTTGCCATACTCTTAAGTCTTTCCTAATCCCTTGAATAATCCTGATCCTGTGGTAGGTTCATGAATTCAAGATATGGCATCAGAAATTTGTCTTTAAAAATCGCATGAGGCACCACAACTCTGCAAGCAAAATTCAAATGTTCTTGGAACTCTCTTGAGTGTGGCCTTTCTGTGCCCTAAAAATTCTGCCATCCTTTTCTTCAAATCTTTAAGCTTCTCCAGGGGAAGCCTGCAATGCTGCTCCATGATATATGCCTCTGTGCCAAAGAATACTAAACAATTACTGGGCTTCTCCCTCTTCTCCCGAGCTAGCAGTATACCCAGTTCTGCCATCAATGAATAAAACTGTCTCATCAGGAAAGCACACTGTCCTGTTACTGCTTGACCAATAAACAAAACATCATCAAGATAATATATTGTATACTGATTTATATTTATATAAAATATATATAAAAGTTTATTGAAATTAGAATTGGAGAAAGAAACCATCAGGAATAACAAGATGAAGTGGGCCCAAAATCTGGGGCATACAATAGCTCTAGAGGACTGGGAAAAAGCATGGACAGTGAATTTGAAATTTAGAAAATGTATTGCCCTTAAAGAAAATTATTATAAAATGTTTTACAGGTGGCATCTGACCCCCACAAAGCTAGCAAATATATATAAAAATATATCTGATAAATGTGGGAAGTGTGATGAGGGAATAGGTACTTTCTTTCATGTCTAGTGGACATGTAAAATAGCCAGAATATTTTGGAGGGAAATCTATAATCAAATTAGAACAATAACGGGTTTACAATTTCCTATGGTTATTCAAGCTTCTTGACATGTACCAGGTGGATATGCTAACTATGCTTATGCAAAATCGAAGTATAGACATGGTAAATCAAGAATGGAATGCTCTAAAAAGTGTATGGGAAGAGAGATGGGGAGAAACATCTCTTTTAGAACTGTAAATCTTAAAATAGAGTTGTAAATTCATTTTTTATGTTTTCTTTTCATAATCTTATGTCTCTCACATTATCTCTTTCTCCTTTTCCATTTTCTTTTTTCTTTCCCTTCTTTTTTTTCTTTTCCTTTCACCTTCCTTCCTCTCTTTCCCCCTTTTTATTCTTTTTTCCCCCTCTTTTTTTTTTACTTCTTATATTGCTTATATTTGTATCTCTCTTGTATTCCTTCCTTTTTTTTTGTTTAGTTTTGTTAAATCTAAGTTTAATTAGATTCTTATGTTAGATTTTCATAACAATACTCTAGGATAAGAAATAGTGAATATATAGAATAGATCTTGGTTGGGATATAATAATTGTTAGGGTAAAATAATGATTGTTCTTCTAGGTTATAACTCAGAATGATCTAATTATTGATCTATTTCATTTATATCTTTTTGGAGGGTATAATTGAGTATTGAATAATACTGTAATTCATACTGTTGGTTGATATCTCTTATGGAGTGTACGGTAACATATATATATGGACCTATTGTATACTGATTTATATTTATTGTGCTGATTTGTAATGATGGTTGAACTTAATAAATAGACATATCAACCCCCTCCAAAAAAGGATAATGTATGACCTCCCTCTTTGTCCAGACCAAAGGTTGAGGGCCCACTCAAGAAAGGTACTGAACTTGGTACATGGTACTGAACAGCCCACAGGAAGGGCACAATCCAACTAAAAAAGGCCTTCAGATGAAAAACCCAGCAATTCAAAATCCATGGAATGCACAGATTAAAGGCAAAAGGCAGACCTAATGTTGCATTTTGCCAGCTTCTCCCCAATTCCATTCCTACACACCTCCTGAACTGCCATATCAAAGGATGCATAACACACTGTACAGAGTTCTGCAGGGATGGCATCATTGACTGATTCCCCCTCAGGGCAAGACAAAAAAAACCACAACCTATGAATCAACCTATATTCACCAGGTGCCTTCTTAGGGATTAATTACCCTTCCTTTGGTCATTTCCTTCCTTATTTTATCCCTAATAGTACATACTGAACAATGATTATTGGAATACAATCCAAAAGATTTCCCTAAACCTTTTCTTTAAACAATGCAATAGAATTTTTGATTTATCCAACTTAATTGAACTGGGCCCCTTTTCAAGGTGGGGGGTGCAACCCAGATCCTTGCCTACCTGATTGTTGGTCCTTAGGTCCACTGGCTTATTTTCCTTTTAGGCAGTCCCAAAAAGTCCAAGTCCAAACCGAACATTTGTGGTGAAATCTACAAGGTCAGTGTGCTCAAGCACCATACACCCCAAATTCCCAACACAACAACTTATGCTGACGGTTCACCACTGCCTGGGTCTTGGAAACAACCCAGCCTGGACCTTCTGGCCAATATGACCACTGTGCAACTTCTCACCTTGAGTTGGTTGCAGAGGTGTCATAATTTGCATCCACAGTGGCTGCATCTGGTCACATCTGAGGGTGGAATTAATTACTACCTTCATTCTGAAAGCCTCATTGTAAAGAATCCAGGCTGATCCTGCAAAATTCACATACTCTGTATAAATGATGGCCTGGAGAAGCAAAAAAGCCCTTAGGGCTATACACATAGATGAGAAACACTGGCAACCAGATTCCCCAGGTCCTATGCCTACTTAATTTTTCCTTTTCTTTGTTGCCCAACCCTTCCTTATCCTTTTTCTCTAACTTCCAATACAATAGAGAAAATACATAAACACAATTGCCTCACAGAGTTTTCTTCCTGAGGGTCAACAATAAATGATTCCCCAGAGGAAGCATCTGTTCCCCAAAAGGGAAGTAAACATAATGAACTGTGTTGTATCCACTGAAAATGGGTTGCTGTATATTGCCAGTGCAAATAGGCTGCTGCATACCACCCATGTCATGACAATACCACTGCAGAAGACAGGAACCCTGTGGGTAACAATACGAGGGAGGTATTTGTGCTTGCTCAAAGTCACATCTGTACTGGAAAGAAAACCAACTAGGTCCTCCTCCTAGACAGCAGTTACCTGAAGCAATTTGCCTACTTGGTGTATTCCAGCCCCCCTCAAGGCTAACCATGTGCACCTGTGGATTCTGTGGTGGTACCATGAGGCTCACCTGGTACTTGATCTGCTACTGTAGGCTCAGAGGCACCACCATCTTCCCCTGCTGACTGGGTCCTCCTCACCATCCTCAAAACAAGCTGCATCATTGATCCTGTTGCGCTTCTCCAATTTTTGTTTTATGAGATTGAATTTACACCTCTTCTTGGATGTCTTGTGAGCTGGGTCCACCTGCTCCTTGCAAGGGGCTTGCAAAGGTAAATGGCGTAACTCAGTCTAGCTTAGGTCAGAACCACTGAACCACTCTACTCTGCTTTGGTTAGACCTCATCTTGAATACTGTGTCCAGTTCTGGGCACCCCAATTCAAGAAGGACATGGTCAAGCTGGAGCAGGTCCAGAGGAGGGTGACCAAAATGGTGAGGGGCCTGGAAGACATGCCCTATGAGGATAGACTTAGAGAGCTAGGTATGTTCAGTCTGCAGAAGAGAAGGTTAAGAGGGGACATGATAGCCATGTTTAAATATTTGAAGGGATGCCATGTAGAGGAGGGAGAGGGCTTGCTTTCTGCCGCTCCAGAGACCAGGACAAGGAGCAATGGATTCAAGCTGCAGGAAAGGAGATTCCACCTGAACCTCAGGAAGAACTTCTTGACGGTCAGGGCTGTCCGGCAGTGGAATATGCTGCCTCGGAGTGTAGTGGAGTCTCCTTCCTTGGAGGTTTTTAAGCAGAGGCTGGATGGCCATCTGTTGGGAGTGTTTTGAGGGTGTTCCTGCACGGCAGGGGGTTGGACTGGATGGCCCGTGTGGTCTCTTGCAACTCTACATTTCTATGATTCTATGATTCTATGAGAACCAAAACCAAGTAGACCACAAAGACCTAGGCCATTTCTGCACTACACTGTTATAGTACTATTATTCCACTTTCAATATCCTATGGAATCCTGGGGTTTGCAGTTTAGGAAGGGGCATTTAGAATTTTCAGCCAGAAAGCTCTTTGGCCTTAGTAAACTACAAACCTAATAATAATAGGACTATAACAGTATAGTGTGGAAATGGCCCTAATCCACTTAGTCCAAAGGATTCTGCTACCACTGCTGGGCCAGCAAGGCCTATATGGCACATGGCCTAATGAGGTCTGTGCAGCTCACCACCTACACAAAAAGGCCTGCCCCCAGGTCCTAAGGCCCACTAGGCTGGCAACGCTTACAGCATGTGGCTGAAAGAGGCCTGAACTAGACCCAAGTCCCTCCATGCTGCAGGGACTTAGAGGTCACATGACCCAATGAGGCCAAAATCCAAAAGGAAAAAAGGGGGAACACCCTATCAACCTAAAATGACCCACCTATAGAAGAATGCCAGCTGTGCCCAATGGGACCCAATCCATCAGAGTGGAAAAAACCTCCCCTCAAGTAGCCAAAAAAATCCTCTGATGGGGCTGTGTGCTGATACACCCAGGAGACCAAGGGGACAGGTGTAGCACCCAGGGATCCCCAGGGCAAGCCAAGTACTTCACTCTCCAGTCTATCCACACACACCCAGGAGTGTGAGATTGAGTGGAGGATGGGGCAGAATGTGATCGATCCAGCCCCTGCTCAACCAAACACCCCCTCACCCATTCAGAGCATTCACCTGAATACTATCTGCTGCTCTTGGCTTGTTCAGTCAGCTCTCTGTGCTATCTGAATGCCTGCCAACACCTCCAACTGTTCCAGCCCCACTGCTCCTCTCCACCCCAAAGCAAAGTTGAAAGAGGCTACAGTGGGGGGCCTTAAAATCCTTTGACACAGAGCATCATGGCACCTTAATGTCTGACACAATGAACAATGGCCTCTTCTCCACGAAGGCCATCAAAGGCAACCCTCCCCTGAAGCACCTGGCACTATGCAGGGCCAGGACCACGTTCCTCATTAAGAACTTTTGCCATCTTGACCTCACTCTGTTGTTGCTTGGGCACATGTGTCCCAGTTTTCATCTGTGAAATGTTGGAGGGTAGGGTTCATTGATATGGACCAACACAGTTCCAAGCTATACCATTACACTGCTGAATGGAGCCTTCCTCTTTGTAAGTTCTAAATCATACAACGTGGTCTCTGTTTTTGTTTTGTTTTTAAACTGTCACAGGCTAAGCTGGTTTCTTGACTCATAGGTGGCTGGCATACACTGCATCTGCCACAGGCAGCCTGGCTGCCTTGAAAGCAGCCAGCAGGGACGAGCTATTTTGAGCTATAAAATGAGATATGTCAAGACAACAAGAGTTTACTTTTTTGGAGGCACAGATGAACCAGTGGGATTCTACTCAGAAGGCTGGAAGGAACAGGTTGAACAAAACAAAGAGAAGCATCAGCAAAGGCTGCAGTTTCCTGATATCCTTCCTGAAGGAGTGCACAATATTTTTGGCCTGAAGGTCACATGGAAAGTGTTTGATGGGGCCATAAATAGTGTTGCAACAGTGCGCTCTTGGGAAAAAAAATCACCCAGGTTTTTGACTTTTTTTTATATGTTGAGGGCACCTTTTTTCAGTGTTAGTCTCCTAGGTGTCTGCAGGACTGAAACCTGCTGAAGGATAAGACAAAATTCCTAAGAGGTAAGCCTCCTTCTCTCTCTGCTCCAATTATTTTCCACCAAGCAGGTGGCTGAGGTAGGTAGAGATCACACTTGAAGAAGCCTGTCGCTGTCATCTGCAGAGGACTTTTGAAGTGGCGCCAATGGCTACATGGTACTAGGCTGAAGGTCATGTGTGCCGACCCTCCCAATTTGGCAGGAACAGTCCCAATTAATCCTCTGCTGTCAGCCGTGTAGCTTGGAGTGTGGGTAAGGGGTGGGTGGGTGGAGGGGCAGGGATGTGGTGACATTGCATGGGGGGCGTGGCCACACCATGCAGAGGGCATGGTCATGTCACGCAGGTTACTCCCCCAAAATTGCCTCCCGGGGCACACCGGCCTCGTTGCTCCTCTGTCTGTATGTCTCTGTCTGCTCTCTCACCTTTTCAGCTGTTTTAAAAATGTCCCAGTTTCTCTCTCCTCCTCCTCCCACTTTCTCTCTTTGTCCCTTTTCCATTGTTGCAAGTTGAATTGAAAGTGCAAAAGTAATTTGCTCTCAGTTAGCAATGGGGAGAGAAGACGATAGAATCTTGCCCTTCCCTTTAGGCTCAGCCAAAAGCAAACTGCTGCAACCTCTCCTAGTGTGTGGTTCTTTCTCATTAGTAACTTTTGCCATCCTGATCATATTCTCATGTTGTTGGACCACATGTGTTTTGGTTTTCACTGGGAAATGTTGGAGGGTATGCATGTGGTCCTAGGTCTGTAGGTCTCCAATCCTGAGAGCAAGTGACCTAAGCCGCTTAGCCAGCAGGTTTCTACCAGCTGAATGAAAAGCTCCCATGGAACAGATTTGGTTTGAATGCCATAGTTTGCCCACCTCTGTCTTACTGGTTGCCCACTTAAAACAAATTGAGTGATACCCATGAATGGCTCTTTCATATCACCTTGGTACTCTTCTTTATCTTCTGTGCACAATGTGTTACTTTTTGTCTCCTTTGCTTTTTATATTTTTGTGTGAGAAACAACCAGATTCACATCTGGTATTTCTCCATCTCGGCCTTTTCTTCCTCTTTTTCTTGAAATAAATGCCTTTCCTCAAACCAGTGATGCACAGGTTAGAACTTGCTTTGTCACTGATTCTCGCCTCTTCAGGCAGCCTGACTGTTTTGAATATTACCTTACTCCAAAATCACTTGGAAGATTTTCCAGGGAGCGACAGCAAAAAGGCATTCTGGGGGGAAAAAAATGCGTGGTGAAGCTGTTGAGTTGACTTCTTCCTTGGATTGGCCCAGGCAGCCACATTGTCCAGGGTTAGCATGAGAATGGACTCATGGCCAGAGACTAACACCAACTTTATGGAATAAGCTATGAGTCAAGTAATTTTTTTTTACAGACCAAAAACCAGATAAACAATACATAAATATAAGTTATAGATCAGAATACTTTCAAATTACTTAAGAATTTTTTTATGATGTATATAAAGCATTTTTTTATAATAAAACTATGCAAAATGTCCAAATAGTGATCTAGATAGGATTGGGATTCTTATTTTATTTATGCAGTAAAAAAAGTTATGATCATTTTTGTGGCAAAGAAATCTCTTGTCTTCTAGAAAACAATTTGTCATATCATTGAAATGTTCTACCAGGCAAAGAACATAGGAAGAGAGAAAGATACTGTCTAAGACTATCAAAAAACTGACAAAAAAGTGGGAGATGGTAGATTGTTACATATTGTTAGTGCCACAGAGGCATATGCAATGATGAAAAGGAATTTTCTTAGGATAACTTTCAACAACTGTTACAGGTAATTTGTTACATAGTGTGAACGTTTTAACTCTACAAGCTCTTAACCAGTTTTTAAGTAGCCCAATTACTAAGAAAAAAAAGAGAGAGAGAACTGTTTTACTGAGGGAAACTAGCATGAAGATACTGAAAATCCAAGTCTATTTGGATGTTTAACTATTCTTTGACAAATTCAATAAATTATTACTTTGACCTCTTTATAAAGTTTTTTCCCATTCTTTCCTCAAAACTGGAACTCAAGGCAACTTACAAGAATTAAAACAAATACAGATAAAAGCACATACTAAAATACAAGTAAAAGTAAACAAAATGTTTTTCTTAAAATGCAATTGAACTACTTATTGAATTAAAACCATTTAAAACAAATCCATCAAAAAGCTAAGGAACGAAAATAATCAAAACAGCATGCTCTAAAAGCCCTTGCAGCCAGTTCCTAAAAGTTTGTTAGAACAGAAAGTTTCACTTGCTGATGGAAGGATAGTAAAGAGGGAGCCATCTTAACCTCCTTAGGGAGGTTATTCCAAAGCCTGGGAGCAGCCACACATACCTGCATGCGCATGCGTGCGCGCACACACACACAGGGTAATCTTCTGGGTTACCACCGGAGATGCTTGATATGTGGCGGCCAAAAAAAGCCAGTGCAATTCTAGCTGAATCAACAGGAGTCTAACATCCAGATGAAGGAAGAAGTAGTGCCACTCTATTCTGATTTCGTCAGACCTCATCTGGAATACTGTGTCCAGTTTTGAGCACTATGCTTCAAGAAAGATGTTGACAAGAAAGGCAAAATGATGAAAAGTCTGGAAGTCAAGCCTTGAGAGGAACAAATTAAAGTGCTGGGTATGCTTAGCTTGGAGAAGAGAAGACTGAGAGGTAACATGGTAGCCATTGTTAAATATCTGAAGGGATGTCATGTAGAAGATGGGGCAATCTTGTTTTCTGCTGTTCCAGAGATTAGAACATGAACCAATAGATTCAAATTGCAAGAGAAAATATTCTACCTGAACATTAGGAAGAACTATTATTTTTACTGTAAAAGCTTTTCTACAGTGCAATAGATTGCCTCAAAGGGTGGTGAACTCTTCTTCTTTGGAGGTCTTTAAACAGAGGTTGGATGGGCAACTTTCAGGAGGGTTTTAACTGTTTATTGTGTGCTCAGGGTTGAGTCCTGGAGGAAGAAGAACCACAAGCACCCAAGAGATGGATTTAAAAATTGTCACAACTTTATTGGTGACAGATGTTATAGGGTTGGTATACGCATGGATTTGGTTCCAGGCATTGGCCAACCCACCTGTTGACCAATGAACCGATCCTCTGTCATGCACTAGAACCATTTTGTGACAGGTGCGGATAACCTGTTCACCAAAGGGTGGAGGGGATGTGTGCATCTCCCATGACATGCATGCTTGCTTCCTGCTATGTACCCCTTGAGCCACCTAAAGCAACCATGGCCTGAAGGCCTAGATGACATGTATCCCAGATCCACTACCCATGCTGACTGCTCAAGTTGTAATAGATGCAAAAATTATACCACCAACCAAACCAACCACCCCTGCCTAGAAGTTCGAGGCGGGTGGGACAACGCTCTGAAGAAAAGTGAGATTCAGCTGAAGGGAGCTCAAAATAACACTCCTCTGCTCTGACCTGAGGGAAAATTGCACAAGCTCTGGTTGGGACAGGGAAAGCCAATGAGTTTGAACCACCAGTGGTTCAACTGATTGGCTGCCAGCAAGCAGGAGCCTTCCCAGCACACTGTAGCAACCTCACAGGCTGCTGGGAAAGTGGAAGAAGGTCGTGGCCGTCTGGTCGTGGCCACATGGAGACTGGGGAGCCATCCTTAGCTGCAAATTCACCACCCTGTAAGTTGGGCAGCTGGAATTCATGCATGATATGAGTTCAGACTAGATGGCCTTGGGGTCCTTTCCAGGTATGAGTCAATGATTCTATGAAGAGAAATGCCTATCTTTCTTCATCATCTGCCTGAACACCTGGAGCAAGACAGCAGAATGAACCTGCCTTCCCCAGTGCAAGAAGTTCTACTCACTTTGTCCTTGCTGTGTATGTCCACATACACAGAGAAAGTGTTCCATAGTTTTGGTACCTCTGTCCTAACATTCCTGAAGGCAGAGGGACTGATATAAATGCCTCTGAGATCTTCAACCTGGTGCCATCCAAGTCTGTTGGACTATAACCCCCCAAATATCTCCCTGTTAGCCATGCTGGCTGTGGCAAGTATGAACTGTAGTCCAAGGCAGAGGGAAGTTGCCAGCTTCCCTATTGTTGCCTTAAAGCAGAAATGAGGAGCCCACAGCCCTCTGTGTGTTGATAAATGACAACCCTCTTCATTCCTCAGCATTGGCCAGGCTGGTTGTGGCTGATGGAAACTGGAGTTTAGTGTCATCACGTGCTCTTTAGCCCTGGATGAGTAGGTTCCTATGGGAGAAACAAGGGCCCTCTGTACAGTGTCCTTTCATTGGCCCAAGCAGGTGTGCCTAGTGGTGGCAGAAGGCCGGAGCCAGTTTTAACGTTTGTAAAAGATCTCAGGCAACAGACTTGGAAGTGCAGCAAACTGCAAGTTATATCCCTTGTTTTTATTTTTTTGGTTGTTTTAAGTGCCAGGGATGCGGCTTTAGCTACTATTCATCTTGACTTGGATGAAGGGGAGGGGAAGACGTAATTTGCTGCTCTGCCTAAGGCACCAAAATTTATTGGCCCAAGCCAACAGCAACAACATACCCTCCAACATTTCACAGAAGAAAACTTGGATATATGTGACTGAGGAACTTCAGACTATGGTCAAGTTGGCTAAAATTATTAATGGGGGAAAATACACAAGTTAGGAGAAGATGCAGCAGTTTGCATTTGCCTGAGCCTAATGGGAGGAGCGAGATGCTGCCCTTCCTCTCCTCTCTGCTCTGCTGAATTAATTGAGGGAAAACTACTTTTGCACTTTGAACTCAGTTTGTTACAGTGGAATAAGTTGAGGACAACAGTGGAGAGTGGGAGGAGGAGAGAGAAACTAGGAAATGTTAAAAGCAGCTGAAACAACAGATGACAGAGAATTAATCAGGACTGCTCTGCCAAATTGGGACAATTTGAGGGTATGCAGCAGAAGTGCTGAAATGAATGCCTTGTGGCTCGGGAGAAACTATTTTATTTTCCCACAGTGCTTCACTCTGATGATGCCGGAGACTGCTTGATCCCGGCTCCCAAACTGAACCTCAGCAACTGTCTGCCTCCCTCCCATCCACTTCCGCTCTGACAGGTGGGTAGCTCCCCTCCTGAGGAGAAAAGTTGTCCTTTCGTTTCTGCAGAACCCAGAGATTATTTTGTCTCCATTCAAAGAGCTCATGAAAGTTCCTAATTGCTGTCGCCCACACACACATCACAGTACACTTGGGAGAGGCAGCTAAATAAGGAAGCCGGCTCTTGTCAGGTTGTCAGCCCAGCTTGAGGGCTTGTGCAGATCCTCTAAACAAGGCCCTCAAGTGCAGGTCATGACACAGCGGGCCCAGAACAGCCCTACTAGCCACTGATCAGTCTTGTGTTTGATGGAGATGAAAGGAAGTTGGGAGAGAGAGAAAAACCTCCTCCTCCACAAAGCCAATATCAATTATTGGGATTTTTATGCCCTTTTAGACCACTTAGAGTTCTCTGCAAATGAAAAATAGACAAACCATAAACAGTGTTAAAAACAACATGCAACAAAAGAGAGGTTAAAGTGGCGGCAAAAAGAAGGCATCAAACCAAGAAAGGTTGCTACATGAAGGAAACTCAGCATTCTCCACTGCACATAGAGTTGCCAGAGTCAAAACTGGGAGTGGCTCCTGTGCCCTTTATGGTTGTGTAGAAGAGGGAATTTCAGCAGGTGTTACTTGTTATTGGGTCGAGTGACAAACAATAGTGGCTGAAATCCCCTCTTCTACACAACCATTAAAGGTACAGGAGCCCTCTCCAGGCTTCAGTCTAGCAACTCTAACTGGACCTGAAGACAAAAAGGTTAAAAGAAGCTTGTGGAGCATTTGGCCTCTCCTAGCCATTTAAGTGGCCTATATACCACCGTACCACCCTGGACATACACTTCTGTGGTTTTGGAAGTTAAGCAGAGTGAGTTCTGGTTACTCTCATACCTTCCAACATTTCACAGATTATAATCAGCAAACACATGGACAAGCAACAGAGTGTGATCAAGATGGCAAAAGTTATTAATGAGGAAGAATACACCAGCTAGGAGAGGCTACAGCAGTTTCCTTTTACCTGAGCCTCCTGGGAAGGGCAAGATTCCATTCTGGACTCTACTCTTCCTCCTGCTGCGTTAACTGAGTGCAAACTACTTTGGCACTTTGAACTCAGTTTGCAGCAATCAAAGTAAGTAGTGGACAAAGGAGGAAAGTGGGAAGAGGAGAGAGAAACTGGGACATTTTAAAAGCAGCTGAGGAAGTAGGATGAGAGAAGAATAATCAAGATTGTCCCTGTCAAATCAGACCACCACAATAAAACAGGGGAGATATAACCAGTCAGTTAATATGCTGGCCTGACAGACTGAGACTGTAAAGCAGCTTCCTAATTGTGTAAGGTAAGTTAAGCCAAGTTATTTTGGCACCAAAGGCAGAAAACCATACATGCAGCTCTCCCTCATCCTTGGCATCTACATTTCAGCAGGATGGTGCCTACCATGAGGCAGTTAAGCATCAGGTGGCAGATGCTGGGATGCAGCGGAGGCAGCCTCACAGCTGTTTCTCCTGAGCACCCCCCACGCCTTCTACTCTTGGAGGACAGAGCTATGTACTCCACATAGCCTGTCCTACAGCCCCCTAAACCCTCTCTGCCCTCAGAGTGGCAGAGAGAGTGGAAAACGACAAAACACACAAGTCCTTTGATTCAGGTAGTAATATGTCCTGGACCACCTCAGACAGATGGTAATGACATGGCAAAGTCACATCCTGGTCAGAGATGTTCCTTTTTACTGTAGCTGAGCTTTTCCAACCTTCCTTCAAGCTTTCTATTCTCTCATGTTGCAATACTTCTGGCCTTCGATGCTACATATGCTTTCAAAAGCACACCCACACAAATGACTTTTGCAGCAAAACACAGCTCAGCTCAGGAAGCTGCCTTGTCTTCCCCCTGTTATGAATATTGTATCCCTTTGCTTTTCCATTGCCAATCATGGGCTGCTCTCCTCTTGGGGTTATTCAAGATGCTGCTCAGCAGTGCCACACACTTCTGCTTCATTGGCCAACAGCCCTGAATCCCTTTGAATAATTCAGCCCTGTTGCCACACCATTTGTCTAAATAATTCATCTTTGGGGAATGAGAGACAGTTTAATCTCAGTTAGAGCGGAGCGACTGCCAGCTCCTGTTCAGAGTGGTTGTTTTGTGGGTCATCTGAGGAAACTATCCCACCACCACTGCTTGCTTTAAAGGAGAAATTGGAAGGAAAGGCCACAGCATTCAGCTTCCTTGTGACTGATTGTCTTGCTGGTCCCAGGCCTGGCGCAGAGGCGTTTCTTCATCTGCTTGCACTGGCAGGGCCAGGCAAAGCAGCTCAAGGTGCTTAGACAGCCAATTTTTTTGGTATATGAGGCAGAAGATCCCCACAAGCTCCTTGCCCTGTCTCTGGCATACCATACCACAAAACACACTAAAACCACTAAAAACAAATTAAAGAGGTAACATATGCTATATGACTTAGGCCCAGGTTATGTGAAGGACTATATTTTCCCATATGAGTGTGCCCAAGTTATTAGATCTTTAGGGGAGGCCCTTCTTTGCATAAAAGAGCCGGTGTGATGTAGTGGTTTGAGCACTGGACTACGACCCTGGAGACTAGAGTTCAGTTCCCCACTTGGCCATGGAAACCCACTGGGTGACCTTGGACAATCACACACTCTCAGCCCCAGGCAACCGCATGATAAGGTCACCTTAGGGTTGCCATAAGTTGGAAAGGCTTGAAGGCAAACAACAACAGCAGCAGCAGCAGCAAATATAACTTCTTTCCATCTCACTATCTCTTCCAGAGGAGGCATCGTAATAACAACTGCAACAATCCTAAGCTCCATTTTATGACACCCAGAACCTCCTTCCTGAAAGCACCTTCTTAATTCTACCTGATGATAGGGCTGGACCTGCACATTGAAGCCATTCACATCAACCTCTCTGTTGTCAGAGGACGAGGTGAGTGTCTATCCCTTATGTAGCAAAATGGCACCATCTGTACACAAAAGAGAAGTCTCAGTAGGTTTGAGAGAACCTCCAAGGTTTGCAGAAGTACAAAAGAAAGTCACAGAGTGGTTACAACTGCAAATGAGGAAGCTGTTGAGTACCTATATGAAATCACTGGTTAAGGTCATTAGACATTAGGAAGATAGATGCCATCAGTATGTCGGTAATGCTCAGCTCTGCTTCTTGTTGCCAGGGTCGGTGAAGCTAAGCAGGTATTGGGCTGGTGCCTGGATGCTGTAATGGGTTGGATGAGGGCCAGTAAACTGAAGCTGAATCACAATAAGGAAGAGAATTTTTTCCTCTGATTGGTGGCTCTTGAGCCAGAAATTGGCCAAGCAGCCTGCTCTGGATGGGGTTGCACACTCCCTGGAGGAGGCGCAAAGCTTGGAAACATCTCTGTTGCTTGGAGGCTTAGGTGACTCCATGACTTAGAATACCTGGGAATAGCTTCAGTAGATTCATCAGCTTCAGTAGATCTACCAGCAATAATCTAGCCACACTAGTCCACGCACTGGTACCTTCCCTGTTAGGTTACTGCAATGTGTTCTGTGTGAGACTTCATTTGAAGGTGATTGGACAGCTGCAGCTAGAATGAAACGCAGGAGCTAGGCTGATTGCTTGGGATGCTAATATGCTTCTGGTCCAAAAGCAAGCTGCTGGTTTTAATAATTAAAGCCTCATTTCTGGGACCTTGACATATGAAGGAGAGCATCTCCCCAAGGACAGGCTTTGTGTCCCACCCATGGCATGCCAGTTAGGCAATGCTCTCCCTTTAAAAGCCCACTTGGCAATGCAGAGTTTTTATTTTTTTACAAACAGCTTTTTATTAAAGCTTTTGGGTCTAAAGATTGTATCTGGTTGTATTATGTACAAGGCTTTAGGTGTTTTAATTTGTTTTAAGTATGTATGTATGTGTGTGTGTGAGTTCCACATGTCAATTATGGTAGTTTAAATTGATTTTATTGATCACTGCCTTGTATCTTCAGATATACAATGAGATATAAATATTTTAATAAAATAAACAAAAAATAAGGTGGGGAAGCCTAAAAAAGGGGGAGAAAGACACACGTTTCCAAACTGTCCCAGCAAGTACTGATCGTGTTTAGTGGCTACAAAAAGCTGAGTGTCTGAAGAAAGGCGGGGGGGGGGGATTGCAGATGGTGATGACAAAGATAATGGTCATGATACTCAGGAAGCGGGTATGGCCGGTTGACAGCCCGCAACACAACTATCCTGCACAACGTTTATTTGTTGTAGTCACTTCCAGCACGGCTGCCACAGCCTGGCTATTACCACAGACTTGGTGGGGCGTAGAAAACCAGCCTGTGCTCCCTGACAAAATGGAACTCTTCCTTTTCTCTCTCTCCCCCTTATAGAGCCACTGCAGAGGACTGGCAGATGAAAACCAGACGCATGTGGCCCAGTAACATCAGAGTGTGTCAAAACGGTAAAAGTTACTAAGGAAGAAGAACAAACAAGCTAAGAGAGGCTGCAGCAATTTGCTTTTGCCTGAGGCCACAGTACAGGGCAAGATTCTGGGCCCCCCCCCAGTTAATTGAATAGAAGTTACTTTGAACTCAGTTTGCAGCAACTGAAGTAAATGAGGACAAAGCGGGAAAGCTGCAAGAGGAAAAAGAAACTGGGATATTTTAAAAGCAGCTGAAAAAGTGGGATGACAGAGGATTAACTGGGTTTTTACCTTCCAAATTGGGGCAGTTGGAGGGTATGCTGTTCATATATTCTTAACCTACCAAGGTGAGTATAACTGATTGTTGAGTAATTAATTACAACTCCTATGGCTGTGCTATCTGAGAGACTATGAGCAAGGACCCAGGAACTGTTTTTAAGGTCAATTTTAAGGGTCAACATTGATAGGCATATTATTATTAATCTTATTTACTTGCAGGTGCTTGCAGAGGTGGCGGAGGGGCAGATTGCTTTTCCCATCCATTGTCACTGAAACTTCCTTACATATGTAGACTCCTTCAAGTGCAGCATGTACTTAGAAGTGCCCTCTATGTGTTCAGTGTAACTTCTCACAAGTAAGTTTGCAACAGATACATGGCAAGCAGCTTTCATTATACCTGGAAGGGTTTAGCAACAATAGTTGTCTTACTATTTCTCAGTGCTCCATTATTTAGTACACTTCAGATTGATAGTTCCTGAGAAGGTTCAACTCTATAGAAGTCTTGATGGTCCAGTTTTGCCAGATCATTTGTTAGGGTCCTAGCCTCCACCCCTCATCTTACGAGTGTTCAGGTCTTCCTGCCCCCTTGCTTCAAGATCAATGATTCTGGGAGCCATAATCTAGAAAGTAATGTTTCCAACTTTTCTCCACAAATATACGCTTAGCCCTAGTCTTTGACTATGATCCATACCAGGTGAGCCCTATTTTATTTGGCCAGGATTTTTAATTTTAGGCTGTCCTCCAAATCACAGATGTCTGTTGTTAATGTTTTTAGATAAGTGTAAAATTCACATATGCTTTTCTGTTCTTAGCAGATCCTTCCTGACATCAGTGTATCAAGCACAGTTTTATCTGTTCTGGTTGCCAGAAGTAATCCAGCAGACACATGTACATTGTCTTCTGTGTGATACTTTTAACAAGCCATGACAGGGATAGTATTTTTGTACCTTTGTGTATGTGAAGCAGATGTTCTGTGGATACTTCTAATGTGTATTTCTTTTAATTTTCCAAGCTACCTTGAAGGCTATTTTCCTGTTTTATCTGGTCTGTCAAGAGAAGCAACATGATGTGGGGACAATTTAAATACCACACTGGGGGATCCAAAAAGGTATTAAGACCACTGGTCAGTAAAAAATGTTTTGAATAGGTACTGAGGGTCTTCATACTACTTGAAGAAGGAAAGGGCAAAACCCATAGGGAAAATTAAACCCTTGACACATAGCTGGCTCAAATTTATCCAGGGGCTCATCTTAAAACTGGCCAGATGGCAAACCATATATTTCTCTGCCAGCCCACCAGACTGATATTCAGCACATGTGAATAATTTGCCTCACACAATTCATCACATTCTAAAATTAATCTGTGAACTATATACAACCTAATGGTCGTGGATATATTAAACTCTCCAATCTACATCAAGTTCCCCATATGGGCAGCTTGGTGTTTTTCAAACCTTCACAGACCTCATCTCTGAGATGAGAACTACATGTGTGTGCAACAAAATTGCAGCCTGTTTCGAAATGCCAAAATGTATTTGGATCCTTGTACAGCTAGATCGGAGGGATTTTCAGCAGAGAAGGAAAAACAAATGCGTAAAGGATAAAGAACCTAAAAAAGCTCCCACCTTCTGAATTCTCTTAGATTACCTAAGTACGTAAGTGGCAAGTCAGTCCTGGGTTGATAGATGGGCAGAAGGCCATTAATGAATGCTGATATACAGTGCAGGAGGAGATATGGAAGGTACAGCGGAAACATTATCCATGTAATAACCGAGAAGGACATTTTGCAGCCTTGGACAGCTACCAAGACCCATCCAGCTCAGAGCATGTGGTATTATTGCCTTTGGGGAAGTAACTTATTGGAATTGTTAACACAGTCACATCATTCTCCTACATCCTGTCTGAGCATTGGGAACGTGGATGGCTCTTGTGTACAGATTCATCTAAATTAGAGACAAGCGAAAGTTTCAGCAGAGATGTTGGCCTGCAACACCCAGCATGCTTTATTGTTAGCTATGCTAGCTAGGGCTGATGGTAGTTGCAATCTGAACAACATCTGATTTCAGTGCACACGAGTGAATACTAACATACCACATGCTTTACAGATGGCTGTTCTGCACATTGCACCTATTGTGGTATACTAAACTCTCAATAGTGTTATTACCTAGTTGTATAAGATATCTTTAGCCAGCATGGCCACACCATCCTAACTTTGGCATTTGAGAACAGCTCTCCCAAGAAGGCAAGACAGATATTAGTATCATAATCTAGGCATGTATAATTACAGATATACATGAAAGAGATCCATAAATATATTTTTGCAGTGTTCCTTTCAACCCCCAATATAGCTTTGCATTTTGAATTTCCTTCTCCCACTCAGAATCCAGAGTTTTTCACAACCAAGATAAAGACAGACAATATATTAAATTCTGGAATAAAAGAGCACCATACTGTGGTCAATTGTGGAATGGCACCTTGACAGAACCCTAGTTAAGGTGTACAGTTAAAACAAAATTTTATTCTTCAAGAGAGGTTTATGTGCTTTAGTAAGAAATAATCTAAGAGCACCTCAGGGTGGAGACTTCTGGGTAGGTGTTTTTTTTTTAAAAAATAGGGGTGCTTATTTGCCCTTATTTCTCTTAGCAGTGCAAGAAAGGAACTTAATCTAGAACAGTGCTCAGACCACCAGTGCAGAGCTGTTTCTGTTACACTGCAAAGTGCTCAGACGAAAAGCTGAGCTCCCATCTTTTACTATAGGTATGCAGCTACTTTCCTTCTCCTTGTCGTACTTTTTCTCATATACCCTCCAGCCAAAGACAGGTATTTAAATATGCCTTTCCACATCTGAGCACACAGTCATTTGGGAGAAGTTGCCAGCAGATCATTTGAGGACTACTTTAGATGTCATTCCCAATCCACATGCTTACAGCTTGGGTGTCTTCACAAGAGTGTCTTGAATCAAGATTCACTTTCTCCATTGAGTCTTCAGGGTCTGTCGTAGTGAGAAATGTTGGCTAGTGGGATTCCACATAACTACTTTTTAAAGCATCAGGACCATATAATGATGGACACATCTCTCCAGTTTTTGCATCCAACATACCAGCCACAGCCATATTGTAATCTGAGGATGCACATAACTCATCTTTTGCTTCATCTGCTCTGGGTGGACCTTTCAAACTCATGTTTCCCACAAAAATTGTCTGTGTTGTTTCTAAAGTTTTGATAGAAGTAGATGGCAAATGAATGCTTCCTTCCCAACTAGAGCCATCACATCTCTTTAGGTAAGACTTGCCCTCCTCCTTGGCTGGCAATATGAGACTATTGGGGCCACATGAAGCTGCTTCTGTGTTCTTCTGTACAGACATGCCTTGACTGGTTTCTGATGCCAAATCTTCCATCTTTGTTTCACCTCTATGGACAAAACAGATGTTCATGCTTCTGCTACTGTCTAGCAAGTCATCACCAGAAGTATGCTTCTCAGCTGGGTGAGTCACTTGTACTTTCCACTTTGCTATAGGCTTGGCTTTAGAAGCAACAGGATCTTGATGGTCTGCTTGGACCTCAAGCTTCTGAGAGGTAGTAGGATCAGCCATGCCCATTGGTTTCTTGGTGGCCATGTCTAGAGCACAGTTGCTATTCTCCTGGCCTCTTATTACCATTTCCCCTTGAGTTTCATGTCTTTCTTCTACAATTGGTAAAGCAGCAACATCTGACAATATACTGGGGTCCTCCACTTCAGAGTCTTCTGGGGCTAGATTTCTGGAACAAGGCTCTGGATTGCCTGAAGAACTGTAGAGTGTTTCATAATTGTCATCACTTGCTCTGCTCAGTGGGTTAGTCACTGGAGGAGTACTGGTTCTATTCACAGTGTCAAAATCTTGTACGCTGATGAACACAGTGTATATTTATAGTAGCATATGCAAATAATTTTCACTGTTTGAAATCAATACTGAGAACAGACTTTAAGAGAAGTGTGGGAAAAGTATGGCCCTCCAGATGTTGCTGGACTGTCTCTTTCATCATCTCTACCAGGCAAAGCCAATAAAGAAAGATGATGGGTGTTGCAGTCCAACATCTGGAGAGCCACGTGTTTTCCTGCTCCAAATGCTCTCAATCCCTGAGTATTATTTTGGAATTCTACCATTTTTGGGAGATGATGCTAATAAAGCCATCTCTGCTAGCCAATTTGCTGCTTTTCCACAGATTGTGCCCAGACCATTTCAATATATCAAACAGCAATGTCTATGTCTATTTCTCTCTCTCTCTCTTTTTATAAAAAATATGAATAACTCCAAATAAGCACATAGCTAGAGCTAAGATAAAACTGTTCTTACTCATTCTTAGATCTTGCTAATGGCTGTTAACAACAAGAGCTAAGATCAATCTGTTCTTGCCCATTCTTAGATATTTAAGAGTTCCTTTGCTTTCTTAGCACAAGCAACAAAACCCAACAATTCTTTTAAAATTCTTTTAAAAACCACACCTAGAGGCTATATAGCCAGCATGGTGTAGTGGTTTGAGTGTTGGACTACGATGCCGAGAGCAGGGTTCAATTCCCTTCTTGACCATGGAAACCCAGTGGGTGACCTTGGATACCTCACATACTCTCAGCCCCAGAAAACCTCATGTGACAAAGTTCTGGGGGTGTGGCTATCTGGGAAGCCAGTGAAGCCTGGAAGCAGGTTGCTAGGCAACCAGAATAGCACCTTAGGGGAGAAAACCAGTCCAGTAGTGAGTGGGAGGGGCTTATAGCTGAGAGAAAAAGTTATATAAAGCCAACTACCTGTGGGTAATTTTTTTCCTTCAGTAAGAGCCTATCAAGGAGCCAGGGAGAAAAGTCCCTGAATCAGCCAAAGAGTGTGGCTGTTTGGGGAAGTTTAGTTCTCAGTGGAAGTCTAGTGAGAGTCAGAAGCATAATTAAGCCCTAGTAAGATCTGCTAAGAGAACGTGACCTAGGCTGAGAATTAAGCCTTTGGTGGGAATTTAGCCAAAGTGCTGTGGTATGATAATTGTGTTTTTTGTGAAAGTCTAAAGATATAATTGAACTATTTCTGAGCAGCAAGATACCTATTAATACTGTCTGAAGAGTGCACTGACAAATGTATCAACACTGAACTGCATGTGAACTCTAACATACTACTTTATTCTTATTGTTACCTCAATAAATGTTAGTTTATCTTTGTAAATACTGATTCAGCTTGAGTTGTCTATAGTGAGAAGTAACACAGAAAACACACTACTATAGAACTATTAAGTGGTTCTAAATAAACATTGAAAACCCTTACACAAAGATGGTGTTATGGGGGTGGGGAGGCAGAGTTGTGTGGTAAAGACAGGATGTCTTATCAGATTGGGAACAGCCACATCTATCTGGGAGAAGTAAAGGCCTATCATACCCCATGATAGGATTCCCTTAGGGTTGCCATAAGTCAGAGACGACTTGAAGGCACACAACAACAAGAGGCTGCCTCTCACAGTTTATGATATGTGTCCCAGTTAGTGTTGCCAGGCTTTCAAACTAGCAATAAGGGGCAGTTGAAATTCATGACCTGCATGATTGATGGTCAGGAAGTAGCTATTAACAAGTTTGTGTTCTACCTAAATACCAAATGAATGTATTGACTTCAGTTAACTTAGCCATGTGTTTCTCTGTAAAATTAATACATTTTTTCATGTTCATAAATTATACAATGAACACGTTCCTGCCTTTATGAAGGAACTCCCAAATACAGGATTTTTTGGGCACCTTGTTCAGTCTTAATGAAAAGACCAGCTTCCCAGCACTCAAATAAAGGACATCTTTTATAATAAAGGACATCTCTTAAAGTAAGGGACTCTGGGTTCAGTCCCAGTTCATCTACAGTGGTACAAAGTGTAGCATTACAACCCAGCTACCACCTGCACCCAAATACATGCAGTATTGGAAAAGTTGTAATGTTCAGAGCTGTACTACATACAATGCTGAAAATTAGAGCCTGGAAAATTACTTTGAATTTTAACACCCAGAATTCCTCAGCTAGCCTGGCCATGTTGGCTGTACATTTTGGGAGCTGCAGTCCAAAAGGTAAACTCTCCAGGTTCCAGATATAGGCCCTTTTCACACATCACCTCCAACCCACAATGGCCACAGGATTGCCATGGGATTGTGACAACAGTTTTGCATGACATTGTCACGATCTCATGGCAAGCTGTTGCAATCATGGATTAAATCATTGTCGGATTTCTCCCGACAATGACACATGATTACGGAGTCCTCCTGCCTCCCTCCCACACTTACCTGTTGTGCAGAACTGCCAGGCTGTACTGCAGAAGGGAGGAGTGGAGCCATCGTGCTTCCTCCCATCCAGCAGGCAGCCAGTGCAGAGGGGAACACAGCAGAAGATATTCCCTCCTGGAAAAGGCTTTCCATGGATCCTTGAGTGATAGCTTTGGAATCAGGTAAGTTGCGGAAAGGATCATAGAAGATATAGAGAAGCAGCAAGTGGTACTTTACTACTTAGGTACCAAAGTGAACTTCCCCTGTTGAGGGTTCCATCCAGCATGACGCATTTCAGGATGTTCCATTTCATTCCTCTTTTCTAGTTTTCTATTCCTCCCTTTCCTAAAGTTGTGTTGTCACCACTGATCATGCTCAGTGTATTAACTGGGATTTTTTTTATCTATCTCCTTTGGTTTTGGTATATTTTGTAGCTCTGTGTAGGACTAGCAGAAGTTTGATCTGCATCAGTAGGGAGTGGCACAGGTAACCTATTCTTGCTTTACAAGAAACACTACCTGTTTGGAATAGATACAAAGCTAAACTGTGTACAAAAACACCTTTTTTGGATTTCTCCACAAGAAGCTTTTTACAGAACAGAAATGAGAGCAGACTAATGTTGGTTGACATATTTGCTAAAGAAGACAGAGAGAGGTCTTGAAATGAAATCCCTGCAACAGTTACAAGAAGAAGGTTTTAGCCTGCAGTGGCTTTCACATAGGCAGTACTATTTGAGATTTATGGAGGCTAAAAAGAATAAAGATTTTGAAAAGGAGAAATTAGAATTTGAAGTGCTGCTTTTTACCGATGATGACCATCTGATTGCCAAATTATATAAGTTCTTGCTAAAAATAGACATGGAAGAAGGGCAGGTTAAGGAATATATGATTAATTGGGCCAAGAATTTCAGTCACAATATATCCATGAGTCAATGGGTAAGACTTTGGAAAGAAACTGAAAATATACTTTGCTATGATCTTCAAGAAAATTTGTATAAGATGATGACGTGCTGGTATCTCACACTGGAGAAATTGTCAAAAATGTATAAAGATATGACAGATATGGATGTTGGAAACGTCAAGAAGATACTGGAACTTTGTATCATATGTGGTGGACTTGTAGAAAGACTAAGAAGTTTTGGATGGAAATAGAGAATATGATTCAAAGAATTTTGAAATGCCAAATAGTTATTTTTGTTAGGAATTTGGAGTGATGAGGTTAAAATTGACCAAAAAAAAAAAAAAAATCAGAAACTGCTTCACTGCTATTTTGTCTATGCAAAGTAGAAAACTGGAAGAAAACTGAGATCCCATTGATGACCGAATTGTTTACTAGACTGATGTCTACGGATAAATTGTCTGCCAAATGGAAGGGAATTTCTGATGAAGAATTTATTTCAGATTGAGGATGTTTAATAGAATTTTTGAGGATAAAATGAGGGTGATTTGGTGATTTTAGGGTTTTGAATTTGCTCAATACTGTGTCTTCTTTTTCTTTTTAAAAAAACAACTGTTGTAGTATATTATTATCCTGAGAAAGATGTTGAAAAAAAATTAAATATGATTGTAAGTTATTGCTATAATATGTTTAAGATAAAGTTGATTTGATTAAAGGGAGTAAAAATATAGTGGAATTAAATAATACTGTTTTAACATAGTTAATAATATTGATTTTTAAAATGGAAATTTATGGAATATAAGCAATTTAGTAAATTTAGAAATTAAACTGATAAGAACAGATACTACACTTGATCTTGGCCAAACTGGGAAAGTGGTTAGCGTTAATTGGGAGGGGTTGCTAATACGCCAGAGGACAGGATCAAAATTCAAAATGACCTGGACAGATTGGAGAGCTGGGCCAAGGCTAACAAAATGAAATTCAACAGAGACAAGTGTAAGGTCCTACACTTAGGTAGAAAAAATGGAATACAGAAATATGGGATGGGGGACACGTGGCTGGATAGCAGCACGTGTGAAAGGGATCTAGGAGTCTTAATAGACCACAAGCTGAACATGAGTCAGCAGTGTGATGCGGCAGCCAAGAAAGCCAATGCAATTCTCGGCTGCATCAACAGGAGTATGGTGTCTAGATCGAGGGAGGTACTGGTACCACTCTACTCTGCTTTGGTTAGACCTCATCTTGAATACTGTGTCCAGTTCTGGGCACCCCAATTCAAGAAGGACATGGTCAAGCTGGAGCAGGTCCAGAGGAGGGCAACCAAATTGGTGAGGGGCCTGGACACCATGACCTATGAGGATAGACTTAGAGAGCTGGGTATGTTTAGTCTGCAGAAGAGAAGGTTAAGAGGGGACATGATAGCCATGTTTAAATATTTGAAGGGATGCCATGTAGAGGAGGGAGAGGGCTTGTTTTCTGCCGCTCCAGAGACCAGGACAAGGAGCAATGGATTCAAGCTGCAGGAAAGGAGATTCCACCTGAACCTCAGGAAGAACTTCCTGACGGTCAGGGCTGTCCGGCAGTGGAATATGCTGCCTCCGAGTGGAGTGGAGTCTCCTTCTTTGGAGGTTTTTAAGCAGAGGCTGGATGGCCATCTGTTGGGAGTGCTTTGAGGGTATTCCTGCATGGCAGGGGGGTTGGATTGGATGGTCCATGTGGTCTCTTCGAGCTCTACATTTCTATGATTCTATGATTCTATGAAGATTACGTAAAGAAAAAGAAAAGAAGCTAATCACTGAAATTAAAGCTGGCATGTTGACTCTCACCAAACAAGAAGACATCAAGAAAGCTTTTCTTGATTATTACAAGCAGTTGTATTGTAAGAAACCCATCTCAGAAGAAGAACTTAATAACCTCCAAGTCTATCTGGACAGTCAAGACATACCGAAATTCTCAGATGATCAGAAAATAATATTAAATTGCCCTATGTAGATATAATAGAAGCCAGCAAGAATCTGAAAACAGGCAAAAGCCTAGGCCCAGATGGCTTTTCACCTAACTTCTACAAAATTTTCAGTGAAGATATAGCCCTCCCCTTTCAAAAAACCTGTCAGGAAATCCTGACCAATGGAGTTCCAGAGACGTGGAGAAATGCTCATATAACTTTGATTCCAAAAGAGACCAAGGACCCGATGGATGTTAAAAATTATTGCCCAATCTCCTTGCTGAACATTGACTATAAACTCCTGGCTAATATTTTGGCAGACAGACTGAAAAAAGTACTCCCTTTTCAAATTCACAATGATCAAAATGGCTTTTTGCCCAAAAGATATCTCAGTAACAACATTAGAACAGTTCTGAAACATAATCAAATACTATGAGCGCCACAATGAACAACAGATGGCCTTGGTCTTTATAGATGCCAAAAAAGCTTTCAGCTTGGTCAGCTGGCCTTTTTTGATAGCAACATTCCAAAGAATGGATGCTGGTAAGAACTTTTTGTCCTGGCTGGGAGCCATTTATGACAAACAACAGGCTCAAATTTTGATCAATGGAGAAAAATCTGACACAATTGAATTGGGAAAAAGGACTCTCCAAGGTTGTCCACTGTATCCCCTTCTTTTTATAACAGTCCTTGAACTTCTGAATAGGATAGTGAGGAATGATGTGGATATGAGGAATGACGTGGATATAAGGGTCTCCATCTGAAGGGAAATATTTTCAAATTAAAGGCATATGCAGATGATCTGGTCTTTTTCTTAGAAGACCCAGCCTTGAGTTTGGCAAAGCTGACTTATGTTCTAAATACTTTTGGGGAGTATTCGGGAATCAAGGTTAACAAAGATAAAACATCAATACAAACTAAGAACCTTAGCAAAAAGGTAGAAAATGAGCTAGTTAAGATTTCTGGTTTTAAAATCGAAAAGAAAATTAGATACCTAGGCATTTGGATATCCAAGCAGAATAATCAACTATTTTGATCATAATTATACAATGACATGGAATATTATCAAAAAAGATTTGGAAAACTGGACTAAATTAAACTTCTCTTTGTTAGGTAGACTTGCAGCTATTCAAATGAACGTGCTGCCTGGGATGAATTTTCTTTTTCAAAATATCCCCATAATTACAAATGATAAGGCATTTGTAAGGCTCTGTCTAGATTTATATGGGCTGGCCATAAACCAAGAATAAAGTGGAGTGTACTAACTGATCTTAAAGTGAAAAGCGGCTGCGGTATGCCTGACTTAAGGACATACTACTATGCTAGGCCCTAACCTGGGTGACCGATTGGATAACTCTCCGAAATGGAAGATTACTTGCCCTGGAGGGTGCGGGCATGAGAATGGGGTGGCATGCTTACATGTGGTATGGTAAAGCCACAATTGATAAGGAATTCACCAACCACTTCCTATGAAAGGCACTGCTAAATATCTGGCTTAAATTTAAAAGATCATATTATACCAAGCTGCCACTTTGGATCTCACTGCAGGAAGCCTTCTTTGGACTCTGGAAAACTCATGAAGAAAGCTGGCTTTGATATAAAGACATAATCCATTTCTCCTCGCAAAGCTCCCTCAGATTAAAATCTTGAGAAGAATTAGAAAAAGATGACATAATATGGAATTGGTTCCCTTACCAGCAGCTGTTGGAACATTTTAAAATGGACATTAAATCAGAGACTTTTGCTAAAGAAAACGATCGGAATGAATTCGAGAAAATAATCTTCAATGATGAGGCTAAAGCAATGTCGAAGTTCTACAAGATCCTGCTTCTGCATGACAAAGAAGAAGTAATGATAAAAGATGCCATGCTTAAATGGGCCAGGAACATAGGTGAAACAATTCAATTACAACATTGGGAGCAGAGCTGGAAACACTCATAGAAATTCACCACCATACAAAATCTAAAAGAAAATTACATGAAAATGCTACATAGATGGCATTTAACCCCGGCCAAACTAAGATTTACAAAACTACTTCTGGAATGTGCTGGAAGTGTAAGAATGAGTTGGCTCCCTTTTACCATATATGGTGGATGTGCCAAAGCACAAAAAAGTTCTAGATTAGCATACATAATCAGATCTCACAAATATTCAATTGTAAATTCCCTATGACTCCTAAATTCTATTTGTTAAATATGACACAAGACCTGCCATCCAACCTTTCTAAAGATTGGAGGATCTTACTGTATTTGATAACGGCGGCCAGACTAGTTTTTGCAAGAAAGTGGAAAACTTGTGAGATTCCCTCATGCGAAGATTGGTGTTATGAAGTTCTTGAAATGAAGACAATGGACATTCTTTCACATATAGTTAAGGGAAGAGATGAGGGAAAAATCAAAAAGGAATGGATGCTGGTTTCACAAAACTCATGTAAACTGGTATCCAGGACAATTAACTCTTGGTATAATACTTTTAGGACCATTATGTACTTCATCAATTTGCATAACACCACACTACTGTTTGAAATATGCTAATGTCATGTGTAGATCTCTTTGTATATAAAAGCACAGGTGAGTTAGTATTATTATTCACATTATTAGCTGTAATTGTTGTATCTCTCAGTTGAAGGTACGAACTATAAGTGCCCCAGTGAACCCCAGTAACGGACAGAACTCTGGGACATGGTGGGAGGATTTCTTTTGTTGATAGCTGAATAGAGACCTAGATACAGACCACGCTAAAGACCATGGAGTTACTAAAGTTAGAACTGCCTCTTATGAGATAGAAGCTCCTGGCTATAAATGTCGTTACGGTAATGGACTGGATAACCAACAAAAGTGAAACGGAAGATTGACAATCGACAATTTGTTTTTCCTGTCCTTTTTTCTTTTATCTTTTTTCCTTTAAAAACTGTAGACTTTAGACAAAATATACTATTTTCATATCTATGCATAGTTTTATTTTATTGTATGATGAGTTAAAGCTTATAGTGTAGTAAGCCAATAATTGTACAAGAGGATTTAATATTATCTTGATTAAACTTCTAAGATGCAAAAAAAATTAAAATAGTTTGAGAATATAAACAAAAGGAGCAACAAATTTAAAACAGTAAAAAGTAATGAATTTAAGTTAAGTACATTTTCATGTCTTGGAGCTGTTTGCAACAAGGGTAGGAACTATTTTTAATTAGATGTAGTTTTTGTTGTTGTTTAGTTTAGTATAATTTGATTATTAGTTTAGTTTAAGTATAGTATATATGTATATGATTTTTTTATGTTTAGTATAATTGTATATGTAGGTTGATTTGTTGTTTGTCTTTATTATATACTGGTTGGTTGGTTGGTTTTTTGTTTTATGTATGTAAGATTTCTAATAAAAAAAAAAAAACTACCCGGAGGAATGTATGTAAAAGAGCCAACCCGTCTCACAGTATCTAATGACTGGTCTCACCCCAGAAGCAAGAATCCTGCCGATCCTAGTAATTACCGCATATTGAAGCAGCTGTCCTCTTCAGCCTGGACATCTCTATCCGACACACAAGCGTAAGCTCCATCTATGCGGCTGCTTTCAGCTGTGGAATTTCCAGGAAGCTGAGTCAGATACTGACTGGAGGCTGTGGGTTGTACTGCAAAGCACAAGAGGTATTGACTCAGCAGCTAAAGATTTAGGTCACCTCTCAAAGAAACCCAAGCTGCATCATCATCACTGTACCTGATTCTTCCAAATTGCTTGTAATTTGGAACAGCTTCTGCTCGTGTTCGGTTGGGATTTTGTTCGCTTCAGAGAAGTGCTCCTGTGAAGGATAAGTGGATTGTTCCAACTGTATAATAAAGTAATCAAGAATGTGTGGACTGGTCCACAGTGCAGTCCTGTAAGCTCACATCATGTTTTGCAGAGCCTGGAAAGTTTCTTTAAAAATAATCAGTTCCAGTTTTAATGAAACAGTCATACCTTTGTTATTGAGGGAAGGAATTAATTACAAATTGCCACTATTTGTAATGAGTTACTTGATTGAACTACTTGTTATGAGAACTATAACTTTATTATTTATTTATTTTATACCCCGCATTTCTCCTTACATAGATTCCAAGGTGGCTCTAGCTGTTTACTTATAAATCAAATAAGAAATCAGCTACATTTTCATCAAAACAAGTGGGAGGGAGGACACTAAATCTTAGCCATGATTGCTTTCACCTGCTTTCTTGGACTGGAGAAGATTACCTAAGGATCAGTGTCCTTTAGCTGATGGCACAAGCTGAAGTCCTCACGCTCATGCTTACCGCTTCAGCCATCATCCCTGGTCTTGGCGGAACTCCCTGGTGAAGCGTTTCTTGGCAGAGCTCCCTGGCCAGTGCTTCTTGCATAGTTGTCTGCTTTGGCAAGTCTGCTTCATCTGCAAGGATTTAGGGTTGGCATCATCACAAGAATTATTGCATTTAAACAGCACATGGGAGTTCAACGCATTTCATACATGTTTTTAGCAGGTAAAGGGTATTTACATATTTTAGATTGTATGCCTTTAGCAGGACCCACTGTTTCTGGTTGTTTTACTTGTAAGGCCCTGTATACATAGATGGTGTGAAATAAATAAATAGAGAATAGGCTGGTATTGTCCCCTGCTAACACTGACAGGAGGCAGGGGCTGGGATTATCGTATATCCTTACCACTCTGCACTATTATAGCTCTATTATTCCACTTTAACTGCCATGACATCATTATGTAGAATTCTGGGGTTTGGAGTTTCGGGAGACTTTGCTCCTGCTAAAAGCAAGAGCTCTCTGGCTAAGAATTCTTAGTGACCCTCACTAAACTGCAAATCCCAGCATCCCATAGGATGTTCCCATGGCAGTTAAAATGGAATAACAGTGTTTTCTAATAATGGTCACAATTAGCTCAAGACTACTCATGAATTTGTAGTGGCACTTGTGGAGAAGAATGAGGGCTGATAGGGTCAAAAGCACTGAAGCTTTTTTCACCACAAGTCTTGTTCACGCTATAGTTAAAGCATTATTATTCCACTTTAACTGTCATGGTTCCATCCTATAGAATCCTGGGACTGGCAGTGTGTTCGTGCACAAGTGTGCATGCCTTAAAGTTGCCTATTGGCAACCCTATGAACTTAGTAGGGTTTTCTTAGGAAACGAGATGTTTTTTCACTGCCTTTCTTTCAACCAGAGGGCTCTAGTACCTCACCAAAACTACATACCCCAGGATTCCATAGGATATTGCCATGGTGGTTAAAGGGGAACATAGTGGTATAATCCTGCAGGGTGCAAAGGCCCACAGAGACATTATCTGTTCAGCTGCAATCCTCATAGAAGCTGGGGGAAGGATAGGAAAGGATATTCTGGCAACACTATGTTGCCCTGAGCTATTTCTCTTTGTAATGCAATATATTTGGTGGTTCTTTGGTCTTAAATGGGTAATGAAGACCCACTAGGGTTTTAGAAGACTCACAAAATAACTCTGAATGTGTAGCAATTTGCGTTTTTGAACTCTCCTTGGGGGAGATGATCGTAAGTGCCTGCTGTCTAACATTTAATAAGCCAACTAAGGTGTAGTGGTTTGAGTACAGGGCTAGGACTCTGGGAGACTAGGATTTAAATCCCCACTCAGCCATGGGAACTCACTGAATGATGTTGGCCAATCACACTCTCTCAGCCTCAGAGGAGGGCCAAGGCAAATCTCCCCTGAAGAAATCTTGCCAAGAAAACCCTATCCTAGGGTCACCATTATTAGTTGGAGTCAATTGGAAGACACATAACTAAAGTCTGAGCTAGAGGTTTCCTGGTTCTTGCAGCCAGGATATTTGTTCTATATGATGGAAATGTCTCTTAAGTTAGTATTTTGTATTTGTATTGTATTTTCTTAAAGGCCTTCAGATTGCTAATGAATACATATCATAGCCATTTGTAAGCCCAATATTCTAACTTAAGGAAACAAAATTCATTAGTAGTGTGAACATCCTAAATTTGAGCTTTTAAAAAGCTTCAGTAGACAGAGATGCTGATAATTCCAAATGGATTTGCAGAAACAGCTTTAGCATTTTTCAGAGCAGAACCCATTTTGGAGCAGCCTTTTCCAACCCAATGTCTTCCAGATGGGATGAACCACAATTCCCATCATTCCCAGAAAGTATGGCCATGGCATAGGATCATATATCATCAAGCGCCTCACTCTGTTTTTGCAGACTTGGTGCCACCACCTTCTTTCCATATCTCTTGTGGAATTTAGAGAAGAATTTGCTGGAGAGATAAAAAAGGGACCTGTAAGAAGAGACTTTTAAAAGTATGACAATAGCAGACAGTCACTCTGTTTACTTGGAGGAGCAGCCCTGAGGGTATTTGGCAAAGAGGTTAGACTGAACTATGCTAGCTCCAGATTTCAGGATAGGGAGTGGGAGTTGATGAAGAAACTCTCAGTCGGCACTCCTGATCCTACTTTCCCACCACCACTGTGGTCAGCTGCTGCTTCTCTTTTCCTGATCTGCTTGCTTGCCAAACACAGAGCTAGTGCAAAATTACATAGCTTCCAATTTGGCAGACAGTCCTGACACCCACTGTCATCCCACTTTCTCAGTTGCTTTTAAAATTTCCCAGTTTCTCTTTTCTCCTCTCTGCTCCCCCCTTTGTCCTCAGCTTACTTCCACTGCTGCAAACTAAGTTGAAAGTGCATAAGTAGTTTGTACTCAGTAAATTCAACGGGGGAAGGGAAGAGGAGGGGCAGAATCTTGCCCTTCCAAGTAGGCTCACACAAAAGCAAACTGCTGCAGCCTCTCCTAGCTTGTGTGCTCTTCTTCATTTATAACTTTTGACATTTTGACCAGACTCTGACATTGCTTGGTCACACACACCCTGGTTTTCATCAGCGGAGTGTTGGAGATTATGCAATTAGGCAGTAGCGACTTCTCCTCCTCCCCCAGGACTATGTGCTTCTTTGTAAGCACATAGTCTATGTACTTCTGAGTAAGAGGCGGATGCATAACGAGGTTGTGGTGTGAAAGAGGGGGAACAGAGCTAGTGAGCCTCTTGTCAGTGGGCCCTCTTAGTGGATGTGGGCCCTTGGCAAATACCTGACCATGCAAACCCGTGATGTGACAGTAAACCAGAATCTAGAAATGTGTACAGTAAAAAGGAGAGCAAGAGATTAATTTATTCTATGTGCAGACCAAGACAATTCCATTTGATGGTAATAGGTGGTAAGGGGCTTATTGTAACCTCCTGTAGAGATTTGGCTTACATACTCCAACAGAAAAGGGGTGACCAACTGCAGATGAGCTGGAAGCCATTTTTACCTCTGCACCACAACAGGAGTCCTGATATGATTAGAAGTGATATCATATCACTTCTGGCTTCTTTTTTAGCCATGGGTGTGTGTGTTTTTGTCGGAGCACTGGGTGGCCTTGAGGGTGTGGGACAAAAACTGCTATGTTTGATAGTGATGTAAAAATTAGTCCAAAAAAACTTTCAGAAATTTTTAGGGGGAAGGGGTTGGAGGATCCCTGGGCAGCCGTTTGTGCACTCCTGCGGTAGAATGTGAAACTAGGAGATAAATAATAGGAAGCTACTTTATAATGGGGAACTTTTGGCCCTCCAAATGTTTTGGAGTACAACCCCCCAAACCTTTACCATTGGTTATGTTGGGTGCGGCTTCCGGGAACTAAAATCTAAAGCCTCCAGAAGACAAAGGATTGCCCATCCCTTTCTAGGGCAGAACTCTGCAGCTGTAGCTTTATATTGGACTTCTAGCGGCAAGGCCAGCAGTGTGTATGGCCACTCCTTGGCAACTAAGAAGTATGATGCTGTGGCCGCTTACTTGACAGGAGCTTCCATAGGCAAGGGAGGACAACTTGAGGGCAGAAGTGGATCATTTTCTTGAGTATCCATCTGTTCTGTGGAGGAATAATCTGCATTCTGCAATCGCCTCTGCAGAACATTCACTACAGGAGAGAAAATACGGTCAAGGTTAATCTACCAGGTTAATTTATGCGGTGCGTTTGTCCCCAGTAAGTTTCTCCAAAGAATGTAACCATAAACTTTTCAGAATCATCCACTTGTGGCATTTTAGATGACAACATCATACAAGAATGTCAGATATACAGTTCATTTGTATTGTTGGTTTTACGTGAGCTGAATTTTGAACCGTGGGCCAAAGTTAGACATTTTGATAAAAAGTAGACACTGTTGACAGGGCTTATTCAAAATATTTTGCCGCCTCAAGGAAAAGATAATATGGCACCCTCCTAGTTTTATATATACAAGCTGACCAGATTCACTGTTGAACCTTTATTTCAACACTTGTATCAGGGCAGCATCTTCTACTGCACCTCGTAGCAGCAAAATAGCTTAGGCAGACACAGAGCAGTCACTTGGCAGCTCTGTCCACTCTCTGCTTCTTGTCGTCCGCTGCCTGAAGCTACAGCCTCACTCTGCCCCATGGTAGGGCCATCTGTAACTACTGAGTTTATTTTCCAGCTTCATAGAGCTGGCACATCCAGATAAATTAGCCTGAGGCTTTTTGAAAGAAAAGCTTTTCAAGAGCATAAAGGAACATCTCTTATTCCCTTTAGGATCCCTCTCATGAACATCACACTAATGTACGAGAATATAAACACGCATGGATGAATTAAGAACATAAGCGCCCCCCTGGATCAGACTAAAGACACATTTAGCCCAGCATCTTGTTTTCCATAGTGGCCAATAAGATGAGAAGCCAACAGGCAGGCCATACAGACAACAGTATTCTCCAGCTGGGTCACCACCAACTCATATACCTCCCTGATTCTGAAGGCTACTCACTTACTTCATAGCTACAGGACATGATCAAGAATATACCTCTGCTTTTTCATTCTCAGGTAGGATGTCAACTGAATGTGTTGCCATTTTTTTTAAAAAAATTCAGACATACTTATTTTAACTAACGACTTCCCTTTTAAACAATGGCAAAAGGATATTTCAAAATTTGGTTGGCAAAGAAAGAAACCAAGAGTTATAGTTAAGATCCTACAAGAAATGAAGCAAAGAGGTGAACGTGGGCGTTCAGATTTGAAACTGTACTATTATGCACCTTGTATGGTGTTGTTGAATGGTTGGTTGCCACTAAAAAAGGGGGGGGGGTTTGCAACTAGAAGGGTTTGATTTAAGATTTGGGTGGCAAATCCTTCTATCTAATATATAAAAGTCAGTGTTTGTCTGTGAGTTTGTGAGTTTGTCTGTTTGTCTGTGTCAGGCAGGCAAAGACCTCATACAATTGGTTGTGTGAGGTGAGAAGACCGCGTCTGACTGGCTGGCTGTGAAGATTCCATGGGATCCTGGAGTTGGCAGTTTAGAGAGGAGCCTTTAGAATTCTCAGCCAGAGAGTCTTTGGGCCTCAGGTTGGTTGCTATGGAGATGAGGCCTACCATCAGTAAGGATGCCAGGAAACATTTGGGAGGCATATGTGAGAAAAATTACAATGGCATACACAACATGCCCATTTCCACAATACACTGTCATAGTGCTATTATTCCACTTTCAACATCCTATGGAATCCTGGGGTTTGCAGTTTAGGGAGCGGTGGGAAATGGCCTTAGCTGTAGTTATTTTATTGAACTTTGAAGACGTATAATAAGTAAATAACTGTTCTCTGGTGAGTTGGAAGTCGTAATTTTGGTACCATCCCACACAGATTGCTACTGCATTCTTGACAAAAGAACCATGGTGTACACACGCAAATTATGACTCTGAAGACCAGGGTTTGAATCTCTGCTCAGCCATGGAAACCCACTGGGTGACCTTTGGCAAGTCACATTCTCTCAGCCTCAGAGAAAGGCAAAGTGAACAAATCTTGCCAAGAAAACCACCATGATAACTTTGCCTTAGGGTCACCATAAGTTTTCAAATGGAAGAGACCTAATGGCTAGAAGGAACCTCTTCCTGTTAGCAGCACTTTACTCTTGAGTGCCTTCCAGTCATTTCCAACTTATGGTGCTCCTCAGATGCACCTATTGCAATGTTTTCTTGGCAAGATTTGTTCAGAGAGGGTTTGTCTTTGCCTTTGTCTGAGACTGAGAGAGTGTGACTTGTCCAAGGTCACCCAATGTCTGAGTGGGGATTTGAATCCTTGTCTCCAGAAACCTTTAATAAATAAATGTTTGAATATTTCAATGTAAATATAAATTTTAAAATCTTGAGGTCCCCTGCAACAAATAATATTTACGGAGGTGGGGTGGGGGGTCCCTGGTAAAGACAAGGTTAAGAACCGCTGGTTTAGACAGTTTGTTTAGATAGTAGGCATTGGGTATTTTTTCCCTTATATGTTTTTTTAAAAATAGTTTTTAATAAATAGATTTTTTAGAAAGAATATACCTCCACTTTCTGGGAAAGATATGCCTAGTAAGAGGTTACCCACTGAATTTGATTTCTCTCACCTGCATTCTCCATTTCCAACAAGGCAGCTTCGGCTTCAATTATTCTCCGCTCTAGATCTTGCTTCTCCATTAGTTGGCACTCCAAGTAGACCTTCAGCCTCTCTACGAGACTGAGCTGTGAACAGTCACCCAGCTCCATGTACATGAATAAGAGGAAAATATATCACACATCAGATTTAAGCTTTGCTACTCACTCAAATAATGTTGAACTAAAACCAGTCTGTCAGTACAAACAATCTGACATGCATGGCATATGTTATGACTCGGAGCAGGGTGCTTTGGCTACACACAGGTAGCTACAGCTAATGAAGGAAAAATAATTTGGTTGGATTCAATAGTCTCAACTCAAGCAGTCTTTTCATGTCTTAAGAGTCATTTTGAGAAGAAACACATTTTGCCTTAAGAATTTGTACATTATATGAGGCTTTGAGGGATGTTTTGCAAAAATAAAGTATAAAGCAACACACACATTTTAAAATAAGGCTAACATTGCACACAGTTGAAAAAAAATTACAAACATATTTTAGCCAATGTAGAGAATGCATAAATTAGATGAAATGCAGAAACAAACAGGAATATTAGGAAAATGCATACAATTTTCCATATGCAAATATGGAAATATGCTCAGATACTAGGTGACCTTGGGTGCATCATATTCTCTCAACCTCAGAGGAAGGCAAAGACAACCCTCCTCTGAACAAATGTTGCAAAAAAAAACAAAACCAAAAATCACCACCCTATGATAGGTTCTCTTTAGGGTTGTCATAAATCAGAAGTGACTCGAAGGCACACAAAAACATAGTGCCGCTGATACGTCCCTCCCCTTTGAAAATTGGCTTATGGTGACCCTAAGGTGAAATTACCATCAGGGTTTTCCTGGCAAGATTTATAGTCTTTGCCTTTCTCTGAGGCTGAAAAAATGTGACTTGCTTGAGTGGGTTTCTATGGTCAAATGAGGATTCAAGCCCTGGTCTCCAGAGTCATAGTTTGGGTACCTGCACACGGCTGCCACAATGTCCCTTTCGTCAGGGATGTGGCAGCAGGGGTATGTGTCCACGTGCCCAACTTCTCCCTTGTTTGCAACTGAGGGAGCAGTTTCAGCACTCCCAACTCCCCCACCCGACCACTGCCATGCCTCTGTTGCTGATGCTGGTGTCCAACAGCAGAGATTTGTGGACCCCTCTCAGGGCTTTGCAGACCTCAAGTTAAGAGCCACTTCTTTAGCGTATCTAGGAGAAGCAATATAATCAAGCAGAGAAACTAAGCCTTCCCACAGCCTAAATGACCAGCTCTACCTCTGGGAACACCAGATGGCCCATTTCATTCAGCTGGCGGGACAATTCCCTGTTGTTCTCCGTTGCAGCATGCAGCTCTTGTTCAAGGTCTGCGTGAATTAAAACCATCATGTCAGTAATAGATACACCCAGGGTTTATTCTAAGCTTTCTCCCCTACTGTGTAAAAAGTCAGAAGGCTGGTATTTTCTAGGTTACATTTTCTAGCTGCCAATAAACCCCATAGCTGTGGTGCAAAAGGAATGCTGCATGCAGCTGATAAAGCTGCAGCATCTAAGTTGGATCTGCATACATGTAGACTCCTTGAAGAGAGGCAGCAGTCAGGCAGGTGCTCCCAATCATATGCCGCTACTATCATCATCATCATCATCATCATCACCACCACTACCACCTCCTCCTCTTCCTCCTCCTCCTCCTCCTCCTATATCTCACTTCTTCCCTGACTGGGGCTCAAAGCAGCCTACAGAATTAAAATGATCACAATATAGTTTAAAAGGATACAAAAAGTCAACATTAAAATAGTATTAAAATATTAAAACAGTTTAAAGCATGCACTAAATACTGATAAAAAGCAATTAAAATATTGGGTTGCTTCTTTTTTAACTGTTAATACAGGGCTATAAAATTTTAATTTTCTATTTCTTTAGCTTTTCCTCAACTGTTTCTTTAAAGAAATAACCTTGATCCTGCTAAAAGCCCACATAATGAACGGCACAAAACCCCTGTTTTCTTACTGCGCATGTTATTTTCTTGTTGCACAAGCTGTGACCAGCTACATGTTAGGATAATGCCTGGACACATCCAATCCCATTTGTACACAAACATACCATATCCCAGAGCCTTTTAGACCACAGGGCTACATTTCCAGAAGTGGTGGCCTCATGAGGACTAACCTAAGACACATTGCTGTCTGAGGTGGAGCACCGTTGTCTGTGAGGGCTAGGACTGTTAGGGCTTGCAGTCCAGCAATATCTGGAGGGCTGCATGATTCCCAGCCCTACTCCAAACCGAGTGTGAGGAACCACTAGCCTATCGAGAGGTTTTAAACTATGGTTCCCATAATTCTTTGTCATTAGCTATGCTGGCTGTGGCTTCTGGGCACTGAAATTCAAAACTTTTGGAGAGACAAAATTTCCTTTACTTTAAACAAATAAGAGGCATTTACTTTATGACCTAGAACAAAATACAAGATGGCTCAACAATAGCATTCTTCAGCTGGATCATATTGTCGTACTTTCTAAGTGTGTCTCCTAAATTTTGTGCTCATTAGCCATATAGAAAGGAAATGAGCTGCACAGGGCACCAAAGTTCTGTCATTGCTCCTATGTGTATAGACAGCCTATTAGCTACCCATCTCTGGCATTTCAAAGGCTAGGACACAGAGACACATTGGAGAAACAAACTGCAAGCCTAAACTACTGGATGAGAATAAGGCTCACTGAATGTAGTGGGATTTCCTTTAGCATAACCATGCCTATGAAATCCTGCATACCATCTCTGTTCATGAATTGCATACGAACTCATGGAACACAGATAATTCAGGTTGTCTCATTTCTCAGCACCATCAGAATTAGATGTTTTACCATAGATGTGTCTTAGGTACGTTTCTTCAGCATTCTGACTTGGTATGTCCACTGCTTGAGGCATCTTTTGGGGTACAGAGGCTTGAGCCTGTTTGAGAAAAATAATATCTTGTGATAGACTACTGCCACATACCCTTTAACTACCCCAATTTGGAAGTGACAGTCCTGACTAAACCTCTGTCATTCCACCTCTAAAGCATATGTTTTTAAAATGTCTCAGTTTCGCTCTCTTCCTCCCATTTCCTCCCTTTGTCCTCAGCTTACTTCCAATGCTGCAAACCGAATCAAAGAACAAAAGTAGTTTGCATTCAATTAATTCAGCAGGGGGAGAGGAGAAGAAGGGATGTAATCTTGCCCTTTCCTGTAGACTCAGGCAAAAGCAAACTGCTGCAGCCTTTCCTAGCTTGTGTGTACCTCCTCATTAATAACATCGACTATCTTGTTGACATTCTGATGTTGCTTGGTGACATGCGTCTTGGTTTTCATATGTGAAATGTTGGGTGGTATACGACTGTTGATCAACATTCTCCTCACAAAATGGGGCTCCCAAGATGGCTCACAGAAAGATGCTTAGAATACAGTTAGGAAAAAGAGAGATAGGCTCACACACCCAAGCACAACTAAATTATAAGTAACAGTTTATAACATATCAATTAAAAAGAGGGGGAAAAAAACAAAGAGAAAGGAGAAAATGTAGCATCAACTTGGGGAAAAAAATTCCCAACAAGCAGTCAGTTGCCAAAAGCCAGGACAAGAAGCTCTCTGCTTAATAGTGGAAAGACAACAGGGAGGGGGGATAGCTGAACTTCTTTCAGTATCGTTCTATTGAATTCCACACACATTCCAAGCAAGGCTTGGAAAAATTACTTTTTGGACCCTGACAATTTTTCCCCAGCCACCATGGCCATTGGCTAGTTTCTTTGAAGGATCTTCTGGGAGTTGTGGTCCAAAAAGTAACTTCACTAAGCTCTCTTCCCCTGAGCAACCTAGCCCTCAAACAGAGCTGTTGGTGTTCGACATACAGCCTGCTCTAAACTCCATAAACCACTGCTGCCTTCAGATGTCACAGGAGGAGGACATTCTCCCATTGCCAGTCCAGAAGTAGAACACAACTATCAAAATCACTGGGCTGCTGTACGTGGAATGAAGCAGCAGCAGCACATCTTCTCCTTTGCCTGAGGAAGCAAAATGTCTCCTGTACTGAAACTTACCTGGGCACCATCATTTTCTGGATCGATGTAGCTGCCAGAGATAACATCAGAGTGTTGCTGTGGCTGCTGCTGTGAGGAGTCTACCTCACTGTCTGAAGAAAAGAGCACAGCTATAGACATATCTACCAAAAGTGGAGGAAGCAAAGAGTGCCTAGTAGAAATGGTGGCAGTGACCCAAGACAGCTCAAGTTGGAAATTAACATCTTTGCAAAGCATTATAATTCCTAAGAAGCAGTAAGACTGAAGATTGCCATTGGGCAAAAGGGATCCTCACTGCCAGTTCCAGGTTTGGAGAGAACTTCCAAAGCTAATTTCTTTCAACTACAGTTCCCAGACTTTGTGAGCTGTCATTCAGCAAAGTAACTTTTCCAGGCCCACCCCCAAGGTTTGGAGTGTATGTGTGACAGGTATGCTATCTTTAGGGACCAGTCAGCCTATGAGACTCTCAAAACATGCCCAATGTTGGTCACACAACACTGAAAATAAACTTCCCAATTAGCTGAGAAGACATTAGAAGAGAAAGAGGATCATGCTAAGTATTAATACAATCTTCTCCTCTTTTAGAGTTAGCATTCTTTTACATTAAAAATCTCCCTCTCCCCAAGAAAACAGAGTTCTACCACGCATAGGTCTTACTTATCTACATTCTTCACAATATGTTACAATTATAAGGAAACCTTTTTTAAAAAACCACCCCAAACAAAGCCCTCCAACACCCACCTTTAGGAACTAAGCAACAAAAAACCTTCCATATACCAGGCCGCTCACTCCTCTGACCAGCCATGACAAAGATATGAAAAGCTTTCTTTCCTTATCACCTACCATCCCTCCTTTATATCTTATTTGGTACAGTAATCAGGGATCACGTGCTGCTCACTAATTAGGGTGGGAGTTGAGATGCGTAGCTTAAGGTAGTCAGTGTTTCAATTTGCTGCTGTAGCTGTGCTTCTGCAAGTCTGACCAGCAGTAATTAGGAGGTAATCAGATTCAGCTTCACTTGCTGATTTTTCTGTGTATAAATCATATCCTAAAGGCACCAGATCCCGTCTAATCTTCAAAGCTAAGCAGGGCCAGTCCTGGTTAGTGCTTGGACGGGAGAACACAAAAAATATGAGGTGCTGTAGGCTGTATTTCAGAAGAAGAGTCTGGCAAAACCACTTCTGAGTATTCCTTGCTTAAGAAAATCCTAAGAAATATTCCTCAGGACACCAGAAATTGACAGGCAAGTTGAAGGCACATACATAAATCAGAGACGGGGAACACTGCATATTCCTGACGTTTTGGACAACTGCTGTCCATATTGGCTGGGGGTGTCTGGGAGCCCAAAACATCTGGAGGACCCAATTTCCCCACACCTCTAACAAATTCTATGTCAGAATAATAGGACCAGGCAAGGCAAGTGTGTGCTTCCCAGCTAGTTGACAATTCTAGTATCTTCTTCACAATTTTGGCAGCTTCTGCACAAACAGAAAGTCCCAAGGTCCATATTGTGGTAATACCATTATCAGGTCAGCCAAAATGGCACAAGACCATTTGTTTTATTTGGCCTAATAAAAAGAGACAATGTCTTGTACTGCTTAGAGTGTCGGACTAGGGCTTTAGAAGACAGGTGTTTAAATCTTTGTTCAGCTGTGAAAATCCACTGGTTATATTGGAGAAATAACATTCTTTCAGCCTTAGAAGAAAGCCATGGCAAACCTACCCTGAATAAACTTTGGCAAAGAAAATCCTAGGATAGGAGCACCTAAGTCAAATTAACTTAAAGATGCAGAACAAGAGTAATGAATACAGATGTTACTACAATATGGATTTTGGAATTCATCTTATGATCAAAATGGTTACCTCTTTATATGTGTGACATCAGGTAGTAAATATAGTCAACAGAATCTGAAAAAAACACAAATGTGGCCATGTCTCATTTATTCATTTTTTTAAAAATGTTCATTCCTTCCTTCCCACTGTGTGTGTGTAGGTGTCTTGAAGTCATCTGTTGACATGGTGACCCCATGAATTTCATAGAGTTTTCTTAGACAAAGAATACTCAAGAGGTGGTTTCCCCGGTTCCTTCCTCTGAAATATAACCTACAATATCTTTGCCTCCAGGGCCTTCTCTGGTACTTTCTGTGGCACCAAGCAACCCTCTTTTTAAGTTATCCCAGCCCATATAAAATTTAATTTTGTATTTATTTAGCTCTGCAGATTTCACATCCTTGACCTTCTCTTTTAAACTGATCTGTTACTGCAAAGTTTCTTCTTGCCTGTTCATTGTTTGAAGTGATGTCAAATGTTTACAGTATGTTTCCATATTTTCCTTTGTTATAGGGTGGCTTCTACATTTTGGGTATGGAAGTGTGAAAGAATAAATAAATATTCATGCACGAGCTGTAAGGCTCCATGTACCATGCAGCTCAACTGTTCACGTTGCATTTCCCATGGTGCATGGTGCCTAATGTACAGGAAAATCGTATCTAATATCTTTTTAACTACAAGAACCATCATGCTCTTGAGCAGGCTTAGGGAACACACATATCCAGTGATGATGGATCTTAGGAATTGCAACCCAACATCTGGAGGGCCACATGTTCTTAAATCTAGACTGAGATCTCTCCAAGATCCCTTCCACTCTGAAGTTTTTATAGGATCAGAAATGGGATCCTATAAATAAGATGGATTGTATAACTCAAGAGCACAGCAACATGTTTTTAGACACAGGATTCTCCAACATGCGTGTAACAGCATGGGACAACTTACAGAGAGTGTGTCAATATGGGACGAACTCATCATGCAATTCTTCTTCTTCATCCCATTCCCAGAGAGCTGGTGTGGTGTAGTAGTTTGACTGCTGAACTACGACGCTGGGGGACCAGCATTCAAATCCCTTGCTCAACCCTGGAAACCTGCTGGGTCACATTCTCAGTTGTAGAGCAAGACAAGGATAAACCCTCTCTAAACAAATTATGTCAAGGAAACCCCACGATAGGTTTGCCTTAGCGTCACCCTAAGTCAGAAATGGCTTGAATGCATGTAACAACAAATCCCATTCTCAGACTCACAGTATTTTTACCTTCTTCTGGAACTCCACTAGTAAGACAGAAACTGGTACACTGTAGTAAGTCAGATTGCACTTTGAACATAGAACAAAGTCCCTCCAGATCTAGAACATTTTCCCATGCTCTCCATTTTGCCAAGGTATTAGTCCCAGTGAGAAGCACTGGCAGTTTTTATGGCATTACTCTTAATTCACTCATGGAATGGTTGCTTTACTTACAAATACATATGCTGAGCATAAAATGAGACAAACAGGGATTCCTACAAGACAGAAGAACCCCCCAAAGGGTAATAGGGGATTATGGCCCAAGCAGGCTGCCCAATGCGTCCACAAATTATCCCACTGAAAATTCATCTTTCTCACTTGCAGACTGCCAAGCTCCATCTTGTTCCAGAAGCCTCAAGGGGTTCCTCCATTCACAGAGTCCCCCCGTTAGAGAGCAACCATCTCTTAAACATGATTTCACACCAGTGAAGTACCAGTTGAGAATCCTAGACTATGAACTATTTGCCTGACCAAAAAAAACGTGAGCGGCCAGCTGTCTTAAGTGTTAGCAAAGATGACTTATTTGTATTAATTATTGTCAATGCGACCTGCTGAAATATCAGATTGGGTGTGGAGCTTCCTTTTCCCTGAAAAATGACATCAGGTCTTTATTTTTTGGTTCAACTACTGTTTACATGAAAGCCAGTGTGGTACAGTAGTTTGAATGTTGGACTAGGACTCCAGGAGACCAGGGTTCAAATCCTTGCTCAGCCATGGAAACTCACTGGGTGACCCTGGGCAAATCACACTTCTTCATCCTCAAAGAAATAAAATGGCAAATCCCTGATGATCCTCATCCTCAGAGGAAGGCAATGAACAAATCTGACTGAGAAAGTCCCATAACAGTTTCAACCTTGGGGTCTTCATAAATTGGAATCAAGCTGAAGGCACACAACAACCAAAAACATTTATTAAGAAGGAAAGATAAGAGAATTCCTAGTTCTAGTTAGCTAGGAAGATATGGTGTTTCCTGCTGATGGAACAAAACCAAGATGCCTTCTGCTCTTCAGAAGAGGCTGGAGAAAGACTGAAAAAAAAAAAAAAAAGGAAAGTGATTTCAGCAGTGTAAGAATATCAATCTAGCCAGGAAGGTCATCATACATTGAACAGAAAGAGGACAATCTAACTCCCCACCCCCAGGTCTATATCTACTCTATCCCATGTGAACACATGCATCTTCAGCATAAGCTGAGTTGCTTGGTGTCTCTTCCATCAAAGGGTGGGGAATTTTTGACAATCCAAATGTTGTTGACTTTAAATCCCTGAAGCCCCAGCCATCACGTCTTGTGGCAAGCAATTAAGGGTGATGCAATCTAAAACATCTGCAGGGCTAAATGTTCCCCACCCAATGTTCTGGTTTAATAACTCAGCTTAGCCCAGGGCTTGAGCTAGACATAAGCAAAAAAGTCATATTTCTCCCAACAAAAGCAAAAAATTACATTTCTTCTCAGCAAAACACATTAAGTTTTAGAGGAATTACAGTTTCACTGAAAGAGATGCAATTAAACAAGTGCATCTCTCTTATTATCACCAACTGCAGATTAGATCCAACAGTTTGAAGAGAAGCACCCTGTAGACAAGAGTACACCTTTCCACAACTTGCTCACATCCAAGGGCCTTTCTGCACTACAGTGTTAGTGTTCTTATTCCACTTTCAACCTCTTGTGGAATTCTGGGGTTTGTAGTTTCCTGAGGCCAAAGAGCTCTCTGGCTGAGAATTCTAAAGGCCCCTCCCTAAACTACAAACCCCAGGATTCTATAGGAGGTTGAAAGTGGAATAATAGCACTTTAACAGTGTAGTGTGGAAAGGCCCTAAGTGTCAGCCTCCTGTGTTGAACTGCTGTCATACTGATCTGCAAGTTACATGTATTATATGGCAAACACTCCTTTGAAATTTACCTTGTAATTACATTATATAGGACTACTGTCTGGCTAGTATGGAAGCAATTTTACTTTTAAGATAAAACCTGTATTCCCTTTTTGATGAAAAATGCCTAAATATCTACAACCAGATAATTAGAGTGCATAGGCTACATACAGATGGTTGCTATGAAAGGTTGCATATTTGTCTTTGGCCATGCTAGGAGTTTTGTCCTTCCCACCACCGATTACAGAATTTTCGTAGCAACTTGAAAACAGAATCATTCCTGTTTTCCACAACATTCCAAATAGGCTCAGATGGGAAGGGGGAAGTTAGCAACAGTAGGTGATGAGTTTACCCTCACTCTTCATATAATGATACTGATGGACAAGACGTATCTGCTGAACACAAGGAATGAAGGTCCCTTGCAGAAGCAGCAAACAGGAGTCTAGCAGCACATATTTGGTGATGCAACCCCCAGAAAAAAAACAAGAAACAACCACTTCTCAGAGAAGAGCAGAGTCCCATTTTGTTTAACATTTATTTTTCATGTTTAACTTAATTCAGATATCACAGTTTCCTACATTAAAATAATTTCATGCTATCTCCCCATCCCCATGATTCCCCCCTCCTTTGTCCAGAGAAAAATATAGAATTGACACAACTTTGATGGAATGCACTAGAGTAAAGAAAAGGCTACTGAAACCAAGATACAGAGCACACGGACCAAAACAATACAAAGAAGATCTGCATAGGAGAGAGCGTTGGAGGGCTGCGAGAGGGGAGATGCTGGAACCAGCGCAGTCTACGTAGCCTGAGCCATCATAAACCTCTCTGAGCAGCTCCCAGTTGTGATCCTGGATGCTGTCAACAGTGTGCAAGTTGGGTCGCTGAAGCTGGAGTGCTGGGGGTGGCCCCAAGGAATAGCCTGGAAAGCAAAATCAAGGCAAAGACACACAGATCTTGGTGGCCTCTGGGCTCTGAATTCTAACAAAGCTCATTCCATATAAGTATTGGTTGCCAATGACACACATGTCAAATGCCACACTATTTTTTTCTTCCTTTTCATCCAGTTTAATACGGCAAACCAACTTCTCATTTGGAAGGCTGCTTGAAAACAAACCCAAGGTCAGGTGTGGTCCAGTGTCATCCAAAGGGCTGCTTAATAACAGAATTTAAAATATCCCTTCACATATTCAGTTTGCCTTCATTTTTTCCTATCTCATTCAGTCCAAGCTGGCCTAGACTAACAAATAACAGCGCCCCTCCAGTGTACCCCTCAAGGGAACAGATTACATTACAATTAGGTGCTCCTCAACTTTGTTCAAACACTGACCCATTCAACACTGGTCTGCCCTCAGACTGGTTATTATGAAGACTAACACTGTTCAAAATATTCAGTACAAGCACTGCCCTTCTACCAGCATAGTTCTTGAGCCCTCAACTACTCTGCTGCCCAAAGTGGATAAAGGTGGGTATTAGGTCCCTATTCTGCTACTGCTTCACATTTATGTCTACACCTGCACTGGCAGGCAGATGGAGAGTGCAAAACTGGCCAAATCACACCAGCCAGTAAGCAGTGGCCCTCAGACCAAATTCACAGAGGTAGGAATTGTGTACCTGTCATTCAGCAAGCACCAGCATGTGCAAACAGTGCAAGGTCTTTGTTGTAAAATTTCTCAGACATTATAGGAGTTGGGGGGGGGTAGCAGTCTGACCTGCCGATACAATCATTCTGCTCTGTTATGCATACCTCTCTCATTCTGTCAGCAAGCCTGCATATAGTACATTCTGTCCTAAGCAACAGCTCAGGAGTGGCAGAAATATGAATGGATCTGGATGGCCAAGCCAGGTACAGGTTTTCCTCAGTACAACCTCCCCTGTGGCTATGTTTGTCTCACAGGTCAATGAATAGACAAATGCAGTCTCATGTATTTTGTTCTTCCAAGACTGTTTAAAGAATGTTTTTTTTTTAATAACCAAATTCAGGGTTGTGAAGACAGACCATCTCCTCCAGGGAAAAAACTGTAAACTGCTCAAGATCCAGGCCATTGAGAAAGAGCATATTTTAAACTCTGTTATCAGCTTAAAACATCAGGAACACTGGCACGAATATGTCACTTATTCTTGGTTTAATTACAGGGATGACAAGTAAACACCAACACAAGGGAAGAAAACCCAGCGTTTTGTAGAGCTCAAGGTGCAACTAGTGCTTTGCAGTGGAGTCTCGGGGGTAGAACTCTGCCAGCGTGCTCTGAGGGATTCTCTTCAGCATCTCCTTGGGGAAGATACGCAGCAGCTGCCAGCCAATGTCCAAGGTCTCGTAAACAGTGCGGTTTTCATAGGGCCCTGAAAAGAAGCATCACTGGCATAGTCACATACAAGTACAAATCAAGGACTGAGGCAAGAATGGCACTTTCAACAGTTTAGGTCCAGGTTATCTGAAAAGCCATATTCTCCCATACAAATGTGCCCATGTTTTAAATCTTCTGGGGAGATGCTTCTCTCACTGCCCAGAAAGACTAGATTAGCAGTCTACTTATTATCTTTCTGCAAGCAAGCAAACCCATTTTTTTAAAAAAGAAAATTCGCAGGCCCTTGAGAATTGATTTGTTAGGGCTTCGTATAAAGTGCCAGACTTCTATTTGTTGTTGTTACTTTTTAATAGTTTATGTTGTTAATTGGTTTTAATTTTATGATAGTTCAATTGCTTTTTATCCTTTGTGTGCTGTATATTTTTAAGTATGTTTGCTTTAACTGTTGCAAGCTGCTTTTAGTTCCAAATTGGGGAAAAGGTGAGATACAAATAAATTTAACAATAACAGTAACAATAGGCATTTTTCTTTAATCATAACCTTCCCCAGGCATCTGAAATATGAAACACCCACCCTGAGCAATGAAGTTCCTCTCAAATTTCTGCAGGAATTCAAGATACAGAAGATCATCTGAAGTAAGTGCTTCTTCTCCTACAACAGCTTTCATAGCTTGAACATCCTTCCCAATGGCATAGCAGGCATACTAGAAAAAAATTAAAAGCAACACATTTATTATTACAAAGTTTCATAATCTGGAATTTGAGACGTGAAGCCAAGATAAAATGGTTCAAGCAATACAGGGAGAGAACCAATTTAAAAATAGAAATCCTAAGGCAAACAAACTGACATTTCATCACACATTGCCCACAATATTCTCCCTAGCTTCCTCTTACTTCTTATCTTGAGATATGCACGTGAATGATATATATAATACCTACCAGCTGGTTTGAAACCTCAGCATGATCCTTCCTTGTCATCCCCTCTCCAATAGCGGATTTCATCAATCGAGACAAAGAGGGAAGGACATTGATAGGTGGGTAAATCTGGAAGAAGAAACATGTTTCCACAATGACATCCCTGAAAATTAAGTGCTGGAAGTGAAATGTTTACTGTATGTTGCTGTTACAAGCAGTGAGCATGTAACCCAATTGAACCTGAATTTAAGAAACAAGCAGAAAGCAACAGAAAGCTGCACCCGGACTTAGGCAGGCTTTGAACAGATCCACTGAAATCAAAAGGACAAGTTAGTCACAGTTTGCTTAAGTCTCACTCATTTGTATAGGTCCAACCACAAATAAGTCTGAATCCAACCCACTGCCCAATGGCATTTGTTTGCTTGATATCTCCCTTGTGCTTCCCTGGCTATTACAGTAATATTCTTGCCCCTTTTCAAGGAATTCAGCTTTGAAGGTAGGTACTTACTTTTAAACAAATTTGTCCTTTGAAAGTTTACTAGTGGCACCATCTTTCCCCAGTGTTGGACATCAAACCATAGATTTTTCTGGTGTTGCTAAGAAAGCAATTATTTCATGCCCATTAAACAAACTAAAACACTTTGCAACAGAGCTGGGGAACGTGCAGTCTTGCAATGTTGTGGGACTGCAAGTCACACAATCCCCCACCATTGGCTTTGACTGTTAGGGCCCATGCCAGCTCTTGTCCAGCTACCTAGAAGGTCACATGTTCACCAGCTCTGCCTTAAAACAATGTGCATGCCTTCATGTTAAACACATATTAACCATTTTGCCTCTTATGATCAAGTTGTACAAACCTTCTCCTCCACATCAATAGCTGAGATGTTTAGCATTATTTGACATTTGTACAATCTCTAGTAGTACAGTCAAGTTCTCCTGTGAAAAAACAGCAGATACCCATCATCCCTGCAAAGCAGGGCTACAACAAAAGGAAATCATCTCCAAAAGATCCTGATCAGCATTTATCATACCAACCTGTCTGTTGTGCAGCTGTCTGTCTACATAGATCTGGCCTTCAGTAATGTATCCTGTCAAGTCAGGGATAGGGTGGGTAATATCTGCAAAAGGAATTATATTCATGCTTTCAGATTGATACTCAAGACAATGTCTCATTCTGTTGTTGGAGACAGAAAGTTCAACCAACCTGGAGAAGAAAAGAAAAGCAGACAGGCCTTTTTTCAAGGCAGGACAGAAAACCACTGCTGTACTCTTAGGAAACTGGCCAAGGACTGTCTGAGAGCAGAAGTCTTAATGGGTACTCTGGGGGGCTGAGTAGGTGTAAATTTTGACTACAAAAGCACAGACGGTGGAGATGAAAAAGAAATATTTGGAAGGCTTGTCATGTGGGAAGGGAAACATGAAAGGAGAAGGAGAAGCAACGTCAAGCTGCTGGAGAAAGACTTTCCTCTCCTGCCGCGTGGGCTCTGTAAGGCATCTAGAAATTACATCTAAGATAAAATGCTGCCACCTGAAAGCTAGTGAGCGACCACAACAGGCATTTTGCATTGACTGCATTGCCTATTGCATTGCCTTTCAAATCCACTTCAAAGTGCTGGTCTAAACCTTCAATCTCTAAGCAACTTAGGATCACTTTACCTGAAGACTGCCTTCAAAGTTTATATCTAATTTATCTAGTTATACCTAGTTTATACTAACATCCAACTCAGGTTCCTCCTGAATGCCTGCCATCTAGATGAGGGGCATGAAAGTGCATGTCAGAGTCAACTTTCTCAGTGGTGGCCAGCAGCTGTGGGACTACTGATTACCACACTATACTTCTCCTTCCCAATGCAGAACTGCCTTTAACTGAAAACACATACAAGTTGGTATGTTCAGATCAGCTTTGTTACAGTAATATTTGTGATTTCTCTTCCAATTTTGTCTACTGTAGGGGATTGTTGTGCTGGTGTGTTCACTCGTGGACAATAATATATGTTTTAATCTGGATTTAACTTTTTAAAATGTTTAATCTTGTTTTAACTTTGTATATTGCAAATTTATGAGTTTTTAATTTGTTGGAAGCCATTTTGAGTCCCAAACTGGGGAAAAAAAAACAGGATAGATATAATGATGATATTCACTATATTGTGTCTCACTACTTTTTCACAGCATAGCAATAAAAATATGGTTAAACCAAGGATAGGCAACTGTGGAAGATTAGGGGGCTACAATAGCCCTCCAGGAGGCCTTGGATCCCTCACCACAATTCTCCCTCCAAAAAAAAAAAAAAAAAAAAGTCCTCAAATGACCTCTAGGGGACAGGGGACATGAGGGCATATTTTGGGGCCTACCTAGCTCCCTAGAGGACGCTTTGAATCCAACATATTTTTTTAAAAGCTCTACAAAACTTTGTGGGGGAGGGGCTAAAGCAGGCTCCAAATATGGCGTTATATGATCACAGTTGCAAGAATGATGTTTGCACAAACCTGGAAGAACCGGAAACAGAACACTGGATTGTTAAGGTTGCTGAACTATCCTATATGGCCAAATTAACATTGGTTTTAAGGGATAAACCAACTGAAGACTTTTTGAAAAAGTGGAAACCGGTTATGGACTTCTTGAGTAATAAGAAATCAAATGATGCAATAATTTGTGGATATAGTTATAAGTAGTTTGTTTAGGTGGATCTGTAGTGGCAGAATAACATTTTTCTGTTGTTCCCCTATTTTTTTCTTTCTCATTACAGTTTTGGGGGCAGGGTCAGTCTTTTTGTGTTTTAATATGTTACTGGTCAGTTAGTAATGGTTAGTAAGAAACTATTCAAAAAGATTTTTAAGTTAACATCTATTGGCAAAGACACCAAGGGATCAACATTTGACTCCGGTAAACATTTCTTCCCAAGTCTGAATTGGAAAGCGATCTGCTGATAGGCCTAACACACCTAACACACACATCTGCAGCCTGGACTTGTCAGCCATATATGACAGATGGGAGAAATTCTGAACCTAGAAGTGTGCCTAGATGTGAACAGTGTTAGAAGAGGCCTTACCATCATTGGGCATAGTAAGAATAGGAATCTGGGTAATGGACCCGTTCCGGCCTTCTACTCGCCCAGCGCGTTCATAGATAGTGGCCAAATCTGTGTACATATACCCAGGAAACCCACGCCGGCCTGGCACTTCTTCCCTGGCTGCTGACACCTTTGAGGAATTGAGAGAAGGAAAGATGTTAGTAAATGTTGGGATCATCCCAAGGGTAGTATCAACATTCCTTAAGTACTCTACAACATATGGTAACCTTTATGAAGGAGGTTTTCATTGAGCCAAGGACGACCAAAACATTAATCCCATTCCTTCTATCAAAACTGAGACTGTTAGCTTCTAGGGACAGAGAACAACATTTTATGTCTACGAGATAAAAGTGCAATGTATACTGCTTGTACAGTTTGCAACGCACCTGCTTTGAACAAGCAAATCTGTAATGCTATGTTTAAGGATGTGTGCACAAAACCTTCCTGAACATGCTGCATATAAGTAGAAGTATGGAAAGCAGGAGGCAGAAGCCTTTGATGGAGGAGCCATTTCTCTGGTCTTAAATTCAGAAATCCAGATATGCAACCTGCATGACCAGTGGCAATTCATGCCCAGTTCACATCAGTAACATGCACATCAAGATGAAAAAGGACAACTGTATGACAATACTTGAAAATTTTCAATAAGCAGCTGTGTTAGTCTCTTGAAGCATAAAAAGGAAGAAGTAAAGGGGAGATAAATGTGGCAGCACCTTGAAGACTAACTGGTTTTTATTTTCACATGAAATTCTGTGGTACTGCACAGTGGGAAAGGGAATGGGGGGGGGCATACAAATGCCTTACTTCTCCCCTACGGAGCTCTCTGTTCCCATTCCCTTGCCATTTGCTGACTGAGGAGAAAGAAGGCTCATGTGCCAGGCCAAAAGGCAAAGGAATGTGAAGGGGAGTGCGGGGGGAGTTATTTGCAGTTTTATTTCTCATGAGGGTTCTGCACGCTGAACCCTCATGAAAGTGGAGGGGCCACTATAGTCTTAAAGGTTCTGCCACATCTTTCTTCTCTCCCTTCTTTCCTCTTGTTGATAACACCAGGAAAGACACTGAATGCTCTTTCAATGTCCTAAAACAGCAATAAGAGAAGACAACACAATGCATCATGTTGGAACATTAAGTACAGTCAACTCTCCACATTTGCAGGTTTCACTTTCACAGATTTGATTATTTGAAAATTTCTCCAACCCCTGAGCCCCCGGTACTTCTCTTCTGGGGACATCTTCCCTTTTGGCTGCTCTGCTCCAACTACTTAGCCCTTTACAAACCTGCCTCTGGCTCTTCTCCTCCTCCACCATAAGCTGCCTGGCTACCAAAGGACAACTTGCAGCTCAATTTCTCAGCACCACAAACCCTCTCCCACTGCCCCCCACACCCAAGGAAGGAGATGGGCAAGGCAGAGGAGATATAGGGCCACCAGGCTAACCTACCCCCTTTTCCCTCTCCTTTTAATGATCCGGTTTGAACCCTGGTGCCCATTCTCTCCACCATGCCTTGGCCCCCTTCCTGGAGAGAAAGACACAGGCACTTTCATATTTGAGATTTTTCCACTTTTGCGGGGTTCCTGTGCCCCTAACCCTAGTGAATGTGGAGGGCAAACTGTAAGTACTATTCCTAAAGAAACATAAGCAGCAAATTCTAAGTTATCTGAGCAAACATTCTGCATAAGAAGAATTCATTTCATTTCAGTTTCTATTCCTCAGATCATTGTAAAGCATGAAATCCACAAACTGCTTTATGACTATATAAGCTAATACCATCTGAATCTTAAAAATACTAGATAGACAAAAATAAAGAACCGAAACTCAAGAAATTAGAAGCACCTTGACAAGAAAGAGCATCTTTGTAAGAAGGATGCCAGAACAACATTTTCTTCTGGCATAATTTACTACAGATAAGTAGTGTGCACCTTTCATAGTAATGAATATGTCTCACACAGATAGCAATAAAATTACAATGTCATAAGCATCCCAAATTTACCTAAATGTCTTTCCCCTGTAGAGGGGACAGCATATATGTACAACTTAACAATTTGTCTTAGCCCTCAAGCATGAACTCATTCAAGGTACAGACTATTAGCAAATCTTCGGCCCTTTCCAGACATGGGGGGGGGGGGCGACAGAACCCGCTACTCACCGGATTTTAACGTCATCCAGGCGAGTCCGTCGCGACGAGGAGGAGTGCGAGCTTGTCACTCCGCACTCCTCCAGTGTCCTAAATGGTGGCTTCCGGTTGGTGGAGGCTCTCCACCAACCGCAGAAGCTCGCCAGCCGGAAGCCCGCCCCCGGCAGATCCGCAGGCAAGCACTTGCGCGCGCCTGCAAATCTGCTCTGGAGCCGGGCAATGGAGTGGCACACGGTTGTGCGCTCCATGCTTTTTAAAAACCTCTAAAAAGAGGTTTTTAAAAAACACGCCGTGCAACCAGTTCCGGTCGCTCCGGAGTGGACTGAGGTATGGAACTACAAAAAGTAGTCCGCCCCAGTCCACTCTACGGTGCAGAAGACCTCCGTTGGAGGTCGCTCTGCACCGTTTTAATAGCCTGGTGCAGAAAAGGCCTTCCTTCAGGCATCTAGTTACTCAATATCTCCCATAACCAGATTTGATTCAGTTAATTCAAAGTAATTTAGTATGGCACTGAAAGTTTAGATCACTCTTTCGAAGTTTCCACTTCTCCACGATTTTGCATGCAAAAATCTATCGGCATGCAAGGCAAAAACTGATCTGTTGAACAGGATAAGTACCTCTCTCAGAGCTTCTGCATATGAGCTCATATCTGTCAAAATGACCAATACATGTTTCTCACACTGATAAGCCAAGAACTCCGCTGTGGTCAGAGCAAGACGAGGTGTGATTATACGCTCAATGCTGAAAAAGAACAATTTAGTCCAATTAATGTTGTCACAAAATAAAGACAAACACTGAACACAAAAAGAACTGTTCAGAGAAAATGAAGTCAACACAAGAGACACAATGCACTGAGTCTAAGTCAATGGCTACCTCCTTAAAATTAACAGATATACATTTATAGTTAGGTAGTTGGATGCAGCAGTCTAAAATTTAAGGTCTTTTTTCTTTAATAATTTTATTAAAATTCCATCTTATAAAACACATATATATATAATTGTACAGTTCATTGAAATCTTTTTGATAATCTTCCTCTCCTCCCTAGATTTCATAATCATTGGTGTAATCAGCATGTTAAATTTGAATGTACCACATTAATATATGTTATTATTTCATGATAGCACCTGCAATAAATCAGTAAAAATTTTATATCATGTTATTCATCTGGTTACACCCTCTTGATAAAAATTTATACACTTATATCAAGCAATGTCATCTGAAAGTACCCAGCAATTACCTGAGACAACTTCCCATTCTTTTTTTATCTCTTCATCAGATTTACCCTTTAATCTCTGAGAGACTATGTCTGCATTTCTGTTTTCAATCAAAGTTGCCCACCATTGGTCAATTGTAGGTATTTGCTGGTTTTTCCATAGTCTTGCATATTCTATTCGAGCTGTCGTGACCATATACAATATTATCGGCCAATATTTCTTCAAGACAGTACAATCCAACATATATGTCATATTTAACAAGTACATTTCTGGGGTCATTAAATTGCATCTTCAATATTGTACAGATCTTATTATGTATTTCCCCCCAATATTTCTTTGCTTTGTTACATGACCACCACATATGGAACATCGTACCAACCTCCTTTTGACATTTCCAACATTGTCCTGTTCCTGTTTTGTAAATTTTCATCAATTTTTCTGGTGTCATGTACCATCTATGAAACAGTTTGTAATTGTTTTCTTTTAAATTCTGCGCTACTGTAAATTTCTGTATTCTTTTCCAACTCTGCTCCCAGAACTCTAACTGAATTGAATGTCCTATATTTTGAGCCCATAAAATTATTGTAGACTTTATTGTTTCCTCTTCTCTCTCTTGTAGTATTTCCTGATATATATGAGATAGCAAATGTGGGGGATTTTCAAACAGCCATTTTATCACTCCTCCTCTCTCTTTCTGTTCAATTCCGTAGGTTTTTAAATCCATCTGAAATCTTTCAGTTAGTTGTCTATAGGGGAACCAGTTCAATATTATTCCCTCTTCTTCCAATTTCTCTCGTCTTGATCTTAATTACACTTGAAACTGTTTTTTCTATTATATCCTGGTATCGAAGCCATTTTTCTGTTTCAATCCATCTTCCAAAAAAAGCCTCTGAGGGGACACCCATGAGGGAGCTGCCTAATGTTTTTAGTCTTATATTCGTTCCATATCTTAAATAATGATTTTCTTAAAAAATGATGCGAAAAATCTTTGTCGATCACTGCTTTATCATAAAACATACAGGCATGCCACCCCATTCTTAAGTCCGCTCCTTCAAGTGCAAGCATTCGCATGTTTTGTAAATTAATTCATTCTTTTATCCAGGTCATTGCCGCTGCCTTGTAATATATCTGTAAATCCGGTAGTGCCAATCTTCCTCTTATTGTAGGATCAGTCGCGACATTCCATTTTATCCTGGGGTTTTTTCCTTGCCATATAAATTTAGATAACTCTCTTTTCCATTGTATAAATGGCTTATTGTTTGTAATAACTGGGAGATTTTGAAAAAGAAAGTTCAATTTTGGAAGTACATTCATTTTTATTATTGCTATTCTCCCCGTTAAAGATAGCTGCAGACGTGTCCAATTTTCCAAGTCCTTTGTTACTTCTTTCCATTTTTTTCATAGTTGTTTTGAAACAGTTCATTGTTTCTTCTTGCAATCCAGATACCTAGATACTTTGCCTTCTGTCCTTTATTGAATCCTGTTATATGTATTAATTCTTTTTCTTCTTTATCACTCATATTCTTTGTTAACAAGACTGTTTTTTCATTGTTAATCTTAAAACCAGAGAGTTCGCCATATTTATGTACTGTATCAGTCAAATATTTTATTTTATCTAATGGGTTATCCAAAAACAAGACCAGATCATCTGCAAAAGCTTTAAGTTTATATCGATATTTTTTAATCTGGATACCTCTGATAGCCTTGTCTTCTCTTACTGCATTATTGAGAATTTCCATCTTCATGATAAATAATAAAGGAGACAAGGGACATCCCTGTCTTGTCCCTCTATATAACTCAATTGATTTTGTTTTTTCTCCATTGACCACCAGTCTAGCTTGTTGTTGATTATAAATCGCTTCAATCCATGAAGTAAATTTATTTCCAGCTTCTGTTTGTTTTACTACCTTCTTCAAAAAGGTCCAATTAATCATACCAAAGGCTTTCTCCGCATCAACAAATATCATTGCCAGTTTTTGTTCATTGTGTTTTTCGTAATATTCTATTATATTAAGTACTGTCTGAATATTATCTTTCAAAGATCTCTTAGGGAGAAAGCCAATCTGATCTCCATGTATCGTATCCTGGAGTACTCTTTTAAGTCTAGCAGCTAGAATTGTAGGAAAAATTTTATAATCTGTGTTTAAGAGTGAAATTGGTCTATAATTCTAAACGTCTGTTAAGTCTCTTCCTTCTTTTGGAATCAGCACTACATTTGCTTCTTTCCAGGTATCCGGAATGCCAACACTTATTATCTCATTCATTGTATTTTGTAAAGGTAGGGATAATTCATGTTCAAACATTTTATAATTTCTTGCTGTGAAGCCATATGGTCCAGGAGCTTTATCATTCTTTAAATTTCTGATAGCTTCTGATATCTCCATCATTGAGATAGACTTGTTTAAAGCTGTTCTGTGATCTTCAGAAAATCTGATCTTATTCATTTTTTTCCAGATAATCATGTATTTCATGTTTCTTTTTCGATGCAGAGCAGACCCAACAGCTTCGTATAATATCTAAAAAAAGCCTGTTTTATCTCTTCCTGTCTTGTAATTCTTTTTCCCCAATCTTCAGCTCCGTTATGGTATTTCTTGTCCTTCTTTTCCACAATATATTGGCCAATAGCTTAGAGGGTTTATTAGCTTGTTCAAAGAAACTGTACTTCGTTCTCCGCATCTGTTGCTCAATTTCATTCAGATTTAATTGATTTAACTCTGCTTGATATATCTTCATCTGTAATTTAATCTTGTTGTCCGATGGATTCTTCCTCATCTGTTTCTCACTCTCCTTCATTTTTTCTAATATCGTCTGCTCCGCATGTCGCTTTTCCTTATTTCAGTGGACCATCTGACAAAATTTCCACACATCATGGCTTTACCTGCATCCCAGACAATTTTCACAGTCATATCCGACGTTAAATTTTCCTTAAAATAATTGGTTATCTCTTCTTTTGCTTGTAGAATGTATCTCTCTTTATGCAAAATCTCTTCATTCAATCTCCAAGTTCTTTCTCTATCTCTAATATTCAACTCACATTGTAAAGGGTTGTGCTCTGAGCACAGGTTAGGAAGAATGTCTATTTTTGTAATCTTCATCAGTAAATCTTTAGATGTCAGCATCATATCAATCCTTAACATTGACTTATGTTGGTCCGAATAAAATGTATGACCATCTAATTGTCCATTTTTATATCTCCAAATACCATACAAATTTAGGTCATCAATCATATTGAAGAAGCTCTTAGATAATTTTCCGTTGTTTCGCGGTATTAGTTTTTGCGTTGTTCTATCCTACATTGGATTAATGACCCCGTTAAAATCACCAGCAATGATAATATTGGAATTTCCTGTTTCCTGTAAATATTTCTGAACTTCTTTGTGTATTGTGGGGAAAAATTCTCCTTTAGCTCCATTTGGCACATAGATTCCCACTATTAAAATTTTATCTTGTTTCATGTTCACTTCAACCCCCAAAAAAGGTCCATTATCATCACGAAATATTTCTTGTGCGCCATATCTTGAATTCACATATATCAAAACTCCCCCTTTCTTCTTGTCGATCGTAGCTGCGAAACAACAACCAAATTTCAAATTTTGAGCATATTTCAAATCCTGAGTCCTAATTCGAGCTTCCTGCAAACATATAATGTCCAAATTTTGTTTCTCCAAATAGTGAAATATTTGTCTTCTTTTGTATTGAGTTAAATCCTTTAATGTTCCAAGAATATATCTTCAATCCCATTTTGAAAACAATATATTAATATATATATATTTTGCTTGTTTTATCTTCCTGTAACTTCCTCCTCCTAGCTCTCCTTCCTCTTCTTTCAATATTTCCTGCTCTGCCTGCCCGTTTCCATCTTCTGGCGTCAAGAATGCTATTTCTCCTTTTTTCTGTTTTTGTTCCTTGTCGGGTATAGTGTCTTGTTCCTGTTCTTCATCTACCTCTTCACTAGTTTTTTGCAGATCCTTCTTCAATCTCTCAATCATCTCACTCATCTCTTTCGCTTTATTTTATATCTTTGTTGCTTAAATGTAAAAGAGATGCCTTCGATTTTCTCCCATCTGTAATTAATCTGATTCTTGGCCAGAAGGTTTGCCAATGGTTTATAATCTTGTCTTTTCTTAAGTATTTGATATGGTATATCTTTGAAGATTTTGATATCTTTATCGTCAATCTTCAACAATCCTTCATAACTTCATTGTAATATTTTATCTCTAGTCACTGTTCTTGTGAAGATTATTATTATGTCTCTTGGTAATTTCCATTCTCTTGCAACTCTGGAGGACACTCTGAACATTCTATCAATATTTGCTTCCATCTTATCTTCTTCAACATCAATGTATTCTGCCAAAGCCAGTATGATTTTCTCATACAAATTCTCCTGAGCTGCTCTCAGGAATGTCCCTAAACTTGAGGCATCTTTCGTGATAACGTAATTCTTGCAACGTTATCTGAGATTCTTCATCTGTTTGCTTCAGCTTTAATTCAGACACCTCTGTTTCCACCTGTTTAACTTGTTCTTTTATTGATTTAGTGTCAGTTTTCAGTTTTGTTACATCCTTTGTTATGTTTTCCAGTTTCTTCCCCAGTTTATCTATTTCATGTTTCATATCAGTTCTCATTTCCTGTCTTGTTTCCTTTAGATCTTGCCTGATATCGTCTCTGATATTTTTTATTTATTCCATCATTTGTAACATGAGATCTTGAGATTTCTGGGGTATGTCTATTGATGTTCTTCTACCAGTTTGTGTAATTGTTGTTGAAGAGTCTGCTACCACAGCTCCTTTTCTTGTTCTTGGCTCCATGCTACAAATTTTCCAGCAGATGGCAGTATTATCACACCCTTATATTTTTAAATCCTTTTGCTCTCTTTTAGTTTCTTCCAGCCTATGTCTCAGACCTTTTCTGTTTGGTTAAGACTTGGTACCATAGGATATACCTACAGCAACATATAAATCATTCAATACTATAAATACAGTAATGTACAATTCAATTAATCAAATATCAAACCAAATCATATAATAATTAATTATTACTAACTTGTGGATATCAGATTAATCAAGTAAAAGCTTTTATATATTTAAAAAGTCTGTTTATACCTTTGAATACTAATAGAATGCTATAAATTCAGAGTCTAAATATAATATTAATAAAAGGAAGTAGCAATATTTAGTTTAACACCAACAGTATGTTGGTGAAAAAAGTTAGAGTGAAATCCCTTCAATTCCCCCTCCCAGATCCAAAAAGTTCAGCTTCTTGCTATTTTTTTTTCAGCTTGCTTCTAAAGAACAGCAAAGTCCTTGACTGAGTAGTTTATTTCACCGAAGCTCTCTCCCGTCGCTATGGTAACGGCAGACCGAAGCAAAACAGGAACATGGGAGAGAGGCTCTATCTCGATCTTCATGTTCTTGTACTGCAGCCACCCAGCCAATGTTGATGCACACTCCAAATCCAAAAGAAAAGTTTTGCCTTAATCCACCTTTACAAATGGTTCATCTCAAAAGTCTTAGAAGTAATTCATTTTTACAGTTCATCCATACACTACTAGAAAAATAATTCCCACGCAACGATTCAGTCCTTCATTACCTCCCAATTGTCTCTAATCTTCTCAACTGTCCATTTAAAATTGTAGTATAAAAAAAACCCTCAAAAATGTAAAAGTTAATCAAATATAAAAAATGTAAAAAAATGTAAAAAGTAGAATTAATACAGTCCCAAGTCCTTGATACCAAATCCAACAGTCCAGTGAAAATAACGAAAGAAAGCAACACAGCCGTCTCCCAGAAAAAAAGGTTGCTGTAACTCACTTTAAAAAACTACTTACTGCCTGTGCCGTTAAAAAATATATCCTAAGACCAAAAACCAAAAAATTTGCTCCACATTAAATGTGATGTTCCGAAAGAAGCTAGAGTCTTGTAGATTTAAAAAAGTAGGGTTAAACAAGTTTTAAAAAGTTAATTCTGCCATTCCTCCTTAAAAAGCTGAACCTCCTTAAAAAGCCCCCAGACAAAACAAGTTCCATCACTCTCCACGAAGTTTCAATTCATTTCAATTGTTTTGCAAGTGTTAAGTCCTTTTGAAAAACAATATTTAAAGCTATAAAGCCAGTAGTGAGTTGCTATAATTGTAGACATAGTCTCATTAAAATCTCTTATCCACTGATATTGCAACCATATAGTTCAAAAACAGTCTTAATCAAAATTATTATTCTTCCTTATATTCCTTTACGTACTTTCACACATCTGGGTCTCTACCTCCATGAAGCTCCTGTTAACTGCTGCAGGTCTCTAACTGTTGTGGTCTTAATTGACAGAAATCTAGTTTGGACACGCTTGTTGTCAGCTTACTGTATCTTCTTCTTAAAAGTTGGTGGCAGTGCTTGTGCCACTTATGTGGCGACTACGATGGTCCCGTCGTGGTCCTGCGATCTTCACGCCGCCGTCCACTCTTTCCTTTCAGAAAGAGCTCGGCGGCGGATTCCGGATCCCCTTCGGACCTCTTCCAAACCCCCTTTACTGGGGGGTTTTCTAGCCGCTTTCGGTGCTTAAAAAGCGGCTGGAAACCACTGAGTGGTGGCTCGGAGCACGGAGACTTACTCCGGGCGACTGCTCACGCGCACCATACAACAGGAAGTCCTAAAATTTAAGGTCTTTTTCAACATCTTTTACCTGATGGCTCTCCTTTCATTGGAAAGAGAAAGCAAGCTCTCCTCATCACCTCTTGGGCATTCTTGTCCTTTCTGAATGCCACCAGACATCTATGCATGTTAAGAGTGGGACTATACAACTTTATGAGCCTGCCAGGCTGTTAAAATCAGTTGCTAAAATCCTTGCTCACTGGTTGGCCATTCATATCTGTAAGGCTGGTGAGCACTAGAGACAGAGTTTTCTCAATGGTGGCTTCTAATCTATAGAACTCTTTCTATATTTGAATTTATTTATGTTCTGCTTCTTTTAGTTCAAAGGTCACTATATATCCTTTTGTTTAAAGGACTATTTTTACAATATACAATGTTATAAGCTTGTTATACTGATATCGAACTGTGCATTTTATTTGCCATGTTGAGTGGGAAGACTACATTTTTGAAAGGTAGCTAAGAAATGCATCCAGCATGTAAAAACGTATAAAACTATGCTTCTAGAAGCATGGTTAATATCTTTAATATTTTTTTTAAAAAAACAGGCATAGACCGATCTTGGCTTACATATGCTGGATTTTAATGCATAAACTCAAATTCAGTGTCATGTTGCTGCCTAAAGTATGCAAGTGCCACCGTGTGCAGAGGGGTGGAAAGCACTCTTCAGCTCCACATCTCACAGAGGAGAATGATCAGGAAATGTAAGCCTGATTCACCCTAAGTAGGATCCTCTGAGGGTATTCTCAATTAGAAAGTTGTAATGTGCATACAATTAAGCAGCACAAACATTTTAAGACTACTGCTAAATTAATAGAGATTCTCAAAAGTGTCAAGTAAGGAAGACCATTGCTAACAGGCACAAGCAACTCCCTTAGCGATTCACAGTTCCATTAAACTGGTGCTGAAGAGGAATGCAGACTGTTCTCCATATATTTCCAATGAGGAACTGCATTCCCTGTGTGCTAATAGCAAGGTCCTGTTTCCTACAGGTTCTCTTTCCATCATTTTGCATGGCAACAGCCTACGAATCATGCACTGTGGGCTTCAACTTGAGTGACAGCCCTCTTCCAATTTGTCTCTTATGACTCATCAGATGTCTCTGACACAGTAATTTTCTTTTAACTCAAGAAATCACCACACAAATTCTTCCTATTCTTCTTGTAAGAACTACTGCCAACAATCTTTGGAAGAAACAGAGTAAAGCTTCTCAGTTCCCAACAACTATTCCAGTTTTGAAGAATGCCAGATTTTATGTACTTACGTTGGATCATTGGCCAAGTTCAGGAACAGACACACATTGTCCATGGATCCATTTTCCTCAAAGTCAGATTTGAAGAACCGAGCTGTTTCCATATTCACCTAAATCATTGCATTGAGGCACAGTCAACTACAACGTTGACAATTATTTCAGACTTAATTAGCAGAAGACTAATTCTAAAGAAGTTAGTCAACATAACCATAAGGCACCATCAATTCTGTCTATGGTGTTTTAATGTCAGTTTATGTTTTAGTTTATATTTATGTTAAAAACAGTAGTAGGAGTTTACGTTATTTTGTGTACAAATTAATATACACATTTTGTCAGCTAAGCTCTATCTCTTCTGGCCTTTTTGTGACAGGCCTTAAAATGTACGTTAGTTAAGCTTTCACATACAGATGATTGAGAAATATAGTTCAGTTTAATTAAACCTATCTTGATCTGGGAAAGAACATTAGAGATTTTTCATATGGACAAACACACCATGTGCCCTGTTTACAGATGCTGTTCTGCTGCATGTAATAAATGCAAAAATATTTATATCAATCAAGGGCAAGCGAAATGCAGTTGGAAGTCCCAATCAGTCTCTCAAAGCCCCTAAACCCATAAAAAAAGAAAAAAATGATGTGATTTTCAGGCAACTTAAAATCTCTCAGAAATCTCTCCAAATGCATGAAAACATGCAAAAATATCCCCAACCCATCCTCACCCCCTCCCAGAAACCCCATTTTTCTTCAACAGTCACTCTCAAAATGACCATAGCAAGAGACAAACCTTCACTTCCTATTGCAATTTTGAGAAGATACGCAGAGGAAAACAGAGGTACACTGGGCCTGCCGTATTCATGAGGGATTGGTTCCAAGACCCCTCACAAATATTAAAAATTGCACGTTCTCAAGCCCCTATGAAAAAATAGCACAGGGCAGCAACAGAGGTGGTGACAAGCCCTGGCCACAGCAGAGATGCTACCATGTACCTGCCAAAGCTCCTCACTTCCCTGCAATTGTCTGCAATGGTAATGCTGATCCTGCTTGCTCATTTGCAAATGAATGAACAGGATTAGCACTGCCACCCTTAACAATTGTAACACTTGCCATCCTGCAATTGCTGGCAGTAGGGGCACTGCTAACCCTGGTCATTCATTTCAACAGTCACAGGAAAGCAAGGTGCTTCGGCAGCAGGATTGGCACTGCCTCCGCTGTCAACAAATGCAGAGTGAGGAGAAGCTTCAGTAGGGATGCAACAGCAACAGCACTGCCAATCTTGGTTGCTCTGTCACAAACAAGCCAGCAGGATCTGGACTGCTCCCTCTACCTTGTCTCTGTTGAAGCTCCTCCTCATCCTGCAACTGTTGAGGAAAGAGAGCAGCAAGCTCTCTTGATGCCCACCTTCAGGAAGCATACAAGACGCCCACATTCCAAGATGACTGGGCCTTTCTGCCACCTCCCCAGCTACCCTGGGACCACTTCTGCACTGGATACCAGATATTTTTTAAATATTTTTTTTTCACTTTTCAGTTCATGGAAGGTTAAATTCATGAATCCTGAGCTCATAAATATGGCAAGCCCACTGTATTTGGGCTTTCTGGAGGTAGCATGGCTCAGGGGGGGTTGGTGGGGGAAATTTGTCCCTGGCCTCCATGAAGCTGCCTGATGCAAATACACCTACCTTCTGTCTGCTGAACATTGTTAGACACAATCAACTGGCATAGCCATTTTATACACACTTAGCTACCTACCCCCATAGCAGCAAACACAATAGCAAAGTTCTCTTCACTATAGTCCATCACATCTTTAGATTTCTTCACCAATCCTGCCTGGCGACAGATCTGAGCTGCTATCTGAAAGAAAAAGAGTCGAAAAATGTTCAGCCAGCAATGTACAACACATCCATTTTCAGGAAGAAGGAAGAAAGAAGGTGATTTTAGAGATTTGCACTCTCACACATGACTTAAAAGATTATGGTACTTTCTTGCTCTGGCTTTGGTCTGCTCCTAAACACAACTACTGATAGATAAGGCATCGGGAATTTAAACTGAAATGCAGGCTGCTAAACTATATTCCTGCTGAACAGGACAAAAAATGTGTCAGAAGAGATAAAGAATGACACTATCAAAAACATTGTTAATTTAACATATGCTTGAAAAAGGCTGGTTTATACATCTTTTCAGACCAAGTAAGCCCTTTTTAAAATTTTCCCAAACCTTTCAAATCAAGCTAAAACTTCACATTTTAACTCTTATATTTTAATAATACACTCAATTTCTTTCAATTGTTTTAATGCAGTACTTTATTATACTATTTTACATTTTTATTACAGTCTTACAATTTTCATCTTATTTCTGTTCTGTCAGCAACTCACAGAACTATAATCAGCGTTTGAACGATGAGGAATGTTCCTCCTGATGGTCTCAAAGTACAAAGGAAGCTGGCTAGCAACAGCTCGCCAGAATTTGGGTTTTTCTCCAGTCCTATCTGGCTGTGCCAGGGACTGGACCTGAGACCTTCTGCCACTAATGTAGGTCCTTTCCCCTAATCTCCTCAATCATGCACATCTAAATAAAAGGTCACTTTGCCAATGTTTTATCGTGAAGACACTAAAGGCTGCAGGAGCATGAAAGCATGTTAGAAGGACCAAGTACTGGGACACAGTATTTGAGTACACCCATAAGAGGCACAGAAAGGTATAATTTCCTTTCAAAGCAAGGGTGGACAACTGTGGAAGGCTAGGGTGCTGCATTAGTCCCTCAGAACACCTTGAAGAACATCTGTTCTCACTCTCAGAAAAAAGTTTGCCCCAATGCTCCCAAACATCCTCTATGAGACAAGGGGGGAAATTCTTACCATGTTTTGGAACCTTCCTGGGCCATTTTAGGCCCAGAAGAGGCCTTTTTCTTAACAAGAGGAAGTAAGGAGAAATCACTTCCTATTTCAAAAAGGCCTCTCCTTGGCATAAACTAGTACAACCTCCTCCCCCACCCAGTGGTAGAAATGCTCCTATATCCACTAAGGCAGGGCTTTCCAAATAGTGTCGTGACACATTAGTGCATCACCTGTAGTGTACTGGTGTGTTGCCTCCCTGGTCAAGAAAGACCCCCCCCCCAAGACTTTCCTCTTGCTGTCACTCTCACCGGGGCCTTTCCCCGGCAAGAACAATGGCACCAGACAAGGACTGGGTGGGAGGTGGCTGCCTTTCCCTCTGCTGCTGCTCTTGCGGAGGCCTTTCCCGGTAAGGGCGATGGCAGCAGGCCAGGATCGAGGGGGGAGCTGCATTTACCCACCCTAGATATGCCTCTGAGTACCTCCAGTTTGCTAGTAAAACTGAATTATTGTGTCGCAAAATGAGCCATGTCAAAAAAGTGTGTCACCAACATGAAAAGTTTGGAAAGCTCTGCACTAAGGGGTATGTTGGGGCAATTTTTTTTTGACCTCTCAGATCCTCAAAAATAGCACAGGGGGGGCACACTACCTACTGTATTTTAAAGTATCAACACTGAACATCTATATAGATAAACCTTAATCCAATCCATCAGGAGTTGGCAACATGTAGCCCCCAAGGCTATTTCGAAGCTCCTTTGAACTACCCTTTTTCTCCCAAAAAGAAGATGCCTCCAGTGAATCATCTTTTAAATAGATTGCATGGCATCCTTCTACTTTTTAACATTAAAATATTCATATTCTTCAGAAACCAGAAATGGACTTCTGGCCACTTTTTTATCATTTCTGGACATCTGGAGCAGTCCATAGGATTTCAGGAGCAAAAAACTGGCCCACAGACCCACTGAAGTTGTCTATTCCCACTAGCCATATTGTCCTTCCTTACAGAAGAAAGGCTTCCTTCTTGCACAAGTTATTAGTGCTCTTCACATGCACCCTGCAGGTTTTCAGTACACTTAGTAAGCCACCAATGTTATTTGCTTACCCAGAGCTTTCAGCATGAAGTGTCATTAAAGCACCTACCTCATTATGGGGTAACCCAGCAGCAGAGAAAATGGGAATTTTCTGTCCTCTGGCAATACTGTTCATACCATCTATAGCAGAAATGCCAGTCTGAATCATCTCTTCTGGGTAAATTCGACACTGAGGATTGATTGGTTGACCTATTTCATTTTGAAAGGGGGAAAATCCATCATTTTTAATCTGTACTTTCTTAGAAGCTAGATTAGTTTTTCAGTAAAGAATATTAAATCCATCATTTTAACGCTTTATTCCTAAATTCAGACACTTACATGCTAACAGCAAATTCCAGCAATACTACATTGTTTAAGCAAACTTATCTGCTTTGATGTTTATTTTTTTCTGATATCTTTTGAGTAAAGCATGACTTGCTGCCTAAGTATTAATGATGTGCAGTCTTCAGACAATGCTAGGAGGGAAAAAAGGAATCACTGCCTCAACCCCTCGTGGACCTTCCAGCCAGAAATGTCTTTGCTGGTTTCTTGTTCGTCTTTGTGGAGACAGAATTGAAATCTTGTGATAAAATCAGCAGATAATATTGTGGGAGAAGTTCAAATGAACAGGACGAAAAATCGAGCCTTCTCTGTTAGACTACTTTGAGAAATGTGCTGTGTCACATGATCCCCACTTGGATCTCTTTCACCATGTTACTGTGAATGGTTACTGCATAATTCCTGATATTAACAATATCTGAAGCCAGCTAATTGTTTAATAGCTTGTTTAAATTACTTCCTCCTCTTGCTGCTACATTTTATGGAGGGTTTGCTCTAGGTGTTTCTGGAACACAACTGCCACCATCCCTCATAATGTGGATTAGGGCAACCGCACTCTTACAACTGGAGAGCCTTATCTCCCCTAATTTGGTATAATCTCAGTTGTAATACAGAACTGTAGAACAGAAGTATTTTTAAAAATGTAACGGAAAGCAGCAAAATACAGCATCACAGATATACATGACTGAAGTTCTCTGTCAAGACTGACTCTGAATGAAGAAGATGGGGGGGCACCCTATTTTTCTCCATTTGTAAAAGGAGATAGTAAAAGAAACTATCTAGTTAAATCTCCAAGTTTGTGTAGTCAATATTTACTGAACTGCTATTTTATTATACTAACCAGTAGCTTTCACACAACGAAACAGAAAGCTCATCTCTGGAATATTAATGAGCAAATCCCATGTTAACAAGGTTGCAAACATACCCATGATATCAAGGTAGTCTTCAGCCAAGACCACAGGGCCTCTGTCAATGGGTTTTCCTGATCCATTAAACACACGTCCTGCAAGCACACAGAGAGAAGCTATGTCAACAAAGCGGCCATTATTGTTGTTTGCGGGAAACTGACAACTTTCATGCAAAAGTTATCTTTCCCAAAACCAAACCAAACCAAACCACCAGAGTCTTGTACCCACCAAGCATATCTTCAGATACCGGAGTTCGAAGGATATCCCCGGTAAATTCACAAGATGTTCTCTTGGCATCTATTCCTGAAGTTCCCTCAAAAACCTGAAATAAAAACAAAAGTACATATTTTAATAGTTCATATTTTTGTTTAATCTGGTGGCTAATTTTTTCCTGCAGCAGTAAGGCAGGTTGATTATGTTAGGGATAGAGAAGTCAACCAAAGAGAGTTTAACATAGAACATATGCATGTAAAGTTATGTTTGAGCAGTCTAAAGAAGTTACTTCTGGGATTAAGAAAATTCTGAGTTTCCCAGTCTGAGTGTAAAAACAAGTCAGAAATCATGAAGGGAGATACCAATAATAAGGTAAAGCAAGACAATAAAGCAAGGTTGTGCAACTTCTCATGTGCATTTGACTGTCACCTCCCCCTCCATTCAAGTCTACACTGGTGCTGAGCCTGCTGCTGTTACCACTAATCTTCAGCAGCCACAGCCAAGTTTTCCATTGTTGCTGCAAATGCTGCCAAAATATGATGGCAGCTCTGTATGATTCAGAAAACTTGGTACTCCCAACATCAAAAGTTCTGCCTCTACAAAAGAAAAATTCTCAGAAAATGCCCGCATATCAAACACAATGCACCACCACTTACCTGAACTACAGCTTTGGATCCACTGACTTCTAGCACCTGCCCACTTCTCTTGGTTCCATCTGGTAGTGTCAAATGCACAATCTCTGCATATCTAGGAAACTAAGGGAAAGGAATAAAAGTTAGGTGAGCCCAGAAAAGAACATACTCAGAAAATAAACAAGGATGCCAGTCTCCTTGCCAGGATCCAACATCAACTGAATCAAAAATAGTTTGGGGGAAAGCTAAGCCTGCTTTCCAGCACATAAAGACAGGCCGGTTGGAGTTTTCACCACTCCTCTCACTATCGTTTAGCTTGAAACTTCAAGAACCATAGAATCAAAAAGCTGAAAGAGAAGATAATGGCCATCCACTCCAACCCCCTGCCATGCAGGAACACACAATCAAAGTACTCCTGACAGATGGCCATTCAGTCTCTGTTTAGAAACCTCCAAAGAAGGCTGGCTTACAAGTTATAGTCGTGCCTTGTAAGCCAGGCATCCCTAGAAGTTAGTACACAATGGAGACAAGTAGCTTTGTCTGTATCTCCCTGCCTAGAAAGCACAACTTCTACAGCATTTACATTTATCTTAATGTAGGCTATTGCCTCTAACAAGCTTCTAACATTCACAGACTACAGTTCTAAGGGACGGGTGTACTTCAGAGGATATCTAACTCCCTGGTAAGCCTTCATCTATCTTATCTACTCTTTCCATGGTACATTTAGACTGAACTGGAAACATGTGTTAAAGCTGAAAGAATAATACGAATGTTCTGATACCAGCCAGAACATGAGGTCCTCTCGAAAGTGTATCTAAATGTGAGTTTCAATGGGAATTTTGCATCTGGCTTAAATCACTAACAGAAATCTGTGAATCATGAAGATTAAGCAACCCCAACAAGAAAGGCAACATGACTTAGCAGTTTACAGGATTAGCTTATATGCAAGAAGGCTATAGTATCTGTTATTCAAAGGAAGAGAAAACCCACATTAGGTCTTGAGCCTGCTCAAGCTATAAGTATCCAGCACAGCTTTTTTAAAATTGGGAACTCAACTGGACAAGCTGGGGAGAATGCTGGTCCCTGTATCAACACCCTGCCCCCAATTCTTCTATAAGAAGTTGGGCATCATTATGAAGAAACTGTCTTTAGATGCAGTTACTCTAAACAAAGACATTTACTGCATCCAAACATTCTCTGAAGTGATATCAGACAAGCAGTTCTTGTTATATTTCTTTTCTCATTTATTTTGCCTTGGATCCGTAACAATCTACATTAAGTCCTTAAGCTAAGAGAAAGGTGGGATAGAAATAAAACAAACAAGTATATTTTTTATTTCTCATTATATGACCAAAAGTATTCTAGTTTTCAGAATTTTATGGTCTTTGTATGCACCAAGTCTCTAATACTTACCTGGTCACCCTCTTAGTCCAGGAAATTCTTAACACCCTGCAATAAATCCGTATTTCAAATGCTGCCAGCTTTTTGGTAGCCTGCATTAAATTCTATGCCATAAAGTAAAATCGAGAGAGCATAAACTATACAATATGCATTTGCAAAGCCCATTTTAAATTTTTGTTGCACATTCTATTTTTCATCTTTAAACAGCTGCTTCTATACTAACTTTTACAGAGTCATATTCTTAGCACACATTTAGTTACAATACTGTTTTCTGTAAAGGTTGTGTGTGTCTATATATAATCTTGTAAATAAGCCCACAAAAGTACTAGCTTGATTTTGTTTAACTCTCCTGCTGAGGATCAGCAGAAAGAATAAAGAGCTTCCTTTCTATGTCATATGCAAAGGATGAGGATTTATTTCCATTTAATTTTTATGCTTGGTACACACAAGGAGGAATGCTCTCCATCCCCCTCCACAAGGCCATTCCTCTCCCTGCATGCAGTTCCCAGTTGCCTGTAATTATCAGGCTAGTGCTTAAATAAGAGGCTGTCCACATGCCTTTTACCAAAGCTGTGAAAGAGGATGTACTCCTTTTCAAAGTATTGAATGTAAATGAGTCCACACCTGTAGAATGCAGCTTGATAAAATAAGACACAGGGCTCCATTTACGTGTCCATTAAAAGCTAGATTTACCTTTACTTGATCCAAGATTACCAGTGGTCCATTGACTCCAGATACTGTCTTGTATGCTGAAGAAAATAAGAAAAAAGATATTTAGACAACTTGATACATTTCTGACTCAACATATGTACTGACAGAAGTGATCAGAGATTGTCTGATGTAGCCACATCAAAGTCTCAGTCACCACTCCAGTGAGATCCATTATGTTACGCTTGAAGGGAAGCTTTGAGAGATATACACAAGTTGGAATATGTGTTCTGCAAAAGGAATGCCACTTGCTTAGCAAAGCAAACTGTTGCAACACAGCTAAAGGAACCTAGAGTGTTTCCTCATTTGCCAATTTCAGTACCTCTGCACCAATACAGAGTAAATCATTTCCTACCAAAGTGCTGATGAAGCTGATAACACCCACTTTTCAAGTCAGTTGATGACAGTTACTGTCAAGACTGGAGAAGAAGGTCGGAAAAGCAAGTATGTGTGTGCATGTATATAATTACATGTTTTGCTAAGGAATGCTGTCAGGTTGTAAACTTTATTTTCTTCTCCTGAAATTTGTAAAATTACATTATATTTTCAACAGAAGTTTAAAAAAGGCTGGAAGAAAAAAAAAAAGAAACAGATTTCAAGATCCCTGAATTACATCACAGAATTTCCTTAGTTATGGTAATAATAAGACTTCACATATAATGAAGTAAGCTACAATCCACAAAAATTCACAGTATTATACATTTACTAGCTTTTAAAGTGCCACAGAACTATTTCTTGTTTTTGTTGCAATCGACTAACAGAGCAACTCATCTAGAAATCTTTTTCACTGTACCCTCTGGTAAATTGTACTGTCCTGGAGGAGTGCCCACAAAATATAAGGGCACTACATTTACAAATGAATAAGTAGATATCTTGATAGTTTAATGTACAAAGCAACGGATGATATGTTGCCACCATATTGAATTCTTTTCAGAAAATCTTCCTCCTGAGTGAACAATGATGCTCCAGAGAGGAAATTTACAGTAGGCCTTGTTTATATTACCTTTTACTAAAAAGCTTGAAGAAATCACACTGACTTGACAGCTGTAGATCCATAATAACCTTTAGGGCACCAGCTGTGGCATAAAGAACACAAGACAGCAACTGCTAGTCACCCATCGGAGTTCAATGACTCATGTAACTGTACAGGCTTTAATTTCCTTCACCAATAGTCAGGAAATACAATCCTAACTATACTGGCTCATGTTATTTGCACCATCTCAAGTGCCTGAAAATTGGAAAGTGACCAGGGCATGGTTTGCTACGTCTATGTTATTAAAAAAAAACATGGCAGACTGAACAGAACTATACAAGACTGCTGCGTTAAGTGAGATATGAAACACACAGTATACATTTGGGAGATGAGTTGACATGCTAATTTGTTCAGATTCTGAATAGTGATAATAGCCTGCATGTCTGGATCAACTCATACATTCATAAGGAAAGATGCTATAATGCTCCACTTTGGCCAGCACTCAGTTCTTGAGAGAAAAAAAAGGCAACACAGAAAGGCTTCTGGAGCAAACTCACTATTCTTTGCCAGGCTCAGTGATCCTGGCAAACAATGCTTCCCATCCACTGTTACTGTTGCCCATCCCTCAACAGAAGAACGCTAGCCTCTCTGCTTCTCTCAAATCCTTGGTAGTAGAGGGATTGAGTGGTCTATTTGAATATGTAAAGCTGTCAGATTAGTCTACGTGATTATCTGAACCAGTATGATTTATCCCAATGAGCAGCAAATTCACCAAAGCTCTTCAAAGGGGCCCCTTCTATTCCTGCTATTTTTCAGCATTTAAGAGGAGATGTTAAAAAGTGAATCTGGGAGCTTCTAAATGGAAAATACTGTCTCTGTAATGAACTATGGACTGTTAGTAAAAACTGAGGGTGGGAGTGGACAGAAGAACAGAGGCAAAGATGTCAAAGACATAAACAGCTTACAGTGACCATTCATCCAAAGAGCAGCAGTGACTAATAGTTAGCTTTTTCTATTAAATCATCCACTGCTACTTGCTAGGTTGCCATGATTATTTCTGTCAACTATCGCCAGATACTAGAGACAAAATTTTTGAAGAAGTCTGAATTCTCGGGATAATTCATATCACAACTCTCACTTGCTACTTTGTAAGAAAGGTTGCCCAGACTGGAACTAGAGCTTGGTCTCTTATTGTGGATGGCTTCTGTATTACTGGATGACTAGGTGTAAACCAAAAACCAAAGTCAACCAGTACATTCATGCCTTTGTTTCTCCCAGGTTGGAGAGCTGCAATGTCCTTTACTGTCTTTAGGGGATGTTTGGAAACTGTCATTATGCTAAAATGCTCACAGACAAGAAAACCTAAGTTGAATACTATGTCAGTAACACTGGTTACTGCTTTATATTCAGGCTCAATTCAAACTTTTTTGAAATCTGAAGTCCCAAAGAGAACGAATCAGAGTGTCTTAAGAACGGCCACTAGCCATATTGGGTGGCTTGACCAACAAGTCAGGTTCTGTGGCCTCTACCATACGAAGACTGGTAAGTACGAGTAAGGAACAGGACTTTCTCTGTGATAGCACTGATATTTTGCAACTCTTTGCTGAAGATGTAAAATTTTCTGAAATTCTGAACCCACGGGGACAAAATTGGGCAAAATTACAAATGTTCAGGAACACTGAAAAATGCGGTATTAGCCCCCTTTACAGACTGAAAGATGCCTAAATACCTAAAGGCACCAAAGGCTGCCTGATCTTGGAAGTTAAGCAGGGTAAGCTCTGGTTAGTACTTAGATGGGAGACCACTGACTACCAGGTGTTGTAGGCTGTATTTCAGGGGAAGGACCTAGCAAAACCACCTCTGAGTACTTCTTGCCTAAGAAAACCCTATGAAATTTATGGGGTCGCCGTAAGTCAACAGGCAACCTGAAGGCACATTCACAGAGAGAGACTGAAAGTCAGTTGATTACCTTAAGAACATAATATGCATTATGTATAACTTGGCTTGGCATCAGAGTGTCATGTTTAATATATCAGAAGCATATTTTCAAAAAATTATCAATTTTTTTAAATTTTTTTTTTTAATACGAGTTGTACGGTCCAGCAGTGTAAGAAAGCATAAACTATAAAGAATGATTACTCTAAGGCAAACTCATCATGAGGTTTTTTCGAGTGGAGAGTGTGTGACATACCCAACGTCACTCAGTGGGTTTCCACTGCCTTACATAAAAGTTTACTTGCTACACGTAGAAGGATGAAATATATGAACACTTTTCTTAAATATTTCATTCTTCATTTTAAAAGAGAACGTTCATTTTTTTCCTGAGAAAAGGGAATTAGGAAAAAAAAAAACCCTCCCTTTTTTTCTATTTTTTCTTTCTTCCGAGTCTTGCCCAAGGGAGTTCATGGGACCTCTTTGCTGCTCACCATTTTGGAGACAATGTATCGCTTCCAATGAACACTTTTTAAAAAGATGCTGATCTTTGAATTAGGTTTATATTGCTGCTTTTAGTCTGTTCAGTTGTAGTGTGCTTTCAGTTTTATTTTAACTTATTCAATAAACAAAAAAGACATGAGGTGGAAAAAGAATGTGGCAGCAAGCAGTTAAGAGTCCGTTTGATATTGTCCACCCCCTGTAAACGCCGAATGCCTCAAGAGTGTCAAATGTTTAATTCAACCTCACATGATCTGTGAAAAGAGAAGCACCTCTCTGAGCCAAACAGCTTTATCAGGCTCACAAGGTAGTGCAGTAATCATTAATCAGCTGTCCCTGGAAGACAGGAAAAGGATGAGCATACCAGATTATTCCAAGAATAGGATAATTGACTAATAATATTAGGACTGTAGTCCTATACACACACTTACCCAAGAGTAACTGCCATTAAACACAACGTGATCACATTCAAGTAAACTTGCCCAGGATTATGTTGTAAACTGAGACACACACTTGATGAGGGCTTAATACCAAGTAAATATGCAAATGACAGACTCTCAATCAGCATGACTTTTGGGATCACTCCATTTATTAATATCCACAACCCCTGCTATGTTAGGGTGTCAGTATACGACAGACAACACTTAGAAGATTCTTCTGATCCCTTCAAAACTGTGATTTCCTGTGGCATGGGTCTGTCTGGACAATGTGCCCTTTTTACCAGATGCATGAAGTATTATCCTCATACAAGCTTCATACATGAGTCCTGAACAGTTGCAACTCTGCAGATTTACTGACTAGCCTACTAAGAGGCTGGTAGAATAGAAACGGAATTTACTGGCCTTTTAGAAGTTTAGACATTTGCAAGATGAGAAATACAGCAACATGCCCTTCCCATTTGGCCTGTTTTTTTACAGTAGCCTACAGAAGACGCCAGCTTGCCCACTTGCTTGCCTGTGGAATTCCTGGACATCTGCTGTGATGGGCAAGTTGTTAAATAAAATACTGCCTTGCATAATCTAGGTTAGATTTCTTTGCTTGGCTCTAGTAAATGCTAAGGAATTCAAACCAAAATCCACATTCTCTCTCCTCATATACTTTTTATAATAATTTGGACTAAAATTCAAGTGCAAAAACATTATTTAGAAAGTTTTAAATATTGTACTTCTGCAAAACATTTTATTTTCTTTGCATTAAGGATCATTATGAAGCAGTCTTCAGCTTGAGTGGTGGAAAAACAGCCTCCTTTTCTTCACCTCAAATGTGTACGTACATGATATCTGTGTTATTGTCAACACTGAGATATTGACACTATAAATATGTAGTAACCAAGTTTGTTGCTACACAATTAAATCTTTCCTGCAGCTAAACAGAATGACTGTCTGGAAGATATACATCTCTTAGATTTATTTTTAATTGTATGTTAGCTTTCAACTAGTTTTATTGTTCCATATTGCACTAACTAAAATACCTAGCTTTGTATGGGTTGGAACAGCTCTGTGTATCACACCTTTAAGCCAACTCATACAGCTTTAGAGACAGAAACATTGTACCTGCCCTGCCTCAATGAATTCATGGGCACAGTAATATCCAGTATGCCTGATGTCATGAGGCACCCCTAAAACTTCATGACAGAAGATTGGTCTAGTCCATGCCTGTGAGTTAGATGGTTGCTCCACAGCAGGAGGGAAGGACTTTCTTACAAGTCTTTCTCTCAGACAGCAGCTAAGGTGTGTGTACATTAGGGGAATAATGACTGAAGATAGTACTGCAGCCTTCAAGCACCTCAACATATTAAAGCAAAAATTAATGCATTTAAAAAACCAAATAATCACCAGGTAAGTAGCACTGTTTCCCATAAAATGCACACCAAACTTGAGGTGCCTAGGTTTCAGTGTCACAGAACTACAGTTTTGGCAGACAGAATGCATATTCTTATAGTGTATTTGTTTTGTTAACTATGCTGAAAATCTGTGTTCAGCAGGTATGCATGTTTAAATAAATTCAGATAGATTTCTTCACAAATGAAGACCAAACAAAATAACAAACCACCAAAATTGTATTGCCTTGTAACATTCAGACAATGATTATGTTGAGAATTTTTTTCTACTAGCAGGTACACAACTGCAAAATGTTTCTGCTGGACTCCTATTAAAGTTCAAAATAGCCTTGTTCAAAAATGTCTCAAGGACAATTTGGAAGAATCTACCTCATTTTAATTTAATTTTCCCTGTTTTAAGTTCATTTTTCAGATCAAACAGGCAACTATATAAATAATATTATCTTAAAATATGTTGATCACAAAAGAACTATCCTCACACTCTATGTGTAAAGAAACAAAAGAAAGCAAATTGTGAATATCTTGCCCTGCTATGCATCCCAACTTGCCCTATTCAGTGTGTGTGCATGTGTGCACACACCTTCAAGCTGACTGGCGACGTGGGCCAATCCCATGAATTTCACAGGGCTTTCTTATGCAAGGAATACTCAAAGGTTGTTTGCCAATTCCTTCCTCTGTACATAAGGTTAAAACTTCCAACTTGGATTAAAATGCGACACTGCTTATGCTTGTTTTGCAGCCTGGTTGTATACATAATCATGAGTGCCAGAACTCATGACAGTTTTGTCAGCATTCCCCCCTCCCTCAGGCCAAAGGACTATTTCCTGTTCTTCTCCAGACAATCCTATTTCCTTGTTTCAACAATATCAGCAAGTTAGCTATCGCACAAACAGATAAAGTCAGTTGGCTCCATGCCTGCATCCAGGACTATTTAACCAGACTGCGACATTCTGCTAGTGAAAGATAAAAGAAGCTGGATTGCCTCAAAGGGTCCAGACTCACATGACTTACAGAAGACAGACATCCAAGTGTGTCTCCTTTTTCCCCTTTCTACCCAAAACCACATAGTTACATTCCAGTAGAAAGGTTTTAATGGTCAGAATAGGCATAGGGAACATGTAGCTCTACAGATGTTGTCGGACTAACTTCTACATTCCCTCATCACTGATTATGCTAACTTAGGCTGATGGGAGCTGCAGTCCAACAACTGAAGAGATATGTGCTCCATGAAAATCCGCTGGGGAGGGAACCTCCACTACCTTGTGCCAGGTTACTTGCTGTGGCTCTCCCTAATTTCCTACGGCTCTCAACTGGGATACTATCTGACAAAGGAGGCAAAATACCTTATATTTCCTTGGCTTTCCCCCTTCCACTGTGACTTCTTGAAGTTCTTCTCCAGATTGTCCATCCCTTGCTCATCTACCTCTCCTCTATGGAGAGAAAACATCCTAAAACCTTCTTGGGTTTTGCCAGGACGCTGATGTACTGATGCTAATGGCACTGCCATCAGTTCTGGCCCAGATATGTGTTAGATGTGAGCTATGCAGATACGAGCTATGCAACTGCTGAGATTTATTTATATTTATTTAATTTATATTCTACCTTTCTCCTTGCATGGAACTCAAGGTAGCACCTGACAGAGCCATGAAGATTTGGAACCTAGAGTAATTAGTCAGCATCCAGCAGGCTTCACTTGACTTCCTAGATACTGCTTCTAGTACATCCTTACACCAGAGAATAACAATTGTTTGGAAGTGAATGAAGGTAGCAGACACTCAAAAAAGAAAAGCCGACTAGACAAGATGTAGCTGAATGACAATACACACGAACTTGATCTAAAAGGCTACAGTAATTCAACCAAATTAGTTTTTATCCTCAGACCTGAATACGAAGATGTATTCAAGGACAGAAATCATTCCAGCACAAGTTGTTCAAGCAAGTAACATGAACGGAGGCATCTTTGCTACCAGCGTTATAGATTGATCACATGGACTACTTGCACCAGTCTGCACTTGCACAACTCTGCTGGGCCCATGTAACCAATCTTTACTACTGGAAGGCAGGGTTTCCCCTTTCTGAGAATTTCGTAATAGCAGAAGTTTAGTGTGTTGTCATACTGTCACATTTTCTTTGCTTAATGTACAGTAACAGGATCTGCATATAAACTTCTCCAAGGAAGCTGAATAAGCTGAGGTAAATGATAATTCATATTTTAATAGAGCAAAGGATCTTGCTGTTATTTTTGAAGTTACAAACATGGAGGTATAAGGATATAAGCTACCATATAATGATTCTACATGTAAAATGAGAACCAGCTCTTAGTAGAGATCTGAACATTACTTTGCCCATTTAAAATCAATGCTATAGTAATCTAGAAGTCAGTCCAATCTGATGCATCCCTTACCATGGAGCCTGCTATTCTCAATGAAATCAAGCTATTCTCCCTTGGGTAAATAGGCCACTCATTCACTTAATCTCAATCTCCCTTGGGTAAATTTCACTAAACATACATCCCAGGATCAAACTGAAAACAAAAAAAGATAAAGACATGAGAAAATTCCTTCAGTTCCAAACGCTCAATCTTCTACCAAGAGAGAAGGAAATAGAAGAAAGCTTGGCTGACTGTCACATTAAAACAGTCCTTCAGCTGAGGACATCTCACCTCCATGAAGAAGAGTAGAAGACTTCCTAGCTAAATTACAGAAATTTCTTGCATTAGTTTAAAAATCTGTTTTATTTTAAAATTTGGGAAAATCTGAGTTGACTATTTCCAAATCTCATGATCTTTAAGCCAACTATATTTAACAGGCTACATCAAAATTAACTAGGGCTATAAAGTAGGGGCTTTCTAGCCCAGTTCTATGCATATTAAAGTGAAAGCAAGTTCTAATGAAACCAATGGAATTTACTACTAAGATAGTATGAACAGGATCTCAGACTTAGCTGCGCTAGTTGTTTGGATCTGTCAAGATGATTCTACACATCAGTCATGTAGTGCTTTGGTGCGTGAGAAGGACCAGTGGTAAGCTCTCATTTCCATACTGACAGAGGGGACAGATAGCATTTTGATCAGTTATGATCTGATTTTAAACAAATATCTATCTTTAGTGACTTGTGTGTTTTCTGTGCCCTCCAATCCTTGGTTTGTTTGACACTTCTTCCATTTTTCATTATCACCCAGAAATACTAGAGACAATATTCATTATTATACATAAATAAGAACAGAGTCTTCTGCCACCTCAAAGACCTTTTTTTCTGCAGCAGTTTAAGCTACCAACTGAAAGTTGTTGTGTGATGTAATATAGCTATATAATGTTTTTATTTTTACAGTGGTAACACTGTATTAGTTCTCCTACATTTCCGGAATCATCTATCTTCCTGTTATGTGGTTGCACGTTCATCTTTTCTCCTAGATTGAAAGGGACAACAATAAATCTACACACCAATGACCTAGAATGAGATCTAACAGCTATTCTCACATGTCAAAAATTAACATTCATTGCAAAAGAATTTTGCACCGGGGATGTTGGAACCAGACATGCCATAACACGAGAGCCATCTTGCTTCAATCTCATACTGCACATTACCCTGCAGTGTACCACATGACCTTGAGATTTAGTTCAAGCAGATTAGTCAACCCACAGATTGTTTCAAAACCATGTATTCTCATTTCCTTTTTATAGACACCCTCCAACAGCATTATTTGGGTCTTTTAAAAAACAAGAATTGCTCTTATCATCTTCAGGCAACATAGAAAGAATATAAGAGCAGCAGCCACCATCTGTCCCCTGTCAGTATGGAAATGAGAGCTTGCCAGTGGTCCTTCTCACACACCAAGCGGCACTGATTAGCACAGTCAAAAAGCTGGCTAAGCAAAGAGCCTGCATTGTGACATTTCATCCTGTCTATTTAAAAAAAGAGTTTGATAATAACTGCAGGTGGGAAGAAGGAGCGAAAGGGACTTATCCTTTTTAAAATGAGATTTACCAAATCTAGGCTCCAAGGGGGTAATCATGTTAGTCTGCTGCAGCAAAAACAACAAGGTCCTGTGACACTTTAAAGAGAATCTTTAAAGGTTTTAAGGTATGAGGTTTTCTGGGCTACAGCTCACTTCAGCAGACAAATACATAGAAAGTTGCCTTAAACTGAGTCAGCCCACTAGGCCATTTGGTCCAGTACTTTGACAGGCAGTGGCTGACCGGGATTTCAGGCAGGTTTCTTTCCTACCCCTACCTGGAGCTCCCTGGTATTCTCAAATGGTCTCTCATAGCATAGTTTCTGATACCCGATGAAATCAGGTCTGTTGATGACAATATGGTTATCCAGCTGGCATAGCATACAGGCTGCAGTCCTAAACACACCTGTGGCACAGGTGCCATTTTGTTCAACCATGTTTACCTAGACATGAACCTGTTCGGATCATACAGTGAAGTTTAGTGAATCAATACAAGCCCGCAGACAGCCTTCTTCCTTCACACTCACCTTGGAAGATACCTAGAACTACCTGCAGGAGGCAGTACTTCAATGCAATCCTCCTCCTTTCTAAGCCACCCTCCAACCATTCAACCCAACCTCTACTTTACAGTACCCCCAAGGCAGAGCACATGCAACAGACAGTACAGTGTGTTCCACTAGTGACAGTTCAATCCAAAGTACAAGTATAAGTTTATTATTACGGCAAAAAGCCAGCAATATCCAAAACATGTTCACTTCGAAGTACCGGCTCCCCCGCCTTTATCTCACTGGTTAGAACTGGTGTACTGTCAAAAAATGGAACTGGTTGAAAAGCAGAACACATGCACTGTAATATAAAGAGTATAAAGAAGGCTCACTTGGGACTCACTGTGCATGTACTGCTTGCAAAGTCTTTCAGCTGTCTTGGCGCCTCCCCCCCCCTTTCTGCTTGCTTTGCAAGCAGAGTGCATGCATGAGCAGCCCCAAGTAAGCCTTCACAGGCAAGAAAAACTGATGAAAGAGCAGAATCCCCACTGAAATAATAGAACTTGTCCTTAATTTGGAAGCATCAAAACAGCAAGTCATCAGACAATGGGGTGTCAAAATACAGGGGCTTCTCATAATCCCAAAGCATTCAGTGGGGCTGATCTTGAAGTTAGTATGCATAGAATGGCAACCTGAAAGATCAGGGATGGCAGAGCCCTTAAGTTTTAAGTCATTCATTTCACTGCTAAGAAATATTGCACAACCGAGTAGCTATGCCCAGTGTCCACTGATAAGGTCTAAGAAGAATTCAAAAGAAGGAAGAAATAGGACACCCTGTAGAAAGAAAGCAAAACCAACATAAAACAGAAGATGCCTCTGTCAAGGGTAGATGGAAGGGAAGAGGGAAGGAAACATTGAGGCCTTGAAAAACAGGTACACACTGGTAGGACGCAGACCTTGGAGTCCAAAGATGAAAAAAACAAGGAATAATATGAGGAATCATCCAAAAAAGTTTTAAGGGGATCAGAGGGAGTGATTCTCGTATTTTTTCAATTATAACCCCCTTTGTGGCCTTATATCCCAGTTCTCTGTAGAGAACCGGAGACACACAACAACTCTACAAACAGAACCACCTCCACCCACTCAGCATCTCTGCTGCAGCCCTGGAAGACATCTGATTGACACCAGTCACAGAAATTGAAGCCAGTTCTCAAGAAGGATCACCTCCCGAGTACAACAGGTCACCTAAGATTTTGGGTTGAAGGGGGGTCCTCATTTCCCGCCGTGGGAATTTGGGCTGGCCTTTCTGAGCCCCCTCAATGGAATGGCGTGTAACATGGCTGGGAAAGACACTTAGCATTATTATTCATCCCTAACAACACCGACAGTCATCTTCGGCTGCGAGCGGCTTTCACAGCTTCCGCAGCAGAGGTTGGGGGACAAATATCTCTTAAAACAATAAAGGACATCATAGGAGGCTGCCGAGCCGCCGACAGCGCTTCCCCCAACTAATCTCCCGCAGCGTGGAAAGCGTACGGAGGGAGAGGTGGGGAAGGAACGGAGGAGGTGCCCCTTTCTGCGGCAGACCTAGGCCGCGCCTGATACTCACTGAGGCGGGGCTGAGACAGGTAGTCGCGGGTGACGGCCGCCGCCTGTTCCCGCGCCGCCCCGCCGCCGCTCAGCTCGGACACGGCCCCGTTCACCATCCCCCGAATGGCCCGCAACGCCGCCATCTTGTCACCGTCTGGGTTTCAGCGCGACTGCGCAGGCGTTCATATAAGCTCTCCTTCTTGGAGGGCCCCTCCCTCTCCGTCTCTCTCTTTCCCGTACGCGAAATGGACAGACCCGGAAGTACCAAAAGGGGAGGGGGGGGGGCAGAGGAGCTGGCCAGCGTGCTGAGGGGCGGGGCCTAAGCGGGCACGAGGGAGCCGGATGGGACGAAGTCTCCCCCCGCCCCCCTCTCCCTCTCTCTCAGAGGTACCGGAGGACAATAATCCCCATCCTCCGCTGGGCAGCACTGGCTGCGGTTGTCGCCCTACACACCTGGAAAACAGCAGGCTGGGGAAAAGGCTGCCCCGGGTTTTAATAAAATATTACCCTATATACCCGGCAGGGATGTTATTTTCTCATAGGTATTACTTGTTAGAAAGATTTGGGATCCTGTGTCTCTAATTCCCTAAACTGTCTTGTCCTGTGCCTGTCACTTTTCCCCACATTCCCCAATCCAATCTGTATTCGGAGTTATTAACATACAGAGGTTGGTTTCCTGACACTGCCCTCCTCCTCGCTGCCAGTCATCATCTCCATAGCAACTGGCCTATTCAGAGCTCTGAGAATTGTAAAGAACCCTACCTAAACTGCAAACCCCAGGATTCCATAGAATGTTCTTAGGCAGCCGGGCATATGAAGTCTTCATGCCTGACACAGCCAATCATGTGAGGTTTTGCCTGGCAGAGACAAACTTACAAACTGTGACTTTTATATATTAGATGAAAAAAATGACATTGGGGTACTCTCTTGAACATATGCATAGAGAGACAAACTGTCTGAAGACCTGTTGCCCCATTGAGGGAAGTAGCACAGAAACATTAGTGATATATAAAATACAATAGGGAAGACAGGGCTTCTGAGCATATACAGAGTGTCACTTTACTGTGGCATAAAGACACCAAGCTCTTAAATCTCATGTCATAGAACAGGGAATGCCCCCAATCTTACTTTAGAGAGTATAAATGCATGCTAAATCAGAAAAGCAGCCTCTTGAGGACATGCAAGCAGCACTTCCCTAGTGACCAAGTAACCCTAGGTACCCAGCACAGATCTGCAATTAGAAGACATGATGCACAAACAGATGATATGATTACCAGGCAGGTATGAGCATCAGGATAATCACCTTTAGAACATGAACACTACTCGAGGCAGGCCCTAACATTTTATTTGTGTCATGGCTCCACTTATTGTCCTAATAAGCGCTACCCATCTAATAAGATCCTTCAGGATCTTAAGAGCCATGCTACCCATGAAAGCCCACCACTACTTTGGAGACCTGTGATTTCTCCTCTATATGGTTCATCCTTTGACCTATCAGATCGTAAATATTCCACTTGGTCACCCATTGCAGCTGATCTGGCCAACCTGGTAAACTTGGTGGTGAGACCATCTGTACTGAACTAGGGTGATCCTTGGATGGCAGATACTGAGTCTGCTACAAGGACCACATCTGATGCTTTATGAGTCTGATAGAATCTGGCAGATGTGCCAGGGCCACCCCAACACTACAGTAAGACTGTATAGCAAGATTGTGAAAGAGATACAATCTATTGTTCTTGTTGTGTGTCTTGAAGTCATTTCTGACTTCTGGTGAACGTATCATGGGGTTTTCCTGGCAAGATTTGTTCAGAAGGAATTTGCCTTTGCCTTCCTCCATGGCTGAGAGAGTGTGACTTGCCCGCGGTCACTCAGTGGGTTTCCAAAGCTGAGCTGTGATCTGAACCCTAGTGTTGAGAGTTGTAGTCCAATACTCAAACCATTACACCATACTGGTTCTTGAGACACAATATAGTAGATGCTAAATTGCCTTTAACTAGGCGCAAGGCTTTTTCTGTGATGGCCACCATTTTCTGCAACTCTCTCCTATTTTTTTCCAGGCTCTTGTAGCAATCATATTAAGCCATTGGCTAGATCAAGCAGTTAGGTTAAGGGAGTTGCTTATTACAATTCAGATCCATGCTGGGTTGAATATGGTGATTGTACTTTTTTGTGTTAAATATGGTTTGGAAGGACCCAGTTATTCATGGTTTTTTCACTTTCATGGGGGTCCTGTGCCCCTAACCCTAGTGAATGTGGAGGGATTACTGTATTGTTCCTCATAATATATTTTATCTTAAACAGTGGATCTCATAACAGACAGAAACATTGTAACAAAACTTAACAACTATCGCTCGTAATGTTAAAGTAATATTATTAGGTCTCTAGTAGACAACCAGAAGTTTAGTACAATAAATCTAGCAGTAAAAAAAATTATTAGAATCATAACACCTATCCTCTAATTCATCTCTTAATTATATTTATACAATTCTTAACCAGATCTTATGATCTAACACAGCTAATTGTTCTGGCCTAGCAGTACTGCAAAATCCGCAATAAATCTTCAGTAAAACAACTTATTTCTTTCAAAAAATTAGTAAATTTAAAATAATAGTCATTATTTTATTTTTATTTAAAATAAACTAATAATTTCACAATATCTTTCTCGTGTTTCAGTAAACGAGAAATAAAACTTACAGTCATAAATATTAGAAGCCTAATATAATCAATTCACCCTCAGTTTTTCTTGATTAATTAAAGATTTCCATTGAAGTTTATTTTCTGTTTGACTTTTTAATTTAGTTGTTAGTTGGTCCACTTCCACCATTTCTATCAATCTGTTGAGCCATTTAGACATTGAAGGGCTTTCCAACTTTTCGCAATACTTTGCATAGACTATTCATGCAGCAAGTAACATGTACTGTACTATTTTCTGCTGCTTTCCACGTTGATATCTTCTTCCCAGATATCTAACAAAAATAATTGCAGGTTCTTAGTAATTGGATACTTCAACGTTTTTGCCATCATATTTTGAATTTTGTTCCAAAATTGCTTAGCCTTCTCACATGTGCACCACATAGGATGCAAAGATCCAACCTGGTCTTGACGTTTCCAACAGGTATTTCTTGTGTCTTTATACATCTTAGCAAGTCATTTTGGGGTGAGATACCAACAAAACATCATTTTGTAATAATTTTCTTTAAGGTCATAACAAAGTACATTTTTAATTTCTTTTGTCCATAGTTTTTCCCATTGATTCATATGAATATTATGTCCATTTTTGCCCAATTAATCATATATTCTTTAACCTGTTTTTCTTCCATCTCTATTTTCAACAAAAATCTATACAACTTCCCGATCAAGTGTTCATCATTTGTAGATAACAATAATTCAAAGTCAGATTTATTCCTTTCATACTCTTTATTCTTCTTGTCTTCTTTGAATCTTAACTGCAATTGTCTATGCATAAGCCACTGCATGTTAAAACTTTCTTCTTGCGATTGCTGTAAGGACATAATCTTGGTCTGTCTTCATTAATAGGTTAGAATAAATTATCCAGCATTGATCTGATCTCATTTCTGTTCCGTAAAATACTTCTTGTGGAGATATCCAAAGAGGTGGTTTGGGACAGACGTACTTATATTTATTCCAAAGTTTGAGAAAGGCACATCTGATACAATGATTAGTAAAGGCCATATTGACCTTAGTTGTATCGTACCATAAGTATACATGCCATTGAAATCTTAAGTCATGTCCTTCTAAATTGAAAAGTTTATCATCTTCTAACATTATCATTTTTTAATTCCACATCATAGATGCTGCTGCAAAATAAATGTTTAAATTTGGTAATCCAATACCTCCTCATTCTTTTGAGATTTATAAGACTTTAAATCTTATTCTAGGTTTCCTGCCTCCCCAAACAAACTTTGGCAGATCTTTTTGCCAATGAACAAATGGCGTTTCTTTGGTCAATACAGAATCATTTGAAAAAGAAATAGCATTTTAGGAAGGACATTCATTTTTATTGTTGAAATTTTTCCTAGTAAAGACAAATTCAGTTTCTGCCATTTTTCCATATCACTCTTACTTTCTTTCCAAGTCTTCACAGTACAGATAAGCATATCATTTGCAGATGACACCAAATTGGGAGGGGTTGCTAATACGTCAGAGGACAGGATCAAAATTCAAAATGACCTGGACAGATTGGAGAGCTGGGCCAAGGCTAACAAAATGAAATTCAACAGAGACAAGTGTAAGGTCCTACGCTTAGGTAGAAAAAATGGAATACAGAAATATGGGATGGGGGACACGTGGCTGGATAGCAGCACGTGTGAAAGGGATCTAGGAGTCTTAATAGACCACAAGCTGAACATGAGTCAGCAGTGTGATGCAGCAGCCAAGAAAGCCAATGCAATTCTTGGCTGCATCAATAGGAGTATGGTGTCTAGATCGAGGGAGGTACTGGTACCACGGTACTCTGCTTTGGTTAGACCTCATCTTGAATGGCATCTTTCACAATAATAAGACATCTCCTCTGTCCAGTTCTGGGCACCCCAATTCAAGAAGGACATGGTCAAGCTGGAGCAGGTCCAGAGGAGGGCTATCAAAATGGTGAGGGGCCTGGAAGCCATGCCCTATGAGGATAGACTTAGAGAGCTGGGGATGTTTAGTCTGCAGAAGAGAAGGTTAAGAGGGGACATGATAGCCATGTTTAAATATTTGAAGGGATGCCATGTAAAGGAGGGAGAGGGCTTGTTTTCTGCCGCTCCAGAGACCAGGACAAGGAGCAATGGATTCAAGCTGCAGGAAAGGAGATTCCACCTGAACCTCAGGAAGAACTTCCTGATGGTCAGGGCTGTCCGGCAGTGGAATATGCTACCTTGGAGTGTAGTGGAGTCTCCTTCTTTGGAGGTTTTTAAGCAGAGGCTGGATGGCCATCTGTCGGGAGTGCTTTGAGGGTATTCCTGCATGGCAGGGGGCTGGACTCGATGGCCTGTGTAGTCTCTTCCAACTCTACATTTCTATGATTCTATGATTCTATGATTATTAGTCCAGCTATCTTAGTGTTGTCTACACTGACTGGCAGCAACTTTCCAAGGTTCCAGGCAGGAATTTTTCAAATTTTTTTGGGAAAGAATCTTTTCCAGCCCCATTTAGAGATGCCACAGATTAAACCTGGGACCTTTTGCTTGCAAAGCATGTGCTGTACTACTAAAGCTTCCTCCCTGCCCCAAGTGTTAGCATACCCTACCGCCCCTCCTACAAGATACACGATTGTCATAAACTGGACTTATTACTGACCAGAGAATGCGGCTGGGGTCACACTGACTAAATAAGTGTTCTGGCTCATGAAAGGTCAGATATGATTATGTGGAAAACCCAGCGCTGATGGGTTTGTGCTAATCCTTTCACCACTTCAGGCTCTTGGCATTTTTGAATACAATGAAAGATGAACTTCTCAGATTGGTTGGAAATCAGACACTGTCCCACAATCTTACCCTACAGAGATCTTCCATGTATGCCCTACCTGACCAAACATTAACAGATTGTCATGAGTCTCATCAATGTTTTGCCATGCTTTGTTAAGCAATCAGCCCATTCCAGACTCCTTTGTCAGTCCCATGGAAAAGTCCCATTATGGCTTTGTCAATGTACCCGTTCAGGGTGTGAAATAGGATATAAAAACCCTAGCTTCAATCCCAGCCAATTGTAGTAAATAGTATGTAGTACATAGAGTCCCAGACTGCCATTTTTCCATGCTACCCTCAGATGCTGTCTCAGTCCCTCCGTTGTGACCTTCTTCTTCAGGACTGATAACTATTCACTCTTTCCACCCAATCTCTATCTATCCAACCTTTCTTACCTCACTTTCTGATAGCCTTGTATGGTTCTTAAGAGTGTCCGATTTCTTGTATGTTTGTCAATTCAGATAAAATACTTTGTTTAACTTTAACTGCAATCCTCTCTACAGTTAGTACTAGTATACATAGGTGAAAAGATCCTGCCGTTGCCCTCCTCTCACATGCCTCCTTTAAGCTATAATTCACCCAAATTCTAGGGAGATGCTGGCCGACCTCTTAGGGTTACACAAGATAGTGGGAGACTGCAGATACTGGCAGAGCAGTGAGGTCATCCTGGGGCTGTTCCCCCTGAGCAATTCTCCTATACTGGACAACAGAGTGGGACATTCCTCAAGAGTTTTCCTAAGCCCTGGAAACTAGGTTGGTTGCCCAGAGGATTGTGTCCCATCACTAGCATGGTTTGACCAGTCAATTTCTGTGTGAGGAGCAGGAGGGGGGCCTCAGCCAGCACAGTGACTAGGGTCAGCCCTGCTGTGAGTCAAGCTACGCTGAAAGATAGCAACTGATCCAGAATAATCAAAAGAGCTTCATAGCCAAAGGGTGATTTGAATCTTGGTTTTCTTGTGTCAGGGTTAGCAGGAACTGGCTCCTCTGAGCATATGCAGAATTCAGACTGTGAAGCAAGGCTTCGCAGCAGCAGAGGTATTCAGTGAAGCAGAAAAAAGTTCCAGAGTCTCGTTATGTTAAGCTTAGAGGCAGATTTATTGCTGCACACTAAGATAAGGCTTTTGACATACATTCCAGAAAGCAATTAAGTAAGAAAAACATCAGGAAATAAACGGACAGCATCTCCCCTTACAAGGCATAAATTGTCAGCAGCAAGACATGATCAACTAGGAAAACCTAACTGGTGACTTGTGAAGGCAAATCTCTGCCTTTTAAAGTCGCACTGTCACCCTGAACATGTGGGGTGACCCAATCAGCTTTCTGGCATGTGGCCGTCCCCAGTACACAAGTTGTAGTCATAACAAACCTGATAACCTGGCACCTGCTCATCTGGCTACATCACCTCTTCGTCTGCCACCCACTTAGAGGAAACCATGCCTGACTCAGCATAAATCCTTGACATCTTTGTCCTAGTTCTAAACTCTAACTACACCATACCAGCTCCATGATTGTTGCAAAAACAGCAAAAGCATAAATTATTTTTAAAAAAGCAATAGGTGATCTTCAATTGTGATAACATTCTTAACGTTCTTTTAAAAAATCAATGTTGTTACTATGTGCCTTTAAATCAGCTCTGACTTATAGTGAGCCTATTCCAGGATTTTACTGGCAAAATCTATTCAGAGGAGGTTTGATGTTTCTTTGTCCTAAATTGTTGAAAGAGGAAGACTTGACTAAGATCACCTAGTAAGTTTCCATGTCTGAGTAGTCTTCTGAGTCCTAGCTCAACACTCAAAATGACTGTATCATGCCAGCTCCCTCATCAGTCTTAAAAGAATTAGTGCTTTCCATAGTTATACAACTTAAGGCATTTCCTTAATATCTGCTGTAATATGATTTCTTTTTCTTTTACTGAAGCACAGATGCTCAGATGCAGTTCTAATTCTACTCTTACATATACTAACAGCAGAATCCATTCATAAGGCTCACACACAATATTCATCTTGTGCATGTGGAAAGCCTTGATAATGCAAGCAATGATGTCAGTTATTTTCCTTATTGAATGCATGGGCTAATGCAGCCTCTCATGTGGAGCAATGCAGCCTGTGTACTTTCCAAATGATAGGATAAATCCTCACACGTACAAGTGACCCCATCATGTCCCAACTGGAGGAATCATCACTGGAGAAAGGGCTAGAGTTCCTCAAGACAAATGTCACAGAAGAGCAGTCCATGTCATGGTTTTATTAGGAAGATCAGGGGCACTGGTGGCTGGCAGCTGCCGCATCACTGGAGGTGGAAACTCACTCCAGCTGTACCTCCATTAACAAAGTAGATGTGTTCCTGGGCATTACTTCTTTAACAGAAACTTTGTTACCAGAGGTAGAAATAACATGGAAAGAACAGGTATAGATTCCTAGAAAATGAAACAACCAGGACAGGTAAGCCTTGCATAACAAAAACATTTTGAGCTTTCAGAGAGCATTGAAAAATGTATTCAGGGATGACTTTGTTCCCCACTGCCTCCATTTTTCTTATTATTTCCATTTTGGTACACAAACGTATAGATCTATGCTGTTTTAACATTCTGGAAATGTCTGGTAAGGTTTACCTACTCTCCCCTTTTCTTTCTTTTTTGGTTATTCACCAAGACTTACTTAGGGATTCCAGAGGCAGCTGCTGTTTATCTTGCCTGTTGGCCTGTTGTAGATCGGCACATCCAGCTACAGTAGGATCAGCCGGAGTAGAATCCTATTCTTTCCCAACTCAAACTTTATTACCCTGTTTACTGAAGACATGTGTCTATAACCCAACATCAAAAACTTCTGTTTCTCCAGCTCGCCATCACCACCCTCTGAGTGCTAGTGCTGCTAAAAAAAAATCTTCTAGCTAGGCAGAAGATGAGGAATTAAAGGGGGGTATGGGGAGGCACCAAAGACTTTGTAAAAAGGTACTTCTTTGTCAGAGGCTTTGTTAACTGAGGTATGCCTGTACCAAACTTTAAAGGAACTATCCAAAGTCCTGACCCAGAGTAGGCCTAGTTATTGGTAACTCCTTTAAAGGCTTGTGTAGATTCCCTGCTCCAGTGTCATCAAAGCTACTAGTCCCCACTGCTCAGGGGAATCTGAGGCCTTTGTGGGAAAATACAATTGAAACTTCTCCTCAAGATGTGGCGAGACGCCTCTTCAAGTTGGGCGGCAGAAGGAATGGCCACAGGGAGTGCAGGCCTCCAAAGATGCAGGCTTGGTCAATTGTCAGATGTAGAAGTGCCCACTTGTGGAAGCTCACCTTGTGGGTAAAGCGTATTCATGATGGTACCCCCGTTGAGTAGTCCTGTTCCACAGGCAACACCAATAGTCTGCAGTAGCACTGTGGTTGGGGTTGTGGAAGCTCTAGCTTTATGCGCAGGACAGCCCCTAGTGTTGTATCTATCCCCTCACCACCTAGCTGGTCACTGTATTTAGTTGCCAGACTTTGCATATACTTGGCTGTTCTCACAACAAACCTGTGCGGTAGGTTAGATTGAGCAGTAATGACTGTGCCAAGGTCATCTGTTGAATTTCACAGCCCACTGAGGATTTTAACCCCGGATTCCCCAGTCCTGATGTGGTGCTCTAATCCAGGAATGGAAATCAGGAGTCCTTCCAGAGGTTGCTTTTGTACAACATGTCCCAGCAGCCCTGGCCAGCATAGCCAATGGTGAGTAATACTGGAAATTGCAGTCCAATATTATGTGGAGAGCCACACAGTTCCCACCCCTGCTTTACCAGTACTCCACATTGGTGCTCTTGTGCTGAGCCTGTGTTTGGACTTTGCAATTACCTTCACACAGTGAGTTCACTGCTGGCTCTTGCTGTGTCCTCAGTGCTCTCTTGTTGTGCTGCCTGAAGTAAGGCCATTTCCACACTACACTGGTATAGTGCTGTTATTCCACTTTCAACATCCTGTGGAATCCTGGGGTTTGCAGTTCAGGGAAGGGCATTTAGAATTCTCAGCCAGAGAGCTCTTCAGCCTCAGGAAACCCCAAACCGCAGAATGCCACAGGATGTTGGAAGTGCAATAATAGCACTATAATAATGTAGGGCAAAATCGCCTACGAAAGACTAATCCACTTCTACCTAATTCTTCTCTACATTGGTTGGTAGTGTGAAATCTTCAAAGTATAGGGTTTGCAATAACTGCTCTAGTTTTTATCCTGTTTGCTCCCCAGAGACTGTGATTGGTATCTAATCCAGTACTTAAGTAATTAAAAGTGAAGGTTTGTGTGTAATACAGCAGCTACAGCCCTATTTTTGTTAGGGTTTCAGCAGACAGTTCTTTTTTTTTTTTATAAAAAACAAAAATGAAAAAACAAAACAGTCCCACCTAACATCACATTCGTATCATTACATAATTATTACACAATAAACAAATACTAATACACAAAATAAACAATACATACATATAACAACCAACACATCTTACTAACATATTCTCACAAACATAGGGCACTTCCCCCTTTCCTGAGATACAGCCTTATATCTATTATTTAAAAAAAACACCTCTGTATGTCTTAAAGAATAGAATCTATTATTCATTTTCCCATTCATTATTTTCAACTGTATTTACAATTTTTATCCATCTTACACTATTATCTATTTCAACATTTCTTTTCTTTCAAAAACTAGTAACCTATTGCATCTACATTTCTTCTCATACTTCTCATACTTCTACCTCTCACCACATTTATGTCTAGAACTTGTCTCATTATTACAAGAATAATCACTTTTCTCCTTATCTTCATGATTTGAAACCCTTAGTTAGAATACCCTTATTTTCCAAAAATTCTGTTAAGGGTTCCCACACCTTATAAAACTTACTATACATTTTATTATCTAATCTGTAAGTCAGTTTATCCATTTGTGCTATTTCAATGGTTTTCTCTATCCAATCTTCCATAGTCGGAGTGTAAGTTGATTTCCAATGTTTAGCATAAATGAGTCTGGCCGCCACAATTAAATGCCATGCTAATCTTTTAGTACAAAAATCTACTGAGCTTTCTGCACCAAAGATTCCCAGTAAAAAAAATTCTGGGACTAAATCAATTTTCCTTTTCAAAATTTTTTGCATATTAGCTCGTATGGCATACCAGAATCTCTTTGCTCTGTCACATCCCCACCACATATGGTAGAAGGATCCCACTTGTTCTTTACATTTCCAGCACTGATCATTCATATTCTTGTTCACTTTCACTAATTTGCTGGGTGTTAGATACCAACGGTATACCATTTTCAGCACATTTTCTTGTAAAGTATAGGATCTGGTCTATAACATATTAGTTTTCCAAACATTTTCCCATTCTTCTAAAAGAATATCGTGATTAAGATCTCTCGCCCATTTAGTTATACAATCTTTAACCGTCTCTTCCTCTAGTTTGAAGGATAACAATTTTTTATACAAGCTTGAAAGTGACTTTTTATCACCTTTTAACATCAATTCTTCTAAATCATTTTGTCTTAAGTCCGACCCTTCTCCTTGTATATCCTTTTTAAATCTTTCTTTTAACTGCATAAAGGGAAACCATTGTATATCAAATCCTTCTTCTTTTAGTTGTCTTTGATCTTTCATTTGAATTTCTTTTCCACATTGTTTCAGTATATCTTTGTAAGTCAGCCAACTACCCTGTCTTCTCAGACCTTTAATCAAAAGCGCTTCCATCGGTGAGGCCCATGATGGTATTTTTGGGCAGAAGAAACGCTTATTCTTCTCCCATACCTTTAAAAGGGCATTTCGTATCACGTGGTTTTGAAAAATCTTTTGGACTTTAGCTTTCCCATACCACAGGTAAACATGCCAACAGAAATGAAGATCATGCCCTTCCAGAGCCAGCATTTTCCTGTCGTCCAGAAGAATCCAAGGTTTCGTCCAGGCTAGACATGCCGCCTCGTGATATAGCTCCAAATCTGGTACTGCGAAGCCCCCTTGGTATCTCTTATCAGTTAGTCACTTGTACTTCATTCTTGGTTTTTTTCCATTCCATATAAATCTGGATATACTTTTTTTACAGTCTTGAAACCATTTCTTAGTTATCCTGACTGGTATCATCATAAACCAGAAGAGTATCTTCGGGAGAATACTCATCTTAATCAGTGATATTCTACCCATGATATAATATCACTGAATAGCAGACAGTTCTTAAAACCTCTGATAAATGTTGCCCATCATCGATTTTTTTTCAAGACTTGCAAATAGAGACTTATATCCTTTTTCCACCATCATTTTTTTTCCCTGCAGTAAATGAGCACTTGCTTTCTCCTCTTTCTCTGCTGCATATACCCCACCCTTGGCAATATTCCTGTAATTTACTTATTCTATAAAAAGTATTTATATCCTTGTCTTCAACCAGAAATGCTGTCATTGATCAATAAAAACAAAGCATCCTCTCAGGTTCACAATCAGAGAAGACATTACACAAAGCAAAAAAGGGCTGGACTGGAAAAAGGAAAGTAAGAAAATGAACAATTCTTAATGTTGAATGGATATTATTTTAAAAAATGTGTAATTCATTTGGAACTTCCTGTACCTTTTTTCAGCAATGCAGTAGATTCTGATATTAGGAGGCTGAAATGCAAGGCGTTTTTAAAAAATTATCAGAGACAATTCTACCCTGGCCAACACAACTGCTGTTGCTACTAAAGAGGTTGAGGCTATCACTGAACCATAACTCTTGCTATTATTCATCAGTTGTATAAGAACCAATATGGGGTATTCTTAAAGCAAAACTGTTGGCCCTCCAGATGTTGTTGGACCCTAACTCCCAGCATTCCTCACTATTTGCTATACTGGCTAGGGCTGCTTGGACTCTCTGCATAAAAACAACCTCCAGAGGAACTCACAATTCTTGTTTCAGGGTTAGGATATTAGATAAGGACTGGGGAAAGCTGGGTTAAAATCCTCATTGGGCTGTGAACGAGTCAGGCACATGCCATCTTGAGCATCTTGGAGAAAATGTGGGAAATAAATGTACAACTAATTTTAATTGCCAACGTCTCTTGCAAATCACACGATACAATGTATCCGGAAAGACAAAGAAATACTGCTGGCATCCTTGCTCAAATGAATCACAACAAAGGTCAGAAATTAAGGAACAAAACCAGACATTACTGGAGGAAATGCCACTCCTGATCAACAATAATAATGATAACTATAACAGATTCCCTTTGCAGTCTACTGGTGATGTCCTTAGAAATTTGCAGCAGACAATATGGAAATATTACAAGAGAAAATTATACATGAAAATACCACTATGGACATCCACACATGAAGCATTCTATAGAAGAGAAAAAACTAAATTTCAAAAATGGATAACATATAAAGACTTAACATACAAAGACAGACTAGTACATTTAAGAATGAAGAGGAATTAAAACAACAAGGATTTACCTCGCATTGGCTCCTTCTAAGACAATTAAGAGAGAAATTTAGAATAGATTTAAAAATGAAAGGTATAGAGATCAAAGAGAAAGAATTCGATAAATTTTTAAGATCAGACGTTGATCATAAAATTGGAAGAATTTATAATTTGCTAGTATTCACTGATCAAGAACAGGAGTTTGTAAAAGACAACATGATAAAGTGGGCACAGAAAGTAGGCCACTCTATCTCCATAGACAGCTGGGAAAAATCCTGGAAAATAACAACAAAAATTTTGAAAAGTGTAAATTTGAGAGAAAATTACTACAAAATTGTTTACAGGTGGTATCTTACACTGACACAAATCTCGAAAACGACTAACAAGACCAATAATCTTTGTTGGAAATGTAATTGAATAGGTATCCTTTTCCACCTTTGGCAGACCTGTGAACAAGCAAAAAACTTCTGGAAAGTGATTCATGAAAACATTACTATGACTCTTAGGCCCTTTCTGCACGAGGCAAGGGAATCGCTCCGTGCCATCACTCACTGCTTCTTCTTAGCTCGAAGCAACGCAGACTCTCCCTTAAGCCCTTCTGCAGGGCCCTCCGTTTGGGCCAGGGCAAATCGGAGCAGTGCGAGGTCTGTAGACCTACACTGCTCCGGCTGAAAATGGCGGCTTCCTGTTCCTCGTGGGTCCAGACCAACTGCTGACGCTGGCCGTGCCCACAGCCCACCCTCCGCTGATCCCAGGCTCACATTGTTGCTAGTCTGCGCATCTGCACAAGTGAGGAGGAATGCAGTGGCGCGCTTCAGAAGACTGAAAGACTGGATTTTTCCAGTCTTCACTTAGCACACTGGAGGACCATTTGGGGGTGTCTTGGATCAGACTAAGGTGCGGAACTAAGGTAAATAGTCCGAACCTAGTCTGATCCAAGGTGTGGATGACCTCCGTGACAGGACACTTTGGCCCGTTTTAACTTCCTGGTGCGGAAAGGGCCTTAATATCCATATTTCATTAAAACCTGAAATAGTTTTATTAAATATCCTAGATGAAATTCCATTCCAAGATCAGAGGCAACAGAAGAGTGTACTATATATGATCACAGCTGCCAGGATAACATATGCCCAATACTGGAAGCAAAAATCTATACCACCACTAGATGACTGGATTTTAAAGCTTTATGATATGGCAGAACTTCATAAATTAACAATTTCACTTTCAGATTCAACTTCTAAACAACTTAAAGATGCTTGAGAGTTAGTAACTCCCCTTTGGGAAGCCAAATGGAGAAAGAATGCAACAACTAGAATTATGGTTTGAATAAAAATAATTCATGATTATTATTGATACATAACTAGCTACAAAATAGTATTGAAATGTTCACATATAAGCAAAATGGGTAGAATAGTTGGTTATAGTTTGATGATTATAATTTGAAATTCCAAAGAGGAAAATACGACTTCACACATTGGTAATGAGCATTAAAGAAATAGGTGCATTAATTACCTGATACATTTTTTAAAATTATTATTATTATCATAGGTTGAAAGTACATCAGTGGAATTCTATCACTAATCAATATCATTTTTGTGGATAAATTTTGCCAAGGACAGATAAAATATCAACCTAACTTCCTTAGTCTGGACATCGAGATAAGGGGAAAAAGGAAAATATATACAGTTAATTATAGGTGGACAGGCATAATTAATTACTTAGTTATATAAATATATTTATGTTTCTTATTTTAAAAAAGAATTAATTATGCTTTATCAATTTGTTATTACCATCAAGATTTATGTCTTTCTCATCTTTTTTGTGTATAATTTTTATTTTTACAATAAAAATATTCAAAAAGAAAAAGAAATTTGCAGCAGACCTTTTGGGCCGCTACTGCAAAGGCAGGGACCTCAAGCGTAACGGATTCGGAATGATTTGCCAGCAGGTCACAAATATCAATGTAATATGATATAAATGTAAATGATACTCATAATGATGATGATGTGGAGTCCAAGTATGTGATTTGTCCAACATTTCTAATAGTGTTGATAGGAATGCTTGACCATCTCATTAGTTCTGAATAGAAGCAATTATATGGCTTGCTCTCAAGCAGGCTTTGAACTATTTACATCCATTAGCCCACTTTGAGATTTAACCCCAGGATTCCTTAGGATGTTGAAAGTGGAATAATCACGCTATAAAAGTGTAGTACAGGAATGGCCATAGCCGAGAAAGCTTGCTTCAGGAGGTGTGCAACAGCTTTAATCTTATGGGAAAGAAGACTGTTAGCTTTTTTGGGCCATGATTCCACCTATAGCCCAACTACCTCAAAAGCCTCTAAAAAAAAAATTATGGCAGCTTTCAGGTACCTCTTGTGCTGCAAATAATCTCTGCATCCCTTCTTTGTCCACACCACATTTCCTCCCTTTGACGCAAACAGAGCTGCAGGGCTGAATGGAGTATGTTTGAGCTTTCAATTACATCTTTCTGGGCAAGGGATCTCATATCCTCTCCAGATAAAAAGGCTGCAATAAATTCACCAGGAGGGACTCTTTCTGAGCACTGTGCCAGGGAGACAAGCAGGCTCTGATGCATTCAGCAATGGTAAGTAGGCTCAGTTTCTTAGCATTGGGCAACAGGTTGGAGACTGATGCAGCAAACACTTGAGTTTGAAATCTTTGTTTTTATAGCCAAGGAGTGAATCAGACGGAGAGGGAGAAGACAAGAAATAGAAAGTGATGTGAGAATCTGAAGCTTCCTTTTTAAGCTACTAACCCCCTTGATTTCAATGAGATCATGACACAGGGTTATTCTCTCTGTACCTTCAAATGTTCAAAAGATGCAAACTATTAGGCGATCACATATAGCAGTACTTCTCAAGTTATCTGATGTGGGGGAACGTGCATTTTTTTTCTAATGTGCCAGGGACCAGTACGATATTTGTGCCCAGTGGCCACAATTGCTTTTCTCTGTTCTTGAAATTCTCCAGGAATCCTTGAGAACTCTTCTAAAAAGGGAGGAAATGCCCCAAAGCCTACCATTTGTAACTCTTCTGGTATGATTCAGCAGGGATTGCAAAGATTTTATGAATCTTTCTGTTATGTATTAAAAAGATGAACCAAAGAAGCAGCAATACTTTTTTCAGAAAGGTATCTGCCGCCCTGGCTACATTATCTTCCAGTTCAGGTGAAGAAGGCAGAAAGTAGAATGTTTTGCTTTAACGGTTCTGTTATGTTAGCTGGTGCCATACATGTTTTCAGTGGTTAACTGCATCCTCCTGGGATTCAGAACAAAACTGGTCTGAAATGCTGCTTGGTGCATTAAAAACTCTGTATGTGTGGATGTACCGTATGCTGGTTATATATCAGAATCCAAACTGTAAGTTGGCTCTGTCTCCTGCAATCTTCCCATAAGACTGCAATCACTTTGGAGTAATATGTGGCCAGTTGTCTCCCAGGGATTTTGAATAAAAGATTGAAAAAGAAACAACAGTTGATGCTGGGATAATTGAGGTTCTGCTATATTTTTACTGACAAAGGCAAGAGGAATACTGCCGCCGGGGGGAGGGGGCACTGAAGAATCCAAAGTAAGATTCACTAAATTAGAAAAGGAAAAATAGTCTATAGAGAATAGAATTGTGACTTTTCACTCTCAAGAACTTTAAGGTAAAGAGAAGGGGGCATGTTTTCGCACCTTCTAGATATACTTTTTTTTTAAAACCCTTTATGTGCAATCAAGCAGGATGTACATAGAGAATAACCAGCATCACAGTGGTATATAGGCAATCAGAGTTTTTGGGGGGCTGGGGGAGTGAGGAGCAAGTGAAAACCTAGTGGGAGCAAGCAAAACTCATGGCTGGCAAAGAAAGGACATCTGTGTTGCTGAAGCAACCATTCTGCCCTGGCCATTGTAAAACAACTTTATTGAAGCAGCAAGACACAAGGTATCTTGTATCAACATATTGGATTTGTTGACTGCATTTATATCTTTCCCTTCTTTCATTGAGCTCAGGGTGTCATGCACACACAACTTTTGTTTCATCCTCATGATGACCCTGTGAGGTAGGTTATTCTGAGGGCATAGTTGATCGTAAGCTGAACATGAGCCAGAAGTGTGATGCCACAGCAAAAAAGGCAAATGCCATCTTAGCCTGCATTGATGGAAGCATAATTACCAAGTTGAGAGAAGTAATAGTCTGGGTGCCTCCTTTTAAGGATGATATAGACAAGTTGGAACAAATTCAGGGAAGATCAAGAAGGATGATAAGAAGTATGGAGAGCAAAACATATAAGGAGAGGTTGAAGGTGTTGGGCATGTTCAGCCTGGTGAAGAAAAGACTGAGGGGAGACTTGATTACATTCTTTAAATATGAAAAGGGCTGCCATAAAGAGGAGGGTGCACAATTGTTCTTTGCTGCCTCAGGAGGTAGAACAAGTTCTAATAGTTTTAAATTACAGGAGGGTAGATTTTGATTGAAGGAACTCCTTGAGAGTCAGATCAGTTTGGCAGTGGAACCAATTGCCCAGAGAGGTGGTGAGGTCTTCCTCTCTGGATATCTTCCAAAACAGGCTAGACAGCTACCTGCTGGGATGCTGTAGCTGAAGATTCTGCATTGAGTGGGGCTAGACCTGTTGGCCCATAGGCCTCCTTCCAGCTCCATGATTTAATGAGAAACAATGAATGAGTCAAAGGGCCACTCAGTTATAACACTGTGATTCCCCTTTAACTGCCATGGCAATGCCAGATAGAATCCTGGGAATTGCAGTTTCAGGAAGCGTATTTGGGATTCTCAGCCAGAGAACTCTGGTGCCTCACCAGACTACCTAGGATTTCATAAGATGCAGCCTTAGCAGTTAAAATAGAACCACAGCACTATTGCTGTGTAGTGTGAAAAGCTCCAAAGTTATCCAGTGATCATAGCAAAGTCAGAATCTGAACACCCACTTCCCTTTTCCTAGTCCAGCAGTCTATCTCAAATTCAGCTTGGGACAACTTTTGTTTATCATCTCTGTTTAAAGCGGTCCTGGTGGTCCCAGGACTGGTGCTGCTCCACAAGTCATCATGGAGAGTTTCCAGGGTAGAAAGCAACACTTGTAGCCAACTGGGACAAATATGATAGTAGTCCCCAGCCCATTGTAAAAGAAAAATTATGAGTCCCACACATCAGATAGCCTAAGGAGCACTTGTTTTAAGCACACTTTAATATTCAGATTCAGATCTGTAAGTAAAAGTTTTTCTCCAAAGTGAAATCAGGAGAAAGAGAAGGAGGCATCCAATGGAAGCCAGCAGTTAGAGTTTTTCACAAAGAATGCTTTTGAACATTGGAAAGCTGGAACATTTGGACAGAAATTTTGTGGAGTTCTTTCTCTTACAGGTTACAGGGAGTACAAAGTGCTAAGAAGCAGGCAAAGTCAACCCAGAACCTGACAGTATCACCACGGATGATGATGGAGTGTGCCCCTTGGATCTGGTTAAAAGAGGGAAGGGAATCACGGAAGCTGGTGCTGCTAGTTGTGTTTGTTGCCTTGCTTGTGGACAATATGTTGTTGACAGTTGTGGGTATGTTGCACGTTGGTCTGTCTGTCTCTTTTCAGCCTTATGTTAAAAGTGGTACACATCAGTTGAGAGACTTCCGGTTTAAGACAGAGTTTATTCTAACCTTTTTTGTCCTGTCCTCCTGAAATAACTTTGATATCATAAGCATGGTAGACAATACAACCATGTAGTCTTCTGTTCTGTTTTAGTACTGCCATGTAATCCACTAATATATAAAAGTCAAAGTTTGTTTGCTTGCGCGTGTCAGGCGGGCAAAGACCTCATACGATTGGCTGCCTGAGAAGATTCCATGGAATCTTGGGGTTTGCAGTTTAGGGAGAGGCCTTTAGAATTCTCAGCCAGAGAGCTCTGAATAGGCCAGTTACTATGGAGATGAGGCCTAGCAACAAGGAGGAGGCCACTGTGTTCCCTCGGGAACCCAAACCTCTGTATGTTAATAACTGAATACAGATTGGATTGGGGAATACGGGGAAAAGTTACAGGTACTGGAATAGGCTGGTTTGGGGAAACAGAGACACAGGATCTCAAATCTTTCTAACAAGTAATACCCATGAGAAATAAAATCCTGGGCAACCCTGGGTATATGCATTAGTTGTTGTATATCAGTGTAAACTTGTATTTGCAGAGTTCAGGTGGTTAGACGCAGTAATATGTTGCTGGGTGCCCTCAAGTCATTTCTGACTCATGGCAACTCTATCACAGGGTTTTCTTGGCAGAATTTGTTCAGAGGCCTTCCTCTGAGGCTGAGAGAGCATGACTTACCCAAGTTCACCTAGTGGGTTTTCATGGCAGAGTGGCAATTGAACCTGGCCTCCCAGTGTTCTAGTCCAACGCTCAAACCACTATACCATACTGGCTCTCCTATAATATAGTATTACATAAAGTTATGAAGACTGAAAGTAACAATGGTCATTTAATTATCTATTCTTTCTCTTTTTCTCATCTATTTGTTTTTAAAAATAATCTAGTTCCAGATTAAAACCCAATCAGAAAATCCTATTTCTGACTGCACATTTTATTTTCCAATTGCATAAAATGTATCCAGCTGCACATTAGAATAATGTCTAGTTTAAGAAGCCCTCGGGGCAGTAATATCTAGCAGCTTCACCTTCGGTACCAATGAGCCTCCAACTCCTCAGCAAGTTTCCTAGAGATGGTCTTGTGACCAGTATGGGGAGGCACTACTGTGTTGGCAGCAGATGGCATCTTTTAGATCTCCCACAATGCCACAAAAATACTTAGCTGTAGAGTGATGTGGGGAATCACTCATCATGTCTTGTCTGTCTGTCTACAAAAGTTTAAAATTGTAACAATAACAACCAATAATACTTGTGGAGGTTTTGAAATTATAGCTTTAATGAATTTCTTTTTAAAAGTAAGGTACCATATTCTGCCTTTGTAACTGGAAAAAACTGATTAATTGACTAGATCCTATTGGATCCTATTTCAGTCACTGTGAAACAAATGCTAGGAGTAATAAACGGTATTAAGGACATCATTGAGGTTATTCCATTTTCACTCATTCATCATATATTTCTGGGAGAGGACTTACTTTTCTAGTGCCATTGTCTTATCAGATACCTGCCACGGACTATCATTTTATTTTCCCAGGATCCCCTGATGTTGCCTCATTCCAAGGCATTCTGAAGAAATATGATTACAAGAATTGCTTCTCTACCCCCTGCATCCGCATCCTAGAAGAATGTAACACTGTGAATACATGGGAGGGAGCAGGTGCCAAGAAGGAGCTGGAATCATTAGCTCTCTGGTGCTCTCACTTCATCAATTAACAGGAAGAGGGGAAAAAAACAAGGATAAAAAGCAAGAATAACAAAGTACAACCCCCCCCCCAGAATGAATATAATTAAACCAAACATACTTTTAATTAATGTGGTTAATGAAATACCCAAATGGAAAAAGCCTTTTATGCATTTTTTCGAGTGTGGCAGAGCAGGGAGATGGATATGATTAGTTTAGGGTGAGTCATTAAGGCACGTGGGTTGTGGAAGGACAGATCTCCACTGTTCCCTTGCAAGCAGTTCTCTGATGAATGGGTCCCTCTCTGGGAGGTTTGGGTGTTGCCTGTCCAAGAAATAGGAAGGTGGTGGTGATGGTGGTGGTGTTGTTGTTGTTGTTGTTGATGATGATGATTTTGGATAATTGTTGATGTATTTAGCTAATAGTAGCTAAAAATCTGATTTAATTGCATTTTCCCTTGTCTATGTCAAATTGCCATTTCACTGTGTGTGTGTGCACGCCTTTAAGTCATCTGTTGATTTATGGTAACCCTCCATGTTTCCTGTAGGATTTTCTTAGGCAAGTAATACTCAGAGGCATTTGCTTTCCTCTAAAATATGGCCTATACCACCTGGCATTCCTTGGTGGTCCCCAGTCCAAGTATTAACCAGGCTGTACTTTACACAATGAACTTGAAAAATGGCATCCCTGATTTTACTCCTATCTGATCCTCCACTTGTGCCTACCTCCTTCGAACCTCAAAGAGAAATAAAGCTGCATTAATTATCCAATTTCTCATCCACCCCACTAAGTATGTTATGTTGCTTTCCTTTTCTTCTTCCTTTCTAATTTCATCTCCTTACCTGTTCCTTTTCTTCAACATAGGCTGTTTCCGCTCTAGACTGTTCTAGCACTATTATCCCACTTTCAACATCCTATGGAATCCTGGGGTTTGCATCCCAAAACTGCAAACCCCAGAATTCCAAAGGATGTTGAAAGTGGGATAATAGCACTAGAACAGTCTAGTGCAGAAACGGCCGTACTGATTCACACAGGCATCCTAAATAAAAACCCAGGGTTAAAAGCCTCACACTTCATTTTTCTGGGACAGTCAAGAAGCCTTTGTGCAAGGTTATCTGAGGGCAGATAAGACCGCCTCTCCGTAAAGCTGTCTTTACTTTTATTAAATTCTTTGGTTAACCTTGAAATTAAATAAACGATCACATTCTAATCATCAGCTAAAATAAGTGGTTTGGATCTTGTGATGTAAACATTTGTCATTTCCCAACACTAAGGAACTTAGCAAAAATCCAGAAGAATTAAACATTGGATAAAGAACCAGTAGGGAAAAGTAAAATTTGCTGGCTCTTAGCATTGTCTCTCATTTAATTAACTAATAACTCAATTTATGTCAATTGTGGAATTATGTTTTTGCTGAAACTTCAACTGAAGTCGAAGAATTAAGTTCAAAAAACAAGTATAAGTAAGTTGCCCTTCGCTGTTAGAAAATATGGAATTTAATTGATAACCTAATTTCTTTCTAGTTATTTTCTATATTCTGTCCTGTCCTCCAGAAATCCACAGTGCGGAATTTGGTGGAGGGAGACTGAGTTAAGATCAAAACTGTGAGTGTACATGAAAGGCAATTGACACTCTTTACCTCCTGAGATGAGGAAAGGGGAAAGGACTGAGACAGAAATTTCAGATGGGGGCTGAGAGGGGGAGTGCCACTGGTGATAAGTGTGGCTACCAGTTAAACTGAGCAAGCTGATTGCAGAGCCTGCAAAGTTACTTTTAAGCACAATGAATATAATGACATGCTGAAGTTAAACATAACTGAGTAGTGGTAGAATGGTACTCTCAGTGTGGTTTCAGCATGTTATGATATTCATTCTTATTAAAAGTAACATTTCAAGGTCTTAACCCCATGTTTTTTGCATGGAATGGAGTGGTGTAGTGGTTTAATTGTTGGGCTAGGACTTTGGGAGACCAGGGTTGAAATCCCAACTTAGCCATGGAAACCCTTGGCCATGTCACCCTCACTCACGCTCACAGGACGGCAATGGCAACCTCCCTTGGAACAAATGTTGCCACCAAGAAAACTCCATGAAAGACTCCCCTTACGGTCACCATAAGTAGAAAATGAATTGAAGGCACACGCCATGGAGACCTACTTGCTGTACTTCAATTTTTGTTTTCAGTTATATTCAATCTTCTGTTTAGTTCTAAGCTGTGGAATTAGAATATTTTGTTTGCAATAGTTGAGATTGCATAGACTGATGTTTCTACTATGTCTAGATGGTATTGTTATTATCACCATTTGTGACTGTTCCTATAATATTTTTCTTTAATTGTTGCATTTATTGCATATGTATTGGAAGTATTATGAGTTGCTCAGGGCACATAAACAGAAGATAAAATGATTCTCTGATTTTTCTGATTTGGTCATGGGGTTTGGTAGAACAGTATAAGCTAATCCCTTTCCTAATTTCCTTCCAGTGCCAATCATTCCTTCCTTCTTAGTTGCCACCTACAAAAATGATAACCATTCTGCTCTTCAGACCATAGTTCCAACGGTTCAAGAGCTCTCATCAGCTACTCCCTATACCTCCGTCTTTTCCGACTACTCCAAAACCGCAGTGCAACCACAGATGGTGGAGACCATCTCAGGCTACACTGCTGACAGTATCATGGTAAATACAAATGATGTCCAAGACAGAAATGTTCTGCCTCAGCTTCCCACAAACACTTCATCCCTGAACAACAGCTGTACTGGTGGAACAGAGTTTCTTACCAATGAGAACGTTCGTGTTGGACTGCTTTTTGCCTCAAAAGCCTTGATGCAGCTTCTAGCCAACCCCTTTGTGGGACCCCTAACCAACAGGTAGGCTGGCTTGTCAACTACCAGTAGGTATCATCTTTCTTATTTTAATACCTGTGTGAAAGAAACCACAAGCTGCTTCCCATCCCATCCCACCCTACCTGCAGCCAGCTGTATTGGAAAAGTAGTTTCGAAAAGTGTTATGGGGGGAGTGATTTGAGCTGGTTTTTTTCCAGATTTTGGCCACTGTAGCAGGTTATTGTGAAGGACACTTTTACCTGTCCTGTAGTTTCCCACAGAACTTGACAGAATATTGCGCCAGGCATTATGGAGAATTAAAATGGCAGCTATGTTGTACATTCAAAGGCATGGTGAGATATGTAAAGAGGGAATTTCAAGCTGTCTGATGTTTAGGGAAAAGAGCTTAGTACAAGCAGGCCCTGCCAGGTTGCCCATCTCCAAGCATCAGCTCAAGAAAGCTGGCCACTGATGCCAGCCTTTCTCTCTCCATATCCATCTCAAAATATGCATTGAATAAGCTTGTTATTTGACTGTGAATGTGAACTTATAGACTTCTCTTTCTTTAGGATAGGATACCATATCCCCATGTTTCTTGGTTTTGTCATCATGTTCCTCTCCACACTCTGTAAGTGTTGCGTCCTCACAACTGACCTTCAAGTTTCTTATTTACTTTAACCAGAATTGGGGAATGTAGTGTTAGACTGCAACTTCCATTATCCCTTACTATTGGCTATGCAGGCTGGGGCTGATGAAACTTGCAACTCTACAGCATCCAGAGAGCCTTATGTACCTCTCTACCAGAAAACAGTGATGCGAATGAATTAAGAAGTGTTTTAAACAACTTGTCTTTTCCCTAATGAGACATTAAAAAATAAGACTTTTTAAAATTGAAATTATTTCATGATATGGTTTGCCATATCTAGAGCAAAATAGATAGAGCAAAATAGAGCAAAATAATATAAAGGATGATGTAAAACACTGTTCCCACTTCACATCAATCATTACATAGAACATTGTTATTACTTTTATTTGGGACAATTCTCATTCTCATCTTTGTTTTAGGCTTCTTCAAGATTTTAAACAGTTAACCACAAGACATGTTATTAACTGATTAATCTATTGATAATATATTGACTGTTTATTTGTCCATTAATTGGAGAGAGAGAGAGAGAGAGGGAGAGAAGAGCATTTTTCACATAAATGCTGTAGAAAATGTCAGTTCACAAGTGGTATTTCTTTTATAAATGAAAAGAGTACCTCTTTTAGCATAATACTTCCCATCTGCAGTTTTTATGTCTACCCAGTTGATCCCTAGCAGAAAGGGAAGTGATTATTCAAATAAATAAAATAGACAAGTCAATTAAAGTTTTTAAAAGTGGTGGCTCATTAAACACTGCAACAGCTATTATTGGCCATTTCCACACTAGTGTGTTATAGCGCCATTATTCCGCTTTCAACATCCTATGGAATCCTGGGGTTTGCAGTTTAGGGAGGGGCCGGCAGGCTAGTGCGGAAATGGCCCTTGTTACAAGTGGAACCTGCAACAAGATGTTGTAGTATATCCTCAACTTCCATGTGCTCCAGATGGAGGTCGACAGCCATGTGCTCTTCAAAGATACTCCAGTCTATTCCTACTCCAACGCCAGCCCCACTCCTGCAACTGATTACACATTTCATGTCTCCCAAGCCCGCATATCTCTCATTGTACTGGTTTTTGGATCTTTTCCCCAGCCTTCAGAATCATTTTTAAAGCGTGGTAGGATTTTTTCTGGTACCTTTGTGAGGATCAGAGTCCTCCTAAGTATATGCCTCCCTCCCTCTTGTTCTCCATGGCCCTAGTTTGGCTTTAGCCCTGTTGGCTCCTACCATATGAGTTTGTTATTAGTGGGAATTATGCTTATTGTTACGAGATCCCTCCTTTTGATTGGACTCCATGGTAGGTTAACATGGAAAGGTTTATAAAAAGGTGCAATACATTATTGGATCAGCAGTATTGTAGCGTGCTTAAAGTGCTTCACAGACATTGCCCTGCTTTTCTGAACATGTCAATATAATGACTTTGCACCTTTCTGCCCCTTCTGCAGTGTTTGCTCTCTCGACTACCTACACCTTGCTGTTTATTGCTCGAGCAATGCAAGGCGTTGGCTCTGCCTGTTCCTCTGTTGCAGGTAAACTTGTTGGTGGGCATTATGGACAGAACTTGGGTGGATGGAAAAGCATTCTCCATAGCCTCCAACTGCCCCAGTTTGGTGGGGACAGTCCCCATTAATCCTCTGTTATGCCATTTTTGCAGTTATTTTAAAAATGTTCCATTTTCTCTCTTATCCACTCATTTCCCCCATTTGCCCTCAGCTTCCTGCAGCTGTGGCAAACTGAGTTCAAAGTACGAAAGTAGTTCATACTCAATTAACTCCCCAAGGGATGAGTAGGGGCAGAATCTTGGCCTTCCCACTAGGCTGAGGCAAAGCAAACTGCTGCAGCTTCTCCTAACTTGTGTATTCTTGTTAATAACTTTTGCCGTCTTGATCACATTCTGATGTTGCCCAGCCACACATGTCCCAGTGTTCATCCATGAAATATTGGAGGGTATAATTCTGGGGAACTAGCAGGCATTACCAAGTGCCTTATGTGCTGTGCATGTACAAGTGGCAGACCTTCAGGACATATTTAACAGCAGGTACAACACAGTCCAAGCGCCTTACAGCTGAACATCTCTTTATATACAAAAGATTCCAAATTCATTTCCTCATAACTCTGGGTAGAGCTGAGAAAGATTGTCATCTCAAAATGTGGCAGAATGATGCCAGTCAGCTGAGAGCAGGAAGAGGACAGAATATCGCCTGTGGGGATGCTTCATTATGCCTGCAGGCTTCTGCTGCTATTTTCTCCATTCAGCAGTGGGGAATAAATGGCTATTTAAAGCTGCTGCTTAAAACTGGGCTGTGCTTTGTAGCCCGGGAAGCTGCTGCACTGAGCTTTACTTTTGATTAGACATTCAATTCCCGCCCATTTTACTTTGGGTGCATCCACAAGCTCTGCCCATACTGGAATGTGGTCCCTGAGCCCCTTCCCAACTGATAATTTGATCCCCAGACCAAGAAAGTTTCAGTGGTCTGGCTTAGTATAATGAAGTAGCTTGTCATGTTCCTGAAGGGGGCTTCAGAATGATGGTCAAAGCCAAATTCCCTTTGCTCCTTCTGCTTGCAGGTCTGGGGATGTTGGCGAGTGTGTACACAGATGACTATGAGAGGGGAAACGCAATGGGAATAGCCTTAGGAGGGCTAGCTTTGGGGGTGCTTGGTAAGTATTCTTTGCCCCTGAGGCTTTTTCCCCCCTCTTCTGCTTTTATTTTCTTAAATTTCCTCACACTGTCTAAGAAGCAGGCCCACACATACTAAACCCAATACACTCACTCTAAAGCTGCTTTATTAGTGTAGTAACAGGTATAGCCCCTCTTTTCATTTAGGATACCTGCTTAGATCCAGCTAGATATCCTCTAAAAAAGTGATGGCAGAGATAGAGACAAATAGAATGAGATGGTAGAAAGTGAGTGACAGAGAAACAGGTGATGGGGTGGGAGGGATACTTCCCACGTTTGTTGGGTCCTTCCAGCGTCAGCACACTGTTTCTTCCAAGAGAAGGAAAATGAGGGTGGTGGGAAGAAGGAAGCTAGTAAAATCTTTGAGGCTAGCTAGTTTATAGTGGGCCTTTGGTATCTGCTAGTGTTTGGTTCCAGGATCCCCATGCATACCAAAATTTGTCGATACTCAAGTCCCATTATGTACAATGGTGTAGTAAAATGGCATCCCTTATAAAAAATGGCAAAATCAAAATTTGCTTTCTGGATTTTTTTTTTTTTGGTCGTATTTTTAAGCCATGGTTTCTTGGATGGATACAAAATCCTCAGATGTGGAGGGCCAACTGTTTTTCACCATGAGCTTTGGTGGATATTAGTTTACTTCTTCAGTGTTATTACAGCAGATATCAGTGAAGTGGATTAACATCTATGAAAGCCCGTGCTGTCATAAACCAGTTAGTCTCAAAAGTGCTGCTATATTCTTTCTTCCCATCACTCCAAGATCCATTTTATGTTGTGACAGATGAATACAGCTATCTCTTTAGGAACTTTCCCCAAAAGCTGATCTCTGGAAGAATGTGACTTTAAAAGGAAAAAAATAAAATAAAATTCCTTGCTGCTGCCCTCCATCTTTGTTTCTATTGTACTTTCTGCTTCTTTATACCAGCAGGATAGAAAACAATTGTTTTCTTTTGCAGTTGGTGCCCCTTTTGGAAGTGTGATGTATGAGTTTGTTGGGAAGTCTTCTCCTTTCTTGATCTTGGCATTCCTGGCTCTGCTGGACGGAGGTGAGTACTGAGTGAGTAGTATTGATGAAGGACACATCAACAGCTACGGGCTGAAAATGGGGGCTCATGCTGTGCATGCACTTCTTCAAAGTACAGTAAATGCTGACCAAAGCTGGAATTATTTCTTAATAAAACTAAGCCTGGGAACTGGCTGCCAATGCTCCAGACCTAGGTGAGAGCTGAATTAGTAAATGTGTGAACTGGGGGTCCTGGGAGGGACACCAAAATGTGCTCAACTAAAGGTGGGGAAAATTAGCTCGGAGCACTGCTTAACGTTACGAGAGGCAGGGTAACTTAACGAGATCTTGAACCCTATGTCTACGGGGTCGGGTCGAGTCAAGGAGAACACAGAAGTTGAAGCAATAAATGATGTTTTATTAAACACAAGCAAAACAGTGTATGCGACACACTCATACAAGATAACTAAAGAAAATAAAGGTTGGAGTGGTACAGAGGGATTTTTAGAGGGATTGCTGGTTTGGGTGATACTTCACCTGTCCTGAAGCCCGGAAAAATAGAGAGCGGAGCTGGGGTGCGATGTAGCTCAGCACGTGGAGCTGAGGGGAGGCTCGCCAAGCAAAGCGGCAGCAAGGCGGGATGAAGCTCGGGAGCGTTCCGAGGAAGGTCTCGGAATCAAGGGTTTTTATAAGGAGAATTGTGACTGCAGGCTATGCCGTACTTAGGGGAAAACAATAGATTTGGAGTTGGAGACAAAGCCTCCGAAAGGTCAGAATCTGACTGATTGAGTTATCGTAGCAGTTCTCAATAGAGTAGCCAGTATGCAAATGCAGAGTACTTGGGTATTGCATAGCTTACCCATCAGGCTGCCATCGCGGGGCAGAGGCTCTTTTGTAAGTGGCGTGCATACTTAATTAGAGTACTTGCCTGGAGGTCTCCTAAAGCAGTGAGTCAGCTATTTCTGGCCTGCCTTTATTGTAGTTTGAATATTACGGCTATTAACGGCTGAGCTTGTTTACGTGCTTGTCCGGTGGCCTCGCAAGCACGTGTAGAGGAATAGAAAGGTGCAGCCGAATTGTGATATCAAGAGATATCTTTAACATCCCCAAAGCTCAGACTAGCCAGGGCAGTAACATAAAGCAATGAATAGAAGGAGTGTGCGAGAGAGATCATTAGTCATTGTTACCCTGAACATCTGCGGGTCCCAGAGGGACACCTCAGTATGCTCCAAATGATGGGGAAAGTAAGCTCAATGGAGCACAAGCAACAGCAATGTGAGAGGCAGGGTAACCTAGCAAGATCTTTTACCCAGTTTTTATGGGGTCACGCTCAGTCAGAAATCATACAAAAAGGTCCAATGAATGACTTCATTGAACAGTAATAGCTCTCATCAACGTAAACACATACACATGCATCCAAGGGCTAAAAGAAATAAAGAGTGGAAATAGGATAGAAGGATTGTTGAATGATTCATATTTTGGGTGATACTCCACCTTTTCCTGAAGTCCTTGGTCTGGGAAGCAGCGAAAGAAACGGAACTCAGCAAAGAGACGCTGAGGAGATTGCATGGCTATCAGGAGGGGAGACCGGTCAGTTGGTATGACCAGGAGGCATCCTCTTCTCTCCTCTACTAGTCCAAAAACAGGGGCTATTTGTAGGAAAAAATTACCTTAAGGGCAAATCCTTTCCCGGGGAGAACAAATGGGACAGCAACGGAAAACAACTTCACACCGGCACCTTCTTTGATATCTGAAGATAACAAGGTGTTATCCAAGTATCAGGATCTTCTGCCACTTTGAGGCTGCGGTGTGAGTTTCTGGAGATAGATTTGGTCTGATAAGATTTTATTGCTTCCAGTGCCGAACTTTATGGGAAAACCCTTACTCCCTTCAAGTTGGCTCCTTAAAGGTTGATGATCTTTTGTCCACCGTGCGTTAGCACAGCTTGAGGTCTCCTGTGGCTACGTGACTGTGGAGTTTACTGGCCTGACCTGGTTCATTCAATCGTACGACCATTATTGCCTACGTGTCCATCCAGGTGACCTCTCTGGTGGGTTAGATTAATTTTATATCAAAGTTGTAGATCCTGGGACCAAGGGAGCAACATCATAGCAAAGTTGAAATGACATTTCACAGGGCATAACTTTCTAGTAATAATATTTCTAACTCAGCTTTACAGCTTTGCATCCTGCATCCATCAAAGATTTCACCAGAGGTAGGTACAATAACAGCTTTACCTTTAGTTATTTATTATATGTTTTAATACTGCCTCTCAGTCAAATGAATCTGTAAGTCTAGGGTGTTTTTTTTTAAATATACAAATCAAAGCATCAAAATAAAACATTGGGTGAACAATTAAAAGATGGAGCCAAGACTAGGAGAAGATATTCCTATAAGAAAAATTGGGGGGAGGGGGTCTCAACAGTTCCCTGCAGGAGGACCATCATAACCAGTCTTCTAAAGACCAGGATTGGGGAACAAAGACAAGTCTCCTCTAGAAGGAAGTTTCACTGCCTTGGTGCCTATCTTATGAAGTCCTTGCTCTTGCTCACCATTTGCCAACTGTCACACCATTTGATGATGGAATGACCAGCATAAGAATTCTGGGGAAGATTTTAAGGCAAGGATGAGGGACAAGAGGCCATCCAGATATTTTGGAATATAATTCCACAATCCCTTACCATGGGCCATGCTGGCTGAGTTTTTAGCAATTGAACTCCAAAACAGATGTCAAGCCAAAGGCTCCTACATCTGCTTTACAATATGAATTGATTTATGCAGAATGGTATGGAGTCTACCAGCAGCCCATATTCCCTTGAAAGGATAGTGTCATTAGATGGCAATGCCTCTGCAGTATTCTTCTATTTTAGAAGCCAGCATGGTGGTTTGAGAAGCCAGCATGGTGGACTACAGCTCTTGATACCATGGTTTAAATCCCCACTCAGTGATGGAAATCCACTGAGTTGTCTTGGTCAAGTCACACATCAGAGGAAGGCAAAGGCAAACCGTCTCTGAACAAATCTTGCCAAGAGGACTCTGCGATAGATTCACCTTAGGGTCACCATACATTGGAAATGACTTGAAGGCATGCAACAACAACAATTCTTCCAGCTTGGAAGGCATCAGTATTGCAAAACAAAGCATGATTGTGTGATGGTGAGTCTATCTCTCTGAATGTACCATTCTCTTGCAAAAAGACTAATCCATTTCCTCTCAACCATTGCTTCTGGGTCAGTAGGAAAGCTTGTAATTCTTGACTGTTGTTTAAATTTTTCTTCAAGTCGCTCAAATTTCTGAGCACTCTCATAATTTTTTATGAAGTACTGTAGTTGCTGGGATATAAGTCTCGCCCCCCCCAAATATATTATTTGAAAATGGAGTGCATCTTATACACTGGTGTATCTTATGCACCAGCAAATAGTATTTGCTGGCATATAAATGGGGTGCGTCTTATACATGAGTGCGTCTTATATGTTGGCAAATACAGTATGCTCCAGATATCAAAGCTGGCCTACCATTAGGCAGAGTGAGTCAGTTTCCTCCCTCGGCAGATAGTGAGGAGTGGGGCAGCAGTGATGGCCCCTGCAGCTGTTCTTCCTAAGCCCCCTGGCCATTCCCTTCTTTTGGAAGACAGAAATGGGTGTACCACATGGCCTTTCCTTCACCTAGCTTCCTTCAAACGACTAGCTTGCTGCCCTCTAGGGTGTTTGGTTAGACCAGTTACTGGTGTTGAAGTAATGCCAGTCCATTTCATCCTCTGAATTCAAAGTATAGTCATATTAACTTCTGCTCACAGAATGGAGGGACGTGCCATCTTGTCTTCTGTGGCAAAAATGGCTTTTGTTGGCCCTGTGAGGGAGAAAAGTTGTAAGAAAGCACTTCTATTCCTAAAAGTCCCATGGAAATATTCTTTGTTAAACATGTCTGTTATATATCTTTATACCTCAGTAGTGTTCTTCTTGTTGTTATTGTTATTTACCATCAAGTCCACTTTGACTTATGGTGAGAGAGACCTCCTAGATCCATGGGCATCTGCTGCCCTGCTCAGGTCTTGCAGGCTCAGAACTGTGGCCTCCTTTATTGAATCATTCCACATGTAGTGAGGTTTCCCTCTTATCCTACTGCCTTCCACTTTACCAAGGATTATCACATTTTCCAGTGAGTCACATCATCTCATGATACATTTGAAGTACAACAGTCTCAGTGTAGACATCTTGACTTCTAATGAGAATTCAGCCTTGATTTGCTTGACACCATAGCATTGCCTTTCTGCAGTGATGGGATTGTGTGGTCCTCTGAGGCAAGAGGTAATGCTTAGGGTAGCAGTGCTGCTGATAGGGCCTCCCATGCCAGGCTTTTGCTGAAGAGCCAGACTAAATGTGCCAAACAGTTTCTGGGCAACAGTAATAGTGGGAGGTGGCACTGGCGGTGGATCTCTCAGAGACGATGGCAGCAGTACCAGAGTTGACTCCAAATGAGCTAGTACTGCATAGAAAGTAATGGTAAACCACTCTTGAACCCTTTTACCTTTAAAACCCCACGGTGAGAACAGTGCTTCACCCTGCATAAAATCCTGTTTTTCAAGAAAAAGCAGTCTCAGTGAACAAGCTGAAAAAGATCTCCACATAAGATCCTGGAGGGCCAGTCAGGATTTGTAGTTCTGGACAAGGGCCATTGCTTTCATTTCAACCTTTTTTATTGCAGCACTTCTAACTTCTCTGTGTTTTCCAGAGTACCAAAGGGACCCCCCTGTTGACACTGTTGTGGGACCCCTATATTTTGATTGCAGCAGGTAAGTCACCATGACTCCATTGTAGCATATTGTTTTGAGGTGCTGGATATCTACTAGCAGAATGGAGCTTCTGTGGCACTGAGCACAAAAACTTCCAAGACCTCTTCTCAAGAGCACAGGGAACACACTCATGATTTAAAAAAAAAAAAAATCAAAATCTTTCTAATCCTTGAGTCTCTGCATTGTCCATCCTCTTATCTAAGTATAGATGTTTAAGTTCATGTCTTCTGTTCTGTTAATAATAACAATGCTAATGATACAGTGAGTGTGTCTTCTTCTCTCTCCAGGTTCAATCTGCTTTGCCAATATGGGAGTGGCCATTCTAGAAGCCACTTTGCCCATTTGGATGATGCAAACTATGTGTGCTCCAGAGTGGCAACTGGGTAGGTTCCTTGTCCCAGCCTTTCCAGAATGCTTCTAGACAAGGCTTTTATCATACAACTGTCTTTCAACAGTCAGCAAATATTAGTAGGGTTCAGATGACATTTGTTCCACATATAATTCTCCTGCATTTTCCTACCTCTGCTTCTGTGTTTGCCTTCCACACAAAATTCACACAGTGATCTTTGAGTGATAATTCTAGGAGCCTCCCATTTGGAAGCAAATCTGGTTATTGGCAAGCAGTGGGTCTAACTTGAATCCCAGTCTCTGTCCAAAGAAGATGGCTATTGCCTCTTAAGTTGCCCATCAGCATCTTTAATGGTCACTCTTCTTCAACCTCTGGTGAATTTCTCTTTACGGAATTTCAGAGCTACTTGCCATGTGGAATTTTTCCCCTCAATTTTCTCTATTTTCTGAATGCTGTTTTTCCATAATAGCCTTGGAATTTGCTAAAGAGGAGACATCCATAATAGCTAAAGAAATGTATGCTCCTTGCTGGTTCACATAGTTACAGCCATTTCAAAACCAGACATGACATTAATTCCCTATGGACCTCATCAAACAAGCATGTACACATGGAACAGGAGCCACCAGGCTAAATCTGGAGGCCATAGCTTTGTGTGTGCAGTTGTGGTACCTCCAACACACCCTCCAACATTTCACAGAGGCAAACCAGGACACTTGTAGCCAAGAAATATTAGAGTGTGGTTAAGATGGCAAAAGTTATTAATGAGGAAGAACACACAAGCTAAGAGAGGGTGCAGAAGTTTGCTTTTGCCTGAGCCTACTGGGAAGCGTAAGATTTACCTTCTTCTCTGCCCCCTGCTGAGTTGATTGAACCTTGCACTTTGAATTCTGTTTGCTTCAACAGAAGTAAGCTGAGGGCAAAGGAAAAAAAATGGGAGGAGGAGAGAGAAATTAGGACATTTCAATCCAGCTGAAAATACGGGACCTCAGACGGTTAAGTGGGACTGTCCCTGCTCTATTGGGACAGTTGGGAGGTACCTCCTAATAGACTGGCCTGCGGGCTAGAAGCAGGCCATTGGGCCCTCTCAGACAGAGTTATAAAGGACTCCCTGTTTGGGTTGAGACTTTACCTGGACAGCTATAGTCTTCCTGCCTCTGGTCTTTTTCTCAGCGCTGATTCTCTGGGACAACTCAGAGCTCACTGTTTGACAGCTGTTCTTTCTCTGACAGCATATCACAAAAGCAACATGTGTGCCTGCCTGCAACAGCACAGTGGAGAGGGTGCCATTTCTCTCCATTTCCCAAAGTGGTTATATTCAAGGGCCCAATAGATGTGGCTGCAAGGCCTTTGAAGAGGCAGCTCCTGATTAAACAAAAAGGCATCTTCAGAGGCACAGGGAGGATGACTCAGTGCGCGGCAATTATGTGCTACCTTGGAGACTAGATAATGAGCTGAAATTGCTAGCCTTTGTTACAAAAAACACACTGAAATTTAATTTATGGAGGAATGACCTTTGGGGATGCTCTTAGCTACACTTTCTGCTGAAATCAAATTGCTACCTAGGCTCAGCAGAGTTACAGAGAGCTACTAATCAAGTTAACTACCAGTCAGCCAAGAGGAACCGTCCACCAGATATGGGTCTATGAGTGCCATTTGTCAGTCTTTTTTTTTTTTAAGTATTATTAGTATTATTATTATTGCTGGCTTCAGATTGCCTGGAATGAGCAGTGAAGAGAGCAAAGAAGGGTGAGCTGAGTACAAATGAGTTACATTTGGATCCAGAATCTGAAAGAGATGAAAGAGCTGGCTATTCTGAGACTGGAGGCAATCCCCATTTGAGTCAAAGATTACGAGATGACCATAGTCTGGAGTCCAGCACAGTAGGAAGCCCAGGCATAGTTTACTCAAGTGTTGAGGTGAAGTCAGGTGGGCACTGCAGGATCTTGGATATCTTAAAGCTGGCCACTTGCTCCAATAAGATGTGGAGACATCTTAGGGTCACCATAAGTCAGAAATGACTTCAAAGCAAATGCAGGACCAAAAAAACAGGGGGGAAAACACAGCAAAGGTGCTCTAGAGGAACCTGGATAATTTTGTCAAATGGAATGAGTACTGGGGTGGTTTCAGAGAGATTCTTGGGCTGCAGGCAGCCTATAGGGCATACTGTGGCCATCCCTGTCCCTAAGAAATGGCTGAGGACCTGGTTTCACAAGTCTCCCACTGGGGATCAGCTCAGGCTAGAGCATCTTGACTTTTTCTGGGGAGCATTGAGGAAGATGGACAGAGGACACAAAGCCAAATTTGACAGAAGTCCTTTGGCTGTGCTGGTTGGGGGATCCTGGCAGCAGTCATCCAAAAAAAGTATAAATGTTGTATAAATGAGTGCCTCCATTGTGGTAACTACTTTGGATTCCATTTGGGAGAAAGGTGGAATATAAATCATAGAATCATGGAGTTGGAAGAGACCCCCAGGGGCCATCGAATTCAACTCCCTGCTATGCAGGAACACCCATCAAAGCATTCCCAACAGATGGCCATCCAGCCTCTGCTTAAAAACCTCCAAAGAAGGAGACTCTACCACACTCCAAGGCAGCATATTCCACTGCCAGACAGCTCTGACCATCAGGAAGTTCTTCCTGAGGTTCAAGTGGAATCTCCTTTCCTGCAGCTTGAATCCATTGCTCCTTGTCTCTGGAGCGGAAGAGAACAAGCCCTCTCCCTCCTCAACATGACATCCCTTCAAATATTTAAACATGGCTATCTTGTCCCCTCTTAACCTTCTCTTCTGCAGACTAAACATACCCAGCTCCTTTCTTCATAGGGCATGGCTTCCAGACCCTTCACCATTTTGGTTGCCCTCCTCTGGACATGTTCCAGCTTGTCAATATCCTTCTTGAATTGGAACTGGACACAGTATTCCAAATGGGACCTAACCAATGCAGAATAGAGTGGTACCATCACCTCCCTTGATCTAGACACCATACTCCTATTGATGCAACTAAGAATCTCATTGGCTTTCTTGGCTGCCGCATCACACTGCTGACTCATGTTCAGCTTGTGATCTACCAAGACACCTAGATCCCTTTCACGTACTGCTATCCAGCCACGTGTCCCCCATCCTATATTTGTGCATTCCATTTTTTCTGCCTAAGTGCAGGACCTTACATTTATCTCTGTTGAATTTCATTTTATTAGCTTTGGCCCAGCTCTCCAATCTGTCAAGGTCATTTTGAATTTTGATCCTGTCCTCTGGGGTATTAGCAACCCCTCCCAATTTGGTATCATCTCCAAATTTGATCAACATGCCCTCCACTCCTTCATCCAAGTCATTGATGACGATGTTGAATAGCACTGGGCCCAGGACAGAACCCTGCGGCACCCCACTAGTTACTTCTCTCCAGGATGAACAGCAGCCATTCGTGATCACCCTTTGGGTTCCATCAGTCAACCAATTCCAAATCCACCTAACAGTAGCCCTGTCCAGCCCACATTTTACTAGTTTCTTTGTAAGAATGTCATGGGGAACTTTGTCAAAGGTCTTACTGAGTTCAAGATATGCTACATCTACAGCATTCCCTTTGTCTATCAAGCTTGTAACCCTATCATAAAAAGAGATAAGATTAGTCTGGCATGACTTATTTCTGAGAAATCCATGCTGGCTTTTAGTGATTATGACATTGCTTTCTAAGTAATTACAAACTGACTGTTTAATGATCTGCTCTAGGATATTTTCTGGTATTGATGTCAGGCTGACTGGGCAATAATTATTTAGGGTCCTCTTTTTTCCCCTTCTTGAAGATGGGGATGACATTTGCCCTCCTCCAGTCTTCTGGGACTTCTGTTCTCCAAGAGTTCTGAAAGATTATTGCAAGTGGTTCAGAAATGACTTCTGCCAGTTGATATCTTTGGATGTAATTCATCTGGCCCTGGAGACTTGAATTCATCTAGTTTAGCCAGATATTCCTGTACTACTTCTTTACTTATTCTGTGCTGCACTTCCCTTGCTTGCTCACCTGCTCCCCACGCCCCAGGTTGGGTATTTCTATCTTTTTGAGAGAAAACTGAGGCAAAGAAGGTATTGAGTAGTTCTACCTTCTCATTTCCCCCCATTATTAATTGGTCATCTTCTCTACACAGTGACCCTATCATTTCCTTGTTTTTCCTTTTGCTGCGGACATATCTAAAAAAGCCCTTTTTATTGTTTTTGATGTCTCTGGCAAGCCTGAGTTCATTCTGCGCTTTCGCTTTTCTGACCTTCTCCCTACATATCCTGGCTATTTGCTTGAATTCCTCTTTAGTGCTTTCACCGTTCTTCCATTTCCTGTACATGTTTCTTTTAACACTTAGCTCAGCTGAGAGTTCTTTAGTCAACCATTCTGGTTTCTTTAGACACCTGCCATTTTCCCTCCTTATTGGCACAGTTTTAAATTGTGCCTTCAGTATCTCACTTTTAAGAAACTCCCATCCATCATGAACTCCCTTCTCTTTTAGTATTCTTGACCACGGGATTTCAGCAAGTAACTCCCTAAGTTTACAGAAATCAGCTTTCTTAAAGTTTAGGATGTGTGTCTGGCTACACTTGGCTTCTCCTTCCCACTGAATAACAAACTCCAAAAGAGCATGGTCACTCCCTCCTAAGGATCCTACCACCTCCACCTCATCAACTAGGTGATCCCTGTTGGTCAGGATCAGTTCTAAAATAGCCAATCCCCTTGTTGTCTCTTCCACCTTCTGGACCATGAAATTGTCTGCAAGGCAAGTGAGGAACCTGTTGGAACTTGCGATCTTGGCAGAATTTGACTGCCAACAAATATCAGGATAACTGAAATCTCCCATTAGCACGGCATCTCTCCTTTTTGAATGTGTGGTCAATCTGCTCTAGGAAGGTGTCATCCAAGTTCTCAGGCTGGCCCTGAGGCCTGTAGCAAACCCCCAAAATCACATCCCTATTGTTTCTCACTCCCTTAATTCTCACCCAGATGCTCTCAACTTGGCTTCCCAGATTTAAGTCCTGGATCTCTTCACAGTTGAAAACATCCTTGACATATAAGGCTACTCCTCCTCCTTTCTTGTTTGGTCTATTTCTGCAAAATAGGTTATACCCCCCTATTCCTACATTCCAATCATGAGATTCATCCCACCAGGTTTCAGTGATGCCTATTAAATCATATTTATTTTGTTGTACTAACAGTTGGAGTTCATCTTGTTTATTCCCCATGCTCTGTGCATTAATGTAGAGACACTTGAGACCATATGCCCTTCCTGGAAGTCCTGTACTAAAGTGACTTTCCCTCTCCCTGTTGGTCTCTAGTTCTACTTGGCCTGCCCTATCTATATCATTTGGGCTATTTTTTGCAGCACTCACTGAATCCTTGCCCAGAATAATACTTTCCCCCTCCCCAGTCAAATTCAGTTTGATCCGTTTTGCGAGACTGTTAGCAAAAATCAAATACATACATACATACATACATACATACATACATACATTTAAATTAGTCTGTAAGGAAGACTAAGGCTGGATCCAGCCTAACAGTTAAAGATATTGGCTAGAATCCTCTACTGCAGTGTATTTTACAAAGTTTGGCTATGTAGCAAAAGCACTAAGAAATCCTGTTAATAAATTCCATAGATGTATTAACAGGACACTGACAATGTACACTCGCTCTCCCAATGCATGTCAGCACTCTCTAGCCGGTGTCCCAAAGTACAACAGGTCTGATGCTCATCAGTCTCATTGTGCATTAATCTCAATGTGCATTCGTCACCTTGCTGGCTTCACTACATACTAGTGTAACAATGGCCCTTTACTGGATACAGACCTTGCAGAACTGCCCAATTCCTGTAGATATAAATCTACTTACAAAGATGTAAGTCTCCAGCAGGATTCAGGCCATTATATATGCTATTCAGTGAACACATATGAGAACAGTGGCCAACATTACGATTATAATCAGTGATGTGAATGTCAAACCTGTTGCTCTTTCCAATGGAAGAAGAACCACTGTTGGCGAGCAAGGATCTTCCGTAATGTACCTTATTGAACATCTGGAAGATATACTACCAAACACAGAAGAGGGATAAGGCTAGAGACTGACATCATTCATTTCTGAGTATTTTTGAACTACTAGTACAGATCATTTTGATTACTGCTTCTGTTTGTCTAATCTGGTGTTAGTAAAACTAGAATTGTTCAGACTTTCCCAGAAAACGTGCAAGATAAATGAAAAGGACACAGAAAGAGGAAATTAAACACAAACAATTGAGTTTCAATAAGCATGCTATGTTATCTTCAGGCAAACAGTGATGCCTGTGATACATCTACAGTCTGAAGGAGAGTAAATTAATGATCAGCAGCTGCAGATCAACCCAAATCAAATATTTGATTTTGGTTTAATTATAACTGTAGAACAAATAACCATTCTGTTGGTGAAGCTGGAATGAAAGCAGAAGGGAAGGGTTTAGGGCGTGAAAGGACCTGCCATGGAACCTGTTCTGAATGCCATTCTCTTGTAGGGTACATGAAATGCTGAAAATGTACTAGGAAGCTTAGGGTAGGGTTAATTCATCCCCCACCATAGCCTTGTGACATAGGTTAACAGCAAGACAGGGGAACGGTGGCCATCCAGCTCTTGTTGGACTCCAGTTGCCATCAAATCCTGCCAGCCTGGCAAGTGATGATGGGAAAACAAGTTTATCACAGAGCTCAGAAAAGTAATCTTTTGACTACATTTTTCAGAATGGCAATGCTGGGGGAAGGATTCTAGGAGGTGCTGTCATAAAGCAACATGTCCAGGTTCTTGTTCATCAAAAAAGAAAGGGCCCCAGGTTTAGGAGAGTGGTCTACCATCTATTGATCTAGTACTCATCTAACCAGCAATTTAGGACCTAGGTTTTTCTTTTTTCTTTCATATATGTCCTTCTTCCACTTTTAAGAATACATGAGGGCACCTGTTAGACCACACTACTGGATCATCTGATCCAGCATCTATTTTCTTACAATGTAAAACTAGATTTTCTTGGAAGATGTAAAGATGAGTGGTTTGAAGTCTTCTGACAGTTGGGAATCTCTGGCCTAAATCGTACTGTTAATCCAAACTATAGTAGAGCCATTGATTCAGTTGCGTTTATGTTTGAGTTGACTCACAATTCAATAATTGATTCAATGGGTCTACTCTAGTTGCAACCACCCAACAGAATTCCAGCCTCCCTGTGTTTGTGAATGAGATAACCATCAGGACTCTGAGACAATCATAGTCTTATAATCCAAGGTAGGATTCTCTTTATTTCTAGAAAATGCCATGTGGCTTCAGTTAAGGATGGTGTTTTCTCCTTTTTCTTTTTTGCAGGGGTAGCTTTTCTTCCTGCCAGTGTGTCCTACCTGATCGGCACCAACCTTTTTGGGATACTAGCCAACAAAATGGGGCGGTAAGTGGAGGGGCCCAAAGATCGTTGACTCTTGCATCACTATTAAGGCTGTTGACAGCATGTTGAGAGGAAGGAGTAATTTGGGAAATGTCTTCTTCATGTTATGGGCCTGAGGCAAAAGGGGGGCCTGATCAACAGCTCAGTTTATATGATTCTCCAAATGAGGATCAGACCAAGATCTGAACATAAAAGTCCTGCTGGATCACACAAAAGGTCAATCTGGTCCAGCATCCTTTTTCCCACAGTGGCCAAAAAGGAGATAAGCCCATAGTACCTGTATTCAGAAGCATGCTGGCTTTTTGATCCTGAAGATAACATATAGCCATGTTATCTTGCAGCTCTTAATAGCTCCATCCTCAATGAATTTATCTACTCCTCCTTTTAAAACCATCTAAATCGGTGGTCATCACCAATTTAGCAAATTCTATAGTTTAGCTATGGACTTTATAAAGGAGTAATTTCTTCTGTCTTCCTGAATCTCTGATCATTCAGCTACACCTAACATTTCCTGGGCTTGCTATTAGGGAGAGAAACCATGTCTCTATACACTTTCATTATATCACACCTATTTCCATGTATCCCTATCATCGGACCCCTTTCTCACCTGTTTTCTGAATGAAACAACACCATGTAGCCTTTCCTCAGAAAGGTGTTGCTTCAGCCCCTGGTTCACATTGGCTACTTTTTCCTAACAACATCCTTCCTGAGATGTGGTGACCAGAACTGTAAATGGTATAGTTGCACTCTAATTTTTTATAACAGTATCATACAATATTGGTAATATCTTACTTTCCAGAAGATTGCCCTTCCACATACTTTCAGACCCTAGCTTGGGAATTTTTTCTCCTTTTTCCTTCCTTTATTTATAGGTGGCTGTGTTCACTGATTGGGATGGTGGTTGTAGGAATCAGCCTTCTTTGTGTGAGTACAATGGCAGATCTGCCTTCTATAACATACATCTGGAGATCCCAGTTGCGGTTTGGAGACAGTGCAAAGAGCCCCAAAGTTATCTTAACTCTGAACAACTGTGATATGAATGGTACAGAAATCATGGAAGAGAATTTGTAGTAGCATAGGTTCTAAGTCAGTATTTTCTTCAGTATGGCATAAAAACAGATTAACTCATCAAGAAAATTCCATCTCTAAAGTAGTAAGGCCCACGCGTTGTCCTAGCATAACATGCCTGTTCCAACCAACTTTACAGAGAAGTGATGAGCTCAAGCTCTCTCCTCTACCACTTGCTACAGAGTGATTCCTTAAGACTTCCCTGTTTGTTAAACTGTGGTTTCCCATGACATCCGATTCAGGGAAATTGTGGTTTAGGTTCTTTCTGGCAACCATAACTGATTCAGGTTTGCATTTTTGGTTGACAAGGACATCCTGGGAAACTGATGTTTAACTTAATTATTGCTGAAGCCAAATGCATGAGGGGAACGAAGAAGAAGAGTTTGATATCATTCCCACTATAACAAATTATAATTTCTTGGGGCAAAGTAATTATGCTTGAAATTGAAGTGTGATAATCTGCAATTCAAGCTTGCCTTTGAAAAGAAACACATTAGGTATAAATGAATAGAAGTTAGAAGAGGGGTGTATTTGCAGAAAGACAGACTCCTAGAAATCTTTATGAAATCTTATACAGTCATCCCTCCACATTCGCTAGGGTTAGGGGCACAGGACTCCCATGAAAGTGGAAAAATCATGAATAACTCTAGGCCCTCCCAAATGACATTTAACACAAAAAAAAGTATGATCACCATATTCAACCCACCGTGGATTCCTTTTAGGCATCAGGTTCCTTCACAAGGTAGAAGTGGGTGGCTGGTGGGCTTTACTGCCACCTCCACTGCTGCCCCACACCATTTTTAAGAGGGACTCACTAGCCTCTTTCACAGATTCTCAGTCTCAAGAGGCTTGCAGTCTCTATTAAAAATGGCACATGGAGGCAGCAGAGGTGACAGCAAATAATCTGTGAATAATCAAATCCACAAAAGTGAAATCTGCAAATGTGGAAAGCTGACTGTACACTAATATTTTCTCCGTGTGGATCCTGTTCTGGCCAAAATGGTAACATCCATTATTATCCATTATTCTCTGCACTTCCTGAGTAATTATGCAGAATTAAGTGGTGTTCTCATTAAATAACCAGTGTTGCATCGGTATATCGATAGTATTAGATCTGTAAAGCAAACAAAATCTATTGCTTTGTTTTTTATTGCCTTCTCTGAATCTAACCCCCATCTTCCTGCTTTTGCCCCATAGATTCCGCTGGCTCAAAATATCTATGGACTCATTGTGCCCAATGGTGGGGTTGGTTTTGCCCTTGGTAAGATTTGGAAAGACTCTGGATTCTTCACTAAATTGTTCAGAGAAAACATACAAAGTATATATGTTCTCATAGAATCATAGAATCATAGAAATGTAGAGTTGGAAGAGACCACAGGGGCCATCCAGTCCAACCCCCTGCCATGCAGGAACACCCTCAAAGCACTCCCGACAGATGGCCATCCAGCCTCTGCTTAAAAACCTCCAAAGAAGGAGACTCCACTACCCTCCGAGGCAGTTTGTTGTCTTCAAGAAGACAACTGAGAATACAAATTGATACCAACTGAGAAAACCCCTTGACCATACACTAGTGATAATTATGTATGGTAGACCCTCCAAATGTCACTCCTTGGTAGGGATGATTCCAGTTAATCCTTTGCCTTCCCACTTAGCTGCTTTTAATATCTTCAAGTTTTCTTTCCTCTTCCCACTTTTCTCCTTTCTCTATGGTTTACTTCAGTTGCTGGACACGGAACCCAAAGTGCAAATGCACTCAATTGCACTCAATTAAGTCAGCAGCAAGCTGGGGAGAGGAGGACGCAGAGTTCTGCTTTTCTCAATAGGTTCATTTGGTATTAATTTTCCCAGGCTTTCCTAAATTTGGTGCTTAAAATATTAGTGTTATGTGTTCTTCCTCCTAAATAACTTTTGCCCCCTTGTTTTCTGGCCAAACACTTTCGATTGCATTCTGAGGTCGCATGGTCACACGTGCCCTGGTTTTCATTTGTGAAATGTGGAGGGTATGTGTATAGTAAAATTGTTGGATGTACTGGTATGTTTGTAGAATCCAACTTGAGGAGACAGCTGGAGGGAGATTGCACTGAAGTGACTAGAAATGTACACCCTAGTTTGAGCTTCATGAATCTGTAGCCAGTGCAATACTCAAGAAGAGGCTTTTATGGGGCTAATTCCCTTTTGGGAAGAGAATCCTCTGATGGCCTTTTTATGATACTCGTTTACTAATAATAAATACCTTCAACTTTTGGAATGTGCAGGCATACAGGCTGACAGTAGTAGTCTCTTAAAAGGACATCAATTTCCCCGAAGCCAATCTGCATGGACTTGAAATCCTGCAGAATTTCTGCATGTTAGTCAGCTCCACATCTCTGTTAGGGTGCCTAGGGATGCACCCCAGAACATGTGCAGAGTACAAAAAGAAGAAGCAGTGCTAAAGCACTGCCAGCTGCTCCAGACTGTAAAAAAGTAGCCATGCAAATTCTTTGCATCTCGGCTAAGTGAAGTTTATTAAAGCAAAGCACAAGATAAGCATAGTGCTTCAGACAACATGTCGGGAAGCAAAAACAACAGGTACAAAATACAAGAGACATGGTACATGGGCAAGGTAGGAGGAAGGCTAAGGGTCCCTTACAGAGCATGATCTAAGCTTTTTAAATGCTTGGCCACTCCCAGATATACATCGGGTGATCCAATACCTCCATTACATACATTCTCCCCATGCTTGATGCTTTCTCATGTGACAGGACCTTGCGAGGCAAGATAGCCATAACAAACCTTGCAGCTGTGCTGCGAAGGTCGAGAAGACTTTATCTCTCCATCCACCAGAAAAACCACCTTTGACACACCACACTAACATTCTGAATACCCTGATAATCTCAATCTGCCTCAACTTCATTTCAGATTTATCCTGAAAACATATCCTGAAACCTGAGGCCAGCAGCCTAATTCACACTTCAGGGCTATCACGCAACATTTGCTTGATAGCCATCTGGCCACCCATATCCCGATCTATATCATGTTCTGCCTGTATTGTTGTGATAGGGTGATTGCAAGGTTAAAGCAGGTGGTATGGTACATGGAAATCCATTCTATTTGAATGGACTCTTTGCATCTTTCTCACAAATAAGGAACCTATGGAGCAGTGGGTTAGAGGCAGATTATTCAGAACTGCCATTTCCTGTTTCTTCAATGGGAAGGTCATGTCAGAGATTATGGCTGCAATCTATGTAGTTCCACATGTGGACCTATCCTAAGCTGAGCCATGTATCACCTCTGATTTACTGTACAGCCACTGAAGCTGCCCTCCAGATGGCATGCTTCATGGGGAGTGGGTGGGATCCTGCCCACATCCTCTTAGCCAGACAGGAAATGATTACATCATTGCTGAGATCTGCTGGGATTCTCCAGAGGTCTCAGTAATGCTGTCATTATTTTGCATCTGGCTACAGAGACATGGCCAGATGCTACTCTGATAGTGCTTACTTTCCATAGGCATGGAATGGCCATGCAGTGGGGCTACAAAGTCTGTATGGTAAGTCCAAGGCAGGGGAGACTTTCAGTGCTGCAGAAGGAAAATGGGAATACTAATATCTCCATTGCCCAAAAAAGGTTGTATACACATGCAAGGGAAAACTTACTCATCTAAAGAGATGCCAGCATATGTTTCCAAATGGTTGGGAGGATTCACAGATATGCTGTAGTTCCAAAGACCAACTTTGATTATAATCAGAACTGAATTACAATGGGAAAAAGTGTCATGCTCAAAGGAATAAAGGAAGCTGCCTTATATTGTGCCAGAACTTTGGTCCACTTAGCCCTATGCTGTCAGCACTGGCTGGCAACAGCTTTCTAGGGGTTCAGGCAGGATTCCTTCCTAGCCCTAGCCAGCTTTTGAATCTGGGACCTACTGCAAGTAAAGCATGCATTCTCCCCTTAAAGCTATGTGCTTTGGCAAACTGAGAGCTTTTATGGTAGTTATTACATTACATCCATATGTGTTTGGGTCTGAATGTGGGTGTGATATCAAACTTGGGAGAGGGGAATGAAATACTCTCTCTTATAATATTTCTTGGTTTCATTCTGGGTTTAGGTATGGTGGATTCCTCTATGATGCCCCTCATGGGATACCTGGTGGATCTTCGCCACACCTCTGTCTATGGCAGTGTCTATGCCATTGCGGATGTCGCCATCTGCATGGGCTTTGCTGTTGGTATGGATTGGGACTCGGTCACTGTGATGTTGCTCTGTTTATTTACTTTGTCTGCTTGCTAATGCTTCCCAGTTTTAAAATCTTTCTTTACAAACAAAATCCAGTCTATGCAATACTAAATCATATGTATGGGTTCCAGATTTAGTCATGCTTACAGCAGATACAGTGAAATCAATATGGCACATTAGCCATTACTGAGTTGATTTCAATGGTTTTTTTTCTCAGTCTGACGGTGCCTAGATTCAAACATCTACCCTATCTATTTATATACACACACTTCAATTGTCCCAATTTGGCAGGGACAGGTTAACCTGCTCCCATTCCAGTTTTGAAGCAGCTGTTTTAAAATGTCCCAGTTTTTCTTTCCTCCTCCCACTCTTCCCCTTTGTGCTCAGCACCCTTCAGTTGCTTCAAACTGAGGTCAAATGCAAAAGAGTTTGTACTCAATTAACTTGGGGCGAGGAGTGAATGAATCTTGCTCTCCTCAGTAGGCTCAGACAGAAGTGAACTGCCGCACCCTGTTGTCCTTTGTATGTTTTTTTCTCATTAATAATGTCTGCCATCTTGATCCCACTCTGATGTTGCTTGGCCATATATGTCCTGGTTTTCATCTATGAAATGTTGGAGGGTATGCTGCAGATGAGAGCCAGCATGTTGTAGTGATTTGAGCATTGGACTACAACCCCAGAGAAAAGTATTCAGTTCCTCACTTGGCCATGGAAACCTACTGGGTGACCTTTGGCATGTCACACGCTCAGCCCCAGAAAACCCCATGATAGGATTCCTTAGGGAATGCCGTAAGTTGGAAATGATTTGAAGGCACACAACAAACAACGATGCTACAGATATGCTTGTCTATATATTTCTCTGTCTCGGGAGTTGGCAAATGCAGCCCTTCTGATCTAACCGCAAATGTTCTTCCCCTACTCCTGAAAAGTTTAACACTACCTAGCTTTTCAAGGACCACTGAATATAGGCAGCAGAATTTATGGTATAGCTGTGATGCATCTACATAATTAAACTAATGTAGAATATTTCAATGGTTTAGGGTATATTTTGATATCTTTCTTTGCTTGTAGGTCCTTCTACAGGAGGTGCACTTGTACAAACTGTTGGCTTTCCCTGGTTGATGGTCATCATTGGAGGGATCAATCTGGTATATACGCCTCTCTGTTGGTATCTGCGGAATCCCCCAGCCAAAGAGGAGAAGATTGTAAGTTTATTCTCATGGGTCTTAGCCACTTTCCAAAGGGCTTCTTCCAGACTTCTTTGTTACCTCCCCGAAACATTTTTACCACTCCTTTCTGTAAAATTCGGAAGCCATCCAACAGTTTTTTAAATCAAAGACTACCTATGACACATCGTAAGTTGTTGAACTCTAGTTCCCATCATCCTGATTATGAGAAGTAATGAGAATAAAAGTTCCATAACATTTGGGGAGGCATAGCTTTTCCATCCATGTAATAATATAAACATTGTGTTTCTGGAGTAAAGATGGGGAGCAGTTCAAAACCAGCAACTAGGCAGTAAAACAAAGGGGAGACATATGCTAGGGGAGTAAGTCCGGGAAGAAAATTATGGCAAAAGGAAGACTATCTGGGCTCCTGGCCCTTTCACACTGCATAGTTATAGTGCTATGATTTCAGTTTAACTGTCACGGCAACTTCCTATGGAAGCCTGAGATTTGTAGTTTAGGGGGAGGGGTATTTAGAATTTTGAGCCAGAGAACTTTAGTGCCTCATCAGAACTACAGGATTCAATGGGCTATTGCCATGGTACTTAAAATAGAAACACACAGTGCTATAATTCTGTTAGCCAGAGAGGGAGCAATGACAAGGAGTTTGCTTCCCTATCCTTAAAAATATATATAAAAATAAAAATAAAATACAAAAGATGCTTTGCTCCAACTAACTCTTGGGGAATATCAGTGCCCCTTCTCTTCCTTTTCACAGTTCTTTAACTGGATCTGGACTAGGCAGCCCTTTTAAGAGAAAAGGGAAAGGGACACGGGGCCTTCCTGATGTCATTGGACTACACGTTCCATCTGCACAACCTTCAACTATCCTGATTTGGCAGGGACAGTCCTGATTAATCCTCTGCCATTCCACTTGTAAAGAAGCAGATTTTAAAATGTCCCAGTTTTTCTCTCCTCCTCCTCCTTTCCCTCTTTGTCCTCAGCTTCCTTCAGCTGCTGCAAATGAGTTCAAAGAGCAAAAGCAGTTACAACTCAGCCAGGAGGAGAGGAGAGGAGAGGAGAGGAGGGATGGAATCTTGCCCTTCCCAACAGCAGGCTCAGGCAAAAGCAAACTACTACAGCCTCTCCAAACTGATGTATTCTTCCTCAATAACCTTTACTATCTTGACCACACATGTCCTGTTTTTCATCTGTGAAATGCTAGAGGGTATGCATCAGTATTCCCGACTAGCTGTACTGACAACTCTTGAATAGCCCTCCAAGTAAGGGACCATCCTCTCTAAGGGAGGATACTGGGACACCATCGACTTTCAGCTCTTCCAGTGCCACTATGACACCAATGAAATAAATCTTGACTGTTTCACACCAGCAGGACAGGGAAGACATCTAGTTCTCTTGATATGACTGTGTGCCCCAAAGGAAGTCTTTTGATAATAGATTCTTTATTGTTCTTGCTCTGTATGATCATGTCGATAATGATGATACTCATGCCTCTTGTTTTGCCATCTCTCATTCTCTTTCCTGCTCCCAACCCCATCCTCCTCTTCCAGCCAATTCTAAGCCAGGATTGCCCAATGCAGACCAAAAGCTACATCACCCAGAAGGCTCTGCATGAGTTTCCACTGACAGACAGCAGTGATGAAGACATTGAGAACAAAGAATAGAAGTTACAGAGAGTGGCCAGCAGAGGGAGACACTATCAAAGGTTGCATTTTGAATCCTGTAGTGCCCCTCGTCTCTTCTCATGGAGACTTCCAGAGGGTTCTCTGTCGAGAGATGACAAAACAGGGCTGGGGAAAAAATTTCGGGCTCTACATAATTTGGACTGCAGCTCCCAGAGTCCTGGCCGTGGTAGGGGTGGGCACTGATGGAAGTTGTAAGTCAAAGATTCCAAAGGGTCAAAACTTCTCCAGCTGTGTCCTAAAACAAATGGGAAAAGACAGCTTGAATGCGGTGGGGAAAGACGATACCTCAAGTACTGTATAAACTCCCTTGCTCTTGCCTGAACGCCTCCTTCCACAATGCAGCAGCTTCCTCAGCTAGTGAGTCATTTCTGCTGAGGATGATGGGTGTTATAATACAGAAGCTGCAGAGGGCATGGGTTGGGAAAGGCTCTTTTAACGTATTGCACTTCAGAAATTAATAAATGCACCCCTGTAGGCATTCAGGGAAGCAGCTGTCAAACACTTTCACCTTCTGTCTCGCTTGTATGGCAGGGCAGAGTTTTCCTGGCACCTTTCCTGCCTTCCTGATGGTGAAAAGTTGTGGCACGCAGAAGAATCTTCCGCACTCCGGCGGATGGGGCATCCTTTGGACCCTTAAGGGCTGCATTAGAGCCACCTTCAGACCAGATGTTCCTCTTCCATGCTTTGTGGGTAGTTGAAATCCCTGTGGCATTGTGCTGATTTCTCCGTTGTCTCACTTTTAGCTTTAGTTAATCTGTTTCTTCTGCTGCTTGATCCATGGACAAACGCTGCTAACAACTTCTTTGCTTCTCACGGGCCAAGAAAGACTGGACTTATTGGAGATCACTTTTCCCCCAACGTGTCATCTTCTGTTCTCCACTGTTACATGTTTGTGCACTGTGGGGTTGGTAAAATCCTTACATTTCAGAGTCAAATGGCATTGATTTGGGTGTTCTAGGAAGCTTCCTTCTCACAGTTCACAGCCTTTTTCTTTCTTCTTCTTCTTCTTTTTAATCATTGCCATCATGAGGTTTTTCACGCAGCCAGATCACTACCCTTTCTCCTAATAAAGATACTGAACAATCTGTGGTCTGGGCCCAGCTGGCAAGAGTACCATCTCCCTGGACCAGCCTTTTGGCCAGTACATCTTTGGGTGCTGTGTGTGATTTATTGTGTTTTTGTATTTTGCTCGAAACAAGTTGCTTGGAAACATGAGCAAGAGGGCTCTCTGTATTTATGACAAAGCAGGACTTGAAATAAAATGCTGCAGTGTGGACCTTTTCTTTTCTTTGATTCAGACAGTCATGTTAATGTTACTCTGCTCAATTCATCCACCCAGCCAGCTTTCTTTCTTTTTTTCCCCATTCAATGTCAAGTCAAAATTCTGTAGCCAATGAGCACGCTCAGGCACTTACGGGTTGTTTTAGATTCCCTTTCCTGCTAGAGATTCCTTATGTAGAAAAACTCACTGAGGTGGCCAGTAACCTCATTCTGTGCATAGATGATGCCATTTTGGCAACACAAGCAATACCACTTATGCTCAAATGTCAGAAATAGGGGGACTGGTGGCAAATTGAAGTCTCTGTGTTCAGAAGCTGTCTTTCTGTATTACATGTCGGGCATTGGCAACATTAAGAGAAGGGGATTGTTCACTTCCTGCCTTACTTTTGGCTTCCTGGACGCGTCTGATTATCTCCCTTTCACACTGCACAACTGTAGCTCCATGAGTCCACTTTAACTGCCACTGAAACATGTTATGGAATTCTGGGATTTACAGTTTAGAAAGGGATATTTAGAATTCCCAGCCAGAGACCTCTAATGCCTCACCAAACTATATATCTGGGATTCCATAGGCTGTAGCAATGGCAAAGTGGAATCACAGGTCACCTTCATACTACACAATTATAGCACTTTGATACCACTTTAACTGCCAGTTACATCCTATCGAATCCTGGGATGTGCAATTTAATGAGGTGCTAGAGTTCTCTGTCAAAGTAATCTAAACACAGTTCCCAGGATTCCACAGGATGGAGCCATGGCAATTAAAGTGGTGTCAAAGTGCTATAATTGTGTAGTGTGAAAGGGCTCCAGATGTCAGATTAGATGAGCTTTTAGTCTCATCCAGAGGCGCTCTGCTTACGCTGAGAAATCCTGCATCACCCTGTGAAACCTTGGGATAGTTACTTTAAAAACACTTAGAACTTCCCAATAGCGATGCTGGTTGTGGATTCTGGAAGTTGTAGTTTAAAAAGTAGTTTTTCCAAAATTGGGATTTTGTGCCCTCTACAGGCATCCCCATACTCCCCTTATTTTCCTTGCAAGCTCATTTTTGAGTCTTCTTATCACATCTGCACCAGAAGGAACTGATTGAAATCCCTTCTGTGCATATCCAAGTGCCCTTCTTTGCTCCTGTCACCAAAGTGGCTGCCATTTCTATTTGGCACAGTCAAGGTGTGAGACTGGGAAGGTTGTCAGGAGATCCTGAGTCATGCAGCCAGATTTCCGAAGGGAGGCAGAGATGAGAGATGAGAGAAGCCCAGCACACAGATGGAACATGAGTCACCACCCACTTACTTCCTCACCAATGAATGATTCCTTTTTTGGTGTGATAAGAATGTTCTTGCAGAGAATTAAGCAGCAAAACTGAAGCAAGCTCCAGCTGCCTTTAAAATGCCTTATTTATTATATATGGGTTTATAACCTTCTTTTCTCCCAGAGTATGGCATTTGAGAAAAGTGGGTCACAGTGGATAAAACCAGATGAAACTTAGTGTTCAGAAGAGCTTAACAATTACAAACACAAGAATTAAGGTATACTTAAAAAGATACCCAGAATTAAGGTATACTTAAAAAGATACCCAGCCTTCCATATCAGCCCAGCCTAAGGTCCTGTCTACAGATGGAAAATGGGGAGGGGGCCAGCCTTGCGTCACCAGCAGGGAGTCCAGGTTTGCTAGGTCCTTACTATGATGCTTCCACAAGAGGCTTTTACTGGGCAATCATATGGCTTCCTTGACATGACCTTATGGGAGGTCATCCAGATTCTGTGGTCTTCAGTTCATAGCTTTCCTCTACCTCTTCTTCCCTCTTGTAGCCACAAGGGCAACCTAGTGTAACTCAACTGAGCAGCTGTAAGGGGCATAGGACAGACCTGGCAACAGAGGTATCAGGAGCCTTGTGAAGGTGGTGCCATTCTGGTTGGCTTCTGTATGCAGCAAGAGGACACAATTTTATCTTTTGCTGCAGTCAATCACTGTGGTGTACTGGTTTAAGTGGTAAACTAGGACTCCAGGAGACTGGATCTCTGCTCAACCATGGAAACCCACTGTGTGAGCTTGGACAAATCACACTCTCTCAGCCTCAAAGGAAGACAATGGAAAATCTCCTCTGAATAAGTCTTGCTGAGAAAACCTAGGACAGAGTTGCCAAAAGATGGAAGTGACTTGAAAGCACATAGCAACAAGAACAAAATAGTCAGTATAGTGTCTTTGGCCTGCCTTAATTGAACATCAGATGATCTGCAGACAAGGAAAACTAAGGAGAATTTGAATAGGGAAAATGTGGTTTTTCCAGCAGTTGTTGGATTACGGTTCCACTGGCCAGGGACGATGAGAACTGCATTCCAGTGTCATTTGGAGGGGCACACTCTTTTCTACTCCTAAATTAGGCAAAGCCAAAAGAGGTGAAGAAGTAAGAAAAGATATCACGTTAAACCTATCAGGTATTGTTGTCCAGATTGCCCTCTAGTGCATGAATGCATTAATGCGAGGATGTGATTATATGAGACAAAGAATTTAAGGGATAATTATGGTTTATTGAAGTGATAAAGGGGGAAAATCTTGTTTATTTCACATTTGGGCAGGGATGGGTTGAAGAATTATGAGCCTTAACAATGAAAATCATTTTGGAGATTGTATGGTTGGTTAAATAATTCACAATGTACAACATACATGAATATTAATAGTTGATTCTAATTTAGAAAACCAACTGTGAGGGATCCTAGGAGCCGAAGTTGAAGACTAAAGACATCTGCTGAGCTTTATGCTTATGATCTGTTTTGAAGGGTTTTAATTCTAGATGTTGTTTAACAGCTTTTACATGTTTTAAGTTCTCTTTGTAAATGATTTTAATTGTTTTTATTTTAAATTTTGTAAGCTGTCCTGGGTCCTAACGTTGGGGAAAGGGCAGGCTATAAATGAGCAACAACTATGAAATGAGTTATTAGTTATTAGTATAATCACAAGCTATTTATTTGATGAGGTGGGTGTGGGGGGGGGGATGGCATAAGGTTGCTAGATTCTCAACCGGAAAAGGCTATTCTACCTTCACAATGCCTTTACTGTAAAAATACATTTACATTATTAAGTCCAATTGACTGGGAGCCAGAAGAACTCTGTAGATTATAGCAAAGTTTTTGATTATATAGATAATGTAAAACTATGGATTACTCTTAAAGAAATGAGTGTGCCACAATATTTGATCATCTTAATGCATAACCTGTATTCAGGACAAAAGGCCACCATTAGTAAAGAACATGGGGAAGGAGAATGGTTTCTAATTGGCAAGGGCATCAGGCTGCATTTTATCACCTTATTTGTTTAACTTGTATGCTGAATATATCATATGCAAAGCTGGATTAGACTCTGAGGAAAGAGGTGTGAAAACTGGAGGAAGGAGCATCAACAATTTCAGATACACAGATGATATCATGCTACTAGCAAAAAACTTGGAAGGATTACTGAAGGAAGTCAAGACAGAAAGTCCAAAGGCAGGCTTACAAATTGAACATTAAGAAAACTCAAATAATGACCACAGATGATTTACACAATTTTAATGTAAACAATAAAGGCATTGAGGTAGTCAAAGATTTCCCGTACCTTGGCCATTATTATGATCTCAGTTGTTATTTAACATGGAGACTGCAGTCAAGAAATCAGAAGACTAGGATTGGAAGGACGGCTACAAAGGAACTAGACGAGATCCTGAAGTGTAAAGAGGTTTAACTGAATATTAAATTCAGAATTGTCCATGCCATAATATTACCCCACCTTGTAGACCCCGCTCTGAGGAGCATAATTCTTTATATTAAATATAGTGAGCCACAGAGGTCTACTATTGTCCCCATCTTCAAGAAGGGAAAAAAGAGGACCCAAATAATTATCGCCCAGTCAGCCTGACATCAGTACCTGAAAAGATTCTGAAGCAGATCATTAAGCAGTCAGTTTCTAATCACTTAGAAACCAATGCAGTAATCAAGAGAAGTCAACATGGATTTCTCAAAAATAAACCATGCCAGACTAATCGTATCTCTTTTTGTGATAGAGTTACTAGCTTGATAGATGAATGCTGTGAATGTAGCATATCTCGATTTCAGTAAGACCTTTGACAAGGCCTTTGACAAAGTTCCCCACGACATTCTTGCAAAGAAGCTAGTAAAATGTGGGCTGGACAGGGCTACTGTCAGGTGGATCTGTAACTGGTTGACTGACCGTTCCCAAAGGGTGCTCACCAATGGCTGCTTTTCATCCTGGAGAGAAGTGACTAGCAGATGCCACAGGGGTCTGTCCTGGGCCCAGTGCTGTTCAATATCTTCATCAATGACTTGGATGAAGGAATAGAGGACATGCTCATCAAATTTGCAGATGACACCAAATTGGGAGGGGTTGCTAATACGCCAGAGGACAGGATCAAAATTCAAAATGACCTGGACAGATTGGAGAGCTGGGCCAAGGCTAACAAAATGAAATTCAACAGAGAGAAATGTAAGGTCCTACACTTAGGTAGAAAAAACGGAATGCAGAAATATAGGATGGGGGACACGTGGCTGGATGGCAGTAGGTGTGAAAGGGATCTAGGAGTCTTAATAGACCACAAGCTGAACATGAGTCAGCAGTGTGATGCGGCAGCCAAGAAAGCCAATGCAATTCTCGGCTGCATCAATAGGAGTATGGTGTCTAGATCGAGGGAGGTACTGGTACCACTCTACTCTGCTTTGCTTAGACCTCATCTTGAATACTGTGTCCAGTTCTGGGCACCCCAATTCAAGAAGGACATGGTCAAGCTGGAGCCGGTCCAGAGGAGGGCGACCAAAATGGTGAGGGGCCTGGAAGCCATGCCCTATGAGGATAGACTTAGAGAGCTGGGTATGTTTAGCGTGCAGAAGAGAAGGTTAAGGGGGGACATGAAAGCTATTTTTATTAAAACAGTCGTAACATTCGATATAAAAGACATTCATTTTTCTAACAATGTTCAACATATATAATTTCTAAATGCTCAATTTTTATAGATAAACAATCAAAACTACGAATATTAGAATGTTTGATATTGATTCCCAAAGGAAAAAAATAATAATATATATTTCTGAAAGTTTCCCTTTATTCCTTTGCCAGTTAACTAGATTTCTTTCTATGCTTTATCTTTACTCCACTATTCGAAGTTTCCTTACCCTTCTTATTTTCCCATCTCTGAGGTTGAGTACACCTTTTATATTCCGTTGAGTCATCCTTTACGTTCCCTAACCATCATTATTTTCCCATTAAACATTCTCCATTCTATTATAATGATAGTTTTTCTGGGTTTCATCTCCCCCCCCCCCTTTAATCATAACCATAACCTTAGTACAACTTGCATTTTATATCATTATATCCCATCTTTCATTTATATACAATATCAAAGGCTCCCAATCACTTTTAACTTGATTTGTTGATTTACCCTTTATATAGTGTGTGAATACATCAAATTCCTCTAGTTCTACGACTTTTTCTAACCATTGTTCTATGTCTGGCACTTTTGGATCTTTCCACATTTTTGCAAAATTCAGCTTTGCTGCCGTCACCAAATTCAGTAATATCCTATTATTTTTATGTGTGAATTCTTTTTCAAACATGTACATCATATTTAATAAGAAGAATTCCAGAGACATAGGAATTTGGAACATTTCTTTTATGGCATCGTATACTTCTAGCCAATATTTTTTAGTAACCTCACAAGTCCACCATAAATGGTAATAAGAACCTATTTTCTCTTTGCACTTCCAACATTTGTTATTCCCTGTATGATAAATCTTGTCTAGTTTTTCAGGGGTAAGGTGGTATCTGTACATCATCTTTAGAAAATTCTCTTTCAAATCTTGTGAACTTGTGAAGTTGTTTGTATATTTCCAGGTTGATTCTCAGTATTCTATTGGCATCTCATGTTGGAAGTTTTTTGCCCATGTTATCATTGTCTCTTTTATTGTCTCGTCTTCCAATTGGCGTGTTAAAAAATATTTATAGTACTGTGAAATCTTTTGTTTTGTTTTTGTGAATATAATAGTTTCTAATTGGTTGTACTTCCTTTGGGGTATGAATCCTTCAAGTTTCAAATCCATTTTGAAGTGTTCTTTTAGTTGTAGATATGGAAACCAATTAATTTTAATACCTTGATCGTTCAGTTCTTCTCGAGTTTTAATTCTAATTTCATTTCTATCATCTGAAATTATCAGGTTTTCACATCTCAGCCATTCTCCTTGTTGATCCACCCGTCTTCCAAAGAATGCTTCTTGCGGCAAAACCCATAGTGGTATTTTATTGTAGGTTTGTTTTTTTAACTTTTTGCCAGATTTTTAGTAAAGATTTTCTTAGATAATGATTGTTGAAGTCTTTGTCGATTTTCGCTTTGTCATATCATAGATATGCATGAAATCCGAATCTCATGTCCGCTCCTTTAATTTCTAATGTTCTTGTGTCTTTTAGTGTTACCCAGTCTTGTAGCCATACCATGACGTTGGCATAGTAATAGAGTTTTAGGTCCGGTAGATTGCATCCTCCTTTCGTCTTCTGTTCCATTAACAATTTCCACTTAATTCTTGGTTTTTTTCCCCTCCAGATGAATCTTGTCAATTCTTTTTTCCAATTCTGGAATGGTTTATCATTTGTTATAATACGCAGATTTTGGAATAAGAAATTTTAGTTTCGGTAGAATGTTCATTTTGCTTGTAGCTATCCGACCAAGTAATGATAAGTTAAGTTTTGACCACTTCTTCAGGTCACCAGTTATTTCTTTCCAAATTTTACTGTAATTATTATCAAACAAATCCTTATTACTCTTGGTAAACCATATCCCTAAACACTTTATTCTTTTCTCAATTTTTATTCCGATATCTCTGCTTAGATCTTCCTTCTCCTGTTGTTGCATATTTTTAACCATCATACTAGATTTACTGTAGTTTACGTTCAAACCTGCTGCCTCACCAATTTTTTTTAACTCTTGGTTCAATTTATTTACTCCTTTTGCTGGATCTTTCAAAAAGGACACCAGGTCGTCAGCAAACGCTCTGAGTTTGTATTCTTGATTTTTGGTTCTGATTCCTTTTATCTTGGGTTCTGATCGAATTCCATTATTTAATATCTCCAACATCGAGATAAACAGAAGCGGTGACAGTGGGCAGCCTTGGCGGGTTCCTTTATTAATATCGATTGCCTTTGTTAGTTCTCCATTTATGATTAACTTCGCTTTCTGTTCCTTGTAGATCTCTTGCATCTATTTAAGAAAATTTTCTCCACACTTCATTCTTTTTAATGTCTCAATCATGAATTGCCATCTGACTTTGTCAAATGCTTTCTCCGCGTCTATAAATAAGATGGCTAGTTTCTTTTCATTCCTTTTTTTCGAAGTGTTCAATTATATTTAGCAAAATTCATGTATTGTTCCTCAAGTGTCGATTTGGGAGAAAGCCATTCTGATCTGGATGTATCATTTTTTGCAGGACTATTTTGAATCATTCTGCGAATATAGCTGCGAATATTTTATAGTCCGTGTTAAGTAAGGAAATCGGTCTATAATTCTCTGGTAGCGAATCGTCCTTTCCCTCTTTAGGTATTAAAGTTATATTTGCGTGCTTCTAAGTTTCTGGTATTCCCTCTTCCCTTTTTGCATTTACTGTTTCCTTCAGAGGCTCCAGCAATTCTATCTCAAAAGTTTTATAAAACATGGCTGTATATCCATCAGGGCCTGGTGCTTTTGCAGTTTTTAATCTCCTAATCACATCCGATACTTCCTTTGTTGTAACAGAAGCGGTCAGAGTCTCTTTATGCTCCTCATCTATGGGCATAATATTTTGTTTATGAAGATAGGCTTTTGCTTTCTTATTTTCCAAATCTTGTGGTAGGTCTTTTTTGTATAGGTATGTGTAGTACTCACAGAAAGTCTTCTTGATTTGTTTTTGGTCTGTAATCTCTGTTTGGTCTTTTTTAACTTTAAATATCCTTCTTTTTTCTCTCTCCTTTCTTAATTTAAAAGCCAGCCATTTACCTGGCTTATTTGCATGTTCGAAGTGTTTCAAATGGCAGTATCTCATTTTCCTTTCTGTCTCTTCCATGTTGTTGGCCACGATTTGGTCTTGAAGTTTTACTTCCCGTCTTAGCCTATTGTCTGAAATATTATTTCTGAATTCTTTCTCCTTCTTCTTCAAAGTTTGCAGTAGGTCTTGTAGATGTTGTTCTTTCCTTTTCTTCTTCCATGCGCCCATTTTAATCAAATGTCCTCGTATCACGGCTTTCCCCGCATCCCATATTGTTTTCATTGGTATTCCTTATTTAGTATTTTCTTCAAAGTATTTCCGAATATTCTCCTTTAGCATATTGACTTGATTTTCATCTTTGAGAAGGTTATCATTTAGTCTCCAATTGTATTCTTTTTTATATGCCAGCTTGTAGTGTAAAAGGATTGGACTGTGATCAGACATCACTCTAGGCAATATTTCCGTGTCTTTTCTGTATGTATGCAATGTTTTCGATATCAGAAATAGATCTATTCATGACATGGAATTATGCCTATCCGAGTAGAAAGTGTAGCCTTTTTCTGTACTGTGTTTAAATACCCAAATATCTATTAGTGCCAGTTCGTCCGTCATTGTAAAAAAATTCTGTGGAAGTTTTCCTTGATTTTTCTTAATCGGTTTTGCAGAAAATCTGTCTTCCATTGGGTTCAAAACACCATTCATGTCCTCTAGAATCAAAATATTTTCTTGATGCTTGTTTGTGTACTCCACTATTTGTTTTTTAATCTTGGAGTAGAATCTTTGTTTTCTATAGGGGAGTATATAACAGCATCGAGAAGTCTTGTAGTTTGACTTCTATTCCCAAATAATGTCCTGCAGGGTCGACAAATATTTCTTGTGCTTCATAGTAATTGTTAATGTACATCACTACACCCCCCTTCTTTTTTTCTCCCAATGCTGTAAAACATTGTCCTAATTTGTAATTTTTCAAGTATTTTGTACCTTTTTGAGCTATGCGTGTTTCTTGAAGACAGATAATATCCAATTTAGCTTTTTCAAGGTAATGAAATATATGCCGTCGTTTATATTGAGAATTCAATCCTTTGGTATTCCAAGATAGTATTTTCAAATCCATTTTGTCCCTTTCCCCCCCCTGTTATCTTCTAATTTGCTGTCTTGATGTTTTGTTTTGTTTTTATTGATCTTCTTCCGTGAACTCAAGTTCGGTCTCAAACTGGCATTCTCCTTCCTCTTTCTCAGTGCTTCTTTCCGATTCCTCATATTCTTCAGATTGATCAGATTCCGTTAATTGTTGTTGTTCCTCTCCTTCCGCTCCTGTAGTTCCTTCTTGACTTTTCCTTTCTGGCAAAGATTTCCTATCTTTCTTCAGGTATTTTTTTTCCAATCTCTCAAATTCTCTCCTGAGCTTTCCTGCAATCTTTTTTGCTTTTTCTAAAGTATTGACTCTGTATCTTCTTTGTTGATAGCTGAAGAATATCCCTTCTGTCCTGTTCCAGGTATAACTTATGTTGTTCTTCAGGAGCAGCTGGGTTAAGAACCTATATTCCTGTCTCTTTCTTAGTACTTGGGTAGGTATATCTTTATAAATTTTTATTTCTTGGGAATCTATAATCAATTTTTCTTGATAACTTTTCTGCAAAATGAGTTCTTTCGTTCTTAAATTTACAAAGCTGATCATGATATCTCTGGGCTGATTTCTCTCTTTAGCCACTCTAGAATTCACCCTGAAGACTCTTTCGACACTTGCGTGCATTCTATCCTCTGGGAATTGTATATGTTCTGTCAGGGAGCTTATTACTTTATCATAAAAGTCCTCTTGATCTGTCTCACATAATCCTCTCAGTTTCAGACAATGTTCTCTGTATCTCCTTTCAGTTCTGTCAGTTCTAATTTCTTCTATTCTTTGTCTTTCTTTAACCTGTTGTAATGTATCTTCCACGTGTTTTGTCCTTTCTTGTAGCATCGCCACGTCTTCCTTTATTGTTGACACCTCTTTGGAAATTTGGTCCATCTTTTTTCCCAGTCTATCTATCTCTTTCTTTATTTCCGCTTTAATCTCTGTTCTTGTCTCTTTCATATCCTGTCTTATTTCTTGTCTTATTTCACTTCTAGATTTATGTAGCTCTTCAAGTTGGTATCAGTAGATTGATGATGTATCTATTGAAGATCTTCTTGTCTGTTGTGATATTGACTCATTGCTTGTTTGATCACAGCCTTTCTTGTACTAGTAGCCATTATTCTTCTGCCTGCTTAATTGAAAGCTAATTTATTCCACTTTAGAAGATGACAGGCAATATTCATATGTATTTACTTATATAGCCTTAGTATACTTTGTTCTGTTGACAATGAGTCTCACCGTAAACCAGTTCTCATCTTTTTCAAGGCCAAAGTTATTAACAATACCTAATAATGCCTAAGACCCAAACCACGTATGTATATTTACAATATTTTGTTCAAGTTACTGTGAATGACACTGTTGAACCACTGATTATTTTTATTTTATATTTTTTAATTTTTTAAATTTATTTTTAATATATATATGTATATAATTTTTTTAATATATATTTATATTAAGAACTTTTTTGAGCAAGCCTGTACAGTTTAACAGCTGCAGCTTATCTTATTAGAAGAGAAGAGAAGAGAGAAGAGAAGGTTAAGAGGGCACATGATAGCCATGTTTAAATATATGAAGGGATGTCATGTAGAGGAGGGAGTGGGCTTGTTTCTCCTGCTCCAGAGACTAGGACAAGGAGCAATGGATTCAAGCTGCAGGAAAGGAGATTCCACCTGAACCTCAGGAAGAACTTCCTGACGGTCAGGGCTGTCTGGCAGTGGAATATGCTGCCTCGGAGTGTAGTGGAGTCTCCTTCTTTGGAGGTTTTTAAGCAGCGGCTGGATGGCCATCTGTTGGGAGTGCTTTGAGGGTGTTCCTGCATGGCAGGGGGTTGGACGGGTTGGCCCCTGTGGTCTCTTCCAACTCTACATTTCTATGATTCTATGATTCTACTGGAGGGACACATAGGCAGCTGAGCTATGGGAAACAGATCAAAGATTAAAATTAGCTGGTTCCTGTCACATATCCTAGGTGAATCTCAGAAATGGTTCACAGAGACCATTTAAATGGACTTTCAGCAATAATAGCACCAACAGGAGACAAGAGGTCTCTGGGATCAAATTAATATTTCAAACAGCCAGGAATGTTATGCCTACATCCCCGGATGAGACAGCAATCTTGCCAGATCTACAAAGATGCTTGGCTATATTTTCTTTATACTACAAAGCTGAAATCCATCTTCATAAAATCTAGCCATCTGGTCTTCCCAGGAAAAGGTCTTCCCCCCCTTGCATGCTTTTCCCTATACAACACCCCCTTTTTTGTATTGCTCTTCAGAGCCCCCAGAGAGAGAGAGATTCCCACACTGTCCGTTTATCTGAAAAGCTCCCCTCAGTTGTTGCACTGAGTAGGTTTCAACTCATGTCTTCAGGATATCTCATTAAGTAGTATTACCCCAAACCCCTATGCTTTTTGTAATTTTCACCTCTTTTAAATTTCTATAGCCCTTGTATGCTTGTGTGAGTGAATGCTTGTGTGCTTGTGTGGATTTTGATATCTTTTCCAATAAAATACTGAAAGTTGAACAGTTAGCCTAATTCTCTTGGTCTGACTCCGTAAAGCTGGGCTCAAGATCCCATTGAGATACCCTGCCCTCTTTGCATTGTCACAGCAGTGTTTAGCTAATTTTCCCCACAAGTGATACTTTTGACAAGCGTCGGGAATCCCCCTAAGGGACCCTCAGCAGACAGGGTTACAATAATACTTCCGATTTCTATGTACGATTGTGAAAGCTAGACAGTGAAGAAAGATGTTAAGGAGAAAATCAACTCTTTTGAAGTGTGGTTCTGGAGGAGAGTTCTGAGGACACTGTGGACTCAAAAAAAGATAAATAAATGGGTCCTAGAGCAAAGCAGGAACTCTCCCTGGAGGCCAAGATAACTGGGACTCTTCAACATATCATGAGAAGACATGACTCACTAGCAGAAAACAGTTACACTTGGCAATGTGGAAAGCAATAGGAAAAGAGGAAACCCCACTGAAAGTGGATAGACTCAAGGAAGCCACAGCCCTGAGTCTGCGAGACCTAAGCAGGGCTGTTGACAACAGAGCAACTCAGAGGTCTCTCCTTCATAGGGTTGCCATAAGTCAAAGCTGACTTCGCAGCAGTTAAGAACAACTGGACCTCTAATGCAAGGGTGGGCAACTGTGGAAAGCTAGAGGACAGCATTAACCCTGTAGGTGACCCTGGAGCATCACATCTATTCCCAATAAAAATAAAAGATTTGCCCCCATCACCTCTAGGGGGTATCGGGGCATGTTTGCCATGTTTTGCGGTTCTAAAAGGCCTGTCCTGGGGCTCAATGAGTCCAAGGAGCCCCCTAGTGGGCAAATTTTTTTTGACAAATTTTGCAAAAATGATTATTTATTTATTTATTTATTTCTCAGGGTGGCTGGAGGCCCTCCAAACATGGGTGGAAATGCTCTCTACTCTCTACAGAGTACATTTGGTGGCATTCTGGAGGAAAAGCTAATTTTGAAAGAACTTTTTATTAAAAAAAATGTTTCTGATGCCCGGGGGCCTAAAAATGGCCAGGGGAGGGGACATAGGCAGCCTGCAGATTGCACTTTGCCCACCCACTTTATAATGGCTGTGCAGAAAAGAGAACGTCAATAGACATCGCTGGTCATGGAGCCAGGTCACAAGCAACACCTACTGACAGTCTGCACAGCCACTAACAATACAAAAGCCATCTCAGGTTTTTACTCTGGGGACCCTAGGCGGTATCCCGTACAATTAATCCTCTGCCGTCCCACCTTTTCAGCTGCTTTTGAAACGCCTCAGTTTCTCTCTCCCCCTCCCACTTCGACTGCTGTAAACTGAATTCAAAGTACAGTCAGCCCTCCACACTTGTGGGTTTCACTTTTGGGGACTGGATTATTCACGGATTATTTGCTGTCACCTCTGCTGCCTCCCTGTGCCATTTTTGGTAGGGACTGCAAGCCTCGCCAGACTAAGAAACTGCAAAGGAGGCTAGTCGGCCCCTATTAAAAACGGCAGCAGCGGGGGTGGCAGCCAGCTCCACCCGCCACCCACTCCTGCCCTGTGAAGGGGCCCTGGCGCCTCAAAGGAACCCGCGGGGGGTTGATCATACTTCCCTGTGTGTTAACTATGGTTTGGGAGGGCCTACAGTGATTCACAGCTTTTCCACTTTCACGGGGGTCCTGTGCCCCTAATCCTGGCGAACGCGGAGGGAGGACTGTACAAACATAAGCTGCGCCCCGTTAACTCATTTGGGGGAGAAGGCAGAATCTTGCCCTTCCCAGGAGGATCAGGCAAAAGCAAACTGCCGCAGCCCCTCCTAGCCTGCCTGTTCCTCCTCCTCCTCCTCCTCAGCGCCTTTGGCCCTCTTGACCCCACCCGGAGGCTGCTCGGCCCTGCGCCTCCTGGTTCGCGCCCGTCAAACGCTGCAGGGTGAGGAAACGTGCGGCCCTCCAGCGTCGTCGGACTGCAACTCGCCCCATCCTCGTTATCGGCGATACTGCCCAGGGCCACGGCGGATGGGAGCTGCAGTCCAACAACCACACGGAGCACCTCGACTTGCCAATCCCTCTCCACCGGCTGGCAGCTCTCAGCAGGCGTATAGGCAAAATGTAGGCGTGGACGCCCCGCTCACAAAATAACGATTATATCCGGGTGCACACAGGAAATAATAGTTTAAAGTATCTCCGTGGGAGAGGCTTCCACGCAATTCAGATCTAGTTAAATGCTGAAACAAGCTAAATCAACCCCCCAAAATCACAGGAAATTAAACGCGAATTTAAAAGTAAGAACGCGTTCCCCTGCAGGAGGAACGGAGCGCGCACACTACGGCAAAGGGACGGCCGAGGCCCTCAAAGGCCCCTCCCTAAACTGCAAACCCAGGACTCCATAGGATGTTGAGGATGGAATAACGGAGCTGTAAGAGGCTGGTGCGGAAACGGCCCGAGTTCGCCCACGGCTACGTCACAATCTCGGACTTCCCAGCCGTTCCTACGGAGTCGCTCTCACTTCAACCTGCCGTGGACAGAACGGCCTCTACTAAACCCGAAAATCTACACCGCGCGCTCCTCTTTCAGAAATCTATATTGTACCGCATGCGCAGTTCGGTCGCTGCCTCCTGCCAGCGTCACGTCTGCAGGTCTCGCGAGACCCGCTGCTCTATCCCTGTGCTCCGTCCGGCTGCTCGAAGGAGTTGGGTCGTCCTCGTGGCCGCGGGATGCATTCGGACGACGTGAGTGGGGACAGGAAGCAGGGGAGGCGCGAGGCGAAATGCAGGGTCAGGCGGCAGGCGTGGGTCGAGGCAGCCGCGCGTCCGGCGGGATCTCCTCTGGTCGGCACGTGGGAAGGGGGGGGTGGACCAGAAGTTGCCGGGCTGTAAGGGTTACCCATGACCATGTGCAGAGCGTGGCTTCTTTATTATTGGTTCCAGTTGTCGTTGTTAGTTGCTGTCAAGCCGACATCGGCCTATGGAGGCCCTGCGAATGAGAGGAGAGCCGGTGTGGTGCGGCGGTTTCGGCTCTGGAAACGGGGGTCTGAATCCCGTGGAAACCCACTGGGTGACCTTGGGCAAAACACGCTCTCTCAGCCTCCGGGGAAGGCAATGGCAAATCCCTTCTGAACAAATCTTGCCAAGAAAATCCTGTGATAGGTCGCCGTAAGTCTGCAGTGACTGGAAGGCACGCAACAACGACAAATGGATGAGGGACCGGCCGGTCCCCTGTTTTCATTACCCGCCTGTGGTGTAGCCTTCCTCTGTTCCTACCGGCCTCCACTTTACCAAGCCTTCTTGTGAGATGTTTGAAGTACGATAGTTTCAGGCTTGGTTGCTCTTGAGCCCATTTATTTGTCTTTTTGGCAGTCCGTGGTGTGTATAGAACGCTCCTCCGACAACACATACCAAACGAGTTAATTCTCTTCCAGTCAGATTTCTACACTGTCCAGTTTTCACAACCGTACACCAATACTGGACGTATTATGGCACAGACAACCTTGACCATGGTATTCACTGATTCCAGACCAGTGATTAAATTGGGCCCTTTCACTCTACCCAGCTGTAGTACTTTGATTCTGCTTTAACTTCCATGGCAGCATTATATGGATTCCTGAGATACAAATCCCAGGATTCCACATGATGTTGCCAAGGCAGAGAAAGTGACTCAAACACAGATCTTCTTCAGGACTAGGCAGATCTGATGTGTGCGTGTGAGCGAAAGAGAGAAACGGAGAGAGAAATAATCTAAGATGGCACAGGGTGGTTTTTGTAGACCTATTGTGGTAAGAATGTTTATTGACTAGAGTGGTAACATTTATGCTTCTTTGAGAATTTAAAAGCGGAATATAAAGTAGAGCTGGGTAACTGTTTGGGTCCACAGACCAACGTTTGGCCCTTGGGATCTTCCACAAAACAATTTTAGAGATGCTTATAATTCCTTTTCTGTCCTTCCTTATTTTGTTAAACAGTGTAAGGACCCCTGCAACTTATATACAGGGTAACTTGTCTGTCTGGGATGCTTCTTGGAGAGGCAATTAACTCTGGGAAGTGAGGGGAAATTAGTTCAGGAAATCTGGAAGGATCAAGAAATGGCCTGGGGGCACACTTTGCCCAGCCTTGATTCAAAATCTGAATGTAGTAAAAGCAAAAAATAGAAATAGTTTGTTGCATTTGTCATGGGCAGGAGACAGTGTGCCATCATCTATAGCATCTAACTTCCCTCTGCTTTCGTTTCCCCTATAAATGACGTGCTGCTGGGCAGAGTGCAAGGCAACGTCGTTTAGCGTTGAGAGCTCCAGCACATCCCACTGTTGTGATCAGATTCATTAGTCACATGGTTCACGTAGAAGAATTTGGAGATCATCCTCAAGGCATTCCACCGATTCCCATGATCATATCCCAAGTTACATCTTTGCACCGTGCCTCATTTTCTGAAGATGTTTATAGGCCACCTTTCGCCTCTTAGAAGACCCTTGGTGCCTAACAAAATAAGTTTTAACAAAACATTAAAGCACTTGTTTGTGATTTCAGGCCCTCCAATTGTGGCTAGACTGCAGATCTCATCAGGCCTGGCCCTCATAGCCAGTGTTGAGGCCTAATGCTATGTGAAGAAACACCATGTTGTTCACCCCTGCACTGAAGGAACAAGAATAAGCATTGAGAACAGACATGGTCCATTTCAGAAAGTACTGAGCAATCTCACAGCTCAATATGTGTTTGGGACTGAGAAGTACTTACACAAGGGTTAAGGTTCAGGGTGCATGGGAGCGATTCTCTGTGTTCCACCTTTGCGGGGAGTATGTTATGTGGAAAAACAAGAAACAGCCTTCTCAACTGTGGCACCATGGTTGTGGAGTTCTTTACCTTTTGGATGTTCAGATTGGCTTCATCTCCAAACCAAGTTAAAAACTAGAAGGGCCAGCCAATGTGGCCTTCCATAAAGACCACAACTCCCATCAGCACTAGCCAGCATAAGGCTGAGCCTATGGGAGTTGCAGCCTAGTGATTTCTGGAGGTCCACAGTTGTACAAATCTGGTATATTTGGTTGTGGCTTATATTTATTTTGCTAAATTGTTTTATAGCTATTTAAACTGTTTTAAAAATGTTTTCAATAAGTAAATTAATAAATATTATCTATCATCAGATTGTCTGGGACACTCTTGGCAACAAACAGTTCTGCTCATTTAAGATCAAGTGAGTATTCCTGCTCTGTTTTCCTCTATTTCTGTTGAATTCAAGGGCTGTAGAATGCATTGATTCTGCTACTACTGCCCAGTGCAGATTGATTTAGATCTTCAGGGGAAAGGACTGATTAAAATGATTTAAATCTGATTTCCAACTTCCTTATTTATGTATTTACTGAGCAAGCAAAAGTACTAACTGGTTGAAGCACATCTGCTTGAACAAGTAAAGCCTTCTATATTGTCTAGAAATTGCTTATGCTTAAGAAATTTATTATGCTTGTAATTTCTTTTGGCTCTGATTTTTCTACATGAAAAATCTGATTTTGATTTGGGGATAGATAAATACTGTCCTCTATATTTTCTTGGAGTGTAGCCCCCATGATTCTTCAGCATTTGCTGATGGGAGCTGCAGTCTGAAAGTCTCTGAGGAACAACATGTGACCCATATTTGCTTCATCTAGTTGGTTGGAGAGATCTACTTAGTATTAGGATCTCTGGAGCCTAATGACTACCATCTTGTTTTGGAAATGGAAACTCAGGGAGTACATGGGAAGTTCAAATTGCCATGTCATAAAAAATTTCGTGTCAGACTAATGTTGGAACACTTTACTTTAATTTACGTTGAGGTAGAGATGAGCAACTTGTGGCCCTCAATAAACAATTGGAGTACCACTCCTGTAATCTCTTGCCAGTGGCTTTGCAAGTTAGGGCTAATGGGAGTTGCAGTCATAAGTTGCCTATCCCTGATCTGTCGTTTTTGAATCGCTTTGTTGACAAAACAGACCTTTTAAAAGTTCCACCTTAATTCCTCTGGAGTAATTTCCTTGGATCTGTAGTACAATTCTGTTATGTTGCTTAGAATTAAAGCTCTGTCTCCACTGAAACAGATGCTTTGTTTCTGTTCTCTTCTTGGCAGGACAAAAACACAGAGCTTTTGCCGGAATGAGTTTAATATAACAGGCTTGTGCAACCGCTCCTCCTGCCCCTTGGCAAACAGCCAATATGCAACTATTAAAGAGGAAAAAGGTGAGTATCTTTGGAGGGTTCCTCAGTGTGACTCTGAAGTGTTCTGCTTTCCCTGGTCTGATGAGTTTGTGGCCTCTTCTATTTTCCTAATCCAACTACCGGAGATTATGGTGGGGTGAAGGATCAAGTAATGATGCTGCTTGGCTGCAATGTTTGAAATGAAGTATTAAAAGACTGCAAATGTTGCTTGATGCCCAGAAAAAGCGAGCCACTCTTTGTAGTGTAATAGTGGTTAATTTGTAGCTCTCCCAATGTTATTTTGGACTTCAGCTCTTATTATCCCCTTACCATTTGTCATGCTAGTTATACTGAGAGGGCTAGACATTACCTTATTCTTGTTCTAGGGCAGGGGTATGAATTTTACTCATCAAGATTTAGTTGACCTGCAGCTCCCAGCATTCCTCATCATTGGATAAGCTAGTTATGGCTAACAGGAGCTGCAGTTCCCACACCTGCTTGTAGGGCATGATTTGAAGGTATGTGGTATACCAGCCTTGCCAAAGTTGAGCACACTGTCCTGAGTTCACTGAAGCAAAGGAGGATTACAGTGGGCCCTCAATATCTGCTGGGGTTTGGTTTCCAAGACCCCCTGTGGATACCAAAAACTGTGTGTGCTCAAGTCCCATTATATACAGTGGTGTGGTAAAATGATGAGAGCTCGTGTGGTATATGGTTTGAGTATTGGACTGCAACCCTGGAGACTAGGGTTTGATTCCTCATTCAGCCATGGAAACTCACTAGGTGTGCTTGGGTGTCTCAAACACTCTTAACCCCAGAAAACCCTGTGATAGGTTTGCCTTAGGTTCATTGTAAGTTGGAAATGACTTGAAGGTACACAGAAGAAGTAAAATGGTGTCCCTTGTATAAAATGGTGAACAACTCAAGTGCTGGAGAGAGCTTGAGGATTTGTGAAATGCTGGGAGGCTACAGCAGGATATACCTGCACATCAACGTAGCACTCACCATTAAGGGTTTTTTTTCCCTGAATATTTTTGAGCTATAATTGGTTGAAGCTGTGGGTGTGGAACCCATGGCTATAGAGGACTGACTGTATATATGTAATAAATGAATGAATAAGTAAGTAAATAGATAGATGGATAAAAAAATACCTAGTATATTGCAGCTTCTATTCCTTGTAGCTTGCAGTTTCTTGTATTCCTTGGTTTTGTTGGTAAACAAAAAATAAAATGGGAGGTGATTTTTCTTGGTGAACCTTGCTTGGTCTTTTATAATGAACAGTGTATTCAAATGAACAAAAAATTGGAGGCTACTTTATTGTGCCAAGGGGAAACATGCATCTCTGCATTAAGATGTGAACTTTTCCAATGTATATGGTGCTTGTGCATCTTATTAACTCCATGGAGAAGTAGAAAGAGATCATCTTTCGAATAAGCTTTTATAGCGGCTGCTTGACTTTTGCAAGGGTTCAGGGCGGAGAACCCTCTCAAAAGTCAAAAAAATCACGACTAACTCCCCTCCTATTCCCAGGCTGCCCCCCTCCATCCTCTTGCCTGGGCACACGTGCTTTTCATGCTGTGTCTGGGCAAAAGGCAAGCAAATGGGAGGGGGAGAATGGGGGAAAGGCTTGTATGCACCTTCCCACTCTGAACAGAGGGCTCCCCCTCCCATTCACTTGTCTTTTGCCCAGGCACATCGTGGAAGGAAGACACAGCTCACCCAGGGCAAAAGGCAAGAGAATGAGAGGGGGAGAATGGAGGGGAGACAAGCGGACACCTTGAAAATAGTCAAATTCGCAAAGGTCAAACTGTGAATGGGGAGGGAGTATAGCTCAGCTAGGAATTTAACAGTGGGGTCGATCCCAATCGTATTTTCTTACTGGGAAACTCTAACAATGCATATGTGATTTACAGTGCTCTTTTCACTGTGGGAAGATTGGTAGAATGGTTGGCAGTCGACAGACAAAAGAAGTAAATATTGGAAAAGCTGCCAATGCAGCAAGGCTGATGATGACTCTGGAGGCTTGCCTGTTGAGAATTTTACTAGATCTCATGAAAGTAGTGATACTTTCCTTCAGAGAAGGATATTAGTAACAGATACACTTCAACAAGCAGACTGAAGCTCCATTACCTTCTGAATATCAGTCTTAACCACTTGTTGTGATTTGTGCTTTACCTTCTGTTGTGGTATACATCTGCATCTGATGCCTTGAGGGTATGATAGACCTGGCAGTGACTTAATAGAGGGTACTATTCTTTTCTAGGACAGTGTTATTTGTACATGAAGACCATTGAACGGGCTGCTTTCCCCAATCGGCTTTGGGAACGGGTAAGTCATCCTCCAAAATTACCATGGTTGTGTGTGGCTGTCACCTATATTGTGATGATGACAAAGTTAAATAAGAGAGCAAACCAAAGATGGATAATCTATTACCCTCCAGATGTTGTTGGACTACAACTTCCATCAGATATCAGCATTGTCTACTGGGCAGACCTAATGGGAATTTTACTTCTTCAACATCTGGAAGCCACACATTACTGGCCACCCTTTCTTTTAATAAAAAAGGTTGTGAAAATGGTTGTAAGAATAGGTACCATATATACTTGTGAATAAGTCGACCTCGTGTATAAGTCAGGTTTGGCGGTAAAAATTATGGATTTTGGTGTGACCTGTGGATAAGCTGAGGATCATTCCACAAAGAGGAGAAAGTGCCTTGGGGCTGGCTGCCTTTGCCACTATTTTCCTTCTCAGATGCTCAAAAAGGCTTTTTGCCACTCTCCTCAGAGAAGGGATGGTTCTTATTTTGTTGAGAGTTAATACCGTACCTTAACTTTTGTCAAAAAAAAAGGAACCATCCCCTTCACTGAGTAGAAAGGTAAGAGCTTAATCTGTGCTGGGAGAACCTAAAAGAGGCACCAACCCCATCTACTCTCTTGGTGCTCCTTTGAGGGGAAGTGCCAAAGAGTTGCTGCTGCCACCACCATTTTCCCACCCTGGTATTCAAAGAGGCCAGAAACGGCACTGCAGTGGAGGGAGTAGCAAGGGGTCTGTGCTTTTTTCACATTCTCTTGGGATGGATTAAGCTCTTATCTTTTGCCATTCTACTCAGAGGAGATGATTCCTTTTTTTTGACAAGAGTTAAAGTATAGTACTTACACTGACTCATAGATAAATTGACCTAGATTTTGGGGTCAATTTTTTTGATTAAAAATTCTAGACTTACATGTGAGCATATATTGCATTCCTGACAGATATTCTCTATTTTTGCTGTCTAGAAGCCCATAATTTGATTTAGACTATACGGTTACATTTTAATTCTAGGAGAGGATAGCTGTTTAAGCCAGGGTGTTAACTAAGGTGATTTTTCTTTCTCATGCCCAGTAACTCCTACTGTTTAATGACCTTGCTGGTAATTCACAATATGAACCAGCCTATAAAGAGTGCTGCCTTCGTCCAGAAGTTACATCTCAAGCCAGAACAGAAATGGTCACCATTATCTTGTGTGTGTATCTACTCAGGAGCAAGTCCCATTGTATCCAGTGAGATTTATTGTCAGATAAGCGTGTGTAGGATTGCAGCTTGTCCGGCCTATTTTCAGTGTCCGATGGGCTAAGTATATTTTTCTTGCACATAAAAAAGTTTGCATTGTATTTGTACCCCCTTTTTTCTTGAAGCTGGGACTCAAGATAAAAGGAGATACAAATTGTGTGGTTCATGAGTAAAAACTCAAGTAATTGTGTGGTCCTTGAGTTGAGCAATAACTTTATTAGAACCAACATACACGTTACAAAAATATGCAGGTTTTCAAATGCTCTAGAATTTTGCCTCAGGCTAGATGGTTTATGGGCCTAGGGTAAGAACCATAAGTTCAAGGTGTGCAACTTTCAAAATTCCAAAATAAAGTCAGACATTGTGGCCATTAAGTCTTCAGCTAGCGTAAGGGTCCTATCACACTCCACTGTTATAATGCTGTTACTCCACTTTCACTGCCATGAAAACATCATATGGAATCCTGGGATTTGCATTTTAGGGAGGAACAATTACAATTCTCAGTGAGAGAGCTCATGGGCCTCGTTAAACTACAAACCCCAGAATTCCACATGATAATGCCATGGCAGTTAAAGTGGAATAACAGTGATATAACAATGTAGCGTAACAGGGCCCAAAGTCCAAGATGGAAGTGCAGACAGATCTAGTCCTGTTATACCTATTCTTGTTTACCTGGATGCAGAATCAAAGGCCACTCTGAAGAGAAAATACGGGCTGAAACACAGTTCTTGGGGTGGAGCACATGTGGCTCTCATATGTTTCCCTGCCCACTTGAACCTACACTAAGCATGATGGGTTACGCACAACTTCCCATTATTTCTCAGGCCTGGCCATTGATTTCTTATTTCTGGCAGGTTCGACTGAGCAAGAATTATGAGAAAGCACTGCAGGAGATTGATGAGAACCTGATCTACTGGCCACGCTTCATCCGGCACAAATGTAAGCAGCGTTTCACCAAGATCACACAGTACCTGATCCGGATCCGCAAGCTGACGCTGAAGAGACAGTAAGTCATGGCAGGGCACAGTGAGTCCTTAGCCTTTTTCTGACAAATAAAGGGTGAACTCCCTCTCCCAGCAGCCTCCAGTAGTGGCAGTTCAGCTTTTAAGTAGATCCTCCCATCACTGTCTAACATTCAGAGAGTCCATTTTTCAAAAACAGAAGGAGACTTCAAGCCACCTGCAGTTGTGCTTATTTTAATTTTTTTGATTTGGGGTGGTCTATGTGGACCTGAGAGTGCTAGGGGTAAGAAATTGCTCCTTGGACATACTGTAGTTGCTTCCCCCTGCAGCGCATGAGTTAAAACACTTTAGCTTTTTAATGAGGTTTTTGATTCTCTATAGTTACACAAATCCTTCCTTAGCTCTGTCTCAGCTTCTGCTCTGTCTGATGTTGCTGTTACACACTGCTGATGTAGGCCTGTGTTTGCTACATGTCAAACAGAATGAAATGAGATCCTTATCTGTGGTTCAGCTTGAGGCCCTCCAGATGTGTTGGACAATCTTCCTTAGTGGCCCAAACCAGTGGTGAGGAATGATGGATGTAGTAGTCCAACAAGATCTGGATGCCTCCTCAAAGTTGTATACTGGTTCTTTATTTGCAAAGCTACTTTACTTTATATATTCTGTATTCCACTTATTTTCTAGAACAGGATCCAAGGTGGTTTGCCTTTGCTAATTATACTTTCCTCTTTGCAGGAGGAAGCTTGTTCCATTAAGCAAAAAGATTGAACGGCGGGAGAAGAGGAGAGAAGTACATCCTTATTTGTTAATACTGTTCAAACTTTCTCTTACATCCAGGCTCAGTATAAACACGTAGCTGTGTGAGGCAACAGCTGGGGTCCCAGTACAGCCCACCCCTGCTGCCTGCTCAGGGCTCCCCTTCATTTTTACTCCTGGTGCTTCAGTCAGTGTTGGGCACTGTCATTTTAACTTCCCAGAATGCCAGCCCCCATACACTGTCTTGGGGAAACTAAAAGCAGACTTTCTGGATTTGCTTGGCCAGGAAGCCTACTGATTGGAATGCTGCTGCCTGCCATGCCAGTAGGTCTCCCTAGCTTGGTGCCCCTTCCTACATCAGTGATTCCTTTGGTTTGGGATCTCTTCAAGCCTGGAGCTGGCAGTAGTTCCATTGGCTTAGAAATCATCTGTTTCTCCCACCTTTGTTTCTTTGACTTCCTTGCTGGGGGCGAGGGTACTTTGGAGAGTACCTCCTAGAAGGGATGGGAAGAATTAATCTTTGTTCTCTTTCTGCATTAACTCCTCCTCCTTTTCTTCCCAGGAAAAAGCCCTGATTGCAGCTCAGCTGGACAATGCAATTGAAAAAGAACTGTTGGAGAGACTCAAACAGGACACGGTATGATTTTCTAAAAAAAAAAAAAAGCATGATGTTCATATTTGGCAGCCGTGATCAAAATGTATAAACTATGAATTGTACAGAGGAAATGCCTGTGGAGTAGTTTTTCCCTCTTTTTTTCATAATATTAGAAGCCAGAATTCAGTCATCCTCTGAAGCTGATGGGGGGGACAACAGGAAATTCATTTTCATACACTGCATAGTTAAACTGTAGAATTCATTTCCACATAGTTGTGGAATAGATGTGATGCTCCAGGGTCACCTACAGGGTTAATGCTGTCCTCTAGCTTTCCACAGGGGGCTAGGTAGATTCAAAGGGGTAGGACCAGCAGTGGCTGCTAATCATTTTGGCTTCATATTATTGTAAGTGTAAGAGACAGTTTGCCCCTGTGTGTCAGTTGCTGGGGAAGGTGCTGTTGCACCCACATCTTGTTGATGGGCTTCTCATACACATCATGGTGTGAACAGAATGTTGGACTGGATCCATTATGGCTATTCTCAGGTTTACAGAGGTTGAATTACCAGAACATCTCCAGTACGCATGAAGTGAAAGAGCACTCACACACATACCTAAAGCCTATTGTTGCCTTCTTGTTTTGGGGATGTAATGCACTAGTGACTCCTAAGCTAACCAGGAAATAGTGAGAGGCAGAAGAGGATCCTGGAACCACTGAATGGTGTGACAGCACCTGATAACTGTAGGATTGTTCATGCTAAGCAAGGACCCCATATTGGAGATGATGGGGAGTCAGACATGACCTGCTGGGAACTCTCTGGGAAAAAAGTTAGAATATACCTTGAATACCCTTGATTTTATCAGTGTAGATAAACCCTTTACTGAGACAGAACTATTCCATACCATTTTTGCATTTATAGTTGCTGTGGCCAGTTCATCACTTGATGGCAAACTTTCTAGTGATGTGACTATCTCTATTTAGCTAGGTTGGTCCTCAAATGTCAGACATACAATCTGCTTCTGAGGTTCTCTTCAAAGCCTTGTAAGCTTTGATGGAACCTGCCAGAACTTGTACTCTGCTGGTATACCCTGCAAAAGTCCCAGCTTAATTCCACTCCACAGTAAAACACTGGTGGAGGAATTAGGATAATACATAAATGATTTGACTGATCTGGACAGAAAAACAGGTAAGGGTAAAGAGCTGAAATATTACACCTCTTTGATTTTGCTCATTTGACATTGAGCATCAGAGACCCCATTTCCACGTAGTACATTTCTTGAGCACTGCCTTGAACACCTAGATTAAGTGTAACTTGGAAATGGCCTATCCAGTACTGAAAGTTCCTTTTCAGACAGCATCTCTTTTGAAATGAGTCTCCCCCTTGTGGTTCAGATCAACCAAGGAGATGCTACTTAAGAGAGGAGTGCGTTTGGTTATGGTTATTTGGCCAGAATTCCAAAGTTACGGAATCCTAAAATTATTAACAGTTGTCTGCTTTGAGATCTCTGGCTTTTGGAGATTATTCTTTTTATGGGTTAGTTATCATCTGATTATGTTTTGCTTCTTCTTGACTTGTTCTTTCTAGTATGGTGATATCTATAACTTCCCCATCCATGCCTTCGACAAAGCTCTAGAACAACAGGAAGCAGAGAGTGAAAGTGACTCAGATGTGGAGGAAGAAGAGGAAAATGTAATGCTTTTGTAATTTATATTTCCTGGGTTCTGTTTTGGGTGGCAGTAGGGGGGACTCCTGCAAGTCCCTGGTAATGTTTCATATTTGTAATAAGGAGGTAATTCTTTTTTCAAAGTAGTCTTTTGTTGTGTTTCTGCTATGAAATTTTTTTTTTTAAAAAGCGTGCTACGTTTCTCCCTTCCTTTTGATTTCTTCCTACTGCAAATAACAAGGGAAGCTTAGGGATCGCTAGTCTTATTCATCTCCACTGGATGTTAAATGTTTTGGTGATTGAGTCCCAAGAAGGTGTAGCCATGTAAAAGGAGTTATTGTTATAGCAAGTGGCTTGTTGCTTACCAAGAACCTAAGCTGTAGACTGGTTGTTTCAAAAGAAATTCTAGATTCTAACTTAGCTATGCCAAAGAAGGTGTATCAGTTTGTTCACATCCTACTGGCAAGGTTTCCAAATCCCTCTGATTCCTTTGGTCAGTAAAAGGGAATTAATGGAAGGACCGTTTGAGAACACCAAATGATGATGATACTAAAATTTATCTACTGCTGCCTGGTCAATCTTGCTTATGATCTGAATGAAGCAAAATGAAGTTTGCTAATCAGTTTTAAATTTGCACGAAAATGTTTGGCATGTCAGCTGAACTCTAGTCTGCTTGGTCAAACTCAGTTCACTAAAAAATATCTAGTGTTTGTTTAGGAGGTACCCAAGATAGATGACAAATTATTGTTTGTAGTCTTCATTTTGGTCCCATCAGATAACCAAGTTTGTATGAAGCATGTGGATTTGCTAGGCATTGCATACAAACATTTCATTGTAGACCATGTATAACTAGCTTTGTGGGAAGAAATCCTTACCCCTTTTTGGATGCTCAAATTTTGCTATGCAATTGCTGCAGGATTCAAACAAGAGGGAGTTCGTAGAAGTGGATGAGAGTGATCTCAGTGACTTTGAGGTAAGTGCAAGCCATCTATGAAAACTTGGGGTCTCTCAGGCCCATGTGCTCTACCATAGCCTTTTCCCAATATGCTGCCCTCCAGATTCACATCAGCTTCCATCTTCTTCAGTTGCCTTTGCCTTTGGGAACTGTAGTCTAACATATTTAGGGGGCACCAGGCTTTGTTTCTCTTTCAAATTCTAGATTATAAATTTTATAAGACCTTTTTTTTAAATATAAATAAGATATACACATCATTGACAGAGTTACATATAGTGGTAGAGGACATGTTCTTGTATACAGAAAGTAGAGCAATGTTGGAATCTGATTTGAATGGTCAAGTCCAACACTGATGCTCAGACCACTTTGACCCATCAGATGCATTTGTCTTCACCAATAAGTAAATACTCCTCCAACTAAGGATCATGGCTTTTCTTAAAGATGTTCCTGGCATAATGTCCTAGATTTCCAACTATTTGGAGGTAGGAAAATGCAGTTAATGCAGTTTTGTCTGCCTGGGATATCTGAAGAGGATGTTGGGTGTAACTGAATATGGGGTAGCTATGGTGAAATAAAAAAAAAATTATATGGCCTTTGACAATCTTTCCCCAGCCTGTTGCCTTCCAGATGTTTTGGATTACATCTCCCAGGATTTCTGACCATTAGCCATGATAGGTGGGGCTATCTAAGCAGTGGTATAATAATAAATTCTGAAGACCTGGTACTCCTTATAACAGTCCCCTTAATCCCACCTGAATAATCCAAACATGCAGGCAGCTGCTCTGATTCTAGCACTAGTACACAATTTGCTACAGTAGACTCAATGTTCTGTAAAGGAGTGTGCTAAACCACTGGTGCTTCTCTAATGTAGTCCTTGCTTTCTCTGTTCAAGGATATGGATAAGTTGGCACCTACTAGTGATGAAGATGAGGAAGAGGCTACATCCACTGAGGATGAAGAGCGAGAGCAGCAACCCAAGTCCAAGGGCAAAACCCCTCTGAAGGGGCCAGTGAGAAGGAAACGAGCTTATGTTGAAATAGAGTATGAGCAGGAAACAGAATTGCTGTCAAAAACAAAAGCAACGTGACTCTACCAACATTTTGGAAGTGTGGTATCCTAACTTATCAGAAGAAAGACTGCTTTAGCAACTTCCATGATGCCATAATGACTTGGGACTGAGAAACAAGTGGATATTTTAATAAGCCCTACACCGAATATTTTGGAAGTATAATTTTGAATACCGAGAAACATGAAAGGTTCTGAGGGCAACTTACTCTCTTCTATATGCTGCCCTGCCTTTCTTATTTGCTTTAGACAGTATACCCACTGGGGGTCAGATCATGGGAGCCGCAGTCCAACAGTGAGATGGGTACAAGGTGCCAATGTGAGTTTAGGGGTACGTTGTCAAGATTTTTAAATCTATATCTATCCTTACCTTCTAAGCCACTTTTGAGGCTTTTCATTTGATATAAAATTAGCGTATTAATGAACCAGCTTGGAATTCCCATTTTTTAAAATTTGTTCCTTCTTTCCCATCACAAACAGTTCTAGCTGCAAGCAGATTTTGAATATATGGAATTAGACTGGATTTTCCAAAATGAGAGTTGCTCTTCCAACCTTGAATAATCTTATCTTTGCTAAACATCTTTATTAAGCTCTACAGGCTCCACTTGTATTTTCTTGAGGCACTCCTTGAGGTGATCATTTTGACATTGCTGGTAGATTCCTTGCAACAGAACCTGGTGTTGTGAGAGAAGAAATCATATTTATTAATTACATTTATATAAGACTTTTCTCCAGTTAGTTTATGGAAATGTACTTTATCCTCAGAAGAAATCTGTGAGACAGGACATTATTTTAAGCAATAATCTATGTTAATTACTGAAAGGGATTAACTTTGATCATCTGGCAAGACAGGAGAATAAAAACTGAAGACAAGTAAGGAGCAACAGTATAAATGGATTAGAATGTTCATCTCCTGCCTTGTCCAGCTGGTGCATGGGGATAAAACCTAAAAGTTGTGGATTGATCCTTTAGCCTTCTTGATAAAGTGAGTTTCAGCGCTTCATGGGGACTTAGACCCACATCTCACAATTTCAGTCTCCTAACTGTACTGCCACAGTGGCTCTTCACCAAATGTTTTCCTGTAGAATCAGCAGTCACTGCTTTTCATTCTTTCTCTGTTACTTGTATTGAGTCAGCATCTTTCAAGAGTAGTAGAAGGGAATTTGCTACAATCTTACTGGAAGATGCATGGGACTGAACCTGGATTTTCTGCTTCAAAGTATCAGTGTTCTTCCTCTGTATAAAGTGGAACATTATTCAGGGTTGGTGTCATTGTCAAGAAATATTGAGAGCCAATGTAGTGTAGTAGTTTGAACATGAGACTATAACTCTGGAGACCAGGGTCAAATTCCTGCTCAACCATGGAAATCCACTAGGTGACCCTGGGCAAGACGCACTCTCTGAGCCCCTGAGGGGGGCAAAGGCAAACCCCCTCTGAACAAATCATGCCAAGAAAACATCATATGTTAGCCTTAGGGTTGCTATAAGATGGAAACAATTTGAAGACACGTAAGGAATTCCATAGCTTACATAGTGACCTTCAACCTTGGCTGTTTCTGTACTGCAATATTAAAGACCAAGAAGAAAGTTGCTTTGGAGCATCACATAATACAGTAATATTATAGTTTGTAGACAAGTAAGTTTACAGTAACCTGGGATGGGCAAAGTACATCTGTGGATTAGATGCAGCCTGCAAGGCATTTTTGTGTTCCTTATCTTTCCCAAAATGGATGAAATTATTTTGCCTCTTAATAGCCAATAGTTTTCCCTAAGCCTCAGTGGGGGGGAGGGGGGGATATTTTTAGGATCCCAAATTTGTGAGTTGGTAGATATGGTCTGCCAGGATCCTGGGAGAGCAATATAGCCCCCTCCCAACCTCAGGTGGCTGCCCACCCTCACGCTTGTTCACACTTATGGACAACCATTTAGGCTTTTCCCTTTGTGCCTGATGGAGATTTTAAACATGATACATTGTCTGGTTGCTGATCTATGATGAACAGCTGTGGTGGACAGAGAGGGGGGAAAGCTTGAGATTCAGAGAGAGGGTGGTTATCCATCTTGTGAGAAAGGAGGGAAAAAGAAGGAAGCCCTGGTCAGCAAGGGTTCCTGGTATGTGGAGATGGAGGGGAAGAGAAAAAGTGTGAGATTTGCACAGGCAGGATATTAAACACCAGAAAATTTTCAGCCAAATAAGAAATTATGCTGCTTATAATCTCCTGTACTACAACCACACTTCAAGTGAGGGCCACTTGGACTTCCCTCAAACTTAACTCACCTTCACTTGGCCATGAATAGAGCGATCAAGCAAGAGAAGACATTCAGTGGTTCTCTGAAGCAACTCTGCTTTCACTGTTTCAGGTGTTGAACTCCTGTCTGTAGCCACATCCCACATCATTCTCAGCAAAGCCTTCAGAAGTACACGGAGATGGCAGGTCATTCTGCAGCATTGGCATTGTAAACTAATGTTAGGTTCATTGGAAAGTTCTGCTTTTTCACCTTTATTTTGGTTACTTTCAGCAGTCCCCTGTCTCCAGAGTGGGTTATGTACCAGTGATGAAGTATTTTATAGTAGTTCTCTTTTAAACCAATATTCAATGTACATTTTAAATCTTTATTCCAAGATTTTCGCCACTTTTCAATGTTGTATTTTTAAATAACTTGGGTGATTGCTTCTGCCCCACACCTTTTTTAAAAATTCAGGGTCTGCAATCTTTAGGTGGGTGTCTTTGCACGCTGGAAAAAAGAGGTTGAGGATTGCACTGGGTAAACAATCCTTTAAGATCAAGAGACATCTCACCACAGTGAGTTACGGTCAAGAAAGATGCCTTCTCAAAATCATGGCCAGTTCCTGCTTTGCTAGACCCTACATTTGGGTGGGCAATAATGGATGATCATCCTTAAGACACTATGGAAGCCAGCCTACAACTCAGATGAATTACTTCTGATCTTTCTTTGAGGCAACAAAATTGGGTCATTTGATCATCTTACAACCGTGTAAGCTGGTTTGGGACCCACAGTGGGAGAAAGGTGGAATGTAAATCAAGTAAATTAAATAATAAATAGATCAGTAGAGGAAGGGTGGGATATCAATGTAATTAGGTAGATGGGTACCTGGGCCAGGCATGCTGTATGGTGCACTTCAGAGTATCCAACATTGCCAATCTAGCAGTTTCTTCAGGTCCATCAGAGATCTCCAGGTACCCCACAATCACTCGCTGTAGCCTTTTTAGATGTTGAGTGATCTGGATGCCAAGCCTTTCAAAAACAAATCGATTAATGCATATAAACTACATGAAGCATAGGTTATTTGCTTCCACCGTATAAATGTAAGCAGAAAGGAGGAAAAGAATAGCAATTATATTTCTCACTTCTCTACAAAAACAGGCAGATTCCTGGCATACACCCTCCGTAAGGACAGCTGGTTCTCTGCTTCCATATGCATCAGTACGAGCTGAAGCACCTCACCAGTAGGTGCAATAAATGGGCGATTATGGGACTGCTGCAGCAAGGCCTTCTCCAGGATAGGCAGCAAATCCAAGACACACGGCAACACAATCTGTTTGAGCAAATGAGATTATTTATTAATATTTGAGCAATTGACCAAAGATCACCCACTGAATTTCATATCTCCATGAGATCTGATACAGTGTTCCCAAATCCCATGCCAACAGTCTAACCTCTCCACCATTAGGGCAGGGCAGTGAGAATAACTGCAGATTGGCTCTTTAAATGGATTCAGATTTGAAACAGTAGAAAGCAGTTATGAGCTGAAAGCTGCTGTGTTGTTTTCCAAAAGCAATGCTAAGGATCCCTCAACTAACCACTGGCTGTAGAAAGCAGAAGAATCATACTCTTGTCTCTAATCTATTAATACTTTAGAGAGTTAAGAGGAGATAAGGCTGAAAATACCAGCCCTTAAGACCAATCCTTGGAGGAAAGGAGTGAAACTTGCTTCTGAGTAGACAAGTATAGGACTAGGCTGCAAATTACCTCCATGAGCTGAGCCTCCTTGCTGTAGAGGTGGATGGAGAGGGCATGATTCACAACCTGTGCCCTGCTGAATTGGCAGAGGTCAGCTGCTGGCTGCAACGAAAGGAAATCAGTGTGACAATATGCCACTAAAGCAACAGATACACTCCTCGGATTTCCATCATCCATGCATAAGAAGAAAAAACTCCAAAAGCTCTGATAAGGATTTTACTGCTGGATCTAGCATACAAGATGGCTCAGTAAATGCCATTTGGAAGCAGAACAATTTTGATTACAAGATACGTAGCATCAGATGATAGGACCCTTCATGTTCTGCTTGGGAACTTTTAAAGACCTCTAAGGCAGACACTGTTGGAGGCAATGGCCATAAAGGTTTTTTATGTGAGTCAGCAGGGGAATTCCTAGGCATTTCATAGAATCATAGAAATGTAGAGTTGGAAGAGACCACATGGGCCATCCAGTCCAACCCCCTGCCATGCAGGAACACTCTCAAAGCATGCAAACATAATTTCCCTCAGATTCCAGTTCACTGAAAAAGAAGTGGGCAACCTCAGACTAAATCATGCTGTCCTTGCGCTGATGTCAAAAGTCCTCTGCAAGTGATTCAGAGCTCAAGAAGATCAGTCTGTTCCTTCTTCAGCAGCCATCTAGGTGGAGAGAAAGGATAGGCAGGCGGTGTGCGGGTGTCTCCCTAGAAGCTGCCAATCAAGTTATAGTGATACCATGAATGTCACAGGGTTTTCTTAGGTAAAAAAATACTCAGAGGTGGTTTTGCCAGTTCCTTCCTCTGGAATACAGCCTATGACATCTGGTATTCATTGGTGGTCTCCCATCCAAGTAGTAATCAGGCCTAACCTTATCTTCCAAGATCAGATAGGATCTGGCGTTTAAGCTCTTCAGGGTATATTTAGGCCCTGAAAGAAGATGACAGAGGATTAAATCTAGTTTTAGTTCGTCAGAGGCAGGATCCACTGAAATGAAAGGGATTTACTAATCACCATTTATGTAAGCCCCACTGATTTTAATACGTTTATTCCAGTTAGACTAAAATTGGACTTAGGAAGAAAAAAGCAAAGGTATAGTTCTGCTTATTTTAGTCTGGCTTCACTGAACCACTGGCTTCAGCTGTACTGTGCCCTGTTAACTGACCCCAAGGAATGCAGCCTCCATATGTTGTTTATTCAATAACTGTTTTAGATCAAAGACTGAGTCTATTGACAATAACAATAGAATAGCTGTACGTTGTCATGACCATTTCAGTCCTTTCAAGAGAAAACTGGCTCATGTTGGGGCTGGTATAGGCTGAAATATTTCTGAGATTATGTCCTTGCCTTGGAGTTAGAGCAGCCCGGGAAGCCATTCTCCCGATATCAAGCACTGATTTTATCTACTGCTGTTGGAAATAAGGACTCAGAAATACCAGTTCCTGGACCTTGCAACCTGTATCTGTGTGTATGCTTCTTTGTGGGG